>OU744333.1:10098676-11513676 GCA_916610235.2 Lasioglossum morio
GCTCCTCGAGCGTGTCCTCGAATCGACGACAAACAATGGAGCACGCGCCGCATAGGAATTGGATGATTGTGAACGAAATAACTCCGAGGGGAAACGTTGCTTGTGTGCATCCTCGAAAAAAAAAAGTATACATACAATTCTTTCTTCGCGTGCTCCTCAAAAACCGTGCAGAGAGAGAGAGTAATCAAAACTGAACTGTACCAGTGGATGTGGAAAGTGTTCGTACATAAAGTTTCTCGAGAAATTGACGATATGTAACCTGTTCTAGTTTCGTAAAGAAAAAAACAATCGTACGGCAATAGACTTCAACTCATTTTACAGCTTGAAGATTCTGCTTTCGTCTACCGTTGTTCATTTTTTTCTACGATGTTTGTAGATGATGTAGCAGATGAGAAACTGAAGATTAATTTTTAATCGAGAGTGTTATAAATTGAAACCCCTGGAGAAATATTTAAAAATATTTTCCGTGGATGAATGTTTCAGACATTTGAAGATTGTAGTATCCCCTTTACAACGATACCTTAAAGATTGATTTACAATTTTTTTTTCACTGTTTTATTAAGTAAATAGGAGGACCATTGTAGAGAACACATTTTACCGCTAGGATCGGGATATTTTTTATTTGTTTTTCTTTTTGAAACAGTATTTAAGATAGCAGTCGCCATATAATTACGATAAAATTGCACTGTAATCAAGGAGGAAATAAAATATTCAGTCAGCGATCTGTATTAAATATTATGCATAGAGTGGAATTTATATCATTGAGTCATCTGCAGTATAATATGAAAACATAGTTTCTAACAGAAGTCTACAACTAAAGATAACATTGTATTTCAAGTAGGAATCAAGTATTTATATCAGTTATCTGATGCATAATTACAAAATTCTATTTAAAATAACAGTTAACGTATAGTTCAAACAAAATTCTAAATAGGATGCAATTTAAATATTTTTATTCTAAATAATATCTATCTATAGTAACATCTTGATTCACCGAATAAAGCATTGTCATTTCTGATATCTGATGCATAATATGAAACACTATTTAAAACAACAGTCGATGAACGGTTCAGATCGCATAGCATTTTAATTAGGATGGAAATCAAATATTGATAGAACTGTGTAAAATCTGTATAAATCAAACATAGTTCATAAAAAATTCACAAGGACCAATGTCTTCATAACTAAGATGTAGAAGTTGAAGAGAATCTTAATAAAAAGAAAATGTGCAAAAATAACTGTCTATTTCGATCCCGAGTGGAAATAAATGATATTTTATTCACGTAGCACGTCTGACGAATGGTCACTGCTTCTACTTAAAATTGATGAGAATGAGAATGTTCAATATTACATGTATTCGTGTATACGAATTGATTGACGTTAAAATCGACAGAATTTCTTCACTATCGTATATATATATATATAAATTTATTCCCTGTATTTATAATGTATTTAAAGGTATCGGTTTTGGAAGGAATTTAATCGGACTAAATCCCCTCGAGGTTGGATCGAGAAAATGCAACGAATAAAAACCAAATAGAAAAATGATCTGTTAGTTGCACAATGGTACAGTACCACGTACCGTCATAGAAAATTAACTAGATTGTGGATACAACTGAAGCATCGCTGATCAAGCCAAGAGTTTCGCCTATCTAGCGCACGAAGTTAATTAGATGATCACTTCTCCAGCGAACCTGAAACTCGCGCGGCAGAAAATACATGTGCTCAACTCCGCATGAAGAATGCACGATATTCCGTTTACGTGTCCCATAAGGATTCCGAAACGCACTGCGGATCAAAGACCTTAGATCCCGTTGATCTTTCAAGCGGATTAACTCGAAGAAGCGGCTGCATAGCCGCTAACGATGCGCTTCCTTCTCGTTGGCTCGTCTGAAGATCATATCGAACGCTTCGAGGCGGAGGCTACGCCTCCAGCGAGGAAACCGGCATTTACCGAAATAAATTATAATTAACTCTTTTCTTTGAGGGAGCCACACCTCTGAAATAATTATGCTGAGATCCGCCGGGGAAAAGGGATCGACGGACCCGTCTGCGTTGATGCACACAGGTTTTCACATCGAGCTTCAAACGAGCTCAAAGTTCTTACAGGAATGGCTAGACAGCAGAAGTGATTCGTATATTCGAAAGTGATTGATAATTGCGTTGTGAGTAACTGCGGAATTCATGCATTTATAGCAATGCCAAAGAGTATGCACACAAACGTAATCACGTTAGCTCATTAAAATTATTGAAGCAAGGATCAAGTGTTTATCTGGCTGTTGTCTCTTGGTATGGAGGCAGACCATTTTTATTTTGCATGAAATTCAACAGTCAGAGAGAGAAGAGCTGTTTATCGTTCGTGTTAACCTTTTTGGAGCAAAGAGGATCTGCGAAGTGACTGTCAAGCTTATTCGTATGTAGACAGTGATAATTAAATTGTGGATTACTGTGTACGGTAAAAATTATTCAAGAGAGCTGGATTTAACATTTTCTGTCGATAATTTTAATTTTTCAATTATATGAAAGGGTTTACTGTTTTGCACAGCTTATTTGTTTTCGAGGAATATGAATAACAAATTGTTTCTCAGTTGATTCTTCTGATAAAAGAATCATTTCGCGGAAGAAATGTTTTAGTAAAATTGAGAGTGAAACGAAGGGAAGATTGACAACTTTATAATCGAGTCGAGGCTACGTAGAACCGATTTAAGAACATCAGACAGGCCGCCTTAATGACGATGATCGTGCGAGGGAGTATTAAAGAGACAATGCTCGCATTGTAATCGCACAATTAATTCCCCGGCCCCGGGCCGATTTTGAAATTCATGGACCCGGGGAAGTCGGGGGTCTCGTAAAGTGAACGTTATCGGGTTATTCGCGGCGTGATCGATGAAAGTACAAAGTTCATCAACAACGATAATCCAGCCGGTTCGATCGGCGTAATTTTTTGCCCAGCCCCTCTCCGCCGTTCGGTCGTTAAGCTTACGGAGTTAAACCCGAAAGTATGTTAAACTCGGCGCCGGGGCAATTTCAATTTATTCCTGTCATGCTTTGCATCCTGCCTGGGGTAGGGAATTATTTAGTCCGAAGGATCAGTAACTAATTAAAAGTTTCACCTCTTCGGGACAGCGGCGGCGCGGCGCGGTGGGCTCAATCAACGGGAAACTGCCGTGGGATGACAGTCTCCTTTATCTAGACTTAGTTCGGCTGCGAAGGGGGCGTATTAGTATTCATTATACGACCCAATGGTAGACTCTAAACTGCGGCCAGGACACCCCCGAATCCTTCGGAAACGTCCTGAATCGCTAAACAATCCCCTCGCATTGTTACCCGATAAACCGCAATCCGAAGAATCGCAGACACTCCGAATGTCTATTCAGGGAACACGGGGACCGTTTGGCTTCTACCCTCGCCTAACCGAGGGAACTCGTGTTCCCGGGAATTTCAGAATTTCCCGGAAACCACGGACCCGACATTTTTCCGGATACAAATTTTCCATGGAAACAGTCGAGGTAGATTTAATTCCATTTGTTCGGCTGTTCTATGACACGCTGCATGCAGTTTTTATTCACTGTGCATAGGTACACGCTTGGTTAATATGTCTGACTGTTCCCTACTATTACTACTTCACGTTAAAATCAGCTGGAATACATTGGTAGTGGACTGCAAATTTTTATGAAATTACTTGGATTTCTATGGGAGATAAAAATAAAAATTGTCTGTATGCATTCTTTTCTTAATCATCCTAATGAGCTGATGGGAATAGTATTTTTAAATTCTTTAAACGTGTCCACTGTGGTATAGTCTAGTTACACACTTTCGTCATAAATGCACAGAATCTGCAATCTATTAATCACGGTAAAGTGGAAAAGTATTGATATGTCTGCACTCGACATATTAAAGATTCAGGAGCATGTAATAACTGGTGAAATGGTCGTTTTGAAGCACTGTGCGTCGCCACGACTGGATAGAAGACAATCGTATAGCCGGGGCCAAAAGTGCAATATTCCGCAGCTACCAATCACCGTTTCTCATCATTAACAGCACCTGTGTCGTCGCGGTCCAATTTCGGCGAATCGAGTTCCATTTCGCGGAGAGTCCACGCGATTACCGGTGAAACTTTAATAACAGTCTGGGTAAGCGAGTCCGTTTAATAACCATAATCGTGCTGTTTTCAAAACACCGACCGGTTCTAGGAGACAGCTCACGGGCCGATCACTGAACGGGAGAGAATTGCGAGGTATAAAAGGTTTAATTGAGAGCGACGGGGACAGGAAAGAGCTGTGTCAGGTCGCCATTTTCCTCTGACGGGGGATGGTTAAAGTCGCGGACACGACATAATTACCGAACTTGCCAACAGCACGTGGAACATCGTTGTCCCCGGGAGACAATGCCAGGCCCTGGCCCCCTTATGACTTCCGCCTCGTTTCAGCCACGAGGCACCCTGCGCTAACCGCCGCCATCACGAGCCCTCCTACAACCGTCCCGGATTAATTTGGAATTTGCCGGAAGGTCCTGAACCCTACGAAACACCCCCGCAACGGCCATTGTGTGCTGCAACCCTGATTTTCGAGGATAACGCCGAAGGAACCTTGGCCCCTTTCCCCAGTCTTCTCCCGAGCAAAAAATGTTTTGCCAGGAACGTAACAAGTTTTACGGGCTCACTTAGCAATTTTTTATTTTATTTTTAATATGTTTGGAAAATAGGTTAAACCGCTTTCCGAAAAATTTGCTGGGGTTGATCTAAGAAACCTCGTCAATACTTTCGAGAAAAAATGTCTAGTTACTTTTGGCTTCGGTGAAATCATGCAGGACTGCAGATCTGTGTAAACAATTGAAATAAGTACTTTTGTAAATTAATTAGACTCTGATCTAAACGATTTAGTTGACAGTATCTGCAGAAGAAATCTAATCCTACCATATTTCTGGTAATTACTGTTTCAAGTAGAATCATCCAGCTATGGTCAGACGCATTAATCCGAGTAACATAAAATTCTGAAAAAATTCGGATTTTTTGGAACAGTGATCTGTGTGAACTGTGAATCTTTAGAATTATGAATTGTAGGAGCAATGAGAGCAGTAGTTCGAATTTTCTGAGCGTCTGTGAATTTTCAGAGCAGAATTCAAGTTTCAAGTAGAATCATCCAGCTATGATCAGACACATTAATCCGAGTAACATAAAATTCTGAAAAAATTCGGATTTTTTGGAACAGTGATCTGTGTGAACTGTGAATCTTTAGAGTTGTGAATTGTAGGAGCAATGAGAGCAGTAGTTCGAATTTTCTGAGCGTCTGTGAATTTTCAGAGCAGAATTCAAGTTTCCAGTAGAATCATCCAGCTATGGTCAGACGCATTAATCCGAGTAACATAAAATTCTGAAAAAATTCGGATTTGTTGGTATAGTGATCTGTTTGAACTGTGAATCTTTAGAATTGTGAATTGTAGGAACAATGAGTACAGTAGTTTGAATTTTCTGAGCGTCTGTGAATTTTCAGAGCAGAATTCAAGTTTCCAGTAGATTCATCCAGCTATGGGCAGACACATTAATCCGAGTAACATAAAATTCTGAAAAAATTCGGATTTGTTGGTACAGTGATCTATTTGAACTGTGAATCTTTAGAATTGTGAATTGTAGGAGCAATAAGAACAGTAGTTCGAATTTTCTGAGCGTCTGTGAATTTTCAGAGCAGTGATCAATTTGATTTGTGAACGTCACTAAGTGTCTTCCAGACATTGAATAAGTCTCCTGTTAAATTTTCGTACGACGACAGAAATTTCCTCGAGTCTCGTAACAGCAGACGTCGATATCCCATGTCAAAGTTCGAGCCACGGTTGCCTTTTCTTCACTTCGTATCCACTGAGCGACTACCTTTCCAAAGCAATCGAGTTAATCGTTCCTCGAATTTCGACGTTCTAATTATGCGTTCTGGATGGCAATCCAGCTGGTGAGTTTAATTACTCCCGATAATCGAGTAGATCCTTCGTAGCATGCTTCTCAAAGGTGCTCGTGGAACAGATTGCAGTGACTTCAGGTGCTATTCTCGACATTGAACCGGAAATCAGAGAATATAAATGAGAGACATCCCTAGCCCCGTGGAATTGCTTGTTCGCGCCCTTCTGATCGATTCGAACGATCCAAAGGTCTCTGTCGAACCGTGGCGAAATTGCCGGGATCATATTTGAATATTACTGGTTATCCAACGCGAATGGTGTTGTTGGTTCGCTGACCGACTGCGCGAGAAATATTCATAACGAATTCACGCGAAATACACGACTCGTTTTATACTATTCTATTTTTCATGTACGCGTGTGCTTTGCAAAATAAAAATATTCTCCTTCAATTACAACAAACTGGGCTGAAATAGAAATTTATTTTCTTTCTTAAAATATTTAATATGTTGAAAATAATGTAAAAGTATTTTTAAATTCTTCTAATGTTTGCACTCTTTTAAATCACACCTCTCCATTTTTGTCATAATAATCCGTCTTATTATTATATAAATTCATATTCTTCAACTATTTTGTGTTCTACGTATTCATTTTATTCATAAATGCATTAAAATGCAGTTTACGCTGAAATAACATGGTAGTCATTAAGGCTATTCATCTTCTGAAATTTTATAAATTATGCTACTCAAAGATTATATTTAATTCACTACGAACAGGCAATAGCTAATGTCTCTTATGGTCTACAATTCATTATCACGTTCGAAAGAATTTTCATAATACCCACACGTCATTTTGTAATTCAATAAATTCGTGATAGCCGACGTTTAACGCTAACATTTAATACTGCTTTAGATTGTAAAATACGTTATTACATTCTAGAGCTTAGGAGAGCACGGGCATTAATCGTGGAACGTCGTAAATTCATGAGATTCCAAAATGGCGCGGCGATATCATGAAACTCATACAAGCATGAGGAATTTATTATGAAGTAATTTTTTCAGGGAATGTGTGCCACGTTCCAAGTAGAAGGAAATTTATAGAAATTGCCACTTTCAAATCTGTTCTCCTAAACGAAAATTACTTTCAGTAAAATCAAAACCGTGCGTTTCTCTTTGATGAAAAAACAACGTCAACAAAGCATATAAAATGCATAAAATACTTTATCGAAGAAATTGGCGATGAAAATTATTAAAAAATGTTTCTCAACTTGAAAATATTTCTCAACCAATTCCCAATTTCATAGTTCAGTGAAGAAACAAAAATTGTTTTAGCATAATTTTCAGTAAATTTCAATATCTAAGGTTCAATTTATGTGAAGACAGTTATTTTGCCGAATTACATTTGGCATATTCGACACGCGAATATGCGTTACGCTCGATTCGCTCGATTAAACGCGTTTCGCGTAAATGTCAGATGCAATTTCCAATCCATTAAAAAGGAAAGTTTTCTGCGATTCAACCCGCAAGCATATTCTATTTCGCACGGCTCGCAACATTCCGGCGGAAGACCGGCTCGTCGTCTTGTTAAATTTCGAGCTGCCGATTCGCGCCTCCATTTTGCTCTGCAATTACGCAGACGGCGGAACTTAAATGCACAGCACTTTAGACGTTGATAAATTGTTCGCGTCTTGTAACGTTCACGGTGTTGAACGTGCGCGACGCACGGCTCCGCTTACGTGTACGTAATTTTCAATTCGCTTGTTCCATCGAAAGTTTCGCCACCGTGTACACCCCGTGTTTCGCCAAATTGTTAAACTTCCAGGCGCACACAATCACGTTTTTATTTTGTTCCACCGTTGCATCTTTCAACAATAAATAACGCGATCATTTTGCAGAGAACCGGCATAGAAATTCGCAGTAAAAATCATTTCAATTCTTTTCACAATAATTGGAACAATATGGACACACAATTTATATTGCAATTACATCAATTGGAATTTTGTAATATTCCAAAGAACGACTTTGCGTTTCAATAATCTCAGAACAACGTGAACTGATACCGAAAATAAATATTTCATATAATAATGGTAACATACATACCACGTGCAAGACTATAACAGTCAAATAATTTCCAATTTTAAATGTATCATCAAATAAATCATTATTGGATCTAGAAATGATCTAGTCGGACCCGTAAACGAATGAAACAGAATTGTCTATCGTGGACGATCGCGCTTGTTCGAGCAAATGATCGATCACCCCTCGGAATTCGTTCCGACAGGCCCGCGGAGATTTCATGTTTCATGCATGGAAATTTTCGTTTTGTTACGGCCGTGGCAAACCCAGTTTCGGGCGAAGTTCGGTCCTCGGGGCAGTCGCGAAAGATCAACACGTGAAAGTTTAATCCACGGCCAGCGATACGGCGACACTACAAGACGATTAGAGCGACGTAACTATTTCCGAAATTAGCGAAGCCCCGGGATTACAGCTGCGTAATTGTACCAGTAACAATGCACGCTCAGAAGAGATGAGAGTGGGGTGGCGTACTTATTGCGGAACTTCCAACGCCTTTGTTCTTTCGAAATGAATCTCTAATAAGGCGCCGTTCCCTCGCTGCGAAATAGCATGCTAGAATGCTAGTAAACCGAATATGCCTGGGTGCACGTGATGGGGAAATAGACGGGAAGTTATGATCCCTAATTCCGGTTCCGCGATGACTGTGGTCGGACGTTCTTATTATATCTACTGCGGGAGATAGAGGGCCATAGTACTTCAATTAAAAAGGTTCTTCGATCATTTCTCAGATAAGAGTATTTTCAGGTATTAACCCTTAGTGCCTCTGAGGCGCCACTAAAAATTGCTGTACTATTATTTAAATAATTGTTTGCACTATCAGATATGTCGGTATCGAACCAATTACTACACATTTAAGTATCGTATGAGGTATTATATCAATTTCATATTTATCAAATTTAAAAAATCATAGAGAATGGTAATATTGTAGGTCAGAAGAAACGTTTAATTTTCGAGTTAAAATAGCTCCGAGTGCAAAGGGTTAAAGTAATTAGGCTTCTTCAAACTAATTTTTTATTTCACTCGAATGTTTATGCTGAATCAAGGTCTGCAGTCCAATAATCATAGTAAGAGTTGTATACTACTTGTCTCGCTATACATAATTTTATTCAAGCTGTCAGACTACTGACAGACTCGTACTACTTGTCTGACCACAGGTAATCCTGTTTCACTCGACCACACGTTGCTTTTCGATTTACTCGACCATAGGCCATCTTACACCATTTGTGTGACCACAGGCAGCCCTGTTCCACTTAGTCACGAGTCAGGTTAACCTGCTAATCTGTCCGTTAACCATTCTGACCACTTGTCTGCCTACAAGTCAATTTATTCCACTAGTTTAAACGTACACTCTTCTATTTCACTTGTCTGACCGTGTGCCAACCTACTCCACTTTATGTCCACGTAGCTTCTTCATTGTATGTATGTAACATGATATTTGGTCCCCTCAGGGTTTCAAATTCATTTACCAATCCTCTTCCTCTTTCCACTCTCACCATCGCCTTTTTCAGCGGGACCTACTGTTTATGGTGGGTTCCGAACCACCTTTTGCCAACAACACGTGAAAAACTCCTCGGGTGGGTCACTTTCCGGTTTTTTTTACCAGACGGTCACCCATCCTAGTGCCGTTCACGTTCCACATTGTTTAACTTCGGTGATCTAACGAGAACCGGTGCTTTCAACGGGACTACGGTTGTTGGCACGTAGCTTCTTCATTTCGTCGCACTATAAATTTGTTTGTACTACTTTGTCTAATCGCAAGCTATCATATTCTATTGTCCTACCACAAACAAACCCTGTTTCACTCTTTTCGAGACAGATTAATGCTGTTTTATGACCAGGAATTAAACTAATAAAAAATAATGTGTCCGACTGACATCAAGAACGGAAGTTATATTCGTTTATGAACACACCCCTTGCAATAGCTTAAAAGTAACTTCGAAGAAGTTGAAGTAGAGTCGCCCTGCTTCGGAAGTAAGTTCTCATATCTGAGGATTATGAGAAACCTCGAGTGCCTGAACAAGTACTTTCCGGAATTACAATACAGACGGTTTCTTGGGCTTCGAATTCTCCCTCGATTAACCGGATGATCAAGAAACCGTGAAATCCACGGGTTAAACGAGATGTCCGGCGGTGGCACGTTCGTGTTTGCTGCGGTCGGATTTGCAAATTTTAAATCCACGGGAGCGGAAAACTCCTGGAAAGCAAGAAGGGCCCGGCTTCATTCCGCAGAACGGTTTCAGCCCGCGTCGAGGAAACGCGAACAGATGCTGAAGTAAACAAGAAATAACTCACGGTAACGTCTCCAGAATAAGTTAACGTGTTTTTCACGCGACCGTTGTGGCAAGAAACTCGCTTCTACAGGCCGGCACCCTCTGAAATAAAACTTCTTGCGCCACTGTAATTTCAAACCTGGAATGCTGCGTAAAATACACAACTCCTCAAATTTCTTCCCAGAAAAGAGAAAAATAGACGAACGTTCTTTACAATCTTTCTAACACTTTTCTGACACGTAGGCCCTTCATAAACGGTGTGAACACACGAAACATGTGAACGATGATTTCGTCACCTTCTTCGTCTCTACTTCTCCCATTTAATTTGTCTCGTGATGTCAATATTCTTTTAGAATTGTATATTACTATTGTCACGTCCGGTGGTTCTGCCATAGATAATAATTAATAAACTCAATCATATGTAATTTTTTATTTTCTTTTCATATTTGTTCTATTAATATTTCACGAGAATTATAACGAATTATAACATCAAATATTATAATTAATAAATAAATTTTTTTTGCGATCAAGAAGAATTTAACCTTTATTATAATTAATACTTGAATTATTGTATTTGATGTTATAATTCGTTATAATTCTCGTGCAATATTAATGGAACAAATATGAAAAGAAAATCAAAAATTACATATGATTGAGTTTATTAATTATTATCTATGGCAGAACCACCGGACGTGACACTATTTTATTTTTTCGTCTGACATATTACTGGTACTAACTACTGATTTAATTCTTCGTTCAGTGCAGTTTGCTTTCGGATATCGGTTTTGCAGCTCGCGAATCCGCAGTTAGTGCTAGCCAAACCGATTGTGACGTGACCTCTGGCACCAAACCGATCAGGACCGAAGAAAATAGAAAATGACTGGACCCCCAGCACCAGGAAAAATCTAGCTACGCTTTTCCCCCTGTGCTAATGGCGTCACTTTGCACGCCCACTTAAAAAGAGCCCACATTACAGTCGTTTCGAGGACTCGGAATCTTTACTTTTTCTCACGTTCCCCTCGGCGAGCTTGTTCCGAGCCACGCTCCGAGCTATTTGAAAGGGTTTTTAACCCCTTTGAGGATACTAATAAGGCAATAACGAAACTGAAAGCTGTTGCCGGTTGCAACGCGTTCAAGACTAGTTCCTTCTACCCTGTTAACTATAATTAGACTGAGGATTTCATGAATTTGTGGTAGTGTCGAATATGAAGCACTGGGGTAAGGTAGACGGCCCAATTTTTACTGTTCTACTTTCTTTCCGGTTTCAGTCGGCTTTAACACGGTGACTATTACACCAATAAGAGTCGCATGGAATTGAAACTACATCTAGATTTTATATATTTATAATCAAAATGTATAGGCGAAATAATCAAATCGCATGTTGGGTGGATTAATCAGCAAGCTTCCTCATTTTCTACGGTTGGTACACTCATTGTGGAAGTAGTATTAGCCTGTATTAGATCAGACAACCGAGTAGAGTGTACAAATCTGAATTTTGTGGAAATAATCAGCAAATTTCCTCATAATGTAATTATTTTACATGCAAACTTTAACGATAATAAAAATCGAGTGGTATTCGCAAAGAATGAACGTCGCAAAATTTCCTCTCGACCGAGAGAGCAGGGAGAGCATTTTGAAAAATAATATTCCGGCTTGTGTACGGGGACAATATTTCTAAAAAAGCGGAGAAAGAGAACTCTGAGAGAGAGAGAGAGAGAGAAGAAATCAGCGCTGTTCGAAAGCGGATGAGCGAAAGCTTTGGCTGGTGGTAATGCATCATTGACTTTGAAACGTTGAAAAGGGACACCGAAGAGTTGCGCAGAGGTAGTATACGCGGCGCGCTCTCGCGCTCGCGGACCCGATGAAGATGAAAAAATAAAGTGGGCCACGATACTCCATTAACCTGATTACTGCGACGAAAGTAACGACCCTTTCTGTGCTCGCGGCTTCCGCGCGACTGCTAAATGTGGACACGGCCTACATTCCAGTTCATTTTTAGATAACGTTTTAAACAGTGATCATCAACTGTGAAACAAAGCGCTATCAGGCACTCCTCGTACATTTCTGGCCGTTCGCGCTCTACCGACACGAGGCGACGGTGCCCGGACCCCCTCTGACATACTAATCCGTGTCCTGAATTCGTTAATATAGGTCGGAATTTGCGTATCACCCTATTGATAATAATAGGAGGGAACCAGATGCATACGCTCGCCGATGGAAATCCAGCTAATAAGCGATGTATTACGACCGAGCTACTTCCTTCTTTTTAGTCGGACATTATTCAACGCACCGTTACTCAGATAACGAAACAGGATACATTCTTCTGTACGGACTAATAAAGCGCTACACACTGCCTTCTAAAAATTCAATCAAGATATCGGCGTCATTCTTTTTAATTACGTAGTCCGAGAGAGCTCTTGAACATTTTTATTCCATTGAATAACGTTTGCTTGAATCTTTCCTTTTCAGTCCACAGTTTTGAGGATTATTAAAACATTTTCACGACATAAATTACTGTTCCGTATTCCAAGCAGAAAAATTTAGTTTTCTGTACTTGATGCTCCATCTAGGAGATCGCTAATTAGGCGAAGTAATTCTCATTTCAGCCGTTATAATTGAGAGCGCCCGTTTACGCGTTACAGGTCGCTAAGACCAGAGTGTCTTGCCTTGCGTAAGAGAGAACACGTGCTTACCAAAAGTTACTTCTTATAATCTACCGCCTGTAAAGTTTTGAGGTTTACAAATAGCGACGAAGCTTACAACTTCTAGCTAAAATTAAAGAACTGTTTAATTGCCGAGAAAAATAATTTATTACTCGCGCCAACATATGGTCCTTCGAGCCGGATCCGACGCTCGAATAGTGTTCGGAGTGTAAACTAAAGTCTGCAGTGCGGTAATCCACGTATTCTATAACACGAATTAAGTTATAGAACTCCTCGTCTTTCTGTGGCGAGTGAAATCGCTTAATTGTGATAACTAACTTATTCTATAAATAACATAAAGTTGTAGAATTCATCGCCTTCCTGTGGCGAATGAAATATCAAAGTCGGTACGTGAAACCGACTATTTCAAAGTCAAGGACATCAAAACAACCGAGGACATTCTTACTCGCGGTTGTGTGCTCTTAAACGTGCTCTCTGTGCTGAATTCCTTTCTAACGGAATTAATTAACGGTGTCGAATTTCTTATTCAAATCTTGTAACCCTTTACAAGCAACATGAACTCTTTGTATAAAGAAGCGCAAGTGAATTCGCGCTTGATTAATAATACGCTTACCAATTTCCACAAAATGGGCAAGGCGAACCACACCTACCAGACTATTAACAATCGAATTGTATTGCTGAAAGAATATTGGAAGGAATTTCGAGCGAATCATATTCAAATTGAGACGACAGCCACTGACCAGGAGAGGATTTCGCATTCGTTTTTCGTCGATGACCTTTACGGCCAAACGGAATTGGTCTACCTCTCAACCCTGGACACTCTGACGTCGGCTTTGGCTGCGATGACCGGAGCTTCCACCTCTGTAGCCGATGAAGATCCAACGTCTGGTAACGATCACAACGAAACTCCACCGTTGAAACTACCAAAAGTTGAGTTATCTAAATTCTCCGGTGATTATACTGGGTGGGACAGTTTTAAAGACTTGTTTCTAGCGTTAGTCGACAAAAATCATTCGTTAAGCGACGTTCAAAAATTATATTATTTGAAAGCTAGTTTGGAAGGTGAAGCCGCGCTCTTGTTACAAAACGTTGTCACGTCCGAGGCAAATTATAAAACCGCTTGGAAGAGCTTAGACGAGCGATATTCTAACGAACGTGCTCTCGTAAAGGCTCATTTAAAAATGTTATTTGATTCTCCGCCTATCGGGCTCAATGCAATAGCTGATTTAAAAAATTTACGTAATAAGTCTAATTCTGCACTAGCTGCTTTAAAGAATTTAGGTCGTAAAGTTAAATATTGGGACGATGTTTTAGTCTTCCATTTTCTTAAAAAGCTTGACAAAGGGTCCAAACAAGAATGGGAATTCCGTATGGGAGAAGAGACTAAGTTTCCGACACTTGCGCAATGGAATTCGTTTATAAATATTCGTATTCGCTCTCTCGAAGAGCTCGCCGATTCTTCTGTACAAGCGAATAACCCAGTCAGAAGTAAACACACTCAAAATGTAAAGGCGCACTTGAACGCCCCTGAATCTCAATGTATAGTGTGCGGTTCAAATCATGCGTTATATCAATGCGACGAGTTCCGCGGTAAATCAGTCGAACAACGACTTGCCCTCGCTCGCTCGCATCAGTGTTGTTTTAATTGTTTGCGCCGCGGTCATTTTCCAGCAAATTGTTCAAGCAAACGGGTCTGCTTAAAATGTAAAGGAAAGCACCACACACTTTTGCATTCCGCTCGCAGATCCAGTCAAGGTCAATCAGTAGGTAATTACCGCGAATCGGTAAACGGGAGTGACTTTAAGATACCTCAGAAGTCAAATTCTATTGTTTCTCCGAACGATCCTCTGGTTCCGAGTACCAACAGTAATTCAAACATACAAACGTCTGAAGTACAAACCCATCTCGGTTCGACGCAAAATCAATCAAAACGGATAATCCTTGCTACCGCGTGGATTAAAATAAGCTCTCACGCGGGTCGAAGTGTACAAGCTCGCGCTTTAATCGATCCTGGGTCTGAGGCTACATTTGTTAGTGAGAATGTGGCACAAGTTTTACGCGTCTCTCGCCAGCGCGCACATACAACCGTAACGGGAATAGGCGCGAATCGTACGGCCATTGTAAACGCCGCAGCGAATCTGCTGGTCGAATCGGGTCGCGAGCATGGACAAGTTATAAACATTCGCGCTCTTATATTAAAACGCCTCACCGCTTATCAAGTCTATCCGACTGCTAATCCAGATCGGTGGACTCATTGGCAAAACATAGAATGGGCTGACCCATTCACTTCGCGTCATGCTCCGATAGAATTGATTATCGGTGCTGACTATTATAGTTCAATTTTATTAGATGGTGTACGAAAAAGCGAACTAGGCGCTCTTATAGCGCAAAACACCATTTTTGGATGGGTGTTGACAGGTCCCATTCAGTCTAATAATGAACACGTTACGCATCTACATGCGCTACATGTAAACATTAACGAAGAGATTAATGAAACTTTACAAAAGTTTTGGGAAGTGGAAGCAACTCCACGAGTAAACTTCCTTTCGGAAGAAGATAAGAAATGCGATGAACATTTCAAAAAAACCCATTCACGTAAATCGGATGGTAAATATGTAGTACGATTACCTATTAATACCGAGCCGCCTATCGGTATCGGACTTTCTCACAATATTGCCGTAAAATCCCTTTATAGTTTAGAAAAAAGGTTGGCCAAGAATCCAGAACAATCTACAGCCTATCACGAATTCTTGGAAGAATACTTGCATTTGGGTCACATGCGAGAAGAATCTGACATTGACCTACGGTCCAACCAAAATGTCTTTTTATCTCATCACCCTGTCATTCGTCATGACAGTAGCACAACGCGGTTGCGCGTTGTGTTTAACGCTTCTATGCGAACTAACAACGGTTCGACATTAAACGATTTTCTTTCAGTCGGTCCAAAATTACAAGCCGACATCGTCGCGATCATATTAAAGTGGCGAAGAACTCGTTTCGTTTTTGCTGCCGACGTAGCCAAAATGTTTCGGCAAATTTGGGTGGATCCGCGTGATACCCATTTTCAACTTATAGTGTGGCGGTCTGATTCTAAGCAATTGGTTAAAAGCTACGCATTACAAACAGTAACTTATGGAACCGCTTCCGCTCCATATCTCGCGAATCGAGTGATCAAGCAGCTCGCGATAGATGAGGGAACGAATTTCCCATTAGCAACTCCAATTCTAAACGAACAAATTTACGTCGATGACGTGCTCTTTGGCGCCGATGATCGGGTGCTTGCTTTACAGTTACGCCATCAAGTGACCGAGCTTCTCCGTCGTGGCGGTTTTCATCTAAGAAAATGGTCAAGCAATTGTCCTCAACTCCTCGCAGACATTCCCGACAAAGAACATGAACTAGCTTCTAGTCGAACCTTTCAGGAAATAGAAGGACTGAAAATGCTCGGCTTATTCTGGGTACCTTCCCAAGATGAATTCCAATTCAAATTTAAATTTTTCTATCATCCAGATCAAAGTGACACTAAGCGAACTGTCTTGTCGACAATCGCTCGAATGTTCGATCCACTTGGATGGATTTCTCCAGTAGTTATTTCCGCCAAAATTTTTATGCAGAAATTGTGGAGTGCCAAACTCAATTGGGAAGATCCGTTGCCAGTCGATCTACAACAATTGTGGAATGCTTATTCGGCAGAATTAAAAGAATTGCCACGTATTACCATCCCTCGATGGATCGGTTTAGGAACTTCAACCTTACGTTACGAAATTCACGGATTCGCTGATGCTTCTCAACATGCATACGCCGCTGTAATCTTTTTACGCGTAGTCAATATTTCTGAAAAAATAAATCTGCATTTACTGATAGCAAAGACTAAAGTGGCACCATTGAAACCGCTTACAATCCCAAGACTGGAACTATTAGCAGCCGTCATAATGGTTCGACTCATCGAATACGTACTAGTTACTTTGAAATTTACAAACTGTCCAGTTTACTGCTGGACGGATTCCGCGGTAGTGTTAGCGTGGATTCGCAAGCATCCGAGCCTATTAAAGACGTTTGCTGCTCATCGAGTCGCGGAAATACAAAGCCGTGTGCCAAACGCTACTTGGCGACATGTACCTTCGGAATTTAACCCCGCTGACTGCGCTTCGCGTGGTCTCACTGTTTATCAATTATTAGAACACTCACTCTGGTGGCGTGGCCCTCCGTGGCTAATAAAACCTCCTAATGAGTGGCCGAATTCTAACCCTAGTCCTCCTAATGAGGTTAAAGAAGAGATAAAGATCTCCGTCAAAGCGTTACATGTTCAAACTCACGTTGAATGGGATCTGCCAACACGAGTCTCTTCTTGGTTGAAGTTATTACGAGTTACCGCTTACGTATTTCGCTTCATATTTCGATGTCGCAAAAAACCTACGGTTTTTCTAGACCGCGTTATAAATGCCAAAGAAATTGACGAAGCTCGTAAATTCTGGATTAAATATGTTCAGTCACTACACTTTCAGGCGGAAATAAAAATCATGTCAAAAGGTAAATCGCTACCTAAATCTAGCTCTTTACTACGCCTTAATCCGTTTTTAGACTCAGATGCTGTAGTTCGCGTTGGCGGGCGGCTCCGTCACTCGGAGTTGTCACATTCTCAACGCTTTCCGATAGTTTTATCGAATCATAGAATCTCTGAATTGATAATCGCCGATTGTCACGAGAACATATTACACGGCGGTACTCAGTTAACCCTGAGTACCGTGCGTCAAGTATTTTGGATCATTAACGCCCGACGACTTGTACGTCGTTTAATTCATAAGTGCGTTAAGTGCGTGAGAGCTCGCGCTACCACTTCACAACAAATGATGGGTGACCTACCCAAAGCTAGAATCACACCTTCACGTCCGTTTTCTCACTGTGGACTGGACTATGCGGGTCCGCTTCAAGCGCGCGCACTTTCTGGTCGAGGTTACAAAGCGCATAAGGTCTACATAGCGCTTTTTATATGTCTAGCCACTCGAGCTATTCATCTCGAACTTGTATTAGATTATTCTACTGCTGCGTTCTTAAGAGCGTTCGATCGATTTGTATCACGTCGTTCTTTACCGTCCGAGATGTATAGCGATAATGGCACTAATTTTCAAGGCGCCGACAAAGAATTAAGTGTCGCCTTTCAGAAAGTCATAGCTGATCCTGCTCTTCGCTCTCGCTTGTCAGGTGATAGCATTAATTGGAATTTTATACCTCCTGCAGCTCCTCACTTTGGTGGGATTTGGGAAGCTGGAGTCAAAAGCGTGAAGACTCACTTAAAAAAAATTGCTCGCTGCTTACACTCCTTCCATCGAAGAATTAAACACACTTCTCTGCAAAATTGAAGCGTGCCTAAATTCACGCCCTTTAGCTCCATTAACGGACGACATCGAATCCTGCGAAGCTTTAACTCCGGGCCACTTTCTAGTCGGTGGACCCATAAAATCTGTTCCCCTTCCGTCTGTCTTAGATTTGAATGAGAATCGATTGTCTCGATGGCAAACGATTCAATTGATGCACGAGAAATTCTGGAAGATATGGAGCAACGAGTATTTACAAAACCTGCAAGCCCGAGCGAAGTGGCATACGCAAGCTCCTAACTTGCAAATAGGAGATCTAGTGCTACTGAAAAACGCCACGCTCCCTCCTTCTAAGTGGGAGTTAGGTCGTGTGACCGAATGTCACCCGGGACAAGACGGGCTAACTCGAGTAGTAACCGTCAAAACCGCTCACTCTCAGTTTGTACGACCTATTACGAAACTTTGTAAACTACCTATTAGTTCGTAAGTTGTTTGCACCTGCAGCTTGACTGCACTGTACAAAGTTCTAATGATTGCGTTAGTTTAAGTCTTATTTCTTCATTACGCTATTCTATTGTACTGTTTTCACGCGATTAGTTCTAAGTCATTCCTTGTTCAGTTCATCTCTTTCGCGGTAATGATACCGCGAGGCGGGCGGTATGTTCCGTATTCCAAGCAGAAAAATTTAGTTTTCTGTACTTGATGCTCCATCTAGGAGATCGCTAATTAGGCGAAGTAATTCTCATTTCAGCCGTTATAATTGAGAGCGCCCGTTTACGCGTTACAGGTCGCTAAGACCAGAGTGTCTTGCCTTGCGTAAGAGAGAACACGTGCTTACCAAAAGTTACTTCTTATAATCTACCGCCTGTAAAGTTTTGAGGTTTACAAATAGCGACGAAGCTTACAACTTCTAGCTAAAATTAAAGAACTGTTTAATTGCCGAGAAAAATAATTTATTACTCGCGCCAACAATTACCCTCCACTTTAAAATTAGAATCTCATTAAATTTGATGCAACTCTTTTGGTTTATTAACATTTTGTCGCGCACTGATAAAATTTTCAAAGAAAAATACGGTTCGTCTTTTACGATCGTTCGAGGTGTACGATTGAAATTGAAAAATATGTTTTTTTTTTTCAATTAGACTGTCAATATATCGATGGCCGTTTGTTCAAATGTTTAGTTAACATTTTCAGCAATTAGTTCATGTTTCATTTCGAACGGATGCGATATGAAATCGGACGAATTTATTCTTCTCCATCCTTCTCTCGCTCTCTGTTTCGACAATTCTAAAATAACAATATGAAAAGAAACAGAAGCGAATGCATTTGGGCAAATTTATATAGCAAACGTTGGACTTCCGGATAATAAATACAAAGTGGACGTATTTAAACAAGAATTTGTTTCAAAAGTGGGAATTTTATTTGCACGGGCCTAACAGAGATTGATATTCAACTTTGAGTATTCAGTTTAATTTAATGCTTCTGATATTGTGCTTGCCATCGGAACGTTCCACCTAACTTGTATAATTTATTCGCAATACGATCAGTAGACTGTATATTTATACAAACTAAAAATAACTAAAGGAATTATTTTCTGTCCCCAATAATTACACCAAGTAATCACAGCTACTAATTTTTCTCATAAATTTATAAGATCCACAATCTACTGCAAAAGTCCTCAGTTTATTTTTTAATTCGTCTCCGCAACAAACGCAGCTCAGTCCTCCAAAACTGTTACCTTGAGAGACTCTCAAAACCACTGACATCGTTGCATCGAGCTTATGAAATCGATTAACCAACATCGAGAACGAATCTCGGCGTTCAAGCCAGGATTCGATTAATTTCCTCGCGAGTTGTGTCGCATACAATTACCCGATAAAAACCGCGCGCCTTTTCAATTTATCGAATTCGGTATCCGTCCGCGATCGGCGGTGTGTTCCGATTAAATTCAGCAAGGAGAGAGAGAGAGACAGAAGAAAAAAAGCGCGCGAGGAAAGGTCGAAATGAAATTTCCATATACGCGGCGACTGATTAATCTCGGAGCTCGAAGCCGAATCCCGAAAATTTAATCAATTCCGCGCGAACACCGATACACGCGCCCTCTCACTCTCTCTCGCACGCGCGAAACTTTCGCGTTTGACGGTCAAATATTTCGGTAGGCGGTCAGTATCGGAACAGTAAGGGCCGCATAAATTCGTGGTGGGACACACGTTCCTGCGAAGTTCTCGGCCCCAGTGTGTTACCGGATACGCAATCTCGCCCGGGGCGTGCTTTAATATCGAAGGAAACTCGAATTGAGTCGTTCCGGAGCCCACGGAAAAGTGGTTCCCACCACTTCCCGGCTATAAATAGCAATCGTCCCGCAATTAAGCCCTCCCCGATTATAATTCACCGGGCTTTATTATGTATTAACGTGTATGATTGCGAGGACACGTGCATTACCCGCCACGCACGCGCCGCACACCTTAATCCCCGACCAGGACGACTGAGCTCTCTCCAGCTTCTTTAATCTGCATACCGACTTCCGGTCTTGCTGCAATTAATCTCCTCCTGACCCAGAAATTTTGCCTCTTATTTCCTGCTAGCCGTTGACAACTTTTTCCGCGTATTTTAACGTGTTCCTTCATCTCGTGATTTTATCCAGTTGCCTAACCCTTTGATATTTAACTATACCGATGGGCATACTCTACTATTTTATTCGAGAAAAGTTCGAATTTATTGTTAATTAAAATGTTCTTAATTAGACTTGATATGTATGCGACAGATTTATTAAACGTTTTTATTAGGTCAGTCTGTGGGTAACAGTCCTTGCCTGATCAAGCGTATACTTATACTACTTCACTGATATAAAACACATCACTTCCTCCAGAAACTTATAAATATTAAATGTCGTTTCACTTTCAATTCACATAAAACATTTACAGAAGAAATATATTTTATCCAATTCGTTTAATGTTCATATTAATTTCTACAGTTTGAAAATCTTATATTCATTTATAGTCACTGTTTGCCTAGCTAACTAAATTTGAAGTTCTCCTCAATCTTTCTTGATTGTCGCGTTTCTCTAATGTTTTTCTAAACACACAATTACCTTCCAATTATTTAGTTGACACTCTGATTAATCCAATATACCCAACTGGAATTCATTTAATTTTTATGGAGTACCAGATACCGTAAGGAAATATTGTACGGAATTATGGAAATTTCGCGTATGTCTGATCAGATACCGAGCAGTACTACTTGCTGTATCCACTAACTGACACCACACCGGCAGTCTAGTCAGGAACAGGTAGTGCTGCGTGTTCACTCGAGTTTACAGATTACGAGGGGACACAAAATAATCTAGAGGTTGCTTTTATCATAATGTTGTCCTAAATTTTCATGTGCACCAGAACGAGTTTAAAATCATTTAAATGCTGCACGTGATACCTGCTGCTACATATTCAACAGCGGAAAAAGCTTCTAAACAGTGAACACGAAACTCCTATTTATCACACGGGGGGGTCGTACTTCTTCTCTCCAGAAACAGTCGCTTGACTATAATAACTTACCAGAAAAATACAACCCTGGAATAACCAGGTGCTTTGTACAGCAATTATAAAATGTTTCAAATATACAAGGTATAATCCTGACATTAATACAAGGATGGAGTGGAGAAATGATTTCTTTCCTTACCCATTAACACGTTCGTCGCCACGTCGCCCATATCTGGGTGACGGGTATGCTTCCGTGGGGGCCCCGTCACCCAAATATGGGTGACGCTCTTCTTGTTCGAGTTAATTAAATATAGGATATACAAAATAAAAATATTAAAAACACATTATACCGATCTGCATACCGACGGTCGAATTTAGGCCCGCGGGAAACTTAGCCGAATTACACTGGGCGACCAACGTGTTAACCTGAGTTACCATTCCTAGAATTAAAAGTCAGTCACTTTGCTAGTATCTTCGTAAATTATCATCAGTTATCAAAGACGCTCTCTTCGATCCTGGTCCCAAACCTCAACCTTCCACTCATGCAATCCCGTATCAGCAAAAGGCTACTTACCAAGATGACTGCGTGGGTATCGACGGAAGCGCCCCCGGTGGCAGCGACCTCCTGATGGCTTGACAGCAGGACCTTGTATTCGTTGGGACCTCGTTGCAGCACGACGGTGGGTTGGTACACACATGTCGTCCAACGACGACGCTGGTCGAAGTCGTCGGGAACTCGACCGCAGAGGTTCGCACCTTCGGCCTGAGCAAGGGCGACATGGAGAATCCGTCTCTCTGATTGGACGCGGAGCTGCTGGAGCTGCTGGAGCCAGGACTGCCCCCTAACCGGCCCGGTGACGCGTAAGCGAAACCACGAAGCCGAAAGTGCGACTGATGGTAAGGATAGCCAGCCGGCGGCGGTAGCCGATAATGATGATGGAAGCCGAGGTCTCGTCTCATGTACGGGTCGCCTGGGTCGTTGGTGGGCACGTAACGATCGGTGGGCGTGTGTGCTGATGGCGGCACGTATCTATCAACGTATCTGTCCGGATAGAGAACTTCGGGGGGCGGTTGTGGCACGTATCGTTCGACAGGTGTGTGCGCGGTTGGCGGAACATAGCTCCCGGTCGCGCTGGACCCGCCATAAGCGCGATCGGTGGAGGTCGCCGCTGAAGAGGTGCCGCAAGACGAGATCGGCGTTATGCGACCGGTATAGCGATCCTTGGGCTTCGGGAGGGACAAGTACTTGTCCGCTGCCCTTGCAGGAGAATATCGATCAGCGGCAGAATGAAAGCGATCAGGAGTGCCTGTAGAGGACGCGAACCGATCGCCGGCCACGGACGCTGAGAACCTGTCGTACCGGTCCTGGCTGAGTCTGTCGAACTGATCGCTCGGGTTCCCGCCGCTATACCTTTCGTTCCCATAACTCTGCACGGACTTCGACACCTGCAGGTACTTGTCGATCCCGGTCTTCGTCGCGCTCTGGTAACCGGACCCAGCCGAGGACCCCGCGCCATTCGATCCCGACCTGAGATCCCTAGCCGTCCCCTCCGGCGTCGGTGAGATAGACGTGAACCGATCGTTGGAGCTCGACTGCGTGGCCGTGGTGTTTGTATACGAGGAATGATATCTGGCGATGGTGTCCGTGGACGAGGAGGACGAGGACGAGGTGGTGGATAACAGTCTCTCCGTAGAGGAGCCGGAGATAGTGTATCTTGAAGCATCCCCTCTTCCATCGTGACCGGGCGATGAACTAGCGAGAAACCGATCCGTGGACACGCAGAACCGATCAGTGACTCGGGACTGGCTGCATCGTTGGACCGTGGACTCGTTGAACCTGTCGCTGGTGGTGACGTATCTAGACTGGCTAGCCCCAGAGTCTTGGTAGCTGGAGTAGCGACCAAAGTCCGTGGGTGCTGGCGAACTACTGGATCTGTCCGTGTACTTCTGGCAGACCGTCTCGACGCCTCGATCGGCGTACAGACGTCTCTGTTCGCTGGCTGTGGTCGAGACTTGCAGTGACCTCTCCGTCGACGAGTATCGCTGATGGCTGGCAACCTCGGGGTTCGTTGTGCTCGCGAGGAACTTCTCGGCGGTGGACGATATCGTCGAGTAGCGATCGTGATGGACGCCCGACGATGCCTCCGGCCTGTGGTACCTGTCGTACACCGGCGACTCGCCGAGATACCTGTCCGTCGACTTGCTCGCGAACCTTTCTGGCACCGGGGCGTGTATAGGCGACGATGAGAGGAGCCTGTCCGTGGAGATGGCGCCGTATCGGGAGCCCGTGGAGTCTTTGTTGGCCGCGTACACGCCGGCTGATCGGTCGCCTTGTAGGCTGACTTGAAGGGTTCCCAGCACTGGCGACGAGCCGGACAACAGGCGATCGCTGGCACCAGAGTATCGTTGCTGGCTGTCCTTGGACTCGTGCATGCCGGCCGACGACTGTTGATTGGCCAGTAGTCGCTCCGCCGAGGAGAATCGGTCCGCGGCTGGCATCGGTGATGCTGGTGCTGTGCCCCCGCCATATCTGGCGCTTGGAGAACCTGGGGGCAGAATCCTATCAGCAGCAGGGTAACCAGCCAAACTCTGGGTCGAGGCATACTTCTCGCTTGGGCTGGGCGACAATGGCGGTGGTGGAACGAAACGATCATTCGCGGGCGCTGGCGACGGCGGCGAGGGGAACGTCTCCGACGAGAAAGGGCTGGTCGCGCAACCCGACACCAGGATCGTGCTGTTCGCGTACTCGTTGCCGTCGGACAGGTCACCGTCGTTGTTGCCCGCTGATTGTTGATAGCGCTCGCTCGGGACCAGCGACAGCCTCTGCTCCCCGTGGAGACCGGTGAGCTCGCTGAACCGAGGAAAACGTTCCGCCAGGACGGTCTGGGACAATGTTTGACCGCCCGAGCTCGATCTAGCCGGTGTGTACTGGTGGTGCGTCTGTAGAGAGGACTGGCCGAATCTCTCTTGGCTCTGATAGTGACCGAATCGCTCGCAGCTCGATTGCAACGATCGCGGCTCCCCGCATGACTTTGGGAAATCGTCCAGCGACGGCTTGTCCGTTGACTTGTCGTGACGGTCCAAACCCGAGAGCCGATCTCGGACACCATAGTCGTGATCGTTCCCTTGAGATTGCTGACTGGTGACGTGGTCGGACAGGTAACGGTCTTGGCCGCTGTCGGTGCTGCTCGATGGGTTCGACACCGCTCTGTCCGATTGTTGTTGCTGGGGTTGGTGTTGTTGGTGTTGTTGCTGTTGCGGCTTGTAGCAGTCCGATGGGTTGGCGGAACCGATCTGGGACCCGACACTTCCAGATGACACGCCGGTCGATCCTGGAACCGGAGATGACGAGGACCCGTACGGAGAGATCGGGTGTTGGTGCAGTAGGAGACGTTCTCTTCGGCCATAGTCGTCGTCTGTCGGCATCCTGGTGGCCCGGGGCCCGCTGTCAGGACATCTGGAACCAGAGACATCACAGTGTTTACACGAAGGAGTACGTACAATGACAGAAACTGTGGCTTCAATTCAGTCCTAAGTGAAAGAGGTCAGTGATTCGTCAGACATTCGGTAAATTCGATTTAAATAGCCATTTGGTTGTACTTTATGGTTCTTTACGGTATCGTTGTGTGTATAGACATGCGATAATACATGTATATACATTTTTATGCAAAAAGTTTGTTCCCATAGATACCATTGCAAAGATCCAGTGGAACGCTGACGCGCGTTACAATTAGATCGTCGTTTGTTAGCGCGCGCGTAATTTTCAATAATATTTTAACGGTGAAATATAATACGCGACTGTGGCCGAAGGCAGGATACGAATTGCTTGTTACTTGACGTTAAAACGCGGCCCGTATAATCGATTGCAAATTAATTGGGGCCGCGCTAACCCGCGTTTCAGAACGGTCCAACGTGTCCGGAACGAGTGACGCGTGCGGTCGTTCGTAACCACTGGCGAGGCTGCAGCGAATTACCGCGAAACACAACGATTCCATCGATCACTGCTTAAATCCTCCGAAGAGTATCGGGCCGGCCCATGAAACTTTTACCGGGGAGATTCCCCGTGACGGTAAATGCGAAATTGACGACCCCGTCTCATCGCTAATACCCCGGGATCCTGCTTTATTTTTCCTGTTTTTCGCTTTGCACGACCACGCGTGAAATAACGGGTTCCGCAACGCCAAATGCCGCTAACGAAATTAATTCGACGAAATACATGCCGTCAACGGGATATTTTTTAATGAATTTTTTATAATATTTTGGAAGAGCTTTCGCGAAAAGATTTTTTCGAATTTCAAAATCAGGTATGTCTTCCTTGTCAGACGCGTCCGAAGCTAAATTAATATATTTACAACTAAATAACTTTCGCAGCGCACTGCGAGTAATCCCGGTCCTGAAGTTAGAACAAAATAGTCGGGCATAATTTCTCTTGGGGTATTACGCGGCGCGGCAGCTCGGTAGTCGGTAATTATTGTTCGCACAGATACCGTGTAACCCTCGGATTAATCGAAAACAATATTGCAAATTACACGTGACAATTCTGTATTTATTATTCCCTCGGGAGGGCGGATACATGCGACGAACCTCGAAAAGTTTCCAATTCCGGCGGAAGTATCGCGATACGTTTGGCAAATACGTTGGTTAGTCACGATTAGCATTGGCTCCAAGGAGATATTCGCGTAAAACTCGGCGAAATTTTGCCGTTCAACCGAAAACTCGTTTACACGGTCTCTAATTAGGGATTAATTAAATTATAAAGTGCTAACAAACCGAAGTCCCTCGCCGCGGCACAATTCCCCGGCACATGAGCTCTTCATAAAAAGCCCGCGTAACTTCATCCGCGAAAATTAGGGTGTAGCACTGGAACAAGCCCCCGTTCTCGTAACAAAAGGTGTAACTAGCGGGGGAGTGTAATTGCTCGTGTATTAGAACTTGAACCCAGAACAGGCAATCGCCCGGTGCCGGAATGAACCGTGTAATTGATCAGACGTTTCCCCGTGAAAGATGACGGCGTGGCTGAAGTATCGACCATCGCATCCCTGTTATTAGCAACCGTGTCATTTCATCGTGAAACATATATCAACCCTATGCTTCACAGTGGCACACCTCCGATTAAGGTCGCCTTCATTTTCGTGACAGACACTCGGTCGAACATTTAAAGTATTAGGTTGTAACAGCAATTTCTTCGGTTACAAATATGTTGTAATTTTAATGAATTAGTAGTGACATGTTGCAAATGCAAATTACTCGGACGAAGTGTAATAGGAGATTTGACCCAGTTCTACTCGATCCTTCATAGAGTGCATCCACTGGTCTGACTAAATACGATCCTCTTCTACTTATCACAAATTTTATGTGCAACGGAGTCATTTAATGAAGGTACAAGTTAACTCAGGTCAAACTATTATTACAAATTATAGTCATTTATTTATTTCTGTACAATCAAAACGTTAAAATCAATGACTTCGTAAATATCATGTTACGTAAACTATCTGGTGAAAATTCTATAAATGTTCGCAGAGTATTAATTATGCAATACTGTATTCAGTACATTATTGTCCAAATCATTACACAAATTTTTCCCTCGAATCCAGATCGGTATTAGTGGAACACGTGCTGCTAATTGAAAAGAGATAATAGCGCGAGAACGGCTAACGATATCGAATGGTTCTAACTGCAGGAAAAAAAGCTTTTGTGAACCGTTACCAGAACGATTGAACCAGTCGATTCGCAGTTTGCAACGTGTCGGATCGATCGCAACGAAATGCGTTTCGAGCGTTTATGCGACACGACAATAAATGAAAAAAGAAACGATTGGCAGACCAGCGGACGAAACGTGAGTAAAAACGTTTTACATGCCCACGGGTTGACTTATCGTTACAGACTTAGAAACGGGTCTCGCGTGACGTCTAGCTATAATCCTACCAATTCTGCTTGGCTGGTTATAAATCAATCTATTGTATGTATCTGATTTTAGCGTCACCTATTCTACTTGACTGAAGATCGAGTCATGGACGATCGTGCGTTGACCTATTCTACGTGTCTGACAGTGGATTAACCTATTCTACTTGTCTGACCAAAATACGACTATTTGTTTCGCCAGTCGACTTATCTCTTCAGCAATCAATTTATAGTAAGCGTTTGGGTCGAGATCGACCTATTTGGTCGATGTTAGTTTCGCCTCTTCTACTTCACTGGACGTATTATAGATCTATGTGTGTTGCTGGATGCCCAATAGACTGGCCTATTCTACTTATCTGAGCATGAGCTATCCATTTGAATTGTTTTATTATAAATTGATATTGTGCGTTTGCTAATCGTACACTGCGTGCATCCACATGTCTGACTAAACATATGTTTATTCTACTAATTTGGCGACTGGCCAAGGTACCGTACCTGATCAACAATAAATCGACCAATTTTACAAACGTTACAGTCAAATCTATTTTACGTGTCTCGTTACAAATCAATTATATTAGTCTGATTATAGACTGGCCAAATCCACTTGTCGGGCTACAGTCTACAGTCTACAATCTAACTGACCGATTATTCATATTGTTTTCGATTTGTCTGATCAGAAACGGATCACGTCCATACGTCTGTTTAGAGACAGACATATTCTACCGTGCAACTGATGAACAGCAATGAGAAACAAATATGAGAGGAAAAAAGAATTAAATGGCTGCATAACAGAATATGTTCGAAACGTTTATGCGACTAGA
The DNA here is from genome assembly GCA_916610235.2 of Lasioglossum morio. Taxonomy (NCBI): domain Eukaryota; kingdom Metazoa; phylum Arthropoda; class Insecta; order Hymenoptera; family Halictidae; genus Lasioglossum; species Lasioglossum morio. Next base: position 10,127,084 of record OU744333.1, read on the forward strand.
TAAAAATGAAAGACCGTTACAAGAGGATCAGAGGAAGAATGAAATCGTTTTACATGGCCGCAGGTCGACTTATCGTGTAGTGAGAGCTCCGTCGAGGTAGTTCGCGATTTTTGTGGATTACAGGCGGCGAGCGGAGATCGAGAACGTGCAAATAACATTTATTGGGGCAGCACGGAGCAGCTGATACGGGAAAGAGAGACATTCGAGCGGTCTGCAATGCGTCTATCGCGGCGGCGAAGCGAAAAACTCGGAGAAAGGTGGAAATGGCACGCGTTCCCGGTGTCGTAAAGATAAAGCGCAGCTGGCGTCCCGCAAAAGAGCCAGCTGTACGCGTTCCCCTTTTTTTTCACATTTCTCTCCGAATCGTACAGTGAGCCGCGAGCGGCACGAAAATTTTTTAATCTTCTTCCTACGGCGAACAGACCCGCGAGGAAAATTAAAAAGCTTGGGGAGAGATCTCGATCCGCGATTTCGGAAAGGTTTTCTATTGAATCCTGTAATAGATCGTGATTTCTAATACGAATATCATCACTAGACAGAACATTCATATGGAAAATAAAAATCTTCTACCCGGATTCAAAGAGAAATTCATTCCTTTTTTTAATATGTGTAATAGGTTGAAAATTATACAACAGTATCTTCAAATTATTACAATGTATCATATCATCATAAGGAAACCTGTAGCACAGCGAATATAAGTGATATAAGTTAATGAGTCAGTCGTTTACGAAAAATTCGATAACGTCTACATTACGATATTGCGAATAGAATAAGTTAATGTACGAGCGCACTGATAGAACGAATCCATCCTCCTGTATACAAGTAGAATAAACTGATCTCTGGCCAGACAAGTGGATATGGCAAATTTATGACCAGCTAACTGCACGTGGGTAGACTCTGACAAGACAGAGTAGACTGTACCCTAGTCAGACAAGTAGAATAGCTCAATTTATGGTGTATCAGATAGAACCAACATATATATGTTCTATTTTAGTAAAATTGATCGATCTAAAATCAGACAAATACAGAATCAATCAGTATGATTAATTGATTTAATGCTTGTTGGGATACTAACAACAACGAATATTCAAAGAAAAATTAAAACCGAGTCGTTCCAATTAACATTCTTCCAGCAAGTGAAACAATTCGACGGTTGATCAGACGCTTTCGATTTTCCGCTGACGGTCACGATTATTCGTCACGATAGTGAAGTACTTTGGACTGGACGCAGAGCCCTGGGCGAGACGCCTCGATAAATTTGCTGGAAGCGGACTTGTTTATCCGGGAGCGCAGTTTCGTAGCCGTGAAAAAAAAGGCCTTGACGGTCTCGGGCAAGGGAAAAATTAATTAAACGAGAAACCCCCCAACTGGCAGGTAAACGAAGAATGTGGAAAGTTTCCAGGGAGCTGACCGAGTGCCGTGTTTCACGTGCCTTCTAGTTTCTTTCTTCCTCGAGGAACGAGCCGTAGGGACAGGCGGCGGCGGACGACGCTGCAGGCAGTTTTTGCAATTAGCGCGTTCAGCATGCTCCTATCCAGGTTCTATCCGACGCCCCATTCTCAATCGCTTTCCAGTCTGATTCTCCGCCCCATCGGCCCCTCGCACCCTCGCCTCGATCCACCAACCCGGCGGAACACTCATAGTCGGCCGTGTTCTGAAACCGAACATTATTGCCAGATGGTTCTCGCGGCTGGTTGCTACGCAGCTACGCGAGAGCATCGCGCGATCTTGCATACTCGAGCGATTTAACCCGAACCATACGTTTCTTTCTTTTGCATTGCCAGACTGCAGCTGACGCCGGTCGCTGCATTTACCGCGGTGTTCGCGGTTTCGAGACCGCGAAACTGATCTTCCCTTAACAATGGTACTCCCGGACGTTTCGGATCTCTCCTGTCGCAATTATCGAACGCATAAAAGTGGAAATTCATTCGGTACATTGCACGCTACGGGAGAAGTCAATCGGAACGTCGATATCCGCAGAGTTTAATTCCTTTATATCCCTCGATGATTCCGGAAATTGATAAAAGAAACACAAATTTTTCAAACCCCATCCCAGTCGACTTTTACTCACCATTTATTACAAAATTCAATTTTGAAGTGTTCAAATGTTTGATGTGCTGTTTAAGAGTGGATGTGGACTGTCTAACAAGCTAGCATAATTTTGTGCCACTCGTGACACGTTTCAACCGAAGCTGATTGATTTTTCATAAATGTGTCTGACCAAAACCGACTCGTTCTACTAGCTAGACCAGACGTCTCGTTCTCTATAAGCAAATACAGTTCTGTCCGGTCAAATGGGCTTCTGGATTTCACTCGTCTGGCCACATATCACCCTTATTCTACTATGCACAAGCTGATCTATACTATTGGTACTCGTACAAACCTCATCTCACTGCCCTGACCAGTTACCAACGCTGTTCTACACGTGCGATTACATATCGTCTACAGTGCACTCGTCGAACCATATACGCTCTCAATTCCACTTACCACACCATCTAGTCATTCTACTTGCATAACAACTCTACAGTGAAACACACAATTTAATTGCACCAATAATCTGTGCCTTCACGTCTCACTGAACTGGACTGAACTAAATTCAGAACGAAGGCGAATGCACGACGAATTTTATTGAATTCTTTCTACATACACCTCTACTGACGATTTACATGTTATTATATACAGGGTGTCCCAGTTTTTTCCGGCCAAACTTTGCCAGTGTGTTCTACACGCAAAAGTAAGAAAAATATGTTATATGAACATATGCTCTTAAATGTTTTATTAAGGAGTTATAACTAATAATACAAAATGATAATGAACTGGCATTTCGTCGACACAGCGTACGAAAGATAAAAAAAATAAACATAAGACTTTATGTAAACACAAACAGAGATATTCATAATACGTTCGTACGCTGTGTCGACGAAATGCCAGTTCATTATCATTTTGTATATATAACATATTTTTCTTACTTTTGCGTGTAGAACACACTGGCAAAGTTTGGCCGGAAAAAACTGGGACACCCTGTATTATAGTGTTCCTTACAATAAACGTAGAAAATGTTTATTTTATATCATTTCTTCTTGATCGAAATTAAACTTTATTGTTTTAATCTTGTTGGCCAATGTACGTATATATGGTGAGCGCAAGTACAGAATAGAAATCTTCTGGTAGGAAATTATTTCTGACAGAGAACTTCGAGTCATATATCAGAGCTTGTTCACGTTCCAGTGATTTCAATTTTGTTTAGGAGCACTCGACAATTCCGTTTGATCGACACAACAGTTATCTCGGTTATAGGCCGGTGTCCCGAGGAAACGCTCCCCGGATGATATTTTCTCGCCGGTCGGATAATGTCGAAGATGCGCGCAGGAATTCTTGGAATCCCCGTTGAATATCCACGAGCGTTCCGTGGAAGGAGATTTGACAAATGGTTTTATCCGGCAGTTGACGCCTCGGTTGACGCGCGTACGTGCGCGTGACATGTGTCGCGTGTGTCGCCTCGTGTGACCTCGGTCCCAATGGGAACCTGAGAATATGTCATTCCTCGACGCTCGTGAAATGGATGGTGCGGCCTCGACGGCCCCCTTGATGCCGAAATTTTGGACGACCACGGTCAGGACACGATCGCGTTGCCGATTTGACAGTCCTCGGGCGCAACTCTCGCAAAATAATGTGTCGACATCCGTATTACCGATTCAATGAGATTCGATCACGAGATTCGATCACCGGTAAGCATTTCCGTGAACGTATTTCGCCCTCGGAGCTTCCTCTTCTCTAAAAACAATATTTTCATCTCCGAATTTTCTGATTTTATCGGTTACAGCGTAGAATTCTACTTGGCTGACTTATGGTCGACTTGCTCTACTCACTGGATTATTGGTTAATTAATTCTGTTACTGCTGGATCTATTTTTCTTGACTTTTGCTTTTCGTTGTTAATACCTTAGTGTTTTCTGCTTATTCGGGAAGGCGTTTGCCTAACCATGTATTAATTAATTGATCAATTCTTACAGACGCAATACGGAAAATTTATATTCTTGAAAATGGTCTAAATTTATACCGAAACGTTGAATTAAATTTCATGTAATATTTTGCAAATTCGCTGATTGTCTCCAATTGATCGAACCAGTGCGCCAATAACAGTAATTGTAGTTTTGACTTTTGCAAGATTCGTACTACTTATTGTTACTGTCCTAGTTAATCTACTCGTGTGATTTTTGGTCGACTTGCTCTACTCACTGGATTATTGGCTAATTAATTCTGTTACTGCTGGATCTATTTTTCTTGACTTTTGTTTTTCGTTTTTAATACCTTAGTGTTTTCTGCTTATTCGGGAAGCCGTTTGCCTAACCATGTATTAATTAATTGATCAATACTTACAGACGCAATACGGAAAATTTATATTCTTGAAAATGGTCTGAATTTAAACCGAAACGTTGAATTAAATTTCATGTAATATTTTGCAAATTTGCTGATTGTCTCTAATTGATCGAACCAGTGCGCCAATAACAGTAATTGTAGTTTTGACTTTTGCTAGATTCGTACTACTTATTATTACTTAATATGAATTTTTTTTTTCGCGGCGCACAGGCTCGATCATTATTACTTTTGTATTAGCCCTACTTGTAGCAAATTTGTAAGAATTGTCATACGTATGCTATCCAAATAGTAGAGGAAAAAGGAAAGGTGGTGTTTCGTCCTAGGCCCGCTAGAGGACTCATCAGGACTTATTATTACTGTCCTAGTTAATCTACTCGTGTGATTTTTGGTCGACTTGCTCTACTGAGAATGGTCGTTGATGACTAATTTGGCTATTGATGGATTAGACCACTTGCATGACCTCGCAGTGGTATATTCTACTTGCTCTCCCGCAAGCTGACCGATGCCGCTTGTCGGGTTATTGATCAGCTCACCCGTTCTTCTTGATTCACTCTAGTTAGTTCATTCTTGCGAATCTGTCTGACTATTTCTACAGTTGTTCCTCTTGAGCAAGGTTTTTCTATCCGACTGGTCCAATCATAGTTGCACTTATTCTACTTTTTCTGGTTATTATGCAATTTATATTATTATTCACCATTATATCAACTGCTATTTGTCGACAATACAGTCTGCGTTTGAAGACTGCATATTTATAAAATCTGAGTGAATGACATCGACGAGGCAGAGAATGGTAATCGTATTAGGTAACCATCGTCCTGAAACTCGAACGCCAGTAATTCCGGGGGCGGTAGGAGAGCAACGTCAAAGGGATTCCGCGGGCCGGTAGTTGCGGAACACATTTCAGAAGAAGTTTCTCGCATCACGGGGCCGAAGTAGCTGCAGCTGCGTCCGAAAAACTGGAGCGTGCAACAAAAACCATTTGTCTCCGGCGAAAGGTAAGGGTTGGGAGGGGGGTGAGGCTGGGGGCGGAGCGAGAGTCAAGGTACGGGTTTTCCGCGAAAGAAAGCGACGCCGTCTTCTTCGTTCGCCAACGACAAACGACGAACAAACGTACCCTACGTTTTCCCGGCGACTCTTATCGCCGGGAAATTTGCCACCATGCTATCTAGACCCCGCTGCCGTGCGTCCAAAGAGCAAAGTCCCTCCGTCGACGATGAAAAGAACCATTGCCTCCCGAGGAACGGCCAGAAAAAGATGCAAATTATCCGGGTAACTGCGTCCGTGAAAATAACGACCAAACGACCAGCTCGGTTTCATTTCACGTCCCGGTCCCGCGAGATCATCGTTACTCTCCGAGAAGAAACACACTGTTCCCTCGTCACCGGGAGGGGAAAGCTCCCGCAATCATTTCTTCATCATTAGTCGGGTCGCTGCCCAACACGGTCAGAATACGAAAAAGTTTAATTCCCGTCTGATTTTTCCGAAGAAATAGCGAATTAATAGTGCAATTTCACTTGATTGCGTGTACATTGGTTTTGCGCGCGGTGCTGGTCAGGTTAGTAAATATTGACTTTTTTAAAGTACCTATAAAGAAACAAAACGAACTACTATATTTAAGTAGCCAATTATTATTTGCTTAAGTAAATTTACGATCAGGTGAAATCGTTGCGAATAAAATTAATGTGATTTAAAAGAGAATGAAAATCGCATTGTTCCGAATTTTAGCATAATGTTTAAGTATCGTTACAATTGAGTTAGTTATCGTTTTAATTAACTTACAAGTTGCGGAAGCTGTGACGCGAATAGCAACTATTTTTGACATGGAGGACAGCAGTGTAGTTGCATTAGACACTCGAAATACGGATTTGGTACCTGATCGTTCAATAGCCTTCGACGATTGATTTCATGGACCACATCAGCCTCGGTTATTGGATAATACTTGAGTTACATGTGTTTTTATCCGTCCCGCTTGTTAATTAACCCGAAACGGAGCGTGAAGTGTCTCAAAACGATCATTCGCTGCGCAAGATGGCTGAACGAGGACGTCGATTACTGTCATCAGACCGCGGACGTGATTTCGGTGTCCGTAAATTCGCTGTCGATGTTCGAGGGGTTTCGGGAGCGTTCTAGCACTCCTCGCTAAGCTTGTGATTTCTCACTATTTTTGCTGCGCGACCCAGTTTTCTGATTAAGGCTTCGAAAATCGTAGATGACACGTGTAACAGCTCGAGATCAGTGTTTTTGTTCTTCACCAATTCGCCGTTTCATTGAAATTATTCCAGCTCAAATGCATACAAAATTGTTATTACAATACCATGTAACTGTACGCAAACTCCGACTATTTTCGTTTCCAGCCAACAAACATTTCTAAACTACATTTACTTAAAATTATTCTAGCTCGTTCAAATGTATTCAATACTATTACTTTCTATTTGTTCGTTTATTAACAACCCGTATTCTACCGTCTAAATTCTAGACGACTTGTGGAATCCTCTTGTCTGACCACATACGGGCTGATTCTACTTGCGCATCAAAGCAAGTCACGCTCTACAGTCCTTTGACCACAAACGTTCCTCGTTCTACTTGTTTAATCGTAAATTGAATGTTCAATCCACTTGTCCCGATAAACTGTTTCCCCTTTTAATTGTCCGGTCGTCTTAAATTAATATAATGACGAACTATAAACGAATGCATGGTGGAGTATACAAATTTTAATGATGATGGTAGGTTCAATAAGAAAACTGTCAAAAATAATTGAAATTCAGATGATAAATAAACTTTACATTTGTAGTGAGAAGAAATTAGATTTTACTGTCAGTAAAATTGCCCGGAATATTTATTCTTAAATTATTATTATATCGATTTAACTCTTTGCACTCGGAGATATTTTAACTTGAAAATTAAATATTCTTTTCCACCTAGAAAAATTCCATTCTTTATGATTTTTTTTCATTTTATGGATATGAAATTAATATAATACCAACTTAAATATATTTAAATATATCCAACCTTTAAAATTATGAAAATATTATGATCTCTTTGGTACCTACTGAAGATTTGATTAGAGGTTTCCAAAGTCTCTACATAATTTCAACAAATGTGAAATATACATACGATCATTTCTGATAGATTCAACGTTAAACAAATTTGTTTGATTTTATTAGACGTGCGTAACCACTGGAGTGGCACTGAGCGCACTAACAGGTAAAAAAGTTAGTGTGATAGGTCCCTACAAAGATCTTATTTTACCATAATTCGCTGAAGCAGTCAGCGTAATTCAGTAAAGTCGTTCGCAGAGCGAACGTCGAGCAAACAGCAGAAGAAATCCGTCCCCGTTGAATTAAGGAATCACGATAGAGAGAAAACGACGAAGATAGAGAGAGAGGGGGGGAGAGGAGACTGGTGGAGAACCTATTTTGCAGGATCTCCAAGGAATAAGGAAACCGGAAGCGAATCGAATATCCCTATTCCTGCCGGATCTCGGATTTCAAGCCAAGAGCCACGAGGAAAATGTACCCCCGAACCCCATACTCGGAACACATTGGACCCTGCGTCACGCAGAAACGAAGGTTACCTAACCCGTTGACGTGACGAAAGTAAATGGCTCCGGGTCCGTTGTCAACGGACTCGAATAAGAGAAAAACGAGATCCACGGAGGAGAGACACCGACGACTTCTCCCATCGGTAATTTCCGGATGAAGCGAGCGACGGCGAACTTTTGACGTCAACGTTATTGAGAGCCCCAGCCAGATCGAACTGTCGCATATAAATATTAGACTGTTGCGCAACTTACTCTCGACTTCCACGAACTTTGATTTCCTTTCTCGCGGCGAACGTCGTCTTCCTTATCGGTCGCTGCTGTAAATCAAATTCCGATTTCGAAACTTTTTTTTCCTCTGCCGCGACTCGCCTCTATCGGAACCGTTCGCTCGGAATCGAACCTTGTTTCGCAAATCCTTATACAGGTTTTCATATTCCGAATTCACCCTTTCACAAATCAAATTCACCCGTTCGCAAATTCTTCGTTGAACTTGATCTACAAAACTTATGACAAAGTGTATTTTAAATCAGCAACCGCAGCAGACGAATTTTAGAAAACTGTCACATTGTTTTTTTTTTAATACTATGACAAGAATGAAAATGGCCAATGTAAATGCAATCAGGGTCGTGAAACCCTTGATCATATACCATGGAACTGCGAATTGTATAACTTACAAAGACGGAAACTAACAAATTCCCTACTCAGTATTGGCCTCCAGCTGTCCCTTAGTGTAGACACAATCATAGCAAAACCAAATATCAAAGCTATATTAGCATCCACTCCTTTTTCCAAAATTGCAAACAACGTATTTAGCGCTAAAAGACATTATTGTTATATTCACTTGTATATCTTAAACCATTGTTATCGGCGCTACGTTTTCGATCAATTTTTACATTAATATAGCTGTTCTACAATATACCCGACGTTTCGGTTCTGATTTGAACCTTCCTCAAGGGAAATTGCGTCTAGAAAGACAAAAAAACCAAATTTAAATAAACCTTTTCTATATGTACTGTGAATGTATATAAAATATGTGATTTGAAGACTATTTGATACATACTTGCTATTACTTTAATATGAATCGTTTTTACTTTTCATAGTTTGACTGAGTACTGATTGCTGTACGGGTTTGAGATGTACGAAAACGTCGGGTATATTGTAGAACAGCTATATTAATGTAAAAATTGATCGAAAACGTAGCACCGATAACAATTGTTTAAGATTAACAACATTTACGATCGGTAAAACTAATTATTTATTCACTTGTATTATTAGAAAACTCTTACTGTATTATTCCTGTACTCCACAATACTGTATGTACTCATATTATTCATGTAAAGCAAAATAAACCCAGTAGGGTTTCAAGATGCTCAAAAATAAAAAAAGAATGAAAATAAATTTCTTTTTCTCGTCAGTTTGTTGTCAGTCGTGTTTGATCATTGCTGACTCAAATGAAAAAGTTTTAAAAAGTTTCTTCACGTACTTTTTTACCAATTTCAATTTTTCCATAATCGTTTTCGCTCGTCTTTTGAAAACCCGATGCTTCTAATTCTAAAAAAAAAGATCCGATCGTTGAAATTTTTAAAAAGTGATTCTGTTTCAATGATAGTCCGGCTTTGACCACTAAGAATAGATGAACAATGCCCTAGTTCTCGAAGCGTCTACGCATAACAAGCTCGCAGATCCCTGGGGTGGTTTCGCTGCGGGACTAATTTCGATCGGGGGGGAAATTAGATCGGGGGAAACTATTGCATAAGGCAATTTCGTTGGAAAATATCGGGTTCGAATAGCTCGAGGGCAGCGGCGGATCGCAAGTCGGTCCATTGTTGCGAGGAGCATGGGTCGGCCTATTCATCGCGTTATGCTACTTCGTTGCGCGGCTGGTTCTCCTATTGAAAGAGTATCGGTCGCGAGGCGCGGGAAAACATCGGTCCAATTTTCAGAAAATCTCGACGGACAATGTGGCCGCGCGCGTTGCTGTGCCAACGAGACGGTTAATGAGACCGGAAATAAGAGACGGGCAAATTACGGCGCGGTCTCGACGCGCCGCCGTTGCGGCTATTGGCGCGTATCGATTGTGCGGCCGATACGTTCGTGGTCGCTTCCTTTTGCTACCGATTTGTTGAACGGTTCACGGCTGGGTCCCCGCCGCTCTGTAGGTAACGAGCACGATGTGGAAAAAATAAAAAAATACACCTTCTCGTCTCTCGTCGTCTCTCGACATCGTCTCCCTTTACAACGGACGACCCGTAATCCCGTTGTAACGAGATACGAACGCCACGGCACGGAGCCTCGGCTACTTTTCACAGCTGCCGGAAGTCGACTGTGTTCCCAACAATTTCCTTCCGTCGCGCCAGCCATTCCGCGCAACCCCGTACTGGCTAATGCAAACGTAACGCGGATATCAAGTTTCGTCTGGATATTCAACTATGCCGCGGTAATTTGTCTTTCGCTCGGGAAATTGCGAAGACCCCGACGAACAGGTGGAAACTTCTTGTTAGTGTTAAGTGCAGGACGGAAGGAGTGCTGCCTGTTCCGTCTCGTCGGAATAGAAAACGTGGAGTTCTTTCGGACATATTTATGGTGTGTTCTTGATTAAGAATCTTCCTTGAAGATTAAGTAAATTAGGGTCATTCGACGACCATTCAAAACATCGCCAGATGTTTAGTTTCTCTTAACCCTTTCGCGCCGAGCGCCGCATATATGCGGCATCGAAATTATCTGTACAAGTGCCATCTATAGTCGATGGCAATAGTTTTCGTTTATTATTATTATATTTACACATAATATTTTAATAATTTTCGTGTCGCTATTAATTATATTAAACATTTAATCGTTAAGCTTTGTAATTCTATAAATACCCATGTTACCTATAATTTTGTATTTTGTATTTTAATAATTTTATAAGTCGTTTCATATTAAAAATGTAAATATACTTATTACATTAGAGCAATGATCGTTTTATTCAGCACAGTTCCTATTTAAAACCCTTTCGCGCCGAGCGCCGCATATATGCGGCATCCACTCGACGACCTGTGGGTTAACACAGCACTTACTGAATGGCACTGCAAACGCCTTCTTCTTGCTGTTTTAGATTATATTTATAATTATTAGCATTGCAAAGACGTACAGGTGAATTGTGCAGAAGTGAAATACTTTCGCTCCATTAGATAGTACATAGAACATCATTCTAATTTTAAGAAACAGCAACCGAGTTACTCAGGTGTCCTATTTTCGGTGCACCACCGTGTCGATACTTATTAATTAAATTGATAAGCTCCCGATAGCGTTGCACGCAGAAATGATAGCTAGAAATGTAGGAACCGAAAGAAATCCATGACAGAGAATTGCATTGTTCGTTCGGTCTATTCACGGACCTTGTCTGTACCACCACGAATGAAATTGAAATCGAGAAATTCTACTTATCGGAGCAAACGTACTAAGATTGCGAGCTTAACAAATTCCGCGCGCCATCGAGCAGGCTACTTTCCGAGTATAATAGATAACTACAGCGGGAGTTCTTCAATGGGATTGAAAAGCGTCTTATTAAGCAGAATTCTCGAGGAGTTGTGATCGGGAGCCTGGGCCAGAGGATAATCGAATGCCGGTAATAACATCAAGGACACGGTTTCTCACAATGCCTCGGGGTCGTAAATGTCCATTCGGGTTGAACTTTTAAATAGGATCGAGGCGCGCGATAGCATTCGAGGAGATCAGCGGAACGTCGCGAGAGGAGAGCGATCGTTCGAGGAAATCGTATTCGAACACTCTAATAGCCGATTCCCAGGGATTGCTATTAATTTGTTCAACGAACCACGGGCTGCATCCTTTACGAGCGTCTATCCCTCGTCGGCTGGCACCGCGCGCACAGCCCAGACTTGGCTGCGCTCCAAATTGAATCCATTTAAATACTTGGCTTTCTTGCCCCTGGCACCTTTTAACTCTCGATTTTATGAGATTCTACGATCGCGGCCCGAGCCCACGGTGAAAACCCATTAATGCACATCATGCGTACCAGCGACACCATTCCTTTTTACCCTTGAAACACGTGCCCACTTTACTTTTCATTTCCCTGCCGAGCTTATTGCCTTTGAAATCGAGTTCTCGCGTCGGAGCAACCTGGTCGGTCCGACTGTTTCACATGGCTGTGGATTGCTCGCTGTTTCTACTTAGAGCTGATTCGATGACGTGCTGCTACTCTCACCGAAGTATTTTATGTAATTTAGTTTATGATCTCGGAAACTTCAGTACATAATTCATTGAGTTTCGAGTGATTCGAATACAAAAATTGTATTCAGTTTCATAAGAATGTTTTATTTATTTTTTCAAATTCATAACTTTTAATCTATCAGAAGTGATTCAAATACAAAAATTGTATTCAGTTTCATAAGAATGTTTTATTTATTTTTTAATATAATTCATAACTTTTAATCTTTCAGAAGTGATTCAAATAGAAAAATTCTATTCAGTTTCATAAGAATGTTTCATTTATTTTTTCATATAATTCATAACTTTTAATCTATCAGAAGTGATTCAAATACAAAAATTCTATTCAGTTTCATAAGAATGTTTTATTTACTTTTTCATATAATTCATAACTTTTAATCTATCAAGAGTGATTCAAATACAAAAATTTTATTCAGTTTCATAAGAATGTTTTATTTACTTTTTCATATAATTCATAACTTTTAATCTATTTTATTCTTCTTTCAATCAGAAGGAAACTTGTACACCCCCTTAAATATTCTTCTTGTAATTGATGCAGAAAATGTCTGCATTCCATAAATATACAAAATTAATATATAACCTATTTAGTTTAAAAAAATGGAGCAGGCACACCCTGAAACGTTTGAAGCATCCCGAAATAAAAATCTGAGAACGCAATGGGGCGTACTCATCGTCCCTCGGTACACAGGTCTGTCTTATCGTCATTCTCCCCGGGAAAACTACTGGAATACCGAAACGCCGGCTCGGGAATATAGGACGAAGGGAAAGGAGCTCTAGGTACGATGAATAAGAACCTTACGGATCAGATACAGCAAGGGAAGGCGATTGTCAAGAAATACGGCCATTTTAGCGTCGTCCATCGAGCGTCCTCGTTCCATGCATAACAAAGGAATACCGTAAGGTCCACGGATAATCTTCCCAGAAGGACTACGGGGATCCTTCAACCCACGGAGATTCGTCCGCGGATACTTTCCATCTTGAACCTTCCCAGTACTTCATTCTCACGTTGTAATTCCTCGTGATCACCCAATTTTTCTCTGTCATTTGTTTTTATTATTTTCTCAAGATTCATCCCCTTCTATCAACATTCTTTTCTTCTGTATTTTTCGTCTCCACGAATTTCCATGAATGACTCATTCCTTCTTCTGCATGGAATTTTATAAAAATTTTATACAATCAGACAGCAAGTGTTATTATTGTTGGATTCTTGTATGAATCACGAGTTTATATTTTGAAGTGTGTGTGTGTGTGTGTGATTTAAAACGCTCTTGACTTTGCTGGTTATTTCTCTGTTGTAAATTACCAAGGTTTTTCCCCAAAAAAGGCATGCAGGTATAATTTCTCCCTCGCAGACCTTTGCCAAAACTGAAGTGCGTAGCTCAGTTCTGTACGAGCATTGCGATCGAACGGTTGCTGAGTTGACAGCACCGTGCAAGTAACATTTATATTTCGTTTTCTACTTTGTAGTCTCTTAATAAATATTCTTTAGCGTATTGGAAGCAAACTCTGTTAGTTATTCAACGATTATATGTAAAAATATTTAAATTATTTTTATATTGAAGTCGTGGTCCAGTCGCCGTGTTAATTGAAGCTGGAGACTGAAGATCCCCGAGCTGACATGGAACGAAGGACACACGAAGGACAAGATAGCGAACGGAACTGGCAATTCGCGAACCGCGAACGACCGGGCCCGACCCGGCCCGATCTGGCCCGAATCACCCGGGGCTCGCATCAACTTTTAACGCGGCAATGCCGTTCGCCGATAAAACGTAAAATCGGATTTCCCAGCGATGATGGGGGATCGTTCCCCGGGTCGTAGCGATCCGGCTACAGGGAAGTGTTTCCTGGGAGCGGCAGCGTTGCGATCGGAAACACGTTCAGCGGATTTATTGCCGGAAAGTCACGTCGAGCGGATTTTCTCGTCGTCGTGGCCTTGAAGCAGCGCGAGGATCCCGAGGGGGCGCCTCGGATCGGCGACGATATACCCGCGAATCCGTGGCTGAGGGGACAGAGGGGATCCCGGGAATGAACTTTGTATCGAGAACAGCGTATATTGAGACCGGGCTGAAAGCTTTTTGAAGAGGGAAGGCTATTCTGCGACGCCGCGTCCCCACGGATCGACATTCCGCGCACACAGCCCAGTGAAAAACCTCGCGCGGACGGTGCCATCCTTTGGGAATTCCGCTTAGCGAGATCCTCTATCTATCTCTCTCTCTTTCTCTAATCATTCTACTCTCCCTCCTCTCCCTGACTCTAACGAGGAACGTAACGTTCGGAAATTTTCATCGACAGATTATTGGAGCGTTCGTAATTAATTGGGGATTTCTCTGGGCTCCTCAGAGTCCGTTAAAATGGGGGAACCTGTCGTTGCAGCCGATCAAATGGCATCTTTGAGATTTTATAGAGAAATAAACAGTTTGATAGCTGCTTATTTGAACGATTTTTCACTAATTTTACAAGGAACGATTCGGAACCTGGAAACTCAAGAAATTATTAATTATTATTATTGTTAGTTATTATAGACGGACTGAAGCCCTTTTATATAAGTGTTTACAACATCAAAGAAACGAAAAAAGAAAGAGACACATACAATACTGCTCGTGTAATAACAAAGAAGGGACATGTACAAAAGAAAAATTTAATAATGGTACAATCGATATAGTATTATCATATAATCCTGCGTAGTTGCATTTTAAAATTTTGTAAAGAATCACTGAAAAAATTAATACGATTATATATAGTGCATGATTTTGAGATAATGCGATTCATTGGATTAATTAATCCATAAGTAGATTTCGCTTTAGGTGTTAATATGTTGAATTAACTAAAATAAGATGTATCATTATAAGAAATCATTGTTCCACGTCCATTAAAAAATCATTAAAAATTTCAGAATCACAGAATCGCCGAGCCCCGAAGACCGATTTCAGGGAGAAACGGTCACTCTTTGGAACACCGAGAAACAACAGTGACAACCGAGGCATTTGAATGCCTCTGTAATTCCTCCCGAGGAGATTCTGCAACTTTATAATTTCGAATACCGTGAGAAAGACAGGGAAGGGGACGTCTCTCATGAAACTTTCATGGACCATATTTTCCATTGTTCGTCGGACGAGATCAAGAACTGTGGAAAAATAAACAAGAACGGTGCACGAAACAATGGAAAGGCCGCGAAGGTAGAATGCAACGGATGAGTGTTTCCTTTCTCGATAATTTCACTTCGATTTTATTTGGAATTTAATGTAGCAATAAATAAATTTTCATGGTTGTATCACAGCAAATTGCATTCGCAAGATTAATACGATAGAATGTGATTAAACACTTTTATTCAGCTTGTCTGAACAGTGGCCAACTAATTCTACTTCGTGACTGATTGTCTCATTATACCTGGCTGAGAATTTATCGATTTATTCTACTTATTCAGTTATCTACCCTATTCTGGCAGACGAATAAGCCTACTGTGTCC
Organism: Lasioglossum morio; assembly: GCA_916610235.2. Taxonomy (NCBI): domain Eukaryota; kingdom Metazoa; phylum Arthropoda; class Insecta; order Hymenoptera; family Halictidae; genus Lasioglossum; species Lasioglossum morio. The sequence goes on from OU744333.1 coordinate 10,142,697, forward strand.
ACCAGCGGATTTATTCTGCTTGCTCGATTACAGGCAATCCGATTCTAGTTGAATACAGCTCTACGTATTCCACTTGATCGATTATGCTCTATGCAATTCTCGGATTATTACTCGTCTTATTCTACTTTCCCATTCAGCGCGAGCTTTTCTGTATTTATCCGACTATTCCACGATCTAGTAGACAAGTCTGAGATGCATCTCTACATCCCCTGTTCGACTGGATAGTGGTTGACCTACTCCACTTTCTTACAGCTTGATATATTATAATGTCTGCCTATGAATCGTTCTGTTCTACGTGCTTAACCACCGACGCACTTAATTTACTGGTCTGACCATAGAAAGGTTATTCTACTTTTTTGCCCACCCAGATATTTATTCTACTTGTCTGGCTATTAAAATACTTATTTTATTTGGTTGCACAATGAGACAAGTATTCTACATGTCTGACTAGTAAGATACTCATTCTACTTGGTTCTTCACTTGGATCACAATAACTATTAGACTACGGATTCTACGCATTTATGACAAGAGAAACAAACATGATCGAGCGTTGACAAAGCGAAAACCTGTCAAAGAGAGCTTCGTAATAGAAGAGACGCGAGTGCTTTCTTTCTCGATAATTTCCCTTCGATACCAGTCGCGATTTAATCGGATGATGAAAACTTTCCCACGAACGGCCGGAATAAAATTGCTCTCGGTTAACGTGAACTGAAAGGTCCGCCGACTGGGGGCCGCGCTCAAGGGAATACAATTAAACCGATCGATACAAAGAAAAGTTCACGAACCACGGGAAACATCGAGCGTCGCAATAAAAGTGTCTCCCCGACCTGCGACCCTTAACCTTTACGCCGTGTTAATTATTTTCCGCAGCCGTCTTCGCAAAAGTTGCAAGCTCCACGAAAATGAGACTTCTGAAATCGAATTTTGGAAGCTCCGTTCTCATTCCTGGATTGCTTGGTAAGACTCAATAAATACGGACTGATTTAACTTCTTTAAAAATGTGCATCGGTAGAAAAATTAGTGTCTGACCATATCTGTTCGTTTCTACTGATTCCTATCAAGTAGAGGTAGTGCAAAAATGTCCTTAAAAACATTTAATGAATTTGGAAATATTGTTTTGCTATTCTTAACTTTTGATGCACCAGCTTCGAAGCGCTGTAAAATGCGAGGTTAAAAATGTGCATCGGTAGAAAATTAGTGTCTGACCATATCTCGTCGTTTCTACTGATTCATATCAAGAGGTAGTGCAAAAATGTCCTTAAAAACATTTAATGAATTTGAAAATATTGTTGTGCTATTCTTAACTTTTGATGCACCAGCTTCGAAGCGCTGTAAAATGCGAGGTTAAAAATGTGCATCGGTAGAAAATTAGTGTCTGACCATATCTGTTCGTTTCTACTGATTCCTATCAAGTAGAGGTGGTGCAAAAATGTCCTTAAAAACATTTAATGAATTTGGAAATATTGTTGTGCTATGCTTAACTTTTGATGCACCAGCTTCGAAGCGCTGTAAAATGCGAGGTTAAAAATGTGCATCGGTAGAAAATTAGTGTCTGACCATATCTGTTCGTTTCTACTGATTCCTATCAAGTAGAGGTGGTGCAAAAATGTCCTTAAAAACATTTAATGAATTTGAAAATATTGTTGTGCTATTCTTAACTCTTGATGCACCAGCTTCGAAGCGCTGTAAAATGCGAGGTTAAAAATGTGCATCGGTAGAAAATTAGTGTCTGACCATATCTGTTCGTTTCTACTGATTCCTATCAAGTAGAGGTGGTGCAAAAATGTCCTTAAAAACATTTAATGAATTTGGAAATATTGTTTTGCTATTCTTAACTTTTGATGCACCAGCTTCGAAGCGTTGTAAAATGCGAGGAAACGCATTCCGTCGACTCGAAGTTAGCGAACGACAGAAAGGATTCGCCGGATTACCTCAAGCCAGACGACAATACTGAATTCGCGAAGTTGCCATCGAATCCTTCGGCGAAGTTCGATGGAAACTTTGCGAGCAGCCGGCGCGCGATCCGCGAGACCCTGCGGAAGTTAGTTTGCAATTACGAACGCGCGTGCCAAAGACGGTCCCATAAAACGGGGGGTAGGTTCGTCTTGAGAAATCTCGTAACCGTGGTGACTGTCGCCATTAACCGCGATTACTGCCCGCGGCCAGCCGATACTGTAACCGCGATGGCTGTTTGCATTTACGACGGTGAAGCGCGACGAAGCGCGGCGAAACGCCTCTTCGATGAAACTGAGCCAACCCCGCCGTAGATCAATGGAAATCCTTTATGCTAAGGATTCAATGGAATTTCACTTTACTCTCAGGTTTATACAGGGTACCCTAATAATATTGTACTTTCTCGAGAGGGGTGATTCCCTTAATAACACGTTCAGTGAAATATCAGTAGTTAAAAATAGATTGCGGATATTTATGCAAAATAATAATTGTCTGTATTTGTTGCAAGTCCTCAATTTATGCAGGCGACTCTATTAATTTTCGCCCACTATAAACAAATGAATAGATCAAATAAACTGTAAAACCATTTGAAGAATTTCAAAGTATACAATTATTTTTAACTCGATAAAATGATTATGGAAAAAATGTACGACTACAACTGCTGCATGCAAATTTTATTTTGTATAAAAATCCGGAGTCTGACAATTACAGAATAGAATTACACAGCACGGTCAAGAAAAATCACCGGCTGCCTACAGAGTCCCTTATCGATTCAAGGGCCAATTTGCAAGGATTCACAAGGTGTCCGATGGCGAAAACGGGTCAGAGGATCTCACGATCGAGCAGATTTCCTTGACGACGCGGAAACTGACTGCGACCGCAGGCCGTCGGGACGGGTAGCTGCGCGATAAAACTGGGGGGAACGAGCTTTGTATTGGAAATCGCGTAAATTCGCTCGTAAAATGGCGAAAGGGCGGCCTGGCGGCGAGGCCGGCACGGGAAGTAACGACGAATCCCGGGGACAGTAACGGCAGGTAAAAGAGCGCGGGCCACGGTTTTTACAAGAACAAATGTCGACACGCTATAAATTCCCCAGCGTATCTGGCTATCGAGTATCCACGGTGTAACGGGGACCTCCTCGATCCCAAGGACGATCCTCCATCTTTTCTGGTTTTATCACACCGCTACCCGTAAAACCGGAACATGAATTTCATATTCCACTAAGCAGACCAACCGGAAATTCCTCCGAAAATTGCACGTACTCTTCACTCCGATTTTGGAAATTTTTTTACTTCGGAACAGTAGTTGATCATTCGCTTTATATGTACAATCGCTTGTCATAACTTCGGTTCGGACACTTTTTTGATATTGGAACACTATTTTATTACTCTATTTCCGACTATTTAAGATTTAAAAAAAAAAAATACATTTTCAGTGAGTCTCTGACAATTAACTTAGGAAATTTTTATTTCGTCTACTGATACAACTTCTGAGGCACAGTTTCTCGGTGTCTGAGTTTCGAATTCTCGGGGACCGGAAAATTCGGGGCAGAGCGTCGAGTCCGCGAAATCGTAAAGAACGAGGTTTTGTATTTTCGCAGGGGAATTTGCATGCGCCGAACGATCTCATATTTCTGTTCCTGACGATGTGTAAATCAATCGTGGTGAAAAGTCAGAGCGATGACGCACGCCGATCCGCCGCGGCGTAATTCATCGGTTGAAAATAACAGGGAATCTCGGGATCGGGGCGAGGATAATTCCCGCTGATAGATTTACTCGCCGCTTCCTCCTTGGCCGGCGCACATAATAGCCGGCGTCGTATTAAATCAACGGTGAAGGGACCATTTATCCGAGCATCGCGGAATGACCTAAGTTTCCCCGAATAACCCGACTGGCCAGGCATCGTCTACTAAATGGCCGTCATTCGTGATGTATGAAGCGTCAAAAAGAATCGCCGGCCGAGCCCGTGCCGACCGATTGAATCTTTGAAAAACAAATTGCACGGAACCGTGGCTACGTTCGCACCGAATCGATATCTCTCTTTCCCTCTCTCTCTTCCTCGATACCTGAATCCTGCGTTACGAAGACCGTTCCCAGGCAACGGTGAATGGACCTCGAAGAAATGGATCTACAGCGCCGAACTACGAAACAAATGCTGCCCGCTATTTAATTACCTCGTGAATCACTGTGCTGGATTCGGGCCAGCTCTGAAGACGAGAAAACTGCAGTTTTGTGCACCTGAATGTGATCACTGAGAGGCTTGTGAATTCGTGAAAGCAGCAAATAATCTGTGAAGTATCGCTGAATGATACAAGGATTTAAGAAGATCATTATTTATTGCGATTTATTAACATCATTGTTTATTGGCTAATATATATATATATAATAACAAGGCTTTTTTATTTGCTTTGATTTTTTATGTGATTGATCTGGTCGATTAGAATGCTGATAAATTATATTTTATATACTTAACCCAGAGGAAATAGCAAGTAGTATAAACCCGTGATGGGTCAGACACAATTAATAAAGATTGTTCCTGTTATTCCCACGAAGGTTGTACAGTTCGTGAAGTTCTAAGAAGAAATTAATAGAATTCAGTAGAATATTAAAAATTGAAAGGAAAACATTGTATGATTTGTACACAAATTATTAGGGAGGATCACCGAAGACACAACGTGATTATGCAAAGTATAATTCAAGTTTGATGAGGATCTCATGAAACTAATATACGAAAACTCGTATACCAGACGAATCACTCGCACAATTGCTGTCCCCCTCGCATTTTATTATATCGTTATTACATTTTATTATTCTCTTTCCGTAGTTGTAACCCGTCGCTCTCATAATTTTGAATGGGTTTTGTACGTCGTTCGACGCTCTAGTCCTGATTTTGATTTTATCGAGGTTTTATGGGATAGTTCGATTTATACTCCTCAGACTCACAAGAGAGAGCTTTTTTGGGTATAAGTGACCACTCTGTCTTGCTAAGCATCGGCAGGGACCTTTATCAGAGATTGGATGATGCGCTGATTATGCCCTGTTATCAGTAATCAATCAACTGTTACTGTTACGGCAGAGCTCGCGATCCGAATGTATGATCGATCTTCTTGCTCGATATGTGATACGCCAATGCTCTGCTTGATAAATTAACGCTGGGAAACTGGGTGATAGGCGAGTAGATGCACGTTTGCAGCACTCGCTCATTTGCTGCAACTGCAACACCGGATTCGTAATTTCTAGCCGATTTATGCTGAAGTTATGGGCTTTGCAAATTCATTGCGGTACTGCAAGAATGTCGTAAATTAATTTCAGCAAACACTGAAACGTAGGAACGTGTTGGCTCATTTATATTAATCCGTACGAACAAATTGTTGCTAGTTACTCTGATGATTAGACTGCGAAATAAAAATGTTCTGGCTGAATTGCAAGAGGAACTCGACTGAAAAATCAATTTATTTTCATTTGTTAATATGTTCACTAAATTTTTCTATTATTTTTACTGCATTAAATTCCACCTAATCATTTTAATCTCAACAGGTAACATTTCTAAGAAATTTTTGGAAATTTTCCATTCGTCAACTTTCTATTTCCGTTTTCGTCAGCCTGGGGTGCATCTGTACCCCACACACAGATAAAACGTTCATTAAATTCCATTGATTTCGTAGGAATTTTTCAGGGAAGATATTCTGTAAAAATTCGAGTTTAATGCGCATTCTCAGCCTCGAATGCATCTCCCTGCAGAATCGAATTCCGAGAAAAGTGATCGCCGCTAATGGATCACGCCGACCCGACCCTGGCGCATCCTACGCGGCCCGGTGCCGGTGTAAGTGTATCCGGATTAATATGCCAGTGAAAAATACCGCGGCGGATGACACTAATTCGTGACCTCCATAAATCGGCCGTCTCCTCGCCGACTCCATTCGGCCCCGAATATTTATGGGGGTCGATAAATAATAAGAAAGTATAATAAGCGACGCACCGACACGCCCCCGGGGCCACCCTTCGTTCGACTTCCGTCGACGATTGCTTTCCCGATTCCGCGTTCCACTTCCCTTCCATCCGTGCCCACCCACACCCCCTTCAAACCCACCCCCGCATACGAGCGACCGGCATGCAATAAATTCACGTCCTTTTTCGACGGGGGACATTCAACGATTCGAACCCGTTTCCTGCGCCTTCTCATACATTCCCAGCACCATCCACCACCCTACAAACCCTCTCTATCGTCAACCCCCATAGCCCATGGTTTTTTTTTCGAGCCACGGTCTCCTCGCCGATCGCCATCGCGCTCCAGGATACGCGAACGTATTACGGAGTGAATAAAAATGTCGATGGGCATTCCTGCGCGACGACCGACCACCCTCGGCTTTGTTCTTTATAAAAGCGAGCGGAGAGATTGTTCCTGTGCGCTCGCGAGCATCCACGATGATCGATCCGGTATGTGGTCACTGTTTTTCGGGGGAGGGCGTACTGGATGCGTTGTTTCCTCGCGGTTGTCGCGAGTCAGGCGATTCATTTCATGATTTACGAGACCCGTCAAAACGACAGGTTCTAATATTCTTAATTTGCGATTACTAAAGGTGGATTTTCCTTTGCGCGTCTGCACGAAGCGTTTTGTTATACATACTCTCTTCTACGGTGCTGTGCTCACTACTTCAGAATACTTCTCGGAGTACTGTATATGTGGTAATCTGTAATGATATATAAACGTATCTGAAATCAATTTTTCGAAATCTTAAGAATTGTTGGTTTTACATACGTGTTAAAAATAAAGCGTCAATATTTTTTCCATTAAATTAGAATAGCTGAACTAGCAAACCGAGGAACATGAGTTTTTAGGAGCTCGTAGTGAAAACGTAAGAGTATCTATTCAAAAAATTTATTCGTTTTTAGTCAACATCTATCCAAAGACATCGGTGATTTAAATTATTTGAAAAACTACTAAATGAGTAACAAATGAACAATTTTTTACCTTATTTTAAGACAACAAAATCTAAAGAATTAATTATAAAATTATTACAAAAATTATATAATTATTACGATATTCGTCAGTAGGTAGGAATAATCTTTTAATGAATTTTAGTGGAAATTTCAGCCTGATGTTTTTTATGGTTCGAAAGTTATAGAAGTCATGAAAAACCGAATTGTATCGTGTTTGGTATCATTTTAATCGGAAAAATCTCGCGAATGTGCATCTAAGAGTGGAACACGTAAATTTTTAAGACCATTAAAAAAAACACATATATGCAATATACTGCAAAATAATCTACAGTTACAAGGAAATAAGTTCCGCAAGTTAAGACAAAACACAGTTTTCGCTAATAAAGTAGACAGGAATATATTTTTATTTCGTTAATTATATTTAAGTAAAGTTTTCCCGTATCCGTCGTGGCGGCAACAAAATAATACTATTCGACATTTTAACGACCAGCACTTAGCTTGATTCTGATCTGAGACGAAGAAAGATAAACATCATAATTTTTCATTTTCAATTTCATTACTTAGCGGACTATTAATTCTGTGGTATGTGCCTCGACGATAATAATATACACATCGGCGGAATCGTCGTGGGGAAGCACAGTGCAGCGTCGAGCACCGTAAACTTCGTTTCTCATTGAAGATCGTGAAAGATGTTCCAGCCGAAATCGTTCGGAGAGACTGTTAAACCGGTTCTATTGTTACAGTGTCTATTTGGTATAGGTTCCCCCGCATTTTTCATGAAGCACAAATTGAAGAAATCCGTGGAGATCATTTATACTGTATGGGTTTTGGTTATATTTCATCTCATGCTGTACCACATGTATCTTTACAGCGCATACGTTAAGATATTTGAAGCAAATAAACATCCAACGTTCAATTTCGCGTGCATGTTTGGCTTCTACATCGTCATTGTGACACTCATCATTGCGCCAAGATTCAATAAAGAGGTACGTGCTTGTACATAATCAGACTGCGGATCTTTATGCACTTATAGCAAAATTGAGTAGATGAAATTAAAAATTGTAGGAAAAATTTTAAAAATTGAAGATGTCTATATATGATTTCTCATCTACTGAAATTATTGAGGGAAGAAATAACATTCTGTATGGTTTCTATTCCTTGCAATCGATACAGACAATTTTTCTTTTGCATAAAGATCCACAGTCTATACTTGTACATAATCAGACTGCGGATCTTTATGCACTTATAGCAAAATTGAGTAGATGAAATTAAAAATTGTAGGAAAAATTTTAAAAATTGAAGATGTCTATATATGATTTCTCATCTACTGAAATTATTGAGGGAAGAAATAACATTCTGTTTGGTTTCTATTCCTTGCAATCGATACAGACAATTTTTATTTTGCATAAAGATCCACAGTCTATACATAATATTTAATACACTATGCGATGTGGATTTTTAAAATTTGTCCATGTCTCGTGGATTTTATAATAAAAACACTTTTTGTGAACAGGACGTGCAGAATATAATCACAGTCGTGGAAGAAATTGATGAAAAAATGGATACGATCGGATTGCCAAAACAGCATCGGGCACAGTGCAAATATCAAATCTATTCTTTCTTCTGGTCGCTATTGTATATCTCGTTAAGGTTGCTACCGCTATGGTATTTTGCAATCACCGTAAATGTATCAATATACAACAAAATTCTCCTCAGCATTACTAGCAGTACTATGCCAATTCTGACAATGATTGTATACCTGTCTTTCTGCTTCTGGATCAGGTATAAAAATACAGTTCAATTTCAAGCTTCGCTAATACGAACTCATGCATTCGGCTCACAGATACATCCGAACGAAGTTCAGTCAATTGAACTACTTAATGGAGGAGATGATTGATTCTTCGGGGCCTAAACGCTTTCTTGAGATATCTGACTGGCAGATCAAGAGGAGGAGATGTCTGAACGTTCGCTTTGCTAAAGGGAACGTGGAAATACTTGCGAAAGCAAAGTAGGAAAGTTTATCATGGAATCTGTTTTCCAGGAATATTGTAATATTGTCTAAGCTCATTGACAGTAGATGTTGCGAGCAATCATCACGTGACTAACACTATATTTTCCAATTTCCCATACTCTAATTTATCTACTAAAAATACCTCTTTAATGTGTCATTTATATAAGTCTATTAGAATTAATTTTCACTATTAAGTATTCGTATTCTTAACACTATAGAATTTGTGATAAAATTGTCTTGAACGATAAGCATTAAACGATGAATATGTTGTTTGCATGAAGAGAATGTCATCTGGATTTGATCAAGATCGCAAAAAGGGTAAACAAATATTACGGATTGAACCTTCTATCGTCACTAGTCATCTCAATCTTGACAATTATGGAGATGTTGTATGTACTCAATTTTTGCATCTGGTTTTCTTTATCTGGGACCGATTTATTTGAGGAAATGCTTCCTGTAGTACTCTGGATACTACTAAACTCGTTAAGAATGATTCATCTCCATATGAACTGTGTTCAAACAAGTAACGAGGTGAGCTTACTTGTTTTATATTTTAATATTGTATCATTTTTAATTCTTTTATTTCACACAGGCGGGAAAAGCAGGCTACCTTCTCTGTCGACTGTACGACTCGTCAACTTGCATGCAATTCCGCATCGAGGTATACGATTGAATAGTATTTTGTTGTATTATAGATATATAGAATTAGTTATTTAATATTTTTCAAACTGAGTCTCGATTCAGGTTCAACAATTCGCCCAGCAAGTACAGCAAAATCCATTACTATTTAATGTTTGCAGACTCGTCGACATCGATGATACGTTTCTTACAAGTGTACGTTCATTTTATAGTGTAAATTCAATTAAACAGTGCTGAACGTTTCGTGAAACTGGATTCGTCACTTTTCAGACGGTCGGCTGGGTCTTCACCTACATTATCGTGATTTTGCAACTACAAACGCAACACCTGCAGAAAAAATTATATGCAAATTCACCGTTTGTAACAACTGCGACAAATTAAATAAATTAAGATAATTCTTAAGTTATATCTCAATTGATGTACTGTGTGGTTAATCGAAAGTGTAATTCTTGTTGTCAATGGTAAATAAAGTTTAAAATACACGTGTCAAATAGTGTGCTTTTCACTCAGGGAAAACACCAAGTAGTACAAATCCGTAATGGGTCATACATTATTACGGTTACTGCGATTACACACTCGAGTACCTATAATTTACTAAAATCATTAACAAATTCACGATAATCAGTGATTATTATATTATTTTCTACGAAATAGGGAAAGATCTAAATAATATTCAACTTCAATGTCGATATTTTATTAGATGCGTATATTTTTTACCATTGCCTATTTTTTCCTTCACAATATATATTTTTCTTTTCCTGTTAACTTCATTTAATTGTTAATCGATGCGAGCACCATTAGGGGCTGGTAATGACAATGAAACGCTTCATTGACTACTATATGCTACTCCTATTTGAAACATACATTAAACTCATTATCGTTAAATGATAACAGTATGATATGAAGGAAATAAAATGGTATTACTTATAGTGCATCTCCAAATTAAAATAAGTAGAAGAGGCTAGCAATAGTCAGACACGAGGACTATGTCATCAAGCCTCTTATACCCCCGTTAATGAAAAAACATTTTTATGTGTGTTCGATCAATTGGTATTTCTGCCAGTGTTTGTTCAAATTAAAACGAGTAGAAAAGGCTAGCAATAGTCAAACACGAGGAACTATGTCATCAAGAGATCTTAAACCCCATTCTCTGGATTCCCATTAGCGTTTAGTAGCTCGCAAAAGGCAATAAGTCAACGCAAGGACACTGAAGGTCACTATTTTTCACTGCGCATTTCATTACTTAGCGAACTATTAATTCTGAAAATTACGACAGGATGATCGCCATAAGCGACAGGACTGTCGCGGGAAGGTACAGTACAGCGTCGAGCACGGTCAATTTCGTTTCGAATTGAAAATTGGGATTGTCAGAGATGTGCCGACCGAAAACGTTCAGTGAGACTATCAGACCAATTCTGTTACTGAATATTCTACTTGGTACCGGCTCGTTCGTTTTATCGAAAAAACAGAAAGTGAGGAAGTGGGTGGAGATCGTCTACACAGTCGTCGCCTTGATATCTTTCAACCTTATATTCATGATGCAAGTTATCTACACGACTGCCCTCGCACCGACAACGACAGGTATGCATGAGATCGTGACCATAGCGTGGAATTGCATATCGTATGTCACGATGACGGTGCTGATATTCATTACGAAATTCAAAATGAAGGTACGTGGCGTCTACCTTTCTTATATACTTTTTTTTTTATTAAGTTCTTATATACTTAGATCGGTTTCCATGAAAGTTTGCAAATCTCGTGCACTTACGGTTAAAACAGTTAATAGAGCAAAAGCACTACACATGTGAAATAAATTAAACGCATTGTATCACAACTATTATATTGCATTGTTCTATATTATTATTTATATCAAGTACGATATATTCTGATTAATGAAATTTATTAAAATATACAATGAAGCTATACGTTAAAAATTTTTTAAAAAGTTTAACATTTGCAATTTTAATTAGCTTCGAGGAGTGAATAAAATAATTATTAAAGCACAGTTTCTACTCTCTTTGTGAGCAGAGTACACAGGATTTGATCGAGGCTGTAGATGAAATCGATCAGAAAATGCAGTCGATCGGATTGCTAAGTCAGAATCCAATTCAATACAAGCACCAAATGTATTGTATCGGTTGGTGGTTGATACATGTCACTGTATCCGGGATGTCCACATGGATCTTTCGCATCGATTCAAATGCACCGTTTGTAGACAAAATTTGTTTAACCATTGGCATGAACCTAATTCAAACTATGATGACAGCCGTGCAACTATCTTTCACAATCTGGATCGGGTAAGGAACCATAACCCGATGTTAGGAATATTTGACTTTATATCACCGCGTGCTTTCAACAAATAGGCATATTCGAATAAAGTTCACTCAGTTGAACCTCTTACTGGAGGAAATGATCGAAATGACTGATCAACCGTGCCCTAAACGAATTCTTGAGGTACGCAACAGCCAGGTTCGGAAGAGAATCCGTCGGGACGTTCATGCTGTTAAGGGAAACGTGGATACTATCACGAAAGCAAAGTAAACGAATTTGATCAGACATCTATTATCTAGAATTCAATATTGTTTGAAATTATTTGAAAAGTTTAATGTAGAGACACGCTGAGGACTGTTCACTGTTAACTTTAATAATATTATTTGTAAAAGAATTAACTTTCGCTAATAACTATTCTTGCACGTGGCACAATGAAATTGATCAATCGGGCTGTAATGTTAAATAATTAAATATGTTATTCGATACAGGATCTATCACCTGGAATTGATCAAAATCACAAGACGAGTAAATACGTTTTACGGAATACAACTGCTCCTGAGCATATTTCTCTGGCTCCTAACAATCATTACATTATTATATATGTTCGACTTTTGCATATGGCAAGCTCTACCCGGAGCCAAGATGTTTCACGAACTCACTCCCGTGATAATCTGGATAATGTTGACCATGTCTAGAATGATCCACCTGCACAATAACTGCGTGCAGACAAGTAACGAGGTGAGCATATTAATTTTCTATTTTAAAGACACGAATTGATAGTACGTATTAATTATACTCTTTTATTTCATGCAGGCAGGTAAAGCAGGATTCCTTCTGTGCGGACTATACAACTCATCGACCAGCATAGAATTCCGTGCGAAGGTAAACAATCGAAGTGCTTCGCGCAATAGCTAATTTTTGTTGTATCGAATCACGTTGTAGGTTCAAAATTTCACTCATCAAGTACAAGAAAATCCATTGGTACTCAGTATTTGTGGACTCGTCGACATCGACCATACGTTCCTCACGAGTGTACGGTAATTGTGTATAACAATCTAATAAATCGTCGTCAGAATTTCTTGAAACTGAATTCAGGACATTTTTCAGGTGATAGGATCGATCTTTGCCTATCTGCTCGTGATCGTTCAATTAGCGTATACGCCAGGGAACAGCAGGCGAAATATAACTGCGAATGCGACGGATGTGAACGCGTCAGCAAACTACACTTAAAATCTCAACTTAATCGTACATAAACTCATTTTTAGCAACAAGCCTACCCAGACTAAAACTGACGAATTTTCTCTTCCTTATAAAAGTGACAAGATCGAATTTATGTAGTTGTGTTGCTTGTATTGTAACGTAAGCTTGAATAAATAGATTTATTCAATGATTTTTTACGATTTCTACTTGGAATATACTACATAATTAACATATCAGTACTAACATTTTTATGTGTATTCAATAAATTGGTATTACTGTCAGTGTCTCTTCAAATTAAAACGAGTAGAAAAGGCTAGCAATAGTCAGACACGAGGACTATGTAATCAAGAGATCTTGAACCCCATTCTCTTGATCCACATTAGCGTTTAGTAGCTCCCAAAGCAATGAGTCAACGCAAGGACACTGAACGTCACTATTTTTCACTGCGCATTTCATTACTTAGCGAACTATTAATTCTGAAAATTGCGACAGGATGATCGCCATAAGCGACGGAACCGTCACGGGAAAGTACAGTACAGCGTCGAGCACGGTCAATTTCGTTTCGAATGAAAAGTTGTGATCGTCAAAGATGTTCCGACCGAAAACGTTCGGCGAGACTGTCAGACCAATTCTGTTACTGAATATTCTAGTTGGTACCGGTTCGTTCGTTTTATCGAAAAAACAGAAAGTGTGGAAGTGCGTGGAGACCGTCTACACAGTCGTCGCCTGCATAACCTATAACTCGATAATGTTTATGCAATTTATCTGCAAAGAAGCCTTCACAAAGTCAAAAATAGAATTGGATTTCTTTTTGTTGGTGTCGTGGGGCGTGATATCATATCAGCTGATGACGATGCTGATACTCGTTACGAAATTCAAAATGAAGGTACGTGGCATTTGAGACGTTTGTTGTATAGCTAAATAGACTTCCATGAAATGTTGCAGGTCTTCTGCATTTACAATTTGAGTATTTGAGCAATGTATCACTAATATTATATTGCGTTGTTATATATTATTATAGTATATCAAGTACAATATATTCCGGCTACATTTAAGAAAAAATGTCGAAAGTGCACTAACATTTGCAATCTAAATTAACTCCAAGGGACGAATAAAATCATTTTTAAAAGATAGCTTTTACTCCCTTTGCGGAGCAGATTACGCAGGATTTGATCGAAGCTATAGACAAAATCGATCAGAAAATGGAGACAATCGGTTTGTCAAATCAAGAGCCAATACAATACAAGCATCGACTTTATCATCTATGTGTCTGGTTGACGCATATCACGGTGACCATGATGGTCACGTGGATTTTTCGAATTAATCCAAGCGCACCTACCATGGAAAAAATTGGTCTAACTTTTAGCACGACCATAAACCAGATTATGCTCTTGACCGTGCAAGTATCTTTCGCATTCTGGGTCGAGTAAGTACATAATAACTCGATGCTATTACTATTGGAATAATATTAACGTGTGCTTTCAATAAATAGGTATATTCGAATGAAGTTTAGTCAATTGAACCGCTTATTAGAGGAGATGATCGAATCGTCTGATCGTTCGAACCCTAAACGATTTCTTGAGATACCCAACAGCCAGAAGAGAAGACATCCGAACGTTCATGCTGTCAACGAAAATGTGAAAACTATCACGAAAGCAAAGTAAAAGAATTTATTATGATATCCATTATCTAGAGACGGTTGTAATAAGAGAGATCAACGTTTTCGTTTTTTACAAATTTATATTGACATTCTAGAAGCCTCTTCTTTGCTAGAAATTAGTTTCGATAATCCTTCAATCTATTCAACTGTAAAATTTATTTCTCAGAACGGAACTTTAATTTAATAGTATTACTCGAATATAATTCTTTTACACAGTTAAGTATATCGAAAGGATTTAAATGTTAAATAGTTAAATGTGCTGTCCCATACAGGAACTATCATCTGGACTTGATCAAAATCGCAACAAGAATAAATAAGTTTTACGGAATGCAGCTTCTTCTGACACTTTTTATGTGGCTCGCCTCAATCGTTATAATATTATACGTGTTCAACTATTGCATATGGCAATCAGTATCCATGATCGACATATTTTACGAAGTCAGTCCCGCGGTAACCTGGCTAATAGTCACTATGTGGAGAATGATTCACCTTCACAGAAACTGTATGCATATAACTGACGAGGTGAGCTTATTAATTTTCTGATCGAAAGTCAAGAATTAATAATACATATTGAAAATATATATTTATTTCATGCAGGCAAGAAAAGCAGGATTCCTTCTCTGTCGCATGTACAACTCATCGGCCAGCATGCAATTTCGCGCCGAGGTAAACAATTAAAGTTTGTCATGCAATCGCTACATAATCTTTTTTTTATGTCAAATCACATTCTAGATACAACATTTCACTCAACAAGTACTAGCGAATCCATTGGTATTTAATGTATGCGGTCTCGTCGACATCGACCATACGTTCCTTACGAGTGTACGTCGATTGTGTATAACAATCTCATAAATCGTATTCAGAATTTCTTGAAACTGAATCCTTCATTTTCCAGGTGATTGGCTCGATCTTTGCCTATCTGCTCGTGATCGTTCAATTAGCGTATAAGCCAGGGAACATCAGGCGAAATACAACTGCGAATGCGACATATGTGAACGCGACAGCAAACTACAGTGAAAACAACTTTCTCGTATCCACCTAAATTTATTTTTAACACTGAATTTTCGTTCCCTTATAAAAATAACAAGATCGAATTTATTTAATAAATGAATTTATTCAATGATTTCTTATGAAAGCATCTTTGTAGTTTCAGTGAATCGTTAAACACGCAATGAGAATCTATTACATGACCAACAGTGGAAGGTTCACTGTTAAGTACACCCATGGTGATTAAACATATTACATTTAATTGTCAAGCACCAAATTGTTGCATGATTTCTGAACTGTACGTATCACTTTGTCAGAATAAAAATCCTTGCGATAGTATCTTCTCGAATATATCGATTATATCGATTACCTTCCACTGTGTCTACCTACGTATCTAAATAATTGGAAGAGCAAATAATTCAACAAGTAGTCTTGCTCAATCATACATGAGACATCTCCCAAAGTTTCATATTTCAGAGGTACATTCAGATCAAATCTGTCTATAATCACTTCCAACACACAATGTATTCGCTTTAAACCGATTAGTTCAGATTGGAACTATCACCATTAACTAACGAATTCCTTATAAACAAATAATTGTCTGTCTTACCACTTACCAACCCCTCGCCGTATCCACCAACGAATTAAGTCGAGCTCGGCGATCACCGAAGACGAAAGGATCAGAAGAACCCTAATTCCCATACCGAGGGCGAATCGAACAGTCACGAAACATCGGGAAACTGGATTAAGGATGAAAGCTGGTCTGGCATCAGGAGGGTGGAAGCCGAGCGTCGAAGCAATGCGAACGAACGCTCATTTTCTTGGTGATTATTCTCCAGGCATCTCTCTGTCTGGCTCTCTAATCTGGTTGGCTCGGTCCAGCCAAGAAAGGATTCCGAGACAGCCGAACGAAATAAAGAAAGGAAGGGAAAAAAAGGATAGGGAACGAAGGTAGGAAAGGCAGAAAAGTTCATCTTCGAGGCAGTTTCCCGGTCGGAAGTTCCGCGTGAATGGAAGTCGTTGCTTACACGAGGCTCTCTTCGAGTTAATTGATCGGGATTCCATGAAAAGCTGCGGAGGTCAGTTCGGCTGCGAGGCGGAACAGGGAGGGAAGAATTAACGAACGCGATAAATAATATCGAACAATACCGGTCGACCCACTTTTCGATGAGAATACCAACCCTCTCCCACCCCCCCTCTCTCTCTCTCTCCTCTCTCTCTAGGCTGGGGAATACACAGTACTGGACAGGCGTCTTAGTATGGACGCTACACACGGCCGACGAATAAAATGTTATGTCCCTAAACGACCCAGTTTTCGCAATCCTGAAAGAGTTTTATTGTCGAAAGAACGCCGCCTCGTAAGCAGCGAGATATAAGGTTCAATTTGACTTGCTGCCACCGGGCTCGGTGCGCGATGGAAAAATCTCGAGGTTATGGCATCGATCGTTGCACCCCGGGTGTTTACGAGAATGGGCGTGTTTAGGGTTGCGGTTGTGAACAGGGGAATTGCACAGGAACTTCTTTGCTCGCTTCTCAAGCTTGCATTTATTTAATTTCTATTCCGAGTTCACGCTGTGCACACGAAACGGAAGAATAAGTAGTCCAGGTCAACCATACATGAATCATCAGGCCGAACAGCCGTTTCTAACACTAGAATCAGATCAAGTTTTTTTCCGGGATCAACGTAATACAATATTGAAGATAAGATTAAGATAGAAAATGCAGATCCTGTGCCGCCTGTTCGAAGTCGTTGTTTATCCTTTTATCAACGGTATTTCTCCACGAAGTTTAGCAGAAGTGCAGCTAAAAAAACAAGTAAAAAATTTGCTGAATTATCCGTGTGGTCGGATCACAAACTTCTTGATCTACTTATTCGTGGATAAATGGAAAACCGGTTTCTACGACAAATTCTTCATCCGAGCGTTGCCAGATATTTAGAGACGCTGGAGTGTAAAGCTCCGTCAAGTCGCGGAACGTTTCCCAGTTTTCACAGAACCGTGCAATTATTAATGCACGCGATAACAGCGCCCGGGGAAGCGACGGGTTGTGTCAGAACGAAAGAAATACAAAAGGGAAGAGAGAGAAAGAGAGAAAGAGAGAGAGAGAGAGAGAGAGAGAGAGATAGAGAGAGGAGCAGGAGAAGGGAGAGTACGCGGCTGCGATGGAAGAAGAAAAATGATATATTTATGAGATACTGGGGCTCGTTTCCGTTTCATGCAAACGCGAGGCAAGACGAGGATACTGTTTTTAGAGAACGCCACCGACGACGACGTTCGAGCTGTAATAACTGTCGCGGTGAAAAGTGGGACGTTTAGAGACCCGTGAGGACCGTGACGTTTTATTTGTCCGACGTGAGCACGTCTATATTAAGGTGCACGTCCACTCCACTGAACGGTGAAACGCTATTATCTATCGCGATTTATCCAATATTATTAGGTCCGTCGCTAATTCACTATTTATCGGCGAATTCGTCAGCCGGAAAACTGCCTAATCCGTCTAAGCTTTCACGATACCATTCTGGAAAGCTCGAGCGAAAAATTGCGAGAAAACAGGAGCAAGTTAAGAGACGAATATAAACACAATCTCCAGGATGACTGCAGACTATCTAAACACGGTGGTGAAAAACGAACGTTATGGAAGTCAGACGGAAATCTATCAACCCTTAGCACTCGAACACTATGTTCCCCTGATGATTAAAAAATTGCCTGTGAACGAGTGTGTAAAAGAAAACACAATTTCATTTGAATTCACACGAATTCAATTAGTGAAATTACGAGTATTGATCTTTACTACTGAAAAATTAAGGAATTTCTTTTTAGAGAATTGCTGTCCTCGATACTTTCTCTTTTAACCCTTAGCACTCGAGTGGAGCCTCTGAGGCGCCACTAAAAATTGCTGTACTATTATTTAAATAATTGTTTACACTGTCAGATATGTCGGTATCTAACCAATCACTACACATTTAAGTACTGTATGAGGTATTATATTAATTTTATATTTATCAAATTTAAAAAATCATAGAGAATGGAAATATTGTAGGTCAGAAGAAACGTTTAATTTTCGAGTTAAAATAGCTCCGAGTGCAAAGGGTTAATAGCGTGTTCCAATAATTGTGCTATACCAAAAGAAAGCTTAGAAATCCTATTTTATGTTGTAGCTTCAGCTGCTATAGTATTCCATTCCACATAAATTGCTTCAGTAAAAAATCTATTGAATGATCAATAAACTCCTACGCCGGAGTCTGGGTCTATTTCAACCTACAGTATTGAAATCGTCATTCAATCAGTTTCAATAGACAGATTAACGTGTCTATAAGAAGTTCAATGATCCCAAACACTGTTAGCTACACATATAACTATGGTCCGCGGTGTTTTCTTTTCATTCGAGCAACAGCATACAGAGAAATGAAGTAGACTTTGGGGTTTCCTTGGCGTAGATCATTACCAGCAGGAAATATCTCGCTTTAAGCAGGCGGTCCGCCATTGTGGAAGCTTTTATCCGTGCTTGATCCGTCGATTACTCGGTCCATAAATACGCGACGGTGATGTTTTCCCCATTTTAATTTCTCTTGTGCGGGGACGGACGCCGGCGGCTGACGGGAAAAAGGAACGGATGTGAAAGCCGGCAGGGAAGGGGAGGGGGTGAAAAAGTGCAGCGACGGCGAATAAAGTGCTCCTCGGTGTCGGAATTATCGAGTGAAGGTCATCGAATCGATAATCCGGCGAGGCTTTATTCTCGCGTCGAAGCCTCGAAATCCCGCGTTAACCGGGCTCCAACGTTAATTCCTCGATAAACACTCCTCGGTATTTAGGACGACTATTAATATCGTTTCCGCGGGCTGCCTCGGGACTAAACGTGGCATTGATAGATCGGCCGCGATCCTTATCGGCGAAAGAAAAACGGCGAAACCCGCGAAAGCGGCTTTCTCTCCGCGGCACCGCACATCTACTACATGTGACCTACTATTTATGCATATACACACCTCGTAATTTTGCATTCTGCCCGGCCGGTTTATCTCCTGCCTTTGCTTTGACCATCGCGCGACGAAGCCTGGACGAACATTACGCGAAACCACTCGAAAAACACCCGCGGAAAAACAGGAACACGGTAATGTGCAGATTTTATAAATATTCACAAGAATTATTATTTTTAGGAAACTTTTGACAACACGTCCGTCACATTTTTATGATTGAAACGTACTCCAAACGCGACGCAATTCGGATTACATTTACTCGTTCAGTTCGTCGTAGAAGCAGAACCTCATTTATCCAAACCAATCAATGAAACCCGAGTGTTTGCACAGTGCAAACGTTCTCTAGTCACAGTCTTGTATCGAATCTTTATAGATTTGTACGACAAATCGTTTCAGTTCATCAATCAATTAATGGAGAATGCAGATAGAAGTTCGGATAGTTCTATCGTGTCTGGACTCGTTTCAAACAGAAAACTATCACGAACATGTTGGTACAGGTTTCGTAAAAATATTTCCTTGTGAACTTAAATATCCTTTCCAAGTTCAACTATGTAAATTAAATTCACAATTCAAAGTAACCAATGACCAGTAAAACCATAAAACCGTTCTTTACGAGCCACAAAAATCCCTTTCCCGATGTGTAAATATATCTAAACAGAGAACCAGAGACACGCGTATAGAAAGGGGCTCGTCAAACAGGAAACTCCGGGAGTAACGTCCTAAATTTTCGGAACGAGCGCGGAATGGCTTTCTGGTGGGGGTAAAAAAAGTACCGTAAAATTTATACAGCCGCCATAAGCATGGGGCGGCCATGAGAAAAAAGAGCGACACGGGTTGAAGGGGGGGACGGCCTGTACCACGTTGGTTGTGCCAGCCTCCGGCGTAAATCAAACCGACGATAAAACGGAACGAGAGAGGGGCAGGGAAAAATAACGCGTAAGTTGCTTCCGTTTTAATTATCTTTGGAATTAATCGGACCACGGCACATGGCACAGGCTGGAGAGAGAGCACACGTACACACGCACGCATGCATATGCACACGCGTGCGCGAGCATATCTCTTGGAATACGTGGTGCCGCCTCTAATTACAAAACGGAAGCTGCATTCTGTCGGTAAGATCGTGCTTCCTGTAGCCGCAGTACCCTCGTTAGCCGTTTGCCACGTGATATTGTTCACCATGCTGGATTTTACGCACACGCCTAACCCCATACTGGGTGATCCTAATTGTGCGACCGAGCTTTGCGAGCAATAATTGTAGAAATATATTATGCCGACTTTTGGGGAGAATATTCAGTAATCCTTGGGCGAAGTACACTCCTGACAACTCATGGTAACCATAGCTAGGTCCCTTGAAATCCTTAAATATTAATTCTGTTTTATTAATTTTTTAAAACCACTTCTTTGAGGTCAAAGTTGATCCTCTTAAATGGATTTGATACATGAGCTGTATAAATTAATTCGTAGCCCTCGCAATAAATTATTTGTGCTACGTTTTAAGCTGAAGATTTAGATTTCAATGTAACTAAGGGAATTATAGTTTGCAATTTTTAATTCTTGTTTCACGTATCAGAGTATATTTTCTTTCCTTTATCAATTATGAATTCAATTTTAATTTTTATCTAGAGGATATTTGTCGTCTGCAAGTTCCGTGTACTTTCCAATACATTTGCGTGAAATCTGTTGAATCTTTGGGGAACGTTTTAATGATGGAGCAGGACGGAATTATTGGGAACAGAAAAATCTCCTCGTCCAATTTTAAATTATTGAAATAAAGTCAATGTTTCCATTCGTGTGGAATTTCCGTTTTTAACTTACTGTACTTTTTCTCATGTTTCAGTGAACGATAAAATCGATAACTGGAGATATCGTGGTTGATGTTTTAATTAATTCATTGTTATCCATTCCATATTGTTTAGATATTAATCCTTCGCGGCTGTTTCGTCTTGTTAAATAACTGAACAGCATATAAACTTTCACAATTAGTAATTATTCCAACAATAGAAGTTTTATGTTCAACTTTCTTTCTGATAACTGAACGTGTAAATCCACGGTAGAAATTATATGAATTGTCCTTGGAATGATAAACAAGTACTTATTGTCCCTGTAATTAAGGACGATGTGGTCACACAAGGATAAAACAAATATCAAAAGAATTTAATTAAATTCGTTGATTTAATAAGACAAATTAGTTTAAAGCAACGAAAGCCCTCTGACGCTCTCTTATCGCCTTCTCCCGAAATGGGGACGTTATTTGTTCGACCATTATTCTCCGACAATCCATCTTGTACAATGCTTTGCATTTTCCATGAAACTCCTGAATTTTCTCCTTAGAATGTGTAACGATCGAGCAGAGAATCTGCAGACTCCGCTTGAAAAGAATTCAGATAAAAATGACAAAGTACCTATGCATCATTCCGAATCTTTTCCCAGAGCATGTGTACCGCAACGTTCCGATACACTACCGTATAACAGCTGACTTATCACTGACCTCAACTACTTACAGCTACTGCGATTCCGAGCACCGGACGCCGGGCTTCGTTTACCTGTAACAGTGAGAAAATTCAACATGAGCTTGCTGTTCACAACAATACATTGACTTGAAAAAGAAAAATCGAGAAATTCACTTTTCATCAGTTTGTGTGGGAACACCCAGTAGACGCACCGTTCCCACAGGATGTCAGGTAATGAACGGTTGCGTAGCCGTGTATGTAGCTGGTTGTGCTCAAAGTTACAGCTCACCGTTACGAGCACGTTATCGCGAAAGTTCCGACGTAACACGCATCCTACATCTGCATCCTGGTTGTCGCGTATCAATGCGACCGGAGATGCAACAAACGCGACGTTGTCGGACGGAAATCGTCTGCGCGGATGAAAACGGTCATTTCGCCGGGTCGTTTCGGATTTTATCCTTTGGAAAAACAGCCGGGCTGCACGGCGAAACAGTTTATTAACGGGCCATTAAACGGCGCTGCGCCGATATCCATCGGCTCGATGCGTGTCGATTTGACTCGATGCGCCGCTGTCCAACGGTATACACCGTTTCCTTGATCCGTATTCGATAACTTTTAATTTGGCCACTCAGCAACACGAGTATACTTATCGCGTTGCATTTCATTGAAAGGAATTTTACAACAGCGTTACGTCGAATTGTAATAATTAGACTGCGGATCTTTCAGCGTTTATAAACAATTTGATTAGGTGAAATATAAAACAGATTCGAAAAATTTCGGAACATTGTAATATCGTTTTTAATGTAACGATTGGGGGATAGAATCAATTTACGTTTTACTTCTGCTTCCCACAATTAATACAAAACATTTTTATTTTGCAGAAAGATTCGCAGTCTAGTAATAATAATAAATCATTATTGAGAGGGTCTTCTAAAAGTCAGTGATCAATAGCTGAGAGTTTAATAATTTTTTTAAAAAGTTATTAAATGCTTGTTTGAGGATAGGCTTCCAATAACTAAGCTATTAAATTGTGAATAATGGTGACACTAACTTTTAGATATTGACTTCAACCTTTATTCCTCGATTACTATAAGTATTGATTTTTATTTTAATAATTTTGGTTGAACAGCTCTAATTACTTGTTTATTTGGTGATTAAAGATGAGACACTTTCCATAAAGAATTTCATTTTTTAGTATATAACAATGTACTTTATAGGTTAACAGAATTTAAATACGTTGGAATGATTTTATAAAATGAATAATGTATTCAGCTTATAAAATAAGAATCCGGTTGAAATATTTAAAGGATAGAATATTTAATAATTACCAATAACATTTTTAAACGAATCTGAAAGTTGCAATTTAAATCTGCTGATTGTTGAATGAATTTAATAGAACTAATTCATAGTTCATACACGATAGTTACGTTTCGTTAAATATCGTTCGGTTTTTAACAGAACATTTCGGGTCGAACGCGACTAATTAGTGCCGTTCCCGAATGGAGAACTATGACACCAATGAATAACCTCCCGATGGCTGCGGTTTAGAATTATTTTGGAATGATATATCGTTCGATTGGTAATTAACTGGACGTCCGACGTGATTGCGTTTCCATTTCTAGGTCGAAACCTCGTTTCTCGGTGGTTTTGTCCGGCTGGCGTAGCGGGAGAACAAGGAATTTAACGATAGTCGAGCAAATTCGATTACATTCGTTTCCTCCGTGGAACCATTGTTTTCTTCGAAAATTCGCCGGCTGCCGCCTCGAATTCACTTTCGCGTAATCGAAAAACAGAACGCTCGCGTGACAAATAAAGCTCCGAATATACCGAAGACAATATTTTCATAGCTGCGAGGGGACGATGAAATTTCGAATAGAAAAACCATAGTGAAATACGACTGACGATATTGAAAATGGTATTGTACATTCAAACAATTCAATTCCATTAATTCGATTCGAACGAAGTGATCACCGACAATATAAATCGATTAAATTAAAAGAATGCATTCTCCAATAGGCAGTTTTAAAAACCATTAAACACCGCATTGAATTGAAATGTAAATGTATCACGTGGAAAAATAAAGTAAATGCAAACAAGCATGTTCTACAGGTCCGTTCAAAAGAAGAAGCCATTAGATATTTTTAATCTCAACGTTATAATTGTAAGATTTTAAAAATGGCACATATGTGCAAATTCCATTAAGAGATATATAAAACCATGTGCTACGAGTCATTTCAAAAGAGGAAGCTGTTATTTTTAGTTCCACCTTTATAATTGGAAAATATATGTAATCAATTTAATTCGAAAGTATGTAAAAAAAGAAAACTGTAAACGAACACATAAAATCATGTTCTAGAGGGCGTTGCAAAAGAGAGGACGACTAAATATTTTCAATTCATTTGTTGCATTTTGCGTTACGTTGCAAAATTGACTTGTCCGGAAGTTAGCAGCGTTTGTCGATCGCCCGTTTTCGGGAGCGTTTATTAAAATATTAATATAAACGATGAAACGTGATATCGACTCGCGGCGGGGTAAAATGTGGCCCGGCTTCACGAAGACTAGGTAAAGCGGTTGGATTATGGGAACGGAATAAAGCAACTTTCACCAAATAGCTTTTGGCGCAATCTTCTTACACGTAATTTTTTTGAAGTTCCGATCGTCCGATAAACTGAGGTCGCTTTCTCGTAGTGTAGCGAGTTTTGTAAATTACGAGGAAGGCTTCCCCCTCCCCATAGTTTCGTGGCTTTAAACCGAGCGCGAATTATATATAATTCCCATTATTATTTCGTATGGTAATGGACGAATTTCCATGGAGAAAAATGCATTGAAATTTCCTCGAGTATAACCGACGGAGACGCGCGGACCTACATTCGCCTGCTTCTCAAATTCCGCGCGCGGAGGATTTCTAACTTTTATTGCGTTTCCGCTGAATTATTAAGATGTTTCGGATTTTACATCGCGGCGCGCGACGTCCTCGGATAAGGCGTATTCCCGGGCGCAGCAGGAAACCACCTGAATTATTAATAATACCTTGATCGATGTTTTGAAACGATTCTCCCAGGTGTAATTGCAAAACTGTGTATCTGCAGCAGTCGATCATTTTGTTTCAGTTCTGGTGTGTATTCTCACGTTCTTACTGAATGGTCCAATTCTTATTAAAAAATAATAATAATTCTTATTAAAAAATTTTAATTGTTTGTGCAAGGTTTGAGTTCGATTTTAATGAAAAAAATTAATTCTCTATCACCTTATTTATCATATTCACTGTAGACCTCGGTGTTATTAGAAACTTAATTATTTTTGCACTTTGAAATGATACAATTTCGTTTGATTACTCATGTTGTAATTTCTTATCGGCGCACAGGTTCGATCATTATGTTACAACTTTTAGGAGAAAACGTTCTAGGACGAAACGTTCCTTTCCTTTTATGGGTGACATCACATAAGTTAGAAATAACCCGCTAACTGTATGCAACAGGATATTATATCACTGAGGAATAAGCATTTATTAAAAATTAAAAAGTTTGTAACATAATGATCGAACCTGTGCGCCGATAAGAAATTACAACATGAGTAATCAAAAATACATTTACGATCGATAATTGAATTACCCAATTTCGTTTGAGTTTATCAGTTTTCAGAAATTATAAATAATCCACAACGCTTCTTGTACAAATTCATCGCCGTCGGTGTACCGGGAAAAAGATCGGCGAAGTGTGTGGATGTTGACGTGCATCACAGTTTATGACAGCGGGCGATCACCATCAAATTGATATGTCTGAAGCACGCGATCCAATATCATTTTACCAAAATGGAACCGGCAGTCAACTTCCCCGGAATTAATCTATATCCCCGCACGACTATTCTCGTTTCTACAGGTCGTTTGGTAACTGATATTCACTTGTTTAAACAACTTGTTTCTCGGTCGATACCGGTACCATTCTAGTCGAGTTTACTTAATCTAACAAGTTTACCAGTGAGAAAGACTTTGTAAAAGGATTCATTCAATTAGCTTTACTGTCCAGGAAATTGATTGTGAGAATTTCTTTCGCTCTTTTAAGTGGATTGGAATGTCTGATCACTACCGGATGTATCTACTTAAGATAAATGTCGGAACTATTTCTGGTGTACTACTTCTTTCGTGCAATTTCATTTATTGCGCCATGGAAAACAAATTATTCATATGCAATTGATCTTTGTAAACAATACTTGAGGTAAAAAGTGACGTTGCAACTGTTAGTTTTTGTTGTAGAACTTTCACCAAATCCTTTTTGTCCGTTCAATAAAATTGGTATAAAGTATTATTTTCTTATTTTTAACTCCACATTATTTATTTCTACAAGAAAATTTTGAATTATTGAATTATTCTCAGGTGATACATCGTATTCACAGAACAATACAGTCTTACCACTATTGACTGAATCAACTTGCTGAAAACTGTCTCTTTGCTTTCTTCGAGAATAATTTAAGTTGTTATAGAACAATAAATTTAATATTATTATAATTTTTATGTATTATATATTGTTGTACATATATTTCTTCGTAAAATTTTGAATGTAGATTTAAAATAAAAAAATTACAATTACTTAATTGTGATAGCCCCGAATTGATTCGTACAATGACATGAAAATGATTATGGTGAAAGTGCTGAATGCGATTAGGTTCAAATCGAAGTCCGACCCTAAAAAGTCCCCATGTCAGAGCTAACTTGATGAAACTCGATAGGAGCGCAATTACAGCAGCAGCCGGCGCATTTGCACGGATTAGCAGCTAAAGTTGCAGAATGTTGCAGTTCTATTCCGCGACTCTGCCGACTTCGGTCGCACGTTATACGTAGTTTAACTAACAATAGACCTCCGGGTTTCACAAGTGAATTCCGCTAATTTTAGAACGATTCTAGAGGAATGAACCTTCCTTCCAGCAATTTCTTCCTTCCTGAAGATTACGCTGCGACGAAAGAAAAAAACCCACAGCATAATTGATTCACCACGCGAGTAATTATAAAGTGCGTCGATATTTTCGGCCGTGTCCGATTACCTGTTTAAATTTCATGAATAACAGAAAGTCGAGGGAAGCATCGTGCCCACTCGAACGAACCGGATTCCCAGCTCGTTGCATTAATACCGCATTAATACGCGGTAAAAACCTTGGTGAACATTTGAAAACGTGTTTGTATAAGATCTCTCGCGGATCCTGCAGCATTATTTATCAAATAAATCGTGACGCTTGCTGCCGGGAATTTCATGATTAAACGCGAGCTAAAAAGTGTTTCCGTTTATTTTACAACCATTAAATGATACTCAATTATTTAAACTAATTTGTGTAATTGCTATCCGTGTATATGACGCACGGTTCGGTTCTCGTTTAAATGCGACGTTTTTATGAACTCTGAAAGCTCATTTATTCCGTAAAATAAGTTTCAAACCAGCACGATTTTAAAATGATATTTTTAATTCATTCGCGGGGCTTGTGTTTGATATTCGGCCGACGATTTAATCACAGAGCTGTTACAGAAATATTGAAAATACACCAGAGAATAGTTTAATGCCTCTACGATAATTCCACGTCGTTTTTCATTCGGCAGAATCGATTGTGGTAATTCTATTTTAAATGGTACCCTGGAAATACCGATTTTTAATATCTATTGTTCCAAACTTTTATGGAATGCGCGAGAAAAGAGAAACGATTTTAAAACCAGGTAAACGCAAATCGTTCGATAAATGGTTCAAAGAACGAATTTTCAATGGAAAATTCATTTTGTTCGATAAGAAAGCATCGTTCAACAAAATTGTTGTTATAATGCTAGGACAAAAGGCCTATTTTTATTGCAATAATTAATCTACAAACTTTGCGCAATTGTGATATTCGTGAAGAGAAATAAAATATTTTTTAGCTCACTCTACGTTGGCCATTGGATTGAATTTAATGAAATATTTTAACAGGCATAAAATAAGCATGAAACTAAATACTGTTAACGAACGTAAGTGATTACGCCTGCGCTGTTCCCCTAAATTAGCGTCGCGTAATTAACGTTGCTATCCGAGGAAAATTGAGGCTGTCGTCTGGTATCGGCCCGATATCCCGATATTTCTCAAAATACCGAGTCCCTGGTGCACAGACGCCATCCGCAATCTCAACGGAGGGACAAGTGATTTATGGGTACGTCGTGTAATCGTCGTCGGAGTTTCACAGCGACTGTCAGCGAGTGCATACATCAACCGATCGTTAAAAACGATGATAAAGAGTGACGCTGGTTGACAGTGCCACCCCCTTAGAATCGGATCGAGTTTATGGGAACGGCCTAAGGGGTGGGGGGGAATATACGAAACACCAGTCACGCGTATATACGGGGACAAGAAATTTCTCAGTAACCATTTCCACGGTATCTGGTTTTATCAATCGGCCGACGGCGGAGCGCGTTTCGTGCAAACGAAGCTTTCATTTCTACCGATGGAATCATTAATCTAGATCGCCGGTAGGCGGGTTGCAACTTACATAGCAATTTACAACAATGATACCGAACGTTTGCTTTATCGTCTCCAACCTGCCCTAATGGTATCGGGACCCTGTAATGCATAAACTCTGCATCGATTTTCGGGCCAAATCGACGCACCCTTTTACTCCCATTAAATTACAAGCAACAATTGAAAGCATCTATACGATATATTACAGAATACATCAATAACGCAACTAGAAATTCTAAATTAGTATATTACAATCAATTTACACTTGATATCCACAGAACATGTCTGACCAATACTGTATTAATCTACTTGCTGGAAACATACCTGTACAATACCGTCTCTCCATTTTTTACAGTAATTTAAGACGATATGGAACATTGTATTTAATTATGTTTTGCAGGTATCCATTTAAAAAAAAAACATGTCAATGGCCTTCACATTACTGCTACGCCTCCACCTAGGAAAAAACGATTGTCACCATCATAAAGCCCTTTGGAAAACATCACGCTGTGTACCTTTTGTTATTACTTTATATTGTTGAAACGGGATCGTGGCGTTTATCCATTCTCTAACATTATTCGAACTGGAATTCACGATAGAAAAATGAAACCAGGTGCGGCAAGGTTCGGCGTTGCAGTAAAATCGTCTTCTCACGAGCTAAAGGTCGATTCGCGTGACCGGTGCTGCAACTACCAATTTCGCCCATTTTTTTCCCGACCATTTCTGCACAGCTCTTATCCGGCCTCTGTCCGCGTACAAGCCCGCCGGTATCGGACTCTAATCGCGCGCATTAAATCCACGAGCATTACGAATTTTCCAACGGCATTCTGTACCCGGCCCGATACCGGCATTCAGAGCCTCAATTACACACCGACTTCTTGGGAACGAGCAAGATAAACGAGTCCCCGGTATAATGCGAAGGTTAGGCGCCGCTAATCATTTTACGCCTTCATTAATGACGCCACGATACCTCGACGACTCTCGCTCGGACGCTGTTTCGTTCAGTCGCAGATGTATCCAATCCACAGTGCAATAATTTTCGAAATAATCCATCGGTGTTAACAATGAAACACTCGAAGCTATTTTAACTCGAATATTAGCATTTCTTCCGACTTAGAATAATTCCATTCTATATTATATATATATATATATATTTTTTTTTATTGGATTCCCCTTAGGGTTACAATTCTTATATTATATAAATCACCATTTTTCCCTGTTTCGCTCTTAACCTCTAACCTTAACTCTAACTTATTAACTAACTGATGACTATCTTACATACTATTTACAGATATAGAGAGAGAGAGAGAAACGCTATATACAAAAAATTCCATTCTATATTATTTTAATCATTTTATTTTATATAATTGTTTAGTAATTGTTTAGATACCAACGTATTTAATAATCTGAACAATATTTTGAATAATGGTATAGCAATTTTTAGTGGTGACCGTCTGAGTCATGGAACTTGCGAATGCAAAAATATCAACGATTAATAAATAAAAGAATCGTACGTAATTATGAACATCGACCAGCAGTGTATCGAGCAAACGTACCACAGAGATTGATTCGAGGCCAGGAGCAAGGTAGCGAGCTAAGGTCTCGATTACAAATTTCTCCGAACACGAGGTTATTAGCTATAACAATATCGTCACGTACAGACTCGGGGTCCATACGTTATTTCGATAAAATCGTCGCATTAGTAATGGTTGATAGTGTAGCGGAGGATCGAGGGGTGGGAGTGGTTGCAAGAGGGGCGGAGGGGTGTCGCAGAAGAAGCCTTCGTTGGGGTGGAGAGGATGGACTCGTGCAAGAGAGAGTTGTTATCGCGACCCCTCGCGATTTATAGTACAGCCGTGAGCTATACGCAAAAAGCACGGGCCCCGTAAATTTCGCGACGGTGAAAAAAAGGGGCGCGGTTATCGCACGTACGACGCTGCTCTCCGTATTAATGTCTTTTTAAATCGTAGGACCCCGTTGCTCGTACAATTAACGCAGAATAATTAGCCGGGATCGGGTTCACTCGATTCTTCAATGCAATCATAAAATGTGTTAGCAGATTTTTCAAATATTTCCTTTTCGTATGTAGATTGTTGTAATTTAGTAAATGTTTCGTGTAAAAGAAGATTCTGGATTATTATGATTAGGTTGCAATTGATAACCACAGAATCTAGATGTCTGAGCCTAGTAAACATTTACAAACAACATTAGTATTTTTTTCAAATATTGTACCTTCAATACACGTAAGAAAGAATTGATTGTTTTTAGATAACTGTTACACCGGAAGATTCAAGCGAAATTTAAGCTTCACGAGTTGACTTAGGATTACGCTATCAGAATTCCCCGAGTATAAATATTTTCTCAATCGGAAACCTGCAAATTATCGTATTTGAGAAAGGAAAGTTTATTTATCCTACCATCGATTACAGCAGTTTTGGGCCTCAGTTCAAAAGCCGAACTTAAGGGTTAATCAATCCAATAATTTCCGCCGCCATAACAAAAAACGACAGAGGGGGGGTGCAAGCCCAATTGCTCGTGCAATTAACGCGGAATAATTAGCGGGAATCGGGGCGCGCGCAATTTGCTCCGGATAGTTTTATATTTGCTCGTTTCGGGCGTGCTCTAATGAACCGTGACGGAAACGGACAGGCCGCCCGGAAACTTGCTGAAAATCGCCGAGGACCGATTATTTCGCGGATTTTGAATATCGAGAGCCGACATCGATCGACACGACGAGACCGGTTTATGCCAGCAGGTTCGTATCCCCGAGGTTGAATCGACGGATGCATAAATTCCGTTTCGAAAACGCGTTTTCTGATGCCGAGACCTGATTTTCCGACTCGGTAATTAGCGACGTGTATTTCCGAACGATAACGAGACAAGCTATTTGCAAATAGTCGATTCCGCCGTGTGATTCTTCATGATTATCCTGAAGGAAACGTTGTTTGCCTCGTATTTGCGCTGTGGATAATTTGGCGAATTAATTTTATGCCTCTAAACCGTTTCTGCATTTCTCCGATTGTCTTTTATGGGAATTATGCAACGTTCTTATTTGTATTATTTTTTTTTTTTTTTGGTGGATTTATGTCGCTTATTTTGGACTTTTTTATAAGGTGATTTCAATGTTGACTCACGCGGCAGAAAAATTTCAATAGTGTCTATCAATTAATTGTATTTTTTAAAATTGTCTGGGATTTCGGAATTATACTTCGTTTATTAATTCTTAAGGCACATCTCACTGCAGCAATGATATTTTAACTTTCGAAAAACAATACAAGGACTTCATCAAAATTTAATGTACATTTATATTCATTTATTTCTTCACTAAAATTATAAATAAGGATTTATGAATTACTTTCTTCACTCAATCGAATCATGAAATGAACAGAATTCGATCAAACAAGAAGAAATCAATGAGTGATTTTAAAAGTCTGTAAACTCGGATAGATAAACTCCTATACCACAGTGCAAACAAATGATAAGAAGAACAATAAAACTTGAAAAATAATTTTTTTTAAAAGTATAGCGGATTAGGAATAATAAATTTCCACCTTGCTTCTATGAATTGTCCAATAAATTCATTTCAAGCGAATTCAGTCGGCTTTTTTTAAATATTCGAAAGCATCATGAGCTTAAAAGGTAGCATTTAGTTGGTCGATGTTTTGTCTGCGTTTAAGAGGATGGGTAAATATTAGAATGGTAACGTGCAGAGCGAACGTCAGGCGCGATGGTCGATT
Organism: Lasioglossum morio; assembly: GCA_916610235.2. Taxonomy (NCBI): domain Eukaryota; kingdom Metazoa; phylum Arthropoda; class Insecta; order Hymenoptera; family Halictidae; genus Lasioglossum; species Lasioglossum morio. Next base: position 10,174,982 of record OU744333.1, read on the forward strand.
TCTCTTCTGAAAAGTTCCGCGCGTTTCCATTCTATCGTCATAAACACGTTGAAATAATGATTAAACGCGGCACGCGGTGTGCTATTCGAATCGGAATCGGGGAACGGGCTAACAGGGACTGTCGCATCTGCATTTCCACGGCGAAAACATTAAAACGTATCACCGTTTAGCACGTACCGACCAGCCACGACAGTAGAATTTCTACCGAAACGTAATCGGAAACGACACAAATCGAGGGGGACGTCCTATTGCATTTGCATAGTTCCCGAACGGCGTGTTCAACACACCTACGTTCTTCGACACCTGTCTACCCGAAAATCGTGTCGAGCAAAAGTAACAATTCGAAAATACACGACGGGAACGAAAACTTTATGAATTTGTACGACGAAATTATGAGAGAAAGAGAGAGAGAGAGAAGGGGACACGAATTTTCCAAAATTCGAGTATTTGCGTGTGCGTCAAATCCTGCACGGTGAAACTTCAGAGGGAATTAATTAAATTTATAGTTCACGTTCGATACACCCATTGATGGGTGGTAAAATCAATTTTTCTTCGATTCGGGATTTGCGAGATGGACGATGGAAACTGAAGGCTCACGTATGAATACGTGCGAGGGATTATTCATGAATTTCGAACTCTCTTGATCACCGAAAGATATTTCGAGTCCACGGATGGTTTCCACTGGAAGTACAATTTTTGACTGTGGTTTTCAATTGCCCGGGTACGGTTTGAATATGCCGTTTTATCTGATAAAGCAGATGGACCCTGGCGAATATTTCGCGACGACATTCTGCAAAATAAAAATTGCTATCTGCACGTATAGTGTCCATGTAACGTCCTAGTCGAATGATCCTATTTCCACGAATCCCTATTATTCCAACTTTTGCGAACCTGTTTCGTGTTATCGATTTTATACGAACAAAGTACAATTTTAGTTAAATCAAATGTGGCCGAGCATACTCCATTGCAAAACTACGCGCCACATTTTGATTTAAAAATATCACGTTTTATAGAAAATTTTCAAAGAACGGTTTTATTAATAATCGTGTCAAACGAACGAACATTTCCACGCAAGTCTCGCCTGGTCCAAAAATTATCCACAGCGTTTATTCAAATCAGTTGAACAGAAAATTTAAACCAAATACACAACAGGCAAGCTTCCTACACAAATATGTGAATTAAATTTCAATGTTCCTTCTATAATTTCAGTCGATCGAAACACAATGATGTTGTTGAAGTATGTGATAAATTCATACTATGTATATAGATGGTGGACTGCGCCATCCGAGGAGAGTAGGGGAGATCAGTTGAGTGCGAGAGAATATATGAAGCGGTTGGAAAGTTCTGTGCGCAAATCAAAGAGAAATGTAAAAGTATAATGTTACAATTAAATATACAGGGTGAGTCACCAAACGTTACCACCTCAAATATCTTTGTTGTTTCTAAAGATACGTAAAATATGGTAAGGACAAAGTTGAATGGTACAATGGGGCTGATACGATGCAACAAAGAAATTTTGTTTTTATGTCATTTTTTTGGAGATATCAAGGTCACCTTCATTTTTTTAAATGGAATGAGGTATTTTTTAATACATCAATCGATGCAGCTGGACATTCGTTATAAAAAAAGTACTAACCTATGTATGTCGAAAAGTTAGTAGTTTAGGAGATATTTCAATTTAAATAACTCAAAAATACCATTGCAATCGTACTAAGACGTCAGCGTTACTTACTAGTGTAACGTATTAAGTACGATTGCAGTGGTATTTTTGAGTTATTTAAATTGAAATATCTCCTGAACTACTAACTTTTCGACATACATAGGTTAGTACTTTTTTATAACGAATGTCCAGCTGCATCGATTGATGTATTAAAAAATACCTCATTCCATTTAAAAAAATGAAGGTGACCTTGATATCTCCAAAAAAATGACATAAAAACAAAATTTCTTTTTTGCATCGTGTCAGCCCCATTGTACCATTCAACTTTGTCCTTACCATATTTTACGTATCTTTAGAAACAACAAAGATATTTGAGGTGGTAACGTTTGGTGACTCACCCTGTATAATAAGTGTTATCGCAAGTTATCTTGTTCAAGCCATCCTTTGCCTACATATAAATTAACAGATGTTACTCGAATTCTTTTAAATAAAATGTATCTACGTTATTTGGAAGTAAATAGAGAATTATTTCATTATAAAATAATCTTGACAAGTAATAATAAGGTAAGAAGTGAAAATGTTCGCAGCAAAGTTAGGAAAGGTTTTTTCCACTTAGGGGAACAAACATCGGGGCCACACGAAACAAACAGTTCAATATATTTGAACAGTAATGCACACACTTCCCGCGACATTATGGCCGTCAATTACGAACGGCGCTCGGCCCTGGGGGGCACGGTATCAAGCATAAACACTCCCTCTCGCACACAGTTCACAATTTATCAATTTCCCAAAGCCCGATGAGAGCTTCTGAACTCAATTCCGGGCGTTCTCGCAGAAGGTTCGCCACTTAAGCGGCCAATTCATCCGCCCGCTCGCTCAAGCCCGCGCTCTCTCTCGCGCGCGCGCGTCTTTAATTAAGAGATCTGTTCTACCCCGTCGGAGGGGTTGTTACTCGCGAACTAATTTCGCAGGCGGACTGTAATTTCGCGGCGAATGCATCTTTTCCAGCCGAGCCTCGAGGATTTTACGTCCGTCTCCAGATATAGTCGAGGCCCAAAGGTCCTTTCGTCTCTCTCTCTCCTCCTCCTTTCTCGAGGAATGAAATCTCACGAACAAGAAACCATAGCCATCCTCAGGACATGTCGATGGGCGAATGTTCACCCTGAAACACGGCTAACAAGAAAGAAACGGCCAGAAGACTAGGACGATTTTCACCATTAAAGCTCGAGGTTTCATACTGTCGCAATTTCGACGGATGATCATTTCCTTGGCACGTAGAATTTAGTATCCTCTTCCAAATTGATCGCATATTTTAATTAAACTCGCAGCTCCCGTGTTATTTCTAAAGCCAAGAGACAAGTGGCCCTCGAATTGTTCCGAATGTAGGGAAGAGCGTCCTGAAATTGCAATTTGCGAATTGGTCTGGCGAATTAGTTGGGGGATATTAGGTGTGTAGAACGGTAAAATATTCAGGTTGTTATTTCTACATTTAATCCAATTTGTTCGTAGAAACTTTTTACCACGTAGAAATCGAAAAACTAATTTTACCATTCTTGAGATATCGTCGAAACTGTGATAATTACATTGTGACTCGTATTTTTGTTGCAATTCAATACAAATATTTTTGAAAAAAAAAAAGAGATTATCTATTTAAAGGTGTCCGAATACTAATGGGGAGCTCAATTAAGTCTTACGAAAGGAAATTATTTCACGATATGGAAATTGTTGAATTAAGAGCAGCTATTTTATTGAAACCGCCCACCATGCGCAAACATGGGAACACGTAGGGACACAGAAGGGACGCACACGGACTCGCGAAAGATGTTCGTGACGAGCGAGGGTCCGGACGTGGATTCGAGGAAACTACGCTCTGTTGTCCCTTGAGAATTCTAAACACCGTCGGAGAACAACCATAGTGTGTCGAGAGGGGTGGGGGGACGGCAGAGAGAACGTCGAAACGAGAGTGGGGGGACAGAGAACGAGGAACCATGGTACAGGTTCGCGCGGCACTCGAGCACGTTTGTTAATGAACGTTAATTAATTAAGGAGCCTCGGTGTCCGACTGCAGCCACTTCCTCTCGCAATGTATAACCGCCAACGGGATTACAACGTCCTTGCATAACCACTAAATCGTTTCTGAAGTTTCCGCCTGCCCGGAAGCATCGGGGAGACGCGCACTTTCAAAATAACTTTGCACCCCGCCGCGACGACGAGCGCGCGAGCTTTCTTTCGCGAGAAAAAGCTTCTCTGGGAAAGAGCTTCTCCTGGGAACTCGGTTTGGACTTTCCAGTGGTCGTCTCGAGGAATCCGTGGTCGCGGAAATATTCGTGGGGTTGGGGGGGACAAATTATTTTCATTGCCACAACCCTCCAATCAGACCTGGACGTCTCTGCAGTATCAATATTCAAAATATTATTTTATTATTACTCTGAGATCACCTTTGAAGTAAGATTACGTGAAATGTTGCTTTCAGTAATGTATTAGTTTACAATTATCTCAAATGATTATAAAGCAATTATATATTTAATTGTTGTTAAAGTTATCGATCAAGTAAGATTGTTAAAACAGATAAAGAAAAAATGATCCAAATTAGGATCGAAACGTAGAAAGTGTAAATTTATTTGTAAAATTGCTTTAATTGTTTATTTGATCGAACCGTTGCGCCGAAATCATTTTTTCTTTATCTGTTTTATATATTTAATATTCGTCCTTATGGAAATGGTAAATAGAAACGTGGTGAAATAGAAAAATTCTATCTAAGTTTATAAGTAGGTATCAGCCCCAGTTCAATGAAGGGTTGAATTTAGTTAGATATTTTATTACTGGCAAACATCAGTTTACTTTACTGTTAAATTTTATATTTGGACAATAGCAAAACTTCTCATCGATTTATTAATATTTTTCATATATTTCATATATACATACTGTACGATTATTCCTAATTAATGTAAGCTCAAATAATTCGTTCGTGTGTTTCTAAAATATTTGATTTTTAATGTGCTCAGTTATGATTCGGAGGAGTAAACGGTCGTCATAGAGCAATGTTCGTCGGCATCGTGGCGCGGCTCGATCGTCGGCGAAGGGATTAGGCGAATTCTCGTTTCGAGTGAACTCGAAACCCTCAACTAACGCCGCGCGCCACTTTTAACCCCCTCCGTTTTACGTCCTGATTGCCGCGATAATTAATCCGACGCCGCACCGAAACGCTTTGTTCTGTTTCTACGGCAGATCCGTGTGGCAAGGAGTTCGCGAAACGCGCTGCGGAATGGGGAAAAGGGGTTTGTTAACCCTCCGATGAACATTCGCACCCCTTCACTGTTCGTGAATGTCGTAAAGTGTTTGACGGTTTCGAGATTGCGTTGATGTTTGGTGTGTGGAATGTGTGAACCTGTTCCGGGCAGCTTTTTAATTCCTTTCTGGGAAACTGGAACGAGCTTTCGGAACGTGGTTTTTTGTGACTTGTTACTCATTGTTCAAAGTTTATCCACTATTTTTGTTTTAGAGAAGTATGCAGCAAAATGTAAGATACGTGGGGTTGAAGTTGATTTAATTCTTTCAGGATCCATGTCGATATATATTATTTTCTTGAAGTTGCATTAATATACTATAATTATGTTGCTTAGTTTTCATTCGCAGGTACCAGAAATGGTATTTTTCAACATTTTCGAACAATAGCCACAGTATAACAGATTTAGAAAATTCATTTGATCGGTACACACTATAAGTAGAATGTGCGAACAGTGAACAGACCGTGAATAAATTTCAGCTAAAATTTTCGATCTAGGTTTCGGTCTGGAGTGTGTGCAAACTGCGGAAGTTTGTGTAAATTTACACTATTATGAATACACATAGGAACATACCGACAGTAAAAGTAATTTTCCCTCGCTTATCGATGTTCTCGAAAAAATTGGAAATAAAATGAAATTTTATTTCACAGAACTCTTTAACGAATTTTATACGCAGTAATTGCGTTGGCCTGCACAGTTTATACATAGCCAATCAAAATACGGGTGTAAATGACTGTGTTAGACACAAAATTTAGTTTTTTCCAATTAACTTCGTGCAATCAATACAGCTAGTCAAATGGAAATGTTTTCTCGTTCATTTATGGTTTCAAGGAAGCCTATTAAACAATTTTCAATCATTATATATCAAAAAGAAGCTTGGAAATTTTCTTTAAATATTTATGTATTGTCCAAAAGAAATATTCTACAGAAAAATAACCTGTTAGTGTTAACTCATTGTTCTACAATGAAAATTGTCATTCGAACAATCTATTAGATTGTCCCCAACATTTGCTTCACTACCAACTACTGTAATGCGAACAGAGAATAGTTTTGTAAGCAAACAGATGGTTAAATGTGAGCGGTTAAATAAATAATGGCTTAGGAGATAGTCAAATATTAGCAGGAACATAATAACGTTGTTTCTATATGCTCGTGCTGTTCAACACTATCAAGATCGCTTAATACCTGACTGTGGATTTCACCTATTTGCAATAGAAATGAGCAGGTACAATTTACAACAGTTCAAAGAATTAATTAACTTAATGCTTTAATAAGAATGATTAAAGACGATTTTATTTAAATTCTGGTTGGTGCAGAACAACTCATTACAAAAAGAATTGTTAATAGTTTCAGTTTACCAAAAATAGGAGACGTAGTTATTTATTCGTGTTTACAAACGAACTTTTACATTAATATATTGAGTATAGATTTTATCTATAGTACTTTCTTATAGAAAATTCGATTTGCGAAATGCTACGATGACAGTGTATTTTTTAACTCATTTTCAGTCTCTTCGGATTTTATGTCATTCCATAAATTATATTTTGATTTAACAGAATTTTTGTACCACAACATCAAGGATCGAGCTTTGTATTTCCGATTTTCAAATGGCAAATAACTCCGTTCGCCAAACAACAATTAAATCCGCTCAAGTATCGTGCGTTTTACTTTGACAGTGCAGTGCCGAAAACTTGCGAGCGGCCGTAACGATGTAGATCTTCGCCGGAGAGATAGTTTAACGCGAAGAGAGTAACTAAGCTATCGTCTTCAAGTTTCAGCGAACCTTTTTGCCGGACCCCGAGGCTCGGAACGCGGAACTTTCGCGGATTCTTCGGAGCATTGAAGGAACATCGAATTCCGACGCTGAGAATCGCGCATGGAATTCCCCTGGAATTCACGGAACGTGACTCGCAAAATACTGGGCCAAATGAAAAGTCAATCCGCACGAATACGGATTCGCCAGCATTCTTTGAGAATCTCCCTCTGCTACAATCTCGGCGAACAGCCCACTAAAATTTATTATACAGTGAATGGGGAAAGAAAGGAGGAACATTTATAATTAATCAACCCTTACAGCGTCAACTTCTAAGAATTCCACGAGTGTGTAGATTTTCGTTATTTACAAATTTTATTCGATGCATCGTTCTTTAATTAATTTGTACCTAAATCTATTTTTGAGGATGGAAGACTTGGATACACTATATTTTTCTAGATTTATATTTTTTAAGTAAATAGTTAACCAAACTATTTTAATAAATAGTTACTTAAAAGATCTTAGGATCATATTTCATCCATTCTTGTTTCACAATTTGTCGTTTGGTCTAATTTGGAAACGTTATTCATTTTCATCCCCACTGCGCCTGCAATAGTCGAATTTCGTCGACGAACGAACAGGAAGAAATTCTTAAAGTGAAGAGTCGAAAATATAATTTCGGCTTTCCTATCCAGTTTTGTGTATAGAAGGAAACTCGCTGGACACGCGGCTTGCATTGTTGTACGAGTGGCGTTTCCACGGCAGGGGTTGAGGGGTGGGGGTGGGAGGGGACGAACTTCAACTCCCTCTGCAAAACGAAGCGCATTGTATTTGGCCGAGCGTGGTCCGAATTTTCGCCTAAAAGCGATTTCGAGGGTGTTCTTGAAGGATCGTGGCACGCGGACGGCCACCGACGACGGCTCTCTGTTTGCACGCTTAATTTTGCCAGGCTTTGTTCGCCGACGTCGCCAAAGAAAATTAATTTTCCGTGCATAGTCGGCAGGTGAAAGCTGCGGCTTCACCTCGAAGAACATTTCATTCGACCTCTCTTTCTCTTTCCGTCTCCCTCGCCCTTCGTCTCGTTCCCTTTCCCCTCTTTCTTTCTCTCTTTCTCCGGGAGCAGAACCCAAACACTTTCACAACCGCCCGAACCCGTTCGTTTCCTTTGGAATGGAAGTAATCGAAATTCGATCCCAGCTGGATCAGAAATGAAGGGGCCGGTTATCGGGTTCTTTGCTCGCGGAACGTAGGGGCGGAGAATGATTGGGGAACCGAGGGCGAAAGTAATTCGATTCTGTTGCGCGGAACATATTGGATGATTGGAGGGAAATTTATGTGGCTTCGCTGTGCGCCCGAATTTCAAGTTTGTTAGCCAGCGAGGTTGAAGGTTTTCGAGGGAGGGGGACCAGCCTCCTTGACTGACAGGAAATTGTGCAGTGGCTGCGCGAATTTTTCTACCAAGAAATCGAATCTACCAGCTTCCTGGAAGCTCGCTCGATTAATTCTGTTAGTTCTCGCATTCGGCCGCCACCAATGAAGGTTTGTTCTGTGAGGCTGAGATTATCAGAATATATATCGAGGTAGTTTTGCGATCGAAAAGAATTGATATTAGAAAGATGATTTCGGCGCACAGGTTCGATCAAAAATAAACTATCTAATCCTTGTTTTATAACAAATTTGCAATTTCAAATCTCGACGTTTCGATCCTGATTGGGATCATTTTCAAGAGACATTTGCGTCTGAAAAACAAAATATAACCTGTGCGCCGAAATCATCTTTCTAATATTATCAGAATATTATCGAGGCTGCTCAAACCTGTAGTTGATAGAGAACCATCAACTTTTGTTGTGTTTTACATTGTATATTTTTTAACTTCCCGAATCATAGGGAAGTTATTATTCTATGTTTTAGTTTACATTTTTATCACGTTTATTCACACGATGATCTACAGTCTACTAACTCCTTGTACTGCTTTGTACTTTGTGATTATAGCGATCAGAATTGCATCATCGTTCAGAATTTCATAAAAGAAAGGAGGTTTATATTCATTTGTATGAAAAAATTGTATATACACTAATTACCTTCGACGCTCGGAAGCAATGTTTCCGCACCGCCGCCAGCAACGTGCTAACGTCCGTATAATAATTGTCGGAATTAATAATTATTAATGTCGAAGGAACGACGACCGTAATCCGTGTTACGAATCCCGTTAATCTGTAACCGGCGCGGATAAGCGACCCAGTTTTCCGGGCCGCACGACTTGGAAACTGCGAAAGTATGGATTCGGATTTTGACGCGCACTCGCAATGCGCTTTTGATGCATTGCTGCTGTGGGCGCAACGTTAATTCACCTTCCTTGTTTCGACGGAGCCGTTCTCTGCGTCTTCGGTCTCGCGAAGACAAAGCTGTCTTCGCTATACCTCGGATTAGAATTCGCGGATACTGACAGTTTCGTACTCGTAAATATTACGATAATTACTACGGCAATTATTACAATAATACCAGGAAAATAAATCAATATAATTTATTCCATCTTTAATTTGAAGGGTTGTTTTCTACTGTAAAAGAACGTATCGAATCATCTATTTTCGAATAAATCGATACGATCCAAAGAAAGTAATAATCTAATAACTACATATTCTTGTACCTTTCCTACAGAAACGATTTTCCAGAATAATAATAATACCAACAAAAGCTTTATCTTAGCTGCAATTTCCGCGAAGGGAATCCTTCTCTGCGAATAAATACACAGAATCCGATCGCTTAAAATACAAACGTTCGTTCGTCGTACTCTGTGTACTGTACGGAATTATTAGTTTGTTCTACAAGCTTATGCTTTATTGTAAAAAATCTGCAGTTCCGCTCAGACGAAATGAGTTAAATTCCGCTTACACGTTGACGTCGTTCTTGAACTCGTAAACGTGAAAACATACGCGTGTAACCCGTGTATGTGTACGTGAAACACAAGTGAAGTAGGGATCTCTACATTCAACACACTGTGCAGATGCAGCTGAAAACGTTACGCGAGTTTGGCTTCGAATAGGCAAGTATCGGGACTACACTGCACTTTGTTCGGTAGAATCCCAGCAAATTGAAACCCGACCGGCTGTCAGACGCGCGTCACGCGGATTTATATGGCCGCAATCCTGCAGCATCCCGGAGGTCTAACTAGAAGATCGCGGGCCGGCCGGGGAAAAGGTAAATGGCATACTTTCTTCTGCGTGCGCTGAAAAATTCTATGCATCCGTGAGTGCATCCCCGCGACGATAGGAAGACGCGCCGTTGCGCGGGGGTTTGAACGTGGAATAAAATTGTTGCTCGAGTCCCTTACGGATAAAGGAGCAGTCGTCGTAAAATTCGCCGGGGGGAAACAGAAAGGGAAAATTTCATATTTCTTTTTATCCGGTTGCTTTTACGCGCGTCGGGCCACGGTGGCGGGGGCGCGGCGCGCACGAAAGCCCCTCCATTTACGTGTCGCATAAAGAATTGATGAAAATGCAGAAAACGTTTCAGACGGATTCCGGGAGGAAAATATCAAACTGTTACGCGCGGCTCTCCCTCGGAAACAATCCTTCCAATCGCTAGGAAACGCCTGGCCTCAGCTACGGAAACACGTATCTTTCATCTCGCAGAAAGGTCCCGGAGAGTTTCCCTGGAAAACACGTCGTTCGTTTTCCAACGACTAATCCATCTAGCTGATCGAATCGGCCACCTCGGAAAAACGAGTTTTCCCGGACCGCGTGTCCTGCGGTTATCGTAGACGTTCTGGACTTATTTGTAATTGCGTAGAAATTTTTATTGGACGCGTAAATCGTTGAAGTACTCGGAATTACAGGATTGCGGATCCGTGTGCTAAATAAAAATTGTCCAGCAAGATTGTGAGAAACAGTTCGTTGCGAGAAATAAGGCTTGAGAAAATTTAGAGCTGGATATCAGAGCTGGATAAATTAGTAATCTAGTAATTCAAATATTTATGTTTAAATAAGATGGTATTTCAGGATTTCATTTGTTATTTTTAAGTGGAAGAATATTTGGAAATGTCTGTTTATGATTCACCATGTAGTCTGATTATAAATTTAAAGGCGTAGAAGCTATAGCTGGAGACATTAGACGCATTTATTTGTATTAATATTCTTTTTCAAGAACACGAGAAATACTTATTTCAACTGATACTTTCCGTTTAAAATACTGTCCTAATTCTCTTAATGTTCCCTTTGAATAATTTCCTCTTAAGAGAGAACGTACCTTATATTTTTAATTGCATAAAGCATTTTCTGTTTGTCGTTTAAATTATAAAACTATTGTGAATAAATATCGTAGCTGTCGTTCCAACCATACATTGTTTGAATAATTTCTTTTGGCCAGAGGGAAAATCAGAATTAATGAGAGAAAGAAACGTTTCAAATTACACATAAATTATTCTGTAAAATAAGGTATAAAGGAAACATTGTTTTGGTTGCCTGGAAATGTCTTTATAATGAAAATTAAACGAGAATATTATTAGTACTTCTCAATGTTAACGTTCCGCAACAATAAAATGAAGAAATGAAATGTGATTAGCGTTTATTAATATTAACGATTGGTTACACTTTCAACATTCAGTTCAAATAAAAGTTCAGTCTAATTAATTACGTATAATCTTCGTAGTAGATTATGAACTGTCCAGAGACATTCTTCACTTTAATTTTATTTTTAACGTAGGAATGCTGCATTGCATGATTTAATTAGCAATTATTTGACGTGCATTTAATTAATTGATTTTGACGTCAGACTTCTTGTACCATACGAAAAAGGATGACTAAATTATTGAATACTGAAATCGTATTATTAAATTATACACTCCAAAAAATGAAATATTTCATGATATTAAATAATGCAAAATGATAGAACAAAAATGTTGCACGTAAATAATATGAAGTAAACACCGAATGAACAAAATGCATTAAATACACTCTAGTGTACACGCACACCACGAGCATACCATACCATTCAAGAATAAAGAAGAAAAAGCACAGCAATAAAGAACGACTGGAGGATTTGTATGCAGAAATATGCACGGTTTAGAGGAACAAAAACGAAAGTAATACAGTCCGTAGTACTAGTAAAACTGGTAGTAGGAAAGTACTGAAAGACAAAATAAATGGGGCAAGACTGGCATAAAAAAGAGTTACTGTCAGGAGAAGAAGAAGAAATGGAAGAAATCACGTTGAAAGAAGTAGTACTTCCTCGTTGATGAAATATTGATGGGTCGGCAGTAAAATCTTCGAAAACCGTGGAGAACTTGAGTCATGTGCGAGTGTAGTAACGTCGAATATTAATGGATCGATGCTCAGCGATTTCTCATTGGTTCATGCATGCACAACGCATAAAAATGTTCACGAACTCGTAGAATGCGAAGAACAACATTAAACTCATGGTCTAAATATTTTTCTGTCATCTTAGTTCCCCTGAATTTAACATTATTTCTATATGAAGAAAATTGTTTTACTATACCAAAAAACATAAAGAATTTGTCCCTCTCTCTCTCTATCTCTGTATTCAACTTGCCTAAAAATAGACTGTCTTATAATAGTCCCTCCAATTTTCCTAATCTACGTCTTCCTACTTGTCTGACTAAAGGCAGTTTCACGCTACTTCCGTAACCACAAAACTAGCTTATTCTACTCGACGGGTCGTGGACCTCCTCATACTACTTGTCCGACCATAAACTACCTTGCCCTATTCCTCAGACCACGAACTTCCCAATTCTATTTGTTTAACCAACTACTATCCCGTTCTACATGTTTGACTGTAAACTATTTCGCTCTCTTTGTCTGAATACACACTGCCCATGTCTACTTGGTAATCCATGTAGGTTCCAATTCTCCTGGTCTGGCTGGATGTTTCTCATTCTACTGTCTCCAGTTACATTCCACTTGTCTGACCACGGACTCGCCAATTCTACTTATTTTTCTATGCAATCCTGGAAGTGTTTAGTTCACATGTGTTTCATCGGAAAGTTTACAAAATCGATATTGCATAAATTTTTACGTGAATGATATAGGAAAGAGGGAATTTCTTTTAACATCTGTTTATAATGACATGAACATATAAATGAATGTATATAGCATAATTCAATAATTTTAGTAATATCGCAGACCTGACGATATTTTTAAATTCCCACAATTTTTAAACAGTTTCTAGTTTGACGTATATATTTTTGCGATTAATGCATAAAATGCGCAATCTGATGGTCAGAGTCTGTCAGGAGGGACGACTGTGTTTCCCGGCTTTCTCCATCGAGCAATCAAGCCGAAATCGGCAAGCGACCGAAAAACGGGTCGTCGCGTCGGATTTTCGCTTAGGTCGTCGAAAATCCCGCGTCCGGTGGCCGCAGGTACGCATCGTTCCGCATATAGAATCCGCAGATCACAACGGTGCGGTGCGGCGGGGCGCGTGTAAAATCCGCAACCGGGAGAGAGAGAGACAGACATTTCGCCCAGGAGAAGTTAACGAAGCAACTTCTCTCGGTGCGGTACGTGTTTCGGGGGGCCGCAGATTATTACATTGAATCCGTTCGCCAGGTCTCGCTGATACAAAATAGCATCCGGGCGACTGTGAAATCAGCCCGGCTGGAAATTCGTCGGATCCCCGCGGAAATAAATTCCTCGAGAGCCATAATTTCGCAATAAACGTTCCTCGAAAAATGTGACCCAACGAGCCGTGAAATCGGTTTCACGTGAATGCGACCGGGGAATCTTCTTCATGCAGCCGCCGCCGCTGCTGTCCCTTAAGAAGCTGTTTCCATCGTGGTGGAGCCTCCGTTATGCGAACCGATGAACGAGCCAGCTGTTTTTGCGATTTCATCCTCGAGAAAGAGACGACTCTTTCTAAAGTCTTGGAGACAAGTGAATTTTATACTAATGGATCTAGATTCGAGATCAATTGGTTTTTCTGAGAGCATGATTCATCTTGAACGTAGTATGATCAGCACTCAATTCTTCCTTCAGGAATATTAAATTCGTCAAAGTAAAATTCCTTTACTGTTATGCTGATACTGTAAACACAGCTTTAGACACATCATTTTTATTAAGTAATGTATGTATCTGGTTTTCGAGTATGGTGAACACTTTTTTTGTTACACTCATGCTAATTCTCCAGTATAATTTAACCTAATTTTCCAAGCGGTTTTTCCGTCGGAAGCAATTGCGTCGCGTAAAAGTTCCGAGCAACTCGTTTAAATTGGAGATATATGGGATGACCAGTGTGTACAATTACCATTGCTAATACTGTAATTAAACGCTATTGGATCGACGAAAAATTCTCCTCTTTAACGGGCAACGCATACTCGAATCTGGCGAACCACCATTCGGTTGAAAACTTTTTTAAAAAGCGCAGAAATACTTTTTGGCTCCGCAACGAAGAAAGTTTTTTCACCTTTCGCAGTTTACGAAGTTTAACCGAGGCTAATGCAATTTTCACTTTAACCTCTGCCTGATGAACTCCTTATCACAAGAGTGCTTTAATCAAAGATTTCCTGCTGAGTTTCGAAGATAGGAATTCTCGATATTTTAAATAGAAGCTTCGACAGTGATTGCAAAATATTGAAATGCAAATGAACGTCGATTTGTCAGCTGTGACAGATCCGAAATATATTACAGCACTATATCCACGATTTTTCAAACAAAACTAAATAATCTTTAATTCACGGGTGCCCTTAATTCATAATACCAAGCTGAATTATTTTCTAACGCGTGAGTAAAAATTTTGTAAATTTAGATAAGACATAAGCAAAAGTGAGTGTGACAGTTTGCTGCCAAAAGGATCCATATTTTTCATTACAAAAAAATCTTGAAATCTTAAAATACCGCGTCGGAGACCGGAGGGTTGACATTAATTTTGCAACGTCGAGCTTTGAGGAATGATTTCTCGGGTACTAGCGGCGATATTTCTTTCTCCGTGACTTTCGGGGTCGTTCTGTGAATCACGGTGTTGGTTGATCAGAAACGGGTAGGAAATTTCCGCGGGCGGAATCGTCGATTCTAAGTAAATCCGGAAATTGCAGGTACGCCGAGAGCGATACGTCAATTCTCGGCAGGGCAATCTCTCCGGTGGGTACGCAGAGCCCGCGACACGCTCCGTTGCCAATTAATTTGCCGGCGATCGAATTGATTTCGATACTCGACACACCGAGTTACTCCGCTATGTGTATCGGAATCACCCGGCCCGAAAGCTCTCCCACTGACGTGCACGGGACAGTTGTCAATTAATCGGCGTGCCATCCATTAGTTTCCCCTTCTGCCGCTATAATGTCCCTGTATACCTACCGAGAATGCATATTCCTACGAGAATGCGCCGCTCCGGTATCAGGATGACGGCACTGTTCACTATGCAAATCCGCTCGGAGACGATCGACGGAAAGTATTCGGATTACTCCCGGGATCCATGGGCCGGAAATACCGATTTTCGCTCGGGATTTTGCATCGACGAGTAAATGCGAACCGACTCCTGCACCGGAGAATTGACTGCCTCAACGGTATTCATACTTTTCTTCGACTTCGTTACCGGCCGAGGGATTTCATACGATTATTTCGACGTGCAATACAGGGTGTTTGAAATAAATCCGATGGAACTTGCATGGTTTCGAGGCAGCAGTAATCTGATGTTAGTAGCTTTTTTGTAGATGGACGCGTAAAGGATATATGAAGGTCAACTTCATTTCTCTTTAATGGAATGAGGTATTTTTGAATACATCAATCGATGCAGCTAGACATGCGTTATAAAAAAGTACTAACAAAAAATTGATGTATTAAAAAATACCTCATTCCATTAAAAAAAATGAAGTTGACCTTCATATGTCCTTTACGCGTCCACCTACAAAAAAGCTACTAACATCAGATTACTGCCGCCTCGAAACCATGCAAATTCCATCTGATTTGTTTCTTCCTAACAGCAATACAGCCGCGTTATTCAGGTGGCCCGTTTTAGACGAATCACCCTGTATATTAGGTCGTTGCTGGACAGGATTTTTGGGAGAAACGAACATTGACTGCATGATAACGCAGAAAATATAAAAGAGAAACACTATATTCTTTGTAGTGTGCCGAATGTTTTGAAACATGGAAAGTATTGGCGAAATCCGCGGTATACGATTGTTGATACATTAATTTACAAATACACGGTCCAGACGAAAACGTTCCGGATTAAACGGGCACGGTTTGGTCACCTGAGACTAATTCAGAAACGTCGGGTTGCGTAACGGGCGACGGGTTCGCGGAATTGCGTGATAGAGAATGGTTAATGTTGCAAATAATTTCGTTGGTATAATTGATTAGTCGATAATTTGTCGTCACCTAATTGTGAGCCCTATCGTTCGAAAACATTGCATGTTTACTGAACGTGTTGCGTGTGTGCCCCATGCTCGCGCACTTAAATCGTAAATAAACGCCAGCGAACTTCGGTACGGAAATGTAATCATGATTTTCATAGTAACTGCTAACGGACCCGTTTAGGTATTCCGTGAAATACTGCGGGACTTTGTCACATAATTAAGCTGCATTTGTTTTGTCCGATTCTGCGGTGCTGTAAACTGTATCAAATATTAGTCGATTACTGTCGAAACAGAAATATCCATTGCTGTTGTAATTAGCTGTTTCAACTAAACAACAATGACAAGAAAATTGATCTATTTATACTTTGTTAAGTAGAATTAGTTAGTTGCGGATCAGACTGTTCGATAAATCGTCCGGATACGTGCTAGTAGAATAGGAACACCGTTGGTCAGACAAGCAATTAACCTGTCACTTAACAGAGCAGTAAAATGAAGTCAGTTTCCCATTACAGGAGTTGAATGGCCATGTTCACGATTTAATTAAATCGCGTGAACTTTAATGCATCCTTCAACCAGAAAGTTGTTTCAACTGATTAACGATTACAGAAGTAGAATTGGACTGCCTAGATTCAATCGTGCAGAATGTTCATGATTTAGAGATTGGCAGATAGACTAGGATACTCAGGCAAGCGGTGTGCACACTGTACAGTCAAAAAGTACAGTGGGAGCTCTAAATTATTGAGTAAGTAGAACAAGACAGTTTGTGACCTGACAAAAGTGTCACGAGTCTGCTGTAATTGATGTTTAAGCAAACGGAATAATTCAGGCAAATAGAAGAAGTCCATTGTTATTCAAACAAGTAGAACAAATCAATCATTCTTGATCCCAATAGCATAAATTAGTCATTGTTGAAAGAAGTAGAGTAATCGTTGACTGAACAAATAGACCAAGCTTCTTCAATCCAGTAGAATAAATTGATGAGTGTTCAAACAAGTAGAATAAGTCGATCATTCTCGGACCCAATAGCATAAATTGAGGAATGTTCAAACAAGTAGAATAAGTCGATCATAATCCAGTCGAATAGAAAAATTCGATCGTTGTTCAAACGCGTAGAATAAGTCGATCAATATTCAAACACGTAGAACGAATAGTTCAGAGGCGTTTATAACAAAAGGAGACTGAGTCGTCCGAGCCAGTAGAATAACTCACTGATTTATCAGACGTAAACCAGAAATCGCCGAAAACGTTGAATAGAATGGTCTGTAGTTAGCCAAGTGACTGGCCATATATTCTGCACAGTAGAATGAGTCTGCTAGTAGCCAGCCCAGTCGACTAAGTCATCGGTTTCTCGCAAACAAAAAAATAGAATCACAAGATCCGTACGATCAGAGAAATGGAATAATTCGATCGACAGTCATATATACAAGTGAAAGCCTCGCGTATTAAATAAAAGGAAATAAGTTCGACAAGAGCGAAATCCGCAAGAATGAAATTAGTTTTCGACCGAGCAGTGAACTTTGCCGATCCGTTTAACAAAGCAACAAAGAAACATTGAAACGATATCCTTTTAATTGGTTCGAGTTATGAAACCGGCGTCCCGGGGAACGCGATAATGATAGAGCGAAACCAATTAGTCGATGTTTCCGTGAGGTCGAACAAAAAATCGAATCGAGTAACTGAGACGAAAGATTGCCAATTGGTTTCGCCGAGTATCTACAAGGGTTCTCGAAACTGTTCCGCGGCGCATCCTTATTAATATGTTCTACAAACAAGCGAACAGGTTCTTCGGAATTGCTGGTTCTTCCTATGACTAGGAAGTTCCTACTCCGCAGAATTGATTCTCTCGACGCTATACCTTTCTCTCTATCTCTCTCTCTCTCCCTCCAACACTCTCCTTCGCCGAGTTCGTGTCTGTGAATCGTTTCACGGGAGTTGCATCGCGCATAATTGTGTGCATCGCACAACATCGCGTGCATATAGAGAATGGTGTGTGTAAAGTTTCGAGTGCGAGGAAAGTTAAATTCAATTGAATGCACCGGCACTCGGCTGCGACGTTCTACGCTCGTCAATCGGTACGCGTGGATACCCTTACGCACCAACATTGTTAACACAAAGTACTAGCAACTAATTTGAATCTGAAATGCTCCGAAATAAATAGAAACCACCAACGACGCCATGAAACCTGCTTCTGTAGCTGCGTTAAGTAGATTAGGACGATTTCACAGTGAAATGAATAATTTAAACAGGTGCACTCACTGAAAGACAAACTTGGCCACGTTTTATTAAGAATAAAACATTCTATCATCTTCATTCGATAAATAAAACATCAAAAGATTTTGCAAGCAGCACTTGCTGAAATAAAAATTAATGAAATAACTGTAGGACCTTTTATGCAATTATTTCAGAGCAATAGGCAAAGCCTAAAATATAGATTAAGGAGTTCTCGATATTATAAATTATATTGCAGATTTCTAGAATACTAATAAACAGTTGCCAGCACATAACTCGTGCCATTTGATTAAAGATTGCTTCATGAATTAGACTACAATGTATTTCGCACGCTTCGGCACGATGTAACCGGTGTTTCGCTCGGTGAGTATCGTGTAGATGTACCGCAGCAAGGAGCTCGTCCTGTTCGTCTGATTGCACAAGATCCTCGTACTACTTAAGCTGCTACCAGTTCCACCGTCCACACACACACACGAACTTTCTATTCTACATTTTTAACTAGACGTCAAGTTGATTCTGCATGTCTGACAACGCGAGAGCACAGACGCTATTTGTCTTGCCTGACTAGACACGCCTCATACTACTGAAACCATCTTGGGATATTCAGTATTGTTCTTGGCTGGCTCGACACCGGCTTCGTGCTGTTTGTTCGATTGGGTACAGAAGCTTCTAACATTCATCGAAGTTGAGTTCTTGTCCGACTACAGACGTCACCTATACTACTTAACTAATCAAATACAGACTATACTTCAGCTCGACAAAGTGTACACAGGGTGTTCCAAAACGAAGGAATAAAATTTGTTGTTTGGTTTCAATAAATTGATAGCAAATCGAAATTCTTTCATTCTGTCTGTTACTTCGTCGTTACCACGTTTTTATGTATAAATGCGTAAAAATCTCCACTTTACCGATGACATGTAAAAATCAATAGAACATCCGCCTGAACATTTGAATAAAAATAATATTTCGGAGGAACGTGCGAACGTTAGCGTCGAAGAAAAGACCCGAATTCCCGGCGATATTTCCACGCTGGTTTCCACTAATATTTAACTGAATGGAATTCGAGACGGACAACAAGTCAGAATTCCAGCAAAAGGATGAAGCTATTCGTCATGCGGGGGCGCGCGACGGTTTTAAATCACGAAAACTGCCGTTGGAAACGTACATTTAAGGGACGCTCGTCGAACAGGAGAGAGAAAAAAGCCGGGTTTGTGTTTCGAAGCGAACGGTGCCCAGCGATTGTTAGTCGAACGTCCGTAAAAAAAAATAGGGGCGACTGAAAAATGACACCTTTTAACTGGACCGGCATGGCAGCGCCCTGCGAGGACTTCCGGTTTCTGTTGTTAGACGAAACGCTGGTCGGCCGTGTAAATGAATGATCTCGCCGGGGCCATGACTAATCAACCGGTCATCATCAATTATCGTCGGGATATCTGGGTCACGTTGTAAGCTTCTTCAAATAATCGAAAATTGAAGCGAATCGGCCATGAAATCTGGTTAGCCGGATTAACTGACTAGCGGAATCAATTATTCCACGCGTCATGGTTTCCTAGGCGGTCACCGAACAAGAACACAGTTCCACAATGAATATTTTAAATTCTCTCTCTTCTCCGACCGCTCCTCTGACAATTCAACGGGAATATAAAAGCTGTCGTTGAATTTCTGCGTTTTCGTTCCGGTTTATATATTCTCGTGCAAATCCTCCCACCCCACCTCCACCTCCCACTACCGCACCGTGCTGGAATATCGCCCGAAATTTCGTTTATAATAGCGCCAGGAACATGTTCCTTTGTCGGTGTATCCGCTGTTTAAAGTGTATAATTATCGTTCGCAATTTAGACTGGCAATTCCCCCGTTTGTTACGCGTATCGAAATCAAAACCGGGTAATTGAATATCATCGCCGAAGAGGATAATTTTAAATAACCGCGCGTAAAACGATTCCCAACGTCTACTGTTCCAGCTGGCCCACTCGCTATTTTGTTTCCAGTAAATTATTTCCATTGGCCTCGTGTGCGCCACAGTTAGAATGTAATAAATGTGTAATTAATGTACGACTATGGATTTTGAAATTATTCGATGGTTTGTGCTTGTCCTAAAAGCACGCGTTACTTATTATCCTAATATAATAGCACATTTACAAATATTCTGAACTACAGGCTGACTACAGGTGTACTAATTCTACTAGTATCGTTTTTCTGCTCCTAAAATTAAAATATAACTTTGACGTCACTTTTACATCTGCATATTTTTAACTAGATATAATTTCACGTATCCCAGATTCATTAATAATTCAAAGGCCATAACTTTCTGACACGCTCGTGTCTAAAACACAAGAGAAATTTTTCTTTATTAAAAATTCTGAATTAGAAGCCGGGAGACACGAGTAATAAACAATTTTAATAGAAACCAGCCTGCTGCGGCACTGTTATTAGGCGCCACTCGTTCCGTTATTTTTGTAACATATTAGTAAAACAAATTCGTTAAAGCTATTCCGGTGATACAGAAGTGAAATAGTTAAACGTATTTCGTTTCTGAATAATTTGAATGGGAATTGAAGATAGAATGTCTGTATCCTTAAACTCTTTCAGAATTTCTCTCTCTCTCTCTCTTATATTTCGCCCATTTATGTTTCTCATAAACGCACAACGCCAGCGATCTAATTACACCGTTTCATATATGTGTACCGCGTAAAACTCGCGAACAATAGAGTGTTAATTAAAATAATTTACAATGCATCAGCAAAACAATTCACGCTAACAGAAATTACTTCTCGAGCAACGTTTTTACGCATTGCAACCGTACAACAGCTTTATAGAAAAATTCCAGATGATGTTACAAGGTAATTACATACACGTTCGCCCTATAAATATTCAGACGCATGCGAATGTTTAATAAATGTCTCCTGAAGATATTGTATATACGCAGAAATACATTTTTATCTATATTTTATTTTTCGCACTTGGCTTTGCATTTCACGGTCATTCATTGGTATACAAAGCGAATTAGGAAGCCGTCTGGATACTTACGGAGGTTTTACGATTCACATAACGTTCGGTGAACGAGGAGAAATCGGTATTTGGTTTCGAAGCAGCGGCCTGATCAACCAGAAAAGAAACTATTTAACGTGACTGAGAGAAGAAGCGTATCCAATATTCGTTGCCGCTGAAAAATAAGCAGCTCGGGGGCGTAGCCGTTATTTTCGTTTCGCTCCGAGACGCGGCACCAACATTCTATAAAATATGTAAACGCCGGTGGCCCGCGAGAAAACACAATATCCGTCCCGAGAACGTACTGACATTAAATTATTACGTTGATTTCTCCGCTGAAATCCGATAGGGCCCCGTACGAATACGTCATGCTGCGCGGAAGGAAATTGGAGCGATTCCTGCTATCTGTCGAATAAAGGTGGCTCCGCGACTTCATGAATAAATAGAACGGAAGGGAAAAAGGAACAGTGGCAGGGAGAAAGGGCGAAAGAGAGGCGAGAGCCACGACGGGGTCGGTTGTAGAGAGACAAAAGCACGTGGACTGCGCCATGAAAAAGTCCGGGGCGATGGTATGTCATAAAACTGTACCGAGAGAATACTCTACACAGCAGATAAGAAACTGAGTTTTAGCTCGGACGAGTCGGAACAGAAGAAAAGACGGAGACGCGGTGATTTTCGCGGAAAATTGCCGATCCGTGAATTGTATTGCTGATGAGCGCTGCGAGACCCTGCGGATGTTTTCGTGAACCGAGATATGTTCGTCTGTTCGACGTATCAACGTGTGAACCACGTATTTACTGTCGTCCGACAACTACTAATTTAAAAAAATGTTTTATCGCATTTGGCATTGTGACATCTAATCATAAAAGTCCACTAAGCAAAAATTACTATATTCACCTAGCAAGAAACCTGAAAAATCACTCTTCGGAATTCAAATACAATTTCACGTTTCATCACAGAAACATAACACAAATACGATTCATGGAAACGTTACGGCTCGATCTATGGTACATTGTTATTTTAATAATTCCGAGCGAAAGTCTAGTTCTAATAAAAAATTACTATATTCACCTAGCAAGAAACCTGATACACCACTCTTCGGAATTCAAATACAATTTCACGTTTCATCATAGAAACATAACGCAAATACGATTCATGGAAACGTTACAACTCGATCTATGGTACATTGTTATTTTAATAATTCCGAGCGAAAGTCTAGTTCTTTTATTGTGCACTTAAGTACGAAAATGAGAAGAGCGAAAATAATTGCGAAAGAAATTGGATTCGGGGAAACGAAATTCTTCTGGTCTGACTTCATAATTGCTTCGACCACTTGATAGCGTTCTTATCTACCGTGTCCGATTTCCACCGGTTCTCGTTCCGCCGTCTGACTTTACAATTACATGTATTACCGTTCTTATTTTGCGTGTCTGGTTTCAAGTGATCGCTCTCGTCTGACCGAACAATTACGCGTTCTACTTGCCGACTGCACTAGTCGGTTATACAAAGTGTCCAGTTTCTTATATCACGGTTATCGCGTATCTTGAAATGCATCGAATCATGTTCACCTACTTAAATAACAAGCAAGAACGTGTTTATATATTAATCGAGGATGTTTCTCGAGCGTATAGCCATCGGATTCTATTCGATCGATCGCGTCATCCCACTTTTTCGTATTCGAATTGTCTGCTCAAATGTCCATCGTTCACTTGTCTGGCTGCAGCGAACCCTAATCTACTTGTTTACTTATATGTGCTCCCTACGCCACTGCTTTGATCAGCCAGTGGATTCCATTCGAACCACTGACAGCGTGTCACGCGTTATTTCTTTAATTCATACACCTCTATCGCTGTCACGGTAAACGTGTCTGACCACAGGCTGTCCTCGTTCCACTTTCCCAGATATATACGCATTTACTTGGCTAATTTAATTGATCTTCGAGATTTTTACCCCACAACACAACGAGATTTCTTCCACCAAACTTATCGAGATACTTTTACCCTTCTCCCGACAACTTCTCCAAGTTTTTACATCACCATACCACCGATACTGACTGCACCATACCGAATCAAACACATCGCCTCTCCACTATCTCCGCAATTCTCAAATCGAGCTCTCGAAATTCATCTTCGAAAGTTCCCGAAAGCCTAAGCACCCCAACCGAGCAACACAGAGTAAAACACGCCCTAGGATCCTAATAGCACGCGCCAAGAAAATGCGATTCGTGTCCTAGACCCGAAACATGCACCGAAGCGGAGTAAAAGAGCAAAGGTATGATGGCTTCGACGCACAGGTTCGATCAATAACACAAACATTAATTTATAACAATTTTGCAATTCGAAACCTCGACGTTTCGATCCTGATGAGGATCATTTTCAAGAGATTTTGCGTCTGTAACAAAATGCAACTTTATAATAATAACCGTAAATAAACTTATTTATATCGATCGTAATATTGTTAATAAAAAATCGTTGAATGCTATCGGCGCTACGGATTATATAAAATTAGCAAAATTGCTTAGTTAATTTATTCTTTTTGTGTATTTAACGATCGAACCGTAGCGCCGATAGCATTCAACGATTTTTTATTAATAATAACCGTAATTTAAAAATATGTTTCAAACAGCAGAATAAATGTATCTTTCTCACATGTTATATAAGGTAAACGTAAAATTTATGAAGACTATATTGATTAATTTATAATAATTTTGCAATTCTAAACCTCGACGTTTCGATCCTGATAAGGCTCATTTTCAAGAGATTTTGCGTCTGTAACAAAATGTAACTTTATAATAATAACCGTAATTTAAAAATATGTTTCAACCAGCAGAATAAATGTATCTTTCTCACATGTTATATAAGGTAAATGTAATATTTATGAAGACTATATTGATTCCATGCTGGTAGATACTGAACTGATCCTTGCTGAAGATTGCAACGTAAACAGTAAATACATCAGGACAAAGAATTGGAACTTGACCAATCAGAAGCGAGCGATCAATGCACGCTGAGTCAATAATAGGCGTCAGTCATTCAAACCAAAATGATTCGTCTCCATCACTAGACCACACCAGCATTATACCCCAACAGTGTTGTGGTAATAGAAAAGAAATCAACGTCCAAGTATGATTTTGAAAAAGACACGTGAATGAATCAGAACCAAAGTAATAGTAAATACTATACAGGATGTCCCAAAACTACAATAGGAGCCGAAAATAGGAGGTTCCTTGGGTCATTTGAAGCGACATTTTCCTTTGCAAAAATGTTATCCGCGACTTTGTTTAGGAGTTATTAACGAAAAATACGGACCAATAAGAGCGCGACCTAGACGCGAGTTGGCACAGTCGGCCAATGGACAGTTGGCGCGCCGAGCCGATTTTACCAACTCGCGTCTAGGTCGCGCTCTGATTGGTCCGTGTTTTTCGTTAATAACTCCTAAACAAAGCCACGGATAACATTTTTGTTAAGGAAAATATCGCTTCAAATGACCCAAGGAACCTCCCATTTTCGGCTCCTAGGGTAGTTTCGGGACACCCTGTATAGAGAAGATGAGTAAAAGAGCGTCCAGCGTAAATGGAGCATCCTGTAGGCGGAGCAGCGTGAGTGAGAGCGAGACAGAGCTAGGAAACGAGGCGAAGGGTGAGCGGAGGAGGTGAAGGGCGGAGAAGCGAGGGGTAGAAGGTCGATCAATATCAAGCTAAGCGTTCTCCACCTACGGACCTCCCACCAATGTACAGCGTCTCGGGCAGAACGACACGCCGCGCGCTCATCGCGGTCCTAGACGAATGGATTTCCGCGAAGAGAGTGAGAGAAAGAGGGACATAGAGAATGGTAGCGAGAGAGACAGGCTCCCTCTAATTCCGTGTAATCAAGAAAAGTTCCGGTCGTAACGTTCGCGGCGGCACCAGAAGTTAGAAAAGTTTGATGAAACTCGTCGGGGCCCAATCACCTTTATCTCTCTCTGTGCGTCCGCGGTCTGAAGATCTGGGGGAAAATTTCACTGCGTCATTCGGGAGATAGCCCGGAACGGTAACGACTGGCACCGGTTCCCTTTTCGGACGCCCGGAGACGCGGGGCTGTTCCTTCTATCTTTTTTTTCCCCCCACCCGTCGGGTCGGCCCCGGAAAAATTGCTTTCCCGATGACGGCCCCCGCGGTGAAACACTTTCGGCGAAAGTTCCCGCGTCTTCCAGCGACACCGAATCGCTCCGCGTTCACTTCCGCTGATGGGTCCTTCGGACCGGAACACCGTTCGCCAATCAGAAGTCTCTTCTGACCTACTCGGCTGTGGAAGAGCTTGGTCCGAAGAATAGAAGGTCGAGCTGGCTTTGCTAATGCGTAAATGATAGTGTTCCGTGGGAATGAAGCGGATACAGAATGGTCCAGATTAGGGTTCACATGCTGGAAATTGTAAGCGAAGTTGAACCTCTGAGATCGACGATTTTCGAAAATATTTTTACGTCAGGAAGTTAAATTCTGTATGTCTTCTGGGAGAAAATAAAGTATACAAATTGTTTATGATACTCGATTGTTATTGAAAATAGAAAAATATATATATATATATATATTTTGCCTGATATTTTCAATGTTTCTACAATTTTATAATTGTATTGTGTAATTGTTTTATGTTGTGCCTAATATTTCAACGAAATGGAAAAGTAATGTACTGGACATGTGAATTGTTTGAAGAAACGAAGTTGAATGATACAATAGTTTGATTGGATATAGGGATGATTGAACGGAAAAATTGCACACCAGGGTTGGTCAGTGAGTCGGAATTAATTATTTATGAAGCCGAGACGAAGCACCGGCGAGCATCACCGCGCGCGACCGTTGTAAGTTATGCTTTCGACGTGAAGCACGACACAAAAGCATCGAAAGCAGCTGCCGTTTCAAAGTGTAGTAACTCGAGCGAGAGTGCACTCGATGGTACTGGTGGCATGTACAAGCAGAAATTAATTCCCATGGTTGACCGGAATTAGAGTTATGGATTCCAGAATGATTCCGGTGACGCGAAACACGCTCGAGCATCGGGGTACCTGCGTTCGAGTGATGGAAACGTTTCTAATAACACGGGAAAGATACGAGTGGAAACAATGGGAGCATGAAAGGATCATATGCTCCTGTAAATAAAATAAAGAAAGAAGCACTGTATTTTGATCGTGATATTTCGAAAATTTTATAGAACGTAGAATTTGAAGAGGTATGCTCGATCGATCAAGCGAAATAAGTCAACGAATTATCAAACAGTATTCCTTCAGTAAGTAGAATCAGTCGTGTCAGTGATCGGACAGGCGGAATAAATAATCGTGACGCGTGTAGCATGGGAATCGTGAATAATGAACATTGCGATTGTTCGAAAAGTACAATGTAAGTGTAGACAAGTGTATCGGAGGTGCGTAACGATTGTATGAAGGGAATAGAAGTACTATATCATGGAGCAAATGGCAAACAGACTGTCATTAAGCAAATGAAAAAATGATACGATCCAACGAGCAAACTGCAGATCGTCAATCATAAAATAAGTAGAACAGGTCGGCCTTTGGTCAGACAAGGGCGACGAAGTTGATAAATCGCTCGACTGGAATTTCTTCTGCATCATTAAAACAAAAAGTACCACACTGTCGAACACTGCACTTTGTTTAAAACGAGTATGTGATACTGGAACAAAAAATTTCCAAATAAAAATAAAAATGTGACAAATTATTAAGAGAAGGAAGAGTATTTGGCCTGCCAACAATTTCGCAACGAAGATCCGCATTCTAATTACCAGATAGCTGACAGGAGAATTGAATTCAACGAATCAAGCATGATCAGCTCGTGGCCACAAGTGAAATAGAGTTTCGCATTCGATCAGATACGTTGACATGATCCAGTGCACGCTGAAATCGATTAACAACAGCAGAGAATCGCCTGGAATTCAAGCAGCCGAAGAAAGGAGCGATGTTTTACTGTAGAGCACACGAGCCGTGCTTGGAAAACAATTTATCCGACGATCGTCACACGAGATCTGCTTTAATTACGTAACTGCAATATTAATTATCCCGTGAAGTTCTGTCAATAGCGTCGCTCGCATTCAGACCGGCTCCCCCCCAGCGACGGGGAACCCGATGTCGTAATTAAAATAAACAACTCAAGGATAACAAGGCACGGGGCCCCGGCCATTCAGCCGAAAATCCTGCGCAATTAGGGCTAAACGAGTTGCAAGCGTGAATTGAAGGTATAATGACGATGGGAACAAAGCTTAAGGGAAAATAGTCCGCGCCAGACGCTGTTCAAACGCCCAATGCCAGCCGCCGCCGCCGCTACCAAAACGACTTTTCGACCCGCGGTATAATTATTAAATAAATCACGTGGAATGACACTCAGCCGAGCGCCTTCTGAAGGGGCTACCTTTGCATAAGTTGGGTTCTTGTTCGCCGACAACGTTGTCGCGAAATTTCAGCGAAAGGATTTCGAGCCATTCACTCGGAAAATTCAAAGTGTTAATTGACGTAAGAAGTTTCTTTAAATATATAATCAGCAGACGGCGCGGATCTTTATACGAAATACATATCCTCTGCCTGAATTGCAACAAGCTAGAGTGAAATGGAAATTTATTCTCGTTAAACATAATAGAAGAGTATTTTTTTCAGTAAAAGTAGATTACTTGATTCTACAAATAAATGTGTGTTCACTTACGTTCAAGCTGTTGTGCAACTATCAACTTTTGATTAAAAAATAACGGTCACGAACCTGTAACAGAAATAAAAACGAGGAATTATATTAACTTCCCGATTTATAGGGAAGTTATTTAGTTCTGTATTTCTCTTTGAATTGTGCTAAATAAAACATTCATTACAAACAAATAAAATATTCATTGAAAACTGTCACGGATTTTATTGCACTCGATTCGCGAATACATAGATTTATTTAATACTCGTAAAAATATCTTTGTAAAATCAGTGTCATCAAAATCAGAAAGTTCGAACGACTCATTTTTCCAGACCGATAGTTCCAAGCTTCTTCAGTGTAGGCTGGAAGTATCGTAATATAGAAACTTTCGCTGTGAGCCCGGCCGCTACGAGCAGACGTCGTGTCAAGTATAATAGAATGTAAACACCGTTATATTACAGGAACGGCATGCGAGCGACATATGCAAACCAACAGCCGTGCACAATCTACTTCGAGTATGTACGAACGAGGAGAACGCGAAGAAACAGAGAGCAAAGAGACGGCATGATGTCTTTCCAATAACGGCGCAGCTTTGTATTGATCTCGAAGAAACGGCTGCCAAACAGAGCACCGAATTTGTTTAAAATCACGTCCGCGACTTTTGATGTTTTTTCGACGGAACATATCAAAAATCTCGAAAACATCCGTTTGCGTCACGAAAGTGAAAAGCTGCTTCGGATATTTGCGACGGAACACGCTCGAATTTCTTCGACGATATTACAACTGGAAATTTTAATATTAATAAAACCGTGGAACTCGACACCGACGTTGAATCGAGTACACGAACGATTATGTGCAATACACACGGAGAACGCGACGGAATAAAACCGGGGGCGTGTAGAATAAAAATTTTTATTTTTAACTCGATACTCGCCGCAGCAGATAGAATGCATTATTCATAAATTCTGCTCGACATTGTCTTCGAGGATGCGAAACACGAGCAGAATAGGAATTCAACTTAATAAATCCAGAAACGGTGCAAACGTAATTCTACGACAATATTGTAGAATTGAATTACGAAATGAAAAATATTCGCTGACTATTCGAGTTTGCTTTAGTTTTCGATTTTAGATGGTGCTTAGAACGCGTGGCTGCTCTTTGGAACATTCTTGGACATCATTCGCGTTTTATGAACATTCCCACGGCCAATGGTAGGCTGCGGCATCATGCTACCCGGCGCGCACCATAAATTTTTAATTTTCTATCTCGGGCAATATATATTTTTCATAGAGTATAAAAATGCCAGTATTGAAACCCGACCGCCGCATTCTGGACCGGGTGTTTTATTTTTTAGCGAGCGATAAAATTCGTAATAGCAGCCGGTCAACGGTATTCATTTTTTTCTTGACTTTCCTCCGGGGTAAAACACGTGAAATACGTGGGTCGCGAAACTATGAATCCCCTATAACTCTGATGTTAATTAGAAATTTCGAAGAGTAAATCTACGGTCAGTGCTGTAATGAAAAACTTTTTCGAGAATCGAATTTTCAGTTGATAGCAAATTCATTGAACAATGAGATTAAAACAGTTTCAGTTAGATTAGTTTTAATCTATTTTCGTTTTTCTCTATGCGTGTCTATGTAAAATGAGAAGTCCTTTTATCCGCTGTAAGTAAACGTAGTTCTATTTTACTTGCCTGACAACATACAGACATATTCTACTCATTCATTGTAATTTTTCCCATTTGCAATGAAATTTAACAAAACTTAATGGTAGCGAAAATATATATTTTAGTATACTCGTTTTATAAATTTCTCACGATGCTTAATCAATTACAAACGACAGCCATTTCATTTATTGATTACAATAATACGTCCTCCGGTCGATTTCGATCACGAATGACTATATTCTTCTTATCGAGTGATAAAAGCTCCATGTATCACTCCACTCAATGAACTCCCATTTCATTTTTCTGATCGAGAGATCCCCTTAATCTACCTGTCGAATGATCTACAATCCAACGTGATCGTAAAATTTGTTGGAACTACTCGTCTGATCATGCACTGCCCTATTTCACTCGCCATAACACATGGCAATCGTTTACTCTGCCACTCCTATCGTGAGAAACCTCAATTCTATGTGTCTGACCATATACATTCTCATTCTACTTACTGAAATAATGCTGAACCATTGCAACTCGCCCGACGTTGGACTATTTCACTTATCTTATCGCTGGACAGTGGGTTTTTCGTATTTTTACGATATCTGAACCTTTAATACTATTTTCTAAATTGTAATTTTTATTCAGGTCTATTTTTTAGATGTTACGTCGAAAATATTTCGGATTAATTTTTGGATGCTTATCTAACGTAACTCGTTTACTCTGCAACTATGGGTTACAGTTTCCCATGTTTATCTTCGAGGAATCTGATTACTATTGAAGGTGCGCGCCCATGTGGGCTCTGCTAACAGATATTATTGATTTATTAGTTGTGGTTTAACTACCCACGTAATAGGATACGTAAATATTCATACTCGAAAGCTGCCCCGAGATTTCCAGTTACGTATATTCTATTATTAAGCCGGTCATCGAAGTTAAAAATGCAAGACTAAAGTTTTGAAAGCTGTGAAAACATTGGCTACCTATGTACCCAAAAAATCTAGAAATATAAAAGAATTTTCGAAATGTATAAAATATTTTGGATGACATTGCGAATCGAGCTTCGCAACTTCCTGTCGATGTTAACAAATTCATGTCAAAAAACGGGAAAGTCTATGGTCGTGCCGGAAACGCTATGGTTCAACAATAGTACCACGACCGCCATATTGTCGGGCTTGTGGATACGATAGAGGGAATTTACGATCGAAAAACTGCGGGATTTCCTCCGTGTTCCAGACGTATAGTTGGCATAGACCGTCTTCCGTGCGATTCCGTGGAAAAGCCCAGGGCTATCCTGCTGAGAGGGTAGTTTCCGAAGGGTGGACCAGTGCGAGGATATTTACGGGTCACCGTGTACGTATTTCGTCGGTGATTGGTGGAATGCGTTTTCGTAGACCGACTGGGGTCGTCGAGAGGATTGAAGTACTCGTCGATGCGAGGCTCTTTGTCCGAGGTTGCGCCCTCACTCGCACCCTCCGTGTCACCCTTGTTGCAACCCCTCTGCTAAGCGGCGTGTCCTTTTGTTCGCAATCTACTTCTCCCTTCTGTCACCCTTCATCTCGAATTCCTAAGAAATTTCAAGAACCCGACCTTTCAAATCATTTCGAAAAACTCGAATCGTTGACCTCCGCTACTTCTGATTTCCCAAAGCAATCCTGACTTCTAATCATTAACCCTTACTACTTGATACCCACTGAATTGTATGAAATCGATCCAATCTGTTACCGCTTCCTTCTTCTGTTGTTTGTTCAAGTTACACATAAATGAGAACAGAAAAGGAAACACAATTACGCTCGAGTCTCACGAATTCATTTAAAACGTGTCCAATCGCTGAGCTTTACTACTTGAAAATGATAGAATTGTTTCCTGTTGGAACAACACTTTTGTGTATTCGTTTTCCCTTTCCTGTGTAATTTTCTGTAAACAAGTACAGAACAGAGGAAACTCAATTTCGTTCGAATGCAGGTGAGGTTATTTGGAAACGTTCCAATCGTCGACCATTACTACTGGAAAATCGTAGAATTGTTTCCTGGGGTTGGAGACATTTTTTTATGTTGTTTCTGGCATTAGAAGATTGTCTGTGTACAGGTGTGCGAAAGAGTATACGGTTTCCTTCGCACTAGCGTAGATTCATTCAGGGGAATTCCTGTCGTTGACTTGAACCATTGGAAAATTGTGAAATTGTTTCTTGTGGATGCAATTGCCTTTACACTATGTTTCCCTGATGATTAAAAAATTTCCTGTGGACAAGTGTGTAAATGAAAACACAATTTCATTTGAATTCACACGAATTCAATTAGTGAAATTACAAGTATTGATCTTTACTACTGAAAAATTAAGGAATTTCTTTTTAGAGAATTGCTGTCTTCGATACTTTCTCTTTTAACCCTTAGCACTCGAGTGGCGCCTCTGAGGTGCCACTAAAAATTGCTGTACTATTATTTAAATAATTGTTTACACTATCACATATGTCGCTATCTAATCAATTACTACACATTTAAGTATTGTATGAGGTATTATATCAATTTCATATTTATCAAATTTAAAAAATCATAAAAAATGAAAACATTGTAGGTCAGAAGAAACGTTTAAATTTTGAGTGAAAATAGTGCAAAGGGTTAAAGCTGCATAGAAGCTACAGTTAATAAGATTTTCATTCTGGCAAATACTACCATCGACAAACTAAGAAGTAAAATGCAAAAAAAATCGACATAAAGCCTGATATAAATTCACATAAAACTACTCGGAATAAAGTCTGGCTGGCAGCGACAGTAAAATCCTAAAATAATAAAAATGGTAATCATCTTGCTCCAGCGTCGTCATAGGTCCTCTCAACCGCGGGTTTTCCATTTCCCCAATTTTTCCCGGAGACCAAAGCCGCGGTTGTTTAAGACGTTGTCCACTTCTCCGCGGTTTAGCAAGCCATTTTCTAATTCCGTTCCCTCGACTTGCCGGCGAAACCATTAATACGTTTTGCGGGGGCCGCAAGAGTCTTTTGCCCCCTGAACGACGAAAATAAAGAACTAATGAAAAAGAGCAAAAGACGCGCGGCCCGTGTCTCTCGTTTAAGGCCGCGTCTCATTTTTCCAAGATTACACTCTTTGTAGCAGCACGCTATTGTCCCCCTCCTCTAACATCCGCTCTCGGCCAGCAACTACCCTTGTAAAGTCGAAACATACACACACACGCGTCTCCCTTTTGCCATGGAAAATCTCGTCCAACAGGAGGTTCTATGCATTTACGAACGCTCGTAACAAAGTTAACCAGGCACCCGTTCCATTTTAGACAAAAGGTGAGAAGTTTCGTCAAGGAAACGTATAATGACGTCTTACGTCTCTCTCTCTCTCTCTCTCTCTCTCGCAAGGAGCCTGTCCTTAAAAGCTTTGCTTTTAACTCGGACCTAAGTGAAAAGCACGGCGGAGCACGTGTGAAAGCAATTAACAATATCTGGCACGCACTTCAGCTCAATTCTTCTTTTGCAATCCTGCTGCGCGCCTTTCACTCGGGTTTACTCGGTTACCACGGCCGTCCTGGATTCTATGGAGACCTTGGATTCGAAGGAAATACTCGATAATACTCTCGATCGAAGATTTATAAAACTTTGTAGATTGTACAGACTCATAAAATTTTATATGCTAGCTCCAGTTAATAATTCAGACCATTGCTAAACTTAATAATAGCTAAAAATTTGATTAACTTTTATTTAGTTTGTGGGGGATTGAAAAGATTCGAAAATGTTTCGTTGATTGAATAATGCTGTCAGTGCGTCTGGTTCCTGTTGGTTACAGTGCATTATATGGGACAGTCTGATACCATCAAAAACATTGAATGATGTTTAATCGAATTGTACAGACCAGGCACCGAAAAGCATAACAAGATTGCGCGCTGACCGACGTCAGCTTTGACACTCGGATCGATAACAGTAATCCACGCTAAATCGTCCCCGCGCCTCGGACACCTAACTAATCGTCGGTCGAGAGCGGCAAACCGCTATTAAAACATGGTTCGATTCGTCGTTTTACCGCAGAAACGGACCATGTCCGGGATCGACAAAAAATGTTGGGTGGTGCGCGATTACGTCAGACCAGCTGACGCGGCAAAGAAAAATCGCTTAGTATTCGATGGAATCGTTGCTGATGGAAACCCTAATATCTCTGTGTTCA
This sequence comes from Lasioglossum morio, assembly GCA_916610235.2. Taxonomy (NCBI): domain Eukaryota; kingdom Metazoa; phylum Arthropoda; class Insecta; order Hymenoptera; family Halictidae; genus Lasioglossum; species Lasioglossum morio. Next base: position 10,208,684 of record OU744333.1, read on the forward strand.
CGGTTTCTTGCATAGTCTAAAAAGGTATGAAAACGTAACGATTTTACATCGAAACAATCAATTTGAATTTTCTCATCACTAGTCGTTAATGTGATAATAAATAGGTTAGAGGTATTCAATTATCGATCGTAAATGTATTTTTGATTACTCATGTTGTAATTTCTTATCGGCGCACAGATTCGATCATATGTTATAACAAACTATATAATTTTATAATAAATGTTTATTCCTCAGTGACATACATCGGAGGTTCGCTAAGTGTGAACCAATTTGATGCTAGTATCCTGTTGCAAACAGTTAGCGGGTTATTCCTAACTAATGTGATGTCACCCATAAAAAGAAGGGAACGTTTCGTCCTAGATGTATATCACTGAGGAATTAGCATTTATTATAAAATTATATAGTTTGTTGTAAGATATGATAAATTACATCTAGTTATAAATAGGTTACCCTGGAAAAATGGTAGGGTAAACTGGCACACCTAGCATTGATAGCATACCCTATTGAAACCTAGTACATACATTCTGGAAAATAGTATACTATAATTAATATCAGAACTCTTTGGATGCCCTAGTACACAAGTGCCAATAGTAAAACCTAGCACTGGTACATTTCGAGGCCACCTACTGTCACTATCAATTTACTACCATCCCCCTGAATTCTAGTACACCCAGTCACTAGTAAAACCCCGAGAGCTCTACTATGAATCCCAGAATTGATTGAACTATAGCATTGCCAGCACAACCCATTAAATAGTATTACCTACATCCACTGTCGCCGTTGTGTCCCAAGTAAACGGCAACGGAGTTATTACGAGTCATTACAAGACAAGAAAACTCCGGCTCATCCATAATCTATAGGAAAAGTCTAGCGAACTGTATTATGAAGTACAGGTCTAAACGAATCCATCCACGACGATCGGCGTAACACGGTAAAGCGGATTGCAGCGATCGCCAAGGTTCAACGCTCTCGGATCCGATCGATTTGACGCACGACAAAAAGAGTCAACGACACACTGCTAACGGAAACAGAACAACCTGGACCAACGGAGGCGTTCGCCTGCTCACGGCGGGTCTTTTTTCATTGTATTCCGTTGTCCGACATTTGAGGCGAATTTTTCAAAAAAAAAATACCGCGATACCCGGTGACGATTACGAATGTACACTGGTGGACGGAGTTTGTGTGCAACTTTACAAGCAGCATCGCTACTGTCGCTGTTAATTACTTTCGTTGGTAGCTGCGATCGGGTGACGCCATTATTCTAGGAGCTTGCGTTGATTCTTTTTCATTGGATTCTACATTTTGTTGATCACCGGTAGACTGTGGATTCTATGCATCCATCAGCTGAATGCATTCAACATTTAATAGTAGACTGTGGATTTGATGCGTTCAACAAAAATAAGTTCAATTTAAAAGAGCCAAAAATTTAGAAGAATTTGAAAATGCTGTTATATTATTTTCAACCTATTAAACATATTAACCCGTGTAATTATTTTTGATTTCTCTTGAAAACTTCTTTAATATTGTTGTTGATAAATATCGAAATTATTGTAGATTTTATTATCTTGAATCATGACAGATTAATATACATTTGCGTAATATACATTGTAACTGTAAAGTATTGACGGAAATGTCTATTTCACTGCTGTTTTCTGCAATTCAGGTAGAACATTTTTCCAGTTAGCAACACCTACGTCAGTAAATCAGTAAATTGTTAGACAGTCATCTGAGGATCACCAAGAGCATCAAGAATCCCATGATCGAGCATTTCCATCCCTATATATCCTAATTTCCTGGTCCCCGTGTCCAGCATCCCGGTGGAATGCGCCAGCAGACAATGGCGTCGTCACGAAAAACGGATCTACGGGCTATTATGTTATCAAAACGAGAAATTCCTGTTCGTCGTTCGCAACGGACAAAGATCGTGTGTTCCTCCCTCTCGCTCTTTCTGTGTGTAACAACGCCGATGAAATAAGGGTTCTCGCAACGGACATACCTGACGAGAGAATGCAATTAAATGCAACGTCCAAACCAGGAAATGCAAAAGGCACTTCCTGGCCGGGCGCACAGTGGAAACGGGCCGCGCAACTCTACGCGAAATATAACACGGCTATAGCGTTCCCGGTAATAAATAATATCCGCGGAAAAGGCCGGCCGAGGGGGAGGGCCGAACGGCGTCGGCAATGTTTCTCGCAAAACCACCCCCGCGATGCCCTTGCTATCCCACCCCGAACACGAATGCGTGACGGCTGTCGCTCGCATTAATTCCCCGGGATTAATTGCGCTCATTAATGCACGCCGTTACGGCTCCGGGCCGGCATAATATAACGATTCGGGATAATCAGTTCGGCTACCTCGCGGTTACTTGGTGCGCGCGAAGAATCGATCATCGTGTTGATTTACCTGCCCTCGCAATTCTGGATCCGCGACGCTGATCGTAATTGGACGGCTCTCCGGATTAAGGCCGGCTCACCCGGCCATTCCCTTCTTGCGATTATCACCGTTTTGTGACGGACGTTGCTACACGATGCGAGTCGCTCTCGGATACCGAAATATCGTCGTTTTACAGATTTGCAGTCTCACATATGCGATTCATTTATTTAAAGTTTCAATAGTGAAATTGCAATCAATTTACTATTAACCCTTAGCACTCGAGTGGTGATTCAGAGTCACCACTAAAAATTGCTCTACCACTAAATATTGTTCACATTATTAAATATGTTGGGATTTAACCATTTAATAAACATTCAAGTAGAATATGACGTATCATATAAAAAATATCATGTAGAATTGAATTACTTTAGGTCGGAAGAAATATTTCATTTTCGAGTTACAATAGCCCCGAGTGCAAAGGGTTAATAGACTGTGGATCTTTATATGAAATCAAAATAATTTGTAATAATGATTTATGCAAAATAAAAATTGGTTGTTTCTAATCATTATTATAAGTTGAAATATAAAAAAAAATCGTTTAAATCCTATTTTACGTCGCACCAACTCATGTTTTGTCAGAACGCAGAAGACCCTGGAAGCTGTCAAAAAATACGAAATTGAAAATGGCGGAGAGCACACGGCCGAGGCAGCGGTATTTTTAGCGGACATGTTACAGGTCACAATAACAGCGGAACTCGATTATTAATTTACAGAGAACAGGTCCGAGTTCCGGACGTTTAACCGGCCGACGTAGTTCGATTCGAGCGTCGTTTTTCAACTGAAAAATTCATCGTCCCCTCTCCCCCCCTCCCCCAATGAAACCAGTCGGAACATAGAATATCGTTGCAGAAAGTTTGTAACGATCGGCGAGACTAATCGGCCGTCGCGAGCTCGGAATATCTAGATATCGAGGGATCGATACGTCACCGGCTGTGACGCGTGGCCATTTTTTTCACCCAAGTTCCTTCTGTATTAGTTCCCCGAAGGAACTTCTTTTATGGGTCACGATTCCGCGCTTCTTCTTTTCTCCTTCAATTTTAGTTTCCGGTGTTACTGCTCGAGATGCTTTTATTTACTACATATTGAATGGAAGTTTCCGTCCGCCGCGTCGGAGATAAAACCGTGCCCGACGATAAAACTGGAACAACTTTTCTCTCTTAATCAGAACGTTAGGCTGTCGCGCGGGAAGCATGATTAGCGTGTCTAATTGCACTTTAACGAATGATAGCGAGTGACGCCGGATATTGATAAAAAATTGATACGATGTAATTGTCATCATCAAAAGTTTTGTTTAAGCATTTGTGCGCAGACAGGAAAGCTGCTTAATTCATCTTCGTTATCCTGAAAAATTGATTCATCTGAAAAGTTGTGTTAAATTTAATGTAAGCGAAAAAATTGTGATTCTTGCTTGTATTTTTTTTTTTCATTTTTATGCTGCTATACTATAAAAGCTTACAGCCAGAAACTATAAAATTCAATAGAATTTCGTGCTTTATTAATGAATAAAAGGAAGACACGAAACGTAATCAAACAGATGTATGTGAGGATCCAGCACATTCGTTTCGCAGTCTCATAATGCAAAAGCTATACGAGCCCTACCTCAGCAAACAACAAACGACACCGCAATTCGAATATTTACGAAGCACACGTCTGGTCTTTTCGAATGATTAAAAATCCACAGTGAATGAAATTCTGTGTGTTATCGAAAAATTCACCGACAATGTTGCGTTCGGCATGAAATCCGAAAGTTATTTCGTGATCCTGGGATATATCAAAACGTTATTTCCCGCGACAGGATTTGATAAAATTTTCAACGAGTGAATGACACGCGACGATAGCGCGGAACCGTAATGCTCCTCCCTCATTGGTACAGATTTTGCACGTTGATTGCGTTCCGTGGAAATCGTGCCCGCGTCGTCGTATCAAATGTATGAAACTGCGAATCGAATTCCCAGGACAACGTGAAATGTTACCGAAACGTATTAACAGTTCCTTTTTTACCCCTCCTACTCTCGCGCCCACTCGATTTTCGCGCTACACTTCGCACGATCCGCCGTAATTAACTTAATCAATTTCTGCCGGGTCTCGTTTCGGTCGAAAAAACCGATACGATAAATAATTTATTCATTGGACGAAGCAATTCCAATTTCGATAAAAATACCGCAGACAGCAGCTCATTTTTTTTCGTCGGAAATTTTGCGAATATATAAAATATTTTTAATGCAATAGTTGAACGGGGAATATTCGTTTGTAGGGTTTCTTTGGACGAGCGAAATTCTTGTTTTCGTCTAATGAGGAATATCTGGGATTTATTTAAACAAAACACTTATTGCGTTAATAAAATGAGGAACATAAATATAAATCAAATTAACACTAGAACTACCGGACAAGTCAAAATGACTCACGCGAATTTTTTTCAATTAGAAATATTAAAAGTATAAATATGTTTTTTGAGAAATTGTTTTAGTAAACTTCTCTATTCAAGTACATATTTAAATATCCCGTGTACGAAATCTAAATGAATGCCATATTGTCATTATTAGAAGGCAACGTATACCAACTGCGTTTAGTGCTCGGTAGTTCTAGTGTTAATGGAAATAAATAATTTATTAAAAGGGAAATATAATACACAGAAATATGAAACGCGTAAATAAAAAGATGGGAAAAAGACTAATACTGATCGAGAGCACACAGTGTAGAATGAAAATCTTCCACCCCCGAATACATTTCCCAGCAAACAGACGCAATCATTTCCCCCTCCAACAATGAGTCCAAATTCGAAATTCAATCCATTCGGGCGAATCGCCGGAGCCTTTTCGGTCGTGTCTACCACAAAGATCGCGAGAACGACCTATTCACCGAAAATCAAAATTAACTCCGCCCCCGGTGTTCGGGTGGACACAGCATCTCTCTAACTCTCTCACTCTCTCTTTCTCTCCTCTCTCTCTGGAATATAGAATTCCAGTCGAGTCACGTACACTTTCGACCGACTCTGCACGCTTTTTACCGTCGCCCCCTCGCTCGATTACCCTGGCCTACTAATACACAGAACATAATACACGGATAGACGCCCACGCGAGCACACCCTCGCGTCAGTGTGACCAGGGAGTGAACAGTTACGCGTCACTCTGCAACCCTTCTCTGAGGAAAGTTGCCAAATGTGTGCTGGTCACCTAAATCGTACCTACCACATTAATTTCCGATCCTTTATTATACTGTCTATTGCGGATCAACTTGCATCCAAGTTGTTCACATACATATTCCTGAAACAAACGGTGTATTTTTATGTTGTATAATCTATTAAATAATTATTTCGTGCTGCTAGTTTGACCCATTAACGCTTTAATACAAGGTAATTGGTTTTAATCTATCAGTAAAATTGAACCATTTTCTCTGAAAATGATTTTATATCAATCTGAAATTTAGAAACGACTAATATTACAATAATGTTACATTCTACTCACTAACTCAACCCCCAATTTTATACAGATTTTGGTGGTTTATCCGAATTCGAGAAAATATATTATCGACTCCATTTTAAAAACTGAAGGTGACTTTCATACTTCGAAAACAAGTCCTCCTGGAAACCATGCGACACTTGTTGGAAAAATTGTTTCGTACAACAAATAACTCGGTAACTATTCGTGGTGACGTGACCATTCGAATTTCGCCCAGGACCGAAGCCTGCTCACCTGCTACCAATACCAACAATTTTCCCCTAATTCCGGGAGAGGTACGGCAGCCGATTATCGCATTGTTCGTGAAAATGTATCGATCGCCGCCACCCTCTCCCGTTGCGAGCTTGTATCAGATCCGACACCGGCACGAGAACACGCAATACAATCGTCGTCCCACGTCCGAGGAAGCTCGTTAATTACAGAAAATAATTGGCCGGCGAGGCCTGCCAGACAGCCCCGTGTTGGTTGTCTAGTCGCGAGATAAGGATTCGTGGCGCGCACGCGCAGGTATGGAAGACGAATAAGAAACCAGAAGAAGTAGCTTCCGAGCAACGTACAGGGGGGTGGGCGGGGGTGCGGGGGGGGTGGGTAAAGAACGCCAGGAGCGAAGTTTTTCTCGAGCCCGCGAAGGGGATGATCGGAAGGGACGGGGATGAAATTCATTTCCCTAATGGAGGGAGGAATATCGCGTCTAACGACGCCGCCGACTAAACAACCCTCATCCACTCCTACGAACTCATCCTTCCTCGGTTTCAACCCTCTCCTCCTCTCTCCACTCCTGCATCCCTATCGTGACTGTGTTGCACACTGTTAGCCACGGATCGACTTTCGGAGGACCAATTACCGAGTCGTTTCGAAATTCGTATCGCGAGTGCAACCCCTGAAAAATTATTGCGGTTACAATACTGCATTTTAAAGATAAATTTTAAGATACGGTTAACGACTCAAGGGTTAATTGATTCGCTCTCACGTTCGACGACGTTGTTTTTAATTATACATTCCGTCTCGAGTTTTGTTAACCGTGGCGGAAGTTTTATGGGGAAAGTGAACAGTGTTTAAGTATGAACGATGAAGGAAGCAACGTTACTTCGTAACCTACTTCGAGTTTGTTGTAGTGCTGAATAAGTGGTTTGTGTAATTCCGCTCGGTTGTGAAGTATAGTAAATTGTTCGCGAACGAGGCAGCTGGCATACTTTTTACACCATTAGTTGAAGTTCCGTAATTGGATTTGCGTAACGTGTTTATTTATAATGTCCATTTCTCCAAGTCAGAAAACAATTGCTTACAAACGATTGAACCAAGAACAGATTCACAACAAATACAGAAGACAAATAACCATTTTCTATTTCACTGAATAAACGCTTACTATGATTTAGAGAAACCAAAAACTTTCGAACAGTCCTGTTCCATTCCGAATTTCCATTAAAACATTTTCCTCCCTTTTTTATTGAAGTTTGCAATAAAGACGAAAAGAGAGTAGTGAACTCTAAAGATTATCATCAAGACAAAAACAATTAACTCCCGGGAGGCAAGGGCCAGCGCCAGACCGTGCAATTCACGCAAAAACCGAGCAAAATAGAAAAAAATATCTGCGGAAGCAATTTGCCAGGGGGGAAAACTTTGAAATTCTCGTCGAGTTGTACATCCAATTCCACAATTTTCTTGCAACGCGCAGCCTTTCAGGGGAACAAGATCCAAGAAATTAAGCAGAAGTCCCCGGTAATGCTGTAAAACCGCGACGCCCGTGGAAAACAACGGGAAACAAGTGAGGCAGCGTTTCCCAGGAAGATATGGAGAAAACCGTGGTGTTTTCTTTGCCTTCGTTGTGCCCCATCCCCGTGGCCTATAGTCCGGTATCCGGGGCGAAATATGCGCAAACAAAGGAGCGGGGTCGCGGATTCGAACGCAAGAAAATGCAATCGGGAACGATGCACCGAACGGTATTACTTCGGTTGCAGCCGGGCAAACCAGCCGGAGCATTTTCCGGTGGATGAAACCGAAGTCGTATCGTTTCTGGAAGGACTGGAAAGTCCGGGGGGCAGAGGGGGGGGTGGAAGAGGGTGAAAAGCAGTTATCTCGCCGCGGGAAGAAATTGCTTTCGGTTTTATCGCGCGCGCGGTCGCGATTGATATAGATTGATCGTTCCGGCCGCGCTCGTCCGCCAGATGAATCATTCTACCCGGCGAGTACGATGCGGGTTTCTTCCGTCAGGTCTGTTCATGAAAGCCCGGAATAGTTGCCGGCAAGGAATCCACCGATTTACTATCGCGTCGTTTGCCGCCGTGGAAACTCGACGTACGATAACGAGTTTCGAGATGCGAACCGCTTTTCCACCACCTCTCCTCCCTCCTCGTACTTCGGTTAATTGGCTGGACTTTTATTCAGCTGGAGAGATTTGCCGAGGTCCTGGATTCTTTCTTTCTCCGATGAGAAACGTCGCTTTTATTACAGATTATTCGATAGGTGCTTCCGGCTAGCTAAAAAATTTTGAACAGCACCGAATGACCTTGAATCACCTTGGAAGACGAAAGTATTGTAAGTCAGTGAATTCGTCTTGGGATAGGTTACACGCTTACCTTAGACAAGATGTACTTCTAAAAGTACCGTGTGTAGGGACCAGTCGAGGAAACTCGAAGGACTTAGAATAAGTAAGCGTAAAAAACAGCTGAACACGATTTATGGTGCGCGTGATTAGACAAAGCTATTTTTGAGAGGACTGTTCAGTTTCAGAGTCTGCCAGGATTTTAGGTTTCGTTTGTCAGTCTCAATAGCGCATACGGGTACCATAAACCGTGGAGTACCAAAGGACCTTCGACGAAAGGGCAGCGGACGCCCGCGTCCGGAAGAACCCCACGTGCCTAAGGTCTGGAGGAAACCAGCGTTAGTTGGAAGAAATTTTCCCCTTCTTCCAAAAAGGGAGTTAGAATAAAAAGACGGGACGACCATGACTCTAGTTCAGTTGTCCTAGAAGAGTCGTTTGCGATTGTGAAATTAGTCTTCAAATAAATTTCGTAAAAATATCGTGATATCATTAATACGTAATCCTATACGTGTTATTGAATCGGATAAATAGTAGGGGATCGTATTGAAACAAACAAATAGTTTATTGTTTTTAGACAGACACGCAACATAATAAAAATTAAGCATTGTATTACTGTTATTGTTACAGGAACAAACAATAGAGGAGACTGTATTAATACTAGCAAGTAGTACAGACCTGTAATAAGTCAGACACATAGGATATCGTTACTATTCTTAGACAAACCAGTGATACAGGGATCTCTCCTCCGAGAATAGACAATTTTCACGTAGATCTACAATGTGCTTTCATTTTTGAAGAACTGTCGAAATTAGCAAAGGTGCTACAGTTGAAGGTAACACTGTAGAAACAATAATCGAGGGAACCGATGGACAAGAGGCGTGAGTGGAAACACAGAGTGTTCCAGTAAAGTGTTAAAAGGAAGGGAAACAGTTTGGAAGGGGTGGTGGCACAAGGTTTTCCCCGACAGTACCATCAAATTCGATCAGAGTGACCCGCGACCCCTGGCGAAACGGTACTCGGGGGTGGTTCCTTTGTGGACCTCGACACTCGAACGAGTTTCCCAAGTCGTCGGTGAGCAACCCAGCTGATCCAGTTCGACGAAAGTTCTCCGATTCTCGCGGACTAGTTCTCCGCTATGGAGCAACAAAAATGTTTCGGTGCGTTCTAATCGGTTTAAAGCGCCGAAAGATAGAAAAAAGAAGCGGCGGAAGTTCGAGAGCTAGTTTCGGACCCGATGGCGCTGGAAACTTCGCGATTTTTCGGACGATTCCGGCACTTCGGCTACCTTACCCTTCTCGTTTCAAAGCATTAACAGATAGTACAGTGTTGTTGAAAATTGTCTACACCGAAACTTTCGTTCACGTCGTGGAGCCAGAAGGTTGCACTCGATTTCGGTTATATATCTGAACTCCAGACATAGTGAATATATGAGTATATAAAATGAAACAAGTAGTACAACACTGTTTAAAGTCGGACAAGTAGTAGAGGAGTACATTGACATGTAGTGGTTGACTTTTTTAATTCAGACAAATAGTAGAGAATGCTATCGCACGAGACAGGTAGGTAATACAGTACTCTATAGATGCAGACAAGAAGTAAACGATTATATTAAATCAGAGGAGCAGTACGGTTTGCATTGAAACAAATTTCCCGACCGGGTACAGTAAAAATGACAGGGCGTGATTTAAGACAGAAAAAGGGGTTAAGAAACTATGACTGCGACGCGCTGGCGAACTGTTAACGAACCCTCGCGAAACTCGGAGGGCGCGGATCGATACCCAATGCGAAACTTCAATAGCAATTAAGGATGGAAAGACGAGTGGGACTCACGCAGCCATCGAATCGTGGCGGAAAAAAAATTTCCTGAATGGCAGAGAAGGAGGATGAATCGGGAAGAGCTTGAGAGAAAGAGAGAGTGGGGCGAGCAGAAGAACCAGGAAACTTTCTGTTCTGCTCATTTGAAAGGGGCAACCAGGTCGGCAAGAACCGCTGCTAAATCGAGCAGCTCCAGATATCCGAAAGCTTAGCACGTACCCAGGGCAGGATTCGCATTTACTTGGTCCTGGCCCCGGCGAGGAAGGGCGACAGATAATAAACAAGGACCGAAGGTTAAATTCGAAGCCAGTCTTCCGCGAAATAGCCTGTATCCCGGCAGATACAAAGACGACAAGCGGAGTTTTCGAGCGGTTTCGCAAAGTTCATTTATCATGTGCTCCCTATGCCCGGGAAACGAATAATATCGACCGTAAAATAAACGCCCCGGTAAAAGCATTTGCAGCCATTGATTATCGTGTTCACCAGCAGCGATATCTTCGCGATCCCGCACTATTTTTATCCACTTGGTATATCACGGTTGATTCGAACATTGCATAGAACAAAACAGACAAATAGAATTTTTAAATAGTCTTCTCTATGAATGAGTGTGAAATACAGTATAGGATTATTGTAATTACGTTTTATATGTTTGATTCATCGTTTATATCTTGATATTTTATATTTTATTTTATTTTTAGACTTATATTGTTATATTTTATATATTGTAGCTATTGTAGCTAATGTTGGATATTATATTATATTATACTTGAGACTTTACATATTGATAGATTATAATAGATTTAGTAGACAGATGAAACGAGATGAATTGTAAAGGGAACGGGACTCTTTGTAACCCGTAATGGGAACAAATAAACTATTACATACATACAAATAGTCTTCTCTATATAGTATTTACTATAACTTTGGTTCTGATTCATTCACGTATCTTTTTCAAATTATACTTGGATGTTGATTTCTTTTCTATTACCACAACACTGTTGGGGTATAATGCTGGTGTAGTCTAGTGATGGAGACGAATCATTTTGGTTTGAATGACTGACGTCTATTATTGACTTAACGTGCATTGATCGCTCGCTTCTGATTGGTCAAGTTCCAATTCTTTGTACTGATGTATTTACTGTTTACGTTGCAACCTTCAGCAAGGATCAGTTCAGTATCTACCAGCATGGAATCAATATAGTTTTCATAAATATTACGTTTACCTTATATAACATGTGAGAAAGATAAATTTATTCTGCTGTTTGAAACATATTTTTATATTACGGTTATTATTATAAAGTTATATTTTGTTACAGACGCAAAATCTCTTGAAAATGATCGTCATCAGGATCGAAACGTCGAGGTTTAAAATTGCAAAATTGTTATAAATTAATGTTTGTATCATACATTTAGACAAATAGAACAATGATATTCAATTCAACAAGTAGTACAGTGATAACCAATGTACATCAACTTAACAATAGCGGTAACAATGGCCGGTCAAGCAGAATGCGGATTATTTGTGGTCCGGCGAGTGGAGTGAGGATAGTCTGTGATTAGACAGAGCCGCCCTCTTGGTGTATGGGAGTAATCAATGGTTAGACGATTAGAACAGAGATAGCCTGCGGTCACAAGGAAATCAAGGATACCGTATCGTTGTACAAGTAGTTTACGATTTTGATCAGACGATACGATACAGACTATGGAAAATTACAAGTATTTTAATAAACATTCATTTTTTATAATAACACACAATGACCCAACCTTAACTGACCAGAACACCCTCTCACGTAGCTTTTACTCGCGCGGCGTGATCAAGATCGGATGACCACAGTGCACCAACAGGACCCCGAGCCCGGAAAACACTGTTCGCCTCGTTGGAAACAATTACGCAGCATCCCTAACGATAACCGGGACCCAATTCCCAAGGACCATCCCGTTTATTGCCGAAAATAGAGAGGCGGCGCCCTTTTAGTATTTCCATTCCGCGAAAGGTACACCGGGTTAAGGGTTGACTGGATAGGGTCCAGAGGGGGGCAGGGGGTGGAGGTTATAACCGTGCAAACATGGCTCACGAAACGAGCGTAGATATGCGAGCATAGTTTCTCCCCAGCGGATAGCCTTGAGAGGCTTTCACGAGGGGTCGATCGAGTCGAGGGGGTGCCGGATGTTTGCGTCTGGAATAGAGCGGAAGCGGGACGTCGTTTTCGAGTATCGAAGACGCCCGGGGGCGCGCCGGCGAGCCTTATCTCCGTGCCGAGAGGGGATTTTCTCTATTATACGTTCCTAACCGTGGCCGTACAATCGCTGATGCTCGCAGCTCGGTTAGACCCATTGTAAACAGAGCCATTTGTCAGCTGGTGGCTACCAACCCCTACCCTGGCAACACTTCTAACATACAGTCATCAGCAAAAAGCTAGGATGCCCTATTGGTCTGACGGATGCTGGTCAATATGTTGTTTAGATAATGTTTATCATATTCGAACGTACAACAACATAACCTGACAGTTCCGATAATAGAAGCCGTTTTCTCTAAAGATTGAGCGTTGAGTTTTTCTTCACTGTTTAAATCGGTGTACTGTAATGGTCATGCATACATGTATTATAACTAATGATTAGTTCTGTGCACTGAACTGTAAGCGGTTGTTGCGATATATCGATACTCTCATTACAAGAAAAATGCGAGCACACACAGTTTCTTCTATTATACGCCAAAGTTGCAACATTGTACACATAAACTCGCAATTTATACCTTTATTAAATAAAGTGAAATAAACGTGTGTCACGAACACAACAGATGGGCTAGTTCGTATAGTAAAAGCTCCAGGTTCAAATTTATGTTTTCGGAATTTTTACGGAAGCTTTGTTACCTACGATTCACAACGTTTCATTGCAAGAATTATCGTAATATTAACACATTACCGACCGGTGATTATTGCATATTTTTGAAAAATCTATGGTACATGGGTAAATTTTCATTTAGCATTTAGTATGAACTAACTAAGTCACCCTCAATAACGTCGTCTAATAGTTTCATTTAAGATTGCAATGTCAACGAAAATTTCTATGCTTTTTTTTGGTACAGCAGAATTATTGAAAATCCTATTAATAGGCTTCCGGTCGGTAGAGTGTTAATATAGGCGATTGTAGATTCAAACAGCAGGAAATAGAGCTGTGCTATAATTCTTCTTGGATTGTACTCTGTCTACGCCTCTCGTTCCATTCGTCGCGCGAATGAAGTCGAACTCGTCGCTAGAGAAGCAGCCGACGGATTCAGTCGCTTACTGGATGAGCCTCTCGAACAATGGCCGCGTAAGACGGCGCACAATACTCTTCCCAAAACCTGTCCATTGTCGAGACGCGATGGGTGAAGGAGAGCCTTAACGCGTGACCGACCATTGTTGTTGCGTCCGGAGCTCCGTGTCTAATAAATTTCCGCGTCGTCGATGCCGTCAGACCCGTTTCTTACGGGCCTCGGAACTATCAGGGAAGAAGGATTCCGGGTCTATGTCCGGGACACACGGGATTCCTTCTTCTGTCTGGCCTTTTTCACCGACGACGCGGCAGCCTCTGCTGCCTCTGACAGGCCGCGCGCCGCCGATTTATCGCGAGCGATTATTTGCGGTGTTGTTTAAGAAGAATTCTGACGGGACCCAGCCGCCGGATTTATCGCGCGCGATTACTTGTTTGTTCGGGAAGAATTACCCTCGTTCCCGAGGGGTGACACTCGCTTCCTGGGGAAAGAGGATTGCCGGGTAATATATCGCTTTAGGGTGCGTGCGACACTTGGGGAGACTTTCAGACTTATTCCGGGGCATTTTGTTCACGTGAGTGCCGGTGATAATTAAATGGAGGAGGTATTATCTAGGAATACAGTAATTGAAGTGCTGAGATTTTCAAACAGGAATTTTTTAAGAAATTTTAAGTTCCTTTTAAAGAATTTTCTGATTGCACGATTTTCATTGTACGCAACAAGATTTAGTAAGAATTGATGCAGTTTCTTTTTTTATTGAAACATGAGAAATCCAAGGAGAATTTAACGGAAGAGAGACGTGGTCCCATTTCGTGGTGTGCTATAACGTTCACGTGCTCCACTTTACTCGTCCGACTGCGCACAGTCCCATTCCACTAAGCCATAGGCATGTATAGTCGAAATCATGTCTGATCAGTCACAATCTTAATCCATTTGCTTGGACGAACGTAGCCCTGTTTCCGGTTGTTTGACCAGTAATGATCCCATTCCATTCGTCCGACTAATAACAATCCTGATCCGCTTATCTACACGGATATGATTTTATTCCACTTACCGAATCTGAGAGCCTAATCCGAACTTGGCTGGCGATAAGCGATCCCATTCTGCTTGAACGCTTCGAGCCAACATTCAGGTGTAAGTATAAACGATCTGGCAAAGATCGATCGATTTTCTCTTTGCGTTTTTTGCTTGGCTGACCAGTGAACGGGTTATTCTACTGTGAAACCAAGAATTACTAAAAACAACTTGTAAAATAGTGAAATTTATAGGAAATAATACTGTCTCACAATATTTATATTAATTTAGAAAAACAATAAATGTAAATGCAAATATTTTGTATAAGTTTCGATTTAACAAATTTGTCTAATATGGAAAATGTAGAGGTCCCCAGTCTGTCTTGTATTGTCTGTCTGATATATGAGAGACTCATACTACTTGAGTTTATCATTAATTATTGTGTTTTACTAGGATTACATTAAAAATGTTTATAGCTGAGTACACAATATAATAATTGTAAATCAACATATACATTTATTTCAGGAATACGTTTACACAGGGATTAAAATCAAAACAGAAAAATGTGTAAAAAAAAAAACAATATTTCCTCCAATGGAATATTCCGGATCAAAGGAATTTCGTAATGGATCAACAATTTTCGAACACGTAGCAATAATTTTTCATTCGGAATCAAACGGAACGAGTAATTGTGAAATTGATGAGAAAGCATTCGCGGGAATATTTGGACAAAAATCCGGATTGAATACCGGGGTCGGATGTTCTGTATGAGCTCCCCCACGCCATGCCAGGCCGGATGAAATTGATTAGGCGAATACCACGGTGACTAGAATAATCCCGGGGAAGAATAAAAAATCGACCGTACCATGCCGCACTTTGATTGAATATCCTAGGCCGTGAAATACACCGGCCGCTCAAAGTGTATCGATTTATCGGAAGCAAAGCCTTCGACGGGACACGAGCTATTTATTAATCAAGACCGTGTCCCAGGGTATTTTTATCGTCTAGGCGTTACCTTCGCCGAACCTCGGGAAATTTTGCAATAATTTTAGAAGAAATACCAAAACAAATACGAGATTTAAATAAATTCAAAGTTAAGAAGCTTCATAAGACAACAGTATTTTTAAAGCTTCAAACATTCCAGTAGTATATGCGTGTCTCGGAAGACTAATTCTACTGTTATAGATCAGTAAGGAAATTATTGATTCTATCCTTACTGGTTTAAAATGGAAGATCGATTCTCCCGTCACTAGTCTGCTTCAAACGACTTATTCTACTGTCACGAGCATATCCGTTATATAGACATTAAATATATATTTCTTAATGTGTTCATTTCTAATCGATGGTATACAAAATATTATTCATATTATTGCAATTTAGGGAACCTTTTATTTGGCAACTTTTAGGTAGATCTGTATACTATTTCTTTCTGGAAATGCTGCTTCAGTGAAGCATTTTATCAGACAGATTTTGTACCCCTAGAAGTGGCAGGACGATTTGTTCCTGTTTAGCAGTTTGAAAAATTAATTTTTTTTTTCAAGCCTGGTTTTTGTTGAACTATCAATCCTGGAAACGCTCCAGGGAGAGTTAATATGTTCGCCCCTCGTCAGCTGCGTAGGAAACCACCGGTGACTAATGAGCAGGCGACGCAGCGCGGGCATCGAGAAAGGGAGAAACTTCCCCTAAGTGTTTGTCTCGCCCAGTGAAGCCTCCGCGAAGAGTTTATCTCGCCGTCAGAGAGTCTCCGAACAACGGAGTATCGCCTCCTCTAATCGAGTTTTCTTTTTCAATTCAACGAGCTGTTTGTCCCGGAAAAATTGCACGCGAGAGAGGAGTATTGATCCTTTGTTGACTGGAGGGAAATTTATTTAACTCTCTATATCTCCTTGTCACGTTAAACTCGCATATTGATCTATCAACATTTTCCCAGCCTAAATTGATTTTTCAACAGAACGTGACAAGAGCATTGTGTTTGGTTACTCTTCGTGATTATAAAGGAAAATTATGTCGAATGTCGTTATTGTCAGTTGTTATTATACACACCAGAATAAATGTATTATTGACATTTGAATATGCAATTGTGACAACTATTGTTAGCTGAATGTGAGAGCATGAACAATTATTATTAGCCAAATGTGAAAGTATGAAAATTATTATTAGCTAAATGTGAGAGTATGAAAAATCATTCTTATGCATTAATTCAGGAATAGAAAATGAAAAATCAATTTAGCGAGAAACTATTGCCCACCGCTTGTACGCAAGCGCGTCGATGCTGCTCTCGAAGCAGTTGATCTCAAAAATAGCAATGATGTCACGTTCTCACTGTGAACCCACCTTAAACTCGGATTTCTCTAACAATTACAGTCGGAAAATGAGCGTCCCTAGACAGTTTCCTATCGAGTCAGTAATTGTACGAAGTTCTGCTTCTAATTGTAAGTTATCTTGTTACTTTGGCAGACACGTACGGTTGAAAGTTCTGACAAATGCCTTTCGATAAAGAATATATGTTTTATATATTTTTCGTTACTCTATACACCACCATTATATCAGACCGTTTTAATATTCATGAGTTCTGAAAGCACTGTGGAAATAATTGCTGCGAACCTGAGCCCCCCAACGTTCCATCGATTATCCTTTAATGATACTTGCGATGGAGACTGTGGAAGAGAATAAGGGAGTGTAGAAATTTGGGAGAAAGAGAAAAATAGAGCAAGACACACGGCACTCGAAAGCAGAAGAAAAAGACACGTAGATCGGAAAATAAGAAGAATGAATGAGAAATTGAAGGAGAAAATGAGAGAACGAACAGGCAGATCTGAAAAGAAGACAAATTGGAAAAGACAAATTGAATTGAGAAAAAGAAGGAGAGAGACGAATCAAATCGAGGCTGAAAAAAGAAGGCCTGTCAGAAGAAAGAGAATGGAGACGGAGATCGAAATTCAGAGGAAGAGGGAAAAATTTGAACAGTGGCTGATTTGAAACGAGGAAGAATCGAAAGGAAAAAGAAAGAGAGGAAAGATAACAAGGAAGAGCTTGAATGGCAAAGAGAAAGGACAGAGCAGATGACTAAAATTGAGGGAGATGAAGAATAAAAAGGAGACAGACAAATTTGAGGGAAGACAAATTTACAAACAGGGTGTTCGTTCAAAGTGAAAAGAGATCTTTAGGAAGACAAAGAAGACGAGGCAAAGATCGAGCTGCTCGCGATGGAGAAAAGAAAAATGAACAGTGTGAGAGACGTGAAAGGGGAGGGTAAAAGTTCGAGGGTTGCTCGAGGACCTGAATGGAGACTGTCGAAATTCAACGAATCGAACCCGGCGAATGGAGGCGCATTACACGTCGATACCTGGAAGACTTATATTCCCAGTAAATTGCATCCCAAAGGTGAAGTCCGCGATCCACGACAGTAATTCACTGGGAAAGTGGGTAGTCCGGCCCCTGATCCCGCCACCTGTGCGCCATAATGTTCCCTCATCCGCGAAAGATAATTTAAATTGTCCGAAATCCCTATTCCGCAGAATTACGGTAAGTTGCACGAACATTCCGTGTGGCTCGTTCAATCTCCCCGAACCTGCGATTCCGGCGACACTCTTCCGTGTTTCGGGATCACGTGGGAAAGAGAGAGAGAGAGATTGAGGGATGAGAGAGAGAGAGCATCATTGGATTCGAGTAGAAATAAGACCGGCGACTGTGACACGACGCGTTTTGAATAACGAATACCGGGGGAACGTGCTCCGGCTCTCGCTCTTCCGGATAGAACGAAAAATTTCATCTCGAAAGTGGAATGTGTTTATTGGCTCTACGCGCGGACCATCCCGGTTCCATTTTAATCGTTCGCTTCGCTGTACAACATACTTCATCTCTCTCTTTCTTTCACGTTCTCCCGTGCTCTCTCTCTCTCTCTCGCTCTCTTTCGTGTACATTTATTTCCACTGATTTATGAGCCGAATAAGCCACGTCGCCGCCGGAATACTGTCATGCATGAGCCAAGAACTATATTTATGATCTGGACCTTGCCTTCGTTCGCCTAAACGCTCCCAGCCCTTCTGCAGCTCTCGATCCAAGATAAAATTGGACGTTCTTTCCCCTCTTCTTTGAAATTATGGCATTTTAGCGACGTTCTCTTACAGGAAATTGTTCTTGTCTCGTAAATTAAACGTTTTTACACTGAATAAATATCTTTTACCTCAATTGCAACAAGCAGGAAATATTTTTACTCGATCTTCTTTCATTAGCACTGTACTCTTTATAATCTTTAAAATGAAAAAATTAGAAGGATAACATACTGTTCAAGATTCGTACAGTTTTGGTAGTACATCAATTATTGTTTATAAGAGAGAGTTGGTCCGTACCGTCCAAACAATTGACTAGATAGAGAAGTGACAGACAAAGCGCGGAAGTAGAAAAGTTTTCAGCGGAACTTGGCCCGAGGAGAAATGATCGATCAGGAACAGGGAAATTTAATAGCGGGTGAATTCGATGGATTTGAATCGTATTTTTCGGATCGGGGCACATTATGGGGGGATCGATACGTCGATACTCGATACCGGGCCGCGACTTACAGCCCCAGTAAATTGCACAGTGAAAGCTGCGAGTAAACGAAGTGTTCCCGAACCACCTCAGAAATTACATTCCGTTTGACGAAGAAACGGGAATTGTACCATTCCCCGGGCTGAAACTCTTGCAGATTTATTCGTGCCCCGTATCCATCACGATAACAGCATTTCCATTTTTATTCGCGTTGCTCGCGTTTTCACGCTCGTCGAATTCTCTGGTTAGCCCGAAGTCTCGTTGAAATTCTCGTTCAACAATAAGCAGACGGATTTAAGCATTTTTACGAGGTCAAACAAAATTTTGCCATAAATGCATAAAATCAGAAACAGTGGAAACAACATATTCTTACTATTCAAAGGAGAAATATATTTAAATCCTGATTCCTTCGAACACGGAACATTTTTATTTTACGTAAAAATCAACTACTTTGACCATTCACGATATTGGTCAGAAATATAAAATAATAATTTTCAATACTAATCTTCAACAAAATTATGTATATTATATTTTGACCATTCATAAATATTTATGTAGTAATTTATAACAATTTAAAGTAGCTATAGAAACCTTCTTGGATAAGTATAATAATTAAACGAGAGAAGATATCCGCAGGGGATTTACTATTTATTAAACCCAAGATGATTTATCAAGTATAAATAATCGCAGAACGAATTGTATAATTCGCTGATGAGTTTAAATGTTTAAATAATAGCGGGGACGCGCGAATTCGTCGACAATCCGCAGAAGTAGACTTTGCATAATTGACCAGAAATCTACACAATTAAAACGAACTTCCGCGTCACGGAGGCACAGCTCTTTATACGTCGACGGGGCTGGAACCATCGAAACTTCGCCCCTAGAAAGTATTCCAACTTTCGCGGGCATTCATCCTATCTGAAATCCTTCCATTCGACCCTTTTCCCACCAAAGGTAAACCTCGCGAGTATTCGGCGATACGCTTTGTTCCGTCGAGACAGTGCTTCAAAGAATTTCAAGGCTAACTTTTCCAATGTTTTTCGCTCTCCAGACACGAACGCTCTCGTCACGTAGTGGCCGCAGAAAACTTGGCCAATCAATGTCATTACTGGACTGCAGATCCTTGTGCGAAAGAAATTTGCCGCATTAAGTTTGCGAGAAGTGTAAATGGTTGAAAATCATACAATTTTTTTTAATTCTTCTAATGTATTTACTGTTTTGAATCGCACTTACTAATTTTTCAGATCCTTATGCAACAGACAAATTTCCTGCAGTAATTTATAAGAAATGAGAACCGGAGAAATATTTATCTCTCTTTTTAACAATCTCTTTAATAAGTTCAAAATCATACATTGATATTCCTGAATTCTTTCAGTTTCCTAATAATGAAAGACTGCATAAATATTAATTTAGACTTATTACACTGGGGATAATTAAAGAAATTCGATATTTTCAACATGATATCGAATAAAACGTTCTGTTCCTTTTATTAGACGATCCATTGTTACATTCTCCAATGAGAAATTCTGCCAACGTTTCATTAACTTATTGCTGAATTCAATATCCTCAGAAAATCATACAATAAATGCTTGTTGATAAAGGACTGCGAATGTGTGTGTAAACATGTACATTTAAATTCTATAAATGACTAGAAAATTAATAAAAAAAAGTCGAAAGAATTTAAAACAATGTTTGCACTTTTCTGGGAATAGTAACTCCAACTGCAAATATACAAAAATTCTATAAAGAATAGAAAATTTGATAAAAAAAAAACTTGAAAGAGCTCAAATCAATTTTTTCAATTATTCATAAATTAAAACTGAACTTGAATGTTTTAAACGTTTCCGAACCGACAATTGGTACCGTAGGCCGGCAATTAGCGTATAATAAAATCGTCCTTTGGTTTCATCCATCCCTCTTCCAGAAGCCTTTATCCTCTCTGAAACCACTTCTTTCATACTTTCAGCCGAGGGTTGATCCCTTCACAAATTATGTAAAACCTCTTGCTTCCGCAGCGAGTTTAAACGCACATGATGGCCGCCGTTTAACCTCGTTCCAACTTCAGTCGCATTAAAGCTTCCCCTACCTGTTACCCATTAATCGCGATTGTACAATGAAACTTTCCCGGGAACGACGCCCCGGTGCAGGCATTTCCGGTTAACTGATTTCAAAGAATCCCTATCCCAGACAGTTTCGCGAACAGAGACGAATCGGACAACCGTCACAATCAAATCTTATGCAATTTTTACGTTGTTTCAATGTTAGCGAGACTCGTCGCGAAGCACAGATTTCAAAGAAGCTTCTCTTTTAACCCGTTCCGGCATTTTAACGACTCACACCCGTGATGTAATTTTTAAACAAAGTCTAACAAGTATGAATATAACGCCTTTCTTTGTAAATGAAATGTGATCTTAAAAGGTGAGTAAAACGTAGCCATACGAAAAAAATATAAATATTCTTTTCTACGTCATTTTTGGGGATGAAGTCGTTTTAATCACTGCAACTGTAAAGAAAATAATACGGCAAGGGGTTAACTTGATTAACTCTCTTACTTTCGATACAATTTAAATTATGCCATACATATATTATGTGCCATTCAAAATAAAGGAGATATTTAGCTGGCCCCCTTTAGCTGAGACACCCATTATTACGAATTGGTAGTTTCGAAAGAATTAATTTCCAAGAATGTTGGAAGTGTGTTCATGTCACTGCGCGCTGATGAACAAATAAGAAACATCGAAGCAGCTCGCATCCTCTCGGCTGGCTAACGTCAGTTTGCAGCATCGGTTCACACGAGGGGTTTAAAAAGCAGGATATCGCGAACATCCGCATCCCGGTAATTACTGCGAGTGTCCTAATGCCGGATAGGCGAGCGCGTTCGTCGCTCCGTGGATTAACAAGACGTGAACAAACAGCAACTGGCGTTTGTTCACGGTTGCCTGCTCACATGGAAAGAACACGGACCTCCGGGTTGCTCCGGTTGCAAAGAGGCCTCTGGAACTCGAGTAATTTAGAGGAACGGAAGCTTTGTCAGACGGACCTGTCCAGGGGTGGAATCCATTGGCTCTCTATCCGTTCGTTCGTTCATTCGTTCGTTCGTTCGTTCGTTCGTTCGCCTGTTCATCAATCGGTGCGCTTAAAATGAACTGTACTCCGCGATGCGCATTTGCAGCCTCTCGTATACCTCTCTTTACGCTCATCTCTCTCTCTTCTCGTTTTTTTTTTTTTCGAGCCCATCCCCTCCGCCGATATTGTATCCGCCGAAACATAGAGAAAAATCTCGATTTCTACCGGTTGCTATCCACCGTCAAATTCGCATTCGATGGTTAATTGCGCGAGCCGGGAAATTGTTTCTTTTCCTCCCTTCCGTCCCTGTAAAAGAACCATCAAAAGCGGATCGCGCGAGCTTTTTCAGATTCTGAATCCCTCCCCCCCCCCTCGCTTCGAGGTTTTGTATGCGTTGGTTCGGTTTCGAGAGGGAGTTACGTTTTGTTGCGTCCAGCGAGGGAACGCAGAACGCATTGACGCGTCACCCGGCTCGTTAAGGGTGTCTTGCGAACAGGTAAACCAGTTTTGTTGTGAACCACCCCCCCCTGATGCAACGAGTCGACTTGTTTTGTGGAGTTTTTTCCTTTGGTCCTAGTTCACCCTGTCGTTTGCGAGCAGGGGATGATTAAGGGATGCAGCGTCGAAGGTAAGATGGCTTTGATGATTTGTTTTTGAAAAAGTATGAAGTGGATCTTTTTGAAATTTTTAGGACAATTCGTCTGATATTCAAGCAATACACACTAATTTTATTGTGAGAAAGTATTGGCAGTAATGGAGATACAAACATTTATGTGTAACCTGGTTATAAAAGAAGTTAAAGGCATTTGTTAGTCTTTCATTTTGACTAGAAACAAAAATGGAGCTTACTCGAAGACTGAGTAACATGGATACGTTGTTGGGACTCATACATATGTATTTTGGGCTTTGACGTGGTCAAATCGGCGTTTAAAATCGAACAATAACCCAGTAATCGTTAACAAAATTGATCTCGCAGATTGGAGCGAAGTAAATATTCATTTCCATTGTAACGAGCCGATACGATTCAAACTAACACGCAAACCGAATTAAACACAATCGATCACTTTAAGGTATTAATTCCGCCAAGTTGTAAATTGCATACACGCATAACCTCTAGTTATCATGATGATATCCAACCAGAGAACGAACACATAAAATTCGTAACTAATGCTAAATGAAATAAAGTGAAATGCAGAATTTTATGAAATTGATTTCTGAGTTAAGTTCGAATGGTTTAAAATGTGAAATCGAGAAATGTTAACTACGAACTTTTGGTGGTGCTATTTGATAGGAGCATACGGAGATATGATAAAATAGTTACTATTTAAATATGCACTGAAGAAAGCAACGATGAAAAATATAATTTCGCATTTCTCCGCGGCACTACATTTTGCGATGCTCCCTTCGAATTGAAGGAAATTACGAGCACGCCCGGCAACGAATTTTCTAGCCACGAAACCGACTAATGGCTGTTTCCGCAATTAGTCATCGCATTCAACCCCGCTGACAACTCAAACTGCAGTGCTTATTGTCACTCGTTTGCGTATTCGCCCCGTCCCCCCTGCCGCCCCGCCCGCCCTTATATTCTTCGAGTAGCTGCGGAATGTCGGCTGGCATTAACGCGAAGGGTGTGCATCATAAGAGATTAATTCGTTCGTTCCCGTTTCCCATTCGTCCTCGCGACAGATGAGGGGGTTTCCAACGAGTATTAATGAAATCATGGTCGTAACGAGACCGGCCGCGTCACTGACAAATTTATTTGCGCTTTGCTAGCCCACTATAACGTTATATACGTTTTTCAATCGTTCGCCGAAAGCGTATTAATATTTGATTGACATAATTCTTTGTACGTCCTGAATTAATTTTTATATTCACATTAACATATTGATCGTATTTGATTGACATAATTCTTCAGCTGTCTTCAACAATTAATTTTTATCATAGACTGCGGATTTTTATGCAAAACTGTCTGCATTAATTACAGGAACACGAGATATGTACTTATACGTATGTATGTATACTAATACGTTGAAAGTATACAACAATATCATAAAATTCTTTAAGAAATTTTATCGTTTTGTAGTTGATCTCTATATACTCGATTATTTAATAAATTCATAAGTACAGATTAATATATACGAAGCTGATGTGGACGGAAATCATTGACTTGTACTACTTGCAGGTTTAAAGTAAACCAGTGGAAGTGGACGGACTGTGGTCAGACACTACAAAAATTACTAATTTCATACTACAGTCGGAATAATCATCCAACTATATGTACATTAAAAATGAAACTTTCCCATTAAATTTTTCTTCTGAACAAGTACAAAACGAACGTGGAAAAAAGGTTAAAAAGAAAATAGCGATTAAATTTACCAAACTATTGCTGTTCCCAATTTGCGCGAGCAAGTCGGTGAGCTAGTGCACACCGACGAAGAAAAGGGTGAACCCAGATACCGTGTCCCATCGAACCCTTTTAATTCGCTAAAAACCTCCTATAATCCAAGAGCCGTGCGAGAACCATCACGGTCGAGCGAATTATCGATGAAATTTCGCTAAGGGCGAATGTCGAGGGTCCGTTTATTTTCATCTTCTAAACAACAACCGATTAAATCATTGTTCGTCGGGTTCGTGGTGTGCGCTAACCCGCTCCGCCGGGCGAAATAACGTAGAAACGTGTTTCGTAAATTAAGTTAATTGAAGGCACTCGTTATCGTTCCCGGGGATCGTGCAAGTGGGACAGGAAATTTGCCCAGAAAAATTCTCTCGGCAGAATTAATGAATAAATTTAATACTTTTATAGGATTAAAAGATTATTCGTATATACGCCGAACCGGCCAAGTATAAATGTATCAAATTTTCATTCCGGTCATTATTTTCGTTGTACCGGCGATTTGTTACAATAAGAGAGGTTCCAGTTCCTCTCCCTTTACAGTCTTTCCTTTGCCAATCCCGTCTCGAGTTACGCTGACGACGTTATTCGCTAAACCTTTCATTCATTAGTTAAATTCAGAAAGTCGATAAATATTAGCGCGATGAACGTGTAATCCCCCGAGGGTTAATTCGATCTCGCTCCCCCGGGAGAAAAGCTTTGACTTTCAAGAGAGTCGCTTTTTTTTTAACCTCCGCGTAATTAACGCGGATTGTAACTCGTTTAAAAAACCGAACGCCCCACTGCTACGACAAAGTCCCATGCTCCGAACATTACTAAATACAATACAAATGTGTGTGTTTATTACTAACTATTTAAGGGAGCTAAAATTATTCGAAAGTGACCAGCATGCCTTGTGAAAATAACGAAAATGAATTCATTTAAATTGTTCGCGACTTTTATCGTAATATGAAATGGGGATGAAATTATGTGTTCGTTGTCAACATTCCTTTGAAGTCCCTTGCTTCCTGAAAATGCTCAAAACCAACACGCACCGACTATATAAAGACAACAATCAAATACGATCGTAATTATTCTACCGCAAATTTACATTAGCCTCGATTATTTCAGGAAAAAGACGATTCGAGGAAATTCATTGCCTCCGAGCTCCCCCAAGTCGATAATTAAATGACAATTTTATTGTATTTTCTTCTCGGTGTATCGCAGCCAATGATTTGCAGTGATGCGCGACACTGGTAATTTATAATTAATAAGCTCACTCGGGATGTTCGTGCAAACGTTTCCTTGTATTGGTTTTAGGATTTGCATCGAGAAATATTTCTTTCATCGAAGATTTTAATTAAAAATGAAACTGGTAATTGAATTTATTATTTTGATGGGTTGAAATGCAGCTGCGGATTTTTAAAAAAATTGCATTAAAGATAGCACAATGATCCCGGAGAACTCAAAACAAAGACAAACAATTGCCATGAATTTTAAATTAGATGGTCTCATTATATACAATTTTTGGAGCCACAACAATGGAATAACTATTTTTCCTACACCATAAGAGGCCTCGTTACATCGAGCATAAATTGTAACTGTTCGTTGGTTCTCGCTAAATCCCAAACATTAATGTGAATGAAATATGTATAACTAATATCACAGGTTTTAAAATAATACACTAGAATTTTCGGACAAACAACGGCGCGGCACCAGGTGTGATTTTAATAATCTCGAACGCTGCCCCCGCGTTGAATAAATTAAGATAATAGCACCGGCGTCGGTTTTTATCGACAAACGCGAGGCTGAAAATATCTAACTAGCCACGCGATTGTTCGAAAATTTCTAAAAACACAGGTAAACGCACTATAAAAACAAGAAACATAAAAATTCTTGTGAACATTCGTCCACGATACAAAATCTCTTGATTACACTTCGCAAAAAATATTTTAATAGTCTTCAAACAATGCAGAAAAAATCCATAATGAAAAGTTTGTGATCTTCAATTTTCTTTTACAAAAAAATTGGTAATCTAAACGAGATTTTGCCTGAAATATAATTACAGATACTGTTTCATACTGATTTACATATTCGCAGTATAATGTTCAATAAGGGTTTATAAATAAGCAAATAAGCCGATTGCTCTTCATGTTGCCTAGATAAAAAAAAATTTAATTAACAACCGTCCGGCGATCTTATATCCTCGACGCGAATTAGTCATATGTAACGAGCAATTATAGCTCCCCATTATGTTGGTCTATTTATTATGTAATGTTTATCGGTCTCTAGAGCGTAATACGGGCCGCGGGCGTTATAAATGCAAATGAATCGCCCGGTCCGCTGAATATACACATAATACCAGCTGTATACGATTATATCGAATTTCGGCAGCTGGCTACAAGGAGTAGTCGAAGACTTGGATCAGGTTGCGTTCGAATACATGTATGAATATTAGTCGAACGTGAATGGTGGTGCTTTGGTTTCCCTCGAACAACTCGCAAGTTGCAGGGAAACGTATGTGCTGTGAAAACAAGCTCCTAAACATGGACTAAAGTTACCTCAAAATTAGGTTGAAGATCTGGGAACCTGCCTGCAGCAGCACTTTGCAAAAGTCTATTAAATTAAAAAAAGAATCTCATGTGCAGAAGTCTGAGTAATTCTTTTTCTAAAAATTAGCATTGTTAAAATTAAGAGCAATAGATATATTTTACATTTATTTCACAATTTTCATTGCTAAGAAAATTTAATTGCAACTTCCACGGGTGCTATGCAACACATTTCCTGTCACGAGCGAATAACAATTGCAAGATTGGTATTATTTTACTCGATACGATCGTCTCGGTTTGTCTCCAGGCGACTTCCTACGCGCAGAACAAGGGAAAAACGTACACAAGTCGCTCGGTGAAGGATTCTTCAGCAGGAGCTCCGTATTTCGAGGATTGACCGACGGATCTCAAGGAAGAAGTGGTTTCCGGGGTCGTAATACGCGGATCTCGAGGGGCATTACATTTTAAACGAGCTGCTTTAATGAAATCCGCACTCGAGAATTAGTGACTTCGTAACGATCTCCGCAGGCTATGCCCACCGGTTTCCTTTCTTCCTCTCACCGCCATTTTTATACCACCCCGAACCGAGCCACTCCCATTTACATACCCCGTCAATTATCATATTAATGTCCCCATTACCAAAAATTTAATATTGCCCGTATGAAAGTTGCAGCTGCATCGCTATTATCTATCAGGGAGCCCTTATACTCACTGATTCCACAGACCTTTTTTCAATTTCAAATCCTGCCATTACTGCGGCAGTCTCGATAGGTCAAAGACCCTTCGAATGCATTTCTCTATATTTTCAGAGGAAATGTATTCGGATTCGTTGGTTATTGATCGGCTGCGGATTTTATGCGTTTGGAGAATCTGCAATCTTAAGGTGAGATCTCCTTTGCGCGTCTGGACGTAGCGTTTTGTTGTCCCAGCGCCTTTTATACTCCATTCGCCATACTTCATCAACTCAAGAACTTATTTCTTTATAATTGCAGATTATGCAGATTTATATTTTTCAAGATATTCCATATATATGTCTTTTTAAAGTCTTAAAAATTTTCGGATTCCACTTTTAGATGCACATTCGCGTCATTTTTCCGATTAAAATGATACCAAACACGATACAGTTCGGATTTTTCATGACTGTTTAACCCTTTGCACTCCGAGCTATTTTAACTGGAAAATTAAACATTTTTTCCGATCTAGAATATTTCCATACCTTATGATTTTTGCAATTTTATGGATATGAAATTGGTACGTTACCTTATACAGTACCTAAATGTTTAGTAATTGATTAGATACCGATATATTTAATAATGTAAACAATATTTTGAAGAATGGTCAGCAATTTTTAGTGGTGCCTCAGAGGGGACAGCCGAGTGCTAAGGGTTAATCCTCGATTTAGTGGAACTACATCTGAATCGCAACATGTATTGTGTGCCTCGCCTGCGCCCGAAAAATTTTCTCGGCAAGCTCAGGCATTTATTACTTATTTGTCTTTGGTTATAAATTTCTCTGTATTTCAGGAAATATTCCTAATATGAAGAATTAATGTTCAGTAGAAATATATAAATTTTTAGAGTGGATACTCTTACGTTTTCACTATACGCTCTTAAAAATAAAGAAAAATGAATGTTTCAAGTAAGAATAAATAAATGTTTTTATATTTTTAAATTAGCAGAGGTAAAGCTTTTTTAATAAATAAAATGTATTGGTTTCCCGTATTTTGAGTGCAGCTATGTCAAATAAGGCTGATTTAGCGTCCAGCACTGATTCATCGTCGCGCATTCAACAGACGTTAAGTTATCGGATTTCTCGAGTTAATTACGGCCTAAACGCGCCTAACTATAAGCACGGCCGCATCCAGCCATATTTTTCTCGGCTGACATTAGCTCCCTTATTACCGCATACATAACACGGGCTTTTGCTAGAAGGTGTTAGGACGACACGGCCGCAATTGCGGTCGCCACGTCGCCAAACGTTCTATGGCGGTATGTCAGGTCGGCATGCTAAACCACGAAATTCACTCTCTAAACCGCGGAGCCTGTACTTGAGGACGTGCCTTTACCATGGGCCAACGGGATACCCTCGAATTCTTCATATCCTTAGAAAATACGGGCATCCGTGCGTATAATACCGAATTCTAGAATGCGGGAACGGAAACGGAACAAGTATAGTCGAGACTTAAATATTCCCTAGTAGCACAAAATATTGTATATACATTCATATAATATTAAAAAGAGATTCAATCATTTTTTAATATTCAAATATACATACAATATTTATTTTATAATAGGTAACAAATATTTCTTTTTAAATATGGAGGAAATATCTATTTCATGTTAAGAGAAAAATATTTTTTTCTAAATATTAAATGAATCTTCATTTCATATTAGAAGTAGAATATTTTGTTCCTAATATACAAATAATATTTATTTCATATTATTTTATCTAATATTTAAATAATATTATTTATTTTATCTAATATTTAAATAATATTATTTATTTTATTTAATATTAGAAATAGAATATTTCTTCCTAATATACAGATAATGTTTATTCTTTCACATGTATGCAATATTCAGATCTAATATTTTTCTCATATGAAAAAGTGTGGCTTAAAAAATATTTTTCCAATATTTGAAAAAAATATCTATCTAATATTTTTGTGCTACTAGGGTTGTCACTCCTAGCTGCGATCTGTAACAAGTTTCGCAAAACAAAAAGGAGACTCCGTGATTCATAAAATGGAAATATCAATGTAAAAACTTTAGAGGCGAGTGATTTTTGTGAGTATTTCAAAAATACTCGATGATTCATTCAAATAGGGATATGAATATAACAATTTTTAGTGGCGAGAGATTTCTGTGAATGTTTAAAGAGTACTCTATGATTCATCCGAATAGAAATATAAATGTAACAATTTTCGAGGTGAGTGATTCAGTTAATTCTTCTCGAGAAATCGACCGATAGCATGAGATACGAATACAATATAGGAAAGGGCTCTCCGTCATACGTGCCCGAGCCATAAATCACACTATGTTGAAAATATATGATACACGGATTGTATATCCGCGGAAATGCGCGAACGCGTTTGGATTTAATCTAAACGATATAAGCCGGTTATATTGCTGCACGAACGTAATGAAGTTACATGATCCCGGGGTATCGACCGTATCGAATAAACAATACCATTCTACGGTTTAATAAATATATATATATATCCAATTTATTCGGATATGATCACTTGATACCGATGTAACATTTAAATGGTCAGTAAAAGGTTTATAATTAAATTGCACTCTAGCACCTGCGAGTCGTTATTTCTTGCAGCGAGGAGATACATTTTTCCAATGATAAAAAATCCCCATTCCAACGAGTATCGGATATTCCAATATTTATATTTCTACATCAAGAGCAGAACTAGATCACTGGGTACTGATCCGAGGTACATACATATTTACACTAAAAACTATCGTTTTGGATTTTGGAACAAATTGTTTTATCCGAACTCCTAGGCTCCAAGCTACTAAATCGCTTGATCTCTTAGACTCTTAAATCACAAACCTCTATACTGACTGGTTTTTGAACTCCTAATTTTCTGAGTTCCTAAGCATAGTCTTCTAAGCTCCAAGTCGCTAAATCACTTGATCCCGTAGAGTCTTAAATCTGTTAGACCGGGATCCTAGATTGCTAACCATAGAGTTTCAGAGGCCCCTAACTTCTAGACTCTTCAACATTTTAATACTATTTCTACCAAAGATGTCGGAAGACTTTTATATTATTAGACTTCCCCCTCTAAATAAAGATTCACAGTCTAAATATCACAAGTAGAAGTAAACAAATTTCTTTAGCCCACTGAAGAACAGGAAACAGTTAAATAGATAACCATTCCCTTTATAGAGAGTCAGGTTCGTATATTTCCCGGTCCTCACTCCATTCGTAGGCTCATAAACAACAAGACTCCCAAGTCGCAGAAACTCTGAGACTCGTAGAGTCTTAAACCCCTATACCCTCAGCCCTCCAGAATACTTAAACCCTCAGACGCCTAATCCTCCGAACTCCAAGACCCCCTAAATTCTTAACCCCTCTAAACAGTTATATTCCCACTTATCCATTCGACTCCACCCGCATACATTAATCCGACACAAAGGGGATCATCAACGACAATGCAGCCGTATCGCAATGGTGATCCCGATCCAAATAAACCTCGTCAACAAGCCTAATTATCCTCGTACTGGTATCATCCCCATCCAAATGGGGGATCATCCTGATCGAGGACGGGGATGATATGAGTGCCAGAGTGGCCATGAGGGGTGGACACGTCCGGCGAGGAAAAAATCGCTTGGGGGAACAATCAAGAGAAAGAAAGGTACAGGCCCAGTCAAAAATGTAGCACATGTATGTCTACAAACAAATAGACTGCATGTATTCAGATTTCGTTCGAAAATTTAGGAAGAAAAAATTTTTACAATTTATTAGGAATTTAAAAAAAAAAGTTAGGAACGAATCACTTTGAAAATTCTCAAGTTATTCATACAAGAAATATTATTCTTGTTGTGATATTTCATAGCTTCAAACGCAGCTACCCTTCAACCCTTAACTGGTACATACTGAAGGGTTGACATTTTAAACAATCTTATCGGTTATCGCACAACCAAAAGAATATTGCGTTGGTTCTTAAGTTTGCCAATGTTGTAGGGCAGCATACGTGAGCAATCTTTTTGACTGGAAGTGTAGATGATCGACCTACCTGTTCTGTTGTTCGTCGACGGTGACAGACGGGAGGGTTGTTAGACGTTGACCGAGGCAACGGGGTTGCTTGCCCCGTCGCGATGCTCACCGGCCCTCGAATCGCTCGAGAGCGGCCAGACCCTCTTTCGCGTCCTTTGATCTGCGAGCCACCCCCGAAACGAGCGTTACGCCATGCTCCTCGGTCCTGTTCTGCTCGCCCCCTGGTTCCTCCACCGGCCTACGCATGCCAAGAACTCTGCAACATGAAAGTTCGGATAGTAAAACACTTATAGATTAAATAGACTAATTAACTTATATAATGAATCTAATGATGAATATAATTCATCATATTGATGAAGAATTCATATATCGGTTCGGATAATCGAGGTTCCATTGTATCGTGGATTAAACGAGTAAGTGTGATCCAAGTTGTGTCGTGCTTGGAGTCATTTCGATCAGAAAAATGTCACAAATACGTTGGTAGAGGTTTCTTAAAAAATATTAAAAACAATAAATAGTTTAATTGAATAAATTTTGGACGATTGTTTATGAAGTTGGAAGGTGTGTTCAGAACGGTCGGATTACGCAGCTTCAGCATGAACAAAATCTAATAAATTAATGTGCGCAATCAATGATTCAGGACTAACATCAACAAGGGATGTGAAAAGTACCCTTATTGGTCACAGCATATAACACGGTCATTTTTACGGAAACCCGGGAGCCAAGGTAGACAATCGTTGGTTATTGCCAGCTCGCATTATCGCGGCCTGATAATGGTAACTGGAGGAGCTAGACGCAAATGCGTGTTTGCTCCCAGATGCGTTGTTAACCGAGAACAATGGACAGCAATGGTAATGGAGAAACTAATTGGGGATCCGGTGTGCACAGCGTGCCCGGCGAACAAGGGAATTTGAAAACTAAGAAATATGAGGGCCGTACGTGTGGACCGTTGTTCAGCAATATTTATTTATTCGAACCGCTGTGTACCTCGCGTAACACCACTGATGGGGGAGGAGGCGGCTTGTTTCAAATTAAATGGGATTTAATGAAAATGGATTCGAATTTGACAACATTGGATGAACGAGGATATAAATCTCGCGCGGTTTCTGCTTTCAATACGGTTTTCAATGCGACACCTCCGAAGTTTCAAAGAAGCAAATGTTGAAGAAATTTTTACAGGAATTATTCGATCGCATGCAGTTCAAATAATCGAACAAAATTAAACTGGTATTAAACGGAGCTTTTTCGAAATGTGTTGTTAACGTTATATAGAATTTATATTTGCCATGATAAATGTTTTCCATGCGTTATACATTCATAGATCACTAATAATATAATTATGTATGCAAGTATTATGTAACATGATATTTCGTCCCCTCAGGGTTTCAAATTCATTTACCAATCCTCTTCCCTCTTTCCACTCTCACCATCGCTTTTTCAGCGGGACCTACTATTTATGGTGGGTTCCGAACCACCTTTTGCCAACAACACGTGAAAAACACCTCGGGCGGGTCACTTTCCGGTTTTTTACCAGACGGTCACCCATCCTAGTGCCGTTCACGTTCCACATTGCTTAACTTCGGTGATCTAACGAGAACCGGTGCTTTATCCACTAATAATATAATTGCAATATTGTTTTTATATTTTACGTTCTAACAATTTGAAACAAAAAAAATCGAATCACATACAGAATGGTTTGATAATTTCTGAGAAACGTGAAAATGTTGAGCTTCGAAACCGTCTATGGAGTGATGATCTCGAGTACAACGATGAATTCCGACGGTTCCGAAAAATTTTCAAAGACCCAACTACGGAAAGCAATCGAGGTTCCCAGCCAGTCGACCGAACGGGAACCAATCGATCGCCGTCTGGTCCGCTTCCGAAGTCGGTTCAACCGTGCGTCCTCATTATTCCTCGGGACTGAATAAATTAATTACACCGGCTTTGCAGCTCCGTCTTTCACGACGCCTTCCTCGAGAACGTGGTTCATCAAGCAATAATAAGGGACCGCCGAATTTTCTTCCAGTCCCCGGCAACGCCGGCTCGCATAATTCAGCCTAGTGAAAACGCGCCGCGCGACAAAACTCGCTCGACTAATTATCAAGTCTCGGGGTGGGTGGTTCTCTCGCGGTTCATTCGATGGTTAATGTGGCTCGTTAATGGCCACGGATTCCATGAAGCCGCTGTGCATGGCACCCGGGGACAGGGCCGTAATAACTGTCAGGTGTTGAGACGTAATTACCAGGTGCCCCCGAAAGCAACACAACCCGTCGCTCGTTTCGAGAGGAAGATTTGTTTTGCGACCAGCTGCACGCCCTGACGGTTTGAAATGACGGATATTGCGTGAACCGAAACGTCATCCGGGGATCTTGCGAACCCGACGATGCCGACTGGAACCCGACACCGACCCGTCAACGCCGGAAATGATTCTTCGAGCCGGTTGCACGGCGTCGGAAATTTTCGGAAAATGTCAAACACCGTTCTCGGCTTCTTGGAATTGACATTGAATTCCATTAAAACTTTTTCAAGAGGTTTTTTTAATCGCGTATTCGAATAACGAAGAATTCAGTAAATCGTGGATTAAACTAGTAAATGAGGTTACAAATTGTATTTAGACTAATATTTCGATCAGAGAAATGTGACGAATGTATTAGTAAAAGATTCACAAATGAATAATTAAAAACAGTTTTGACAAATAACATCCAATATTGAATTAACTTCTGTATCAATATTTGACTTGTTAAATTGACGTGTTATGGATGGAATTTGAGTGAAGTTAACGCTTTATTGGGAGAAACAAATTTATCTGGGAATTGAGTGACATGTAAGTAAATTCATCGTTTCCGTTAATGAAACGTTCACTTCGCTTAAATTCAATTCATAATTCATAACACGTCAATTGAACAATCTCGTTCCATGTTGGAACAGCATCGACGAATGTTTCGAGAGTCGATCCGAATTCGCGAAGGAGCAAACGTTTGAAATAGAGCTGAAACTTTGTCCAAGCTGACGAAGAAATATTAACGAAACTACACAAACCGGTTAAAATGAATATATCTGCTTCAGAAAGCATCTCTCTAGAAATGGAAGATCTGAAACGAGGAATAAAGCGAGGTATACTACAATTGAATAAAGGCTTTGATTATTTTTACGTAAAACTTGCATTTCTACGGGAACACGGAACTACACTTAACTCGGCACTCTCGAAGCTCGTCTATAAATGATGAGAATTTGCATAAACGTCGACACTTTAATCGCAACTGTTCTCGGAGTTTGTATAATTGTTCCGAACAGCGTATCTCTCCCGAAGAAAAGTACTTCGAATGATTCATATCAACCTTTCTACACTATTGAGGTCAATTCGAGCAGAAATAATCCTCCGTTTCTAACTATAACTTTCTCTCTCTCTCTGATAGGCACGCACACATTAACTCGTCACAAAAGTTCTGTCACCGAAGTGCTATTAATCTGGCTTTCAGATCTTGAAAAACGTAAAACTACCTAGGTATTATCCACTGAAGAGTTGAAAGTAAAACAAGGACGATCTAACGTGTAACTTTTAAGGATCTTTCAGTCACATCAAAGCAAGAGAACAAAAACTATCTGAAATTGTTCTATTGAATTTTCAATTTTTCTGTCAGGATTCAGCCAGTTGATTTTACACGAACTAAATCGAGCTGCAAAACAATTTTTACTCTCGTTCAACATTTAAAATAAAAATTTTGCGAACTCGGGTTGAATGGGAACCAAATGCAATCCAGATCGCATAAATTCGCAATATCGGCAAATTCTACATCGTTCAGAGCGAAAACTGACTAGGCGCCGTGCACACTTGCTAGCCAATTTTATTCGCGACCGACATTTTCAACGCCGATCGACGGCGCATTAAATTATTCGGCTGCATTCGGCCGTGGCAACGATAAATAATTCCGACGCATATTATTCGACTATCAAAACGGGTCCGTCGAAAACGCCGAAAAAGATCGGTCAGCGATCGAGAGGATTCGCGTGCCCGTAAGCCTGTTATCATTAATATGCAATCTGTCGTTGTCATTCATTTTTTTCCCCGCTCGCGTATGCACAAGAGAGACAGAACAAAAAGAGCTAGAGAGAGGATCAAAAAATCCGTGTATTCGCGCGCGCGATCGGCAGACGAGCCCCGGCGATCTCGGTTTAATCAACGAATCTGGGGCCCGGGGTTACACTGCGTGATTCAATCGAACTTCGACTGGATATTTCAATATCGAACGATTGAATTTTCGGGGGAGGCCGCTCGCGGCGGCCCGATGTGTGTTAAGCTCTTTAAAAAAGTGATATCGACGGTGCTGCCTCGGATAGACAGCTTTGGGGGTCCATGGAAACAATTAAAACGAAATTTCCCCCCACACCCGACGTTCGATGCGGCTATTATCAAAAATGCTTGTCCCCTGGGGATTGTCAACGAGCGATGGCGGACCGTGTGCGT
Organism: Lasioglossum morio; assembly: GCA_916610235.2. NCBI lineage: Eukaryota > Metazoa > Arthropoda > Insecta > Hymenoptera > Halictidae > Lasioglossum > Lasioglossum morio. The sequence continues at coordinate 10,244,911 of OU744333.1, forward strand.
AGTGGAGTGTGGGGGACACTGATTCTTGAAAAGACAGGCTGTTCTGGATCCATACTGACAAGATTTTTCAAGTTTTTCGTTTCGAATCGCTTCCTCTAACTTCTGCTTTGAGAAAGGTGTGATTATTACAATAATTTCTTTATGTATGTAAAAATCTGGGACTGAATTGTTACTTAAATCCTGTACATTCGTTCGTTCCTTGCTGTTAATGTCGAAGGTACACAAGACGAGTGAGACAATACCAATCCATTGAATAAATTTTTCTGATTTTTAATGTTTCGTTTACGACACATTTACCACTCTACTTTGCACCGCCTGTAGAATTCCGCAAAAAAAAACAATCAACAACCCCTGAACGCAAAAGACAATCAATTTCCCCAAGCGAAGGGAGCCTAAAACACTGCCAGGGTCCATCAGGACGATTAGCAGTTATTGGGAGCGAAGGTAACTGAATTTGAGAAGAAGCCAGGAGAGGATGGCCGCCCCTTATTTTTCCCGGGTTCGCTCAGGGCAATTCGAAGGGGGAGGTAGCGGGCGTCAAACCCTCATAGAAGTTTAAACGACTTCGAGCCTCTCCCCTGAACCTTCCATCAGAGAACGCCGTCTTGTAACAGCTCAGTTTGCAAAGTCGGGATGCTCGACGATAAAAGTTACGTCGTTTAGCGACGTTCTTGGTCGAAAGAAGTCGCCCAGGGTAGAGTCGCCAGACACCTTTCCTGGCTTTTCGTCCTCTCGCTGCATCGGGGAAGAGGAATTGAGACAGATCGGTCTCTCGTTCCCCAAACTTCCCCCTCTTTTCCTCTTTCCTCTCCACTTTCTATCATCTTTTTGAGAAACAATTACAGAGATATCGATAAATGGTTCATTCTAGCAAATTTAATTGATATTCACACTGCTCACAACGTTGACAAATATTACTCTCGAGATTGAATCCACCAGAGATTTCAAGATTGGAACTTCCCCTTTACAACGAACCGCTGAAACTCGATGTACGCTTTCTTTTAGTACTTTTCTTGGGCTTGGAGTTGGTCAAGAAGCAAGGTGAAATTTTTTCGATTATGAACAAAAGGGTAGGACGACAGCTTTACAATAATATAAGGTACGCCAGACCTAATCCAGATCCAGCTTCTCGTCCTGGAGACCTCTCGTTGCATCGGGGAAGAGAAATTGAGACAGATCGGTCTCTCGTTCCCCAAACTTCCCCCTCTTTTCCTCTTTCCCCTCCATCATCTTTTTGAGAAATAATTACAGAGATATCGATAAATGGTTCATTCTAGCAAATTTAATTGATATTCACACTGCTCACAACGTTGACAAATATTACTCTCGAGATTGAATCCACCAGAGATTTCAAAATTGGAACTTCCCCTTTACAACGAACCGCTGAAACTCGATGTACGCTTTCTTTTAGTACTTTTCTTGGGCTTTGAGTTGGTCGAGAAGCAAGGTGAAATTTTTCGATTATGAACAAAAGGGTAGGGCGACAGCTTTACAATAATATAAGGTACGCCAGACCTAATCCAGATCCAGCTTCTCGTCCTGGAGACCTCTCGTTGCATCGGGGAAGAGAAATTGAGACAGATCGGTCTCTCGTTCCCCAGACCTTCCCTCTCTTTCTATCCCCATTCCCTTTCTCTCTTTTTTTTTCTCTGTCTCCGTCGGCTACCGTGTACACGAACCGTGGCAACGAGATAAATTTTTATACCCTGCGGTTTCATATCCCTATGGAAGATACACGGCGCGACGTAATGGGAAGTTATGTCGGCGAGCCGATCGATAACGCCCGGCGAATGGAACCGGCGAAGAACTATGACGTCGAGTCTCTAATATTAAATTATTGCCAGTGGCCCGGCAGTTTCGTTTATTGATATATGTCGACGAATGGCCGGTTCCGCGGCTCGAAGATAAATCGTGGAATTGTAGAATAAAGTTTTCGCTGCTCGAGAACCTGGGCCCTTTGCGTACCTGGCAAATCGAATTTGCGAAATTACCGCGTGATTTATTCCGCCGCTAGGCGATACTCGCGTGCAACGAGCTTTGATCTCGATTATACGGTTCGGTGATTTGATCACGATTGCCTAATGAAGGTATAGCGAACGCTCCCAGCAGGAGTTGCTGTTGTAAGCTTGTTTCTACTGATTTTTCAGCGCCCTTTTCAATCTGCAATTTTTTCAGTGTATTAATCGTTGGTTCGTTGTTGATATACTTGTACAGTGAGGATCATTGTGCAGAATAAACGTTATCCTGATTTTTATATGAAAAATAGATTTGAAATTTCAAAGAGATCATTTAGCAAATTGATTCAAATTTCAGACCAGCTGATCCAGTTTAATTAAAATCCCAGCGATCGTACCTTTGTGAATGTTCGTTGAAAAATGGGCCAACAAATGGATAGCCGCTGGAATGATTCTAAACACCGCTATCTATGCAGTCGTCAAAGCGTCCGCTTTCCGAACACTGAGGCTTCGAACAACGTGTACGATTTTTCCCGTTGAGGTTTGTCTAACAAAGCATCGGTTTATAGTAGAAACAGTGAGCAATAGTCATCCCCGTAAAACAACGTGGCCACGGTCGATGTATTCTCAAAATCACTTTTTCCGATTCAAAGGCATATAGAGAAACCTACCATCCTACGTTTCCATTTGTTTTTTATCCATAGAACCGCTTGCTGTTCAATCCCAGAACGAAATCTATCGCATACTACGGAATTTATACGAATCCGATATTGTTTGTCGAACGCAAGCTTGAAAGCGTGACAGTCGCAGTTGCATCCGTACAAAGATCCACAATTTTCATAAAATTTTTCTTAACAATATTCTTACGAAAATTGCTGAATTCAAACTTTAATAAGATTGAGAATAGACTGGATTTTTATGCAAAATTCCACCTCAATTGAATCTCAACAATCTTAATAGATTGGAAATAATATAACAGGGTCTTTAGAGTTTTTATATTTCACCTAATAATTTTTCCCGTAAATGCACGAAATCCGCAATCTGATATGATATCAGCATAAAAATATTCCCTAAATACGATTCGTTTAATAGTATTATTCAAACTGCCCATAATATATTTTTATACCATTCGTAGAAGATTTTTATACAGCCAAAGTGGCTAATTTTATGTAAATCATTCTGTGTGTACAACAAATCTGAAAAATTGGATTTCGGCCAGGTTTTCGAGAAAACGCGTAGCAACGGTGTAGAATTTATGCTAATTCCGAGCACTCGGGGCCCTGGTACTTTCTGTATGGCGATGGTGAACGACGATTTTACCGAAATATTCATCTACCCCTTGGAATGTATACCCGGGTGAGGCGCGGTTAGGCAATATGGCAGCGAGACTAATGAAACCGTCGTACAGGCCGATGAAATCGATTAAACATTCAACTACCTCTCGGAAAGTTCCCGGTAAAGATACCGAAGAAGCTGTCCTATGCTGGTGTTTAGTATTATGGGGTGTGGCGCAAACGTTACATAAAACGTAGACCGAAACCGTCGCAGCGCTCGCTTCCTACGATTATGTTTTTACGCTGCCGCACGGGGCAACGAACTTCGACACTGTTCGCCTAAGTAGAATTAAACGGCTCCAGGCGCGTCGATAAATTGTTTATTGTGCCTTGGCAAACTTCATTTATGTATACACTGCCTCCCGAAAATCTATTATATCTACAGAGCAGCACTAAACCTCAATTTTTATTATAAGAGGCTGGTGGTATAATTGAAATGGGAGTGATTCTAGATAACAAGATAAGTCGACAATGAAATTCATCATTTCGGGCTTCGTATTTCGAGAAAAACGAGTTTGAAAACCATGTCTGACCATGGCCAACCTATTCTACTTCCTGATCTTGAAACACGATTTTCTCGAAAATTTTTTTTATACGTAGAATCATCCCTTGCTCGTCTGTATCAACATTCCACTCCTTTTACATTATGCATACTGAATAATTGTTAAGTCGCGAATTGTAGGTTCGCAACCTTTTCGGATCTGGACCCGCCAAATTAATATTGGGCCAGTAGTTCAAGAGATTTGATGATATAAGAACGCAAAGACAATAATTGATTCGCGTGACAATAAATTGCGTTAAGAGAAGCGTTTCGTCCCGGACCTGCTAGTGGACTCATCAGTAAGGCTGATCTAGCAGGTCCTGCCTTATACGCGCGCAGATTTGAATAATCCTAATCCGGATTGAATCGATACAATAAAAATGGACGCTCGCGGATCTAATAAAAGATGCGATCCCGATTCGACGCGTGTCCTGATCGCTGGACAATTAAACTGCCGTAAGCCGAATTTAAAGGTAACGCGAATGACTGACAAGACAACGGCGATGCGTTGTACTTGTTTACCCGAGGACTGGAGAGTGTCACGGCGTTCGAGAGTAAAACTCAACTGTATGAGCTCGACTTCCAGTCCTATCGCGATGCTAGTTGGGCTTTTCTATGAAGAAGGAAGATGCACTGATTGGTTCCTGCAGAAAGTTGCATTTCCCAATCAGTACACTTTTGACTGTTAGGACCTCCTTCCCGTAGCTCCGAAGGAGGCTTTGGGAAGGAGGAGTGGGGCGATACCTGACTCGGTCGACGACGCGTCTTACAATTAGTAATTTGACACGGTACGGTTAACGGTCGCGGGTGATCCTTCCAAGGGACGCGATTTATGGCACGTTGTCCCCAAAGATGTATAAAAAACCAAACATTGAGCAGATGCCCCGACTGGTCGCCGAATGACTCTTGTTTTGCTTGATTTTCCATGACGGTCCTTAGGCACGAACGAACCATAAATATTAACCTTAAGAAATCCACGTTTTTTTTTTTTAAGTATTTATTTATAAAGGTCGCATCGACATCTGGGTCATTAGCGACCACAATAGTTACAATATTTAGTTACAAGAGTACGGAATTATACTTAGGGTTAATAGATATTGACAATTTGGTATAGTGTTCATTATAAAGAACTTATATATACGCTATACATATAATGGATTAAAATCCACGTTTTTGGTTCCTACGCGACGGAACATATTTCGAGAAAATCGAGTTTGAAAACCATGTCTGACCATGGCCAACCTATTCTACTTCCTGATCTTGAAACACGATTTTCTCGAAAACGTTTTTTATACCAAGAATCATCCCTTGCTCGTCTGTATCAACATTCCACTCCTTGTACATTATGCAAACTGAATAATTTTACATTTCGCATCAAATAGTAATAATAGTAAGGTGTGGATTAGTGAAATGGTTAGACTCTTAATATACAGTTTTTAAGCCGTTCTCTTAGAGCGCAACTTTCTCGAAAAGCATTCGAGTCCTGTGAAACAGAGGTAGTTGGGCGGTTCTATTAAAATCGAGGCAGGAAATGGAGGCGATTGAAATGAAAAGGGGACATCCACCTAACAATAAGTGTCTTACGAAGGACCCGTTTGCGTGGGATCGTGTATGTGAGAGGTTCCTGTGAGTCGGTGGATTATTCGAAGAAGCAAGGATAAGGAACAGGACATCGGGGTAATCCCACGGGAACGCAGGATACCTTATCTCCGGATCCAGAAGTAGCGTAAGGAGAAATTTCGGGGAAATGGTGTCGCCGTTACAATAGATTCAGCTCGACGAGCCTGTCACAGTGAAATAACAAAGGGAATATTGTAATCTCTTATACTGGCCTATAGAGATAAGCTTTATGACTGTGTGATGCACATAAAGGAGCGGATCGAACGAGTCCTATGACTTGTTAACGATTGGATCACTGACGAAACGATTTCGGGGATCGTGATTTACTTGGTTCCAACGATTCGTTAGCAAAAAGTTATTCTGTAGAAGATATAAAAGTATTTTTATACTCGTAGAAATATTTTTGTTAAGTGCAATATACAATTTTTATAATTTCTGTAAACCAATTTTAAGAAAGTGGGATTACATAGAATCGTATTATCGGTGGAGATGCTCTTTGTAGATGCAAGACTAATAAAAATCTATTATCATATTTCTTATGAATGAATTTAAATCTAATAAATCTAGATGCTCTGAATGGATGAAAATCTAAATAAATATGATGAAACTGGTCATTTGCTGGTTTCTGATTCGGTGCTTTCAGTATTGAAGCACGAGGAATAGGGATCGAACGAGGGTTGACGAACAAAAAAAATGTCCAGCAACGCAAGCCGTGTATCGCACATTGTGTACCAATCAATTTTTCGGTTCCTATAATACGAACTCGAATGAAAAACATTTTCCTGTCGGTGGAAATTGCTACGTTGCACAACGGTTAATGGACAATGACAGGATTATAGCTCCACACCAGCAGGTAGACTTTTACGACCGTCTATAGCTTGGCGACCAAGCAAAGACCGAGCAATTAGCACACGCGAGCGAACGCTTGTCGCGGCGCACCGTAATCCGAATAAAAGCTGAAGGGGCGGTTCAGGGGGCGAGTATGGCGGGCGATAAATTATTGTCGCCAACTGCAGAAGATTTGAAACGGATCCGTGGGCTATACTCCATCCGCCGAGGCCTCCGAAGTCGCTAGAATATCAGCCGACGTTCCAACAGGCTCTTCGTCTTCGACGAAAAACGAGAATCCTCTATCCCATCGAAGCCACGAATCAAACTTTTTAATGGGAAGACTGCGACGAGGGAGCACTCGGGAATCCGAGAATTATTTTTCCAAAAAAAAAAAAACACGTCCCCTAGTTTCCCAGCCACTTTACCAGAACACCCATTCGACCCCTTGGCTCTTCATCTTTTCGAACCGGTGGGGGTGATTTACGGCCGTGAATTATTCTGGCCTGAAATATCTGAACGCGTCTATCCCTAGGAATTTTGGGGGTTGATGAATTCGGGGGCTGAAGCTTTCTTTTCACTCGAGTCCGCAGTCGAGAATTAATAATGACTATATACTGATCTTCCTTTTATAGGTTTCTTATTTCGTTTACCTCTGACATCGTGTTCCCCCAAAGCAAGTAAAATGGCATCTAGAAAGCTAAGAACACGACTGTATTTATGAATTAGTGCGGGTCAGCTTAATTTTTCGTAAAAATCTATAATGACCAGATATCGATCTCTCTTCTACGACATAAATGTTCTATTATATTTCCTGCGGAGGAAGCAAAATGGCACGTGGTGAACAGAAAAACCGAAAACACGAGTTCCAATATCCTTCCGATAGAAGCACTCGGAAGAACGAGGGGGAAAAAAAGTAAAAAGACATCCATCTTGGAAATAAGGACTTCAATATAGATGAAAGGAAAACCCAGATCCGGGAGATAAAACGTCGGGAAACGGCGAGGCAAAATGGCACGCCATTGTTGAAACGGCAAAGCATCCTCGTGTTTTTGTCGTACACAACCCCATGGGGGGATAGTGTGTAAAATACACGTGTGCGAACGATATGTGTATCGATTTCACGAAAACGGGCCAGTGATACTACTTTCGGCACGCACACACGTCCGATCCATTCTCGCGTCGAACTTTCCTTGTGCTTGCATAACGTTGATGAAACGCGTGCACAGACACACATACGTGAAAAGAAACTACCCTCGATCCGCAGCGAAACGGAATTTTTATCGGGACCGAGAAATCGATACGACCCGCGAGCACTCAAAACCGAGACACCAGTCATTGAAACTGAGACACCGTGACCTGCGCGAAACGTCATCGACAGGCTCTCAGCCATCCGTACATTTCGCGTATCGCAAATTTTAGGTGTAGCAAAGATTCGAACATTGGTCTTTCCTATTTTTTAGTTTTTTTTTTTAGTTATTTTCGAATCACCTACACCCCAGCTTGCAAATATTGAAAATGATTATACAACACGGTTTGAAAATTTTAAATATTCTCCTGAATGCAAATTTTTAATGTCACATAAATATTTCTATACATATAAATTATTTATACATATCTAATTGCATTTAATTCTTACTAATATATTTAAATTTGAATCATTTCACGTTAAATTCATTTAGTTCCGAATCTCCCAGCAAAATCCATAAACTTTCGAAGGTAAAATTGATTCTGTAATAAAAGAGAGTATCCACATTGCTATTACAATGCAAACAAGTGTACGAAGTGCAAGCAATAACCTCTCACAAATTCATAAAACAAACATGAAAAGCATAACAATGAAAGGGTCGAGTCGATCGATCGAGTGCCTTCGGTACGGGTCAAAAAAAATCCGAAAACACACAAAACAATTTCTTAAACAAAGACTGCTCGCTTCCACGATAAATAACCAGCTTGTTGGTAGCTCTGAACTGCACGTTGGAAATTCTTTTTCGTTTTCCCGCACACATATTCGTTGGTTGCTCGCAGACAGCCGCTGTAATTGGACACGGTCAAGGTTTTCCGCATAAAAATTACACAGTGGCACGGGTAAGAAGGGCAACATCTTCCTCTGGACGGTTTCTCGGTGGGTGAAGGACACCGTAAGTTCCGGTAAAGTTTAATTAAATCCACTTCGGTGGCCGCGCGTGGCGAGCATAAAATTTGAAACTTGCGAGGTCCAGATGCACGCCGTATTAAGCGAATTTACTGTTGGGTTTCGCGTCCGACGAATGCGCCTGGAAATTGCGCATAAAAATTGTTTACGCGAATTTCCGAAAACAAAAAAACTGTGACTCTCGAGTGGAATATTCAATTACGTGAACAGGCAACGAAAAACGATGGGAATGCTGGGGAAACCACGACAGCCGCATCGTTAGGACACCAAACTCGTCGCAAATTGTTAGGATCCTTTCTTCGAATTAATTAAAGCGATCAACACCCTCGAAATTTACTGGAGGCTGTGCGAACATTTTGTGGAATTTTGGTGGTCGTAGATCGACGGATTAAACGAACAGTTTGGTTGTTAATTCTCTTGTTAAAAGAATTTTGTAGGCAACAGGCTATCATTCATAAAATTCTTATGTTTATATTTTAGGAGGAATCAAATACCAGTTTATTTCCCTATTTCGTAATTTTTTCAAGTTGTTAACGATATGATAATATCCTCAGGATCATGGATGATATTCATATTTAATCAATTCTCGTTGTTGTATGGACCGGGGTCAAACAAACTTTTTTCAACCGAACAATATTTATTCTCACAGCAGAATCTGGCGTTAAATAAAAAAATACTGGTGCAACAATAATCGACAATGGTAGGTTTCAATTTCAAAGCACTGTGAATCGAGCGAAACTCGTGAATCATGCATGGCTGGATAACGTGCACATTATCGGGGTCAGCAATTATGAATATTGTATTAAAAAGATGAGCAACCCTTATTCATAAATATTCTATTCAGTCTATTGATTTTTCAACGTGAAGCTTCGCATTGTCTGCTATAATTATTTCTTGCAAAAAATTTGTTTTATTTTCGCTGTTCCTGATTACACTGCAATACATCGAGTACGGTGTTCTTAAAAAATAATCTTCAATAATGTTTACTACCTCGAGCACCGTTCCGATAAATAAAAATGAATTTTTCTGTGATTGCAGCCACGTAAAATGTTTTACCAGCGTGCGTATTCGGTGAAACAATCGCGCGATAAATAATAATAATCATTCGAGCGCGAACGGTTGGAAAATTGAATTTTTTAATTAATTGCCCGGGAATCGCGTCGCTATCAATTCCCGGCGAGTTCTCATCGACGAGATTTCCAGTTTATTCCCTCCCCTATTGATCTTTAGCGCGGGCGAACGTATCGACGAAGAAAAACGTAATATTTCTGCTCGGGTTGGCCCAGAAAACCGGGGAAACCTTTTTCCACCGTGTCTTGAAAAATGGAGCATCGAAAAGTTTCGCTTTGCCGCGCTATTTCTTATTTTTCCAGACATATATAGAAACGGGCAACCGACGAGTGAAAAAGTACTCTCATAAGGAAATAGCATAAATTCGTGGCCGGGCACTAAATCAACCGTAGTAAAGACCGTCCCTGTTTGTACCCGGCACTCACCAACCGCGATAAACTTTACCGTTTCCCATTAAAATGACCTACTTAAACGATCGACGATCTGGTCCTTCGCTGAAAGAGCGCTCGCGCGGTTCTTCCTATAATAACTTGCTGCGATTTTAATCGTTTTAAAAGGGCTTGAAATTAGCAGACGTTTCGTGCTTGTATACTGGAATGCTCTACTTCGGTATGAAGTAGGTGACAGGGGGATATTAAGGCTCTCCATTATATCATAACATTACATGAAATCACTATTTGTTCAAAGAAAAAATATTTCTGCATTCTTCAAAGATTGTTAAATGTACTCAAAAACGTTTCAAATCGATATATTTATTATTCTTGCTGTGATAAATACCTGAAGCATCCTCACCCGATCATTAAAGTAGTAAAAACCATATATTCTCTGCCATAAGTTTCGAAAACATCACTATTGTCACAAACAACAAATATATCTGTCAGAGAAGGTCTGAGACCGGGGAAGGGGTCGGCTCGCCTTGTAACGAGCCTTCGACGAAGCTAATTCGTTTCCTTGTTCGAGAAATAAAGTGTTTTCGTGAGCTCTGTGTGAAATGTTCGAATGATTGATACTTAAACGATCGACGATCTGGTCCTTCGCTGAAAGAGCGCTCGCGCGTTCTTCCTATAATAACTTGCTGCGATTTTAATCGTTTTAAAAGGGCTTGAAATTAGCAGACGTTTCGTGCTTGTATACTGGAATGCTCTACTTCGGTATGAAGTAGGTGACAGGGGGATATTAAGGCTCTCCATTATATCATAACATTACATGAAATCACTATTTGTTCAAAGAAAAAATATTTCTGCATTCTTCAAAGATTGTTAAATGTACTCAAAAACGTTTCAAATCAATATATTTATTATTCTTGCTGTGATAAATACCTGAAGCATCCTCATCCGATTATTAAAGTAGTAAAAACCATATATTCTCTGCCATAAGTTTCGAAAACATCACTATTGCCACAAACAAAAATTATATCTTAAACCATGTGGTCGCTAATGACCTAGATGTTAATGCGACCACATTAAAAAAATAAAACATTAATAAATAAATAATAAATAAAAATTATATCTGTCAGAGAAGGTCTGAGACCGGGGAAAGGGTCGGCTCGCCTTGTAACGAGCCTTCGACGAAGCTAGTTCGTTTCCTTGTTCGAGAAATAAAGTGTTTTCGTGAGCTCTGTGTGAAATGTTCGAATGATTGATTTCTTCGGTTCCTCGTCTCGATGGATAAGCCAGGAAGTGAAGGAATTTCGGGGATCTCTATATTCTTTAAAGATTGACAAACATACATACTAAGAAATTTTTAAATGAATATATCAAGTAGTTTCGGTGCAAAAAATTCCGATAGAGTCTCTCTAGGCTTTACAGCCAGACAATAACGATGTGCCAGAACAATGTTCATCAGACGCGGCCATTGAGGAACATAGAGAGAGACAAAGAGGCGGTTAGCATGATCTAGTCATCGATGCAACACAAGCACATTATGTGCTCTCGGTATAAAGGAGCGGATCGAACGAGTTCTATGACTTGTTAACGATTCAATCACTGACGAAACGATTTCGGGGATCGAGATTTACTTGGTTCCAACGATTCGTCCGAAAAAAAGTTATTCTGTAGAAGATATAAAAGTATTTTTGAAGATTGACAAACATACATACTAAGAAATTTTTAAATGAATATATCAAGTAGTTTCGGTGCAAAAAATTCCGATAGAGTCTCTCTAGGCTTCACGGCCAGACAATAACTATGTGCCAGAACAATATTCATCAGACGCGGCCATTGAGGGACATAGGGAGAGACAAAGAGGCGGTTAGCATGATCTAGTCATCGGTGCAACACAAGCACATTATGTGCTCTCGGTATGAATCATGGAAACGAAGTGTGTGGTATACGAGGGGTTGCATAGATGCAGGAAGCGTTCGACCCGCTATTGAATAAAATCGCGCAAGGCTCGTTCGTTCGTAATACCCTAATATCCTATCGAGTTCTTGCTCTTTGATAGAACCTGGCCGTCAGGATCCACGGATTGCGTGAATACTAAGTCCGCAGTTCCGCCGGCAACTATGCGTCCTACATCCGTTTGCTGGCCGATGAATGCCTGTGAATGACGTCATTGGTAGCCGGATTAATTCGAGGAAGGGACCAACCAAGGCGGAAATGATCAATCAAACTTTCAACTGACGTATCTTCATCGGACTACGAATTTTATGCAAAATAATTTCTACCCCTAAGGATTTCTCGGTGTCCATCACATTCAGAATCTGCCATTCCATATATGGATCACGAAGATTTCAACTAAAAACTTAAAATTCAAATATCGCGCATGCTTGGAGAGAACAAACTCTGGAAATAAAATCGACAGACATAAATGAAATCGGTATGCGAGGATTTTTAATATACCTTTAAATTACTTTTGCCTTTCTCTGTATTTGAACTTGAATACTTGAACTGTGTTATTCGTTTTCTAAAATATGAAAAGAAGTTACGCCGCTATTGTTAGTTCTGTCCGTGTTATTGTTTTGTCTTCGTTATTGTTCAGTCTTTGTTATTACGGAATAATTAGCGCCGTCTACGCCAATGGCTCCACCCAGCACCGTCGTCTTTCGCGTTCCGTTAATTTTCTTATTTATGTTTTGCCCGACGAGAACTGCGTAATGTTGTTTGCAGAGAAAATGGCTGCCCGCCGGTGTTTGTGTTCGTTCATTTCCAGGCAATCGCGGAGCAAGAAATATGGGGCTCACAGTTTCGAAACGTTCGCAAATTTTAATGGAACGATGCTTTTATCCGAGCAGAGAGATCTAGAGAAATTTGTATCTTTCAGCTGATTTATTGGCTTTAATATTGTGACCATCAGACCCGTTCAATTAAAGGCATTTTATTTCACAATCAGAATTTTGTTTATTCCATGCGGAATTTGAGCGAAGTGCTTCGTTCATTACAAAATTATGAGTATTCAATGTAGGCAGACCTTCGTTTAAAAGTCGATGGTTTCAATCTACCTACTTTTATATAAAAATTGATTGTTATAAAATTGCCAACTTATGCTGCTTTTGTTATTCTGCTGTACTTTCTATTTAAATATTAACATACAAGTTTCGAAGTCAATATACTCTCATTCTCAAGTAATGTCGATTTCGAAAAAAAAAGGAAAGAGTTCCAAATAGAGAAAAATGGGATTGAAAACGTGTGGGGTAACTGTTTCGAGGTTTCCAAACGAGGGTTTGGTACTTGGTTATCCTTCGGTTTTCCTTCTGTTCGATGGCCGACAAGGGAAACTCCATAATTCACGCGAAATTCCGAACCGGGTAGAGAGGGGGGCAAGGGACGCGAAGAAATTGGTAATAAACAAGAGAAACATCCTGCCGCAGGAAAAGTTTTCTAATTACAGCTAAATCTTACAGTTAGCCGGAATCGGTTTAGTTTCTCCAACGAGACTGTCGGCGAGTTATAACCGAATTTTCGAGTTCGCCACGAACAAAACTTTGCCGCGCAGTCGGCCCGGGTCTCGATGTCTGTCGCAATTTGCATAGATACCTGCGGATGTGATTACGATACTGTTTCGAATCGCGAGATAAACGATTCAAGTAACGCTCTCCGTTCTGCAAACCGCCGCAATTATAATGCTGTTATTATTTCACCAATGTTTACTACGGTTTTTAATAACTGCGATAGGAACTCTTGAATGGAGATCTACTTTACTGCAGTCACTTAAATGTAATTCTAAAAAGATTTTACAATCGTTTCATTCGTGATTTTATATATTCAGAATAGTGGTTTGTTACTACTGGAGACAATTCTTAATTGTAATTGAACTAAATGTCTTTTAGAACTAGAAATTTGTTGACGACATTATTATATTGTAGCAATCAAACAATTTTGAATTGTACTTAAATGTACAAGTTAATATTAATTATTTTCAAATATTTACACGAGGCACATGTTGAATAAAAATTTATTTAGCTGATGTTTTAAATTCATTCAATCCTCGAAAATGTCGTCCGGAAAATCTAGAAGAATTTTAATAACTCGGTTTCCGTCTGATAATTTAATGGAAATTATTTTTGCAAAATTTTGTGTTTCCATTTGTGAATAAATATTTGTGTTGGAATAATTCGACGACACGAGAAATGCCCCGGCGAAAAGCGTCGCGAATCGTGTGCCCAGCACTTGAACAAATTATCGATGAATTTCTATCGGCATGGGGGAAGAGATGGTTGAACTTTTGGATGGGATTTCGTTTCCACTTTCGATAGGGCAAACATGAACTTTTGACCCGGATCGCCGGCGTAACTCTTGCCGCGGCCTCAAGTATATTTGAGAAAGTAAATCGACCGTCTTCGAGAAACGATTTATCGAAATACGCCCGAATCGCGTTACCGAAGGCTTTAACGATGTGAATATTTGCCGGGACTTGCTGCTTGACTTATTTTATGGGTCGTATCAAACTTTGAATTCCAGGTGTGTTTATTTAAATGGTTCGTTTCCACCGTATGTAAAATAAGATCGCAGACGGAGCCTGGCTCCCGCTAGAGGCTGCAAAAGATTCGATTCGAACATGCAGACGACATTTACAGAGAATTAGCCACAACAGACAAGAATTACAAAAATTCGTTGGAGCTTTGTTGGACCATATAAAATATTAGACAAACTATTTTCTCTCTAATCACAGAACATCAGCTGATTAAATTACTACAAACGACTTGAATCAATTATTTTATTGCATAATTTTGCAGAGACTTGCATTAAAACAATCAGTTTTCAAGTAAATATTTAGCTACATTGAATTCGTATTATTTTCCTATGAAATATTAATGCGCAAAAATTATTTTCAACTTTAACCATTTTTCATGCTTCAACCGTGAGAGTAGTGATGATGATTTTTACATAGAATGATTCCGTAATGTCTACCCAATACAACGATATATTCTTTCATAATATTATATTATAAAAGCTTGAACATTTTTAACAAATGTAAAGAGTGGGTCTTTTTGTTCAATTTTTTAATTATGCTTCGAACGTGATGAAAGTCTCAGTACATTTTTGGCGACTCACGCAAACGATACGAATCCATGTTTGCGCAAGGATCCTCGGTCTACTAATTAACTTTCAAGCTCCGCTTTCCGGCGCGAGCGGAATCCATCGAATCAAGAGGCTTGTTCATTAACCGCGCGCAAGATGCGAGATTATTTTCCACAGAAGGGTAGAGGGGGTGGGGGAGTTAATGATCTCAACGACAGTGTCAGTCTGAATAATTTCCAATTCAAACATTTGTCTGTGCCCAAGCTACGGGCTGATTGACACGCGTCGAGCGCGGAATATTGCGCGCTTCAAACACTATAATCGAGCCGAATCTAACGCATCGGTGGATCGAGGATATTCTGCAATGAGTGTTGTTTCTCCCCCGAGCATGTCTCGGTCTCGTTAGCTTTATGTAATTATGCTCGTCCGGATTGCAGCCCCCGGACTGCGACCCGCACCCGGCATTAGCGTGCACGCTTCATTATCACAGGATAATTGATAACACTGTCCGACAACAATTTCACGTTTCGATAAACAATTCTAGACTCTGCTGAACGCCGACACAAAAGTCGCTTTTCTCCACCAGGGTTTTCATAATTTTAGTCTGCGACAGAGGGTGAGTTTTTGGCTTTCTAGAATTTTTTAACGATTCTGTGAATTCTCCCAAATATTACAGTGTATTTTTGATTACTCATGTTGTAATTTCTTATCGGCGCACAGGTTCGATCATTATGTTACAAATTTTTTCTTTTTTAATAAATACTTATTCCTCGGTCCTTTACTTTTATGGGTGACATCACATAAGGTAGAAATAACCCGCTAACTGTATGCAACAGGATATTAGCATCAAAATCGGTTCGCACGGAGTGAACCACCGATGTATATCACTGAGGAATAAGCATTTATTAAAAATTAAAAGTTTGTAACATAATGATCGAACCTGTGCGCCGATAAGAAATTACAACATGAGTAATCAAAAATACATTTACGATCGATAATTGAATTACCCTATTACAGTGTATATTCTTTTTTAAACAGTATACTTGTTTGAACAATATTTACAAGTAGAATGTGTAATTTCAAGAACACGTGAAACTAATTAATCAGGCGAGGTCTGTCAGAAACGCGAGAAAAAAAAGAGGCTAGGCAAAAATCAAATCGCCGAGCCAATTTCGAGATTTTCCGGTTGAGGGAAAAGGGACACGCGTTTTTGTTCGGAAACGAACGCGAGTTTTCAGACCGAAACTGCATAATCCAATCCCGATCTCGCATACAAATTGGAAAATACAGTCTGCCTAATGCGTTTCAATTAATTTGTGGCCGAAGGCCACCTTCCTGCGCGGCCAGATTTTCCGTGCCGTTGAAAAATGCCCGCGCAATACGACGACGTGGCACGGCACGGCTCGGAATCGCTAAAATCGCAGATTAATTTTAATTATAACCGGGCCGAGTGTAAGAGACGGTTCTCGCGAGGTCGTGAAATTTTTCGGGTTTTTTTTTTGTCCGCCATGCCGCGCTGTGATGGCGGATATATATTTATGAAAGAATGTAACGCCGTGAACCGACGCAATAAAATTAACCTAGGGGAAAAACTTAGCTTTAACGTTGCGCCGCGTTCAAACGGCGCGCGTTTAGAAATTCAATTACATTCTCACTCGCTGTCGCCGGTACACTGTCGAGAAATAAAACGCGCACGAAAGTTCCCAGTTTGTAATATTGCGGGAAGTTAGAATATTTTCGAAATTTCTTACGAATTTTTAACTTCTGCATATGGCGCGCAGAGTTAACTTCTCGCTGGAGTATGAAATTTAATGAAAATTGCTAGTTTCTGAGATTGACGGATTTTTGTAATTTGTTAGGAGAATGTTTCAAGTTTAATGTTATTTTAAATATGAGAAAATGTACTTATTAACCAAAACCAGTGATATTACTATTTATTTTCCTGGTGATTTCTTTTGCACATACATTGTGTACATACATGACAATAACTAATTGACATATATGTACAAATTATTGAAATATGAAGTTCCTCTCGCTTTTTGAAATTCTTCGTGACAAGAGCGGTTTCATTCTTCCTTTGCATACAAACGGGTCAAAATAATCAATAATGTATTCAATTATAAAAGCACACGTTCCCTCATCAAATATTCAACTATATTAATTAGGTACGACTATATTGCATTCTGTTTTAGTGATACTTATTGGCTGATCAAGAATTTATAATGCACTCTGGATAATCTCCAAGCAGGATTCAATCTTCATTTAAAAAATCGATTTATTCCATTATCACGTTTTACATCCCGGCAAAGCGTCCAAAGAATCGCTGTAGGATCAGATTAATTGCAAAAACGGAATATTTGTTCTCGTTTGCAGAGGGATAATTGTGCAAAAGGGTTGAGCGACGATCCGTCGTATCCGGCTGCGTATCGGTGTATTTACGGTCGGTAAACATTTAAATGCAACTCCGACGAAGACTCTCCGGAGAGGACAGGCAGATTATTAATCTCTAGACAAACAATGCTAACGAAGGACGACCCGGACTATGTACATAAACGCGCGGACCGCGCAAAGTCGGGGTTGTCTTAGCGGGTAATCAATCTCCCGGGGAACACCGTGTGTCTAACCCCTCTCATAAATATCGTAAAACTCCGGCTAACAACCCTCCGGTTTTCTAAACGCTTTCATTTCGAGCAATTAGAAAAACTCACGTTCCCGACCAACTCCATTTATTTATTTTATTAGTTCCATTGATTTACATTTTGAGTGTCGTGTGTGCACTTAGCAAAAATGAAATTTCATTAGACGCGCACTTCCACGATGAGCGGTTACATAAAAATCATCTTCAGGGTTTGGTAAAATATAATAAAAATCGATGAGATTATCTCCATGATTCCGACAAATAATATTGTGGAAATATTTCCCATTGTAATTTAATTCAATAGTATGATACGTGAATTTGGCAAACTGTTTGAAAATCGTCTGGATTCGAGCCCTTTACTGTATAAGGGTTAAAAATAAAAATTGGGGGTGATTGGAGGGCACAAATTCTTTCTTCCGAGCATACGGCAACAGACGTCCAAGAATTTCTTGGTCCTAGTGTGCCAGTCTACAATTTCCTCGTGAGTCCAGGTTAATAGCGAGTTCGCCGTGCGCGTTATCCAATTTCGGAAATAATCTCCCGTCGTAAAAAGGAGTAATGAAACAAGTTCGTTCGAGGGCCGTAGGCAGGAGGGGCGGTCCAAGGGGAGAGGCCGTTCCCGGCCCAGGAAGTTGGCCGCCATCATAAAACACGCGGAATTTTAATGAACAAGTTGGGAAATTTCAGTGAGAAATAAAGTACGACCGAAAGAAAGTCTCTCGAGTGTACGTAGATGCTCTCAAATTATACTGGAAGTCCCGCGAGTGGAGCTCGAGGAAGCGATGCCAGAAGGGAGGCCATATTTTACTTTATTACGAACGTGTACGGAGACGGGCTTCTGCCTTGTCTCCTCGGTCTCAAACAACAGTTTGTTCTCGTCTCTTCGTTTGCCTCCTTCTATACTTCTCTCTTCCTCCTCCTCCTCCGCCCCTTCTTCTTCTTCATGGTTCTTTTCCTTTCTCTCTATATTCTTCTCGTCCTTTCTTCTTTTTAATATCTCTCATCGACCAACTACCCGCCCAAGCTAAAAGTCTTTTTATCCCGTTTTTCGTCGAGTTTCCACAACCTAGCCCCGGAGAGATTCTGATTGCAGAGATGCGACTTTCCCCGGCCGATGCTGACCGGATTCGCCTAACTTCCCCTCGCAGGAATGTTTTATCTTTGATGATTTAAGGCCGCCCTTGGACATTAACTTCCTCGCGAGAGATTTCCTGGTAAACGTGCTAATACTAGATCTTACGGGAAACTGAAAACGACTACTTTTACATTACTTTATAGAAAATATCCAGAATATGTCTGTAAAAATTTTAGCCATTTCCTTACGATATTTACAATTGGATAAAACATAAAACAGTAAAACAAATGTATAAATTTAGATGTTGTTAGATTCTTCTCAATATATAAAAATTATTAAGAGATGAAATCAAATTTTATAATCAACCCCTTCTTCGCCCACAATCGATGAAAAATCAGTAAAACAAATGTAGAAATTTAGATGTTAGATTCTTCTCAATATATAAAAATTATTAAGAGATGAAATCAATTTTTATAATCAACCCCTTCTTCGCCCACAATCGATGAAAAATCAGTAAAACAAATGTATAAATTTAGATGTTGTTAGATTCTTCTCAATATATAAAAATTATTAAGAGATGAAATCAATTTTTATAATCAACCCCTTCTTCGCCCACAATCGGTGAAAAATAAAAATTTTGTCTAGTTTAAAAATCATCGTGGGTCTTCACCATAAGATTCGTTAAAATACAACAAGGTGTTAATCGAACGAATTCCTTCATAAATCATGGTGTTTTTATAGAAATTTCGTGCACTGTATTTTTCCGACGCTCCGCGTGGCATGCGGAGTTGAACGAACCCTCAGTTCGAGAACTCGAAGGGACCGGAGAGACTGTAGCCAGACAAAACAGCTTGTAATTGAAGTTCCAATAGCAGACACGCTGTAATGCCACCGTCGGAGCCGCTAATGGCAGCTTGGCAACCAGTCGAAAACGCGTGGTATACCTGTTTAATCATGAAAAAAGAGAGCCGCGGCGATAAGGGAAAACTAGCACGGCCGTTCTCTCTAGTTTCCCCCCATGTTCCCCAGCGAATTTAATTAACAAATAGTCCGCCTAGTGCCTCCTTTCATGTCCTAGCCCCGTGTTCTTCGTTTCTGCACACTCGGCCGGAAGCACGAACGCGATTGCAGCAAATTGAATGCTCTTCCCTGCCCCTCCCTGCAACCGCGGCTCGGCGTTTTTCATTTTACCCCACGGTGGTCTCTCTTCTTCGGCTTTCGTGGCGTCCAAGTGCTTCTCGTCCTTTCGTTCTTTCATTCTCTCCCCTTTCGCCGGGCCCTTTCTTTTAATTGAGCTCCGCGAATCTGAACAGTCCGCGCGCGCGTTCGCAGATTACGCCGTGATTTTCTGTTTTCTTGCGAACTCGCTAATATCAGTTTATTAATATTGGTCTAGTGATCTGCGTTATCCTAATTTTTATCAAGTCGTTGTTTTACGTCAGTCATGGGCAACTAATTGCTCCCGGGCTACCGAAGTGTAAGAATGTTTTAATTTTATAGTATTATATTTAGTTAAGTTTTCAAGGTTTAGTATCTTCTCTATCATATCTATTCATTTAATCGAAGACGATTAATTTGTCACGATGACCGAATTGTAAGAATGTTTATACCACCATGTCGATGACTAAATGTATTACTCATTTACCTGTTATTGATTTATACTGTTATATATAATATTATTGATTTATACGTTGCGTTAGCATTTTGTCCACAAATCCATGTTACCATGAGTTTTGGTTAAATAAACAGTTTCCTACGAGTGAGTAAAGGATATTGACGTGTCAAGCCTCCTTACAGAAGGATATCGTTTTGATAGTAACAAAGAGGTGCTTCTTTTGTAATTGACTTTGGGCCAATCCTCTATTCCCTACGAGTTAGTAGACGTTTACGAGAAAACGAATATGCATAGAAAAATGACTCGTTCGTATTTTGCATAAATTCCACTGAAATAGAACCGTAGAGGCTAAGCTCCATAATGTTCTTTATAATTTCCTGACCCTTACGAACAACGGAACTGCGTTATTTTCTGAACAGACAGAAGTCGCGTTATTTCAAGATGCCAGCAAACCATACTCGAGCAGACGAGCCAGGATTAAACTGACAGAAGTCTACTCGCGAGTCTACACAGTGCCTCTCCAGGGTAATTCTCGTGTCTGCTGTCTACTCGAATGAAGTCTTCTGACTTTTCTACGGTACATAAGCCCGCGATGCGCGCTCTGCGTTAGCTTAATGCTACGTGTTCATGCGAGGGTATCCATCTACCAGGCTTAAACACCTCGCGTGTTGCACCCACCAGCGTGGAAACAACAATTGCCGGAGCGTATTGTTAGACAGTTGCTCTCGGAGTTCTACCCTCCGAAACAATTCCCAAAAGCACACCTCTCAAGGTAGCACTCACTCTGTGATAAGCGATCCCCGCTATCTACCTGTGCCTCGTCTAATCTACCTAATCGAGCCGATGAATGGAGAGAAACGGTAATGATAACGTGGGCGGCCGGGTCTTCGATGGTTTAAGCAGGGAACCCTCTGTTATCCGATTATGTACTTTCGTCGATTCGTTGCAGGGGCGGGAGAACGGATAAATGGGCTGTCTGGAGCTGTATTCCAGTTTTCGTGAAGGAGATAGTGGCGTGCTAACATAGTTTCATTGATATCAAAGATTTTCTTATTGAACCTGTAGCAGACATGGTGCGTGGGAAAGAGGATCTTTCCAGACGTGGAAATTTCGTCTTTCCTCAAGTGCGCTCTCTGGGCAGTCGGGCCTAAGGATAGGCCATTAACCCTTTGCACTTGGAGCTATTTTAACTCGAAAATTAAACGTTTCTTCTGACCTATAATATTTCCATTCTCTATGATTTTTTAAATTAGATAAATATGAAATTGATATAATACCTCATACAATACTCAAATGTGTAGTAATTGGTTAGATACCGACATATCTGATAGTGTAAACAATTATTTAAATAATAGTACGGCAATTTTTAGTAGCGCCTCAGAGTGCTAAGGGTTAAAGTGACGATTGCCAGAACCTCGGCTCGACCGTTGTTGGGTCCTTGGCGTGACGATTCCCAGCACTCTATATCAGGTAACTTTCTTCATGTTCGTGGGAAATGGGCATTTTCCTTCCCCCGCTTTAGCTGTGTTTGGGACGTCACCCAAAAAGACCTCTTAACAGTGGAGTTAGAAACCTGAGAGACTGTGACGAGGCAATATCGTTAACGCACGGTATAGCAGAGAAGACTCTCATTGTGCTAGATATTGTTTATCAGCATTTTCTCATTTTTAACATATATACAATTAATTATGTATGTATGTAATGGAGATATTTGGTCCCCTCAGGGTTTCAAATCCCGTTCCATAATTCTCACCCCTACCAACACTCTCCCTATGGCTTATTTGAGCGGGACCTACTTTTTATTACGGTGGGTTCCGAACCACCTTGGGCATCACAGTTTCTTAAAATAGCACATTGAATATTTACAGAGGTGCCGGGCGCGGGATTCGAACTCGCGACCGCCTAGTCCCATCGCGCGCTCTATCCACTGACCCACTGCGCGCCCCGTATTTACAATTAAATAGTTTAACCCAATATTGTAACATGATATTTGGTCCCCTCAGGGTTTCAAATTCATTTACCAATCCCCCTCTTTTCCATTGTCACCATCGCCTATTTATGGTGGGTTCCGAACCACCTTTTGCCAACAACACGTGAAAAACACCTCGGGCGGGTCACTTTGCGGTTTTTTACCAGACGGTCACCCATCCTAGTGCCGTTCACGTTCCACATTGTTTAACTTCGGTGATCTAACGAGAACCGGTGCTTTCAACGGGACTACGGTTGTTGGCCAGTTTAACCCAAGATATAAACATCATTTCTTCCATCACAACCTCCTAAAAACCTATTGCTGTCAGACAAACTGATATAATTCGAAGCAACCGGCATAAAACCAGAATCCAGATGGAACGCTCGCAACTCAGGGTCAGACCAGATCTAAGGCCAGCCAGCCTCGGGTCAATAGACATTCGTCGTCGCCCCGTACGAGGTAGCAATTCCCGAAGGACTCGGAAACACGCGTTCCGTCTACGGCATCGAGAATAGTTGTAGCGAACCCGGTAGACCTATCCATCGAGAACCTTCCGTTCACGGAAACACCGTTTCGTCAATAACAGGGCGAGAGCTCGGGCACAGTTAGCACCGCATTCAACTGGATAGCTGTACGCGGAAGTGTTGCAGGCGAACGGTTGCGGGGGCGTGTGCGGTGTTCGTGGGTGCCGTGGTGGGTGGATGGAGTTGGGTGGTTTTCGAGGGAGGAGAGGGTCGCGGGCTGGGTATCTCGGTCCGTTTTCATTTTGCCAACTGAATATAATTTGCCATGCGAACGGGTATGTAGGTTAGCGTTTTCGTGCTCCCAGCTACGCGCGCGCGCGCTGCAAAGCATTATGTACCGGGTGGAGTGTGCTCTAGCCGAGAAGGGGTGCTCGCATCAGTCGACCTTCTTTTCGCCTGTTATCAACGACACACCGCTCCTGCGGAATAGAGTGTCGACTCCTGTTCGTGGAAACAGGACCAGAAGAATCGAGAAGATCGATAGAATCGAACGTCTTAACCCTGACGAGGCATACAAGGTGTCTCATTTAAAGTTTCCCGCTTAGTCCATTGGTAAAAATTTCTAATGAATCCTTCGTTTGTGAACCATCAAGTAAACCACAGTAACGCCGACTAATCATTGTCATTGGAATTATAATGTAGAAGAACATTTCCAAGGTTCCTTTTAGTACAACACCATTCATATATTCGGACAATCGAGGTTTCACTGAATCGTGAATTACACAGGCAGCTATGCTGCGAACCATGCCTTGTTTGAACTCATTCTAATAAAAATAACCACTATATTAACAGGAGTTCCCATTGCACTGAAATCGAGATACAATTTGTTCTATTCGCTCACGCCACTTGGCATTGTTCTCACGTGCTGGAGACTTGTAGAGGAGAAGAAGGAAAGGACGAAGGGATAGCAGGGAGAGTAAAGGAAATTTTAGCTGAGGACGGAAGGGGAGAAGAATGGATGAAGAGACTAGATAGGGAGAGAAAAGAAATACAGGAAGGAAGAAGTGACGACTGAAGAGAGGAAAAGCTGAGAACAGAGAGGAAAAAAAAGAGAAGGAAGATTGATTGATTGATTGAGAGGACGAGTGTGTGAGAGAGAGAGAGAGAGAGAGAGAGAGAGAGAGAGAGAGGAAGTGAGAGAGAGAGAGAGAGAAAGAGTGAAAGAAGAGAAAAAATGCTCATAGGTTGTAAGAACTGTAATAAATTAAATGTAGAGGGTTCGGGTTTCCCCTGTAACCCGAAAGGGAACAGTAATAAATATACAATACAAATATACAATATACACTTGGCATTGTTCTCCAGCACGGTTCTCCCAAAATTTCAGCAATGGTGCTGTTAGATCAACATCATCTATGGTTTGGTTAACATCTGAGAAACTATCAGGAGCTGTCCAAAGCTTCGCTAGGTAAGATGAAATGCTTTTCAGCGTTACGTCCAAAAGCATTCGCGAGCATTTGTTCTTGAAAAGGCCCTCTATGCCTCTCTCCCGCTCTTTCTCTTTTCCTGTGGGTCTCGTTCGTGTGTCCAACCCCTGATAAATCGTGGCTGGCCACGATATTCGACGGGACGAGAATGGAAAGGGGATGGCGAACGCGAGTGGGTGGCTCGTTGCAGTTGATCGGCGAGCGGTATCGATGACAAATGTGTAACGGAGGGACAAATTGCTTTGTTTCTACAGCGCGAAATTGTAGCGGGAAAAACGAGAGAGGCGGATAGGTCGGGGAACTTTGTTTCACACTGCGAGGATGGTTACCAGAGTCAGAAGAAACCACGAAATCGAGATAGTGCGGGAACGACTGGCACAGAAAATCGTCTATGATCGTCAATCAGCAATCCGATTGGTAACTTATGTGGAACAACTGATACTAATAAAGTTTCCTACAGGAACATTTTGGGTACCTGCTTTTCAATCATATATTATTTATTTAATTTTTGTGAATCTCTTCTTTGACAATGGGACCTTCATTGAAAATGAGTTAAGTTAAAAATAAAATAATTCAAATTATCCACAACTTATAAAATATAGAATATGCTTAGTCAGAACCAGCGGAAAATATATAATCGCTAAGAAAAACGGGTAAGAGTTAAACAGACGCGAAACTCCGCGAGAAATATGGTTTGCTGCAGCGGTAGGAGTACCCGGAAAAATTCAGATCGCGTAAAACCGTTCAAACAAGGAAGAAGACACGTCGGAATGTTGAGAAGATAGGTTTCTGGTGGACAATAGAATTTCGCGTGGCTGAAAATAGAACGTTCTGTTGAGCAGATTTCTCGTTCTCGGCGGAAGTCAATTTCGACTGGCCAGCCCGAGGACGAATCCGTGAATGGAACTAATATCCACGTCGACTTAAAATTCTGTTTAGCCAGTGGAAATAACGCGACACTTTCAACAAGAAACGGGAGAGAGAGAGCAGATCTCCTCTGAAAACGGAAAGGGGACAAGAAACCGGGCAAACAAGAATGAGAGACAGAGGACCGCAAAGAAATGGACCGGGGGCAGAATTAAAATTCATTTTTGCGAGGGAAACCGGTCGAATCTTTTTGCCCGAAACGCTCCTTTGAAACATGCTATTTCTACTGACTGAGACACTGGGAACTATAAAAATGGTGTTTGGAAACATGAAAACCTTTTTCCCATACTTCACTGAATTTTTGCTAGAATTGTGTAAAAGTTAGAGATCTTCTATGACGATCGCAATTTTCATCGCGCATTTATTATTTGCATTTTTAAGTCTGCAACATTTCATCTCCGTAACTAAAAAATTCGTTGCAAACTTGTAGTGAATTTGATAAAGTTTTTGTTTTTAAAAATAGGCTCGAATTGAATACTTTTTTTTTAATTTGAATCGAATTTTAGAAGTGTAACGGATTGAGAATTGAGTTATGCTGATTCTTGGGCGGTACTCATTTTCTTCGCGGGGCCGAAATTAATTATGCTAATCAGCGTTTTTCACTTTCCAATGAATTCATTTAAATTGGTTCGGATCTTTATAGGCATCGTATTTATCCATCCAATTTGTAATTACAGGCGGAACGCGAGCGATCGTTTAAACACACAAACGTGAATATGTTGTAAATGCGAAATATTTATCTTCGCAGCTAGATTCTTTAATTACACGCGACATTCGCGTGCTTTAACATTTCGAGCTGCTCATGCATTATTAAAATCCACGACGACGCTCCGATATCGCGACGATGCAATAACAATCAGTCAATTGTGCACATTCGATGCGTATCGCTCGTAAAAGCTGTAATTAATATTCTCGAAAACGTTTCCTGAATTGATGAAGTAGGTCCGAATATTTTTATAATATATCTACCCGGCTTTTTAATTATACTGTTTCGTAATGAGCGGCGAGTATTCCGACACGGTCGACCAAAAATTGACAACGCGAATTAACAAACTTCTCGTTCAATTTTCCTCGCGGCCCTTAATTGATGAAATACACTGAATTCTCATCTGAATCTAGTCGAACTGGAAAATCGTGACATTTAATTACACTCTTTGCCCACTGAACCGCACGTTGAAATTACTATTTTTTTCAGTGGTATTACAACTCGAACAAATTTATTGATTATTCATATTGGAAAATGTTCTTCAAGACTGTAATTTCTCTTTGTAAGAAAAGATATTGGTTCTAACATTTTAATAAGAAAATGGCTATACGAGAAGACAACAATCGAACCGAAAATCGAGCGTTAATGACGACCGGAACGGCCCGGTAAATCATGAACAAGTAGTTGCCAGTGAAATAAGTCGGGCCAATCGGGTTAAGGGATTTTTCCGGGGCGGTAGTTACTGCACGAAGGTCGGACAACATCGTTGAACATAATTAAGCTCGTAAGTAGACAGAGGATTACCTCCTCGCTATAAAATAAGCTCGAAAAATAAGCGTTATTGCGAAATCGAGCGAGAGGCGCGCCATTAATGCTTTCGATAATTCGAAACTCGCTTATTTAACTGTAATCAGCGTATCAAAAACGGAGGAGCTAGCTAAAGGGGCGGAATGCTCGTCATTGTTCGCAGCCGCTCTGTTAGAAACAATTTACAAGCAATTAGCATTATTACCGATACGCTTTTGTTTTGTTACTTTCCCTGGTCCTACTGCGCGACTCAAGCTCGCAAAATTTTTTTAGATATTGAATGGAATCATTGAGCCTCTCAAACAATGATATAAACTAAAGCATTAAAAGATTATTGAATCTTGCATTTTCAATCGCATCCGATATCGTTAAATGAAATACAACGAGATTTTGCTTGGTTCGCGCAAAATTCGCGTTGCTTATTATTAGTTATTCGACGCAACCGTGGACAAAAGCACGAAGTCAGCTTTATATTTCACCGTAGAGCTGCTGTCGCAGAAATATAACAAGAAACTTCAAGGTAAATCTCTTATTGAGCACCCGAAGTCTAATACCTTCCGAACAATAGCAATCTTAAGGCAACGTTAAACGAGTTTCTTCGGAGGAATTTGCTATGTCGCAGAGTCCCCTCTCGTTAACATCAGTCTAATAACTTCCATTCTGCCTTCTTTCGCTAATTATTCCGTGACTTTAATGATCCTGAATTTCTTATGTTTTCAATGGCGCCGAAACTTCGGTAACGAAGTAAGACCTACTTAACTCTACTTAATTGACCTCCGCGAGGTAAGATAAGTTACTTTCCCCCGACTTTTGCGTTGACGTCACGTGGAACGGGAGCATGAATTAAAGTAAATTGAGAAACTAATTGACAAATCGCCGTGAATTTGGAATGCTTCCGACGTGAATATTTATGCCGATAACCAACATTTTCTATCTTCGATATAACGGTATCCAATAATGTTGATTTCCCAAGAACAGAGAAATCTATAATTTTGCCATTGGTCGACAAAAACGTTAACCTTTCACTGCACAAAATTTTAATTTCCTTTAAATTGTCTTGAAATCGCTCAATGAATTCTTGGTTTGTCAGGAGTAGTTTTATGTTACGTAGTAACAATAGCATCATGTGACTTAAACAAGTTTTAAAAAGAAACTGAGGATGGGTACCGGGGTTATTGACACGAGGGGTAAAACAGTGATGTTCCAAGGGTGTCTCAGATCGAAAAAATTGATCGGCTGTCGCGAGTCCCCCTTTAATGAGCTCGAAGAATCGGAAAGTACCGTCTATTGTTGGAATGATCGATTTGTGGGCGGCAGAACGCAAAGACAAGCGGCTATCTGGTGGTTACAAGGGGTTACTGATAAAAACACTTATAAAGGATCTGATAGAACCAAGAAAACGATGCTCGAGAGAAAACAAGGGACTTATTTATAACTTCTTGAAACTTTCTATCTATACGTTCACTTTTTATTATGTTAAACGCCCGAGTTCATTTCGTCGGTCGGTGCACCACGTTGTCTATAAACACTGGGAGGGTTAGGAGCGATTCTACCCGAAAAATTCTGCACTTTCAGATATTTTTCATTACCTTATTTCTTAACAATTTTGTATGCACTAACGTGTTCGCACCAGCATTCATTTTCTTGCTCAATTAAAAATTTCATTTCTGAGGTAAGAGAAATGATTGACTTGTACTACTAGCGTCTTAAGAGAATCAAGTGGAACAGTTCGTCTATGGTCAGACACCGACTCCAATGTCATTAAAACGTCACTAAACGCGCTCAACAAAAAAATCTCTACCTACAGACTAAAAATTGAACCATGCGTGGTATCATTAAAAATTAACAAACCTCATTAAAAATTATTTTTACCGCCACTTCAAGGTACCTAAACATTTTCCAAATAAAAAACTGTTCTCCGACAAAACTAAAATTAGAACCACACACATTTTTATTCCCCTCTTCTCGAACTTTTATCCCATTTTCACGAAAAACAACTATTGCACCGCTCTGAAAATTTGTAAAAACTTTCCGATTGTCCTCGAGCTGAACAAGAGTGCTCGAGGATCGCATGTAGGCCACTTGACGCGTCGAATAAACAAATATCGAAATAAATCCCCGAAAAATCACGTTCACAGTTTACTGGTCGGCCGACGGTGGTAGGCGCGTGAAACGGCCGCGTGCCGTTTACTTTCGATTTACATTGCCAATAATTCAACGGCCGGCGCAGTTATGCAGGTAGTTATGCCTGCAACGTATGTCATCTACACAGTGGAACATGTGTTAGGCGGACTGGTACTGTATAAAGGCTCGCAGGTGGGATTTCAGAAACGGCAGGGGCCACTGGAAACCTGCCAGGTCTCCGTGTTCGATGATTCCGTATTAAACTTTCAATGTACGTCGGCGGATATCGCGTCGCAGCAACGACAAACGAACGTTCTGAACGAAGTGATGATAAACGGTCATTTTATTAAAGACTCTGTTCACAGGAACCGCTCGGAACCGTTATGAACACCACCCGGAAGTTGTGCAGAGAGGTTCGCGTACCCAGTGCACCGCAATTGCCGCAACTTCCGCGAGAAGAGCATAAAGCAAGCGTAGTCTACCATCGATTCTAGATCTCATGTGAATATTGCATAGCGGCCTCTCCAAAACTCGGACGTTTAAACGTCCGAGGCAATAGCCGGGAAAAGTTCTTCGGACATTGTTGCAAATGTGTCCACGTTACCCGGCTGCCGTTCGCACGGGTGTAGATGGCGAACCAGATATGGAAAATAAATGTCGGATAACAGATTCCAAGAATCGCTCAAACGCTGCTGAGCTTGCAACCGTATGTCTCGAATAATAAAATAAATAGTTTCTTATAGCAACGATTTTGGTATTATTGCTGGAGATTTTATTGAGGACAAGGTTTACTGGATCGTTTGGCACGTGTTTTCCTGGGTGGAACTTCTTGTTGTAAAGTTTTACGAGCTTCAATTTATTTTTATACGACTCATTGCGCTGGATCTTTTATTTTTGTAATTATTGTTAGCGAAGAGATGAATAGGATCCTTTGTAAAATGATGTGCAAACAGAGCTCCCAATAAATGCACGTTAAACTTCTAGCAAGTTTTCAAGCAATATTGAATGGAATTTGTCAACTGGATAGAAGCTAGTTAGTAAATATTAGAGGATACATATTTTTTTCCGCGCGCTTTCCAGATAGTGATATTTAATTTGCCCGTCTTGTTGGAGTTTATCAAGATTTGCTGTTTGACCCTGTTTCGTTTAAAGTCTGACAGGTAAGATATTACTTGGTCATTTATCTTGGAGAACGAAGATGACGAAATGGTTATTGCCCCCAGAATTAATGGACTTCTCAGCGTTACGGGTACAATGAACTAGAAAATATTAACTCACTCATAATTACAAAATAAAGACTGTATTAAAGCTATTTAGTTGTTAGAAACGCAGAAAACGTGTTCGAAGACAATGTTGCTATAACTGTCTCATAACTGTCCCTATTAAAAATTAATTGTTTATCTAATTAAGCAGTCAAGTGAAACTATGAATAGCTTCAAACAACTTATTCATTGCTGTGACAACAGTTTTTAATTCACCTATAGTGTCTGACCATGAACCGACCACTTTCCCTTGCACATCCTTGGCTTTTCAGTAGTACAAGTCAATGATTTCTGCATAAAATCGTTCTCTACAAAATCTTGATCACAATTCTCTGACAATTTTCACCAACGACCGAAAGTTCGAGATCACACATGAAAAACAAACATCCCATCAACAATACGAAAACATTAAGACCCAAGAAAATCAAATTTAAGACCTCGAATCCCCATTCCATCAAAACATCCAGCTGATTAAACCAACTACAGCTAATTGTCCAATCGCCTCTCCGAATTTACCATAATCGCCCCTCGGAGCAAGCGTCACATACACACAGTGACCAACTAGTGTTGCCAATTTCCCAAACAAGCCCACCAAGAAACCAAGATCCACTATGCCGTGTCAACAATACCATCCAATGAAGCATTCGCTATTATGTACGGCAGACCAAGCATCCTTTCGGATCAACGACCCCGAACTTCCGGAGCACGGTGTATACAGATCCCCTTGGGGGTCGAGGGTCGGCTGATGATACTCACATTAGGTCGTGGTCCTCGGGGGGTAAGGGTGCGTAGCACGCGTAATCCACGTCACACCTCGTGAAAAACAACCGGCACACACTCGTCACACTGTATCGAGAGCACACCCGAACCAGTTTCACTTGGCCGACGAATGCATACGTCGCACACGAAACCATCCAGAACTACTCTAGAACAGCCCATCCGACGCTGGGTTGGGCGAAAAGAAGTCACTCGGTCTCCATCGCGGTGATACTTAGTCCCCCCTTCTCCCTCGATCCCTTTTTTCAATCTATCTCTGCGGCAGGGAAACAGAGTTCACGGTGCATAATACACAGACAGAGTCAGAGACAAATGGAACAGGCTCTGACCGCTATGGAATACCCTAAAACGGTTCATCCCTGCTCTCGGCGGCTGAAGCTGTTCAGTGATCCATGTTCGGTCCTCATCGTTTCCCGCGTTCCAGATCGAACGGCGGGTCCAGGACGACCCGTAGAATGGCCGGAGCCTGGAAAACCGGATCCCCGATCGCGCCACCCATCTCACGATCCAGAGTTCCTAGGTCCCGAGTCCGGGGAAAAAAAAGTCGGTCCGAGACGTCTGGTCCGGGTGTCTAGGTAGTCACCGAGAGCCTGGTCAAATAATCAAGGTATACACACGGTCGATCAGCTGCGACAGATAATTCCTCGAACGCACAAACGACCCTGGAAACGGTCAGGGAACGTCGTCAGCCAGCGGAGAGGACGGTACTTATGGTAACCCAGTTTCGAGGTTTGTCCCTTATCCCCGAGCTGATCACCATGGACCGTTTGTAGCCCGACACCTCTGAAGTTTGGTTATGTGGAGATGATCAGCCTAGACTCGACGAGGCATAACCGACGAATATATCCGATGGCACACTGCTACGACCAGCTGACGGGCCCGAGGTGAGACAGACGAGGAAAACAGCTCTCGCCTTGCTCCATTTACAGCAGGTCGGGTGATGTTCACGGGCGCACTCTTACCTAGCCAGCCGTTCCCGCACGCACTGTTGTCCACTATGGTCCTTGACGCACCATCGTCTCGGCGAACATGCACACGCACATCCCACGAACGATCCGTTGGAAACCGTCGAGAACGGGGAACGTGCGGATGAGAACGGTGCACGCATCGAGTAACCTCGCGCAGCCAAAATGGTGGACGACACTCCCGTGTTCCGTTTCCACTCGGTCGCTAAGTCACCGCTTTCCACGCATGCCGCGCCTGTCACAGCTCCGACCAGCCACGGAATTGTTTCGCTAGCGGAACGTTCGTTGCGATGTCGTTTCACTGGGATATCCTGCACCGTTTGTTGAGGAGATAGACAGAGAGCGGAGCGCACTGGAACCGCCTTCTGGTGCACAACACAACACACCACCTCCGTACGTGTAAAGTGGACCACCCGCCTGGCGCATCCGTTCGTTGCCATCCGTTTCCGGGGCCGGGTTACCGTGCACGGCCGATCATCGCCGGCCACAGGATCGGCTCGTTTCGAACGGGCAAAACACTCTCTCGAGCCGGTCACCTGATCGTTGCGTGGAAAAAAGATCCAACGAAAGAAGACAGCGTCGACAGGCTCCTCGTTCAGGGCATTCCAGCGCAGGCAGGGTGGACCGAGACGAACGCCGCGCCATCTGACGACTAAACTACTGACCCGTCGACTGACATGGCCGCGCGACCAACCCTCGCGTCAATAACAATCGAACCCCGCAACGAGACACGCGAGTCGCGAGCTATTTCGTCTACCGATACCACGGCCAGGACCAGACGTTGCATCGTCTCGAACCTGTAAACGAAGAACCAACCCGAAACAATAGAAACTACGGTCGCAAGAGCCAGACGCGAGCCATCGCGCGATACCCTCGTTCGTATTTTCGATCAACCGCGCAACGAGGTACTGCGGCGGCTGCGCGATTCGGACTGAGCGCAGCCTCGCATGGGAACCGTGCGGCCGAGGCCGGAAACGAACGATCACACACGAACCAACGGCCAATCCGACGCGAGCGTGGTGACATCTGCGGTCACGTGCCAGAAACCGCTTGGGGTGGTTGTCTTTAAGGGGTAGATGCATCCTATGGTCAGACAGTAACCTGCCTGACACTGGCCCGACACGCTGTGCTACGAGCAAACTAATGTTCGGTGATGTTTGCTCGCATTATCTTCCTGCAGGATCTGGAAATTGTTTAAATATGATTACTTCAGTTTCCAACGTATCTCTGAGCTACACGATTCGAGTATAAATATATTTGTTCCAATGATTTTTGTATACAATTTTTTTCGTACTTTCCATTAGTGAAGGAATTTGTTTACCTTTTATCTTTAATTTTAAGACTAGAACTGGACTGGTTATGTGATGTAAAAAATGGACATACTGGGGAATGAATAATTAAAAATTTACGCCAGGTTTTCCGTAGATTCGTAGTATTTAAAATTCCAGTCTCGTGCCACTTCTTCTTCTTCCCCTTTCTCTGAAACTGGTTCTTCTTCAAGCACCTGGAACATTATTTTAAACTACTTGTACTCTGCACGTAATTATGAAATTCCACAAATTAGAAATTCAACTACCAAGAAACACTATACACATTCTCGAACTTTAAATATATGTAATAAAATTATAAATCATGTACATAATTGTAAATATGTTGATTACGTAGGGTCTCTCTAAATGCGAAAAAATAAATAGAAAATTGGAAGTAAAATTACTTTGTCGCTCAGTGACTTGGCTTGACTATGAATTCTGATCATTACATATTGATTCTATTTATTACTGATTCATATACAAACGGAGTCTCAAATGTTGCTCAATATTTTCGACTTATTTTTTAATATGTAAACTGTTTCAGATTACGTTACTGTACAAATAACTTAAATATTCACGAATAGTACATACCGATTCTGGTTTAACCATGGATCGATAATGCTCTAGTTCTCGATTCGCCTCTAATTGCCACTGATTCTTTTCAATGCATTTTCTATAATGTAACAACCAAAAACCGAGATAATTGACTGGATCAGCAGGCTTCTTCGCTACTACTTCTTTTATCGCCATTTTCAAAGGTGACTTCAGATGATTTCTCAACCATTCGCCATCACATGACAATTCGAGATCGTTCATTACGCACTCGATACATCTCATTTCTTTTTCATCACCTGTTACTGTCTCTTTCTGGTCAGGATCAGCTTTTACATAATACATAAAAGGTTCCATTTAATAGTAAAATCCATCTATTCTATTTGCTTATGAAAATATACTTGTTTTCATATTTCAAACGAATGTTCATACTGTGTGTTCTCTACTTAATTCCGATTTAAAAACTTACCTAAGCTGCTTCTTAACGCACCATTGCTTTTATCAGTGTCACGCGAGTCTTGAAACTCTTTCGTATTCTCATAATCCAGTGCATTACATTTACCCAAATTTACAGTTGCAGGCAAGAAGTCTATCTGACACCGTGGCGGCGACAGTTGTGACATTAATAACTCTTTCGCGCTCTGTTTGCTGGCGACAACGTTTTACGATACAGCATCACAGATAGTTATAATATAATATCGCGTAACACGATTCGCATTAAATTCTATTTTCCATAAAAATAATCTTGGCGAATAAAGAAATAAATCGAATATTTAACGCCCGACGGAATTATTATTTGCGAATTCTAAATTCCAGAATTTAATTAACTTACGTTCCGTCCGAACGAATTTTATTCGCGAATGTGGTCAGTGGATCTGCGACCGTTTTTTCCCTCGACGGTGGCGGATCCTTTTTCGTCCTCAAAGACTTGAATCCTGAAACAACCGCACAAATCCATGTTTAAAAAAACATATAAAATTG
The DNA here is from genome assembly GCA_916610235.2 of Lasioglossum morio. Lineage (NCBI taxonomy): Eukaryota > Metazoa > Arthropoda > Insecta > Hymenoptera > Halictidae > Lasioglossum > Lasioglossum morio. The sequence continues at coordinate 10,279,530 of OU744333.1, forward strand.
TTACAATATATTAAATCGATAAAATATAAATGACTAAAGAATTGAAAACAATTTTAAATGTACAGTGGACAATTGAAAATGATTAGCATTTCTTCGTTCTCATTAATTTTCTAACAATAGGGAAACTCTTATTGTCGCTGTTTCGTGTGTTCGAGGAAAGATCTCATTTGTTGGGATTTACAACAGCGTGGTCTCAGTGTCAATCTCTCTCGCAGCTCTAATAAATACCTCAACCGAAACAATAGCGTCCCGTTCACTATTTCTGCCGCGATTCGGTGATAACTGGTGCGAAGCGATAACAATATATGAATCACTTGCAGTGTTTGCCTCTTCACGAGTCTTTCAATAATTTATGCCGTCTCGTTGCCATTGCCAAAGATAAGAAAAATCAGCCCAGGCTAGGATCCGAAATGATAACGGATTTTTCACGCGCGGCCGAATAATCAAACTCTCTCTCGCACGCACGGACGGCATATAAATACATCAAAGATCTTATCGGAACGCAAATTTTCCGATCTCGAACGGTATCTTCCTGGTATAAGATTCGCGGGGCCACATGAGTCAGTGCAGGCAACTGCACCCGGCGAGATAGAAGGTGCATCACATCTTGCACATTCCCGTGGATCTCAGAAAAATACGAGACAGAAATGGTCGCCGAGGACCCGGAGGATGATAAAGCCAAAAAGATCACGATCTGGACACAGTGGCTGGCCGCGTTCGCTCGTAAGTAAACGCTAAGTCTGGCAGAAACTATTGATTCGATTTCGTGTCAACGCTGGGGTCTTCCAAATTATTCGTATGACGTGTGAAAACGATTTCGCGTACATTGAAACTATAAACGAGAACACTCGATGATGTCTTTGAAAAAATGTGAAATTATCAATCATGTAAATTCATTCATATAATTCGATTATTTCGTTCAATCTCATTAACTATGATATTCTATATTCAATGTATAAATAATATTTGTGTCAAATTCAAATATAAAAATTCATATGAAATTATTTCAATTAAATCTGGTCATTCATTCAAATTTCAAATGTAAATTAAATCCCTTCTTTTGTATATTGACTTTTTAATGTGTGATTTCCGCGCTGCTTCCTATTGCAAAAACTGTTAACTAAAGCATAATTCAAGTGTGTGTATGCACCCCGAAAGAAAATTGAAAGCAACTGTGAATTCTCTTTATCTCAATATCAAACCAAACGAACGCTCTTATATCACATAATTCCACTTAATCGCAAGTGCAAACGTGCTCGCTTTGATCAAATCTGCATAACAGGAAGCAAATTTGAAATTTATTATAAATTAAAAACGTGTTCCATTCGAAACAACAGATTATTCTCTAACGAAACTTTGGAATTTGGAATGAAAACAACTAACAATTAATATTATTACTGGACCGTGCATCAGGTTTTAACAGAAATCAATAATAAATATATAATAAATGAGAGAAAAAAAAATATCTCTATTACTGTTCAACTGAAGTATATATGTAACACATACAATGTATATACATATTGAATTCCAGTTACAATTGAATGTTAATAAAATTCTGATTTACCATTAAGATATTCTCACAAGTTGAAGGTAAAAACACATTTTGTGTATTCGAAGTTACCGCCGTTGTATTGATCTATATAACCTAGATCTCTGGCAAAACGATCAGTATAGTGAATATTGACATGCCGAACACAAGTAATTCACGAGTCTCATGACTCTCTTAATTTTAAACTAAATCACACCTAAGCAAGTGAGTTGAGAAATGGAAATATTGTTCTCCTTCATATTTAAACACTTAATAGTTACAACTTTTGAAGAATATATTTAATCAAGTTAAAAAAACTTTCAATTTTCTTACAGACGCAATTTATTAATCTTGAAAATGGTCCAAACAGTGACCGAAACGTCGATTATATAAAATTAGCAAAATTGCTTAGTTAATTTATTATTTTTGTGTATTTAACGATCGAACCGTAGCGCCGATAACATTCAACGATTTTATATTAACAATATTACGATCGATATAAATAAGTTTATTTAGAAATCAATAATATTGAAAATAGTAAAATTTTTTTGAGAACAGCGCCTTGCAATCCCTGCTTTCGACAGCTAGCACGTTCTGTCAGTAGTAAAGCGATCCTCGGTATAATTGTTGCTAAGATTAGATCGGTTTAGAGTGCAGTGTATATACATTCGCCGGGTGCATCAAGATGTTCCGTTCGGGGCAACGCTTGTAGACCTATGTCTATGTATGAACTAATGAAATTACTCTCGCATCTGTTGACACAACTGTTTCATGGCCGTTTGTGACAGTCAGCTTAGCTGTTATCGGAAGTGGTCTCGCAAATGGCTGGGCATCGCCGTACTTGGCTCAACTGACATCAACGGAAGCGAGCGTGCCTTTGAGACTGACAGATACCGAGGCGTCCTGGGTAGCCTCCCTTTTAAATCTTGGCCGGCTCGCCGGCGCTTTGCTCAGCGCACTGTGTCAAGGTAAGGTCGATTCTTCGCTGTCCGGAAGAAAATTCGTCTAGCCAACCCCCATTAACTCACCCGCGCGGACACGTCCCCGGGAATCGCGTGAACTTGAAAAACTATCCGAACGTGTCCGGCCAAATATAAATCCCCGGTTCCAATCAACGAGAACATAACTTTCTCTCTGCCTCCGCTCTTTCTAAGTAACAACGTGTAACAATTGTTTATATGGTCGCGTATACTCCGCTTAATTCTCCACCCTCTTTCTTTTCTCCGCCATCTCCTCTCACAAAATTTTTACTCGAGAAAAGCTACCTGCTCTTGCCTTACCAATTTACCTATCACCAATAACTTACATACAGTAGAATAGTCTAACATTTCTTTTCATTTTTCTCTTGTTACCCGCAGTGTAATGAACCTATTTGAAATCTCCGAAATTACAACACACAGTGAATCACGAACCTAAAGCCATTAAAATCAGGACGTTTCATAATAAATGTTCCCTGGCTGCACACTACAGAAACGAATAAATCCTGTCACAAGCTAGAAACGTTGAAACAATTTTTTGCTTAATAGATACGCGGACCGAAAGCCATTAAAAAGATTTCTTACATTTTCCTCAGGGTTTTCCTCCTCGCCCAACACATTGCAGCAGATAAGCCCGCTCTTGAATACATTAAATTCGTACTCAGTTGATCCGATCGATCCTTTCTTGCAGCACGCGATCAACCGGCCAAGCAAGGCAAACAATGGCGAACAACATTGTTAGCCGTGAACTCAAGTAAGAACAAGGCAGCCACGACTCAGCACTCGTAGCAAAGCGTGATATGAAAATTGCGGTACGTAGAAAATGGAAAACGGCGAGGCTCGATTCTAAATGCGATTCGAATCCATCCGCAATTCGATGCAGAGTTAGATCGTTCGTGTAATGTGATGATCGAGATTAAGATCCATTGTAAAGATTACAATCTTCCGGATAGAATATTTCCATTCCGAAGGAATATTTCCAAGATCCAATCGAGCGATTATTGGTACTGAGTTGTGGTGATCTTGTTCTCAGGAAACTGTAACTTTAACATGTCACACCGTCATCTTCAGACTATATTGGTAGGAAGAGGGTGCTTCTGCTCAGCGGCATTCCGATGGCCATGAGTTGGGTGCTCAGTATTTCTGCCACATCGGTCATGTGGCTCTACGCCTCCAGGATCAGCTCAGGAATTGCGACAGGAATGGTATGGAGTTCTCTCTCGATATATCTGGGCGAGATCGCTGACCCCAGGATCCGTGGATCGCTGGTAAATTCTGAATCAAATCTCATATTCCCGATAATGCTTAAAATCGTTCAATTGTACATCATCATTCCGTTATTCAATCTAATGTTCGTCCTCCCCTTTTTCACTGACCTCAGTTAGATCAGATTCGAGAATACTCAAAATTGTTTGACGATAAAATCCACAGTCTAATGATTATCATTGCTCGAAAATTAAGTATTGCAATTTTAGAATTATTTGTAGGTGTTCAACACGGCAGCCTCGTATTTCACTCTCATGCGACAAATGCAAGAAAAGTAGAGAAGAAATGGTAGACACTATTATGACACAATAATTGGCGTCGGAAACAGTTAGATCATATTCGATAATACTCAAAATTGTTTGACGATAAAATCCACAGTCTAATGATTATCATTGCTCGAAAATTAAGTATTGCAATTTTAGAATTATTTATAGGTGTTCAACACGGCAGCCTCGTATTTCACTCTCATGCGACAAATGCAACAAAAGTAGAGAAGAAATGGTAGACAATATTATGACACAATAATTGGCGTCGGAAACAGTTAGATCATATTCGATAATACTCAAAATTGTTTGACGATAAAATCCACAGTCTAATGATCATCATTGCTCGAAAAAAATTGAGTACATTCTCCAAATGATTGTGCTTAAGAAATCTACCAATTTTGAAACTGAAGAATAACCTCGTAAGTAAATTAGTCGAATAATAGATAAAAAGGACGCCTTTAGCAATCATTAACTTGAGTTAAGTCCTCTTACGAGAGTACTGTTACGCATCAAACGCAAACTTGCGTCGAAGCCAAAGATCCGAATATTTTTTTTTGGCGAAACGCGAACGTACCCAATCAGATCTCTTGTCCGATAAAGTGGTACCTGTGGTCACGTCCTCAGATATCCATGAACGTGAACGCATCCTCCTTCGGTATGGTTTTGGGCAATGCGATGGGTCCTTATCTGTCCATGGAGATGTTCGGGTACGTGAGCCTCGTCCCGAATATCCTCTTCATAATCCTCTTCAGTCTGATACCGGAATCACCGTACCATTACCTCTTGCACGGGGATATCGACAAGGCCGAGGCATCCTTGAAGTGGTTCAGGCGAGAAGCTGACGTCAAGCCGGAGATGCGAGAGCTCCAGGAATTCGTCGACGGGGCTCGGACTAATATTTTCCTCAACTTGAAGGAGTTCCTCCGACCAAGTACCCGCGATTTCTTTGCTTAAAACTTTCGCTAAATTGTTCTCTACCGTGGCTCAAATATTAGGAAACGATATACCTGCGAAAAACTTTTCGAAAAATTTGCTTGCGGCACATTTAGGTCTTCCAGACAACTCGGGAAAAACATTCTCATATTTCCTAATATTTTATATCGATCGAAGGTAGACAAACACAATTTCCGAGAGAAAATTAATTTAACTCTTTGCACTCGGAGCTATTTTAACTCGAAAATTAACTATTAAATTAATTACGTTTCTTCTGACCTGCAATATTTCCATTCTCTATGATTTTTTAAATTTGATAAATATGGAATTGATATAATACCTCATACAATACTTAACCCTTTGCACTCGGAGCTATTTCAATTGGAAAATTAAACATTTCTTCTGACCTACAATATTTCCATTCTTTATGATTTTTTAAATTTGATAAATATGAAATTGATATAATACCTCATACAATACTTAACCCTTTGCACTCGGAGCTATTTTAACTCGAAAATTGAACGTTTCTTCTGCCCTACAATATTTCCATTCTCTATGATTTTTTAAATTTGATAAATATGAAATTGATATAATACCTCATACGATACTTAAATGTGTAGTAATTGGTTAGATACCGACATATCTGATAGTGTAAACAATTATTTAAATAATAGTACAGCAATTTTTAATGGCGCCTCAGAGGCTCCATTCGAGTGCTAAGGGTTAAACCCTTCGCACGCCTAAGTCAATTGCTCGCATTGACTAAGTGTGCTCGAAGCGCAAAAGGTTAACAAGCACTTAACAGATGTTCTATCTCGCTTTCAGACAATCTGAAGAAGGTCCTGCTAGTGCTGGGACTCTACGGTTTTACCTACGTGAGTGGATACAATGCCATATTCACGTACGCTGAGATTATAGTGACCAAGAGCCAGATCAGTCTGAAGCCTAGCTTGGCCGTGATGATTTTTGGGATCGCGATGGTCTTGGCTGGATCGACAGCCACTTTATTAGTCGACAGACTCGGCAGGAGGTGTCTTCTGATCGTTTCCGGTCTTGGATCTTCGATAGGTTTAGCGCTGTTGGGCCTCCATTTCCATCTTCTCTCTCTAGAGTACGATGGCGGTAGCTTGACCTGGCTGCCGATAGTTGCTTTAATATTGTTCAACATTTCTGTGTCTGCCGGTTTGCAACCGGTCCCCAGCACAGTCATGGGTGAAGTCTTCCAGGCGAACTTGAAGAACATGGGTTGCCTGTTCGTCAGCTCCAGCAATGCTGTGTTGTCTTTCGCTAGCGCGAAGACTTATCAGCCGTACTTGAACCTGGTCGGTGACAAATACGTGTTCTGGACTTATAGTTTCGGCATGCTGTTCCTAGCTCCTTATGTCTACTTCCTCTTACCGGAAACCACCGGCAAGAGCCTACTGGAAATACAACGAGAGACTAAAAAATAGAAAAAAAAATATTCTGATCATTTGAATCCTTCATCGTTCATCAACTTCGCGCACTCCGGAGTGAAACTGACTGTAAGCAGTATTAACGTCCGTGTAAATACCGATAAGAGGATACTTAGAAGATAAGCATTAGTAGATACAAAATATTGAAATTATTATTCGCGTGAAGGAAACTCGAACAAAGTTATTTATTGTCGTCAAGGAATCCTTTTTACGTCGAAAATGTACTCGGCTGAGCCCACTCGGTAAATATTTATTAACTGAATAAACAAGATTATAGGTGTTATCGTTTATTATACCTCGCGCACGACGAACGATGCTATAGCGTGACTAGAAAAAAAAACACAGTGTTTACCCGCAAACTCTCGGTAACAGAAGAAAAATCAGAATGAGGAGGGAATTCCTTTTTTTCTGGTTCCCTCGTGTTAGGTCCCGACGTTTTCCCAGCGTAACAAAATGGTTAAAGATTCATAGTCGCACGACTATCTCTAATCCTGACTCGCGAATTATTCATACCGGCTATTTACTGCCCTAACCATTCCTCAAACTATAAAGAGATAAGGTAAGGAGCCAACAGGTGCGGAGCCAACGACGTTAATATTGCACAATACTGTCGAAGATAGAGACAGTGAACCAGACCTATTATTTTCCGTCCATCCTGGTAATAGTCGCAGTTATAAAGAATTCCCTGTTCGGGGAGACTTTGTTGCGGTACACCAAGAAAAAGAGTTAGACGATCGGACACGCAACATTTGCATGGGAAGATGGAAGAGCCGACCAAGTCCTCGATCGATTATTACATACTGCCGAACAGGATTTTCTGCGGGATGGCCGGGATGTGGCCTATCGAGGATAACAGTTCAACGTTCAGCAAACTGTTCGCTTACTTCCGCTTGCTGTTCGCGTTAACGGCGGTCAGCAGTGTTTTCGTGCCGGAAATTCTGGCGATAGCGGTGAACTGGGGCGATTTGAAGGTTCTAGCAGGTAATCAATCGAACGGGAATAATTGAAACCCTGCTGATCTCCATCATTTTACCTAACATCCCTTTCCGAAGATCTTAATCCAAACAGTCATTCTTACATAATTCTTCTTTGTTTCAATTTTATCAAAGATGCCTTCTCTCTCTCATTTCCAATTATTATAATTCTACCTAACATCCCTTTCCAAAGGTATTAATCCAAACAGTCATTCTTACACAATTCTTCTTTGTTTCAATTTTACCAAAGATGCCTTCTCTGTCACCTTTCCAATTATTATAATTCTACCTAACATACCTTTCCGAAGGTCTTAATCCAAACAGTCATTCTTACACAATTCATCTTTGTTTCAATTTTACCAAAGATGCCTTCTCTGTCACATTTCCAATTATTATAATTCTACCTAACATCCCTTTCCGAAGATCTTAATCCAAACAGTCATTCTTACACAATTCTTCTTTGTTTCAATTTTACCAAAGTTGCCTTCTCTCTCACATTTCCAATTATTATAATTCTACCTAACATCCCTTTCCGAAGGTCTTAATCCAAACAGTCATTCTTACATAATTCTTCTTTGTTTCAATTTTACCAAAGATGCCTTTTCTGTCACATTTTAAATTATTATAATTCTACCTAACATCCCTTTCCGAAGGTCTTAATCCAAACAGTCATTCTTACATAATTCTTCCTTGTTTCAATTTTACCAAAGATGCCTTCTCTGTCACATTTCCAATTATTATAATTCTACCTAACATCCCTTTCCGAAGGTCTTCATCCAAACAGTCATTCTTACACAATTCTTCTTTGTTTCAATTTTACCAAAGATGCCTTCTCTGTCACATTTCCAATTATTATAATTCTACCTAACATCCCTTTCAGAAGATCTTAATCCAAACAGTCATTCTTACATAATTCTTCTTTGTTTCAATTTTACCAAAGATGCCTTCTCTGTCACATTTCCAATTATTATAATTCTACCTAACATCCCTTTCCGAAGGTCTTCATCCAAACAGTCATTCTTACATAATTCTTCCTTGTTTCAATTTTACCAAAGATGCCTTCTCTGTCACATTTCCAATTATTACAATTGCTCTTAAATTAGGGGTAGGATGCGTCCTAACATCAGTCGGGCAACTACTCTTCAAAATGATGTACCTACTTTCGAGAAGAAAAAGGATGTATCAACTTTACTACGAGCTGAGACGCCTATGGGACTCTTCGGATGATCCTGACGAGAGGCAACCCTACGTGCAGCTGGCTAACTGGGCGAGAATACTCACTATAGTCTTTTACTCGTCCTGCATGTGCAACGTGATTACGTTCGCCACGGCTGCGGCGATCGATTATTTCTACGTAAATTACAACGTCAGCGAGGCTTCTAATGATAATCGCCATTTACCGTTTGAAGTTTGGTAAACATTCATGACAATTATCCGAAATAATAATGGAAATACAGTTCATAACAATCCGCGTAGAAGCATTATTGTTACACGAACAGATTTCGATTGAATTGGAAATAATTCGACAATTGTAATGATGTATCACGGTTTGTTGTGTCGCGACTAGGTACGGAACAGACATAACGGGATCCCCGAAATTCGAGATCGCATTTATTTGCCAATTCATCGCGTCCCTGATTTGTTGCGCCGGCATTTCCGGCCTGGACGCTACGTTCATGACGATCATTCTGCACGTGTGCGGTCAATTTAAATTGATCAACATATGGATCAACAAAATCTGTTGCGACGATAACTGCCTGCCGCAGTTCAAAGTCGATTTATTGAAATGCGTACAGCACCATCAGCGTGTAATAAAGTACGGCATTGTGTTCTTACACGATTTTTTAACATTTCTTTCGTTTTCGTCTATATCATTGTACCATAATGTTTGTTCAGCGTTGTGAACGAAGTAAACAATTTGCTGGCTCCAATCATTTTCGTGCAATTCCTGACGAGTGGCGTGGAGATTTGTCTGAGCGGTTTCGCAGTGTTTGATAACGGCACCGGCACCGATCTCCTGAAATTTATATCTTACTTAACATCGATGGGAATACAGCTCGTATTATGGTGCTGGCCGGGCGAAATCCTCGTTCAAGAAAGCCAGCAAATAGGTCATGTGATTTATCTGAACCTGCCGTGGTACAATTTACCGCCAATTTATCGGAGACAGCTTTGCCTTATAATTGTTAGGGCGCAGCAACAGTGCAGTATCTCAGCGCTAACATTCCAGACGATATCAATCCGCACGTTGACCAGTGTGAGTATTGCAACGAACACTTTAAATATTCACTGGCGTGAATATTAAGTATTGCAAATTTGGAATTATTTATAGGTGTTCAACACGGCAGCCTCGTATTTCACTCTCATGCGACAAATGCAACAAAAGTAGAGAAGAAATGGTAGACACTATTATGACACAATAGTTGGCGTCGGAAACCAATTTTGCGAAAATGCATATATGTAGTAAGAAGGTTCGCCGACTAAAATCTTTCTCGAATTTGTTGTTAAAACGCTTGAATATTTGATTAAACGAACAAATGCATTATTTAATGTCGCAGGATGAATGCTTACAAAGAATCAATCTCCGTAGAAAAGGACATTAATGCAACTTCCAAGATATCGATGACCACATCTGGATTTCCAACAAGCGTGAGCTATCTTAGACTATCTAATTAACCAATTGGATGGAAAATTCCTTCTAATGATCTCAAAGTATCAATAAATTATAAAAAAATACGACGATATTCACCGCTTTATTTAAATATTGTGTTAGCGCTGGTAATAGAGAATTTACGACATTTTGCTACTTTGTTATGTTTATAGTTAAACTAAATAAATTACTACGGAATATGCTGATCTATATGAACTTGCTCGGTCTTTATAAATTTTTACTCCCTTTTTTCCGTCAACACGATAAGTCTTTGCGCGTATCGTGAACCTATAAAATACCCAGCAGGCGATAGCATGATAAAAATCAGAGCAAACAACTTGTTCTTCGTGTTTCTTCGCCGATGTGGTAAACTGGTTGAAGATTTAGCCTTAGACAAGCTAAGTTGTTCATTTTTGCACATAATCGTTAGCTTCTGATCATTTCGTTTAAGAAATAAGATCTTTCCTAACATTTTTTCCATTACATTATAATAACTGAACTAACAAACCGAGGAAAATAAGTTTCTAGGAGCTTATAGTGAAAACGTATGAGTATCTACTCAAAAAATTTATTCATTGTAACTGAACAGTTATTTTTCATATTATGAATATTTCACGAAATACAGAGAAATTTATAACCGACTACATCGATGATTTAAATTATCTGAAAAACAACTAAATAAGTAACTAATGAACAATTTATTATTTTATTTTAAGAGAACAAAATTTCAAGAATTAATTAAAACTGATTACAAAAAATATATTTATTACGATAGTAGGTAAGAATCATTTTTTAATAAATTTTAGTAGAAATTTCATTCCGATATCTTTTACGGTTAAAAAGTTTATAGTAAAATGGCAGATGGAGAATAGGTTGATGGTCTCCTGGAGGGGACGAGACTTTCCAGGGGACGGGGACGAGGATTTTACCCCAAAAAATGCCTGAGCTGGCCCAGAAATATTTTCGGGCCCGTGCGAGGCACACAATACATGTTGCCTCGCTGCGCCGCGTCAAACAACGCGTTATCGCATTGCTTGCCTCGCCCGGCCGATTCAGATGTAGTTCCACTAAATCTTGGATTAAACAGTCATGGAAAAACCGAACTGTATCGTGTTTGGTATCATTTTAATCGGAAAAATGACGCGAATTTGCACCTAAGAGTGAAATCGGAAATTTTTTAAGACTTTAAAAAAGCACATGTATGGAATATCCAGCAAAATAATCTACAATTATAAAGATGTAAGTTCCGCAAATTTAGAAAAAACACATTCTTCGCTAATAAAGTGGACACTCTTACGTTTTAACTATAAGCTCCTAAAAACTCATTTCTATCGGTTTGTCAGTTCTAGTCTTACAATGTAATGAAAAAAGGTTGACGCGTTTCTTTACACCTCATCCTTAACAAATTATTCAAATTCGAATGCTTTGAATGGTTTCTTGACTCACTACGTTACGATTTCCGGCCATTTTGTCAAACACAAACTTAACTAATAATTGTCATGCTGTATAACATCACTTAATTATCTTAGGATTAATGTTTTAACGAATCTATTCATACATCGACAAACATTTCATTTTTACCTGAAATTATAAACGTGAAGATTATTGACTAACGTATTTTTACGAAAACATAACAGCCAAAAGTCACTAAAATAATTCGAACTTATATCTCGTTCTTATTTTATTTCGTTCTAATACGGTATCTAAATTATATGCCTAAAATTTCATTTTGCATAAAGATCGTCAAATTATAACAAATGCAATGACACTAAAGTACAAAACAAACAACGATGTCTATGATACTACTCGCATATGAAACAATATTTGTCAAAGCTAGACGCAACCAACAAAACTATTTCTTTACTACCATAATATTGAGGTATAACAATTAAATGAACTATCTATGCCAGAATTAATAAGCAAAAATTATAATTTGTACCTGACATCCTCCAGAATTATAGATGTTGGTCTATGCGAAGTACAGTCTAAAAACCCTCCTCAATCGTGGGCTACTAAAACATCGTACGTATTAACCAATTCACTGTAAGCTCAGCTGATTCTTCTGCGAAAACGCAACTATTTATCTCACCATTTAACAAAATACAAGAATTCAGAGTGCACTTTCCTTGAACAGCAACAGCTTTCAAATTTGACCATTACAAAGGGGTGAAGATTATCTGATCATCTCAATTACTACTGTAGTGGCAACATTGATTTTTGACATTTGTATCTCATGAGGAACTTGACCTAACTTCACTGTAATTCTCTAACCCGCTTCAATATTATGAAGCAAAATGTAATGATTTTTCTAGAGAACGTTATTCGACAAACTTTAAACAATTCCATAGAGAATCGATTTGTGTTTTGTGTTTCATCAATGAAGAGAACAAGGGCTAGCTCGAAAGCAATAACCGGGAGAGAAAAAGCCAGAGATGATTCCAATAAAAATGAAATCGAAGCGAATTCAGAGGTTTGTTTATTTTTTGAATGTATCATCTTCATAAATAATTTAAAAATTAAATTAATTCTCTCTGAATCTTTTTAATTACCTGACAAATTGTATTAGACTGGTAATTATATTTGTAACACGATTTTTTTAATAAACGTGATTAATGTTTTAATATGTTTATATATTTATTCAACAATCCTATGTATAATAAAATGAAATATAACATACTGTTTTCATCATAGTGGTGTATATTACTTTTATTAGGACAATCAACATCACTTAATAGTACAAGCTAAGAATTTAAAAAATCAAAAATTAAACAATATATCAGAAAGCAAAAATAAATCGATTGATAGCATCAAGGATCCCATTGATCTTCCTTTAAAAGCTGCTATGAATTCTGAGCCCCAACAAAAAAGTAAACTTAATTTTAAAAGACTGAAAGATCGTAAGTTAATTTATAGGAAATTCTGTTGTAGACATGATACTAACATGTTCATTGTTCATTTACATAGGCAATAAAGAAAAAGATGAAGAACTCAAACCAACTGTACCTCCGCCAAAGAATAAGCCTAGAGCTATAGTAGATTTAAAAATGATGACTGAGGAATTAAAACAATTAGAAGATCCCCCATCAACTGAATGGGAAAAACAAATATGTTTTAATAGGCTTCCATTCTCATTTTATGATTCTCCCTGTGAAGAATTAGCTCAAAACTTATTAGGTAAATTAATGATAATACAGACTACTATTAACTTCTGCTACTATTAATAAATACTATTGTTGCTTTCATATTTAGGGAAAGTACTGGTTCGTTGTTTAGAGAATGGGACTGTTCTGAAAGGTAGAATTGTTGAAACAGAGGGTTACTTGGGTGTGATAGACAAAGCTTCACACACATATCAGAAAAAAGTTACTCCCCGTAATATGCCGATGTACATGCCACCAGGAACTATCTATGTGTACATGACTTATGGCATGTACCATTGCTTCAATATATCTAGTCAAGGTAAGTGTAAATGAAATATAACAATTACTTTGAACACTGAGAGAGGTTGATGAAGGCCAGTTCCCTGTCTTTGCTCGTTATAATTGATTTTAAAGAGAAGCCATCATAATTCTAAATAGCTAGCATTAGTTGCAACAAAACACATCTGGTATAACATTAAAAATATTCAGAGTCAGGTGCATATGTACAAATTAAAGCAGTGGAACCAATGCTTGGCCTTGATTACATGGAATTGCTTAGAAACATGCAACTCGAAGAGAGTGGAAAAGAAAAGAAAATCATAACAAACGTTAAGTCTATCAAACAACATGAGCTTTGTAACAGTCCAGCCAAGATTTGTGCTGCTTTTGATATTGAAGAAGATAGTTTCAATGAACATAAAATTTACCAGTCTGAGAATTTGTGGATAGAATATGATCCTTATATAAAGTTTACTACCATTGTAGCAACACATCCTAACAATGATTCAGAACATGGTGCCCAAAAAGCATGGCGATACTATGTGTTAGGAAGTTCTAGTGTAACCGAGAGAGATATTAAAGCTGAGGAGCATGCCTATAATATTTAACAATATTTATTTTCCGTGTATTGTATCCTATCGCATAAAGGTCTACTGGTAAGATTTTAGGTGAGGGATGTGCTGTTTTGATAAGGGCTGTTGAACCCTTAGAAGGTATTGAATGCATGGCTAGTCAACGTACATCAAAGGGAACATCGGGTGTGCCTAAAAAGCCTTTGAAAGATTTAAAAACACATGAATTATGCAATGGCCCATCAAAGCTCTGCATGGCCTTTCAACTACATAAAAAACATAGTAAATACTCGATGTGTTCTTGGAAAGGTTTGTGGATCGAGAAGGACAACGTGAATATGGATATCAATGTTGTAAAGTGCCCCCGAATAGGTATAGAGAACTATGGAGAAGAATGGTCAAAGAAACCATTGCGATATTACGTACACGGTAACAAAGCCGTGAGCAAACGAAATAAGGAAGCTGAATTAACATTGGGACTAAACTAAATTATTGGAATTATTTAAAGCATATTATATTTATACGAATTTATACGTGCACGAACAAAATTGTGAAGTCGATGTTTTCTGTGATTTTAAATGAATTCAGTGTTTTATTTTTGCATTTACTTAATAATACATACAAAATAAATAGCTATCACGTTGAAAACGGTATGATACATATTCTATTTGTTACAATTTTCATATATAATTATAGCATACAAAATGGATGATTATTTGTTCGAATATTTTTCAAACAAATGGTGTGTATTATTTATGCCCATTCCTTCATTACTCTTTCATAGTCTTCTTCTTCGATGAACGGTTTGTCTATAGATCTATAATATAATTTTTTTTTATAAAAGGTGTAAAAATCAATAGTTATACAAAAAAAGAGAATGAAATATTAAAATAGCTCACTCTATCATAAGTTCTCCACAGTATAAACACTCGGAGGCCACTAATTCGTCGATGTCGGCCTTGATTCGATCTTTTCTCGATAAGGATACTGAGCCAACTGATGTAGTATCTTCTGGTCTATTCGAATGTGCAACAAGTAGTTGTCGTTGAAGATCGGCTAACTTTGTTCTTTGATCCATCGATAACATAGGTGTCAGTGCAGCTACGAGGCAATCACTATGAAACCTATGCCCACATGGGAATACATAAAAGGGTCGCGATAGTAACTGTACATCACAAGTGTTACATGTGTCTTTCACATACACAAATGTACACCTGCAAAAATATTTCATTATATCACGATATTAAATACTATATATATATCATCTTTTATCGGATTACCTTGTTCTAAATTCTTGTATGTCTTTCCTAATAAGTTCGGCTGCTTTTGTTGCTTCTTGCATCTCTTCCTTCAAATCTTGGATATGTTGATTATATTCCTGTTAATTATAATTAAAATTACATAATAATAATATCAAGTGGAATGAAGAAAGCATGTTACATGAAAGCTAAAATTATTTCACCTGTAGCGAATTACAGATAGCTTGTTTGAAATGGTCTATGGTAACAAAGTCCGAGAAGAATGGTAGTATATCTTCTATTCTGACTATATCACAATTTCGTAAAAATACCATTGCTTCTTGTATATCGTCCTTCTCTCGAACCACATGTTCAGCTGAAATTAGAATGAATGAGAGTAGGTATTAACGAAACTATTTCTTAATTCATATTTTTCTCAGTTACCGATTTTCAACCATAACTTTTTTATTAATTCATCATCGTGGTCGGTGGGCATGGCTGCTATTTGTTTAGCAAGATCGACGCTTATTGTCAAAGCTAAATCTACTGCTGTTGTCCAAAGTCCGAGCAACGCGGACAATTGTACGCAAGCTTCGGTTAAACCAACTTCTTGACATAATCGTAATGCATAGTGAACATCATAATGCACCATGTTGATATCTTGCCCTAATAACAAGTGAATTATGTAGATAAAATATTACAGATTATTACAGTATCTCCTCGAAATAATAGAAAAATATAACTTTTAGTAATTAATTTACCTTGAGAACTGATGTATCGCATAACTTCATCCTTTTTATAACGAGCATACAACGACAACAAAAAATTGTGGATTGCCTGTTCCTGGCAACCTAATTTGTATACACAAAACTCCAAATACCTAATTATTTCTTTCGCCTATAACACCAAATATTATTAGATGTTTGATATAGAAATAATCAAAGAAATACAAATTGTTGCTTACATGTTTCTCATCGCTATTACAAGAGACTAAAGCTGGCAGAAGTTTAGACGGCTTTAACGAAAATCCTTGCGATATCAAAGCAGTTACCGCAGGACGGGGTAATTCTTGTAGGAAAATGCCAGAAAATTGATAAAAAAGATCCTTGTTATTTTGACTCTTTAAAACCTCAAGCGCTTCTAAATAATTGTTTTTATATAAGTGCTGACGTATCACTTCCTCGTAATTACAATGCATTATAGTTAAACGGATGAGATTGTCTTTGTCGCCGTGGCTTGCCATTAGATCGTATATCGTACTGCGATTTCTTTTTACGCATTCCTAAAATAAGAATTACATACGTAGAGAAACAATGTTTCTTTTAATGAAACAGTTTGATATTCATTTGTACCTCAACTTTGGGTATAGCGAGAAAGCTATCAAATTGCTTCTGAAGTTCCAAGTATTGTGAATTGTTTAAGTATGAACTATTGCTACTCCGTAATACCGCCATTTGGTTCATAAACAATTCAATCACCCACACAACAATCATAGTTATTTGTGTTTTATCTTGTGTTTTCAATTTCTCTAGTTTCTGCACATTCAAAATAAAATTCTTTCGTTTGTTTCGAACGCGAAAAATTTGGAATAATGAATGCAGTACCTTCTTGAGGAACGTTTTCAGTGCCTCTATTTGCCACTCTTGAAGAAACTTCAATGATATTACTTCGAACGACGAATGAGTATCCGCAGAGATGAGAGCACTCTTTTCATATCTGTAAAACAATATTCAACTTAATTCATGGTATCGCATCCTAATAACTGGTGTATCAAATGTAACATACTCTTTGTTTTTAAAAAGCATTTCTGCTTGTTTTACCAATACTTGATCTATGTGTGCTGGATTATCTTTACAATATTGTTTGGAAAGCTCAAATTCACCTTTATCAATGTATATCTGCAGAAAATTCAAGCAATGTTATTAATATCAGTAAAAATATATATAGTTTAATAAAAGTATAACCATTCACCTGCCAAACGTTTCTATCTTCTTTATTCACTTTGTATTTAAATACTGCCTGTTCACTGTAAGCCCATATAGAACGAGTTACATGATCTTTAGTGATATTAACTAATTTTCCAAGAGCCTTCGAAAATTAAGACATCTGAGTTACATAATTTTAATTTTAAATATACTTAAACTATCATATTTCTTATTTATTATACATACGTCATTATAAATATCTTCGAATATTAATTCCTGATTCAAAAGTGATATGCCTTTAACGCGATCTGTATAAAGTAACAGTGCATGAAATTCTGTTAGTACAAACGAAAGCGGTGGAAATGCAAATTGCGACATATTGCTTCCTATAAGACTTGTTTCAGGACACGTTATCATTTGTTGATTTTGTAATGCATCTTTCGGATCTATAGTCGGATCGACCTAAAGACATTCACATTACTTTCAAGTATTTGTAAACTTCGCATCATATTGCAAAAAATGATGTAATCATTTTTACCTGTGCATACAATATACCAGTTTCAGTTAACCAACCAAATGACTTTGGTAAAGCATCCATCGAAGAGTAATAGAATTGCATCTTTGAATAATTCAAGCTATTTATCACTTCGTTAAAGCTCTCTGTAAAAATGTTACTTCTTTAATTGCTCCAAATATAGATGACAATTGATGCACATACAGCCACGCTTTACCTTGCACATTTAAATATTTATTAAAAACTTGCTGTAACAAAGGTTTTTCTTCTGGATTTTGTACTTCCCCAATATATTGATAAATACGCATCAGAGTGGTGACAATAATCATATATTTATCTGTGTTTGGTACTTTATGAAATTCTATGCCAGTAATTGGTGGTTTACTGCTCTCCCCTATATCAAACACCTAAAAAAAAAAACAAATCAACTCTAGAACATCACATACTATTTACTTAGCAATACATTATGATTTCATGAGGTGAAACATAATATTAATAAGCTGAATAATGCAGTGGCAATCGATGAAAAACTATAACAAAAAGATATTACAGGTGCCAGCACAGATTTTTGCTCATGCAGAATATGTAACTTCCAACTCACCAATCCTTCTACCTCTTTAGCACCGTAAAGAGGTAAGTAGTTAGGAAGCTTTAGAAATAATGAATTATGATATAAGGGAAGTACTAATATCATCGTGGACTAACAATGTATACTAATAATGATATAATTGAAAGATTAATGTTATGTTTTACTATACCTGGCGCCAGTATTGCTCCAAACTTGTATTAAATATTTTGTCACCATCTAAACCAATTTCTGTTTCAAAAATCAGACCTTTAGAAGTCCCTAACAATATCGGACCTGTAGTGGTTTCAGAGGTATTTTGGAAATTCCATCCAACAGCAGTGATTTCGTGTCCTTTAAACTTGCTTGCCTAGATAAAATATTTTGAACATCATTTTTCTTTTGCAACAGCGTTCATTAGAATTAAATACATTTTATTGTACTTATCCATTTCACTTTGTACCTGTTTTAACTTTGTAGTTTTCTTATGTAGATAAAACAATTCAGAAGGTGGACTATCTTTGGCACTCGGATTCTTCGGAACCAAAGCAATTAGCAAATGGTTTCCCAAAGGATCAAAAAACATCCCTGACATTTTCATATTTACTGCATATTTTGCTATATTAATTTCTGAAATAATCATTTCATTTAATAAGTTGACCAGGTTTGTATATTACATATTAAAGTTACAAAAAAAAGCTACCTTCTATATTAGAATTTCTCATATCGATACGCAAGAGCATATTATTAGCCATAGCAATAACAGTGATATTATTATTAACAACCAAGTGTACAATTCTATCTGATGGCTGAAAATTAACTTTCTGCTTTATAAAAATCGGTCCATCGTCTTGTAGTTTCATTTGGATAAATCCTGCTGTACTCTACAAAATTTAATAAACAGTAAGGTAGTTAATAACAAACCTCTAACACTGAAAGGTTTTTAATTATCAAGCTTCAACTGCATTATAAATATATATTGTAGATAAAAAAGCTGAACTATATGTATAAAAACTCTTACGATGTCAGGACGAATTGGAGGTGCGTGTACTTGTTTTGATCGCTGAGATGCTTGTTCATACTGATCAAGCATCGATGTCATTTTGTTAATTTATGTAAAACTCTTCACTCGCCTATAATAAAAATGCGTTAAGTACACTCTACAATTGAATTACACGATGGAAAATTTACATATTATATTTACACTTACAAAAATGATAATTCCTTTCGTTCTCTTCAAATCAGATGATATATATTTTATTAATACGCCTACTTAAATCATAACTTACGCACACACACACACGAGAATGTTATAAACTATGTTTAACTTTAATTTTTACATGGTAAATGTACTTTCACATCGTTTTTCGATCCAATACTATCTGTTTAGTCATTCGATGAACTTGCTAGCCCAATACAAATTTATAATACACCGTGATAAATACAATTAGCTGACAGCGATAACTTGTTATGTTCACTTCTATTGGTAGCAGTGATTAAAGTTCATCTCTTATTTAGAGCAAAAAATATAGAGGAGAGGACTAATAATAAATAAATGTAAAAATCAAATTATTAATACGCAGCTGGCTTAAGTGTGTTATTAGTCAATATTAAATAATTAATGATATACAAGAAGTTGCTACATATGGTATCGTGGTATTATCTAAAATATCTATAGCGCGTATGTATAGCTATTATCTTTACTAGCGCTTCATCTCAAGTATCTTCAGGAACGTGGTATAAAAATCAGTGTTTGCATCGAAATATACTCGAACAATTTCGAGTGATAAGTGGAAAGTGAAGATTGTTTGAATATCTAACGCTAACGCCATGGAAAATGAAAGTGATCCAGTGGTTAAAGAGGTTCGTAAATCAATTTTCACTTTCATACTTATATTTCACATTGTTTCATGAAACGTGGTAGCTGAAGGTTATGTATTCGAACTGTTTTATGGTTTATTTAATGATGTTTAATACATTTTTTCATTTGTATAACGAATGCATTTTATTTCTATGATATACAAATAAATTTCGAATTTTTAATTATACATTGATTAACGTGTAATTTAATAATTGATTGATATCTCAAGGTACTGTTTTGGATGAACCTTTTGAGAAAGTTCATTTATTATTCGAATATACATTTTTCTTTTAGAAAATTACATTAAAGAAAGAAGAAGATAGGCGAACATCATGTCTATGCTGTAGAAGAGAAAGAATGAAATACATGACATTTTTTTAGATTCCAGTGTTTCTCTCAAAAACACTTGCAGACAAGCTCTTTATTTTCCAATATCCTATCCGACCTGCTAAAGATGGCTATGACAATGCAACTGTCTTAAAATCCTCGATAAAACCACAGAACCAGGAGGTGCTGATAGAAGTAGCAATAGATACGCATAGCGTTAATTATGACCAAAGTAAAGGTGAACAGATTGCAGTCAATGCAGATGGCGATGCGAAGAATGATGAAGACGAGGATGAGAAAGAATTCGACAGGTATTTAACAAAATAAAATAAAAACAAATTTTCCTATAAGGTTTATTTACATTATTTATTCATGTTATAGTCATTTAATGGACAAAACAGTCTTACAGTCTTCAAGAGCATTACCAAACTGTTCTAATTACGCGGTTGGTGTGTTCCAAGATGGAGAATTACATTTGACACCACTTAGGGGGGTTGTTCAAATGCGTCCACAGTTCAATTATCTCGATAAAAGTGATAAACGTGTCAGAGATGAAGCCAAAAATATGGGAGAAGGTATTTATAATACATACTTATGAATGTAAGTTACATTAATGACTATAATTTTGAATGTTATAGAGTTAGAAGAAGAAGAAGAAGGCCCGAAACAAGTAAACGTAACATTTGCCAGACAGAAACCAGAGTTCATGAAAAAAATGCAAGAGCAATCTTTTCAACATCACACCAAGAAAAGTTTGGAAGAGAGATGGATCCATACAAAGTATATTCCTGCAAATAGTAATCAAGCAGAGGTTGATATGATCTCCAGTTAGTTGTATCGTTAAGTTAAAAATTAGTAATCATTTTGTAATACATATATCTTTTTATTTTCAGCTGGCACGTTTGGAAATGTTCTGCTCTGCGACAGATGAAACTGTAAATACATTAAATTTAACGACTCAACAATATTTAGAATTATTAGCGCCAAGAGTGAAAGAAGAACCATATTCGAGAACAGATATTTCTAGTAGTACAACATCCCTTAATTATATTAGGACATTACCTCTTCTGGATCAAATAAGAACTCTTCTGAAAGATGGTTAGCAACCTTAAGATATGTATTCATTAGAGGTGTGCGAGAAATTTCTCGAAATTTTCCGACATTTCCTGATTCTCGCATACGTCTAGTATTAATTAATTGGAGAGACTTGTGCTGATTCGAATAAATTCTTTGCAGCCAAAGTTATATCATTTGTACAGTTGCGGTCGATTTTGTCTCCCGATCAAGAGACAGCGGCTGTCTTAAAATACTTACAACAGGTGGCTGTTTTAGTGCAAGGTAATTGGGTTGTAAATAGCGAACTAATATATCCTAAGGAGAGTATATCCTCGTATAATGGCATTCCTGCCGATCTAATGTGTAGAGCTAGGGACTATATTGTAAGTATCAGCAATCTCATTAACGATTCTAAATTTTATTGTACTGTCTAAAATAATAACGAAAATCTGTAATTTCAGTTATTATCCTTTACGGAACACGAGTATCTAGATAGAAAAACAATTTCATCCGTAGTTAAATTACCACCTGATGAAATTAATGAAATATTTACAAACTTAGCGTCGCATGAACCCAAAACGGGATGGCGATTAGCGATTCCACCTACTAAAGACTTCATAGACAGGTAATTTATAATAAGAGATTTTATTTCTGTTGTAAAGGATATTTTAAAGCGCATACATTTTTACAGGTATCCGGAAATAGCACAAAGGCAAGAAATGTTTTGGGAAGCGAAACGAAAGCATCTCCGCGAGGCGATGGAGGTTCAAAATCAAATTCCGCAGCGTCAGAGGCGAAAGTCGAATAGGGAATCTGTCGGGTCTGAAAACGAAGAAAAGAATGTAGGACGTGGTAGAAAAACGTTAAGGGATTCGTCGATGTCTGACAACGACAGTACTGCAGAGCCAGTGAAGCATAAAAAAGTTATTCGATCTCGAAAAGTCTCCGAGACCACGTGACCAAAGCCGATGCGCGACTAAAATGTATGATAACGCAACGTATTGTTAATTTAATTCGAAACGAGAATTTATCCTACACACACGCCATTAGATCATATTATCACAATGTGTCTGTTTCGATACACTACCAGAATCTTACAATATACATACATTTTTGAATTACTTATGTAAAGAATTTTCTAGTCTCGAGTCGTCGAACTGCCAGCAATGTCTTGAGCTCTGTTTGTGGACGAAATTCAAGTAGTTTCGTTTGCATTTTGCACAGTCGTCTGTCACGGGAAATACGATTGTTAGAAAAAGATTCATTTCCATAGTTATTGTATTATTTATTGCAGTATGTATAGACGGATAGCGGAGTATGGTCCTACCACACGTGATTATCACAGAGCATTTATTGTCTCGCATCATACCGTCGATGGTGGAAAGACGGTATGTACAGTTTGTGGCTAAAACGTATATCCACCTGATAAATTTTGAATATTTAGGAAAGCTTGAACATGTAAGTTCAGTTAAAATTGGATAGATTCTATAAAAATGACGATGTTTACTATAGCTTTTGTTGCTGTGATTAGTATCATTAAATTGATCAAAAATTTGGTAAATTTTAAAATATTCTTGTTTTTTTCGGAATCTGTATAATTTTAATTAATAAACTAATGAATGTTCGAAATTTTCCATGTGTGTGTAGGTTTTAGCGACCGACCGTACCGGCCATGAGATTGTATAAAGCACTCATTTATTGTTTTCAGTGATTACTTTCGGCACATCGTGGATCGATGATGCATTCGAAAGTGTGGACTGAAAAACGACTGATCTTTTCTATTTTAATAAAAAGTATTTTTACGTGTTAAGGGAGATCGATGTGAGATCGTGATCAACTTTAGATAGAAATATATGTAAAGTCTATCCGACGAACTCTGTATTTATTACTATGACGTTTAAACTGTACATGTGTATAGTATCAAGATATATTTCCGTATAATTTCCTGTACCCTTTCGTTTCTTTAAACCTGCTTCAAACATTTATTTGTTACTACAACGAACAAGCATGAACCAATATATTTCTAATTATATATGTATATTGCTCGCGTTACAAGCATGATTTAATTTCTGACGCAGCTTCACGACTTTCGTAATGTTTATCATGTTTACGTTATTTTTCGCAATGGTCTTACATAAAATGATTTTTTATCAATCTAATCTTTATACTTACATGGATAATCTGCATTCGGCAAAATAAATCCGTTTGCCAGTTAAGTATATCATATAATTATGTATAGCGACTATAAAAATAGATGCAACATAGAAAATAACTGTGCAAAGATACTAAATGCTAATTTTCGTTAATGTATAGTCTAATTGCATCTCGCAGGGTTCGAAAGTATACTAGTTTAAAAGCAGGAAGTACAGACGCAGAAACAGTTTAACATTTACACTTGTTTCTGCGCATATATAAACGCGTACTGGTTCCCTGAGCTACTTGTTTCAGAAATATGCTATCGAGTGCAGGTATGCATGCATTATGCAATAATCTATCACCTTTTGTAAACACGTTCACGAGTGAAACCACAATTTGCAAACAAAAATTCTCTCGGGAATGTCGTATCTTCTATGTTTAATTTCAAGTAAATCGACAGCAGAAAATAATATATATGTACCGTTAAAGAAGCTCTTGTTTTTGCTCTATGTTTCACGAATCATTCGATAAACGAGCAAGAAAGTGAAGACAACACTAATAAAGTAATACAGGCCACGACATCGAACTTTCGATTTCCACAATCGCATGTTGCAACAAAACAACGCGTTGCCCAGTGATCGAAACTTTTCCACTGAAAACGTAGCAAAGATTAATTTCATCTGGTTTGCATTCTTGTCTGTTAGCTGAGAAAGTAATAGCTGCGATTGTCCTTGAGGCGTTCGCCAAAGATTATTACACTCCTCGCAGCATGTCGGATTAGATCCGCAGGACTCGAGAGGAGAATGTCTTTATTCACGCGAAACCGCTGTTGCATAATTTTTTGCAAAGAAAAAAGGAGCAACTTTCGTGGAGAAAGGGGACTTTCTTCTGACAGTTGCAAAACTGAACCAATTTGTACGAGAATAGCAGATAAAAGATGCAATATCAGCTCCTTACAGTTGGTTCTAACATTTATAGTGATGTTCGTACCTTCTCCAGAAAAACTACTTCCTTTTCTTGAGTACCTTAAATTATAATATACACTTTTTTATCAAAGAAGATTACGCACGGCTTGTATAGTTATGATCTCGTGCATATATTTGCAAAGAGTATAAAGTCTTAGAATCATTTTAATTTCTAAAATATTGTACTCCAAAATATGTAATACTTTTGTGAACAGTGCAGAACAGTCCAATAAAGCACAAATAATAGGATAAAATGATCGAAAACGCGACAAATGCGAATGATTTGTGTAAAATAGTTTGACGCCGAACGGAGGTTCGATTATCTGAATGAAAAATTCACCTGCATCAAGTATTTATGCAGGTGAAGGTCGTTCACCTGAATTGGTAACGATTACCAATACGCAAGGTGCATCAAAGAAACCTCGTAGTGCAAGGCAGGATGAAGTAATCGAATACAATAATCGGACATCGCTTAATCTCTGATGGGATCGCATTGCTTTTGATATTCTTTTTTAATCGTTCATTTGCATATTACAGGGGCGTAACGGAGGGCAAACACACTTTCTCCGGTGGGTCTGACCGTCGCGTCGGTGAAAGTATTTCTTACGCGTCCACACGTTTTGCGGCGCCCAAATATCTGTCGTTTGATCGGAACCAGTGTTCTGGAACGAGTGCGGCGACTTATTTTTTAACCTCTGAGAACAATAATCTTCCTAAATCACAATCGGACTGCAGTTATTTTTATGTAAAAGAAAATAGTGATCGATTGAACGATGTAATTTTTATCTTACAGAAACGAAGTAATTGATACCATTTGTTGCAAATGGACGGCCACAGAAACGCAGGAAACTATCAATTACGAAAGTACACCGTCGAAGTGTAAAATTGCCGGTGTCTTACAAGGGAGAAACCATTTTCTTCAACTTGGTCTAAATTCATTCGCAATTACCAGAAACCGGTTTGCGGTCGGTAAGAATTTAATTCTACCGAACGACCACAGTTTTCCGTGGAATGTACGCAGTCTGAAAGCGAATCATTCGGCGTATTGTTCGCGAAGGTTCGACCCTTCAAACGAAGTGCCGAACGAAACGCGTGGGTGAAACCCGTTCTAACAAGCAGGGGACAATTTCAAAAAGTTTTGCGACGCGATTTGCTCGATGGCAGTGCGAGATAGAATTCTCAAGGATATCCGATCTGAGGCGGACCTTTCGAACGACAAATTCTATCGGGGAACGCAGTTCCACGATCGTTTTATGCTTCGGCTGTATTGCAATGTCAATGACATCCAGAAAACCGAGAGACCGAGACTAAAATATTCGATTTTTAGCTGAAAAAAAGTTGTAGATAAACGCGTTATCTGACTGGGTGCTTATGTAACGCGATAAGCCTGATATAAACTCGGGACACTGTATTAATCGGAGAAAAAGCGACAAACAATTCGACGCAAGCACATTTATCCGAAGAATAAATTCTCTTCTCCGACTAGATTGTATACTTCTCTAAATGTATACGTAAAGCTTCAGCTTTGAATATAAATTTAACACGCATTTTATGTGAAGATTGCTGTGATTAATGTACTAAGCCTCTGTGTCGTTCCTGATTTCGTCAATTAGGTCCGAACAATCGAAATTTGCATGGTCGCGGTCTATTTATTAGATTAATGTGTGAAACTCAGTTGGTTTAATCCAACTTCGAATTCGTAGAAAGTAGCAAAATGATTCACCGTTTCGTCGTGGCATTTGCTCCGGGTGTTCCGTCTAAACTTTCAGTCTCGTGTGTAGAGCATGAGATTCGTCGATAACAAAAGGCTTCGAACGCGCGGATCGAAAAAGAAAGGAACTGGAAGAAAGCGTGCGAGACATCCGATCTCGTCGATCGCGTCAATCGAAAAAGGGATCTCGGTTTCCGTCAGGTGAAAACAATGACCTTCGATAGGCGAGCCCGTAAGAAAGAAAGTCCGAGCGATCTGTTTCCATACGATTTCAATAAATTACACGCTAAGCAGCGCGTTGAATTCGACAAAGAAATCCGAGAAAAGAGATCGAAAGTTTTCCACGCAATTCGCGGATTTTTCCGAATCTGTTGCACATTAAGTGCTTTCTTCTGGGTTGAAAAATCAACGGAGCACCATTCTTGAAAATAAATAAATAGCATTAGAATTGTCGGATTTGTAGAATGGATCTTGTAAAGCTCATTTAAACAGATTAAGTGACGGCAAATTCGAAGATTTAAGATTGACGATAATCCTAATCGTTTAATTACTGTTACAATAGAAGTGGAAATGCAGTATTTCATTGTGTATACAATTGAGCTGTTCATTCTGTGAAAGGCACGTAATTAAATTAGCCATTACACCAACCTACTTTCGAGATTTCAATGGCAGAGCAAAACTGAAGTTAAGAGAAAAGCAATTAAAACATACAAGTACATATGGGGAAGCCTTGAAGACGGAAACAAGGTCAGGTCCGATGGATATGGAAAATGAAGATTCACTATCGACATCTAATTGTTTACCATTAATAAGTTCAATGTAATTTTCGTTTGATTTTTTCACGAGTAGATTAACAAAGATCTAGTAGAAATAAAAAATTCTGTAGACCATTTGTTCAACGAGGTGTCGAAGAAATCGAATAGTCGTCCTGGTTCGCGAACAAAATCCGAAATAAAAGTCGATCGATGCACAATCGTTATTGAAGGCACGTTCCCCGAATGGAAATAAAGTCTTAACAGTCGCGTAAAAATTTAACGCTGAGATACGGCGACCTACTACCGAAAGGAAATTTTCGTATGGTAGAAAGCTGCTCGGACCCAATTTCGTTTCGATCCTATTCGCATTGAAAGATATGTGCTTTGCGGAAATAATGTGTAAGGTCTGTGTGTATCGATGGAAAAAAAGTATCGAAAGGCCGCGACTGTGATGTAAGAATCGCGTTCGTCGAGCGTGCAATGAATTCAACGGTTATTTTTCTTGTAGACCTCGGAACATTGTTAATCGACTGCGAATTCTCGTGCAGTTCCAGTGATTTATAAAAGTGAGATCAAGATCAAATTTCGTGCTCTGATTTAAACGCGTTACTGATCAAATTAAAATAGACTTGTTAAAGACCTTAGTCATTCTTATAAATAGACGGCGAATTTTATGAATTTATAATAAAAAGTGAGTAGATCAAATGCAAAAATACTGTTCATAACTTATTGAAATTATTAAGGTAAGAATTTTGTATAAAAATTCGCAGTCTATATTTCCGACAAGTTGTTAATTCTCTTTGTCCAAGCTTCGAGTAGATAGCATAATTGAGATTATAGAGCATTAAATTTAAAAATGTTAATTCATTCTACACGTGTATAGGCACTCGCAGAAAAATGTGTGGTGGTATGCACACACTATCCAGATGCTGCTGTGATAATTTGCCATTTCACTTTCCTCGATCACAAGTTATAGTATCGCGCTCGGCGCAAAGTCGATTGAATTTCACAGTGTGCGCAGCTTCACTGTTTTGCATGCACTCGAATTTCTCTCCAGCAACGTAATTTCAGCTTCTACAACCGCTTCCGATCAGATTTTTCCAATTGATAGAAGAACTGAGCGCCTTCCCGAGAATTTCACTTCATTTTCCTTTTCTCGGCTACGAAAGTTCCTGTAAACATTCGATTACAAAAATTCCACTTTCAGTTCCTCAAAAAAAAAAACCACCGCATTCGTCTTATCTAGAACTCGTAAAAGCTGATCAGAATAAGGAAACAACGAAGAAGAATGAAGCAATCCTTGCTGCTTCGTTGAAAACCGAATCAAAAGAAAATTGCTCGACGATTAGCATCGTTCGAGTCTATTTAACATCTGTCAAAATCATTACCAAGAAAGTGCAAACTCCTTGCGGTGTCCACCGTTGCAACACGCTGCTGCGTTTCACCCTGCATTCCACGTGGCTCTCGGATTTTTCATTTGCACCCCCGTTACGTGTCTCTGGAGTAAGCTACGAAAAATTTTGATTCGTCAAGCTCCGAGTGCATTAACCCTAAAAATATTTTTCAAGTCACTTCTCGTATAACCCTTATTCTTTCTGTTGTTCCAAACATCTTATTTAATTATCTTGTCAGAAACTGAGGAATTGATTTTAATTAAGATTTAAGTCCTTTTATTTTCCATAACAAATTGAACAAATACAGTGATTACAAAACTCGTTCCTCAAAAATTGCATTTCTCCCAAGAGCCAATAAAAAGTGTCGGAACAGCAGCGTTCGCAAAACGAACGAAGAAGATGAAGATCAATTTTGCGATCCTTGTCCGACAATTACCGTCGCAAATGACGATTTATGATCGTCGATCGTGCACGCCGGGTATCTCGCTTCATCTCGTGTCCCGTCAAACACGTTTCACCTCACCGCGCACTAAATTATCCGTTCGAGGACTGTCCGTACGATCGCAATTATGTTTTTTTTTTTATGTGTCGCACGTCGACGAAAGCTCATGGGTGTCCCATTGTTCGACGGGTCTGGGGTTTTCGGCGAACGAGCACGAATTCATGTTACGTGTGTTCTCCCACCAACAACCCTAACGTCGGATCCAGATATCACCTGGTGGAGGTAACTTTCAGCGGGACACGCTATATAAGAGAATGAAGAACCGGCCGGCCAAGATAAAGCTCGCGCGTTGTCAATCGTTTCGTCGTGCTGTTGCTCCTCTACCTTGGTTGACAGGTAAGTGGGGGTGGAAGAAGAATAAAAACAAATCAGCGTTTTCGAAAAATAAATCAAAGAAAGAACTATAGAGGGGTGGTTGACAGAGAGGACGTGGAAAATCAGTGACGAACAGTGCAAGTGAAGCATCATTCTTCTTCTCGATGTTTCTCTCGTGTGGAAAATTAGTGTACTATTTATTGGTCGATCGTGTGGACGGTCGATTGGAAAAAATTCATTTGGTGAGATTCCAGAGAAATTGCGGATAGATCAGAATTCGCGAGATTAACGCCGTTATGCTTGGTGGAGTCGATACTTATGGCACGTGCCTTAGAAAAGGAACCGGTTGTGCGAGGGCGATCAGGAACTACGCCGAGGAATTCATGAATTTTTCATTGAATGTTGCAACAGTGACGCTTGCAATTACTTGAGAAGGCTCGCGATAATATTAGTACGCCCACTGGACGAGTTTCCCTTTGAAAATTTACGGTGATCGAATGAAAAATCGTAAATCACCGTGTTTAGGCAGAAGTTGTTCTGCGAATTGGTAGGTTAACGGTTCGTAGATCCTTTGGATTGTTAAATAAAAATCAAGAAGGCATTAGCAGATGAATGAGCTAGTGGATAATTAGTACACTGAAAATTTTGTAAAATAACAACAGCCACTAAGGAATATCTTCTGTTAAGAATGTGAGTGGGTCTCAAGTTAGTCTTCCTACTGTTTTAAATTACACTTTTTTTTGTCATAAATGCACAAAATCCGCAGTCTAGTAAGTAATAACTGAATCGATTCAAGCTGTAAATATTCTAAAATGCTATCACTTTTGTAACTTCACTTAACTGTAGAAGGAAGCTAAAATCAAGTTAGAAAGAAGAACGGAGTGTTTTAGTGAATAAAAGTTGAGAAATTATTAGGTGTACAAAATAATTCTTGGCCCCCACAATCAATGAATTACATAGCTTTATTTTAAATTCCAATCTTTTAGTCCACATATCGGAAACTTATTAATTGTAAAATGAAGCAGATGCATTGGAAGTAATGACGATTATTTTCAAGAGTAGAGTGCATTCGGATCGTTTATAAACAATCGACAAATTCACGAAGGAAAAGGGTTTTGTAAATATTTGTTTGAAGAAGAGATTGAAGGACGAGGTCTCCCAGTCAAATAGTTAAAATTCTGTGCCGTTTCATTCACCGGAGCATGACACGGTCCGAGTAAAAGTTGAGTATACACGATGAATACCGTCGGCTCTGGTCCACCGAATTGAAAAATGTTGTCTGAACCGTAAAGTCTGCTCCAGATTTCCTTAAGTGCTCGACGGAGAACCGGCCGACCAGTTACGTGTGCCCTCCACTGATTATATTATACAGCCGCGTTCCCCTCGTTTGTAGTTACCGGGCAACTATCTCTTTTTTCATTATGCAATTGCTTTCTTTGCGGACCCGCCGCCGGATCAGCTTCCAGCGGCCGCCATTTGCAATTTTATTGCGAGAAGGACACGCCTCGAGGACGGCGCGCGTAAAGCTTCCGCGTGACACTGCATTCGACCGCAGAACGGCATGCGGCACCCCTAACTTCGCGGTTTCTTCTTTCTCTTACTCTATTTCTGATGCACTTTCTGTTAGAAAGCTGCATCTTTGTTGATGCTTCTCTCGGGATCGGTTAGAAAAAGTCAATTAGTTTTCACTCTCCTGACACGCATTTTTCCGTTCAGTGACTGGGGAATCGAGAATTTCCTCTGCGATGTTGAATGCAGGTAAAGTACTCATTGTTAACCCTTTGCATTCGGAGCTATTTTAACTCGAAAATTGAACATTTCTTCCTAGCCAGAATAATTCCATTCGATACGATTTCTTTCTTTTTAGTAATATTTAAATATTTCAATA
Source organism: Lasioglossum morio (assembly GCA_916610235.2). Taxonomy (NCBI): domain Eukaryota; kingdom Metazoa; phylum Arthropoda; class Insecta; order Hymenoptera; family Halictidae; genus Lasioglossum; species Lasioglossum morio. The sequence goes on from OU744333.1 coordinate 10,310,721, forward strand.
TTTAAATTGATATAATACCCCATACAATACTTAACTGTCTAATAAATGATTATATACCAACATATTTAATAATGTAAACAATATTTTTAATAATGGTACACCAATTTTTTAAGTCCTAAGGGTTAATTCTATATTTTCGTTGGTAATGCGATTTATTGAAATATTTCGAATGCCTTTCATCGAGTAATTCATGTTAGCTAACTAATTATTTAGTGGATCTATACGTACAAGGGATGTCGCCTCGATCTTCACTGATTCGAGATATATATGTGGATCATGAATTGTGCCCGATCGAATTTCTGATGGATCCTCGTCTTGGACCCTCCACGACCGGTCCGTTCTCCGCGCGGACCTTGAGCGATATTGTTTCGCGATCTGCATGCGTACACACTATAATTCAATTCGCAACACCCGATACAGATACGTTCCCACTTTTTTTTTCTTTCTCAAGTCGATGCCATTTTTACACGCAGGCCCTCTCACTTTCACCCGAGCTACCGATCGAGTCCGCGTCCACCTCTTAACGATCGGCCCGGTTCACCGGTTTACGCCTAACAAGTAAAGCCGGGACAGCTCATTAAAACCAGCAACCGCATTTTCCTGTGCCCAATAATTAACCATTTCGTCCCATAAGCGGGTAGACTGACTTGATGCACGCCAAACTTTTTAGACCTCCTTCGCTTCCTCCATTTCATATACGATTACTTACGATTCGCCAAGTCCATTTTTGACCCAATGAGGACGAAAGTGACTTTACACCAAGAACATAATTGTAGGGTATGCCAACGTCACAATGCTTCAGAATACTTTTCGTACTACTGTCCCAAATTTTCTTCAAATTTCGATATGTTGTAATCTGTAATGATACGTACACGTATCTCGAAGAATTTATCGAAATCATCAAAATTGTTGGTTTTACAGACCTGTAAAATAAAGCGTTCACATTTATTTCCATTAAATTATAATAGTTGAACTAGCAAACCGAGGGAAATGATTTTCTAGGAGCTCGTAGTGAAAACGTAAGAGTAACTATTCAATAAATTTATTCACTTCTACTGAACATTTATTCTTCATGAATATTTCATGAAATGCAGAGAAAATTAACCAACAACATCGGTGATTTAAATTATCTGAAAAACTACTAAATAAGTAGCTAACGAACAATGTTTTATTTTATTTTAAGACAACAAAATTTCAAGAATAGATTAAAAATTGATTACAAGAAATATATTTATTACGATAGTAGGTAGGAATCATTTTTTAGTGAATTTCAGTGAAAATTTCGTCCCGATATCTATTATGGTTGAAGAGTTATAATAAAATTTTAAAATACAGCCTACTGTGTTCTTCAAGATTGTTTATCTCGGTGCAGCGTTCACTTCAAATAATTTTAATTCCGTCAATTTTCAAGTATCCATCTTTTTAAACAGATGTCCGTACAGGGGACACTTAATTATTAAAAGGGGTTACAAAATAAATCGTGAAGACGTAGACATTTTGAAATGCATCTTTCATTACATCCTCACAGCTCGCAAACACGTTTCAAACTCAGCCGAGTTATACAAGTGACGTGAAGCGCGTTAATCGCGGCAGGCTCATCATAATCTGCATCAGGATCGCAGTCAGGTTGCGTAAAATGTCTCCCGACACCGGGAACAAGCAGATTACCTCCGACCTTTGTCGCCAAGAGCAGGAAACCTTTAAGCACCCACTGTCACACCGCGGTTAACTATCATTTCCAAAGAAACGCTGCCAGACTTTCGCCCGCAGCCGCCGCCAAAAAATCGCTGACGTTCGGCGTGGCGACCGCGTTGCAAACGCGTAAGAAAGCGTTCCGATCGTGCATCTGTATAAAAAATCGTTGAATGCTATCGGCGCTACGGTTCGATCGTTAAATACACAAAAAATAATAAATTAACTAAGCAATTTTGCTAATTTTATATAATCGACGTTTCTGTAAGTCAATAAATTGCGTCTGTAAGAAAAATAAAACATTTTTAACTTGATAAAATATAATTTTCAAAAGTTGTAACTATTAAATGTTTAAATATGAAGGAGAACAATGTTTCAACAATTTTTCAACTCACTTGCTTAGGCATCTGTATAGTTGCGTTTCGCTTTTACGTTTGCTCGACAAAATGGTGTGTACCTTGTTTTTCACTGTCCAGCAGATTTGTCACGCTCAGCAGAGGTTTCCTTTTTTATCAACGCGCGGGGATCTAAACGGTGTCGGATAGGTCCACTCTCGAGCACAGAGGCCTTTCAAATTTATCGAAAGCGCCGGATCTCCCCGCGATACATCATCGCACCGTTACGAATGAGATGTCTTCAGCGAATCGTGAAACCACCGTCCGTGTTTTACGTGCTTAGAAAGTTATGGTGCTTTCCACGATGATGCGCCACGGTCTTCCTTTCCGAGGCAAACAATGAGAGACCGCCGGAAACCAAACAATTAGGATGCTGCGCAAACTCTATCTGTCTTCTCTTCGTTCGCACGACATTCGTTTCTCCGCGGGCTCCAAGAAAAGTCGTTCGTATCCGAAACCGTCGATAATCATATACTAAACAGCGAGATAGTCGCTGCAGATAAGAACCGTTCGACTAGTTTATCCTGTAATCAAAACAGCACTCTAATCTGCGACAGAGCCGATCGGTTCTATGGGGTTCAACTTTCGAAGCTCTCTATCGCGACGAGAAACAAGTTGCGCAACGCGTAAATATGCTCTGTATCTCGTTCCACCATAAAAATGGAATTTCACTTAATTTTACCGTCACCACGGATGAACTATTTTCCAACACGTCTCGTCGCTCGCTGCATCGACTAACGCCTATTGGGATGTGCGAACCGTGTTGACCGTATCGAGAGTAATCGCCCGAGGTGCAGAAAAAGTGCAGCAACCGGTCCAGCAAAAAAATCGAACATGCCTCGAGCTCGATTCGGAATACGATTACGCCATTTCACCGCATTTCTCCGTGGCCCTCTTTCCCTCGAATATAATTCTGGGTCGTCGACATTAAGCACGCTCGGTCTCGGCACACTTTTGCTGCGCGTCTCCTCCGGACACCTGCAACTGCGTTTCGCTAATCGCCGTGATGCATCACTTTTCCGAGACGTGACTCTCGGCGGCTTCTCTCTTCGGCCGGTTCTCTTCTTTACGAGCGGCCTTTTTTTTTTCGCGAACAGTGAAACCGCCGCTAACCGTTTAACCACCTAGATCGCGATCATCAATCTCGCGAGCGGATCGAGGATAATTTCTAGTCGTTAAGTAGAAATTATTCGCGGCTGTTCAGCCGTGGCGATCAATTAATTCGAGAGAATTAGATGGGAAAGAAAAGAGGAGCTAAACAGCGGCTGCGAGGCTGTTCAATTGAAATTAGCCGAACGATTACGTCGCGCTTGTACAATCAATTTCAAAGGACTACGTAAAGAGAAATATAAAGAGAAATTTTCCACAGGATTTTATTCTGCTCATTCAGTTAGTTTATTAGAAACTAGCTGACTCGAGAGACGTTGTCCTGTACAAATTTCTTTTGTAATTGTCTCGAATATTTTTCCTGAAAACATTTCCAGGACCATAACGAACAAAACAAAAAACGAATCACGCATATCCATCGTTCGAATCTTGAGTTATGGTCATGAGTTCGTACAGAAATCCCATAGAAAAAAGCATTTTCATTTTTTTCCTGAAGTTTTCATTTTTTTCCTGAATTTTTCATTTTTTTCCTGAAGTTTTCATTTTTCCGGGAAATTTTTCCAATTTTTCTTTCCCTAAAAACCTTATTCGGACTATTACGAACACGTGATGTCGTTGACCAACGAACAGCATTTCATTTTTATTATATAGAAGAAGATTAATCGATAAGGATTGAAAACAACATGGAATTAATTTTTCAGTGAGTTCTTTCTAAAGTCAACACTTTTACCGTGAATCAAACAATTCATTATTGCAGGAGCAAATGAATAGCTCGTTGAAACGTGCATGCATGCAGATGCAGCATTTAAAATAATGGCAAGCAATATGATTTTCGAAGACAATTCACAATAGGTCATAATTCTTCAGCGTCTCCAGTACGGCCCATCAATCTCTTCGAGCTATTTACAGGCTAATCTCCCATCAGCAATCTAATAGTCTTCCCCAAGCGGAATCATACAGACGCATAAAAGCGAAAGATGAATCAATCGAAGTACTCATCTAGCAAGTCTCTAAACAGCGAATCATCTCAGCGTGATGCGTTTACGGGTCACCACAGCGGATTAATCGATTTTTCCGCGATCCCGGGGATTACACGATTTCACTGATCTATCGGGGATGATCCCAGTTTCGAATCGATCCTGCTGCATCGTTGCTTTCCACGTGATGCGTGCGCTTTATGGAAGATGTCAATGGCCAAGGTTGCTTTCTCTCGAGGTCCGCGCACGTCCACCTGTAACATAGCATTTGGTACCGTCGAGAAAGTGCACCGAGCGCCGTAATTCTAGGCAGTGGAAGGATAGATGATCGATCGAGGATCAGTCATTGGAACTGTGTACGGTAAAAATGTATTTCTTCGTTTCTTTTTTTCCAGGATGTTGTGGCTGTGTCTAACAGCGCTGGCTGCCACCGCAGCGGCTCAGTCTTCTTACGATCTGGATGGCAGGGTGCCTTATCCTGGAAAGTCCTCCAGTCTAGGACCTCTTTATGCTTCTGGGGGTCAAGGATTCCGCGATAACAGCTACGAGGACAACATTGTCACGCCCACGCCCACGCCGGCTTACAGGGCCCCTGGCAACCAACAACCTGTAAGTTAAAATCAATGTTATACAACAGTTATATAATTTATTGATCAAGTATGTGGTCACCACCATTTTTTATAACTTCAAATTATCACCCAATGAAGGATTGCTTTTTTTGTGAAAACGATGTGGTTCAATGAAGATGTTGAGGTCTTTGAAAATTAGGCATGAACTTTTCCAATCATACTTGATTAATGGTTATATGTATAGCGATCGTAATAAGCTTTAAGCAAAATTTTAAATGTTATCGGCGCATTGGTTCGATCAATTAAATACTTCAAAACACTGTTTGCAAAATATCATCAAATACTTGATTAATTGTGAGATCAGTTTTGCATGGGTATTTTCGAGTGCGTTTAAATATGTAGGGAATATTGCTAGTAATTAAGAGAAAGGTAAATAGTAAAACTCCAATTCCTCTTCCCTATCCTGCGGAAGCGATTACCGAGTCAATAATATCCTATTTTTATCGATCGGTCCCCGGTGCCGTCGATTTACATAAACACCCGCAGTCTGACGGCGAATTCCTTTTCCCTTTCGCCTGAAACGTTCTCGCTTTCCGATCTGCTCCAATTTCGAATATTATTAGCCCCGATGAAAGAAGTTGGATCATATAATATTACGTTGCAACGTTATGTAAGGACTTACGTAAAAATAACCGGTTGCCTCGAAGTACCGTCTGAGGCGAGTTCATTCCCTTGCAGCTGCGTAACAGGCGCGTGAACCTTCGTCGATTGTTCCATATACGAGAGAATCGATTACTTAAATAATCACACGTGGATATTGTCTTTTAAAATGTAGAACAAATAAATGTTCAAGGACTGGTCAAACACAAACAGTACAATTGCGAAGCTAAGTAACAGGAAATTATTTCTTTTAAAATGTAGAACAAATAAATATCATATCATTGATCGAATCTGTGCGCCGAGAACACATATATCAATTATATATTGTTTTTTTGTTCTAGTTGTATCGCAAACCATCGTTGGACCAAGGAGCCATCAGAGTGAACGGGCCGCCGAGAGGTGTTCTTCGTGGTGGACAGCCTCAGGTAGCCATTGAATCATCATTAGACCGCGCATTTTATCGAGAACAATTTTTATTTAACTCCTCTTTGATTTAAATCGTTCCACAAGATGTCAGTTAAAGGAAGAAAATTTCTGTCTGATCACAATTACGAATTTCCGATTTACGTAGACAATTATTTTCATAGAGATCCGCAGCCTAATCTCGATCAGCTGCTTATTGTCTCGCATTAGCAGTAAATTCAACAACGAGGGAAATCCTTTCACCGAATCTCGGTTGTTACGTAATTTTCATAAGCGATCGAAGAAACATCCATTGTTCGCGGTTTCACACAATGCGAGGCTTTTGCGTAATCGCCAGACGTTACGGTTTCTTCTGCAGAAATGATTTCGCGAAATTCTGTACTGCTTCTTTTATCATCGCTACTTCGAACGATTGTCGCGGTGGAATAATCATCGGGGAATTAAGTAATGATCGTTTGCGGTCGAGCCAATTTTCGCTGCTCCAGTTATCGTTCCGCGAAATTGTCGGAATTAGGAAACTGGTTTACGTAAGCCTTTCTCTTACCCCGTGGACGATAGTAATTTTCACGGTGTTATTAAGTTCGTTGATCCACGGTTGAAGGCCGAGGCTGAGGAACTCGAAGAAAAGGAGGAGCCCGATCGTCTGACCCTTCTACTGCCTCAGAGCAAATTCGATTGCGTGAACAAGCAGACAGGCTATTACGCTGACGAGGACCTCAACTGCGAGGTCTTCCATTATTGCCAGGACAACGCGAAGCACTCCTGGATCTGTCCCGAAGGATTCACGTTCCATCAGGTAATTGAGAATTTTGTGTTGCACTCTGCATCTTCAGGTTCTTGATCACTGCTAGACAGATCGCAGCTTCATCCCAAAATACCGAGATATCGATTCTATTTTTTTTAAATTAGATTTAATTAATATTTTAGGGAAGATATCTGTAATATAATTTATATTTTGTCTACAGTAGGATCTAGATTTCTATTAGTATTTCATACTGTGAAATCGTAAACGTATTCTATATAAAACAATAGCGAATTACAAATAGACAGAGAAAGTGCTTTGAACGATGAGACTGTTGAACAATAAAATGTATCAGTTCCGTAACAATCAAACCAATCAATCATTCCGAATGATAGCCTACAAAGATAAACGAGAATGTTACAACAGTTGTCAATTAAGAAACTTCTTTAAAAGATTCAGTGATCACGGATAAGTAGATGTACCAACATACTAGATTGTTAACATTTATGCTCCCGCAGTCGTGTAAATGCAGCAACGGCGCAGCTCCGATCGTACATGTACTCGTTGCCAAGTCAAGTTTTATAGATAGCCATTCCGATCAACGATCCTACGAGCGTTATCCTTTTTCCTTGAACCACCCCAGCCGAGTGAAAGCGCCCGTGAAAATAAACGTCGCGTTCCGCGCGGTACAATTAACAAGCCTCGAATGCCATTGATAAGTAAATTTCACCTCTCGCGTACGCTCCGATGTACGTTTTCACCCGGTCGTTTCCGGTTTCGTGTACCGAACCAGCGGGCAGCTGAGGCCAATCATAAATCGTGCGATCGGTTTCCTGATACCAGACTATCGTTACGCGTTTCCGGGATAATCAGTCCACGCCCATTTTCTTCGCTTGGAAAAAAAAAATGGAAACAGAGGAACCGTGGAAACCCCTTTCTCCTGGCGAACTTCGTGGCCTAACTGTTCACATTCCACTGGCTCATAATTTAGAAATTAGAAATTCAATTCGCCGATTCTCAATAACAATAAAAAAACGATTCTCTAAAGGAACCAGTGGCGCACCCAGGATTTAATCTTGGGGGGGACGTCTTGAACAAAATGACCGTTTCTTTTTTTTAGCAAAAATATCTGTCAACGGTAGCCACAAATATTTACTTATATATTTAGGGAAAAGTTGTTCAAAATGTTTAGTTTTACATATAAAATATCCAAATATCATCGGAATCGGAGAGGAAGTAGCTATTCTACGGTTTAGATAATTTTCCAGTGTTTTGTTTATTTCTCTTGGGGGGGGGGGGACTTGGCCCCCTGGCTCCCCCCCTGGGTGCGCCACTGAAAGGAACTAGAAATAATTGGTAAAATTCGTAGCTCGTGATTTCTGTGAGTAAATGCAATAGTTTGCGATTTACACTCCTTGGATTAGCAAGAAACTTTCTTAATCTTTGTCTGACGTTTTTAAAGTTTAATGGTATATATATTTTCTCTCGCAGGTCCACTTGATTTGCATGCCACCGAGCGGTGACATAAGCTGCAAGAAGAGTTCGCAGTATCACTTCGTCAATGAATATCTCTACAAGCCATTGAACCAGCAGGAAGCTGAGACGAAACCGAATGTAACACTGAGATACAGCGAGAGGTATTTCCCCGCTGACATTCATTCCGACGATCACGTTGGCGACTATCAGATCACACCATCTGCTCCCATTCGTCGTCCTGCGCAGCCGGTAAAACATATTTTCTAAATATAAAACATTAAACATATGAAATATTAAACAGCGTTAAATATGATTTTTGCGCAGATCTATGCAAGCACACAGCCAGCATTGAACAGTATCCCATCGTCAGCTCGCCCACAGTCCGCAGGACTCCCACAATTCCGTCTACCTTTAAACCAAGTGTTCCACAGCCCTGAGGAAGTCAACATTCCTCTTCAACACAGACGCCCGCAGCCTCAACAGCACCAGCCTGTCAGGAGATACCCTCAGGTGCGACCTGATGATGATGAGTACGAGTAAACAGGATCGGCAGGATCAAATTGAAATAATTAATCATTCATCGTCCATACTCACCGTCGCGTTTTAATTCATTAATAGACTGTGGAACTTCATGCGAATTTGCATTTTCACGCAAAATCCGAAGCTCTTCATAAACGGTGTCAGTACATCAGAAATGTGATATTCTATTAAATATTATAGAATTGTATATCTTATAATTCTTTTAAAGATTTTTTTTTTTGATATGTAATTGTATGAAGGTCTCCAGTCTATCGATTACATTGGCTGAAACATCATCGTGATTATCGTGTCGAAATTGGAAACGTAAGGGATAGTAATTGCTATATATTTATTCATGTGAATCGTAGCTGTACGCATTAGAAATTAATCGTAGAATATAAATTATTCCACGCTCTCATTCATCCATCCGTAGAACACCGATTAATCCCTTAGATCAAGATCGGGTCGAGCATTTTCCCGAGATTGTGATCGAAACATCGAGTAATATTGATACATTAAGTTATATTTACCAGCTTGTTGTGGTTTTTATTAAGGGGGCCGAGTCGATCTAGAAAATCACTCGATAATTATCCGCGTGAACGATCAGTGATAATTTTAATGATGTAATAAGCAGGTACGCTAACACGTAATGTGTAATCGATATTAGCATAACAGTAATGACCAATAAATTGTTATTGCGTTACTTTTAACGGCGCTTACTGTTTCATCGATACGATCGCGAAGCAAAGATTATATAATTAAACTGGTAACAATAATTATAATTAAATATACGAACCAAGAAACCTTCAATTCAAATTCAACAAGAAATTCAAACAGATGGCGCGCGTTATGCGGAGAAATAGTCAAATCACCGTCTGAAAATCACCACTAATCATTAAGATTACGAAAAATCTGTAAACGAAACAAATTAAAACATAAAATAATCTCCCTGTTTTTACCACGAAATAACATTAACTCTAGACACGTGTGCCTATGTACATATTAATAAAAAAAAGCAATTGATGTTGTGTTTTGTACCACACGGTAAGTGCAGTTGCAAGAACGTCGCAATGAGATTCGTGTAATTCTTTTTTTTTCCTTCGAGAGTATTGGTGTGTGAAAGAATTTCGAGAAACAGTTGACAGGAATACAGCGGAGACCGTAATTTGTTTAACATTCGTTGTTTGACGAATTGGACAGATGCGAATCTGGATTTAGCATTGTTTGCTCTCACGCATGTTTCGTGTGTAAGGTGCCGCCATATTGTTTCCATCATTGCTGCCTTCCCGAACGGAAAACTTCGGGGTTAGAACTGTGTGAGTGTCGTCAGTTCGTTTGAGTCTCTCAATGCTTGCGTGGATTTGTCTCGATTTCAAGTTGATTCGTACGGTCTCGTCATACATTGTACGTCTCACGTGAACAACGAATAACACGTTTATTGCCTCGCATTCGTCATTGATACATCCTTGTGTATTTAGTCTGGCTAAACGACATTCGACCACGGAGATTTTCGGAATATGGCTGCTGCTGCTGCTGCTGCTTTGCTCGACGAGCTCATGGGAAGAAATCGAAACGTTCTTCCCAATGAAAAACCAAAGGAACTTAATTGGGAAGATCCGGAGGTAGGCCCTTGAAAATCTTACTCCGATTACGTGATCGTTAAGGGGTTAGGGTACTGTAAAATTCTAGAAAATTGTAAAATCGTTTTTCGCTTGAACGTTGGTTGAAACCCTTGAAAATGATCTAACAGGAGGTCCTGGCTCTTAATTCGAGCTGTTTTTCGTAATATAGAATCACAATCATACATATATACTTGAATGTAACATTTATATCTATATATCAAGTTTAATCTTAAACGTTCCATTCTTTTCCCGTTTCAGTTCTGTAAATTGTATTTAGTGAAATTTTGTCCTCATGATCTATTCGTCAACACAAGAGCAGATTTGGGTGCCTGTTCCCGTGTGCATGATGATGAAGCCAGAGAGCTGTTCGAAAAAGCACCGTACTCGTATCGGAAACAACAGTACGAAGACGAATTCATCAGATTTTGTCAAAGTATGTTGAACGAAGTTGAAAGGAAGATCATTAAGGGAAAGCAACGTTTGGCTCTCATTGGAAGAACAGAGGCGGTAAGAATAGTTTAGTTAGAGAAATAGTTTACACAAATAAATGATAAGACTAATAATGTTTCTTGTGTATATAGCCTACTCTAACACCAGCACAAACTCAGAGAAACGAGGAACAGATTGCTCTGTTAACTGAGAAAATTAATAAATTGGTAGAGGAAGCAGAGCAAAGCGGTATACAAGGCAATGTGGAGCAAGCGCAAGGCCTAATGAGATTATGTGACCAGTTAAAGGAAGAGCGGGAAACACTCCGTAAATCTAATGACAACAGTCATTACAACCAAGTAAATATTACACAATCTATAATCGAATGAATAACTTTAAGAATATGTGAATATACAAACAATTTGTTCTAGACCGCTGAATTGGCTGCTGCGCAAGAAAAACAGATGGAGGTCTGTGACGTGTGTGGCGCATTTCTTATTGTTGGCGATGCTCAGCAACGAATCGACGATCATTTAATGGGTAAACAGCATGTTGGATACGCTAGGTTGAAAAGTGCCCTTCAAGAGATCATGGTAACTTGACGCGTACAATACATACATTGTGTTTCATTATTTATGCGATGAAAGATATTAGAGCTACAAATACAACTTTGCAGAGTAAACGTGAGAAAGCCCGGGATGAGAAAGAACAAAGAAGAGAAGAGGACAGGAAACAAAGGGCGCGTGCTAATGAAGATCTCGACAGACGAAGAAGAGACGGAGATAGGGACAGAGATCGAGATAGAGAAAGAGATAAACGTCGTAGGCGCGAAGATGACAAAGGCAGACACGACTCAGGCAGTCACAGGTAACTATATCTATGGCGGTACCTGCGCAGTAATTGTTTATTGAATACCTGATATAAATATTGAATATTGTATTTAGAAATGTTGGACATAGAAGTAGAAGCAGATCCAGAGATAAGCATGAGAGACATCGAGATGATGATAACCATCGACGTCATCGAGATAAAGGTAAATTATCCAAATTATTTTCTGAATGTAGAAATTGAAAGAAAAATTATTAAATGATATGGACTAAATGATAGGAACTCGTGATCATCGAAGCTCGAGTCATCACGCTCGCCGTCGCCATCGATCTAGAAGTCGAAGTCACAAGTAACTACTCTTGATTGGTTAGTGAGTGAGAAGTAAGCCAGGTATGCACTAAACAATATACCATATTCGTCTCAATTACTGTACAGGTTCTTTACCAGGTGAGTTTCATTAGATGCACATAATTTATACATGATAATTATCTGTAATTTTGAAGAATGGCATAGTCACAGCGAGCCAGTCTCTGGTCCTGCCTATTAATCGGAGAAACACTCTTACTAAATTTCATATGGACCTGATTGTACAGCGTTTAATTTTCAAAGTGACGTGCTTGCTCTATGTAACATAGTACTGAAAAAAGGTGCATCGAGGTAATGTCGAGCGAGGAGTAGTAAAAGTCGTTCCCATACGAAAGGTATTCTTATCATGTAGTATTATAGATATTGTCTACAGAGCAAGATAGGAGAAGGTATACCTATGCTTGCTTTGATCGGTTTAATGTCTTCATAGGGTAAATCAATTATATAATTTCAACGACAGCATAGCTTTTTTATCGAAAAAGAAATTAGTGGTTTAGTGGAGGAAAACAGTGCCTACTTCCGTAGACCTGCCACAACAGTGCCCTGTGTGACTGTGACTATACAATCCTAGCTTCTACTACGCATTTCTGAGGTATTTATATCGGAATGATAATACCAAACATGTCCTTTTATTAGGAAAATTAGACATTTTGAAAACGGTGATATTTATTTTCGAGCGATACTCGAGTGCTTTAAAAGTTACGATAACAAATTCCTGCTCTTACTTTCCTTATTCCCTAATTGCGATTTATTGGAGCCTATTCAATTTAAAGCCGAGCTAATATCTGTCTACCAACTAGCGAGGGAAGTTATGTTGCATAGGTCCAACGGAGAGTAATTTCAACTTTTTAGAACAATGAATCCACGTGTATAGACCAGATGATATAAAACCATACTCATTTAACAGCCGTCCCGGCTATGATTGATGAAGCGAACGAATTCATTGGGCTTATAAGTTGGCATATAGTCGCAATTCATATAAATGTGTTTTCTTCGGAACTTTTTCATGAAATATTTTATCATGTGTATTATGGAGAATACTCTTCTTCCCTTTGCATGCCATTTTTCTTCGCTATTTTTAGTTCTGATAGACTCAGGACGTAGGCGAAGCTCAGTCAAATTTTCTAATTAGAGAGTCGTGATATTTTAGCGTCATCGTACATCGATTCTAAGGTTGATGACAGGTCACATATCATGGAATCATGTATTATATATGTATATGGTGCTCCGAGGAGATCCCCTTAAATCGTATCTTGTCTCATTCTTTTTGCCGTGTCCTCATTTCGGCTTGATAGAAGACTCTCATTCTTTATGCGTGTACTATATTTGTGTGATTCGTGTTTGCTCATAATAAGTGGTACACACATTTAATAATCTGCTTTTTGAAGCAACTAGACACAAAGACCAGATTACAAAAATAATAGCTTTCAACAGAAGATATCATCTTGTATTGTTACATCGTTACGAATGAAATTAATAATGAAACTAATATTTGTTATATTTATCTTTACATTCGCGATAGATGATCAATTTATCTTTGTCTTCGATGTTACAATCAAAGATGATCACTTTTAATTTATCTGCTTTCCCACACATGTAGCCGACAGAAGTATGATATACTTTTTTTTTTAATTATTTCGTGTATTAAGGCAAGGTTAACAAATAATATACAAATACTCGTTATCTAGGTGTTTGGTAACAATCGAAATTAATATGAGAAGAAAACAGTGCTGGATGCATAATCTCTAAAAAATGTATTGTCTATTTTCAGACTAAAGAGGACATACCATGGGGATGTAACCAATGCAACAGGCTCACTTTGCACACTGCTTAATATAATATTAAGGTAAAGATTTTGCATAATCTACAAATTCAAATGAAATCGTGATTTTTATACAACTACGCCTGAATTAATTTTTGCCATGTCGCGCTGTTTTTAAATTGATTACGGAGAAATAAAATATCATGAAGTTCGATTTTTAATTAGCATTGTCAACGTTATATCACAAATATGAGAGATATGTTTAAAACAGATTTACTAGCAGTTTATTCATATTTGATGCAAATGTTACTTTTAAACTATCTGTATGTATATATACATATACACGTATATTTGTATATATATATACATATATATGTATATTAAAACACAGACATCAAGGTAAATTATCTATAATTTGCATTGTAATACTCGTAAGATTGTTAATTGAAATTAATAAAACAGTACTGCAATGAAAGCATCCGGTTATTTAAAACAAGAAAAAGACGTACAAATACTTCTAAAAACGATCAGAACCCAATGATTATGAATGGATCAGTGAGATTGTATAACATTGTATATTATTGAAGGAACTGTATAATTTATTAAATAAGTATATACATCATTTAATGCATTATCGAGCGGTAAATTATATACTCTATCCAAATACTGTACATAGTAGTAATATTTGCTATACTACAATTGTCTGCTATTATCAAATCTTTATACAAACTAAAAATACTGTACATCAAGTGTAAATAGTTGGCTGAGCGACTTTCAATTTGCCGTGTATAAATCGTTTACTTTCACCCAGCTTTCGTACCAACAGAGATACCAAAACAATTTATAGCATATCATCCAGTCGAAACAATTTTATTTAAGCCCCATACTTTTTGTAACCTAAAGATAATATATTAAATAATTAGTGTGATCTGTTTTAGAATTGTCTTAACAATAAAAAGTGAAAAAGATTTGAAGAAAAGTTATGCTACCTCTTCATATACAGTCCAAGCCATAGCAGTCACTAACGTCCTTCTCAACATTCGTGGCACAATGCCTTTGAAGTATCCTAATACGCCATATTTCTTGTAAACCCTGAACACTGCAATACGAACGCCTGTGAATTCATTCGGGTATAATTGCATCTTCGTTTTGATCACGTCCGCTGGTTGTGTAATAATAGAAGCAAATATTCCTGCTAGTATTCCACAACTAAAATGAATCGGAGCTGACGATTTGGCGCATGGTGAATCTGGAAATAAATATATTCGTTAATAATCATCGTGTAGAAATTCAATGGTTCTCTTTTTTTCTTTTAGTAGCACTTACCTGCTTCTACGGCGATATTTTTCAATCGAGTATAAAACATAAGATAGAGACCGCTAAACGGAGCATCCCTTAACAATGTCGGAACTAATCCGCTTGAAAGTCCTCTCACTCCCTCCTGCTTGTAAATTAATCTCAATGCTTCCCTTATGCTATTGTATTTGTACACTTCACTCTATAAAATTAAATTGTTATCACCAAATTATTGACTTCTATGCAACTTTTAATAATCTGAAAGCTGTCAAACATACGTACTTCATAACGCGTTTTTACTACTGTTATTGGAATTAATAATGCACCGGACATAGATCTTGCGGTAATGCCTAAAAACATGGCTTCTGTAGACGTGAGAGGATCTTTTAATTGGAATGTGTGCTTTAACCAATGTAGCGTTGAGAAATACAGTCCCACCCCAGGAATAACTCTGGTAATGGACTAGAAAAAATATTTTCAAGAAGTATTCCTGTTTCAGCATATTTAAATTACATAACTATTATCTTCTTACCGGTGTTATACCCCTCCAGAGTCCGAACACATTTTCTTTTTGGATTATATGGATTACAGTTCCCACTGTCCCACTTTTTGGCGAACTAACAAAAAAAAATATGACAAGGTGCAAATTATTTTGAGCAGAGCAATTTGAAAATTAGGAATCATTTGTTTTCACTCACTCGAGATGAAGGTTTACTCTACTTTGAAGTCTTGTTTTGATAAGGTCCAATGGTTGAAACAAAATTGTTGAAAATGTGCCGGACAGTGATCCCGCAAGAAAGGACTTCAAAATAGGGTACTATAAAATAGAAAATATTTTTCCATGATCATTTCATTTCAGAACGTAAAGTATTTCGAGAATCTTGTTACAAAAATAAGCTCGAAACGATAAATTTGTAACGAAGCAAGTAGATACTAGCATATCAGTGTCATTGTCATTACAATATATGTATGTCGTTATGCACTATCATGCACGAGTTTGCTCACGTGAATTATAAATTTCCTTTCAAACGTCAATATAGCCATTATCTACGGAATAAAGTTCCATGGGTTATCATTAATTGTAAGGACAACTTTTTCTTCTTTACGAGCATGATATACTAATTGTACTTGTTACTTGTGAAGTATTATCAATAACACACAAGGCATTGTGAACTATGACATTTTTATGTGGAAAAATTATATACTGTTGTAACTAAATAATTATTTATTACATCGTTACTGTACTATGCAAAAATATAAAATTGAGTTTTGTCTACTTGATCTCGTTAGAAGCACGAACGCATTTAATTTTATAATAATTCAACGTTCGTAATAGTCGTAGAATAGATAATTTTTTATTTTCTTTTTCAGCTTGTACATGTAAGTTTGGGACATCAAACTCTCGCAAACTCATAATGCAAATGAACACATGAGACACTAAATGGTGGATACAGCTCCACGTTAATCATCCCCCATCCACCTCTTGTAATTAGAGGTATTTCTCGTAGAAATATTTAAATTATTTTTATTTTATTCACTGTTCATAGAAAATAAATTTTATTTAAGGCCATTGAAATTCCCATTTCTAATGATTTCTGTGCGTTACCTCGATAATTTAGGAAAGCAAAAGATTTTTTTATACGATTGTAATAAGGAAGAGTTTGTATTTCTATTATTATTATTTGCATAACAGAATATTTTATACATATGAAATAATAGTTTAAAACAAGTTCATACTTCAAAGTAGGAAATCGGAGTACTTACAGATACGACAGCCTCCATGACAATACAAAATGTACCGGAAACTTGGAAAATAAATATATATTTGGAGTTGCGACGGATCAAAGTATTCCTTAGTAAATCACGAGACTAAACTATTCTTTATGCTCCCTTTGGTGTCAATGAGATACTGAGTACATTGAAAACGTGACAGCTACTTACATCTTCTCTTATCTTCGTTTCACCACTTTCGGGGTCAACAGTATAACCCTGCATATCAAAACATAGTCGTGCAAAAAATCCGCTATATCAAACTGAAACGTGAATTAAACGTGACTTAGTGGTAAACGTGACTTACTCCATTCTATGGCTTATCTATTTGATACAGAAGTTTTAAAAATATATTCCTAAATATATATTAAAACGTTTTATTGTATGATAAAACGACCAATACATAAATTACTTTTACAAACATTTCTTAAAACGTTTTACAACAATTAAATATGCATAATAATCCAAAAAATGCCAAACTAATGATTGAAAAAGTCATAACTAGGTTAGAATGAAAAACTCTACCATTCGAAGTTGTGTACCTAATATATTGCACATTTTCTTTTATTTTTTACAATTATACTACTTATATTTATTATTCTTAAGCGGTAAGTACGATTATATTGTTGTGAAAACACATACTTGGCACGTTCATTCGTAAATATTTATAACATAAAAAACACCGTCTATAACATTTACAAAAACCATAGAAATACAGCTGAAATATTCAGAACTGATAAAAGGATTTGTTATCTACAATGTAAAGAAGTCTTTGTCTCCGAGATAATAAATTCGTCTTCGATGTTTGTCAATTAATTGCATATGATATTGTACGTATCCTGTGACGTATTGTTTTGCTTCAAATCTGCAGCGATATTTCCCAATTAAAAATTAATCGACACAGTCCGCTGGTAAATAGATTGCGTGGAAATTCTAGAAATTACTACACAATAAGTTTTCTTTGTGGCCACCTCGACATACGTAGCTAAATAAAAATTATACATCTATTCTGTGTTTATGACATCTAGAGTGATGATACTGAAAATAGATATTATCTAAATAGTAGACGTAATAGTTAATATAATGGTTACAATGTGCTAGCTTAATAAAAATAGATTTATTTTATATATAAAATTAGAATTGCTTACTAAAAATTCAAATTTAATATATGTACATTGAAACTGAAATCGTATGTAGCAGTTTTATTTAATTAATAATGTTATGTCGTATTTAGAATACACATAAAATATACTTTTTATTGTAAAAAATATTAAATACACGTTCTCATCAATACTTTGTATGAAAAGTAAATTACAATGGGTACTTCACTTTTGAAATTAGTTCTCGCGAAAATAGTTTGAATTTCCGGTTCCGGCGCTGCATTCGCTGTAGGTAATTTCCGTTGATTTCCGTCTTCCATCGCAGAGCCGAGAGATTCGGCCATTTCTTCTTCAGTTGTGACGACGAGTAGTCGGTGTACTTAGGTGACTGAGTAAGTACAATTTATTCCTCAAGTATTCTTAAAATCATTATATTTGAAGTGTATAAGACCTTGTTACAATAGCTTTATTAGAAAAATATATAAATTCGAGTAATATTTTGTATAATTTTCCTTCGTTTTGCGAAGTTCGACGAACATGCATGTGTAACCTTTCAACCACGTGTCTCGGTTCTTCTTAGTTATATTTTAGTGGATTTGCGATATCTTGATTAGTTCTAATTAACATAAATGCATGCAGAAATAATTAAATTTAATATAGTGGAATTAAATGAAGTGTTTTTATTAATATTCGTACTGTTAGGTTGTGAATTATAACGAGGTTATCAATGCTCATATAATACAAGTTCCTTCGATTTTAAATAAATCGTAGATCATAAAGTATAATGGGCATTTATTATAATTGATGATATATTTGAAGAGTTGCCCTTTTGGAAACAGATTAGATTAATAATTTTATTTTCTTTACTAAAGGTTTTACTAATTTGCTTCATTATTTATAGGTAACGACTATTCAAAATGGTAAACGGACGAATTCCGTCAGTCTTTTCGAAGACTTACGTCACACCCAGGAGACCTTATGAGAAGGCTCGTCTAGATCAGGAGTTACGTATTATCGGTGAATACGGTCTGCGTAACAAACGTGAAGTATGGAGAGTCAAGTACACTCTCGCAAACATCAGAAAAGCTGCTCGTGAGCTGCTTACTCTTGAAGAGAAAGATCCCAAACGTCTGTTCGAAGGTATTGCCTCAATTACATGTAATAAACATGCAATTTTTAATTTGCATTAACAATAGAGTTTCTGCTAAAAATATGATGACTAATAACATATATACTATTCTGACACCTCTTGTCCTAAAATTTTGAGGATTCATTGTTCGTACTGAATACCAATTTTCAGTTCACATTTATATTTCGTATGTCTACTCTTTTTGATTAAAGTTTCTGTTCTTAGGAAACGCTCTGTTGCGTCGTCTGGTAAGAATCGGTGTATTGGATGAGGGCCGTATGAAGCTCGATTACGTTCTCGGTTTGAAGATCGAAGATTTCTTGGAGAGGCGTCTTCAAACCCAAGTATTCAAATTGGGACTCGCCAAGTCTATTCATCACGCTCGTGTGCTCATTCGCCAGCGTCACATCCGGTTGGTATTTTCAGATGCGGATATTTGTAAGCCTTGAAATTTGGGCAAGAAATATCTGTTCATTTACAGATGGTTTCTAATCTTTAAGGCGATATCAAATTCCTGGTCTAATCACCAGTTTAGGTCTATCTGATGACTATTCTGGTTTCATAACCAGGAGACATTTTAAACAATATGTATCTGTTTACGATACTAATACCAATGACTGACTCATTCATACAAATAGAACATAATAGTCTTTTGACTACCGCAGGTATCCAAACGATTTACCCGGTTGATACCCGAAAATGTTTTAAAAAAAAACTGACTTTTAAATATGGATGAGCAATTACGATGTTAATCTTGAGAGCTGTTTTTATTTCAGACAGGCCACTTGAGTGTCAGGAAACTGGCACTCAACGTCTGTCATTGTACTAGCGGATCTATACACATTGATAATAATTGGTATTTACTTTGATTATTAAATAACTAAAAAGTAATGATACTGAAAAGTAAAAGGAGAATCAATTTGTCTTATGAATATAGACGCAAATGTGAAAGATATGTCTTGTTTCAGAGTACGCAAACAGGTGGTGAACATTCCATCGTTCATCGTGCGTTTAGATTCGCAGAAACACATTGACTTCTCACTGAAATCGCCGTTCGGTGGTGGCAGACCTGGTCGTGTAAAGAGGAAGAATCTGCGCAAGGGTAGCGGTGGAGCTGCACCAGAAGAAGAAGAAGATTAAACTATGATATAATACTTTAATAAAAGTATGTTTTAAATACAGAAAAAATTGTATTCCCTACTTTATCCAATCTTCACCTGTTAAGAAAGATAGATCCCTATTACTTACAGTTCTTTCGTTATTTATATCGACAAGGCGTTTACCTCGAAAAAAACTTACCTGATATATAGCCGTCCTATTCGAAACAGTAAGTATAATTGTAGCAAGCTGTATTGTAACTTTTACATTTAAACCAGTCAGACTCGTCATGAAGATTTCTTGTTTAAAAAGTCTAACAAATATAAATGTTACGTTTCTTTTTAGATATAGAATCGGTTCGTTTTTAATCAATATTTAAGCATTAATATAAATGTAGCCATACAAAAAAATTATAAATATTCGTATAAATACGTTTAATCACTATAGTGATTTTGACCCTACTTGGTAGTAGGTAGGTAGGTAGTAGGTACCCTACTTTCAGACCGCAATTACATTTCATAATCGTATCTTCTCTGTATATATATGAAATTGTTTGCTGCGACTATTAAAAGTAACTGATAATTGTTATTAAAATCCATTGGGTTTGAAATCTGAATTCTACCCGACAGATGGGCTCAATTTCTGCTCGAGGCAAGCCTGATTGGGTAATTTGCAGGAATTTTACGATCCATAGACCAATTGGGAAAAATAAAATTATTAATCGTAATCGATGCGATAAATATCAATGCGATTGCGATAACATTGGCCAGTATCATTTATTGCGAATCAAATGTAATTTTTACCACTTCCATCTCTCAAAGGCTGCATTATATGCATAAGGGTGACCTGCTGCCACTTTCACTCGATACTCAGAGTACTTAGAAGCAGTGATGCCAGAATCGGAGGAACTGAGGAAATTGCCCCTCCGGCGGCTTGGTTCGCTGGGCCCCCCACGCTTACTTCTACTGTGCACACGCTACACACGAACGTACCTCTACTTGCCCGTGTGAGTCCCAGGGTGAGTAGAGATACGTTTGCGTGTAGCGCATGCGCAATAGAACTAAGAGTGGGGGGCCCAGCCGGCCAAGCCGCCGGAGGGGCAAGTTCCTCGGTTCCTCCAATTCTGACATCATTGCTTAGAGGTTTCCATCATGGCGAAGAAGACGTTGGCGGATAAAACGCCTCAAAACGAAGATTCTATAAAAAATAATGACGATACATCGAACGACGACGAAGAAGCAAATTTTAGTGACCCCGAAGGATATGTCGACGATATCAGCGACGACGGTAAACCAGATCTTTAATGAATCAAACGAAACACAACCTGCGGTGTAGTGATTGAAGGCATGGCTACGCATTGTCGCAAATGTGGCACGCGTACATAACCTCTACAATCACGAGTACTTTTCTTCTCTTTCATCGAAATTCGTTAGAATGTAGCACACGCATTGCAAAATAACTCCTCTTCGCAGAATATGAACAGAAAAAACTAAGTGTTTATGATTTTTACATTTGCAGAACTTCTTGGTGACATATTGAAGCTAAAACCATCTGAAACAGATGGAGTGGAATCGGTAATTGTCATTGATGGTGTTCCTCAAGTTGAACCCGAAAGATTAGAAAAACTTCAATCGGTCATTAGCAAAGTCTTAGGAAAATTTGGTACAATAGTTAACCAATACTACCCCAAGAATGAAAACGGTCACACAAAAGGGTACGTTTATCTGCTTTAAGATCTACAACACATATTCCCTCTCAATCTGTGTATTATGTTGTCGTTTGATTTTACGATATTGTGAAAAGTGTTATATTGATTGGATAAACAAATACAATTTTAAATTTGTCTTTTTTTTGTATTGCAGATACATATTTCTAGAGTACAATAATCATCTGAATGCCTTAGCAGCCGTTCAATCTATAAATAATTACAAAATTGACAAGCAACACACGTTTAAAGTAAACTTGTTTACTGATTTCAAGAAGTTCGAAGAGATTTCTGAAGAGTGGGAGCCACCTAAACCACAACCATTTAAAGCGGCAACAGATTTACATTACTATCTTTTAGAACCAGATGCTTATGATCAGTTTTGTGTACTTTGTGGCAATGGCCCAAATGTTACTGTTCAGGTTTGGCAGAACTCTGCTCCAGAACCAACGTTGCTTGAAGATCGTTCTGTAAGATATTGTTTGTTTAATATTATGATATGAATGGCATTGTTCATTTTATGTACAATAATTATTTATTTCGGACAGCGTTGGACAGAGACTTATGTCAAATGGTCTCCACTGGGAACATATTTGGCAACGTTTCACAAACTGGGTGTTGCATTGTGGGGAGGTCCACAATTTTTCCAACAAGCGAAATTCAGTCAGAAGGGTGTCGAATGCATTGATTTCTCGCCTTGTGAACGTTACCTAGTGACTTACACTCCTCGAAGTGATCTTGGTTCTGATCAGAAGCGACTTGTAATTTGGGACATTTTAACCGTTCAGGAGAAACGTTCGTTCCATGCAGATGGTTCTTCCGTGTGGCCCATCTTCCGATGGTCATACGATGACAAATACCTTGCTCGTATGGGCGAAGATATTTTGAGTGTTTACGAAACACCGGTATGCTTTCCACTTTTAGTACTGTACACCACACAGTTATTCGAATTATTATTAACTGACTCGTAAACTTTCAGTCATTTGGATTGTTAGATAAGAAAAGTATAAAGATTCCTGGAATCAGAGATTTCAGTTGGTCACCGACAGATAATGTTCTTGCCTACTGGGTACCTGAAGACAAAGATGTACCAGCTAGAGTGACCCTCCTCGAAATTCCCAAGTAATTATTTGGACAGATTTAGCATGCATTCGTACCTTCGTACAAATATTAATGATGATTTTTTGTTTCAGTCGTAATGAAATACGTAACAAGAATTTGTTTAACGTAGCCGACTGCAAGATTTACTGGCAAAAGTCGGGAGATTATCTTTGCGTGAAAGTAGATCGTTTCGCCAAACGCAAAGAGAAAACCGAGCAGAAGTATACGGTACTTACATTTATTTCTATAAACCCGCCTAATGAATAACTGTTTATTGTATATGCATAATCATTTAAAGGTTTATTACCAGGGCATGTCGTACAATTTCGAAATTTTCCATATGAGAGAAAAACAAATCCCTGTCGACAGTGTCGAAATAAAAGAACCAATCCATGCATTTGCTTGGGAACCTGTTGGTAGTAAATTCGCTATTATTCATGGCGAAATTCCAAGCGTAAATGTCAGCTTCTATGAAGTGCGGTACGGCCATCAGCCGGCACTTCTCAGTAAGTCTCATGAATTGTTCAACAGTTAATAACATAGCAGGGGTATTGTATGTATTAATATTTGTATCATCTAACAGAGAAGTTGGAGAAGAAAGCCTGCAACCATTTGTTCTGGTCACCTTCCGGACAATTTATTGTTCTCGCGGGATTGACAACCATGGCAGGTGCTTTGGAGTTCATTGACACTAACGATTTTACTATTATGAACTCAACTGACCATTACCAAACGTCTGACGTGGAATGGGACCCTACTGGGCGGTGAGAATATATTTGAATAGATGTCTAGAAGAAGGGCGTGTGTTATGAAATTTACAGGAAGACGTTCATTTATGTTTGTATTACCTTCAGATATTAATGAACAAAATGATTTAAACGTGCATATTGTTACAGATACGTTGTAACAGCTGTTTCTAGCTGGAAGACTAGCGTTGATAATGGATACTGGATATGGACCTTCCAGGGGCGTATCTTGAAGAGAGTTAATCTTAATCAATTCAACCAACTGTTATGGCGACCGAGACCGCCAACATTGTTGACGGCAGAACAAATTAAAGAAATTAAGAAGAACTTGAAGAAATATTCTGCTCAATTCGAGAGCAAAGATCGCATGCGATTAACACGTGCTTCGAAGGTATTTGATTAAAGAAAACGGTACATATCTACAATTTATGGAACACGTTTACCAATGAAATTATTTTGTAGGAATTGATTGAGAAACGATGTGCGGCCATGAAGTCATTCGAAGAATACAGATCGCAACGCATACAAGAATGGAACAACCAAAAGAAACGACGTTTAGAATTACGTAATAGTACGTACCAAAACAATCTTCCTAGCCTTAAGTTCGAGTAATTAATATGTGTAATATCGAAAATATTTTTTTTTCTCTTCAGATATCGATACCGATGAATTAGATTCTGATTCGAAGAATGTGGAGGAAGAAGTAATCGAATTTTTCGTCAAGGAAGAGACATTCGTTATCGACGACAAATAAAATTTTGTGGAAGAAACATTTCTCTATCTGCCATTTTTGGAAATCTCTAGTGCAAAACCGATTCAATCATTTGTGCAAAGTGTCATCGAAACAATAATCTTCTGGGGTCGCATTAACCGCGACTCCCAATAGTGGACAATGACTATTCTAAGTGGTTACGAACAGTTTTTCTTATATTACTTCTGCAGTTTAATTCGAATCATTTCTATCGTATCGACGTTTCGTATAAAACGCCGCAATCATAGTACTATAAAGTTCTATCACGTTCCATACAGGATAGTATGTCAATCAGCAAATAATTATTATCAGTATAACCTCGGAATAATGTACTTTTTATTTATCAAACCCATATAACACGGGCCGATCAAATCAATCGGTTTTTTTTTCAATGGAGGGCTATTAGACTTTTTATTTATATTTTGTCACTAATTTTAAACACTGTATATTATATAAGAAAATCCTATATAAATCAATAATCCGATTGAATTGTTCTTATATCTTTATTTTATACAGTCAACGTATTTCTTCATCCAGCGAGTATTATAAACTCGTATAAATTAATTTCTTCTTTTAAATAAATTAAATACAGTTTTAATTGGGTACGGTAACCATTCTGCACGTACAACATATTATTCAAAAATAATATTTAAATAGAACTACCGCGGCGCATACCCAAGACGGAGGAATTCTATCCTGCTCCGAAAATGTTCTCTTTGTTACTGGTCTTGCGGATGCAAATAACCGTTCGTATTCTTTTTGTAATTCATTCTGTAACGTCTGGTTTTTTGTCATCACAGCAATTTGAGTTTCCAAATCTTTGCTTACCGATCTGTAACCTGAAATCGCCATTCTTCCAGTTATTCAAAGACAGTCGATGTTATACATCATGCATTTCTTTTAACTATGATCTTTACCAAAATTTGGCGATCCGATGAGCGTAAGATTCGGTTTTTCTTGTCCAGGCAATGAATACCATAATCCTTTTGCGTGGTATGTCCATCCAGGTTTTATAAATTCCCACAGTTTAATCCTATTTTCTTGACCCATGTTAGAACAACGTTTAATGAACGATTCTTCTATTTTTGTGTAGGCTGCCGGAATACCGCCAGCTACACCTTTTGCGGCTAAACATGATATATAATATCCATTTTAAGATCGAGAAATTGAAGTTTTTATCTATACTGATCCAACTTACAGAAAAAACCATTGGCAGTTGGATGTGCTGTCAAAAGATGGCATGTTCCTTGACAGTCCTTAAATAATGCATCGCTATATTCCGAAGTTAAATTAAAGTAGCCTGTCGCTAGTCTAAGTATTGCACCAGGTTGTGCTGTTTGTAAAAGTTTTAATGTTATCTGACTGTCGTGGTATATATTTAACTGACCCATTTGTATCAACGGGAAAATCCACGTATCCGCGTCAGAATCTTTGGCTGTCGAGATAATTTTAATAGTCATTTTGTCTCAAACGATTTATACTTACATACATATATACGTATACGTTTATAATAAAAATTTACATACATATTTTTTCAACATCGGAACGTTTCTCTAATTCCCTCTGAAAAAGAGTTTTCACACCGTGTGCGGCTTCTTCAATAAATTTTATTGGTTTGTCTTTAAAAGGGTGAAATTTCGCGGTAGAATTTAATACTGCTGTACCATCTGGTCGAAGGAGAAAACTAAATTCTCCTACTTTTTCAATTAGTTCGCTATAGAAATCACAAAGCTCTTTGCAGTCCCTGATCACAAAATAACGATCTTGTCTGTTGGTGAAGTAATCATTACTAAGATTAGCACTGAAAAGAGTGAAATTATGTTTCAGTTTGCACACAGTGAAATAGCCTTGTTCGAAATGAAAAATTTGATTTGATTATTCACCCACTAATTATTAGATCGTTATCTATCATATATAATTTCATATGTTGTAATCCTACTAATTCATTGAAACGATCTGGGATGATCATCTTTAAGATACCCCGTAACTTAGGGGTGTGATACAGGAATATCTGACAGCAATGACCATATTTACCATTAAGCAAGGGTTCCAACATTTTACGCGAATTTAATTTACCTCTAGATCCTCTCATGTAATCTAACAATAGTTTGACTTCGACATTACCATTGCTTAATTTTAAAGCTTGATCTATAGCGTCTACCTACAGAAGAAGTAAACATCAACATAATCAATTATCTCTTTTTCATTATGCTTTCAGTTGCCAAGGATACTTACTAAATCTGATTCTAATTTTCCTGTGCCTAGATATAGCGATGCAAATACTATTCTCTTCTTTGCATTTTTACATTTTTCTACAAGTGTTGAATAAAATATGCTGGGCTCGTGAATTACTGTAATCTGGAAAGGAAAATGTATTAGATATTCAATCTCTTTTTGTCATTTTTTATATACTTCTTTCTTTGTCTTTACCTTAGAAGCATTTACAGGAAAACAAGGAGCAGCCTTATACAACCAAGACAATGTATGAAATTCAGATTGTGCCATCTCAACTTCAAAAATTTTTTCCTCATCTAGCATCGCAATCTGTACATTTCTGACTAGAGATCCATTGTATGTCTTAAGATTTGTATTGTTACTTATTAACAGCTTCGTCGAAGGAAACCTGTATACGTATAGTTGGAGTAAACAATAATTATATGCATATTGTTAATGTATATACATTATCCAGGCAAAACTTGCATTTGATATTTACAGTTCCGTATAAATAAATGATAGTAAAAATATTATTAATAATCATTTTCATCTCTGTCAATTTACTTTTGCAATTCTGCTTCAGAGATTACATCAGTTACATTTATAAAATGTCAAATATCGTGTATTGAAATCGATCGTATCAACAACCTCATTGACACGTTCCCAATAAGAATTTACGTATCAACAAATGATATAATTGTCGGATATACTCTCGGGATATTAAATTGCGTCCGAACACTTCTTGACATTTCACAAGATCAATCAAACGTTGGCAAAACGTATGATACATCTTTTCACGTCAAAGGTGCACAAGGTTAACACACGTTTATTTGCCTTCAAATCACTAAAATTCGATGCGACACTCATTGTACGCAACATTTTTGGATTTTACTCACCGTTTTAAACTTGTCCAGATCACACTATGCATGGGTAATTTTTCATATAATAAATCATCAAGAAATAAATGTTTCAAATCGCAAACTAAACTCTTCCCTCGCGAATACGAAATTCAGCACGCGCAATCTCCTGGACTTCCCATGCACCATGACGATCCGAATCATAGACTCATAAAGCATAACCAAGCATAACTCAATGAAAAAAGAATTTAATTCTTCTTTTAGAATATTCGATAGATGATTCAATGCCTCTTTATTGTAATCGCTTGTGCAATTATTATAAGTTATATTGAAATATAAAATTCCAAATCGACGTCCTTTTAGTTTTCAATGCACACGGACTGTGCAATCATAGACGAGGTATAGTATTGTAAAATGAAAATTTGACTGCATTAATTGCAAGAAATAAATTTTTTATGAATTCGCACAATATTATACAAATATACTCAAATTCCTTTTTAGGTTTTTCCAGAGAGCTAGAATCAGGTAGAATCCTATTACCATTTCTGTGTCACATCCTACTATATCGGAAGGAATTAACATTTCGTCTTTGCACCGACCAGAATTGTTAAAGTGTTAAAGACTGCCAGCCTTATGGGATATCGTGTCACTCGAATAATTCGGTGTTTTCTTGCGCCCTCTAGAATGTATTTTGGCTGGAGTAAAAAACTGAAGGCCATCGACGTGATCTCGTCGGTACAGAAGACCACTGAGGAGATTCTCGTCGGTCAAAAGGGAAATAGTCACGCAACCATCTTGACAACAACGAGAGACTGTTAGTATTGTTACATTCTGCACCGAACGTACTCCAACTTAAGCAGATATTTCAGACGATGTTTTAGTGTTGGTTAATTAAGGTTTACAATATTAAAAGCAAAACTCAAAAACATTAGATTCCTAGAAATATTAAGAAAGCGTTGAAGCATAATTTTCGGAAAATCACCGATTCCGACTTTAAATTTTATATGAGATACCTCAATATATACTTTCAAAGTATTCAAAGTCAAATAAACACGAATTATTACCTTACACTATTTCTTACATAAATGTTCGAAGAATCGATCTGTGGAAAAGGAAATATGTTGAAGAAGAGAGTAAGGGAGAGTTTACTGTAAACAATTAAAATGGCAAAAGAATTATTATAGACATTAAACAGATAGAATCAATAAATTTATCGTAGTATTTATGTTGAATAAATTAATACGATTGTGCATGGTTTACAATTTATTCTGTATCACGAGTTCTATTGCCTACTTTTACTAAAAAATTAGATGGTCAAATAGTCAAGGGAGTGCTGGTTAACATCGTTGACGAAAGGAATTATTATAAACATTGAACAGCCAGAAATAATAAATTTCTCTGTAAATTGTATCGAATAAATTAACGCGCGCGAATATTCATGTTATAAATGTTATTCCATATCTGGAGTTCTATTGCATATTTTTAGAAAAAAATTAGGTGGTCAGATGGTTAAGGGAGTGGTTGTGGGCATCGTTGACGAAAGGAATTGTTATAAACATTGAACAGCGAGAAATAATAAATTTCTCTGTAAATTGTATCGAATAAATTAACGCGCGCGAATATTCATGTTATAAATGTTATTCTATATCTGGAGTTCTATTGCATATTTTTAGAAAAAAATTAGATGGTCAGATAGTCAAGGGAGTGGTTGTGGGCATCGTTGACGAAAGGAATTGTTATAAACATTGAACAGCGAGAAATAACAAATTTATCAATAATTACTAACACGGCGATCGAATCGATCGATGGTAGAGGAGTGGG
Source organism: Lasioglossum morio (assembly GCA_916610235.2). NCBI lineage: Eukaryota > Metazoa > Arthropoda > Insecta > Hymenoptera > Halictidae > Lasioglossum > Lasioglossum morio. The sequence goes on from OU744333.1 coordinate 10,339,876, forward strand.
GAGAGACAGCGAAGCGAGAGCGCTTAGTCAGTCAGTCAGTCAGTCGGGCCGGCGGAGTCGACAGGGACGGACGCGTTACGGTATCGGGTGTGCCAAAAGGTCCTGGAAGACCAGGGGTGGACCAGGAGTGACCAGAGGTTCCCTGGTGAGTTTTAATTCAAATATTCTTGAATGCTTGTTGCTTTGTTCACTCGTGGTTCACTTTCAACTGTTTTCACTGCACAATCATTTTCAATGATTACCTCCAATATTCTTATTGCAATTTCCATCAGAGAATGAACTTTCACAGTTCAGTGTTCGAAATATATTTATATTTCTGATGTTGGACTTGTGTTTTTCTTCCTACTTCTGTTTGTCAAATTCGCACTTTTGCCTATCTAATTTCTCGATAATTACTCGACGTACTTGCGTAACTTGGTAGTTCGGTGTTGTAAGAAAGGGAGCCAGAAGGAATATCGCATTCGTTCTGACTCCCTTTCCGGGTCTCTTGTGCAGCAACCTCCACGTGGTGAGACCTGGGCAATCGGCATTATCCTTTATTCGTAAGAACTTTCAGTATCTCACGAATAAAGGATAATGCCGAGCTAATAGCTGCACATGTACACTTCTTGATAGAGTTTAAGACTTGCAATATATAGAAACATATTTCATTATATTGAATATGAATTTACTTCCAGCTAGCTCAAAGGCGGCCAAGGATACATCGATGGTTTGTTCGTTTACCCTTGGCCACCTTCGGTTCGTTGTTTCGAAGTACTCGTTCAGTCAGTGAACAAGACAATTTTAATTGCTGATTTCCTAAGTGTTCACATCGGAACTTTCACAAGTTCTTCTTCGAAAAATTTTTACATCTTGTTGAAAATTGGTATTCCTCCGATCGGAGTTCCCTCAGGGGCTCGCTCACGGGTGGGGCCTTGAGCGAGTACGGGGAGTCGCGTCCCTGGGGCTACCCGAATCGCCTATAGCTCTGTCAGGCCGCACTCGTGTGCGGGGTTAGTTTGGCTCTCGTGAGCTGGTGATATGTTGGCTCTCGTGAGCTGGTGATATGTTGGCTCTCGTGAGCTGGTCATCTGGTTTACTCTCGTCAACTCGTTTTCTGGTTTTCTCGATTTCTCGTTTTCTGGTTTTCTCATTTTCTGGTTCTTCTGGTTCTTCTGGTTTTCTTGTTTTCTCGTTTCTCGTTTCTCGTTTCTCGTTTCTCGTTTCTCGTTTCTCGTTTCTCGTTTCTCGTTTCTCGTTTCTCGTTTTCTCGTTTTTTGGTTCTCTCTCGTCAGCTGTACTGGTGGTCTAGTAGGAATTCGCACACGTGTGCGGCATTATGTGTTGTGTATAACAATTATTAGTCTGTTTCAACTAGAGTGCTACAGCCAGAGAGCCAACCATCCATCCATTCAGCCAACCAGCCATCCATCCATCCATCCATCCATCCATCCATCCAGCCAGCCAGCCAGCCAGCCAGCCAGCCAGCCAGCCAGCCAGCCAGCCAGCCAGCCAGCCAGCCATCCATCCTTATCGTCGAACGAAGAGGGCACAGAGAAGGATGAGGGCACATCCCAAAGGAGAGTTGTCGGAAAACAGAAACAGAAACAGAAACGGAAACAGAAACGGAAACAGAAACGGATCACGGAGACACGGTGTCAGAAACAGAAACAGATACAGAAACGGGAACAGAAACGGAAACGGGAACAGAAACAGAAACGGAAACTATTGTATATGAGTCTAAGATACTAAACGCATTAAAACATGCAAATAGATATCAAAACCATATACAATAGACACAGATAGCGGAAACAGAAACAGTCACAGACACAGAAACAGTCACAGAAACGGAAACGGGCCCAGAAACGGAGACGGTTAACAGATACAGAAACAGAGCCAGAAACAGATACAGAAACAGAAACAGAAACCGACAACTCGAAGAAGAAGGAAGGAAGGATGACTGAAGATGGGAGAAGAGGAGATGAGAGGATGAGGATTGGCAGAAGACAACGTGAGAAGGTAAGTTGCGATCAAAGTACCCTCAGGGGCTCGCTCACGGGTGGGGCCTTGAGCGAGTACGGGGAGTCGCGTCCCTGGGGCTACCCGAATCGCCTATAGCTTGTTCAAGCCGCACACGTGTGCGAACTTAGTTTGGTTTGCTTTCGTGAGTTCGTTTTCTCCTTTTTAGTATGTTCTCATCATCTGGTTTCTCGTTTTCGTCTTCTATGCGGACTCTTCTCTTGTCCCGATTACACAAAGAAGAGGAGGACACTCGCCAAAGAAGACAACGGCGTTATAGTTAAGTTGCGTTAGTTAGTAATACTTTATTTTATGCGATAATTATTAAGAATTGTATATCGTCGTTGTATATACGTCGAGTAATTATCGCCGTAAATTCACTTTGTTCGTTTTTTTTTTACTCCGACACAGTCTTCTACTGTGTTGGACACATTTGCTCGCATGTAGTATGTACCAGATTTATTGGTACGGGAGTTCGCGGTAGTTTATATTAATGGGGGGGTCGAGACGCGTTGTGTCCGCTCTTTACCACTCATCGGTAAAATTTTTCCACCCATGTCCGTCTCTGGCGGCAGGTGGTTGTTGCAGTTGGTATTGTAGTCGGAACTCCTCTCGACCATTGCTCGCGTTACCCTCAAACCAGAGCCTTCTGCTCTGGTTTGCTTAGTTTTTCTCTCTTCTTGAAAGAATCAGAGCCTTCAGCCTGATTCGCTTTTTGTCCCCCGTGAATCGAGGACTTCTTCTTCGATTCACACCCTTTTGCTCCGCGATAATTACTCGACGTACTTGCGTAGTATATTAGTATAAGTTCGGCGTTGTAAGAAAGGGAGCCAGAAGGAATATCGCATTCGTTCTGACTCCCTTTCAGGGTCTCTTGTGCAGCAACCTCCACGTGGTGAGACCTGGGCAATCGGCATTATCCTTTATTCGTAAGAACTTTCAGTATCTCACGAATAAAGGATAATGCCGAGCTAATAGCTGCACATGTACACTTCTTGATAGAGTTTAAGACTTGCAATATATAGAAACATATTTCATTATATTGAATATGAATTTACTGCCAGCTAGCTCAAAGGCGGCCAAGGATACATCGATGGTTTGTTCGTTTACCCTTGGCCACCTTCGGTTCGTTGTTTCGAAGTACACGTTCTGTCAGTGAACAAGACAATTTTAATTGCTGATTTCCTAAGTGTTCACATCGGAACTTTCACAAGTTCTTCTTCGAAAAATTTATACATCTTGTTGAAAACTGGTATTCCTCCGATCGGAGTTCCCTCAGGGGCTCGCTCACGGGTGGGGCCTTGAGCGAGTACGGGGAGTCGCGTCCCTGGGGCTACCCGAATCGCCTATAGGTCGGTTAGGCCGCACTCGTGTGCGGGGTTGGTTTGGCTCTCATGAGCTCGTTTTTTGGTTTGCTCACGAGAGTTCGTTTTCTGGTTTGCTCACGAGAGCTCGTTTTCTGGTTTTCTAGTTTGCTGTCGTTAGGTGGTTTCTTGTTTGGTTTCGAGTGCTGATTGTTGTTTTGTTCTGGTTGTTATGTTGGAATTCGCACTCGTGTGCAGGATTTTGTGTTGCGTCTAAATATGATTAGTCTGTTCCAGTTACGATGCAACAGTCGGACGTCTTTCATCGTCGACGGAGAGGACACACCAAGAAAAGAAGGACACACGCCAAAGAAGACTTCAGCGTATAGTTAAGTTGCGTTAGTTACTAAGACTTTAATTGTATGTCGTCGTTGTACATACGTCGAGTAATTATCGCCGTAAATTCACTTTGTTCGTTTTTTTTTTTTACTCCGACACAGTCTTCTACTGTGTCGGACGCCTTTGCTCGTACGTAGTATGTACCAGATTTATTGGTACGGGAGTTCGCGGTAGTTTATATTAATGGGGGGGTCGAGACGCGTTGTGTCCGCTCTTTACCACTCTCCCGTAAAATTTTTCCACCCATGTCCGTCTCTGGCGGCAGGTGGTTGGAGAAGTTGGTATTGTAGTCGGAACTCCTCTCGACCATTGCTCGCGTTACCCTCAAACCAGAGCCTTCTGCTCTGGTTTGCTTAGTTTTTTCTTTTTGAAAGAACCAGAGCCTTCTGCTCTGGTTTGCTTAGTTTTTCTCTCTTCTTGAAAGAATCAGAGCCTTCAGCCTGATTCGCTTTTTGTCCCCCGTGAATCGGGGACTTCTTCTTCGATTCACACCCTTTTGCTCCGCGATAATTACTCGACGTATTTTCATAGTATATTAAGTATAAGTTCTGCGTTGTAAGAAAGGGAGCCAGAAGGAATATCGCATTCGTTCTGACTCCCTTTCCGGGTCTCGTGTGCAGCAACCTCCACGTGGTGAGACCTGGGCAATCGGTATTATCCTCTATTCGTAAGAACTTCCAGTATCTTACGAATAAAGGATAATACCGAGCTAATAGCTGCACACTTTGAATTATCGTTAATATTGCATACTAGCGTGTAAATTAGTATCCACGATTATTTCAAACCTATTCCCTTCCATAACATTTTGCAATGGCACGTTTCATCAGAAGAAAATATATTATTAAAGCGTGTTCATTTAAATTTTTTATTAATGCGCCTGTCAATTATTATTAAATATTACATTCTTCGCCATATTTCAGACGATGTTTTGGAACTATTTTAATACTATTCTTGTCGGTGGTGGAACTTTTACCTGATGTGGTCTTTCAGATCACTGTAATTTCCACGTTATCCCCGCGCCCCTTTCGTCCATTTACAGTCCCGCAGAAAAGCACGATGCTGGCAATCTTTAATAATATCTCGTCGATGGTCTTTGTCACCGATTTCTGTACTGATTTTCCTAACTATAGAGACAGTCTTCTTTCATCTTCGATGTCAGTTTGTGCACACATGTTGACACGGGAGTGTGTCTGATGTATGTAGTATTACCAGGGATTACTGTATATTTTACACGAATTAATTTTATATAGAATAACAATGGGTAACACTAGTCAGAAGCCGGCTGAAACAATTGCGCCAGCCACGAATGCAGAAAAATCCGATAAACCACTAAAGCCATGCTGTGCTTGTCCTGAAACGAAGAAAATCAGAGACGAATGGTACGCACATGACCGATTTCAATTTCAACATTTTTGAATATTACATCATGTCATGCTATTATGATAATAAGAGAATCTTTCACGATAATCCTACATTTAATACAAAAAGTTTCGAAACAATCGATTTTCTTATGTATTTTATCAGTTAACCATCTAGTCGTTTCTTCTAGTTTATCGTGTACTTTATAACATTAAATGTTTTACTTTTTCAGCATTATCACTAAAGGCGAAGAGAATTGTCAGCATTTGATAGCAGCACATAAAGCCTGTATGCGAGCCTTGGGATTTAATATATAAGTTTATGTAAATAGTCATACTTTAGAAAATTTATAATAAATGCTAAGGTTGTAGATATTGAAGTGACTCTCTGTGATTAATTTAGTACTTATGAAAGTGAAAATATTATTCTGAATATTTTCTTACGTAATAAATACAGTATTTAATTTCTATCAAATCTGTGGCTTATTTTTTTGTTTTTTGTAGAATATTGCGAACAAAGGAGCATAAATGTGGGAACCTATTTTGACTGTAGTAAAATTTGAGGTATAAAACAGTTAGTCATGCTTTGGGAATTCTAACAAAGCATATATTTTAATTTGACATGTGGTTAATACGAAGTTTCTTTTTTTACACTTGCGTAACAATTCCACAGCTTGATTTGCCTGAACACTCCAAAACGATAAACATATCCTTAATCCGCATACATCAAAATCCAATACAGGCATTAATAATCTTCTTATATCTTTGCTGTCAGTTGTAATTATTGCATCTGGTCCTACTGAGCAGAAAGACAAATTTTTCTTCAGATTAACGTGTAAATTATTAAAGCTATGAAATCATAATACAACATTTTTGTAATGAAGAACATCAAACTTTCCAATGGTTTCAAATATTTCTTTAACTATAACGAATAATAGATCTCATGTGTATATATATATATATAATATATCAGTACAATTTATCAGATATAATAAATATAATAATGATAGTAATCATAATAATCATTTACTCAATTACAACTCTTTCAAATAAATAAGTAACATGTAAATGGACTGTAGTTACTTCCTTTCTTCGGTCACAGCATTGCATTAAACTTACAAGCTAACGTACGGGTAGCCTTAAATTAATTGAATAATTAAATAGAATATGTATAATTAGTATGAAAGTAGTTGTACTTTATGTATCAGTGAGTGAAATGTAATAGTAACGAAGACTGTGCAAGTATGTGTTTATGTATATATAGATAAACATATTTAATATGTATATATATATAGAAATACATTGTCCATTCTTGTAGACACCCCAGAAATATGAAAAAGCAACAGATAACGAAAATATATCTCAAGGAATAGCTTTTGCTCGTAACGATATATATAAAAATTTTTCATCGTAGTGCGCGTCATTATTTGTTATTTGGTATTTCCTTTGTTTTCATTGACTAAATTGACAACATTTTGACAACAGAGTTTATTAAAAATGTAGAGTACAGGTGAGAGAAAGTAAGCGCGGAGACAATGTTGCTTTCTGCAATGTATCGACCTTATGGAGTGCCTTCAAAAATATTTATAATCAGTGATTGATTAGCGTAAAATCGATAACAGCATCACAGCTACGAAAGAGTCTTGTTTCCCAAGCTCTGCCATGGCTTTTTTCGCTGATGCAACCGACTGGCATAGGACGATTGGTCGACTAAAACTTAGCACAGCCCGTTCGGTGCGACGAAAATTGAGCAGAACATTGTGGACAAGGAATGGCGATCGAATTAACTTTATCCGTTAGATACTCCGTCACTGAAACTTTCTTTTCTTTTTCTCAAGCACACATCGTAATATAGTATTTCCAGAGCTGAGCGTGTACTTAAAAAGAAAATAAGAAGATCAATACGCGCGACATTTAAACACACATGTTTCTTTAGAAATTACAACTTTTGCGACTTCTCTCTCTCTCTCTCTCTCTCTCTCTCTCTCTCTTTCTCTCGTTCACAATTTCGTAATTCAGCTCCAAAACTCTGAACCGCGACGCAGGCTTAGATTATACACAATTCGTGGAGCCAGTCGATTTCTGACGGCTAAGAGATGCAAGAATATATCGTTTAAATAATATTTTTGCAACTACTACAGTGGAGCAAATTCTCTTAATGATAAAACCTAGAACATTGCGGTCACGTAACTTTAAGGATGCTGGACAAAATTGGTTTGAGGCAGTCTATCATCTTTCCACAAAATTTAACTCCTTTTCGGGTCAGCAAATCTCACCTATCTTGGGGCACGCGGATCAAACGTAATACTTTGCTTTGCTGAAAAACGTCCAAACATTGTTCTTTTATTTATACGATCGGCTGCACGTGCGGTTAATTAAATGTATAAGGAACGTGGTAAATATTTTCTCACTTGGTACTCTAATTCAGTTTCCATGATACCGGTTACTGCAACGACCTGATACTGCCTCGCTTTCATCGCGGCAATCGATTTTCGGACCAAACGCATTGCACCTAGTGCGCTACTTGTACTATTAAACTGTGCCATTTGTGCTGGACTATGGCTTGGGTCGAGTACTAACATTGTTATTGAACCATCTCTCAATTGTTCTACTCCTATTATTGTTCTGCTATGTCCTGCGAACAGAAATAAAAATTTTAGAATCGATACAAAAGTATTCTTTCACTATTTTCAATGCATGAACATTTACCTTGATGTTGTAGATAAAGAGGTGGTTTGAAATCGTCACACCGCTGGAAATATTGTAAAACCCAATGAAACATTTCTGGATGTCCACCATCAGCGTTGGTTGGTCTATAAAAATCTACCAGCTGACATCTGCACGTTGAAGCACATTATTATATAATAAATATACCCTGAGTACGAATCATAGAAAGTCAAATACATACTTTATTCTCAAGCTAGATAACAATATAACTACTTCCGTGGGACCAATCCATTTCCTAGTGTTCACCAGTTTACCGCCTAGTTGTTCCGCTCCTTGAGTATCAAAACCCTGAGCCCAAGCGAACTCGATCATCTTTTGAAGTCTGGAGATAGACGGTATAGAACTTCGGAGCGGGTTTTTAGTGGAACTACCGCTACCCAGACCAGAGCTCCACGCTTTATAAACTAACTCGTTATACCCTGTATGTTGTAAAAGCGACGAAATTAACATTTGTAGATTTCTATATCCGCATCCCCAGCCCTTGTCTCCATAAGTAGTTGCATAATGATCTACAGTGGAACACATCCAGGTGCTCAAAACGTTGCTACATGCTTGACTAACGGCTCGTATCTTTGAGACGAGTCCTATAGAATATTGGGACAGGAATATATAAGATATTATAGTATTAAGACACGATAATGTTTGTAGAAAATGTTATTACCACGTGTGCAAGAGCTGCCGTCGTCGATACCACTACTTTCAGCTACTCTAAGTTCACTCTGCCTCTCATAATAATCAGCGATCGTCATTTCACCAGAATACACAGCCCGCTGCATATTAGTGACACTTTGTTCTCTAAAATTGCCCTGATTGTCCATGCCATACTGTGCTCTCAACATTTCAAATTCCCGTTGTTCTCGCAACTTTCTAACTTCCTTCTCACGCCTTTCCATGTCCTTTGCTAGCAGTCTGTCGGTGGACAAATCTGGAGTTATGGGAGACGGAGTACCTTTTTTGCTAAAGTGCTCTTCAATATGCACAGTCAGCTCATCGTTGGTTTTAAACGAAGTACTAAAACAAACTGGACACGCTGGAGTGTCACTGCCAACAGTTGCCAAGTCAGACTGCGAAGCTGCACCATTTGCAGGGCTGTGTAAAGAAAATGTACTTTGTAGTATGGATCGGAGTTGGTGGTGGTAGAAACATTTAGGTTTTTCTATACCTCAAAATATCTTTGTGCTCTATATTAACGTGTAGCTCAAGATCAGAAGAGTTTGGGAACGAAGTGATGCACAGAGGGCAGTTGAAGACACCGTCTCGAGACGGTGGAGATTCTGGTGGAAAGGATGGCGAGGTGAGATCAAAATGTTGCCGATTGATATGCTCTTCTAGCCTTAATGGACTGTCAGAACTGTAGGGACACATAGGGCACTCTTGAACTGGAAGTTTTGGTGTAGCGTGAGAACGCAATTGCAGATTTAGGCCTGAGCGCAATGGAGAACCATGACCAGCTGCACCTTCTACCACTGGAACAAAATCTTTGATCATTTTACATATTCCTTGGTACAAAACATATAATATTTTATTAAACTTCTTGATACCATTATTGACATTCCCAGTGTTGTTATTGTTATTGTTATTATTCACATTAGAACTAGAATGATGCGGTTCCGACTTTGATGGTTCTGGTTGCGGCTTAACGCGTAGACTAGACGAGCTGCCCCAGCCATTTTGTAAAAGAGGTGGACGTAGAGACATGGATGGCGAAGGACCACGGCATTCATCGTGCCTGTGGTCATCCACCAACGAATCGTCATCGATGAATGCCATCATGTCATTCTCTGGGGTGCTACAACAAAAGTATCATTATTAAACATTTAATCAATTTTTATAACAGATGAAGTTCAGGATATTACTTTCCAACAAGGACAGACACATCTAAAGAATATTCTGCTTCCAGTTTGCTTCTCGTCTGTATTTTATATTTAGTATTTACAAGGTACAGTTCTCGTTATTCTCATGTTTGTAGTCACCACTAGTAATTCATTTCTTCTTAATACAATCATAATAACAACAGAGTCTTGGCAAGATGTGATTGATTAAAGTTTTTAAATAAAAATATTGAATGATACAGATTTCATAAACATTTGTAATTTTGTACTGGGACTTTACTCAATTTTCGTCCATCCATATATAAGAAATTGAACTATTTAAAAGGTACTGTTGTCAATAAGGATTTCCAGTCAAGAACAGTCAAGAATAACAACAGCCCCATAAGGCACAAAGATAGCGACATCTAAGACTTCTTTGCCGCCATTTTCCAGGTGATCATTATAATTTAAATTCCAGATTGCGTCGCCGAAAGATCAGCTGAAACGAAACTCGCCGAAACGAGCAGCGGAATTGGTTATACCTCGGCGTTAGGTAGTCCAAATGAGCACTGTTAACGTGCACCAACATTTCCGTGGGCGAGATCTCGCCGAGGTCGCAGAACGGGCAGTTCGCGGCTCCTTGAAGATGATAGAACACCATGTGTGACCTCATCTCCTCGTCGTTGAAGCCCTCGAGGCCGCAGATCTCGCACGTGTAATTCATTTCAGGTGGTTTGCTGGCCGCCATTTTTCTCGCGTGCAATCAACACTCGCCTATCTATAATGAGAACGGAAATGCACATTATTAGATTTCCACATGCACCGGAACGCTCTAATCCAATCAAGACGAAACCGTGCCTCGCGGGGCGAGAGCCTCACTCGCATGGGGGAGGGTCAATTAGCGACCGATCGTTCGGACGACATGGCTAAAAAGCGCACAACACAGAGTCCGGAAAGGAAAGAACAATGCACTTTGTGCACAGTTTGCACCCTTCGGAGGAGAGCGCAACGGGGTGGCCAGCTGACCAAAACGAGGCGACTCGCACGGATGCATCGGGAACGCACTGCCGTGTATTTTTCTCGAAGAATCGATAATTGAATTCAGGGTCGCGTGGAGGTGTCCGCGATCCCACCCCGTCGGGGTTTCTCGCGTGCGATTCACGGAATATCAACAGAGACGACGAAGAGAACAAGATGCATCAGGACGGATTATCCACGGTGCGGGTGGCTGATCCGCGTTGCAACGGAGGATGTTCCCAGAGGAGAATGCAACTGCGAGCCTCTCACCTCTTCGGGTCTGGCCGTGCTCGAATCGCGAGACAATCAATGCGTCCCCGACGACGCGGATCTCATTATTATTTTGTTCTCCGACAGGGAGCTTCGATCGGATGGGCCGCGAGACGACGATGGCGACGTCGACGACGAGCACGGCTACGAACAGAGGGTGCAAGAGCTGTTAATGCAGCTTGCCGCCGCGTGCACTCCCGTTCACGTTGTCGTTCTCGTCGACGAGGAGGTCGCGTGCCTTCCCGCTCGGCCACCCTCGGGAAAACTAGGCCATGCAGTGGACTTGAAGAGGAACCGAGTGCACACACATCGGGTTGCTGGGTTGGGTTGACCCATTTAGAAAGCCGTGCGCCCTCGAGTTGCGTTTTCTCTCTGTATCGAGCCTCCTCTCTTTTTCCATGGATTTGGCCAACATCGCCACTCACCGGATTTAATATCTGTTTCTCTCTCTCTCCCTCTGGCTTCGTAGCCACCGACCGGAGAGGAGCCCGTGCGTGCCTTTCGCCGACAACACCGACGCTTTTTCCTAGTCGACGACCACAGCTTAGGCGTCCGTGCAGGCCGGGCTGCCTAACACGGCGCCTCGTTTGCCTCCATATGGACACCGACAATCCACCCCGACACTTTCGCGGAAAGAGTTTCCCGTTCCGCCGCGCCGCCCCACTGTCTGACGACCCTCCACCACTCGTCGACACCGCTGTTAGGAGGGTTGCGCGAACACGGCGGACCTTGTCGAAGGCGCTACCGTCGCGTCGCACACGCTCTTTCGAACTGTACTACGCGACTGCTGGACAAAACCCAACGTTTCGCTTGCCGAAAGAAGGTCGTTTCATACACAATAGCACGAAAACATAAATCCCGCATTTCCCGACGGTAAAACTCTGTAAACTTATTTCTCATATTCTGCCAGTTGATAATAACTAATTTTTCAATATTTTTAGAAACTTATCTTCGGTCCCTCTGCTCTTGTGGAAATACCATTGCATTAGTTTCCGCCACTTAAATTTTAACCGTCACTAATATAATCTAGCAGGTTGCGATGCGACGTAAAACCAAAAATGAAAAAAATTATATTTTACATTTCATCCAGCAAGCGCACACTATTTCGAACACTGTACATTACAAATGTTGTTAACGTTATCGATCGTAAGATTGTTAAAACAGATAAAGTATTAACGATTTCGGCGCAACGGTTCAATTAAACACGATAAAGCAATTTTACAAATTAATTTAAACTTACAACGTTTCGATCCTTATGTAGGATCATTTTCAAGAAAGAAGAAAAACTGCTTCGTCGTGTTTAATTGATCGAACCGTTGCGCCGAAATCATTAATACTTTAACTGTACATTATCTCTATGAAATAAATCGCAGTGCAACATTTATTTTTTTAAACTTTCGATTCTACCGAATTAGCAGAAACAATTCGAAGGCTGGTCCCTCACAACCCCCGTTTGCATCGGTCGGTAGACACCGCAGAACTTTGTGTAGCTTTCGGCCGGTCGGTTTTCCGTTTGACTTGATCGGCGACCCTTCGTCACGAACGATTGACGCCGGAAGGGTAGCATGGCTTATAACGTGAATCTTTCACGGGATTCCTGACTCCAAGATAGTTCCGTGAAACTCTCCCCGTCGCATCCTTTCGTTTTTTTTCCCCTAGCCGAAGGAAACGCTGGAGCGGGACAAACGCGTAGCTTGATTAGATCTCTCGGCGACGGAAATCTCTCGGCGCGCTAGGCGAAGCGAATTTTCAAGAGAACAAATGGCGCATATATCAGCCCGGGATGACAATGCGCTCAATGGAGGGCACCTTTACCGCGCAGACTCGCGATATTTGAATCTTATTTATGAGAGCCGGCTCGAGTTTCCGGGTTACCGGAGAGGCCGCCTTTTCTGGCGTTTACGCGTTGCTAACGGGCCGACCCGTATAAACACTCGTTCGCGAACAGGGTAGCCAGGCGACTAAAACGCGATCGAAGCTATCGGGAATCTCGAACGGGGTCGGCCGAAGCCTGTGATCAAGGAAATTCGCGATAATAGCCGCGGAACGCGCGAGGATCGTCCATAGTTCTTCGTTGTCGCTTGCTCGCTCGCTGACCTTTCCAAGCGAAACGTTTTCTCCCGCCGCGGCGCGGCGCGCGGGCTTCGTGGAAAGTCTCTCTCGAACGTCTAATTTTTCGAGGCGCGTTTATTGCCGCCTCGTTGCGTCCCAATTTCGCTCATTGCGTACCCATTGTCCTCGTACAAAAGCAGTTTTCCATAATGACAAGTCGGCGAGCGCGGACAGCATCGACTGCATTATCCAAATTGCAGAACGCGAGGTGCATTGATGCGGGTTAATCTGTTCTCGTTGCGGTGGCCGCGTGTGTGAGTCACCGCGCGAATCGATTGGCCCGCTGTGCTCCTGCTTCCGACTGCAAAAATTATTGAAACAATATTCGCCAGGATTTTGTTGAAGCGACCACACCGTTTTGCACGAATACTGAACATTCAACTACTAGATAGATAGATAGAATAGTTTATTCCCTTTGCGGGGTACAACTGCGGACCTCCGCTCCGCTTACAAGGAGAACATACAAAAAAAACAAAATACAATACATACATAAAGAATAAATAACAATCATCCACTTCTCTTTATCTGCATTTCGCCATTTCGAGAGAGAGAGAGAAAACATACCATACTCATTCATTCACAACTCATACCATCATTCACTCTCTGGACCCCCGGACGAGGAACATTCAACTACTATTAGTAGTTGATCTAGTAGTTTAATCAACTTGTGCGTCTCGGCCACGAAACACTGCGTCACGTTGGTAAATTCGCGAAAAATTGGACACTCACGGGCTGCATAGTCTTCGCGATCAGGGTGGAATGTAACGGGTGAAGGCGGAGGCGGGCATTGCGAATGCAGATCGCGGTTGACAAAGGACATTCCGTTGGCACGATGCAGTCGCGCGACAAAATTTACGCGAGAAACTCGATTTCCCGCGCTGCATACGCTATAGGAGGCTGTCTACGAGCTTGGCACTCGATTTTTTGCTGCTGTTCGACGACGGTTCATTGACATGCAGCCGACGATTGACGGAGGATGCGACGTTCACAGAACTATTTGGTCTTTCCCCTTGCTCGGGCTGACCCTCTCCTCTCTCCCCCTTCGATCTCTTTCTCTATCTCTCTCGGAGGGTGCGTGAGGCAAATACGTGAACCGTACATGCATAGAAAGTAAATCCTCGTCGAATTCGTATTAACGATCCGTCGATTGCGTATCCATTCGTTGCTCCGTGATAATAGAAGAATTCCTGTCGACTCTCCTTGATCGAACCATTGTGACTCGATCGTACTCCGAAACTTCCCGATCGTGAAACGAAATTTCTCGCGAACTGTCGAAAATTGACAACGTTCCCTGCTCCGGTCGCAAAATAATTGCCAGAAATCAAAGTAGAAGGAGATTCGTCGACGATCGGGGGAAATCAGGGTTTCTATTGTTGGAATTTTGATCGTCGTCCAGCAGACAACGCGGTTCGCTTAAACGGTGCCCTCCCCCGGCTAATTAATAACCATTGTGACTACTTAAGTGAGTTAAGCCGGGTCGAGCGAAGTCCACGCGTCGTCGGTTCCTGCGACGGGATCGCGCGTTAAAAACGTTCTCGTGTATAAAGGAAAAATTCTTATCGATCGAAAAATGAAATATAAAAAAAAACTATGCTATCGGCGCCAGGTTCGATCACTTTTAGAAAACAACAAATATGCAAATTAAATACTTAAATTTCTCAACGTTTCGATCCCTATGTGGATCATTATCAAGAGACAAAATTTTTGCGTCTGAAAAAAGAAAAATAATAATACCGATTTTGAAAAACAGAAAATAATAAACATTAGGTAATATAACACAGCCATTACGTGTATCTTCGAGACTTCACCTCTTTCTCTCCCACTATTTATCTCAGGAAAAGTGCGAGTAATCGTATAACTGTAGGGATTAGTTTTTTTTTATAGAAAATCTCATACGAGATTTATTTCAACATAATTGAAATACAGAATACAATACATACAATACAGAGAAAAAAAATTTACGAAACAGAATAGGATGCTGAAGATACATGATAGATAGATAGATATTGCTTTATTTTCAGCCTTACAGCTAAGAAAATTGGACTTGGTTTATATGAACCTCACACATTCGTTCCATACCTTCTCTCATTCATTTCTATATCACACACATTCCTACTCTGTTCTACTCTATTAGTATCCTAATTATCACTAACCCGCTATATACTTATATATAAAATATTAAAATTACAGAACAGATTAAAACATCAAAAATAAAATTTTTTATTATTCTATACTTATTGCTTCCTTCCCCATTCCCTAATTCTTGCATTTTTTGTTTGGTATTCTCTTTGGATTATTTATGCTCTCTTTTCTCTTTCTTTCCTCAACTTCTCCAACCACTCTTCAACCTTTCTATCTTTTTTCCCGCTCACTACATCCTCGAGCCTGATCATTCCCCCATTATCCTGCAATCCGTTGTCAAATGCTCTAGGTTTCCATACTTGTCCCCACATAGGTCGCATCCTCTTGCCTCTTCCTCCAGCCAGTATCTGTTCCAATTTTCTGCATTACTGAAAATACATGAATATTATAATAAAGACGTATGAGTGGTAGAAAAGGTATAATCCAAACACTTATACTTTAAGGCCGCATCTCTTAAAAAATGATAACATGTAATGACAGGCTTTGATATTCGGTTTGGCTATTAACATTGAGACATCCATTGGAAGCTGGAAGTTAATTTTACGGAGTTTATTAATTAATTTGAGCCTTTCCTCGTTGAACAAGTTACATTGCCATAAAACATGGTTCAGCGATTCGTCCCCCTACCTGCAACTACACTTAGGATCATTAATAAAGCCAATGCGAGCCAGATGAGAAGCTAGATGATAGTGATCTGATGTACACCTGTTGATACTGACAATAGTTGAACGGGATAAGTTCAACTGTGAAAACCAAGGAAGTCGATTTTCAGTAAAAAATTTCTGGAAATAGGTTCTGCCTTTGGTAGGACCATCGAATTTTATGGAAGCGAGAGTGTTGTCAAACATAATTTTGCAAAATGACTCGAAGCAATCGGTGAACGTAAGTAAAATCCCAGTATGAGACGGAATCCAGTAGAACTTTATGGAACTGAGCACGTTATCATGGATGAAAGTATTATATTTCTCTTTAACCCTTAGCACTCTGAGGCGCCACTAAAAGTTGCTGTACTATTATTTAAATAATTGTTTACAATATCAGATATGTCGGTATCTAACCAATTACTACACATTTAAGTATTGTATGAGGTATTATATCAATTTCATATTTATCAAATTTAAAAAATCATAGAGAATGGAAATATGGTAGGTCAGAAGAAACGTTTAATTTTCGAGTTAAAATAGCTCCGAGTGCAAAGGGTTAAGTATTGTATGAGGTATTATATCAATTTCATATTTATCAAATTTAAAAAATCATAAAGAATGGAAATATTGCAGGTCAGAAGAAACGTTTAATTTTCGGGTTAAAATAGCTCCGAGTGCAAAGGGTTAAGTATTGTATGAGGTATTATATCAATTTGATATTTATCAAATTTAAAAAATCATAGAGAAATATTGTAGGTCAAAAGAAACGTTTAATTATCGAGTTAAAATAGCTCCGAGTGCAAAGGGTTAAGTATTGTATGAGGTATTATATCAATATCATATTTATCAAATTGAAAAAATCATAGAGAATGGAAATATTGTAGGTCAGAAGAAACGTTTAATTTTCCAGTTAAAATATCTCCGAGTGCAAAGGGTTAAGTATTGTATGAGGTATTATATCAATTTGATATTTATCAAATTTAAAAAATCATAGAGAAATATTGTAGGTCAAAAGAAACGTTTAATTTTCGAGTTAAAATAGCTCCGAGTGCAAAGGGTTAAGTATTGTATGAGATATTATATCAATTTCATATTTATCAAATTTAAAAAATCATAGAGAAATATTGTAGGTCAAAAGAAACGTTTAATTATCGAGTTAAAATAGCTCCGAGTGCAAAGGGTTAAGTATTGTATGAGGTATTATATCAATATCATATTTATCAAATTTAAAAAATCATAGAGAATGGAAATATGGTAGGTCAGAAGAAACGTTTAATTTTCGAGTTAAAATAGCTCCGAGTGCAAAGGGTTAAGTATTGTATGAGGTATTATATCAATTTCATATTTATCAAATTTAAAAAATCATAAAGAATGGAAATATTGCAGGTCAGAAGAAACGTTTAATTTTCGGGTTAAAATAGCTCCGAGTGCAAAGGGTTAAGTATTGTATGAGGTATTATATCAATTTGATATTTATCAAATTTAAAAAATCATAGAGAAATATTGTAGGTCAAAAGAAACGTTTAATTATCGAGTTAAAATAGCTCCGAGTGCAAAGGGTTAAGTATTGTATGAGGTATTATATCAATATCATATTTATCAAATTGAAAAAATCATAGAGAATGGAAATATTGTAGGTCAGAAGAAACGTTTAATTTTCCAGTTAAAATATCTCCGAGTGCAAAGGGTTAAGTATTGTATGAGGTATTATATCAATTTGATATTTATCAAATTTAAAAAATCATAGAGAAATATTGTAGGTCAAAAGAAACGTTTAATTTTCGAGTTAAAATAGCTCCGAGTGCAAAGGGTTAAGTATTGTATGAGATATTATATCAATTTCATATTTATCAAATTTAAAAAATCATAGAGAAATATTGTAGGTCAAAAGAAACGTTTAATTTTCCAGTTAAAATAGCTCCGAGTGCAAAGGGTTAAGTATTGTATGAGGTATTATATCAATTTCATATTTATCAAATTTAAAAAATCATAAAGAATGGAAATATTGCAGGTCAGAAGAAACGTTTAATTTTCGGGTTAAAATAGCTCCGAGTGCAAAGGGTTAAGTATTGTATGAGGTATTATATCAATTTGATATTTATCAAATTTAAAAAATCATAGAGAAATATTGTAGGTCAAAAGAAACGTTTAATTATCGAGTTAAAATAGCTCCGAGTGCAAAGGGTTAAGTATTGTATGAGGTATTATATCAATATCATATTTATCAAATTGAAAAAATCATAGAGAATGGAAATATTGTAGGTCAGAAGAAACGTTTAATTTTCCAGTTAAAATATCTCCGAGTGCAAAGGGTTAAGTATTGTATGAGATATTATATCAATTTCATATTTATCAAATTTAAAAAATCATAGAGAAATATTGTAGGTCAAAAGAAACGTTTAATTTTCCAGTTAAAATAGCTCCGAGTGCAAAGGGTTAAGTATTGTATGAGGTATTATATCAATATCATATTTATCAAATTTAAAAAATCATAGATAATGGAAATATGGTAGGTCAGAAGAAACGTTTAATTTTCGAGTTAAAATAGCTCCGAGTGCAAAGGGTTAAGTATTGTATGAGATATTATATCAATTTCATATTTATCAAATTTAAAAAATCATAGAGAAATATTGTAGGTCAAAAGAAACGTTTAATTTTCCAGTTAAAATAGCTCCGAGTGCAAAGGGTTAATATTGAAGATAAAGGGGTTAGTTTTGATATCCATTTTAGTAGAACCGAGGCTTGAAAGAACACTTAACGCGTCAGTAAAAACAATAAAGCCACGATTCTTATTGGCCACAGCAAAATCAAGAGCATCTTTGATGGCAACACATTCAGCTGTGAACACAGAAGCCTGTTTATTAAAACGTTTTTTTGTGAAATCCAGTAGGGATTGGTTTATTGCACGTTAATCGCGGACGATAGCTCTCGACAGGGACGGACGGGATCGCCCAAAGGTAATTCGAGTTCGTCGAGTACCGCACAATGTTCCTGCTTCGTGTCGCGTCGAATGTCTTTGTTAATGTCAAAGGTACGCGCAGGTACTCTCCCCGGGGCTCGTAGGCATCGCGCGCCCATCAACCGTTCATTTTGCAAATTAGTCGTCGAGCACCGCGTGTTACATTAATAATGGTCTTTACGGCGCGGCTGGGCCCCGATATGCTGCTGCTTGTTGCTGCGAGACCGGTACACATTCGCAGGAAATCTTCGAACGTATTTATCGACGTTCGGTTGGAAACTGGTTCCCCACCCCATCGTGTCCCGGCTATTTCCACCGCCTCCATAATGAATTTTCACGGCAAACTTTCGCGTTTTTTCCCACCAAGGACAGGCCAATCGGCGTTCGAATAGTAATCGTGGATCGGCGAGCCTCGTGCAATTACCGACGATGAAATTGTTCTCGGGGACGACGGACGATTGGTCGTGCGCGCGTACGTGGCGAAATAACGGGGATGAACCAAGGAACGATGAAGAAGGAGGGCAGAAAAGATGAAAGAGTGGCAAGACCATCTTCGTGGGGACAATCATCGTCGCCGAGCATTCGGGGAGATTTATCGACCGAATAAATTAATAAATCACGCACTGCGAATTGACGGGGAATTTATTGTGCGCAATGGTCGAAACGGCTAAGTGTCTTCAATAACGTTTACTAGTCTTGAAACGTTCGAACTGGACGACTGGTATTTTAATTTTTTATCGACCTCTGACTGCCAGGCGTCAAACAGCATTCTTCAATGACACGACTATTAAATGTAAAACCTTATAGAAATTAATGAAACTTATGACAGATCGAACGGGCTCTAAAAACCGTGAATTTCTGGGGCTATTTAAAGTACGATTAAGTTTAGTGACCTCTGACTGTCCAGCATCGTCTGATGACGTTAAAAATCAATTGTGAAATTTTACAGGAATGGAAGAAAATTATGTCGGTCGAATGGTCATTGAAAACGGCGAATCCCGTGCGATTCGGATTAATCAAATATTTTATTTCTGTCACTGTGCCACTCACAGAGACCAAAACCTGGAGGGTGACATTAAACTTCCAATTTTGCTACACGATGTCCGGATATCGCGTTTCGCAAATTCGATTACCTTTCACGCCCACGTCGCAGTAACCTGATCCTTTCATTTCGTGCACAAAGTTACAACGAGAATGAAAAAACGTAACGCGGAACACCCTTTTTATGTTACAACACAAAAAAAAAATCTCCAAAACAAGGTTTCGTTTTGCTTTCAGCGCCGAAAGAATAGTCGGGCGTAATAGAACGTTCCAAATGATTTCGTGAGTATTTGAGCCTGTTCTAAACGGAAGATTGAAGACCGTGGTGGGGTCAACGATATCCTCAGCACCAAAGATAGCCCGCGTCAATCGGTGCTTATTCGAATATCGTCCAGAATATCGCTCGGGACACGTTGAATCGCTATCGGAGGAAGTGAAACTGCGGGTTATCGGCTTTTTTCGATGGAATGTGAACCGTCACAAGTAAATGGGACTTTCTTCGATGAATTTTCGGGTTTGCGGATCGTTTATCTATCCGCGTACAAATCAGGCATAAACGAAGACAGAATTAACCCTTAGCACTCGAGTGGCGCCCCTGAGGCGCCACTAAAAATTGCTGTACTATTATTTAAATAATTGTTTACATTATCAGATATGTCAGTATCTAACCAATTACTACACAGTTAAGTATTATATGAGGTATTATATCAATTTGATATTGTTCAAATTGAAAAAATCATAGAGAAATATTGTAGGTCAAAAGAAACGTTTAATTTTCCAGTTAAAATAGATCCGAGTGCAAAGGGTTAAGTATTGTATGAGGCATTATATCAATTTCATATTTATCAAATTTAAAAAATCATAGAGAATGGAAATATTGTAGGTCAAAAGAAACGTTTAATTTTCCAGTTAAAATAGCTCCGAGTGCAAGGGTTAAGTATTGTATGAGGTATTATATCAATTTCATATTTATCAAATTTAAAAAATCATAGAGAAATATTGTAGGTCAAAAGAAACGTTTAATTTTCCAGTTAAAATAGCTCCGAGTGCAAAGGATTAAGTATTGTATGAGGTATTATATCAATTTCATATTTATCAAATTGAAAAAATCATAGAGAATGGAAATATTGTAGGTCAGAAGAAACGTTTAATTTTCCAGTTAAAATAGCTCCGAGTGCAAAGGATTAAGTATTGTATGAGGTATTATATCAATTTCATATTTATCAAATTGAAAAAATCATAGAGAATGGAAATATTGTAGGTCAGAAGAAACGTTTAATTTTCCAGTTAAAATAGCTCCGAGTGCAAAGGGTTAATTAACTGTTTGGTTGAAATGTCTCGCAACCAACGTAGACAAATTCATTGTTTTTAATTTTTCTCGATCGCCATATTAGATAATAGGAATTTTTTCGCGGCGCACAGGTTCGATCATTATTACTTTGTATTAGCTCTACTTAAACACCACCTTTCCTTTTTCCTCTACTATTTGGATAGCACACGTATGACAATTCTTACATATTTGCTACAAGTAGAGCTAATACAAAGTAATAATGATCGAACCTGTGCGCCGCGAAAAAATTCCTAGTAGACAAATTCAATTTTGCATAAAGATCCTCGGTCAACCACAATCAACCCACCAACACACATCGACACTCTACATGGTGTTTCATAGCGGGATGACCGATTAGAATCGCCATAGTTCCATCCGTGCGGTCTTCTCTTCCTGGACAGGAAGTTTGATGGATTCGCACGCGCAAAATTCCTCGAGAAATATCGCGATGGCGTTGTCGGAGGTCGAAGCGGAAGAGAAAGACAGCTAGAGAAAGAGAGAGAGAGAGAGAGAGAGAGAGAGAGAAAAAAGGAAGAAGTTGAAGAGCCGTGTGGGTACAGCTCGAAGATGTCACAATAGCAGTTGCACTGCGTGACAACGCGCCACGCGTCTTTTCCCTCCTCCCACACACGCAATCCCCCGGTCACTGTCTGTCCCGGCTCTCCTCTCCTTTCTTTCTCTCTCGTTTCGGTGCCGGCTGTTCTCTCTGCAGGCCGTCTCCTTCTTCCTCTCACCCACTCGGCACGAGTAAAAAGCTTACCGGAGTGCCTCGAGGCCGCAAGTGCCACGAAAAGCTCAGTCGCTCGCGGACCGCGCTCCACAGCGTTTCGTTTCCGAGCGCGCGCGCGCCTAGCCTGCTCTTCGTCCTCTCGCCGACATGCGAACCCGATCGCGCATTCTACGCCGCTCGTTCTAAGCTGTTGTTCACGTGATTACGGTGATTACCGATGCGACCAGTGGCCACGGCTCCTCCCAGACCCGGTCAAGCCTCTGGTGCACCACGATGATGCTCGTCGGACTTCTGGCGACGACGTTCGCCGCCCTCGTCGTCGGCAATCCGTTCCTCGGCGCTGCACCAGGTACGTTCACTCGTTAATTCATTAATTTCCGTCCTCGTTAGTCAGCGATGTCAATTGTACAAGCCTTACTCGAACAACGAGCGTTTGTTTGCAATTCTCAATTCGTTGTGCGAAGAGTCCTCAGTTGTCTGTCTTATTGCAAACTGGATCCTCAGTATATGGTGTCCTTGAATACAATTCTTACTTGGAGGACGAGTATCGAGAAAATTATTACAATCATTAGAAGATTGAAAAATTGACGAAAGAGATCCTCCAAACAAGCGTTGTTTAAACAGCAAACACGATTTCAGTATGGAGGTGTTGTTGTCAACTGAATCCTCTGGAAATGAACGATTGGTGCTAATTTCTGTCTCGCTACGAGCAGTATCCTCGGAATCTAGAGTCCTTGAATTAATATGTCTGCTTTGACAATTTAATCTGTGAACGAGAGGAATTCCTTGGAATACATGTAGACAGTTTTCTCGGAGTGATGTTAATTATTAATTTACTAGAGCCAATGTTCTGAATATTGGTACTCGCATCTTAGGTGTTGACAATCTACTCTGTGAAGAAGAGAAGTCTGTTCGAACACACGCAAATATCTTTCTTACGATAATAGTGCTGTTAGTTTGATTAGTAATTGACACAAACCAATGGTCTGAATATTGGAGTTAATATCTCATTTCGAGTATAAATGCATTCTGGAGGTGGTCAATCAAAATTCTGCTCGTTTACTTTTCTTTTTTGTATACCATTTCAATGGACTCCAACAAGATCTTGAAAAGTCGAAGCCAAGAACTCAATAGATCCTGCTACTATTATCTGATATCGTTTTCGGAGCACGTGAACGTCCACACGTGGCCAGCCCACTTCGATAAACTACCTCGAAGGGTTCGACATCTCGAGAAGGAGTTTGTCTCGGTGATTTCGCGAGACAGCTCCGAAAACCGACGCCACAGTGGTCTAGAAGTCAGTTCTAGCGCGAATAAATTAAAAATACCAACTAAAGTAAGTCTGTTAAAATTTATGCTTGTATGATAGTTTGATATGTATACTACATTAACGAAAGCATAATTAGTAAATCACATCACCGTATTATTGTTAAACAAGACCGTGAACATTCCAGTAAACACATTTCGTTTTTCTGCTTTGGTCAATAGTTACAAATTATAATCTCAAAATATCGAGTTCTTTGTTTAAGTGCGCATAAATTGTATTAGTATCTTGTTATATATGATATTATTAGTATGGCTGTAACTGCAAATGGTAGGTTTACGTTTCCTTACACACTTTATGATATATTTTATGAACTGATACTTTTTAAGAAAAATTATTAGAATGTCGTAAGTTTTACAAAATTCGCACGCATTTGCACGCGTTACGAAGTATTTAATTTGAAAGTTTACTTCATCTTCATTAACGGCAAAAAAAATCTTGACCCCCCGCAACCCCCTTATCATTTTATTTTAATATTTTAGTAAACGTATCTACGATCACCCGCTTAGAGTTGTTCGAAGAATGATTCGAAATTGAAGAATTTGAAACGAAAGGATTGCGTTTAGTGGATTACTAGAGGCTATTTTTACCGAAAGGGATGTGAGCGGACACAATATTGAAGGAATTTTAGAAAAAAAAAATTTTAATTTTAATTTTAATTAAATTTTTTTTTTAATTTTTTGTTTTATTTACTTTACTCAAATATTTGAAATTAATTTTTACACAAAATGCCAATTTTTTCCTCGCACAATAATTTATTCGCGCTAGAACTGACTTCTAGACCACTGTGCGACGGTTCCAAAAGATCAAAAGCGAGGGTGACAGAAGAAACCCTTTATCGGGGCCGCCGGATGAAGCACGATTATTTTTAAAATGCCCGATGTCAACCGGCCGTTTCTCGCGGCCGCGCGAAAATACGAGCCTCCGAGGACGGATTCATTGAACCCACGTTTTCCCCCCGCGAGTCTTTGTCATCAACGACCAGAGAAGATATCGACGACAAAACTCTTCTTCTCTGGCCCACATGTGCTCCTTCTCCGCTTTTGCCCTCGTGTCTCGCGCGTCTTCTGTCCTCTCTTCGCGCTCTCTTTCGCCAGTCGTTCTCTCCCGCGTTCTCATACCCTCGCTTTCTTGCATTAATTCTCGTCGCTTTTGTCAGTATTTACTTTTTTCTCGCGGTGCCTCTTCCGCTGTTCGATTCGCGCGGCGATCTTAATGCTCTCCCTTCTTCGGCGTTATCGTCGCGCTCGAGTAGCTTGTTTATCGAGCTTCCGCGCTATCCGTAATGGGGCTTTCTGTTCTCACGACACGCTGTGCTTCAGAAAATCATTCCTCTCGCTCTGGAGAACATTGAAACATTTTCTTGATTAATTTTTTTTATTCGATACTGTAAGGAGGTTTGACACGTCAATATCCTTTGCTCACTCGTAGAAAACTGTTTATTTAACCGAAACTCACGGTAACATGGATTTGTTAAGAAAATGCTAACGTAACGTTTAAATCAATAATATTATATGTAACAGTATAAATGAATAATAGGTAAATATATAAGTAATACATTTAGTCATCTACATGGTGGTATAAAGATTCTTACAATTCGGTCATCCTGACAAATTAATCGTCCTCGATTAAATGTATAAAACTTAACTAAACATAATATTGGGTCCGATACACCTGGGAAAACATTCGAGTTCAATGTTCTTACAACTTTGACGTTGGACCTATTCCGTTGAAAAACGATATTCCGTTGCAAAACGATATTTCTTACTTCTAACTAAACATAATATTATAAAATTAAAACATTCTTACAAGGTATAAACATTCTTACAATACCTATATTCAGTTTTAATTTTCCGTCGCGCTGATAGCTTTCCTCGCTGCTTTTAAATTTGAGTAGAATTAGTTTTATAGAATCGTTGTGGTCCTAAGTGAGAAAAAGAAACAAAGATTTTCCGTCGCGCCGCGATAGGTTTCCTCGCTGCTTTTAAATTCGAGTAGAATTAGTTTTATAGAATCGTTGTGGTCCTAAGTGAGAAAAAGAAACAAAGATTTTCCGTCGCGCCGATAGCTTTCCTCGCTGCTTTTAAATTCGAGTAGAATTAGTTATATAGAATCCTTGTGGTCCTAAGTGAGAAAAAGAAACAAAGATTTTCCGTCGCGCTGCGATAGCTTTCCTCGCTGCTTTTAAATTCTGGTAGAATTAGTTTTATAGAATCCTTGTGGTCCTAAATGAGAAAAAGAAACAAAGATTTTCCGTCGCGCCGATAGCTTTCCTCGCTGCATTTAAATTCGAGTAGAATTAGTTTTATAGAATCGTTGTGGTCCTAAGTGAGAAAAAGAAACAAAGATTTTCCGTCGCGCCGATAGCTTTCCTCGCTGCTTTTAAATTCCGGTAGAATTAGTTTTATAGAATCGTTGTGGTCCTAACTGAGAAAAAGAAACAAAGATTTTCCGTCGCGCCGATAGCTTTCCTCGCTGCTTTTAAATTCGAGTAGAATTAGTTCTATAGAATCGTTGTGGTCCTAAGTGAGAAAAAGAAAACAAGATTTTCCGTCGCGCCGATTTCTTTCCTCGCTGCTTTTAAATTCGGGTAGAATTAGTTTTATAGAATCGTTATGGTCCTAAGTGAGAAAAAGAAACAAAGATTTTCCATCGCGCCGCGATAGCTTTCCTCGCTGCTTTTAAATTCGGGTAGAATTAGTTTTACAGAATCGTTGTGGTCCTAAGTGAGATAAAAAAACGAAGATTTAAATACGAGAGAAAGGCAACAGTTTCCTTGGAAGGTTCAATTGGAGCCAGTATTTGAGTCGCAAGTGCCACTTATGGACGGCAGTGTATCTCGCAGCCGGAAGTAAACCCTAAGAGTCGAGGTCCTCCAGCCCACTTATAACCGGCAGTAGCTCGAACGTTCAAACGTGTCTTAAGAGGAGGTTCTTATGCAACGTGTTCGACCAATCAATTATTCTTTTGTACAAATAAACAGCACGTTTCGAAAATATTTCTAATCATCCGATGCGGTTTGTTGCTCGGTTCAAGCTGGGAAAAACGGGGGGATATTCGTCAGAGGCCGCGAACGTTTCGTTGAATCCGTGAAATTTACACGTTGCACGTGCGTGAGAAAACGAGGTGTCGCTAACGGTCCTTCTGCCGTGGCTGTTCGAACACGGGACCGCGGGTTCCCTCGCGCAATAAGAGGAAAGAGAGCTACGAGCAGACCCATTGGCAGCCGCATATTCTCGTATAAGTATATTCGCGCGAGAGAGCCGAAGGTTATAAACGTGTCGCGTTTTCTCTTGGGGGCCCCTCCACGCTCTCTGTCCTCTGCTGCCTCTCTTCGTGGTACTTGTTTGCCGGTACAACCGAAGCTGTTGACACGCGAACCACGAGTTCCGCGTTAATTGATCTTTCTCTCTGTCTCGTCTAATCCCTCGTTTCTATGCGACTTTCGTTCGCGAAGCTACGTCGGACAATTCGTTGCACGTTCCTCTCCGGGCACACCTCTTTTCCGCGCGAACGACTGAATATATCTATTTTGTAACAGTTACTTTCCACCGGTGTTAAATTAAACTTCGCGCCGGGCATTATCGTCTCGCATTGACACGGACAGCCAACCGCGAACAATTTGTTGTATAACCCCACCGGGTAATCGGTAAAAGGAGCATTTCACGGTGGAAGTATCAATTGATTTCTTGTTTTACTGTCGCTCGGACTACGAGCTGCTTTACGAGAAACTGTTAACACCTCCGTTTGCACTTCGCACGATTTACGAAACGATCGGGAATCTATTTTTCCCTTGACTCCTTTGAATGCACTTTGAACGATTTGCAGAAAAGGTGAAAAATCTACTTCCGACACAATAATTTTATCCCTCGAGTCGCGATAAAGCTGAACCTCAGTGGCGGCTCAAGTCGAGGCCCCAAGCGGTAAAACTTTTGGGGCCCTCAAGTTAGAAGTTGCAAAAAAAAAACTCTCGTAACCTTACGAACAAAAAAGAAAAGTAGTGAAAAATTACGTACCGTTACACATTAAATATATTTATTTAAAATTCGGGGCCTTATGGTACCCGGGGGCCCCACGCGGCCGCTTACTCCGCTTACCCTTAGATCCGCCACTGGTCTCGTTACAGTACTTATTCTGTTTACGTAATCACTCGAGTTTGGTAAATCAGTGCTAGTAAAAATCTGACAAGATCGAACAACTACTGAGACCAGTGGCGGATCTAACGGTAAGCGGAGTAAGCGGCCGCGTGGGGCCCCGGGGTACCATAGGGCCCCGAATTTTAAATAAATATATTTAATGTGTAACGGTACGTAATTTTTCATTACTTTTCTTTTTTGTTCGTAAGGTTACGAGAGTTTTTTTGCAACTTCTAACTTGAGGGTCCCAAAAGTTTTACCGCTTGGGGCCTTGACTTGAGCCGCCACTGAGGTTCAGCTTTATCGCGACTCGAGGGATAAAATTATTGTGTCTGAAGTAGATTTTTCATCTTTTCTGCAAATCATTTCCACATTAGAAGTACAAACTGTTAACTGGTTCCAGCGCGAGTCAGCGACGTTGTTCGTCGCGTGCAGCCTCGATCGAAGACATTGTTATTCGGCGGCGATCTCGATGGAGGATCAACGAGATCCATGGATCGCGGGTATGGTCCGCGAGGTCCGAGTCCTCTATCCATCAGTTAGTCCCCGCATCGCGGGCAAGAATGAATGTTAAAGTTTGTCCGGTACCCGGTGGAAACCAGCTCCGATATTTATGCCATACAATGCTAATGCGCTAGACAAGTATACTATCGGTGCGATCGGCGATCGAAAGGCGTCGATTCGGTGGAACGGCGTTTGTCCCGATGTATCTCGCGGGTTCGCGCTAGCCGCTTATCTCTGTCAACGTTGCGCACACCTAGACGCGCGATCTAGAAAGTTGTCGTTGGCATAAGCTCGCCCGATAAATCACGTGGAAAAAGCTCGATCGAAGTAGCCGCGATAAACCCGCGGTAGCAAGGTGTCACTCGATCGGATATCGTGGATGAGCATCGTCGACGTGCAACGCGATCGACGCGAAACTAACAAGATCGATTTACAAGAGAAATAAAACTAGACTTGCCATGTCCTGTGGCCCGCTGGCTTCCGGGAAACCGCGTAGATCATAGCAATTTTAAAGCCTCTCGTTCCGCGCATGTAGATCCTTTCCATCTTGTTCTCTCTCACTCTTTCTCGCGAGCGTATGTAATTTCGCCTGTCTTTCAACTGGGAAATCGGAACGCGAGACTCGGTTGCGCAAGCGATTTATGGCAACACTTTGAATACGCATCGATCGAGATTGATCTAGCTAATTAATCGCGGCCAGTTTACTGGTCGCTCGCTGCCAGCCCGACGAGAAAGAAAAAAATAAAGTAACACCGAGTCCGTGGTTTATTAACCGACGATTCGCTTCCTATTAACCCCGTTCTACTCTTCGCTGAAACTCGTTAAGGCGCCCGACTCCCTGGGCGCTGTGTCACACGAACGCGCAAATGATCTGATGGTGGTGTGCAGCGGGTTAGGTGGCTCTGTGGGGCATCGGGGCGGCGCCTTTCGAGCCAAGAGCCACGCCCATTTAGAATACTTTGTACACAGAGAGAGAGAGAGAGAGAAAAGACGCAGAGGTTTTTCTTTCTCTGATGATATTCACTCGTTTGGAAGATTCTAGATGATCATGATAAGCTTGTTATTCAGCAATTTTAATTATTTATTAATTATATTAATAGCATTTTTAATTAATTAATATAAATTAATAGCAAGCTTGTTATCCTTACCTAATCTAGATCCAATGGTAATTAATCCAGTGAATCTGTTACTATTCATCAAATAAAAACTGTAAGAAAAGCTTCTCTGAAATCAGGAGCAGCGCAGCCACGCCCATTCAGGAAGCATCGCGCAAGGAAGATGGGTAATCGTCTCTTAAATTTTCTCCCACCTGTTGAACACCCTGGATAAGTGTTTCTCAGCCTGGCGGGTGATTCGACGAACGCGTAAATGAAATTCGAGACACGTGTTTTCGAGAGCGAGTCCGCGTTACGCACCTCTCGCCGACGTCAACGGTATAATTACGCCGATCGACAATTAAAGCCGCTGGAAGTTTATTCGCCAGTCTTTTATGGGCGGGGCGACCTCAGCCATGAGGTCCTGACTGGTTCTGGAGCCGTGACAGCGCGAATAACGATTAATTAATAAATTCTTCTCGCGAAACGCTCTCGGGAATGATTGAAATATGGATCGGGGGCTTTGAATACGTTGGAGTCCCTTCTACGCCTCTTTCGGAAGCTTTACATTCAAATTCTTCACCGTTTCGTTCGTAACTTCGAATGGCATCTATAATCTGCATTAATTTGAAAATTTTGAAACAGAAATTTTTGGCTTTTGGGGGATGGCGCGTGGATCGAAGGGTAGCACGAGGCTGCCAGGGGATGTCCCATCAAAAGACAGCGGGGGCCCAGTTGAGTACCACCGTGATCCTGGGCCCCTACAGTAAATGTCTAGGGACGACTATTGGGGTTTTTAGTCGGTAACGATTATACCGAGACCGACATTGGTTATCCATTAATCGGATTTCCTCCAATTAAAAAAAATAAAAAAAAAGCACGAGTCTCCCAAAATGATCTGCAGGGGATCCAGAGGGATCCGTGAACTCCGAGTACCGATTTCTTCGGACCGGTCGTCGCGGATCGAAGGAGAAAAAAAAAGAAGGGACGAGCGAAGGGGTTAAAGGAGAACACGGCTTCCAATCGGCAGGGCCCTGACACGATCCGCAACGCGCGCGCGTGTAGACGCGTGTAGACGCGTGTAGACTCGGCCTCTCGATACGTGTTCACGACGTGTCGAGAGAGAGAACGGAGAGATAAATAAACACATAAAACCCCGTGACAGCTTCACGCTGGATAAAAACATGTCGAGAGACACGTATCTCGATTCCCTTCTTCTGATATCTTTTCTCTCCCTCTCCCGACTCTCGTGCACATTCTACAATCGTCTCTCCCGCTTCTTCTCCTTCTAGTCCGCGATTTCCACTCTCCCTCTATCTCTCTGAATCTCTTACGTATTCTACGATCGTCTCTCTCCTTCTCTTCTACTTCTATTTAGCGATTTCTGCTATGTTTCACTCCGTCTTTCTCTGATTTCACTCTCTCCTTGCTTCTTACTCTCTTACACGCATGCATCTTTCTCTGTCTCCCTTTCTTTCAGTCTCGCTCTGTTTTTCAACTCTCTCTCACAGACTACGATCGTCTCTCTTCTTCTCTTCTACTTCTATTTAACAATTTCTGCTATGTTTCACTCCGTCATTCTCTGTTTTCACTCTCTCCTTGCTTCTTACTCTCGTACACGCATGCATCTTTCTCTGTCTCCCTTTCTTTCAGTCTCGCTCTGTTTTTCAACACTTTCATACAGACTACGATCGTCTCTCTCTCTTCTCTTCTACTTCTATTTAACAATTTCTGCTATGTTTCACTCCGTCTTTCTCTGTTTTCACTCTCTCCTTGCTCTTACTCTCGTAAACGCATGCATCTTTCTCTGTCTCCTTTTCTTTCAGTCTCGCTCTGTTTTTCAACTCTCTCACACAGACTACGATCGTCTCTCTCCTTCTCTTCTACTTCTATTTAGCGATTTCTGCTATGTTTCCCTCCGTCTTTCTCTGTTTTCACTCTCTCCTTGCTCTTACTCTCGTAAACGCATACATCGTTCTCTGTCTCCCTTTCTTTCAGTCTCGCTCTGTTTTTCAACTCTCTCACACAGACTACGATCGTCTCTCTTCTTCTCTTCTACTTCTATTTAACAATTTCTGCTATGTTTCACTCCGTCTTTCTCTGTTTTCACTCTCTCCTTGCTTCTTACTCTCGTACACGCATGCATCTTTCTCTGTCTCCCTTTATTTCAGTCTCGCTCTGTTTTTCAACTCTCTCACACAGACTACGATCGTCTCTCTCTCTCTCTTCTCTCCTGCTTCTATCCCACGATTTCTGATCTGTTTCTCCTCTGTTCGCTTTTTGTCTCACTCCGTTTTTCACTTTCTCTCTCTCTCTCGATCTCCGCTCCCAGTGAAACGCATCGTCCTTCAGATGCACGGTCGCTCGCAAGCGCTGACGACTGTATTAATTAGGCGTAATACAGTATCCCGCTTCCTTCCACCGTATTTTGTGTCCGGCACACTGTAATTACCGTCTCATCATCCTACGCTAACCGGTGCGTTTCTGCCGGACGATGTAAACCGGAAAAATTCCTTGGACCGATCTTATCCGGAGATTGTCTGACGAAACCTGGCCGGATCCGAATGCGATAAATGTGATGTAACGAGGTATCGACCGTGAGCATCCTTGCTACCCGAGAAAAACGTGCACCACGAGCCACCGAGGGAACGAGCTAATTAGGCCAGCAGGTTCAGCCGGATCGCAGACACTAATTGATCAATTGATTTCGAGCATTGCACGGGGGGCGGGATCTTGCTCGGACTGTTTTCTTCGAATTGATTTCCTGGAACGATGGAAAGTTGATGTTAATTTTACGGTGCAATTAGTTTCTGTCTCTCGAACAATTAATGCGATCGCTGTTGAAACGTGTTCCGTTTCTTATAGCAGCTTAGAATTTCTATTTCATTCCTTGTTTGTTGTAACCGAGGCATGGAACTTCTATTTTGCATAATGATCTGCGGTCTGCTTACGGGAACAGCATTGTTAAATTTTTCTAAGCTGCACGTTTCAGCGATCGCGGATGAAATGGAGCAACCACGATCGCTCGAAATACAGTCGCAGACGGTCGCACGTGGTCGGTTCGCAAATTCGTGGAAGTTTTTCCATACTTCCCGGTTTATCTGCCACATGGCGCACGGATTATTGTCGCAAGGCGTGGGAGAATCGCGCGAGTTTTACGAGTGGAACGACGCGTCGTGGATGTCACCATTCGCGCGCGATACGCCAGCGCGACGCGCAGCTGCATGGCCCTGCTATATGCAACGATGCACCGCGTACACTCACCCACACAACCAGCGGAATGTCGTGCGATTCCGTGCTGTACCCGAAGAAATCTTCATTGACTCGTTCCTTCGGTCCCTCGAACCTCTGAGCAATATCTCCCTGAGTCCCTGAAAGCATAAAAAGAACCACCTTATCAGCAGGTCAATTTCTTAAAAAATCGTTTTCATATCAGAACGATGTATATCTACTCCCTAAGATTACAAACGCATAATTTAACTATCTATTAGAGATCCCTAATTCAAATTGTATCTAAATACACGTGTATTTTACGTACACGTTCTCCAGTACGTGTCATTTTGAGTACACGGGTACACGTGTACTATTTCACGTATATATATAAGTACACGTGTACTATTTCACGTAACCATAAATACACGTGTACTATTTCACGTATCCATAAGTACACGTGTACTATTTCACGTATTCATAAATACACGTGTACTATTTCACGTATTCATAAATACACGTGTACTATTTCACGTATATTTAAATACACGTGTACTATTTCACATATATTTAAATACACGTGTACTATTTCACGTATATTTAAATACACGTGTACTATTTCACGTATATTTAAATACACGTGTACTATTTCACGTATATTTAAATACACGTGTACTATTTCACGTATATTTAAATACACGTGTACTATTTCACGTATATATAAGTACACGTGTACTATTTCACGTATCCATAAATACACGTGTACTATTTCACGTATATTTAAATACACGTGTACTATTTCACGTATATTTAAATACACATGTACTATTTCACGTATATTTAAATACACGTGTACTATTTCACGTATATTTAAATACACGTGTGTTAACGTGTTTTAATTTGTTTTAATTTTTAGGACACAGTTACTAATTTTTCGAAAGCAAAATAGGGCTCTACATAAATTAATATCAATGTCCTAAAAATTATACGAATTAAAATGGAAATCCATTAATACACGTGTATTCATATATATATACACGTGAAGTAGTACACGTGTGTTATTAATACACGTGCAAAACCACGATCTCTATTATCTACATTGCGCAAGATCAGCACATATTTTTCACGTTCTCCAATATTCAAGAGATTTATATTTTCTGATGAAAGTCTTCGCCCGCAATGGGTTAAAATAAGATAATATTTCGTATGTCGACGAGAAAATAGCTTCTCTTTGAATCGCAGTGTAGAAAGGTGGAGGAAACCATCTGTGAGGAAGGTACTGAGGGATCCTGTGCGGTTTCGTGCCAAATTGTAGTTAATAGCCTCCTTTCTCGTTTTGCACGTGGACGTTTCTAAATCGGAGCTTCGTGGATCGGCTCGCAGCGTTTGAACCGCTTTAAAGCCGAGTTCAAAGCCGACGACGACGACCGTGGTCGTTCCATTTTCCCCGACGGATAAAATTAAGGGGACTTCGCCACTTACATTAGATCGCGGGGTGGAAGTCGAACGGCCGCGAACGACGCCGGCTATTTTTGTGGCGAGACGAGCTAGGCTTTAAGCCACTTTCGAAACGCACTTGCCACGGCGAATTTCACGATTCCACCGGCTGTGGAACTGTCGCACAGTTCTTTAATAATGGGAACGACGATATGGGTCATGCTCTGCTGCGGCAATTATAACAGAAACACTCTGTGGTCTGTCTGCAAGATGTTTTTTTTTACAGAATAATCGCATTTTGTCACACAGACGTTTCGGATTATTCTCGAGCAATTTAGAAATAATTTGGGTATAATGTTTATTTTATTATGTCTCGAACAAGTATCTCCAGCTATAAACGCGACCAAATATATGCCACGAATCGTGTAGCAAATTCTGCAAGGCTGCTTCGCGCTTCCGCAACTTGGAGAAGTATAATAGTTCGAGCAGGACCGAAGTATTTTAAGTAAAGCATCACGGGATGACATCCCTCCGTTTGAAACCGATATTCAAACAAACAGCTTCCATTTCCCGAAAGCTCAAGCTGTACCGTGTCTCCCTTTGAACCAACTGTGCAAACGTTCGAAGCGGAAGGGGAACGTTCGAACGGTTGTGTTTAAAGAACGGAACAATTAAAAACGATGGTGGTGAACTGCGGAATGGCCGAGAGAGAGAGAGAGTAAGAGAGAAAGAGTATTGCGATGAAAGTACACGATATACGAACCGAGTCACGCGGAGAAACATAGTCGGCCGCAATTTGTGTCTGACTGGTATCTATTAACTTAATTGTAACACGCTTCGAGCCCCTTGTCTCTCCGCGTTCACTCTTTCTCTCTCTCTCTCGGCTGTTATGGTGCCCCGTGCTCGTTTATCGTGGCCAGCATTCACGATTCGGGTCCCCGTTCAAAAGCCAGTTTGACTGGACCCGCATATTACGCCCGTGAAGTCGTAAAAGATCACTTATGGCAGGATCCACGGACGAATATACGCGCATGCCACCGCGTGTTTACGTTCCCACCGAGCGATCGTTTAGCCCTCATCCGTACCTCGCGACAATTTCACACATTTTTCACGGAGAAGATGATCTTCTCATTCGACTTACCGAAAAAATTGATCGTCGTGCTTTCAATCCTTACGTCAATGCTACGCGTAAAATCTCTTCAGCGAGGGCGTCCGTGAGCATGCAATAGAATTATTCTATACTAGCTTTTCCCCGCGGCTTCGCTCGCACAGGGAACTGTTTAATGCCCTCGAAAATTTATATTGTTTCTCCATAAAACCTTTTAACCCACCATTCATCCCTATAGAGTTTTAATTTTATGTCACGTCCCCATTTTAGATTTCAAAATTGATGCCATTTTCGTAATTAACGTCCCTAAACCTCAATAACGACACCCATACCGATTTTTAGGCTTATTCACACCATTTTACCCCATTTGTCGAATGTAAGTTTGAATTGAATTTATAAGGAGTTGATTCTTGGAAAACCACCACGTGTCTAAGGGTTAAGGCTATTTGGTTTATAATTATAGTACCTGTTTATATACTACTAAATAAAATATTTCTTATACAAACGTTGCAACCCCTTTTCACCCTCTTAGGGGGTGAATCTTTTATAATGCCGAAATACGTGTTTGATTAATTATATCAAAGATCAGTAAGACCAAGTTTCAAGCAAATCGGATCGCGAACAAAATATTGCTTATACAAACGTTGCAACCCCGTTTCATCCCCTTAGGGGTTGAATTTCGAAATATCCTTTCTTATCCCTTGTATAGATCATAAAGGAAACCTCTGTGCAAAATTTCAGCTTTCTAGATCCAAGGGTGTAGCCTGGGCGTTGATAGGTGAATAAGTCAGGACATAATTTTTATATATAGAGATAAATTGAAGACAAAAAAATATAGTTGTCAGAATGAAATTAACCCTCAAGACTCGAGTCACCACTAAAAATTGGTGTACCATTATTAAAAATATTATTTACATTATTAAATATGTTGGTATTTAATCATTTATTAAACATTTAAGTATTGTATGAGGTATTATATCAATTTCATATTAATAAAAAGAAAGAAATCGTATCGAATGGAATTATTCTGGCTAGGAAGAAATGTTTAATTTTCGAGTTAAAATATCTCCGAGTTGCAAAGGGTTAATTTATAATCGTCGAAATTGGTCAATGCGAACCATCAATGATTAGAAATGGTAGAAATGGAAATTGCAGGTCGAAGATTGTGGAAAATTGTAATTCTCATGACGAAAACAGGGACGTCAGTAAAGAAACGTCCACGGCGAGGAACAGTGGTCATTTCTCGTCGAGTTACCACCCTTGTCCGTCTCCTCTTAATTATTCCGAATTAGGTGCATCAACCTTTAACCTGATTGTCCCCGTCCCCTATATGAAAGTCTGCATCCGCAGCTCGTGGTCGGTTAAAAAATTCGTCTCTTCTTTACAGCCAAAAAGTCTGAAATGTTTGATTAAACTGATTTCTTCTATTTCATTTTGTACACAACTCAGCCCTCGGCGAATAAAACAACCAGCGTACCTATTTATATTTCTATGAACCAGTTCGTAAATTCGTGTATCTGCATATGTATATGTATACTACCAGCTCGTAAATTTAATTAAGTCGGCTAAAACTCGAGCACCGATTTAATCGAATGATAAATATTGAACGTATCAGTAACGAAGAGGATAAAGTTAATATCGACAGAGGGAACTGCGGGTTGCGTACGGCTAGAGAGGAAAAAGATGTACATAAATTGTGCGTCGGTCGATAGAACAATTTCCGTCTGTACGTGAGGAAAGTAAGGTCAACAGGATTCGAGCATTCCGGCGATTTTTTCCGGTTCGAATTCACGGTCAATGGGAGAGAACGGTGGTGGAAGATGGTTAGCAGAAGGTACTTAAGTTTTGACGTGTCTCGCGTACCCTCATCCGGACCCCATAAAAACCGTAGGCCCTTTCTCCTTCAACGTAACTGACGTAACCCAGGACACGCGTCTGTTTCTTGTCCAGAGAAAAGTCCGGAGAAAGGACCCTGCCGCAATCTGCATCCTGTCTACCGGAGGTCTAGTCGCCATATGTTTTCGCATGCCACCAAGGACCTAAAGTATCCCTGTTTTATTTGTTCCAGAGATGTCATGCTGTTCTTTGGCGGCCGGATCTTGTCGCAGTGTCTGCTCCAAGGTATGCATCCATTTTACACCATACCGTCCACCGTTAGAACAATATTTACTACCCGAATAATTAAAGAATAGAACTGTTAGCTTGGCCACTAGGTCAAGATTTATTTATAGATGTAGTCTTTGAATTATTCTATCTAGTCTATTGATGGTTATTTGCAAGAATAAATATTAAAACCATTTATTAAATTTACTAAAATTATTGAAGAAAGGAGAAAAGACATTTTGATACGTTCGCTTATTCCTGTAATCGGTACAGACAATTTTTATGTTGCACAAAGATCCGCAGTCCAGTGATTAAAACGATCGAGGAATCGTTGTAAGTTCTTTCTAGGAACGTAAGTTATTTACGACTCGAGTTAATATAATTTCTGTTCCAACTTTAGTAGCAGTTGCTGTCGGTATACGGAATTGTTCCGAAGTAGCGATATAGAGACGTAGAATTTTGCGTCCTTGATCGTGAGGACGACGATAGCAATCTTCTCTTTCTCAAGGCCGCAATTTATCGTTGGTTTTTTGCCGCCTCGAGACCATTAAACGCGATATTATAATAGTACTCGTAAGAAAAACATAATTAAGTGATTCAGAGGCGATCGAGCATAAATTGAATACAGTCTCACGCATTCGGTGTACATTTTATCGGCAGTGTTTAGTATTCTTAATGGCTACTTATTAATCGTTTATTACACCGCTATAATATTATTTACGGTTTCTTTGCTCCAATTGCGTCGCAGACTTTACAATATATTTGTAAACTTTCTGAACTGATCTGCAGATTTGATGTGTTTCGTTGAATTAATCTAGGACAGTTAGTATTTAACACTAGAACTACCGGACTAGTTAAAATGACTAATGCGAATTTTTTTCGATTAGAAATATTAAAAGTATAAATATGTTTTTCTTGAGAAATTTTTTTAGTGAACTTCTCTATTGAAATACATATTTAAATATCCCGTGTACGAAATCTAAATAAATGTCGTATTGTCATTATTAGAAGGCAATGTATGCCAACTGCGTTTAGTGCTCGGTAGTTCTAGTGTTAAAATGTTCAAAATGATATTCGATAATCGAATGGCACTCAATAAAATTGACTGTCTAAATCAGAAGATCGTCGATCTTCGTCGAAAGCGTGTCTCAGCTGCGGGTGTGTCGTCCCGTGGAGGATCTAATTACACGAAAATATATCTCGTTCGTATAATCGAATAGCTGAGCGTACATTATTAGCGATTTACCGAGTCGTGTTCCCCGGGTCCCGGCCGTTCTACTGCGTATCTATTAATTATACGAGCGCGAGGATATCCCCGTGGGAATTTCAAAAAGACAATTTCGAGGGAATATCATTTCGCTTGTGCTGCAACGCTCGCGCGATATCGCGCGGCTGATAAATATCGGTGGCCCGACCCCGGGGACGATAAAGGGTACAAAATATGCCGTGTCCACGGATATATTAGGATCTCTCTCCCGGGGGATAAAAAGGAAACTGCGAGGGACGAGGACCGGGAACGACGGGGAAAAGGTGAAAGGACGAACGAGCTGGCACTGGCCGAACGAAACAAGACAAAAAGGGAAAGGAGTAAAATCAGAGGAACGGGACAGAGACAGAGAGAAAAAGAGAGAGAGAGAGAGATGAAGAAGAAGATGGGAGAGAAAGAGGGATGCACACGGTGGTTTTTCGACAGGCCCTCGGCCACGGTGCAGCGACGTGGGGTGCACGCGTGGTTGTAGCTTCTTTAAAAGTGGCTGCAGGGCCCCATCGGAGATAATATCGGAGACACTGGGGCCCGCTGAGAGATTTACGCAGGACCCCCCCGGGGGGCCCCTGGTAGGCTCATTCATACGCAAATATTACGAATTGACGCACTCGACTCCGAGGAACGGACACGGTATCAATGATATCGTGTTCCCTCGCAATTTGTAGCCCGCGATCCGCGAACTTTAGACGATCGTTCTATTATTCGGCTAGGAATCCCGGCTTTCTCCGAATAGAGGATCTATTCAAGCCCCTCCGCAAGGTGGTCTGTCCGGGGGTCGATAAACGGCGGAATTGATCGTCCCCCATCAGTATCATCCCCTTTTAACGACGCAAATGTTATCGGCGAGAAGATATCGATACGGACCACCCTGTGCATTGGTATTCATGAAAGGAGTCACGCAGACGTGTGTGCTCCTTGCACGTCTCCACCAATATTTCATGTGTCCTGACGCTGCTCCGCCACTGGAATGTGATACAAGGCGACTCCGAGGTGTAGAAACAACGCGAGAATGATGGAACCGGACGCACTGACTACCGACGAGATGATCCTTCGCGAGGAAGACTGTCGAGTCGCCGGAAGTATTGCTAGGAACTATCGAGAACGCTTCGTCCACCTTAAAAGAGCAATTTTAGATTAGTTTCATCGATAATAGCACACAAAGAAACTGTACCTGTGTACTTTCAAGCGAAAAATTAATAGTTACGAATAGAAAAACGAATAGATGAAATAGAAAACCAAAATGAAAAAATTATTAACACGATGGCTGCCGGATCATAATCTTGAAAACAGTTATTATTGGATTTTACGAGATATATTTTTACCGTGGAAAATTCGCGCAAGAAAAACGCACCCCTGTAAAATGGCGACGATGCTCGGCCGTGCATACCTCCCAGAATACACCGCGACGAAAATACGAGCGTCGTCTACACGGTTTCGCTATCGTTTACGCCCTTAAACGTTTGCAACAGCTTAACTAAAGCTATCAGCGCGAGATCGTTGACGCTATTCTTGTCTTTACATGTGACTGCCACTGAAATAGTTTTTCTTTTCTCTGCGTAAATATTTGCACCACGGTTTTAAGCTTCGCTGAGTAACGACCTGCGTCACCCGAAATCTGATTCATGCTCCGGCAAAAGATCTTCGACTTGATCACTTTCGAAATCGTTACTCATTTCTTATCCTGACTCAGCTTATTTGTATCCTAGTAGGATTGTCCCATTCGCAAAGATCATTCTGACTCGTAGAAACAATTAATTAAAACGTGCGACAACTGGTAGTATTGCCTGAAGAAGCAAATCTTTCAATTAACACGTTTGCATTATTTCTTCGCCGAGGATCACGTGGATGCGACCATGAAAAACAAGTATACGTTGACCCAGGCAACGCGAAGGACCTAACAGGACCCACCGCACAGGGACCAATAGGACGCTCGTAACTCGCGTCCGTGACAAGAGTACGAAACGTCCGGGTACGTCTTCGCTGCGGACGCTGATTGAATCGGTAATGAGCGCCTAAATGGCCGGCCAGTCGATATCCGCGCGGTCTATTGTCATTCAGTGATGAACAACAGGAAATC
Source organism: Lasioglossum morio (assembly GCA_916610235.2). Classification (NCBI taxonomy): domain Eukaryota; kingdom Metazoa; phylum Arthropoda; class Insecta; order Hymenoptera; family Halictidae; genus Lasioglossum; species Lasioglossum morio. The sequence continues at coordinate 10,379,978 of OU744333.1, forward strand.
GTGGCTGGTCGGTGGCGTACCCGTGTCCTTGATTCTTAATAACTTGAAACGCGCTGCAGCTAGCATTCGAAATCGAGGAAATTCCCATTGGACAGACACAGCTGCGTCGTTATTCTTTCCCTTTTGAACGTGGGACCATTTCTCCTTTTCTCCGTGGATCATCTTTGGATTTGGATGATCAAGGTGTCGGCTAAAAATTGAGTAGAGTAGATGAGGGGGAAAAAACGTTACGCGTAGGTGTCGGATCACTTTGCTACCGCTGGGCACTGATTCGACTAAAATTGAGTATAGTGGAGACAGAAAAAAAAAAGTTACGCATCGGTTTCAGATCTCTCTGGTCGCGCTGGGTGCCGATTCGGCGGCGAGGGAGAACGCGACACGTGGCCTGCTGGAGTTCTGTTCCCCCGAGCTGGTAAGAGACCCTTAATCGATCCTTTTAATCCGCGATCGACCTCCGGGACAATGGATCGAGGCGGTTCCGAGAACGGGACAGGGCGCTGAAAGAGTGGGCTCTTGTTACAACAGACTCTTAGCGACACCTTTCTTCTGATTCTCGCGAGCTGCCTCTAGATTTTCACTTTTTATCCGGTTATTCCTCGCCTTCAACTCTGCTCTCCGTTTTTTTTTTCTCAGACGGTGTTCTGGAGCTGCGCCAACTCTACTTTGAATGGTGAGAATACGAACGATTCGACTCTGTCCCGAGTTTTCCTAATGGACAGTGTTTTAATGGACTTGTTGGTTACAGATGTCAGGAAACATGGAAATTGGACAGGAAGGGGTTGTTGTCACCTGGCTCTGAACCCCATTTGCAGATCCACATGCGCTGTGTCGGGGTCCAGGAGGCATCTGAACGATTCCTGTCGTCCCAGCGATGAACCCGAGTTCTTTTCTTGTCTGGAGAAGCGCGAGGAAGCGGAGCATTGTTGCAGCAACGTCTCCAATGAAACCTGCAGGTCTATTTGCAGGGATCTCTTCTACAAACCTGGGAAAATCACGAATCTGAAGATGTACAGCAGCAAGGGCTGCTTTCATCAGGTCCCGAAGTGCTTGAAGAGTGTCGCCGAGGTGAAACATGCCGAGGATCCTAAACAACGTAAGCGAAATTCAAGGGAGCAGCAACTGAACGATCTCCACAATTTGTTTTTTTAAAGAGATTAGTTTTCTTACAAGAGCATCGCTCCTTAAACAAAAATGGCGACCGCGTCGTTCGGAGTTTTATAAATTTTATTCCTATTAGATCTACCCTGCTGCAACGAGGCTACCACTCCAGCTTGCCTGGAGACTTGTAAGAGGATTTTGCAGACCGCAACGACGGATCAAGAGATCATGGACGCGTTGACGGAGAAATGCAAGCCGGTGCTTCCCCAGTCGCCATTTTGGAGCTGTCTGTTGAAGTCGGGCTCCTCGAAACCGACTAGACTGCCATTGGACGCCGGGAAATTATCGTGCTGCACGAAGGCGACCAAAACGTCCTGTCAAAATTTATGTTGGAGAGCGTTCCAGGCGGATTGGGAGTCCGCTTGGGTTCAACTGGACGCCGAATGTTTATCCTCGAGCTTGGAGGGCGAGCTGAGGAGGTGTCTGGAGGATGCTGAGGAACCCTGCGAGATGGGCTGCTCCGGACTGTCCTATTGCGCTCGATTTAACGACAGGTCGACGACGCTCTTTAGGTAAATACTCGGTCGCGTTTGGAACTGGGCCAAGTCTGGCCCCGCGAGTCTGTTTCTATTCTTAAGGTGGGATTTCCTACAAACATCGGACGTGTTCCTCAAACGAATTTATGGTGCTGTAATAGCCTACAATTTTTCATAAACGATCTTCAAATTTCATACTGTTCTGTTATGAGTACGTCTGTGCTAACACATTATTAGTAAGCATTTTGACAAACCTAATAATACTTCTCACTCTAATGATACTTGCAAAACAGTTACTTATTTTAATACTACTTATAATACTTATTTATAGTAATACTTATTTTTGGTCTTCAGGACTTGTTCAGCGTCCGCAGACGAGGCAGCGAAATGGGAAGCGGATCATTGGTCCAGGGGTGGAATAGTTAGAGGTTTAGGGGTGCCTGTGCGCGCTGCTGCTTCCTGTCCACCGGAGACCTTGCGCGCAGCGGCGTGTCTTCTGCAGCTAAGACCTTGCGAGACGAGGATTCACGAGACCAGATTGTGTCGAGAGGATTGTCTCGAGTTGATGGCCAGCTGCGTGGACTGGTCAGCCATCACTGGACCCCACACAGCCAATACGCTCTGCGCGAAACTGTCTCCTCCCAGATCGGACGCGCCTTGCGTCTCTTTACGACCGTTCTTGGACGAACCTCAAGACAACGAATCGGTGGTCCGTTTGGAGGAGGACATCATGACCCCCTGCAAGAGTAATCCTTGCGCCCAAGGCGAGATCTGCGAGCTGCTTCCTCACGGACGACAGATTTACCGTTGCGTGCCAGGTTGCTCTTTAGGGGAGATGTCGAAGCAACTAGTTCCAACTGGGTCCTGGGTGCAGATCCCTCGGTACGATCAACAGGGCTGCCTCAGGATCTGCCAGTGCACTCTCAGAGGTCTGGAGAAGTGCAGGACTCTGAATTGTTTCAAGTTCAACAGCTGTTGGGTCCACGAACGCTTCATCGCTCACAAGGCTAACTTCTATCTTGAATGCAATCCTTGTCACTGTTTCGAGGGCGAGTTCACGTGCTCCAAGAGGACCTGCGGGGAGGTGCGAGTCCCTTCGTTGCCCTGCGACTGTTCAGCTCACTATGTTCCAGTCTGCGGAAGGCTAGGCTTCACCTTCGCTTCCGGTTGCCTGGCCAAGTGCGCGGATCTGTCTCCAAACGAAGTCGAGTTCGGAAGCTGCTCCACGAGAGACCCTTGCGCCTCGAACCCCTGCGACAGCACAGAGAAGTGCGTCCGCAGGACCAGAGTGTGCTTGTCGAAGCTCCACAAGCCCTGCCGTCAATACGACTGCGTTCCTCTTGATTGCGACCCTAGGGGCGAGTACAACGGACCAGTTTGCGACAAGGAAAACCGTCAGCATCGATCGGTCTGCGCTATGATCCGCGCTGGAGCTACTTTAGGCTACAGAGGACAGTGTCTGGAGGGATGTACCTTGAGAGGACCCGTTTGCGGGGTGAACGGCGAGATCTATGCGAACGAATGCGCTGCTTGGGCGGAGAGAACGGTGGTAGACTATTTTGGACCTTGTGTGGCTGTCGGGCTAATCGGGGACCAAGCAAAACCACGTTGCGGTGATCTTGTCCAGTGTCCTAAGCTGATCCAACCCTACTGCGTTGGGGTCACGCCGCCTGGTGCCTGCTGTCCTGTCTGCGGAGGGGCGGCTAAACTGTTCTACTCCAAGAAACAAGTATGTTCCTCCTGCTTCTTAAACAGCTAGTTTCCTGTTTGCCTAGAAACAATATCTGTAACTCGTTTTTCACCCCTAACTTTGAGATTTGTTTTCACCCCTTCAATATAAAACTATGTATGTCTCACATGAGTATCATCGAAATCTCCTCCTCCAGAGGCTGTCTTGCGAATATCTTCAGGTGGTGGAAACGTTTTATTTCGTTGTAGGTGGACAGAATCTACTACATAATGGACGAGGACGAGGACAAGGACTCCGTCACTCTGGAGACTTTGCTGAGCGCTCTGGGGAGACAGATCCAGGTCGCACAATGCGCACTTAGGGGTATGATGACTCCGGACAGGGACATATTCATCGTCGTGCAGCCGACGTCTAAGAGACCCTCGATTCTGCAGTTACGGGCCTGCGTAACAGAGACTGAAAAATTAGTTACCAGAATATTAGAGAGGAGCCCTAGGATCGCGGCCGAGGTGCCCCTGGGTGCTCTCACGAGAGCGGAGATTGCTCATAGTTACATATCCGGTGCCATCGCTGTCGGAGGGTGTCTCGCACACCTCGTACTCGGTATAGTCGTTCATACTGTCGTCTCGTGAGGGCTGAAATAGAGAGAAATCAATTTGAAACGGTCGCTGGTCACGGTTCGGGATAACAGAGAACGAGAACACCGTGATCAGGGACGTTAGACCTCCTCGATCGGATTCTCAAAGGTGCTAAGCATTTCGTTTACCTAAAGGCGTACGGTCGTGTCACCGCGACCACGCCCGATTTCATGACTGTGATTCTTCTAGTGCCTACGTAATATACAGGAAAGTATATAATTGTATTTTCGTCGATCTTTTAATATTGCCAAAGAAATGGGAGCAGGTGGAACGTGTACAAAAGGATGGCCGCGCGAAAGTGCGGGCGGCCATGCGGGTTGTAAATAAAGTCCTCCTAACTTAAGTTACCAAACAACGTGTCCGCCGAGCATCCCGCTGTATTCTTCGCAGATAGTCGATAGAAAATACACCGGCGAACGTTACAAATCACGCGGTTCCAAGTACAGTGGGCATTCGACAAGCGTTCTTACTTTAAAATCTACAAAATGGTTTGTTCATTGAAGTTTCATAGTACTGAAACGGTCATTGCAAAAAATCTCTGAAGATCTTTCACCCGTAAAGTAATTATTACTATGTTAATTCTAAGAAGTCATTTACAGTCTTTTCAATAAGAAAGCCACTTCTAATCGGTGAAGAAGCGACCCATCAACAGAAAAGAATTCTAAACATAACCGGCGGCTGCTTATTGAGTGCCCACTGCGTGCAGCCGAAGAACCGCGGTCGATCCGCCATTAAAAAATCGTGGACATCGCAAGAACTCGGATCGCTCGCAGAGAAAATTATTGACAGGATCGATATCTTCCGTAATTGTTAAGTATACTTCGTTATTGTACCGTTAAATACAAAGTGTTTGTATAGTCATTTATAAGTTTAATAATAAATCTCTAATTTTACTCGTACGCAGTCCAGTGTATTCGTAGTACCGTAGTGCGTAAGATATAGCATGTACAACGAAGGATGGTTCTTTACAACACTTTGTATCGACCGCGGGAGCCGGTGTGGGCGCCCGACGCTTGCAGCTTGATCAATTCTTCCTTGATGAGCCGCGAGACCTCAGCCTTGGCCTTGCTGACGGCTAATTCGCTAGTAGACTCTATAGCAAGGTATAGCTTCCTCTCTCCTTCTGGCGGAGCTTTGCCGGGAGCTATATACGTTCCCCTGACTGTCAGACCGGCCTCGGAATATTCCGAGATCTGCGCCAGAGCTTCCTTGCTGGTCACTCGCCACCTAGCCTGCTGCGGGAAGTCGTTGATCTCTAGTTCCTCCTCGTATTTACGGAAAGTCTGCTCGCCAGCTTCTGCATCGCTCTCTACAAGGTCCTCTTCTCTAGGCTGGTAGTTCAACTTGGTATTCAGCTTGGCAGCCAACTGCTCCGCGACCGTCTTCGCTGTGATCAGGTTGGTAGGTCCAGCACCCTTCAGAATAGCCTCGGCAGCCTGCTGAGTCGCGCCCTTCGCCTCAGCACCTAAGTTCTTGGCTATGTTGATTTTGGATGCCAGGCGCCTGGCAAGTTCCAATTTGTCGGTCGCACTAGGCACAGGCTGACCAGGGACAGCGATGTTGGTAGCAGACGGCCTGGCGATTTCCCTGACAGTCCTCTTCGGCGCCAACATGCTCTCTATCTGCTGGTCTATGTCGTTCTCTATATCCTCGTCGTCGGAGTCCTGCAACCCCAAAGCAGCTTTCTGGAACTTCTTCTTCTCGTTCGCCAGCGCCGCCTCCGATTCGTCGAATTTGAACCCTTTGCCGCTAAAACCGCCTCCAGTGTGCACCTTCTTGCCGTCGGCTGCTTGTCTGGCCTTGTAGCCCTCCCAAAGTTGGCGCAAGGGTTCCGGGACAACGACGCTAGCCAATTCGTGGGCACGAAGAATGTCGCCGGCGTAACGTTCCTGTTCTGGAGTGATGAACGTGTACGCGTATCTGGAAAGAAGAGTACAGTGTCTTAGCTTTGTAATGTTAATTTTGAGCTTTGCTCCTCATACGAAAAAAACTCACCCCTTGTTGCCAGCTCGTCCTGTCCTCCCACACCTGTGCACGTAATCCTCATAATGATTCGGACAGTCATAATTCACCACGAGGACAAGGTGCTTCACGTCTAAACCTCTGGCAGCGACGGAAGTAGCAACCAATAGTTTCGTTCTGCCAGCCTTGAAATCCAATATCGTCGAATCTCTATCGCATTGGTCTATTCCACCGTGAAGAGACATACAGGAATAGGAAGCTTTCATAAGGTCCTTGAGCAAAGTATCCGCATTCTCCTGTTTATCCACAAATATTATGGTGGAACCCTTATCCTGATAGTGTCCTAGAATCTCCAACAGCTTGTAGAACTTCTGGTCCTCTTCAAGAACAACTACATGTTGCTCAACATCCTTGCAGACGATCGACCGACCTCCAACCTGGACTTCCACCGGTCTGGTAAGAATCCTTCTAGCCAGAGCTTCCATTTGCCTAGGGAACGTTGCGCTGAAGAGTACGGTTTGTCGATCCGGTCGAACGTTCTCCATGATTCTCATCACTTGAGGCTCGAAACCCATATCGAACATCCTGTCAGCCTCGTCGAGAACTACGTAGGTCACTCTGCGCAAGTTCGTCACCCTGCCGCTGTTTGCAGCCAGCATATCGATCATTCTTCCGGGTGTGCAGACAATTATCTCGGCGCCTCTCTTCAGCTCCGCTATTTGCTCGGATATCCCAGTTCCACCATAAACACAGACATGAGATAATCCTAACGACTTCGTAAACTTCTTCGAGTCTCTGCCAATCTGCATGCAAAGTTCCCTAGTGGGCGTCATGATCAGCGCGATTGGACCGTCGCCATCTGCCAGCGGGGGTTGGTCGAGGATGTGTCTAAACATTGGCAATAGAAAAGCTAATGTCTTTCCGCTCCCGGTCTTCGCTATGCCTATCAAATCGCGGCCAGACATGATGGCAGGTATAGCTTGGCACTGAATTGGCGTCGGTTTTTCGTAACCCAGTTTCTTCAGTACCTCAAGCTCCTTCTTCGTCACGCCGCACTGTGCCCATGATTTAATAGGTTTAGGGCAACCCTTTCCTTTCACGCGGATGCCCTCCAGCTCCTCTTTGTATGCATCCACTTCTTCCGGCGTCATTCTCGCTGCAAATGCGAAAAATATTAGTAAAGAATCGTTACAATCGATCAAGGTGATTTCGTTGAAGCTTGGACAACATACCAATTTCAGGTACTTCGACGTAAAATGATTTTCTAAATGGTTGGTACTCGGTCGTCGCGTGGTCGACCTTAGCTAGCTCCCGTTTCTGCTTGTTCGCGATACCGGCGGCCGTCTCGTGCAGATTTTCTCCTTCTTCTTCACTGGAATATTCTAAACCATCTTGATTCTGCTCGATCAGTTCGCCTTTCTGCTTTTGCACCTTCTTTTTAGCCACGCCAGTCACTATGACTACACCTCCGCTCTGAGTGCTTCCTGTGCCTGTACCATTGTTCGTGCTCTTTGAGCCTTTATTGTCCAGTTTGTTCACCTTTCGTACTTCTTCTTGAACCTGTTTTACATTGCGTTTGATTAAACGCGTCTGACAATTGGTAGAGTAATAATTTTAGTTAATGATTACCTCTGCCATGAAGGCGTCCAGAGGATCAACCTCCTCCTCATCGTCCTTGGTTTCTTCCTTAACTTCCTCGATTTCCTCTTTCGGGTCTCCTTCTTCTTTAACTTCCTTGTTGCTGTTCTGAACAACAGGAGTCTCTTCGTCACTATCGTCTTCGAGGGACCATTTTTTCATAGGCAGCTGAAGGTTTGCTAAAATGGATGCCTTACCGTCTTTCTTTGTCGCCTCCAGCTCTTTCTTTTTCCTCTCTGCTCTCCACCTTTCTATTCTCTCTCTTCTCTTTTGCATTTCCAATTCCAATCTTTTCTGTTCCTCCTCCTGCAACAAAGGGCAAACCATTAAAACGTTAATCAATTGGCAGACAGAGCTGGAACACAGGAATTGTACTGAATTAATTACCTTGTCCAGCTTGGTGTGATCGAATGGCAATTCATCGCTGTCTCCCTTTTCCTTCTCCTTGCGCTCTCTCGATCGCGATCTGTTCGAGCGATCTTTGCCTGAACGTGAAGACTTTGAGCCTGTAAGACGCTTTTCTTTACTGTCTCCACTAGCATACCGAGAACAATCAATAAACGTTAAGAGATTATTCCATTAATACGAGCATCTCGAAAGAAGACTTAAAAGAACCAGTGTTATATCTCCACAAGGAAATTTTGCTAAACTTCTACTGCCAGGAGCATTTGCAGCAAGTTGAAAAATCGATGAAAGATCCAAATCACATTAATTATACAGGGTGTCCCAGTATTAAGAATGACTATGTACTCTTTTAACCCCTCAAAATCTAAAAATGGAACTGTAATCTGCTCTAATTCATTTAAAAATCCTCTTCAAGGTTAAAAGTCCAGTTTCTGGTACATGAATTGTTAAAACCTGGAACAACCTGTATAATAATAATCACAATATACCGTTTCCTGTCACGGTCCCTGTCCCTTTCGGAGCGTTCCCTTCGATCACTCCTGTCCCTGTCTCTGTCCCTAGATCGACTTCTTCGTTCTCTATGTCGTCCCTTATCTCGGTCGCGGTCTCTATCCCTGCTCCTAGATCGTCTTCGTTTCTTTTCCGGTGTGGCCGACCGAGATCTCGATCTCGATCTCGACCGTCGTCTGTGATGCCTGTCTCTGGAAAACGAAGCGGAAAACCATAAGAAAAAGAAATAACACAATCACGCGGACACAATGGAAGATATGTAGGACAATTATTCAAATTATACTTGATTGCACACCGAATGGAGTTAACCTTCAAAAATCGTAGAAACGAACTTTTCACTTACTTGTCGCTACTCCGAACCATGACTAGTGATGCCGCTCAAACACCAATAATTATAGTTATAAATTTGGGCTTCTCTACTACAGGAACATGTATCCCGTGTTCCTTCTTCGATTTTGCAACGAAATACACGATGCAACAGCTTTCGTTTACAAACGCAAAGCCAATTTATTGTCGCTTTGCTTGTGCTGCCATCAATGCATGTATCTTGGACACGAACCATATATTCAGAAAGTAATCTTCATTTCCTAACGATGATAATGTAGATTCCTTTGTCATCCACTTAACTGACTTCCGGTAGGTGTTGACATCCGGGTTTTCAAAAGGTTTGAAATGTCCACGTACCTTTTTATTAATCATTGGACAATGTAAACATCAAAATTGTGGTTGTTCTATATTATTAAGTATATTCATAAGAGAATTTTTTAGCTTCCTGTATTTACGGTGATGGAAATAGGAAATTAAAGTAGCGACACCATCTTGGAGATCGTGCGTTAACTGGTTATAGCGACAGATGTACTTCAGGTGTAGTTTCAGGGCCACAGTCACGTTTGGGATCATTGAATCGTGCATGTCTTGAAACGCATTGACGGCAGAATGAAATTTAAAAAAATTGTACGCTTCGTGTCAATTAATTGTTTATGTTATTAATAATTTTTAGTGCGAGTATACGTCCTGTCGTAAACAACGAGTATCGCGAAGAGCCAACGAGCTCCTCGGGGAATCATCCTGTAGAGCACCAAGCGGCATTTAGTATTCCGCTGGCGAAATTATTCGTCGTCCTCTGCGTGGGTTATTTACCAGAGGAGCCACGGTATCGGCTCGGAAATCTCGTCATCCTGGGAAAAACCAAAGGCCCGCGATATATGCGCGAGACATAAGAAGCGAATGACGGGGTCATTTTTATCGCAAGCACGCACTCGACGCCCGTGCGTACGCACAAAGACCGTGGAACCGAATCCATCCTGGATTCTGAGCTCGTTCGTATTCCGATTGGGATTCAATGCGAACGATTTAGGGACATTTTACAGTTATCGTCGTCGATAGACGTCGTCCGCTTCGTCCGCACCGTGCCCTCCTCGCCCACGGTTTATTTTCGATTTTAAAAGTATCAGAGACTCGCGGCGTTTCACCTGTCGCGTGCTCGGCTACACCTGCTTAAGTGACTTTCCTTTACGTCCGTACCATCTGTCTTTTCGAGTTTCGCCGGGCCGATTGGCAGATGCGACAAGTGAACCGGTCGGGAATGTTCGTTTAACCGCCTAGACGCGTTCTAGCTGTTTCTGCCGGCAGATGAGCGAAACATCTGTGCGTTTCAGCCTCGATCTTCACAGAAAACCACTGGTTTCACTCGGCAATCATTTCTGCGCGTTGCCGCAGCCTCGGACTGTCTGCAGATACAAGTTACGGTCGTAAAATCGAAGATCTTCGCTGCTAGAACTGGGCTAATTTAAATTCCTCCTCTTAACCCTCATACGCTCCTTGGAAATAGTTGCATAAAAGATTCTATGATACTACCCATTTTTCCTTCACACTTTAAATTAATAAACGTTGCTTCATTTATCACGTCATATTTTAGAGAAATACGTCTCGCAACACTGATAAAGAGGAAAGGTGGTTCGGAACCCACCATAAACAGTAGGTCCCGCTGAAAAAGGTGATGGTGAGAGTGGAAAGAGGGGGAAGAGGATTGGTAAATGAATTTGAGGAGACCAAATATTATGTTACATATGTACATTGATAAAGAGGGACCAATCATTTTATAGTATGTAAAAATATTAAATTGGTGGATTTTCACCCTGAGGAACGTATGAGGGTTAATAATTTTTTTTTCTTTCTTTTATTTAAGCTTACCCAGACCCTTAAAGGTGTCTATACAGCTGGAGGGTTAATAATGATCTCATCGATAATAAGTTTATTTAGAAGAAGAATTGTTCGAGTTAATGTAAATAGGTCTTCAGGTACGGTAGAGAACGAGTTAACGAGAAAACGCTTCGAACAGTAGAATTCCTGGCTGGGAAATCCGTGAATATCCGGGTCAGTTCGCAAATCTCGTTGACAGGCCACGAAGAGCAGGCGCTCGTGTCCGCACGTAGCCAGCGTTCGCTCGAAAGAATTCACAATATATCCTCGTAGGAAAGGAGTCCCCATGAATCCCGATCGATCCTCGAATTCCTGCGAACAAAGAAATAATGCAAGGAACATGGTCGGGTCGGTTCGGGGCCGAACGACGGTTGCGTGTACGCGCGCGTATCTGCTCGCATAAAGGAATCTTCCAGGCTGACAATGCGCGATACCTGACCGACAGAACTTCTGGGAAAACCGATTCCTCCTCTCGATTTCCTGTTCAATGCTTTCTTACGCTGTACACCCTGCCAGAGAAACGTGAAATTCATGGAACTGGTTCTTCTAATTAATTCACGTATGCGACGTAGCTGTCGATTACACCGATTTATTACTTTTCTTGAATCGGCACGCGATTTCTTGCAACTCGAGCGTGCGTATGCGACCCGTTCGTCGATGACTTCTCCGATTTATGAGATTCTCGGGACAGCACACGCGGAACTTCTGCGTGATGCAGAAACGCAGCTGGCGACGCTATCTACGGTCAATATTGGCACGTTCCCTGTGTGCCTCGATTGCGGGCGCACGCTATTTTGGATATATCAGTGGCCCGGCTGCAACAGTTTGCAGATTTCGCATCGATCCGCGTCGAATCCGTTCAGGAAGGAACATCGGGGGATCGGTAACCCTTCCGAGACCGGGTATAGTGTTTCGATGCCAGTCACAGGAAGTAACTCGATACAGTTGGCTTCCGAGGCGCGCGTGCGGACGCTTAGCAAGCGGAATCTTGCTTGAGGTCGGAAACGATCGTACCGTTCAGTGCGCGATCGTCTGCGATCATTTCTTAGCACGTCATCCACCGGCGAATACCTACTAAGAGTGCTTCCTGAAAGTACAAGACTTGCAATCGGTCGCATAAGTTTACCAGCTTTCTGACCCACATTTTCTGCGTTTTCCATTGAACGTGTTCGAATTATTTGTTTTGGTGTTGACTAAAATTCATTTTCAGCCTTACAGCTAAGAAAATTGGACTTGGTTTACATTAACCTAATTATACACAACTATCTTATTTCACACAGTCGTTCCATACCTTCTCTCATTCATTTCTATATCTCACACATTTCTACCCTGTTCTACTCTTTTAGTATCCTAATTATCACTAACCCGCTTAAGGGTCTGTTTATACTGGTATATTTCCGACCGGATATATCAGACCAGACAGATATATTTCAATGCATTTTAATGGAAGCATGTACACCTACTGTAAGTCTACATACTTCCATTAAAATCCATTGAAGAATATGCGTCTGGTCGCATATATTCCGGCGAATATACATATTTTAGTATAAATCGACCTTAATTCTATACTTATTGCTTCCCTCCCCATTTCCTAATTTTTGCATTTTTTTGTTTGCTATTCTCTTTGGTTTATTTATGCTCTCTTTTCTCTTTTTAAAAGGTCGAATATAGATTGTACAATTCTTCAGTTTCATCGCCACCGTAGGAACGCGTTAGATATACATTTTGGAGTAACACGAATGTTTTCGATGGCATCTGTTTCGTGATCAAAGGGAAGCAGGATGAGAGCCACTGCGGAACAGAAGGGCGCGTGCCAAGAGTTCACATCTGCCGCAGTTGTTTTCGCAGCCCCTCGTTTCTTTCTGGAACACCACCACCACCAGCACGTTGCTGATAAATGCGTCTCCGGTTTCAGAAAAAAGGCTTCCGCAGGAAGCAGTACCGGGCCTTTCCTTCGCGATCTTTCCGTTTCCTCTCTGCGCCTAAAGAAATCGGCTTCCACGGAAGGAAACCACAAATTTCGAAAAAAAAAATGATCAATTGTCCATTCTACACCTATGAAACGCGACATCGATTACTTTCTTCAGAATTTCCACGCGCCTCGAAGTCGAACAAGTCGACCTCCACAAAAGAGAAGTTTAGATCTATCAGTTTCAATGTATTCTCCGAGTCGAAAAACTCCGAACGATGATCGGCCTATTGTGTACAGAGTTTTGTTGCTTGTTTTCTCTGCGAATTGTCTAGTAGAGGAGGATAGGCCTCGTAGCAGCCGTAATAAGAGGAGAAGCTGTTCAGACGGTGTGACGATTTCCTCTTCCTTTCTGCTGCTTGTTCCCCACAAAAGACTCTCTCATTTGTCGGCTTCGCGGCGCTCCTAACCCGCCGTGGAAACGCATAATCACCGGCGGCCTAAGCTGCAAATTGCACGTTCGCCAGTCCAGTTTCGCTCCGGTTTTCCAATATCATTAAATACCTCTCGGAACTTAGAATACTGCACAGAGGCGGGGATGTTATGGTCCTCGGACGCTCCATTTCTCATCATTTGAATCCGTAAACGCTGGCTGTGCTTCGTAAAATCCACACGTTCCTGGGAACAGGAAAGAAGCTAACGAATACGTAGGTTGCCGAGGATCTACTATATTTTTTTCTGTATAAATTTAACACTAACTTGTTACTACGAATCTTTATTCGAGTACAGAGAATTTTAACAAAATAATGGACACTGGCTGATTACTGGTTTTTGTATTCTACAATTAATACTCTTTACAGAACTATATATAGTAGGTTAAGGTAATTGTAAGTTAGACAATAAGTTAGAGATAAGGCTAGAGTGTAAGAGCGAGGGGAGTGGAAAAGGAGGAAAATGTGAAAAAGGATTGTAACCCCGAGGGGAATCAATATATATATATGTACTCCGAAAAGAGAATAAAATATTATTATTATCATTATTATTATTATATATGGGTACTCCGAAAAGAGAATAAAATAGTATTATTATTATTATTATATATATGTACTCCGAAAAGAGAATAAAATATTATTATTATTATTATTATTATATATATAAGAAGAACAAGAATATCTATCATTTCATTCTAACATATTCTTTAAACATCGTTAACTTTTGCCTCTTTGAACTATTTATTATTTTCTGTAAAGGGTATATTGTATATAGAGTATATATATACTCTTTGCAGAAAATAATAAATAGTTCAAAGAGGCAAGAGTCAACGATGTTTAAAGAAAATGTTAGAATGAAATGATAGTTATTCTCGTTCTTCTACGTTATGTAAAAACGATAAAATTGAATATATTTTACATTTTTCAGGGGTCGAAAAATTTTGAAAAAATTGGACTAGGGTCCCTCGGATTCAAGATACAGATTAGGGCGCAGAGGATAAAATGGAGGGGCCCCGAGAAGAGCAGAGCCGGTGCTGGGCCGGCCCCCTTCTCGGGGCCCAGCGCAGGTAAGCAGCTGCAAGCATCTGCAGGGGCAACGGCAGCCGCGTGCTTAAATTAGTCCCGGCACAACTGTCGTACGCGTAACATGTCAGGGAATCGCTCCCGAGTCTTGTGCATCCAGTGACTTCGCTGTCCTAACAGAAACCTAACCGTTTCTCCAACTATTCCATTTACGAAACGCGTGTGAGCATCATCGGAACCTGGAGGATCGTGGAACCATGCTGAAACCGTCGTTCTAACATCGTCGATCGCATAAATTTCGTTTCCGTGAGCGGTTCGTAGATTATGAAGAGATCCCTGAAGATCCGAGTCTCACAGTGAAAGGACTGCTAGCCTGGATGGCTGCGAGGTGAGATCGGTAAAGGAAGGATCACCGGTGATCCAGCGGATCGTATGAAGGATCTAGAGTACAAAGGACGAAGATGCTGATACTCAGGCTGTTGGTGACGCTGGTCATCTGCTGGACGGCCAGCTGCGACCTGTTGGACCTCTACGTGCAACACATGGACGAGACCATGAGGACGCTGGCCTACAGAAACAGGCACCACCCGAAGGATCTCTCCTCCAGGATCAAACGGAGTTTACGAGAGCCGATGCTGCGAGTAGGCACGTTTAAAAAGCAACGTTTAGACGTCGACGAGGACTGGTACCTGCAGTGGAAGGTGAAGAGGAAGGTCCCTTACGGAGAAGACGGCCTGAACTTCCCTAATCCGCAAGAGGACAATCTGGACCCTAGCCAGCACGAGTTGCTGAGCAATGGGAGTCGAATCGCCGGCTCGGATCCGGAGGAAACAACGTTGAAGAGCAATGAAACCTTGGATAGCTTCGACATCGATCTTTCAAGCGAAGGTTCGTCGAGGTCCAATGACAGCACAGATGTCAGACAGAACCTGGAATCCATGGGTGAGTTCCGGGAAGAGACCACGCAGGCTGAGGAGGTTCAATCTGATGTTGAAGTCGATGGTAACTCGCAGTTCGAGGTGATAGAGTCTGATGTTTCGTCTATCAGCCATTTCGACGATCCTATCCTGAAGAGGACTCCGAAATCGAGGGACAGGGCTCCCAAGAAGTACATTCCTCCAACGGACAAGTTGGCCAAGCTGTACCGTAGTGGAAAGTATCTGGATCCTCAAGAGACCATCGATAACAGGCCGAAGAGGAGCGTCAAGCAGCCGAAGTTCACCAGACACGAGGAGCTAGACGACGATGGCGAGGTGATCCTTGAATGGGATCCTTCCGACGAGGAGATGGTCACGTTCAAGGTCACCGCGAAGACCTTGGGCTACGTCGGCATCGGCTTCAACGAGAAGAACCACATGAAGGGGGCTGATATTCTTCTCGCCTGGGTCGACGATCACACCGGCACCGTCAATCTGCTGGTAAGTCGTCTTCTTTTGCTTCTTCGTCTTCTTTTGCTTCTTCGTCTTCTTTTGCTGCTGCTGCTGCTGCTTCGTCTTCGTCGTCGTCGTCTTCTTCTTTCTCTTGGTCGGTTCGATCTCGATCTTTGGGGTGATCGATGAGGGACTTGGACGCGGAGGTATTCGAGCCCGTGATCGATAGGCCCGAGACCATGCGGGGTTCGACAAAAAGATCGCGTCCTCTATTAAATTTGTGGCTCTTTGTCTGGTGGCGAAACCACTCGCTACGGTAATTAAGGGGACTGCCTGGTTTCGCCGTAAATCCGACTTCTTTCACAAACTTGCCCCTTTTCGGGAGTGCTTGTAATTAGCTGCGGGCTTTTTTCTAGCTCCCGCGTTGCTGTTAACGCCTGAACACTTATTTGACGAGTTGCAACAAGCGAATTTTTCGAGGTGCTCGGTTCGGACATACTCTTTGAGAAAATATTAGTTGCACACATTCATTGGTAGCCTTTTTTTAAAATTTATATTAAGATTATACAGTAAGACATAAATATAAGAACTTCTTTTAAATTGAGATCTTGTTGTCTAATAAAACGATTCTTATTCTTCGTTTGTTAAAGACGTTCTATAATTTGGCTAAGTGGTCGTATTTTTAACAGCAACAATTGTTTTCCATGTGTATATCCTTGCAAGGATCAAGACGCGCGAGTCGCGTTTTTGCGCGGAGTAGAACCGAGAGCGAAGTGGCGGTAAATTATCGCGAAGTAGTGTGTCCTCTTTTTGCATCGACCTGGGATACCGATCAAAGAATCAATTTGCAGCGACACCCGACGTGGCCGATCGCGGCTCTGCATTCGTCGCACGGATATTCTAATCGGCAATTAGCATAGGACGCGTGAGAATAATCAACGATCCAAAGCCGGGAAAGTCGATCTGCCTTACCGTGGGGCGTCAATCGCGTGGGAAGAACTCGGTTCGTATGTGTACACACCGGTATGTATCGATTCCCGATTTCTCAAATGACGTCGTTCGCGCGATTTTATTTTTGCGACTGGTCTCTCGCGATCCTTGATCCTCGATTTCTTTAGGGGGGCATTCTGGTTCCCGAGGCCTCAGGAATTTTTTTCCAGCGAAGTTATTGAACCTTCTGCGTTCAGATTTTACACACACATTAATTGGTATTTGAAGTACAGGTAACATTTATTTTAAGTAAACGTAATCAAAATTGTACGAGTTATATATTTTTTTATCGAGTATGTTTTGAAGAACCTGGATTAACGGTTGCCATGATTTCGATCTTTCTGCTTATTAACACATTACCGACCGGTGATTATTGCATATTTTTGAAAAATGTATGGTACATGGCTAAATTTTTATTTAGCATTTATTATGAACTAACTAAGTCACCCTCAATAACGTCGTCTAATAGTTTCATTTAAGATTGCAATGTTAAAGAAAATTTCTATGCTTTTTTTTTTGGTACAGCAGAATTATTGAAAATCCTATTAATAGGCTTCCGGTCGGTAAAGTGTTAAAACCAAAAAACGAAGTTGTTTATTAATCAGAATATGTAGTGACGGTTCCAACTAAGTGAAATGCAAAATCTTGATTATTTACAATATGGCGGCATACGAAGAAATCCTTTTGCACACATATTTTACGGCGGTTGCCCTCGAAGAAGGTGCAAAAAGTCGGTTTCTTGAAAATGGAAAACTCAGAGTACCACCGAAAGGGTGGCTAAACGATTCGAGGACATTTCGTGACGCGCCTCGAGCCGGTCAGTCGGTGACCAAGAAAGAGGATGTTTAATGGACTGGCGAGTTTTTCGCGATCCTTTCTGCCAGGGTTCCTCGAGACAGCCGGAGATCTATCGACGAGGATCCTCGTCGTCGTGGATCCGAGCGAAGAAAAGGAGAGGCCCAGTGGAGGGGAGTAAGATCGAAAGAGTACAAAAAGAGGGAGGCAACAAAGAAGAAGAAGAAGAAGAAGAAGAGGTGAAGGTGGAGGAAGAAGCAGAAGAAGAAGAACACTACGACGGCGACGACGAAAAGGAGGGACGAAAGAAACTGAGATGAAAAAGGAGCGAAAGAAACGAAAAGCCAGGGAATTAAAGGAAGATTAAGAAGGCGGCCGAGCCAGAAAGGGAGGTCGAAACAGCAGTCTGAAGGATCTGCGAAGCTGCACGTAAAAGAAAAAAAAAAACAAAAGAGCCGTCGCGGGTTAAGGTATCGGCCTCCTCTCTACGAAATCCTCCTCTTTGAAGAGGGAACCCAGGTTCGCGAGAGTCCGTGGCTCTCCACGATCCGTATTAATGAGGTCCGTTTAATTAACGCGTCATGGGAGATCCGAGTCGATTTCCCTCTCGTCACGATGCATAATAGTTGGCCAGAAAACGAAAAAGAAAGTAAAGCTAGAGGAGGTTGGTCGCCCGTCTCGATTTTTGGTCCCGTTCCGATCGTTTGCCTATTCATGAACATTCACCTCCGTCTCTATCATTCTCTCTGCCCTTACCTCATCCCTCCGGTCTCCCCGCCTCGTCCGCTTTAACTATCGCATAAATTACTAACGAGATAACTTTGTACCATGAGAAAAAACTCGGCAGTGTTTAAGAGTCGGCTGAACGCTCTCGGGGTTTCCGCTCCGGCGCGATGCAACACGAGGATTAAAAAGGAACTGGTTATCGGAACCTGCTCCGTCCGGCTTCTCCGAATTCCTAATCTTAATTAAATTTATATCCGTGGACAACCGAGACGTCTGTCAATTGTTTGCGCCGCTTTTTCCGTTCGTCTCCCAAGGCTAGACGGTTTATCGGACTGCCGACCGAATTTGTCGATTTTAAGAAACCTCTGATTCGTTCGGTAAAAATGTCTTCTTTAGAAACAGTGGACTTTTACCCATTGGGTTGTTTTCTTTTTCTATTGTCATATCTTAAAACAACGATTGATTTACGCGAGTTCACCCCACGGTGGAAAAATGCCGAAAACCGGTAGGGTTAATAAAAAAATTTATGCTATTTTCGAGAGCAGCGAGGCACGCCACGAGTCACGAGTTAAAAACGAACGTACGAGGAATTTGCAATAAGTACGCTTAACTGCCCGCCGTGATTTAATCTCCCTTGCGCTGGCATTGAAGTCACCAGCAGAAGCGCGCAGCAAAGAGAGTACACTGAAGCAGTATACTGAATGTATTAAGACGGGGGACGCTCGGTATTACTTACCGGGACTTCGAAATGAGGATCGAGGGAATGAGACGGAGTAGAATTCAATAATGATTCCCCGAAGACAAAGAATCGGAAGAAATGATAACTGGACGATCAGGGGGCTGCCGTAACAGAGCAATGCAGGAAACCATCATTCCGGAGTGGCAATCGTCGACGAACGCGCGCGGCTTTACAGGAGA
This sequence comes from Lasioglossum morio, assembly GCA_916610235.2. Lineage (NCBI taxonomy): Eukaryota > Metazoa > Arthropoda > Insecta > Hymenoptera > Halictidae > Lasioglossum > Lasioglossum morio. Next base: position 10,398,879 of record OU744333.1, read on the forward strand.
ACCGATTATCTCTGCTAAACAAGGAAATGTAAATGTTCGACTAACAGTTACGTAGTTACAGTGTTAAATCGAATTCTTATTAACCCTTTGCACTCGGAGCTATTTTAACTGGAAAATTAAACATTTCGTCCGATCTAGAATATTTCCATACCTTGTGATTTTTGTAATTTTATGAATATGAAATTGGTACATTACCTTATAGAGTACCTAAATGTTTAGTAATTGATCAGATACCGATATATTTAATAATGTAAACAATATTTTGAAGAATGGTGCAGCAATTTTTAGTGGTGCCTCAGAGGGGACAGCCAAGTGCAAAGGGTTAAACATGTCTTCTTATCTAGAATAATTCCATTCTATATGATTTTTTTTTTCATTTTTTATGATATTAATAGAACTTCATAAAATATTGAAATGTTTAGTAATTAGTTAGATCCCAACATATTTAACCCTTTGCACTCGGAGCTATTTTAACTGGAAAATTAAACATTTCTTCCGATCTAGAATATTTCCATACCTTATGATTTTTGCAATTTTATGAATATGAAATTGGTACATTACCTTATAGAGTACCTAAATGTTTAGTAATTGATCAGATACCGATATATTTAATAATGTAAACAATATTTTGAAGAATGGTGCAGCAATTTTTAGTGGTGCCTCAGAGGGGACAGCCAAGTGCAAAGGGTTAAACATGTCTTCTTATCTAGAATAATTCCATTCTATATGATTTTTTTTTTCATTTTTTATGATATTAATAGAACTTCATAAAATATTGAAATGTTTAGTAATTAGTTAGATCCCAACATATTTAACCCTTTGCACTCGGAGCTATTTTAACTGGAAAATTAAACATTTCTTCCGATCTAGAATATTTCCATACCTTATGATTTTTGCAATTTTATGAATATGAAATTGGTACATTACCTTACACAGTACCTAAATGTTTAGTAATTGATCAGATACCGATATATTTAATAATGTAAACAATATTTTGAAGAATGGTACATTAATTTTTAGTGGTGCCTCAGAGGGGACAGCCTAGTGCAAAGGATTAATTTGTACGTGCTGACGTGCTGTGTCATCTTAGAGTAGTCTATTTTGCAACTTATCGGCGTAACGGAGACGTCAGATTTAAAAAATTCGGATAATCAAGGTCCTACTGTATTTACCACGCCCTCGAACCCGAGAGAGAGAGTGAGACAAATTCAACAACGATGTTCCCGGAAGGCATAGAATGGAAAAAAATGGTAACTCGACGATCAACGTTTCCGTAAGGATCGAGGCGATTCAGGAAACGATCATTCGGCGAGGCGAGCGTTTCATCGTCCCACGCGATTGCCACGGACAAATGAATAGACAGATGAATTCCAGTAAATCAGTCGCGGCTTGAAAGATGGCGCGACGACGTCGTAAAGTCAAATTGGCAATTATTTGAAATCCAAACCGGGGGCGCGAGGGAACGACGACTCTCTACGGGCCTTCTCTCTCGGCTTCGGCTCGATTTACCTGGCCCTTGTCCACGGCGACGACGACCACGAAGAAGCAAAAAAAAAAGAAAAAGAAGACGAAGAAACGGCCTGAACGTAACCGAATGGTGAACGCAGGTGGGAGAAGAGCCGCTCGAGAACGGCCGGTAGAAAATTAACGAACGTCCAGCGTTCCACCGGTCGAGATAAAGTTGTGATAAATTTACGTCCGGCGAGGGCACCGAACAGACTCTCTGTCCGACTTTCTTCCAGCCACCCTTTCGTCGCGGATTAATTGTATGTGCAGGTTCAAAGTGTGCTCGTTCTACAATCTCTGTACACGAACTCGCAATTTTCTGGCTGAAGTGTGCACTAAACTTTTTCATCTTATCGCACGCCGATTTATCTGGCCTGTTCTCACTCATACAGTTCCAAAGTGTGTTATATTTTCAATCATTGTACATTAAATTTATAATTATTGCACCCTCATTCCACAGCAATTATACTGAAAGAAAATACAAAGGGAAATGAATATCTTGAAAATGATAAAGAACAGTATTCCCTTCAAAGAATAGGTTAAACAGTGTTAAAATAATACCTAAATGTTCGTCGCAGTTTAACGACATGAACGGGTTAATCAGTGTCGCGCGTTCAATTAGCCGTGTCTTGCGAGCGGATATTCGCGCGAGGACTCGAAAAACCGAGTCGTGTAAATTCGAAAAGACTCTGGGCCTGCGGGCCCAGAAATATCGCCGAAGGCATTCAGGGCTCGTTGGTGTTCGTACGGTTGTGTGCACGTTGTGTATGTGTGTTGCAAGCTCGATACAGGAACACGTGGATGCTCACAGGGGTACGAAACACCGGGGGGAAGGTTTAGGGGGGCAGAAGAGTGTGCGAGACGTTGCGTGACTGAGCGTGTGACGAACACACAGGGGCCCCTGCGGACCTGTGTAAGAGAGAGGATAGGGCCCCGCCGGCATGGACATGCTGTGTGTCCAGAGAGTTGGTTCCAGAGGGGCCCCAGTCAAGGCCTCCAGACATCGGCAGGAGGGAGGCTGTGCGAATCTTTGAGCATCGTTGCAAAGAAAGGCGAAAAGTGGTCCTGGATCCGATCGACCGACCGACACGTGATACCTTTCGCTTCTGGGACCCCTGGAACTGCATTCAGAGACGGGCCCCGTGACCATTGCCACGGGAACGATTCAGAAAATCTTCTCTGCTATAGGTCTCACAACTATTCGTGACCGGAGGAATCGTAAAATTCCAATTCGACACTCGATACCGTGCTTCTCTCCATTTCAAAGATCATTTTCAAAACTTCTATATATTCTTCAATATATTTAGTTAATACTCCGAGCTCGGAAATTCATTTTTACATACTCGATGTAATTATAAGAGTTGGACTTAATTACAAGGCTACACTTTAAAGTATTTACGTTGAGGACGAGACTAAATCTTGAATTTTCAAAGGCTCTCGTGGTTCATCTCCGAGGTTCTATCCCGCGCAGCTGGTGGCAAGAAACATACTCTATCTTCCTCATCTTATTTATTCTACAGTCGCACTATCGTCTTATTTGTTGTTTCAAAATTAGGTTGTGAAAGTGCTTGATACCATTTACACGGTTTACTAGTCTAGACTACATCTTTTAGAACTCTTTGAAGGGGTCTAGGGTTTACATACGAGGTTCTAGTATTCGCAGCTGGGGACAAGAAACATATTTAGTTCCTTCGGAACGATCCCAAGTGGTACAGAGACGTCGCGAAGGTGTTAATCCGCTCCGAAACATCGTCGATAGTTGTTCGGTTATCAAACGGAAGGATGGTTCCGAGGCATTACGCCGGATAGGCGGTTCTCCGAATGACAAAACCGCAGGAAATTCAGCAACGCGTAAGATATTCAAGGCGGGCGACGGGACGCACCGCGCGCACGTACCACGATTATGATCGTAATTTATTACGGACGGGGGAGCGCGTTTTCGCAAAGTGAATCTGAAATGCAGGTAATCTGCGATCCGTCCATCTCTCCTTGGTCGGAGCCACGAGAACAGGAGAGATGCGTGCATAGACGAGCACGCATCTCTCCGGCCGCTCATTTCGCCGTGATTTTTTTCTCATTATCTTCGACATATCCTGCTGCTCGTTTTTTACCGAGCGCAACCAGTTTTCGTTCGTTTTCGATCCAACTTTCATCCCGTACCCTCACACGAGGCCCTTTCTTGTCCACGGAGAATTACCGTGTTCCTCCCTGGAGGGCCCCCGACGATTTGACAAGCCCTTCGAGCCCCGTTTTCATCGAACCATCGCGGTGGCTAGAGTTTTCGTTGCGTTCCCCTTTTTCACTCGGCTTTTTTTTCGGGCCGGACGATCCAATAAAGAAACAGGGACGATAGATAAGAGGCATCAACCCCGAACTTTTACAGCATATAACCGTGGGAACACGCCTTTAATCTGGTACCGGGGGTAAATAGTCTGATGTATTCAGTGAGATATGTAAAGATCTAATCGTGACTGGTGCACGGTGCGGTGTCTAAGCTACCTGAAGGGTCCAAATCGAATTTTGATAATGATTCCGACGTGTGAAGTTGCCATCGTGTTTATGGGAGCCTGTTGAAGATGATTTTTTTAGAAAACCACCCCGTCTCTCGAGAAAATCAGGTTTGCATTTATTAAACTTTAACATAAATACTCTGTATACACTATATAATAATATATTTATTAAATATAATTGAACAAAGGTATCTTAACACTCTCTCTCTGAACACGTGCGTCCAAGCCAACGTATCTACAAGATCTACATCTACAGCTGTATAGACACCTTTAAGGGTCTGGGTAAGCTTAACTAAAAAAAAAAAAAAAGATCTACATCAAAATCGATCTCGCCCACAGATATCGCTCATCCATTCGCTCCAGTGATCGGTACTCGCATTCTAGCATAATACATGCATACTTCATTTTTAACAGCTAATAGTTCAGCAACAATTATTTCTTCGATTTTTCATTGGAAGCGGCTGCGCCGGCGCAAGTAGTCAGTTTCTGAGGATTGTGAATGCGCTTATTAACCGTGAAAGAGGCTTAGAAAGCCTCCGTAAAAAGAGAATGACCTACGAACTCCGGGCCGCAGTTGCACAATGGGCATACGCGTCGCCGGCCACAGGACTAATCTTAATCCGTGAAATATTCTCCCTGCTCGGATGAAATTGAGCCTCGCGTTCTCCCTTCCTCTTTCACGCTCTTTCCTCCTTCGATCCGGAGACGGTAGAGAGAGGGATCCTTCCTTCGTGGACCGCGATAAAGTGGTAAGACCACTTCGGCAGAGCCACGGCGCGAGGAAAAGCAGCATGATTTACACGCGAAAGAGCGCCGGTGGACAAATTTTTGACGTCGTAAAGACATCGACACCGAGATCCTACGGAGGAATTCCTTGCGTCCCGGTACCGTCTCTCACGGCTGTCCGAAATTTACGGTGATCTTGATAAGCGGCCCTCCGATCGATTATATTAATTGCTAGGGATTCACAGCGAGGATTCGTCAGCTAGGCAACCCGTTCGATGACCGACGAGGCCTCCAATCGTGGAAAGATTATTACTAAATATACTGCGGATTTTCAGGCGAAATTAAAAATTTGTCCAGCCAGATTAAAAGTTCTTACTCGTTTCACGAACTGAATCTGTCCCTCGGTGTCAAATTGACACAGTAACACAAATAAAAAAAATTTCAATGTTTTCTTAGTCAAATTAATGAGTTAATTTTTACCTCCTAGGTTTTTCGGTTATGTGTTCCGCATTAAAAAAAAATAAAAGTCACACACAGTGTCGGGAAAGTTTACCTGAAAATAACAGTAAATGTTTTTAATAACTAAGATTTTAATTTTTTCTCGGCGCCATGGTTCGATCAAGTATAATTTATATCGGGAAAACTGTGTCAAATTGATACGAGGGATGGACGAGGGTTAAGCATTTCAATTATTGTATGCAATGTTATTATATATGCATTTAATAATTGTACTAGCGATTCCAAAATAATTTCTGGCGACTCCACACGATCGCACGGGATATTTTCATCTGCGGACACCCTGTATGTTATTTGCCGAATGGAAGTTCGCGCGAACTCATACCGCGCGGTTTCTTGTCGTCGTTCTTCGCCGGCTCATACCGGTCCGCGTTTTCTCCTTCTTGTAATCCGACTCCGATGTTTGAAATCTCTGGCTATTTTACGACAACCTGTGCTGTGTATTCCCGGCGTAGACAAATTTCCAGATGCATTATTGATGAGCGAGCCCCGTTTCGGGTTTCTGGGGCAGGGCAGCGCTCCGTCGAGTTTCTCCCGATACGAATTGAATTCTCACGAGTCGCTTTTTATCGGAATATGATTATCCAGGTATTGAGACGTATGGCCAGCCTCGTGGCTCAGGGAAACAGTAGCCATCTGTACGACGATTTCAAAGACCACGTCGAACCATAATGGCCGCCATGCTTGGTCCCTCGTAATTATTACTAGACCAGCGGATCTTCTTCACTTATGAGAAAAATAGGTGAAATTTTAAACAGTAGGTAGATTAAAAGAATTTACAAACATCTATGTTATTTTCAACTTACTAGAATTATCAGTAAGTGGCAGTAGCAGCGATCCCAGATTATTTATTTTACTACTAGCTGGCCCAACAGACGTTGTCCTGTACAAATTTCACTATATATGTTTGAGATCGTTCTACTTACGCATATCCATTGTTCAAATCGTGTGTTATCGTCTTGAGTTTATACAAAAATCCCATAGAAAAAAGCACTTCCATTTTTCCAGGCAACTTTTCCAATTTTTCTTTCCCTAAAAACCTTAAGACGTGAATAATGCAACTTCCTATTAAAATATTGATTAAAAGCTGCGACATTCGTTTTTTTGTTGTATTAAAATATGATTCAGAAATCACTTTTAGTTTTTCCCGAATTTTCCATTTTCCTGGGCAACTTTTCCAATTTTTCTTTCCCTAAAAACCTTAAGACGTGAATAACGCAACTTCCTATTAAAATATTGATGAAAAGCTGCGACATTCGTTTTTTTGTTGTATTAAAATATGATTCAGAAATCACTTTTAGTTTTTCCCGAATTTTCCATTTTTCTGGGCAACTTTTCCAAGTTTTCTTTCCCTAAAAACCTGATTCGGACTACAACGAACATTAAACAAAAAAAATTAGCCAAATCGGTCCAGCCGTTCTCACGTGATGTCGTGACCAACGAACAGCATTTTTATTATACTACTGTATAGATAACTGGGAAACGCGTATTTGAAATTCTCTTCCCCAGAACACTGAATTCTCAAAGAATGATTTTAGTCATTTTGATGGTGAACGTTGCTCGTTCAAGAGGTAGAGTGCATCTGGTAGTTCGTATGTATCATTCTCAGTAACGTCGGCGTGCCGGGTTCGTACGAAGATTCATGTAAGAGGATAGCTTCAATTTTCTGCTGTTCGCAGATACGGTCCCCTTGGAAGCGTTAAATAATTGCGAGGCGTGAATGTTATCTCCGCGAGGATCTTCGGAGGTCCCGCGCGAATTTATCGCCGCAGAAGCCGCTCGAGTTATTGGAATCGGCTTCCGCGAACCAGTTTGGCGCCGGTCCGGGCACCGGTAGTGCTAATTCATGTCTGTTTTCTGGGCCCTGCCTCGAGGCGGATCGAGATACCCGCGGGAAGGACCAAAAACTTTCGACCTTTCCTCGGCCTTAGCCCGATGCTACCGATTCCCCCAAAGAATAGCAAGTTTCATACAGCGACGTCTAGACTCCCTGATAATTATACACCGTGGACGTTGTCTCTATCATTTTTCAGGGATCGAAATCAATCGGGCGCCTTGCTGCTCAACCCTTTCTCCTGGAATCGTTTAAACGCCCTCTATTCATTATCCACGATACAATCCTTCGTTTTGCACGAAAGATAAATAATTAAACTGATCCGATTCCTTAAGGATGTTCTGGAGGTATATAAAAACGCAATAAAATCTCTGAAAATTTGACAAGATATAATTCTTACTAAATTAATGCAATTACCAAAGTTTGGGTTCGATTCACTTGTAGTTTAATATTTACCGTATATTAACCGTTTAATATTTATAGCAACTTAAGGTTTGCATATTTTAACACGTGTTCTTATGGAGAATTCATAAAATTCCACTTCAAACCCTATTTAAACCTTGAAAAAAAAAAATAATAATAATTTAATCATCGCAAAAGTCACAATTTTTTATAATATGAAGACACTTCGATTAAACAAATAAATATAACATGAAATTTACTAATTAAACGAAAGCTTTTAAATTAATCTATTTTTTAATGCAAAATATACTCATGAATGTCTTCCACAGCCAATATATTGATAGATTTCGAATTTCTTGTACTTTTGCCTCCCATCGTACCTCCAGAACATACTTAAAAATTCCTTACGAAATTGTCAGAGAAATATATTTAAAATTCAGAGAGAATTTCTTCATCAGAACAAATAAAAACTTGTTCTTCCCGTATTGTAGAATTATTGAAAAGTGTATATAACATTTAACAATATCTCTACAGAAAATATCCACATAAAAGTTTGCTAAAAATCGACATTGTTTAAAGAAAGAAAGATCGAGTACCTCTCGCAGGGTTGCATTGGCCACGTGTCATTAATTGATGCTCGAGGAATGTTAATCGCGCTGTAAAATTAACAGATTTTTTTATCCCCAACAAATGTCACCTCGCCCGTTAAATCGGGTTTACGGTTTCATTTGGAATCGAGTTTACGAGCCTGATTTTCCCGGAGAAATATATAAGGGGGTGGTTCCTGGTCGGGGCCGTAGGGGATGATATTTCAGCCCGGGAATAAATTACGCACGAACTTTACATCTTCCGCGGGAATCATTCACCTCGTGTTCCCATAAAGGTGCGTAGATATCCTTCAGCGTGTCAAGGTACAAGTCGATCCGGTTCTCACGTGTCCCGAGGGGAGCCGAGGAGGGTGCGCGGTTACGCGTAATTACGCTCGCCGGCTCGTTACGGCTCAACGTGCTTGCTTTTACGAGCGTATACGGAATAATAATCGAATTAAAATCTAGTGGAATCGGCCGGTGTCAAGGTCCCGGCGGTCTGTTTCGTCTTTTTCGAGCGCGCAATTTTCATCTCAGTTTTAACGATCCTTCATTCGAATGCTTCGATCGTTCGTTAGGCTACCCTTCCCCGCTCCTAAACGACGATCATTCACGTTCCACGCGGTTCTTGCAATGCCTCGTCTTCGATATTTCCAGCAAGGAGCATATCATATTCTTTGAATTTTCTCTTATTCATTATTGATTTAACGACATTGTTACAGCTTGCGAAATGCGTCAAATCAATACAGAGTCATACGAATACGATCTGTAAAGAGTGTAGCTCTCTTTTCACGTGTAAAAAGTGAAAGGTAGATCCGTCAGTTAATTAAGATTACCGCAATAACATTTACTGACTAATTTCTCCGGATTCCCGGTCCGCAATAAAAATCCAAGCCACGTGAGAACCGGATCGGGCAAAGCGCGCGCGCGCGAGACATCGAAGGCCGTGGTCGGCGCGCGAATGTGGGAAAATTGATTCAAATAAAATTGATTCGCTCGTAACGCTGCGTCAGAGACAATTAGCGTGTCCTTAGAGACCTGTAGAAGCTGTTCTGACATAGTGGAAAGGTTAACGACATGCGCTCGGATATATACGGTGTGTTAAAAAACGTTTTCTCAACGACGAGAGGAGCGTCGAGCCGCGCGCGAATATGGGAAAATGGATTGAAATAAAATTGATTCGTTTCTAGAGGTAGGTCTCTCGAGACAATTAGCGTGTCCTGGGAGATCTGTGGAAGCTGTCTGTCGGTCCGAGAAGGTTAACGACGACACGCGCTTGGGGTGTACAAACATTTTCTCAGCGATTAGGGCGACGAGGACGGGCCTTTCAGTGACCGGTAGGTGGTTCCTGAGGAGTTCCCGGAGGACGATAGGAAGGCCCTTTATTCCCTCGGAGGGATTCTCTTTGCGCTACCAGCTGCTGTTCTGCCAGGTGGTAAAAAGGAGAGCCACTAGAAAAAGGAGAGGTAGCCGAGGATCACGGGAGAAAGAGGGAGAAACGAGAAGAGAGAGAGAGAGATGGAGAGAAGAGGGACCGAAGTGGTCGGATTTCTCGGCGAACCTGATAGAAAGAGACGGTGAGAAGACTCGAGGACGAAGAACAGGCTCGGTGCAAGGAGGACAGAGAAAAAAGGGAAAGGAATACGAGCCGCAAATGCTCTCTCGGAGAGAAGAGAGAGAAAGAGAGAGAGAGAGCCGAAAGAAGCCCGGGCTACCTCCAAAACACCTGGCAAGCATCGTCGTCGTCCTCCTAGTGGCGCCTCATGAGAGAATTTCTCTCTTTTTCTTCGGAACTCTGGGGCCCATGGGAACCGCGACGATCCACCACGGTCACAAAGGGAACCGTTTCTTTTTTGCCGCGTGTATATAGATCGGAAACTATTTCTCATGATAGATCACGCCGATAGACCAGCGAACGCGCACCAACGTTTCACTTCGGTCTCCCAGAACGTTTTTATCGAAACCACCTTATACACGGTGGCGATCGAGCCAGATACTGCTGGTTAATCACGCATGTTCGTAGTTGTACTTAGATTGCAGATCTTTATGCAAAAGCAAATTGTTGTTTGCAGTGCGACGGAAAACCAAAGTTCACCAGCGATCGCGACAACTTTGACGAAATAATTGACGAGGATCGAACCGTTTCAACATTCTCCGCATCGAACGGATGAAATTCTTGAAATTTTTTACTGATCATCAACTGTGCCTCGGTGACCGTTAAAAAGAAAATGCTCTTTTCCACATTGCTGTTACGCATGGATCGTCGCGATTCCCATCCTCGCGGAATCCCGTCGCTCGTTTCTTGTCTCGAGCCTCGCTATTTCGCGTGCATGCTCAACGAATGTTGATCGGGATAGGATGAAAACAAGGGTCTTCTGAAATGTACAGGTTTCTCAGGAGACTCCCACAGGAAACGCGAGTACCGATCCATGACGTCACATCCGTCGAATTAATTTTCCGCATCCACGCACGTGTGCCTGCTTTCCCATGCATCCGCGGCTCGCTTTATCCAAGGATATCGAACTGACGCGCGATTCTACAAATTATCGTTGATCCATCGTCTGCCGCCCAAGGCTCTCCTCTTGAACTTAACACTTTAAAAACTAGATTTGATTTCTTATCGGCGCTACGGTTCGATCATATGCTACAACAAACTATATAATTTTTATGCTTATTCCTCAGTGATACACATCGGAGGTTTTCACTAAAATCTGAACCAATTTGATGCTAGTATCCTGTTGCAAACAGTTAGCGGGTTATTTCTAACTAATGTGATGTCACCCATAAAAGGAAAGGAACGTTTCGTCCTAGACCCGCTAGAGGACTCTTCAGTAAGGCTATCTAGCGGGTCCTGCCTTAGACGTTGGGATGTTGGAAGTAGAGCTGTGACTTATGAGATACCCGGGTACCCGGGTTACCCGTGAGATACCCGGGTAAACAAAAATTACTCGGGTATCCGGGTACTCGGGTAAAAAGCATTACCCGGATACCCGAGTACCCGGGTATCTCATGAATAGACTGCGGATATTAATAAAGACAATTCTTGAAAATACTTAGTCGTATATATCATTTTTGTAAAATATAAACTAATTTAATAATCAAGTAAAGCATATGGCGCTGTGGCACAGGTAATAATAGCTCTCGTAACCAGTTATGAGACCTCATGAGATACTCGGGTATCCGAGGACACGGCTGTCTTATAAGATACCCGGGTACCCGGGTACCCGGGTACTTGGCTATCTCATGAGATACCCGGGTAGTTTTGCTCTACCCGGGTATCTCATGGGTACTCGGGTACCCGGGTATCTCATATACCCGGGTAAAAGTTCGAGCTCTAGTTGGACGGCGTTGGCGGAACGTATATATACTAATAAGCGATGTTGTAGCATATGATCGAACCGTAGCGCCGATAAGAAATCAAATCTAGTTTTCAAAACTTGGCGATCGCTAATTAAATACCTTTAACGCTTTAACTACCGGAAACCTGTCGATACAGCTTTCCGCAACTCTGCTGTATCCCTTGAAGAAGCAATTTTTCTTTGCAAGCAGACAGGCTTGCGAAATGACACTGCACAGTCGGATGACTTGCGCAGGATTATCTGTGCGTTTCGAGCCCGGCACGTTTTGTTATAAATAAATATGAGTCTCGCGATCCTATTACTGACGGACACGGGTGTCCTCAGCCAGAGATTTCCCACATCGTGTCGAACTTTCTCCTCCGGTGGCTTTATTTTCTTCTGGATATTAACAAGTATCGTTAGATCCGCGAAGGGTACGCCGGCAGGCCGACGCATTTGTTACTGGCAAAAGTCGCGGAACCTGTTCCTGAAAGGAGGACGCGGGAGAGAAGCGTGCAGGAGAAGCTTCTTCTTCCTCGTTGTCAGTTTCGTGACTCAGTTACAGAAACCCAGGTGTCTACGCGAGCATCAACGATCATTTGCATAATCTCTCGCGACCGGTAATCAAGGCGTTCCCGCGCGTAAACGTAATCCTGCGCTGTTATACAAAAAAAAAAACAGGATCATCTCTTCCCCCACTACTTCGCTCAATACATCCCGCACTCTTTGCCCTGAAAAAAAAACGATAAATCGCCGCGCAGCGATTAAAAGTATCGTCGCGAGATCTCCGAAACTTCTTCCCCTCGTTTTTCGTTTTTCTTAATCGCTGTATCTAGCAATGCCATGGTCGCGCTAATGAGTCCGACGACGATGAGAATATCCGGATCCCATGAGAAAAGCCACCACGAACCTCGTGGGAACCCGTTTCGAACCCCACCCGAATAACCAGCCGCGACATTGTTACCGAAAATCCTTTGTTAATAGGCGCGACACGTCTCGTGAGACCCCGAGCGAATTTCTTTGCGACATATGCAGAATACTAACAGAACATCCCTCTAAAAAATAGTCCTGTAAAAATAACACGTTTCAAAGTTCTTTTATTTGTTATCATTGCCGATAGCGTACCGAAGTAAAGACAGACAGAAAGTCAGGTGAAAAATAATGCTCTCAGCAAGATTAACAGGTTAAGGAATGAACTGGCGCCTAATTGCCAGCAAACAGTCCCGACGATATCCCCGTTACGATTCCCTTGCCCCTTTCCCTCATTTTTTCGCGATCAACTTCATCGCCGTTTCCTCCCTGCACGTGCTCGTTACAAAATACTCAGCGAGCATGACGCCGCTCGGCCAATTATTTCGATTCATTACGAGCAGGAAGGGGACTTCCCTTAGGGGTCTTACGAACTTTAGCGCCCGACCATAATCGGAATCCAACGGACCCAAACGCCTGCGGCCGCCCTTTTGCGTGTCCCGATGCTGTTCCACTTCCTATCTGATCCGCACCGGAACGTTTATAAATATTAATTTCACGGAACGCGAATCGTCTCTTGTATCCCTCGCTTAGTACGATATCGATCTGAAAAGAGCCAGAAAATTCTATTTAATTTCAATATTTAGAAACTTGATATACGATCTAGTTCTCTCAGGAAAATATTTCTATTATCCTCCAATATCCTTGTCTGCAAAGGGTTGAAACTCTGATGGCGTTCAGAGAAGTTTGACAGGACTTTGGATGCTGTTATAGTCCTTGTAGCCTCACTGAACTGTTATTTTAGGTTATTTGCGAGTCCCCATAGCTTCTGGCAACCCCCACAACCTGTTAGAAGAGCCCCAGGTGCCTTGGGCCTAAAATATTCCTTGGGATTTCTGCAGATGACTAGCTATCCTCTAGAACTTTCGAATCCTTTGAGACTTTTGATCATCTTTGGTAGCCATTAGCGTTTTTCGAGTCAATTCGAGGTTCCCAAAGGACTCCCGAAACCTAAACGACACTTAGAGGCTCTGATAAAGCAACCTAGAGGCTGATTTACTGGATCTATGGATCTTGTGGATCCTTTTCTTGACACACTAACACGATTTCGCGTGCGTGCACTTGACACGAAAATTTCGAGTTTAAATCTCGAAAATCGACCGTGATCGCGTGCCGTGATCCTGCGATATTTCGCTGACGGCCTTACAAGAGAAAGTATACTGACGAGGGTGCTGATCAAAGTGGCCGTGTCAGAAAGTTTCGACGCACCGGCGAATGTGAACACCTGGCATTCACCTGACCCGATAAACGCGTCCGATCTTCGAGCAGCAGCAGCAGCAGCAGCAGCGGCGGGTTTCGTGGGCCCTCGAGCGACTTGAACGTCCGTTGACCCTGCTCGCGATTCCAATCCTTTTTTCTGACGTTTTTCAGGACTCGCACGGGATCGAGGATCCGGATGCCGCCTTGGTCACGGACGCGTCCCAGGACGTCAAGGTACTCGGAGGATCGCAGAACAAGACACACACCAGCGTGATCTTCTCGAGGAACTGGCAGACCTGCGATCCGCAGGATCATAGACTCACGGTAAGCTGAAACGCTAGATTCACGAATGATTTTATTTCTTTTCATGAATTTCTCTTTCGCTTTATAAATTTCTCGAATCAATCTTACAAAAATCCTGGACATTCCTTAGTCCTATTTACATCCCAAAGGCAAAATATTTGCCCGCAATATTCCCACGACACGCTTCCCCTTAAAACAAATATCTGCGCAATCCTTTAAAGAATCTCCCGAAAGAAATTCGAAAGGATTCAACGCGAGTAGCCGGTTAACATGCCTCGTCCCTCGCTGCGCGGACATAAAGAGAAGCATATCCGCGCAGTGGGCGACGATCGTAATTCCTAACCGGATAATTAGAAGTCGTAAAAAATCGAATTGTCCGATATCGGATTCGAACAACGGTGGGGCAAGGAGCGGCGGCAAGCGGATCCTGGGAATCCTCGAGGACGGGCCGCTGATTTACCGTCCAGCATCGGAAGCCCCGTAAAATTCGCGGAGAGAGGGTTCCGTTTCGATTTATGTCCGGCACTGCGGAGGGACTGCCCGCGACTTTAAGAGGCCCTTACGGCCCAGCTCGACCGAATTCCCGCGGCGATATTTAGGCGTTTAGCATGCGAGAGTGTCCAGCCGGGATTCCCATCCGGCAAGTTCCTCCTTCGGCCCTATTAAAATACCCTCTAACGAACCTATCCCGCTTCGGTTGAAAATGCTCCGCGACCCGTAAACCGAGAAACCTAACCGGAAATATCGATTGCCGTTCCAGGGAGACACCGTTCGCGTACTATGGGCGCTGCACCAAACTGACCCTGAACTTAATACCGCGATTTGGCCCGGGGACAAGAGGGGCGGCAGAGCTCTCAGGCTGAGGACACCAGCCCCGCATTCACCCCCGCAACACACGCAAGACATCACGCACTGGGATGTCAAATTACATCAGGTAAATTTTCGAAAATTGTACACGTCTCGATTATTGAAGCTGTAGCTCCATTTATTTCAGACTGTTATTTATTTGCCTTCGTATGTTTAGCCTCCAGTTTCGGAAAATGCGGACACCACCTACTGGTGCAAAATCTTCAAGGCGCCCTATAAGGACAAACACCATATGGTTGGGGTAAGTTAATCAGCATTCTGTAAAAGTTCCATATGTACTGTTCATAATTATTCGAACAGTTTAAAACATTTGAAAAATAGAATGTTGCACTTACAAAGTGAAATTATTTTACGTGGCGAGTTTACAGACTGATTTACAGTGTAGCAGACCTAATAAATTATTTATAACAATATTCATGCACCTGATGTTTGCTTTAAAAAATGTTTGCATTTGTTCAACCGATTTTAGAAACCTTTTTAATCCTCAGAAAGCGAACATCCGTAACGATGGTACCGGTGGACATTTTAGCTCCATTTAGACAATTGCTTATTATTTATTAGAAAGATGTACTTGACGGTACCTTACATAGACTCTATTAAACTTTATGTGGCAATTAAACAGCCCTGAACAAACTCAATAATATTTTATGACTTGCATTTTACGACTTCGTTCCTGTATATCATCCTTCCTAGTCAAAAACAAATTCTACCACGCCGTCTAACTCGTCTCGCAACAATAAAACACTGTTAATTAATATAATAAAGAATCTATTGCTCCAACAATAGCATCCGAGTACCCACTTTTTCCAATGACGAGGCAAACCTCGTTGTTCGAATAACTGTGAACAGTATTGTGTACATGTATATTTGCATAAGAATACATGCGAACTTCGATCTTGGGAAGCTAATTTGCTGGAAGAAGAGCCATTGATTTAACCCAGTTAAGTCTGACATTTGTTCAATCTCAGAAATGTATAGTATATTTCTTATAAATACAATTAACGGTAGAACAAGTTATAAGTTAAAGAACAAAAGACATGATAACGAAATGTCGATTATTCACGAAACGTAGAGCTTTCGCATCATTACGAAAAAAGATATATATACATATATTTATTTATTTAAAGGGACATTCGTCGCTAAGCCCGTACTAAGTGATCAAAATAGAAATTAATACAGTACATAAATTAAATGATCTACTATGAATATAATAATAGAAAATCACGTTCTCCTCGTCACTCGACATCTTTCTTTGCTTTTCGTAACTGACGTTTGCTATCGCATCGTACGCTAATCATAATGATAACTGCATGTAACGACGCTTACTCGACGATTACGATTCGTGGACAAACGTCAATAATTTTACATTGATCGCAGCACTGAATCGTACAGCAATCAATATTTGATTCGATATATGACGCTCCGTGGACGGAGAGCAATAGTATGTAGTTTGAAACGATCGTACGCTGCATAGACTCGCAAAGTTCGCAACGAAAGCCCCCTATTCCAACAATCGGCAAGTAGTAAACAGAACCCTTTGTCTTCCACGTGGGAAGCTGAAGACCCCCGTGTTCGCCGAATCGCGTTTGCGGATTGGTATTCCCTTGTACGTTTCGCGGGTACTCTCAAGCAGAGATACGCAGGAATGCCATAAGGCTGGGCCTGATTTTGTATGTGCTTCACGAATCACGGTCATCCATGCCGGACGTGGCACCGTGTGGACGGACGTCATTAGAATAAAGAGGGGCCGTCGGAATGACATCATTCCGTGTCCGAAACGTTCCCCGATTGTCAATGGAATCTTCTGAAAGGTATCTCCCGAGAGGAGACGCCCGCCACCGAATTCCGTATTCCGTCGACGTTACTCGCGACATGATTCTTCCTCGAATTCGCGCGGTCCGAGAAGCCAAACGAGAATCGAAACGTGAGGCGTCAACGGTTCGCTTGTTTTACAGTACACGCCGCTGATCGAGAAGGCGAACGAGGATCTGGTACACCATATAATCCTGTACGAATGCGCCTCCACCTTGCCGATCCTTGGACAACACGCCAGAATCGTCGGTGCACCATGCTACAGCCCAACTATGCCTCGGGAATGGGAGTCCTGTCTGCAACCTGTGCTCGCCTGGGCCCGCGGCAGCTCAGGTATAATTATTTTTAATTTCTGTTCGGAATGAAGACTACCTGCGGTTGTTATTGCAATTAACCCTCTGCGATCTGGAGACCTTTTTATGGGACCTCGGTCCCTGGGTACAGATAGACAGTGAACTCGCCATTTTGAACACTTTCCGATTATCGGATTTTTCTTTTTTTTTTTATTTTGAGCATCTTGAAACCCTACTGGGTTTATTTTGCTTTACATGAATAATATGAATACATACAGTAATGTGGAGTACAGGAATAATACAGTAAGAGTTTTCTAATAATACAAGTGAGTATAACAATAATGTCTATTAGCGCTAAATACGTTGTTTGCAATTTTGGAAAAAGGAGTGGATGCTAATACAAGCTTTGATGTTTGGTTTTGCTATGATTGTGTCTATACTAAGGGGTAGCTGGAGGCCCATACTGAGTAGGGAATTTTGATTATCGGATTTAGCGTACCTTCTCAAAGATCAAGTCTATCCACTTCCTCTGTGTACCGAAGAGCTGAGTCTATAAATTATATATAAGAGAACGTATACTCCGTATACTATACGAAATAAAACTATTTAATACTAATAAGTTGAACATAAATATGAACTGAAAGAATAATAATTGTTTGTCTTAAAACATTTTTTACTGTTTTAACGACAATACTCATCAGCAAAACGATAAAAGATATTCGACGTGTCAACAAATCTTTATGCTTTAGTGTGTGACTTCACAGTTGGCATTGCGGAAGCAAATTAGTCAAATTAACACGGTTCTTCGTCTTCCAGGAGAGTGGCTGCCGGAGCATGTCGGTATACCGATCGCAGAGCACAGCGAGGGCTCGTATTACATGTTAGAAGTACACTATAACAACCCTGGAATGAAGAAAGTGTTGGACAGCAGTGGAGTCAGGCTTCACTTGACTCCGAAACTTCGTTCTGAAGAAGCTGGGATTCTTGTGGCCGGAGTAGCCGTCAGTCCTCTTCATCTGATCCCTCCGAAGCAGAGAGAGTATGCTACTGCTGGATACTGTACACCTCATTGCACGAATACGGTAAAGAAATTTCACCAATCACACGAGCTACAACCGATTCCATAAAAGAATGTTTCATCTTAGAAACTATGTTTCCACAGATGTTCCCCGAGACCGGAATAAACGTTGTATCGGTTGCCCTGCATTCGCATTTGGCTGGTCGACGTTTGAGTCTGAAGCATATTCGTCAAGGCAAGGAGTTGCCTAGAATTGTACAGGATAATCACTTCGACTTCGAATACCAGCAGTCGCACACCCTCGAGAATGAAGTGAAAGTCCTCCCAGGCGATGAATTAGTTGCTGAATGCGTTTATGGCACTCTGGATAGAACAAAACCAACGTTAGGTGGCTACGCTGCGTCCCAGGAAATGTGTTTGGCCTTCGTGATGCACTATCCCAGAACACCGCTCGCTGCTTGCTACAGCATGACTCCTGTCAAGGACCTCTTCAAGACCCTGGGGGTCTACAGCTTCAAAGATGTCTCTATGGACAACTTGGAGAAGCTATTCCTGACCACCAGGTATGCGATTTACAAATGCAGCTTCTAAAAACAGAAAAGAATTCGTGATTTTAATGATTGCGGTTTCTTCAGGACCGACGCTATGACGATTCCTTATACTGGTCAGCAACATTTGCCTATCTATCCTGCAACCAGGCCTGGCGAAGTTATCGACGAGGATCAGATCAAGATAGCCAAGTCTGCTTTGAGGGCGATGAGGGACTATACGGTTGAGCAGGAGAACGATAACGTGTTCACGCGTCTCATTATCGAAGAACCTGCAGAATTCAAAGGTAAGTTTGATTTGCGAGTTACTTGCAGATCTCTGATAGATGATTCATTGTGAATTAATGATAATCACAGTTTTACATAATTGATGTATTGTTTTTGACAGGTCGAACACTGGCAGAACACATATTGGCATTACCCTGGACCGAGGAGCTTCTTTCCAGGTCCATCGAGAGGAGTCTGTATCACGGGAGACACATGACCTTCTGCAGGAAGAGGGACGACAAGTTAGCTCTGGTAAGTTGAATTGAAAAGTTTCGTATTTTTAACTACCATGTATGATTGTTTATGTAAAACGAGTAGTCCTTTAATTTGTTGTTTTATTTGCAGCCCGCAGATATCCAGACGTTCCCAAATTACACGGCCCTGCCAGAAGCGAACGAGACGACGTGCACCGAGATTGGAATCCCCTCAGGTGCGACGAGAGGGTCGATCGTAGATCTCGTCCCGTTCCTTGCGATCGTGATCGCTGCGATAATCGGTTCCTAAAGTCCACCGACTTTGTTCCGACTCGAATCGGTGGAGTTCTCCATCGAAAACGTTATGAACATTTGTACATTATTTCTTGAACATATCCGTCTTACTGCGGCTTGTTTGAAACAGGCTAAGAATGTATGAGGCGAGTCGAATTTGATCCACGCGTGAACGGTGGAACGGCAGAATTTTGGAAAAATTTTGACGGCCCGCGCACGATTTATATATAGATGCATAGATAATATAATATAATATAATGTAAATAACGTATTTATAAGGTGTACGCGATACCTTCCTCCGTATTTTATATGGATTTTGTATAAAAAAATAAACAAATTTGTAAAAAGTTTGACAGAAATGCTTGGTCGAGTTGATAGTTGATTGTAACCACCTTCCCGTGTTAAATAAAAGAGAATTAGTTCATTCAAGAGAATTAATTCATCATATTTATAGGGTAATCATTTTTCTGTAAATTATTCGGACGCCTCAGATATGAATATATCTGTTTCTCTCGAACCCCCTAAAAATTAATATGTCTATCCTTGCCGAATGTTTCCATGGTCATCATGTGTTCCTAACATTCAGCAGACTTTTAAACTATTGGGAGCCTTATGAAGAAATTCCTTTCATTCAGTATTAGATTTCGATTCAAATATACCACTATAAATAGTGATGTACAGCGCCAATAAATACAGTGGCAAAACGCTCAAACTGGTAACCAAATTTACTGACTGTGGATATCCGTTTATTTCAAGAAGATAGCACTAGATGGTGCTAGTAGTGAATTCGTAAATGATATTCAATACCACTAACGTCACCTTGGGCACCGACGAGATACTGTTAAAGACTGCCAGCGTCCATGGTATGCCCCGGGACGGTAAGTGTGCGAAATCGGCGCGGGGATAACGGTGAAAATTACAGTGATCTGAAATTAGAATATAAGTTATGTAGATGTACAATATCAACATTTTATGTACGCAAATAAAATGAATAAATAAAGACAATATCACAAAGAACCGCATATATTTATTGCACCACCTATTCTTCCTGAATGTCTGACACGACTGAGTTGCACTTCTGAATTTTGGAAATTTTTCGAGCCTCTGACTTGCCGTTGACTTGTACTACTGAATTCCGGATACCTCCTTCGACATCATGTACTGCTAATACAAAGTTAAATTTTCGAGATTTTTGTAAAATTGTCGGCAATTTTCGAACGTCTGACTTATCGTTGAGTTGTACTACTGAATTTCTGAAAATTTTCGGCCGTCTGATTTATGGTTGACTTGTACTACTTCTCAATTTGCGAAAAATTTCGAAAATTTTCGAAAACTGAGAAGTAGTACAACTCAACGACAAGTCAGACGCTCGAAAATTTTCGGCCGTCTGATTTATGGTTGACTTGTACTACTTCCCAGTTTTCGAGAATTTTCGAAAATTTTCGCAAATTGAAAAGTAGTACAAGTCAACCATAAATCAGACGGCCGAAAATTTTCGGAAATTCAGTAGTACAACTCAACGACAAGCCAGACGTTCGAAAATTTCCGAAAATTTTACGAAAAAACCGACGTGATATCGTCGGTACAGAAGGCCACTAATGAGATTCTCGTCGGTAAAAAGACAAATTGTCACGCAACCATCTTGACACCAACGAGCGACTGTTAGTATCTTCTCGGTGAAATCGATTATCATGAATTGTTACATTCTGCACCGAACGTATTCCAAGTTAAGCAGATATTTCAGACGATGTTCTACTGTTGGTTATTTAAGATTTACAATATTAAAAGCACAACTCAAGAACAAATGATTCCTAGAAATATTAAGAAAGTATTGAAGTACAATTTCAGAAAAATCAACTATTCCTACTTTAAATTTTATACGGGATACCTCAATTTGTAATTTCGAAATATTTCACAAACGAGAATTATTAGCTTACACTTTTTTATACATAAATGTTCAAAGAATCGATCTGTGGGAAAAGAAATGTGTTATAGAACACTAGGAGCCGCGGAGCCAGAGCCGGAGCCGGAGCTAATTATAATATAAATTAGTGTCACGGTGAATAATGCACTGCTTACGTTGTTTTGAGATGTTCAATGTACATTTTGTTGAGTAAGGTTGCGCAAAAATGGTCCACTTGCGCGTTTGTTTGAAGTATATCGAGTAGACAATCATTTTGCATATTTACTTCCTATTTTATTGTTTTTTTTATGTGTTAACCGAAAATTAAGTCTGTTTCAGATATTTCGTCCCTTCCCGGCGAATTGGTAAGAACAAATACGGTGATTACAGATTCTTATTATATATATACACAAATTTATACATTGCCATGAAGCGTATTTTGAAACCTATAAATATACGTGATTGCGCTGTTTCCCTATACAACAATATAATATAAAAATAGGATATGAACTTTGTACTTCAATGTCCATTTTACACACGAAACATTCGACTGATCATTTAGCTGTGTTATAATAGTTCGCTTTGACGAAAGGCATTTTCGTCACGGTAGCTTTGTACGTTTTTCCCCGAACTTCGACTAACACTCCTCCACCATAGTGAGCTAATTCTGGGGGTATGTAACCCATAGCAATGGGTCGTCCGAGGGTTGGACTCGGTCCACCGGAAGTCACTTTCCCAACGCGTTCTCCTTCCGGTGTCAATATGGCCGCCCCTTCTCTGGCCGGTGGACCCTGGCCCAACATCAGGCCAATTCGTTTCTTCCTGATTCCTGATTTGATCTGTGATAGTATCCTTTGGGCACCGGGGAAGTTTTCTTCTGCCCTTCTTCTTTTGGCTGAAACAAAATTACAAGTCGTGAATCATGATACTTCTCTTCATTCCTATAACCTTAACCGTTTTGTAAATTATTTTCTACAAAGCACAATTTAAAAAAGAATACTTTTCCACTAACCTACTAGCCAAGTAAGCCCAGCTTCAACAGGGGTAGTTTCCTCGTCGATATCGTGCCCGTACAAGCAAAGACCAGCGTCGAGCCTACAAAAATTTCACAATTTACCATCTGATTGTTTACAAACCGTTCATCTTGCAGTTGCATATTACCTCAGGCTATCCCTAGCTCCTAGACCAGCCAACTTCGTATCGGACGTCTCCACAATCCTCTGGACAAAACTGTTCGCGACCTTCGCCGGCATAGATATCTCAAAACCATCTTCTCCTGTATAGCCACAACGAGATATTCTAATTCGACTTCCAAACACATCAGTTTCCACACTATTCATGAATCGCAGCTCTTTTAGATCGATATTCACGTATTGTTGGAGAACGGCCGCCGATGTTGGGCCCTGCAAGGCTACCAGTCCTTGTTCCAAAGGGTCTAGGACCTCTAGGTTCACTGATTTCCCTTGGGATTTAAACTCTTCCTGATTTAACAAATGGAAATTAATATTTTTATTTGATCCTCTCGGCATGAGCGTTTGTATTAACTCTTAGCACTCGAGTGGCGCCTCTGAGGCGCCACTAAAAATTGCTGTACTATTATTTAAATAATTGTTTACCATATCAGATATGTCGATATCTAACCAATTACTACACATTTAAGTATTGTATGAGGTATTATATCAATTTCATATTTATCAAATTGAAAAAATCATAGAGAATGGAAATATTGTAGGGCAGAAGAAACGTTTAATTTTCGAGTTAAAATAGCTCCGAGTGCAAAGGGTTAAGTATTGTATGAGGTATTATATCAATTTCATATTTATCAAATTTAAAAAATCATAGAGAATGGAAATATTTTATGTCAGAAGAAACGTTTAATTTTCCAGTTAAAATAGCTCCGAGTGCAAAGGGTTAAGTATTGTATGAGGTATTATATCAATTTGATATTGATCAAATTTAAAAAATCATAGAGAATGGAACTATTGTAGGTCAAAAGAAACGTTTAATTTTCGAGTTAAAATATCTCCGAGTGCAAAGGGTTAAGTATTGTATGAGGTATTATATCAATTTCATATTTATCAAATTTAAAAAATCATAGAGAATGGAAATATTGTAGGTCAGAAGAAACGTTTAATTTTCCAGTTAAAATAGCTCCGAGTGCAAAGGGTTAAGTATTGTATGAGGTATTATATCAATTTCATATTTATCAAATTGAAAAAATCATAGAGAATGGAAATATTGTAGGTCAGAAGAAACGTTTAATTTTCCAGTTAAAATAGCTCCGAGTGCAAAGGGTTAATTCGATAATCAATAAATAAATACTCGTACCTGCTTCTGGCGCAGTAATAACGAATCCTCGTCCCTCCTTCCAGCATTGGACACGACGAAGTACTTATCGTCATCGTCCTTCGTAATAATCAGATCATCCAGAATGCCTCCGTTAGCATTCGTAAACACGGTGAGCACCGCACAACCTTTCTTCAAGTTCTTCAGATCGCTGGTAGTCAAAGATTCCAAAAAATCGGTAGCACTACTCCCAGAGACTTTGGTCTGCATCATGTGGCCCACATCGAACAATGAGGCAAACGTCCTTGTATGCTGATGGGAGGCTGCTATCGCCTCTTGATATTGTACAGGCAGCAGCCATCCCGAGAAGTTGACTATTTTGCCTGAAAAAGAGAAACTTCAAGCAAACTTTCTAACGTATTCTACTAATTCAGTGAATTGCGAGAACAATTTCGGAAGAGAATCCTCGCAGTTCAGGCTAGCTACACGCATTAGCAACGTTTCCAACATATTCTTCGGTTTCATACATTTTCGTTTTCCACTGTAACTACTGTTCCGAAAATTTCACAGACGAAAAATAAGCGAATTATCGAGGAGCAAACGAGGACTGCAAATATCAAGCCGGCAACTATGAAAATATTCTACAAAGTTCTGCTTAGGTTGCAACGGTAGCTAACAATAAGTTCCAACTAGTTTCCAAAGTAACTACTCAGCGCAGAGGTTGCAAGATTTCTCTGCAGCCTTGCGGCGTTCTTAAATAGTCGTTGTGCCGCGGAAGAAGATGCGAATGTTCTCTTTTTAATTGTTAGATAGTGTACTTTACCTCGGTTTTCCACGTGCAAGTCGTACAAGCAGGTCTTCCTCGGCTCCGGCGTCGGATTCACGGCCGTCGACAAACAACGAGCGCCGAAACGCTCGACGGAATCGATCAAACACCTCGAGGACCCAGGCTTCCAGTTGCTCGTTCGGCTAATCGCCAGTCCGCAGAATGCCCGGCCACTTCCGGCCAGGTTCTCCAGGCATCTCTCGAAACAGTCCAGGCAAACCGATCTCCCTTGTGCACCGAAACGGAACATCGTCGTTCGTCGCGATCGTTTCGTCGCGCGCTATCTCGCGAAATGCTGGTGCTCTCTTCGAGTACTGTCTCTCATTCGATGACCCCGCTGACACGGCTCACAGACTCGGATTCACGGTCGAAAATCGTGACGCAAACGGGTCGGACTGTATTCGTTTCGAGGGGGTATTTGGATCAGATGGGAAATGGAGTGGTGAGGGGAGTAGAAGTGCTCGGAGGGACCGAATGTCAAGGTCATCTTTAGTGGTGTACGATTTTAACTGGATTTTTTTACATCGCTTGGTTCTAACCTACCAGTAACAGGAAAAATAAGAAAATCTGAGGGGAGGAGCCTAATCGACAAGTTCACCGAGAGAATAATTTATTTTATTAATTTCACTTGAAAATTTCCTACCATTTCACGATCGCCTCTTTCAATCTGGCTTCTGCAATTTGTCTGGTAATAAAGAAAGTGTTTCCTAAACCGTTTGACACCAGTACAGAATTTTCGAGTAATTGATTGATCCGCTTTTGGTGTCTAGTGCCCGAAAGACTCGTTCGCTACATGTTGCAACGGGAGAAAGATAACGGGACGCGATAAGTAGATATTTTCTTGCACGATAGTCGCCACGAACAGTGAGTTATCATTATTTTCGAGCGTAAGAGAGGTCAGCATGCCGTTAACGTTAAGTAGGAAGCGATAATTGCCGTGGCTGTGTGGAAGGATTGTCGTCGGTTGGGAAACGCGTGACAACACGAGGGATCGTTGATAATAGTCACGAGACTCAGAAACACGTCGGATGCTTATTAAATTTTTATTGTACCACGTAATAATAATATTAATAATAATTAATAATAATAATAAAGATAATAGTAATAATCGCAATAATCATCATCGCAATAATAAATCGTGATAATAATGTCAATAATAAATGTTAATAATAATAACTAATAATAATAATAATAATCATTCGTCGTCGTAATAATAGCAATAGTTATTTTTTTTTCGTTTACTAATAATGACAATTCATCGTCGTCGGTAATAATCCAATGACAAACGTCAATATTTTTTTTTTTTTATTTTCGTAATAGTAGCGTGTCGAACGGAGAAACGACCCTAAAAAACGAAGACAGTATCAATTGTTCGTTCGTACATTTTGTAATTCAATAATTACTTTTATTTTATTTTTTTTTTAGTTCTTTTAGCTTCCGTCGTCTTATTCTTCTCGCTCGCGCTTTTCTCTTTTCGCATTTTTTTCACCATTTTAGTCTCATCTCTTACCACTTTCATCTCTCGCTCCCTTCCACACTCGCATTCTCTCGCTCCCTTTCTCTCCCACTCTTTCTCTCGCTATTTCTCGACTTGATTTTTTTACTTTTTGAATTCTCGTTTTGCTTTCTCTCACACACACGCACACTTTTTTTCCCTCTATCTCGTGTTTACGCAATTGGATGCAAAATGTCCCTACACAGTCCGACGAATGTGTGTGTGTGTTCTTAACGTTTAACCCATTTTTTCCCTTTCGCCATTCTCTCTCTCTCAATCTCTCGCTCTCACACACACGCTCTCTCTTTCTCTCTCCTCGTTTCTCTTCCGATCGATCGATTTTTTTTCATCCTCCGGGTCGTAAATATATAAATGTTGTTCTTATTTATTCTCTTTCTCTCGACGCTTCTTCGCTTTTCTCCGAGATCTTCGATCGTATCATCGCTATCGCTTTTGTTCTTCTCGTTTTTTTTCTCTTTCGTTAGCGCTTTCATCCTCTTTGAAAAAAAATCCGCTATATTTTTTTCCCACGTTTAAAACACGTTTCTTATGATTTTATTTTCTTTGTTGACACGTTACACATTCACTCACATTGGTTGATCGGTTTTCTACTGGAGGGACTTCTGGGGGGATCTGGTGTGTGGTCTGGTAAAAATGGCGGTGTGACACGTTCTCCTGGGGGATTTCGGGAAACGTTGAGGGGGTGTGCCATTGTGGAAGTTACCTGTAAGGATAGGGATGGGGGGGGGGGGAGGGGTTGGTTTCTGGGAAAGGTGTGTTCAGGGGAAAACTGTATAAGCAAAAATCGGATTTGGGAACCGCGGCTAGGTAAAATGTAGGAACACTCTTGAGGATAATGGATTATGCTACGGTGGAAACATAAGGTTCTAGGACATTTGTGGCCCCTCCGGTCAACGGGTATCTGATATCCGAATTTTGCTCGCGTTTCTACCAATTGATCCCCGGAATTTCCATGGAATTGCCAATTTTTGTCTGAACGAGCCGAAACGGGGGTAAGTTCTCCATTTAATTTCCGTTTTCTCTGCAGGGGGTTGTTCTCTCGAATTGCGTCCGAAATATTCGTCGACCGAGGGACATTTCAATATATTTTATTTCTTTTTGTTCTGTTGAATTTACGGTGTCGAGAGCGTCGAAAATCGACAAACAGTCGCCTACACGATCGCGAAGGTGTAACAAATCGATTGTCTCGATCCGGGGTTGGAAAATTGCGATCGGGGGAAGAAAGTATACTGTCTCGTTTCCGCGATTTCTCGTCGCGCTCGTCCTACACGTTTTTTTAATTTCTCGAATTTTCCTTCCTTTCTTCCTCTCTCTCTTTCTCTCTCTCCCACTCTTACTTTCTTTCTTTCTCACTTCTCTCTTTCTCTGCCTGAGTTTCTATTTTATATTTTTTGCATGAAAGATTTTTGTTCTTTTTTTTGCCTCCGTATGTCGCCTCTCCTCCTCTGCTCGTCCTGGAACGCGACAATGCGCCCTTTCACGATGTCTCGAATCACGTTTTGTTTTGCACGATGGTCTCATTGGGGGGATGTTGTGGAAAATCGAAATGAAAACCGGATGTTTCTCGAAGACGGGGGGTGAGGGCTTTCGTCGGAAATGGAAGTTTGATCGGGCGACATTGCCACGAACGAGGAAGCACATCGCGTACGCGTTCGCGTTTCTATTGTTTCATTATTTCTTTTTTTTTTTCGTTAACGGTTTGCTCGTTATTATTTTTACTTCTATTTTGCACCGGATGTACGTATGCGCGCGCGTACATACATACATATATGTATATCTTTATATATAGATATATTGTTAACAATTTTTGCATTGTGATGTGTGTAGTACTTTATTATTCTTGCTATTTCTCCACTGTGGTCGGTCGTGTACGAACAGAGACCAAGGAATTGAGTCGTTTGTAAAAATTTGTCTGGTTGTATTTTTTTTTTAGTCTTTTGTTTTTGCCACGAAAAATTCTCTATTGCAATGATCTATTGTATACCGGGAAGAAAAAGAAAATCATTCCAGCGAACCCAAACTCTATTGCCTGCTATTGTTGTGTTTTTCAATCTATGCGCGTGATTCTTATTCGTTTCTATATATATATATTTTTTTTGGTTTTGCGTATTGTCTCCGAAATATTTGTGTCCTGATGATTCCATTATTTTTTTCTTTTTTTTTTTGTTAATTTGCTTAATTTATCGTCGCATGTGCTCTCTACCATTCCGTTCTTTTCTCGTTCCTTTCCATTGTTTGTTGGCCGTGAGGTTTTTTCGTTAATATCTCTCGATTAATTTTTTGTCCTTGACTTCGTTTTTCGCTTTTTGCTCGAGGGGAGGGGGACAATTTTTTGTTAACCGTTTCTTTTTGTTAGGTTGCCTGCCGACGTGTGGTTGATTCTTTTGTTTCAACAGTGTGCAATCACCGTCAAGAAAAAATTTTTTTCTCGCAACTCTCACATTCTCTCGCAAATCTCGTTCATCTCGCTTGCTTTCTTCCGCTCTCTCTCTCTCTCTCTCTTATACTCTCACTATTATTCGCTCTCCCTATATACTTCGAGTTCGATAATTTCGTCTAAAATTCCATTTTCGCCTTAACTATACACAATAATCATAATATATAATAATAATAATAATCACGACTCGAATACATCATCGATCACCTCCGAATATAGATACAATAATTTTTTTTTCTTCTTCAACTTCATCATCTCTTCCTCCAATCTCTCTCTCCACGCATTTTTTCATCTTTTTTGTTCTCTCCCACTTTTTTTTTTTTTAAATCTCTCTCCGTCAACGTGTTTTCTTTTCCCGCCCTATACTCTATTTTTTTTTCTCTTTCTCTCGCTCTCGCTTTCTCTTTCTCGTTCTCTCCCACTCTAACTCTCTATCTCTTTCTCTCTCTCATATTACATCTCACAATAATGATCGTTTAGGTCGTCGTATATCTATACATATACATATACATATACATATACATATATATATAATTTATAAAATGAAAATAGGTACAATTTTGGACGCTTTTCTTCGTCGAAAAAACGCTCCGAAAATTTCATTTTCGCTTAATAATGCCCATCGGTTGCGATTCTAGTCCACTTGGTAGTAAAATTTTGTTTAGTTTTTTCGCTCACACGCTTTCACACCGCATGCTCTCGAGTCGCATTCGCTTCTTTCAAAAAATCATTCGCTCGTTGCACAAAGCACACGTTCGCATTCACCCAATCACGCTGGATTTGTCCACTTAAGTACGCTCTCGCATTCACATTAATTTTCATCAGCATCGCTTTATTTTTTTGCTCAACAAACACTCAAGCCGTTCTTCTTTCACTCAAAAAATTTCAGCGACGAACCGTCGCCGTCTCGCGATACGTATCAGCCTTTTTTTCGCCTTCGTTTCTCGAAAAAGACATGAAAAATTTTCGGCTGGCCAATCGCGTGCTTCCAGAATCGACGAGCCCGAAAACCCGCGCGGCGCTCGCGATCAGAACAAAATTCATTTCGCCGTGTACGCGTGTGAAACGTTTTTCTCATTCACTATGGACACGCTCTTCGCTTTTCCCTTAATTCTCTAATCACTACGATGACGTGTGTCGCGTGTACTCTTCGAATCATATTTACACCTAGCGTGTTCGACTCGTAATTTCAAGCTCGCTGCGCTCTTCAACCACTCTCGAACATCTCGAACCGCTCTTTAATCCTAACTCGACCCCGTACGGGCTCGGCCGAATGAGACGTCCGGAGGATTCACTAGAATTTCGTGGCCCTAATCGCAGAAAAAACTTCGCACGGTTTCCAACGATCGGTCCCGCGACACCGTGAGATCATTTTTTTTCCGAATTTTACCGATAACAATTAAATATTAAGCTACGCGGGACTCGATCTTGCTCCTCCGGTTTCGATCCTCGGACAATCCCCTACGTTGTCGACAGGAAGCCCGAAAGACGTTTTTTTCCATTATACACAACGCTTTTTGGCGTTCCCATTTTATCCCGCGATCACACTGCGATTCACGAACAAAAAAAATCCTGATCCGCAGTGTTCAATGGTATCGAACCTTTCGAGCATCCGAAAACACTGCTCATCTGTGTCTCAACCTTACTCCTAAATAGCTGAAAATAACGTCTTTTTCCTCTTGTTCCTTTAGCAACGCAGTGTGTCGAGTTCACATCGTTTTGATATGTCTAAACGGAGAAGGATTGGGGGAGCCGCGTCTCAGACGGTCTTTTCCACAAAGTATCAAAATTAAAATTTAAAACGTCTCTCTCTCGCTGTCGAAGAGACCATCCTCGAATTCGTTCACTTTTCTAGTTTCCGTTCGAAAAGAAACCGTAGTGAAACGGGGCTCCGTTACAAACTATAGTCGAATGAAATTTCTGATGCGACGCTGGGAGACGCTGTTCGGCTCGCCGTCATCTTGTTGGCGCTCGTGAAAATGATGGTTGTGTCGCCATCTAGCGAGACACGAGCGGAAGAACGTCTCCGCGGGATGATTGGCTCGCATGGATCGCTTTGAAATTAGTCGATTCCCGATACCAAAGTGGTTAATCTCATCGAACACTGCCCTCCCCGTGTCGGTAGACAATGACATTCGGGATCTGAAATTGTTCTTCCGCGGTTATTCGTCGCACGGATATCGGTTCCGTCGCACGGAAGCACCCGCTGACGAACTTACATTTAGCGTTAACAACGATGGTAGAAAAGAAAACGTAACCGGAAAACGCCTTTCGTCGTTATTCCCGACGTGTGAATTTACATCCTAGACAGAGACGCGTGTTTCGTTACATTTCGTTTTTTTCGTATTTCTTTCATTTTCTTTTGTTTCGTTTTTGATCCGCGTGCATGCTGTTCACGTGCACCACGACAAAAAGGCTTCTCGCGATTTCTACAAAATTTTCAGTTCGTCTCATCTCGTTTCGCAGCTCTTGTGTACCATATATATAATTTACCGTTACTCGCAATCATCGAAAAGGGGTTTTGCTCTTTCTCCTAGATATTGCATCATCATCACATGTATATATGCTCATCATACATAGAACCATTTAATGAGAAATCCTACACAATGCGGAACTCGCTCGTAACCGAAAGAGACTGGTGTACGAATTTGATCGTTTTTCGTCTTTTTCACATTACTCTCGCTATATTATTTTTTACGCTTTTTTTTTGCTTAAGTATTATTTCGCTCTCGCTTTTCTTATACTCCTCCGACACTTTCTCTCTCGCTATAATCGCCTGCTCTTCTTTCTCTTCTCTGCGTCTATACACAGATTCTTTTCATCTCCCTAGCTCTTTTCGCTCGTTTTTTCCAGGATTTACAGATTTCAAACATATTTATACTTCTAGCTTTACGATTTCGTTTCTGTACCTGTATTATTTCTTTTTTTTATTTTATTTATATATTTATGCTTTTGTATTGCGCGTCGACCATTTCCGAAATTCGAAATTGCAAACGCTGCTCACTACGTACGCGGCGCTTCGAGGATTCATTTCTTTTTAAATAATTCTGTAATATATACGGCATCTTCGAACTTTCCGTTTGAAACTCGGCGCGGTGATCGACGTCGTTGGATCCCGATCGTGGAGATCGAACGGCGTCGTCGTCGCTCGCAAAGAAATTTAGTGTTTCTCGTTATCGCACTCAGGATGTTCAACCGTTCCCTCAGTATACTTTCAATCGCTCGCCACTGCTCCTCGCCTCGTTCATTCGTTTCGAAAAATTCTAGATCATGGTGACCGTGGATCGTCGATGTAACCATCGATCCACGGTTT
The DNA here is from genome assembly GCA_916610235.2 of Lasioglossum morio. Classification (NCBI taxonomy): domain Eukaryota; kingdom Metazoa; phylum Arthropoda; class Insecta; order Hymenoptera; family Halictidae; genus Lasioglossum; species Lasioglossum morio. The sequence continues at coordinate 10,430,404 of OU744333.1, forward strand.
TTCTCGCGGAGACGAGGAGCGATCGAAACAGTTACCTCGCTCGCCGATCGACAGTAGGCTCGCATCAAGAATCGATAGCGATAACTAATAATAGTGGTAATAGTAGCAATATCGTTAACTAATGATAATTAATAGCGATAACTGATAACGCCGCGAGTCACCGATGGAAGCGCGCTCCATCTTTTTTTTTTCTCTCGGTCTATCGATCCTCCACGCTGTTCTCTGATTTTTCGTTGTCGATCCTCTCGAGGGATCGTTCATGACATTTCCTCGTATCGTAGATGGCGCGCTTCCGTCGTCTCGACGACAGGACGATAATAGGTAACGATAATATTTAATAAATGCACGTGTCCTAAATTTTCGTGTGACAATCGTCAGCGTATTTCAGAGATTTGTTTCACTCTCTATAGTTGGGCCGTCGATCATGATCGACGTCGAGGAACCACTTGATTACGAGACAAAAATTATCGCTCTAACGATAAAGATAGTAGTAAAAATAAATCAGTGATAATTAAAAAAAAAAAGAGAAAAAATAATGATTGGGGAACAAGGAAAACTAACGCTGGTCGGACTGCCACGAAAAAAAAAAACAAAGAAAAAAAAGAAACAAGCGGACCTTGTGTGTGTGCGTGTGTATTTGTTCTATGTTTAACTTAACGGCGTTGGTGAACGATGATATATCTCTCGTGACGATGACGATGACGTACGTGGTAGTAACTAAAGTCGTTAATAGTAATAGTAGCAGCAACTAAATAGTACGGGGATATTAAAAGTAATCAAAAGTGATAAAAACTATACATATAAACTGTATCATATGTACCGTGTTGTCTCGTGTCTATGCTCGCTAAAGACGATAGTAAATAGTGTAGCAAGGGAACGTTGGGCGTACACCCCTGATCAGGTGTGCACCACCCGGTTACTATAAAGTCGGAACAACGAACTAGAACCGAGAAACTATCTATAGCTTCGAGATTGTTTTAATTAATAAAAGGAAAATAGACGAAAAACTCGATAAGGAAGATTGAACCGGTCGCGAAACAAGATGGAGAGTATTTGATGTATAGTTAACAGTCGACGGGCTCGTGTAGGCGAACGACCAATATAAAAGAAGAAAAAAGAAACGCATAATTTCCGTGAAACCAGCGACCTCAGCACGCCATTTTCTACGTGAATAGTAACTAAAGAACCGTAGTTTTGTTTGTGTTACACGGTGCACGCGGCTCCGTGTCTTTCTCTCGACGCCTCTCCCTAACACTAATTAACCCGCGAGCCGCGTCACCAGCAAGCTAATTACACGATAAAAACGATTAATCAATAAGAGGCAGTAACTAATCGTAAAATCCCTAGCCTGTCGCTTCGTCCTTCGTTTTTAACCAATTCTGACTAGCAAACGTAACTCGACGCGGTGTTTTATACTCGTCGATCGACTCATTTTCGTGTTGCTCTTCTGAATTATGTTTAAGAAAACTTTTTTATTTACTTAATTTTGTGGGTTGACGTAGGAACCACTCCTGAATAGTGCGACGATCGACGAATAAAAACGTTGCGAACGTGAGCGAAGAGTACATGGAGGAATTTTTATATTACTTCTCGTCTGATTGGGAGTAAATACAAATACTTTTAGTTTTGCCTTTTTGAATGTTTGAACAAAATTGTCTACAATTTAATATGTCAAACAGTTTAAAATTATAATGAAATTTAAAAAGATCTTCTTATAAATAGTAAAATGGATTTTGTTTCATATTGGAGCCTAATAAAATCCAAATGGATCAAAGAACTTTTTATAATACAAGAAAATCTATAATTTAATATATCGAACCATTGCAATAAAGAAATGCTTTTTTTGTAGTTTTCATTGCTTGACAAATTATTGAAAGCAAGCTATATAATTGATAATTTTCCTTCCGTACTCTTCGGGCTCGAACGAGGATGTGAATGGTATACACAAACGGGGAAGAGGAACGTTTTTCTTTGACGAGTCCTCGATCGACGAACACGCTCGCGCGATTTATCTTGCGAAAAAGGGAAAAAGCGAGGATCCTTCCACGATAAAATCATCCTAGTAGTAACAGCTACGTAATAATAATAGTAAAAAGTAATTACTTAACAAACGACGCGAGTGTCAGTAGTAGTGGCGTACGAAAATCGTAGCTCTCTATCTCTCAGTCGTACGAATACAATTAAACATTACAGGGAAGACATCTATACGAAAAATAAAAAAAAAAAACGGCGACGAAGGGCCGCGTTAAAAAACAAATTTTTTCGACTATCGTCGTTCCTCGATGAACATTATTCCCGCGCGAACCAAATTGCAGAAAGGAAAACTATAGACTGAGAAAAATTCCGCGACTTTTTCTTTCCTTACACGTTCAACGTTTACATTACCGGCTCCGCTCGTGTATAAATAAGTGTACAAATAATATATAATATTTAACGAGAATAACTATATATATATATATAAATCTATGTGTGCGTGTTCGTGTATACAAGTATATATTTATATATTTATATATGTATAAAAAATGGGGAGAAGACTAAACAGAAAAAAAAGGAGAATCTCGAAACGTGGCGACTACCTCTTTTTACCACCGATTCTTCGTCGATGTTGTTCGCGCTTCATCGATCTTTTCCTCAAGATCAAGATCGTCATGATCTTTTTCGTTCACGGCTTGGATTTTTTCATCTTTTTGATTCCTTGACTTATTTTTCGTTACGCTCTTTAAAATACGCCTCCAATTGCCCTCTAACAATTTGTTTACAATTAACTAATTAATAACTAATAGCGATAATAGTAGCAATAATGATAATAATAATAGCAGTAATAATAGCAATAATAATAGTGGATTAACCGCGGTATCGAAATCTGCTTGGGTCGTCCGTCGAATCCTCGAATCGCAAATTTTTCATTTTTCCTTCGAGAATTGTTTATGTTTTTCACTCGTTTGGTACGTCCAGGAAAAATTGAATTTCGATTTCGAACGGATCGCGATCGAGAATCCGACAACCGTCCCTCAGCTAGAAAGCATGGATGGTCAGGAATTTTACAAAACACAAAGAAAAATCAGAACTCGACTCGAAAAACAACAACAATATTATCATCGAAGATTTTTTCGAAAGCTTCATTCGCACCGTACATCCATTACTTTTTTTTTTTCGATTTTGAAAGAGTGTCGTTTTTTTAGCTCTCATACAAGGATCGACCGGACTTTGGCCGACATATATTTTTTTTTTTTAAATTTGTGATACAACGAAAAGAGGCTACTTGTGTTTTTTGTCAACAACGCGGATATTTTTTCGTGTACGGTCCCGTTGGCCCATTTTGTTCTCTTCCAAAGGTCGAGCCCTCGACGATCTTCCTCTATCGCAATTTTTTGTTCTCTTTACCAATCTCGATCGTTCTCTCGATCGAATTCACTTGTTTCCGTTAATAATAAATACGTACCGATTTTGGTACCACTCTTTTTGGCACCGATTTTTGTACCATTTTTTGACTAGAATCGAATTCGAAATGGAAGATCCGGGCGGGACATTTTCAGTGGAATTCCGGAAACGGGCCCTACGGAACCGGAAGTGCGTCGGTATAATTTGCCCAAAAGGGGACTTCGACCAAACTCAATCGATACCATTAAACCTTGTGCACGCACATTTTCGTCGCATCGTGCTAGACTGTCGTTTTACCACCAATTGCTTCGCGGTTTCTCTCGATTGCGTCTGATAGAATATTTATAGAATAGGTTCTTCTCTCCTCTGCTTCTTCATTGGAGACGATAGAAACGCGACGAAAACGGGCGCCGAAAATTAACGATAATCTGCGCTTGTGTGTTATACTCGGTAACTAACCGCACGTAAAACGTCTGAAATCTGAAACTCAACTTTGCCATTTTTTAGTTTTCTTCTTCTCATTCGAAGCCACACGTCGGTCGTCGTGCGCCCCCGCATCGCCATCGAACGTCCATTTTATTATTTTCCATTTATATTTCAACGATTCTTCCTCAAGTCTCTTATCATTTTGTTTTTTTCAATACAAATTTTTTCAATAATCAAGGAGAAGGTCCTCAATATATTTTCCAAATAGAATATTTTGAGAATTTCTTTTATCCGAATATTTTAGCTATCAGTTCCAATATTAATTTCATTTGTTAAAAATCAAAAAAGGGTTTTGGAATACTAAGAAAGTTTTCAATATCTTGTTCAAATCTCAAAATATTTTAAAAATACTTCCAGGATTATTTTTGTCTGGATTATCATTGATTCATTTCCTTTTTCCACGTCGAGGACCTCTTCCACAAAGAACAATTTTGTTGCACGATTTTGATAATTTCCTAATTGGATCGTTCGTGTCCTATGAATGACTTGGAGCTAATTTGTCATTGCAAAAATCGATGTATCGAGGGGGGGTGAACCGGAAACGACCGGCGTCGGCCTGAAATCCTCAACTTATTTATCGCGAACGAATTGGAAACAATGCGTATACGTGAAATTCTGGGGGAGATTGGGCTCTGAGGGGATTACCCTTTAGGGATAGGGAGTCTGTGGATGGGTTGATCTGTAGGGACGGGTGGCGGGGTATTTTTGTATTTGTGTTGAAAGCAACGTCATAAGTGAAGTAACTGAACGCTGCACTCGAAAGACTAATGAAAAACCGGGGAGACCTGAACGATCGTCGCCTCGCCCCGCTCTCAAAAAGTCACGCGAACCTTGCCCGACCGTTTCCGTAAACGATCGGTAACGAGGCTCGGCCACTTCGAGACAGAACTCGCTTTTCTCTTCTTTTCTTTCAATATTATTATTATTTTTTTTTGTGTCCGCCGATGTTAGCAGAACGATTTGCAAAATGGCGATACGCGACGCTCGTTCAAGCACCCTCCGATCCGCGTCCGAGTCCCACAGTCCTTGTTTTCTCTTCCGTAGTGAGTGCCTCCGCGATTTATATCGAATAAAAGGCGACGCTTTGTGCCAGCGATCGCACCTGTCCTTACATAGAGTTGTGTCGAGTACGTTTAATTAATAATTATGCGTGTATGCGTGGTTACGGTTAACTGTTAATTAACTTGACTTGACAAACGGTTACGGTACTGTAATTAATTAATTATTATCTGTTAGTTTAAATATGCGACTGACTGATCCATCTCTCTTTCTCTACCCTCACTCTCAACCCTACTCTTTCTCTCTCTCTCTCCTCTCTCCTCTCTTCCTGCTTCACCTATTCGGAGTATACGACGTACACACGTTGCCTAAACTACGGACACTTAGTACACTTATTAGCATATTTATTCTGTTAAATATGGAACGGGATACGGGGGTTTGGTTCTCGAGAACGGCGGTCTGGAGGGATGATTGAAAATTTGCAATTTTCGAATTTCAACGATTTCTTTTTCTCAGAGGCTTTTTTCTTCGGGTTTGGACCGCTCGTTTCTCGGCCTGGAGTTTCTTTTTAAACTCGAAAGACTTCTTTTTTTTTCGAACAGTTTTACCGAGATTTAGGGGGAGTCAAAGGAAGTTCTGCGTACGAAATGAATCCGGTACTTCCGGTCGTCCCGGGACTGACTGTAAACACTGAAAAAGACCACGTGCTTCCTGTATACTTACTTAGTTAACTGTTTACTGCGGTACACTTGTAATTACTGCTCTACCATAGTACTACTAGTTGTGAGTTATATTTGAGAACGATTGTTTAACTGTAACGGAAAACCCTGACGAAGGCACCCACTCAACGGACTCCTCGACATCTTTCATCGATACGTTCCGCAATTATCCATATTTGGTATTTCATGAAAATTTTGTACCTATCGTTTGTCAACTATAATTACCATCTGCTCACGGGGAGCCGGTGATTCGATTACAATTCAGTTGGACGGTTTGATAGATTGCTTCTATTCATTCAGCCACGGTGATCTAATTGAAGAATGGTTGGACTCGGTCTTTCACCTCGGACACGCATACGGGGGGTTAGTCACAGGGGCCAGGGTAACAAAAACACATTCCCGTAAACAAAAATTTGGAGAATATTTTGAAAAGAGTATCTGGCTCCTCGCGAAACCCTGAACACCCTAACGCCAAGGATCTTCGGTTCCAACGAGGAGCCAATCGCGGTGGGTTCGCTGGTTCGTCGCCGACGATCTCTACCGATTCACGTGTGACCCAAATTGATCTCTGATTCACGGCACGTTACTACTCTGCTCGAGTTTCTACATGATCGCGTTCGAATCGCAGCCGGTTCTCGAATTTCCGTCTCTAACACGTTCCCCCGAATATAACAGTGTGCCCAGAACCGTGGCCAAACAATTTCGAGAATTTCGAGAGCGTGACAGTTTTCATTGTTAGAGATCCGAGGCCGAAATCGAGAAATTTGATTTGCCGAAAATTTTGCCATTGATTTTGGTGTGTCAGCTCGCGGAACAGAACGCAAAGTCGTTCTTCAAACTCCGGGGATGATTTCGCAGGCCTCCATCTCGTTGTGAACAACGCGTAGAGGATCGGTTTTATGCGTTTCCGGATGGATCACGGGTGTTTAGATCGATCGATCTTGATCCCGTGATGGATAAACGCGTCCTCAAGCGTCTCGGTGACGGCGAACGCGAACCCACCGCCTCGCCAGCTATGCCTCTTCATTATATAGTGGACATTGAAACAACTTATTCCGGTTTTTAATCACGGAGGCTCGGTCAGGGACACCGCGTGAAAACGCGAATGCCGCCGAGGCGCTCGCACTGCTAGACTGTCGGTTTTATCATATGCTGCGCACTTACGATACACACTGCCACGAATATCCACATACGTGTCTCGTCTTTTTTGTTAATTTTTCGCACCCTCTCTCTCTCTCTCTCTTTCTCTCTAGCTCACTTCCTCTCCTCCTTCTGCTCCATCTCTAGCTCCTGCTATTTATGATGTTTCACCGACGTGCTTCGAACGTCTGTACTATTGCTGCATCACATGCCTCTTTCAACAGATATTTTTTGTGCTTTCTCTCTCTCCGTCTCTATGTCTCTCTTCTCTCTCACGCCAGACTGTTACGTCTCGGGGATCGATAAGAGCGCGCGACCGTACGTGGTATATTCGTCGTGAGATTATTTCATTAAAAAATTAAAACCCGATCGAAAACAAATCAACGGTTTTTGCTTGTAAAGCCGCGAATTCGGAACAACGGCTCTCCTCCTAACGCCGCTGTGTGCCTAATCTGCTTAGGATGATGTTCGGTTACGTTATTACACTTGGGCTGTCGGTCTATCGTTGATGCTGTACCACGGACCTCGTCTCGTCGAGATAACAAACCTCTTCGCGAGAGATCTATCGTTCGCACTTTTATCTCAACGAGGATCCTGCCGTCCAGCGTTATATTGATCGACGCCGACAAATCTGCAAAAATTTGCGAAACTCGTCGAGCGTCTCGTCACTTCCGGGTTTCTTGGCTAGTCAAGTCCGGGATTATTTTTACTCTCTCTCTCTCTCGTCATCGGTTTTGCATCCAAACGTATGCCAAAGGCCGCGAGTCTCGATTTTAAACATCTCCAACTGTGTTCTGTTCTCGCTTCTACTCCCGTCGAGCGGATCGTTTTTGTTTGTAATTTTGATCGCAAAAAAATGTGTCCGAAACGATGGATCACCGATTTTGATGGGTGATCAGAACGATCCCTCTACGCTGGTAAAAGTGAGAACGAACCCGGATGCTCAAATTCGCTGATCACGCGACGGATCCCGACCGCGCGCGGACATCTCCACAACGGCTCGGTAGTAAACGTTTCGATTCACTGTTCCGCGATTCACGCTGGTGAAACGCGCTTTTTCACTCTGATGACAAAAGGTACCGTGTCTCTTTATCTATTAGTATATACTTTGTTCGAAAAATGTTTGTTATAGATATATGGCCGAATCGAATCGTTCTGAATGATGAAATTTTGTGTTCTCTCTTAAATCCGTCTGTCTTTCTTTCTTTCTCTCTCTCTCTATCGATCTCTCTCGTTTCAAAGTATCCGGTTTTGAATGATTTCTTTTTTTATATAGCTCGAAAAAGGTTCCGTTTTCCCTCTCGTTTTCATTATATCGTTTTTTGTTTGGCTCTAAATCGACAATTTACAAAATCAATTGGCTTTACATATCCGTAGCGTGTGTAGTTAAAGTGTAGCAGAGTGTGTAATAGTGTAGCAAGTCTGTAAAAAACCCTCTCTGTCCGCTCGTGTTATCGTGTACGTGTGAAGTGTGGCTCGACGGTTTTCACGCGTCGTGTATTGAGAAGTGTGCGAGCGCGCGGGGTTGCACGCTCTTTGAACCAGGGCAACTTTATTTTGTGAGTAGGTCGACCGAGACCCCGAAGGTATTCACCCTTCGACAGCGTGTTTCTCTCCGTCGGCATTTTTCTCGCACGCGACGGCAAACCAATTCTCGGTTTCGCTCGCTGTCATCGGGCACCACGGGTCCCGGTACTTGTCTTCTTCCATCTTTCTCCTTCTTCTCCTCTCGCTGTAAACTCTCATCGTGTCTGTGCTTTGTCTGTGATTCTGTGCACTGTTGTGAACTGTTCGCTCCTTGGCGAGAATACCAATTCCACCGCGCGCTGAGCCGCATTCGCATATCGGCCGCGCGCGCGGATTTAAACTTTTGCTTCGTTAAATTCGTGAGGTCGAGTCGTATTTGTGAGTGTGTATGCGCTGGGAGTATACACCAGCGCATCCGGGCTATGGCATTTTTTTTAGATTATTTAAACATTTAGCAAATTTACATGAAAGAGATTAAGATTATGGGTAGTAGTAAGGGCTGGTTTTGCAGGACGCGTGCTCCCGTTCTGCCTGCCGATTTTCACCGTGTATATCTCGCCTTCGTCTTTGTCGCCTGTCGTCGTCGCCGAGGTCTCCTCTTCAACATCCTCTTCATTGTCGTCTTCTTCCGGCACTCGGTTGCTTCCATCGCCTCGCTCCTCTCGTCCTTACGCGATTCTAAGTTCGTTCGTCGATCGTCCATCGTTCGCAACTGTCCACGCTCTTCGGGTGCGCGTCTTCAGCAACGAGAGAGAGTCCGGCGTTGAGCGTAGTCGTCGTCGAGGCCGGACTACGAATCCTCCTCTTCAGGATATCCGATCTTCTTCTTCTTCTTCCTCCTCCTCTCTGATGTTCTTCGTGATCCATCGGTCGCCGGTCGACAGTTCTGTTCGGCGTTCTACCGGGTTCGTTTTAGTGAAACGCTCGTTGAAAATCCGGCGAAGGTAGACGCGCTGCGCCACCGGCCCGCTTACGAGTTACGGGCATATGTAAATCAATATATTTGTAAATTATTTTTTTGTGCTTTTTTCTCGTGCGGCGCTTCGTGCGCGCCGTACTTGGTTTTTTATTTTTCATTTATTTTTTATTCTTCGTTATTTACTTTATCTCGTTATTTTACTTTACTTCATCGTCGTAATTACGTTTACTTTACGTTTATTTATTTACCTCGTTACCTTCGCGCTTATCATTCTTCGATTACAGAACATACACTACTAGAGCTATTGTTTAATTGTTTGCTTGTGTGTTTCGTTTTAAAAACGTTTATTATTTTTTTTTGTTGCTTTTTTTTTAATAAAATATGGTACACGTTCGCGGGGCACGGGCCGGCGCCTCGGGAATCATTCCTCCTTCTCGCGCGGGGGATGTGACGTGTGCGGGTTCGGGAGAAGTTGTTGTGTTGGCTGCCCCGTGGATTTCGTTTTTCTTTCTTCATCGCATTGAATCTCGCAAAATCGCAAACTCTCCTTTTTTTTTTTGCTTATCAAAATCGTTGTCTTCCTTTTTTTTCTGTTCGAAAGTAAAAACCTTTGCTTTTTTGTTCTCTCTCTGTTTTCGTTTTGCTACATTTGTGCGTGTCTCTGCGCTGAATCAACAAAAGCAACCCTCGGCGCACGGCAGGATGCACCGGTGAAAAGCTGTCGTCTCGGAATCGTTTCATGACCGTCGTGTGTGTATGTGTGTGAAAAATGTTATCTTGTCCGTCGCGACGCGACTCATCACCGTGTCATGAAGGATCTCGACGTTGTTGGTTGTGCGGTGGCGTTTCTGTGTGTTCTGACTTGTTGTATGTCTGTTGTTGCTGCCGAATAACGAATTTTTCTCTTTTTCCTCCTTCTTGTGTGTGTCTTCCCTTTCATTCTCTCACGCACTTTCTCTTACTCTCGCACTCTCACTCTCGCACTTTCTCTCTCCCTCTCGCACTGTGTGAATTTCGATTTTTTTTTATCTGTTTCCTTTTGTTCCTTTTGTTTCCAGCTGATAAACGGCGATAGCGACGGTGAAAAGTGGGTGGTTTTCTCATTTTTCGTTCGTTTTTCTTCCAGAATCCGCTCTTCCCCTTATTTTTTTTTGCCTTTTCTTCGTATCATCTCCTCCGCTCCTGTATTCGTGCACCAGTTTGCTTTTTTTTTGCTTACGTTTTAGCTCGCCTGCTCCAGGTGTTGTTTGCTCGTTTTGTCGAGGGACCGTGGACTATCAATTTTGCTCTCTGACGCCTCTTCGTTTGCCGACGATTCTGATATACGCCAATTAGTTCAACTTTTTCGATTCAACTTTCAGACAAATTTAATTCCTCTGCGACCCTACCGTCTTACCTGATGTTAATCAAGTTTGCAGAATCATGCGCTGTTACTCGTCACCGTCTCCTCGTTCATCCACGTGATCGCTCCAGATGACAAACCTCTCGCTCGAGTAACGCGTCTGACCACAAACCGTCTTATTCCACTTGGAACAGTCGAATGATCGACAGCAGTGTCGCAACGTTTCGAAACAAACGAATCCGCTCTCGCGTATTTCCTTGCGAACTACACACCTCCAGAAACGTGGGCCGAATGATCTCGTTGTGTGTGTTCTTAATCTTTAGTGTTGATGTCTGCTCGTGTATCCGAAAAGACGGAAAAGTATCCTCCTCGAAAGAATGTTTATCGCCGAACGTGTTTTTCTTTCCATTTCTTATTTTCTTTTTTTTTTTTTTTGGTTCTCTTTGCTCTTCTATGTTTGCTCTCTCTTTTTTTTTCCTCTCGTATTCCTCGTTTTTTGGTTTTTGGTCCCTGTCCTAATTTGGAGGCTAGTCGGTGCCGGTGGTGCGAGTGTGTGAAGAATTGTGTTCATCATTTCTTTTTTTTTTGTCCTTTTGTCCTTTAGGCTTAATACAATATCTATCCTATCGTAGCTGTACAATCCATCGCAATGCTTGTGTGTACGTGAGCGTGTGTCTCTTGTGTAACTGTGTGATAGTGTATCAGTGTCGAGAAAAAAAAACTTCCCGATCAGCGACGCCCATTTTTTGGTGGGAACGCATTTATGCGGGCGCGTGTTCGCGCCTTCGCTTTCTTTCGTCGCCGGAATTAGGATCGTTTTGTCACGTCCTTCGATGTTCAATGGTGATTCCGGCGACGAAACCGATTTGGCGAAGGCGTAGCTGCCGTCGCGTCGCATAAGCGCGACACCGCCAACGACCAGGCGTACACCGACGACGAACAGAAGCACTGGTTCGATAAAAACGATTATCGTTGGTTGCGTGAACGAGGTGTATGCACTCGTCCAGCTTTAGGTATTTACATAGAAACTAACCCTATTTCGCATTATGTACTCGATTTAAGTTTACCAGTAAATTCTCAGTTTATGCTTGTGATATCAAGGTGTATTTACATACTACTTAATCCGAGGAAAAAACGCCCTGTAACGCAAAAACTTGTTATAATAAGAACGATCAATGATCGACCCGCGTGAACACGCGCCGGAACTCGATCGTGTGATCCTCCGTCGGCCCTCGTCTCCTTATTTTTTCTTTTCCTCGTTGCGAACTCGAAAGCATGTGCGCAATTTTTCGTTTAGTTCCGTCATCGATAGCCGTCGCGTCCAGTCCTGTGAGAAAAATAGATTTTTGGACGCTAAAGTTAGTTTTGCGGAATTTCTAGAAACGCGACGGCCGCTCCGAGAGTCGTCCAAAAAAAGATGGCGGCTCGGGATGACGGGGATCAATTGTCGGGTTCCGGTCGCTCGCAGACGGGTACGGCCGTTAAATGTAGCTTTGACGATGAATCCTTTAGCAATCTTTCCTTCTCTCGTTCCAGATGGTGAAAAAAGCCTGGATCTTACCGGCGGCTTCTCGGCGCGCGTGTATCTCGTTTTTTTCTTCTCAGTTTTTTCTCTCTCTCTCTCTTCCACTCTCTCTTTAGCTCTCTTTCGATCTTTTTACGTTCAACGAAGATGACGACGTTAGGCTACTTTCGCGAATGGCGAACAAAGGGGTTGGTGAAAGGAGGATCGGATCGTCCTCCGAAGAGGAACGGGAGAATTGTCGGGACGCGGAGTTTTTCTTTCGCGACCACCCCGAGGTTGAATTTTGTCCAGCAATTTTGAATCTCGATCCGTTTTTGCTTTTCTCTTTTTGTCGCTTCTTTTCGTTACCGGAAGGAAAGGGTAATTTCTGCGCGATCTCGTCTGCGGGACGGAAACAATCCAGAAAAATTGTAGAAAAATCGTGGTACGAGCCGGTGTGTCATCGAACGAAAAGTCTCGTCGAGAGTCTCCGGGAGGGAGCAACAACAACAACAACGACGCGGTCGATATGTCCAGGGTAAGAAAAAATTCGGCACGCTACCATTTTCGCATTCTCTTCAGTCCGCGATTGCCAGTCGAAGAAACGAAGAAATCGAACGTTGTTGCAGGTGAATGCTTCTTTTTATCCCATTCGAAAATTCATTTTTCCATTCGAAAGTGTTTTTAGGTTCGGACCGCCTCTAACTCTCCGCCATTTTAGCTCGCGTCTCGAAGGTACGTTCTGTTTCGGTCAAGATCGAGTTCCAAAAATGTGAAAAACGCGTCTCTCTCTCTCTCTCTCTTTTGCTTTGTATTTTCTTTAAAAATTCGTTCATCAGACTCGCGATTTCGTGAAAAAGTGGTTTTCGCATCAGTTCGTCTGGTCACGTCGAAAGAAACCCCATCGAAAAAGGTACGGACTTGTCCAGGAGTAGTACAAAAAGGTCTGGAAACGGGGTAAGCACGGGGTCTCTCGAGATTGATGGGGTATCACAATGAGGTTTTGTGCGCGTACATGGCTCACTCTTCTTTTTTTTTGTTTCGCGGGGGATGATTAGGGGACTGGCCCGAGTCTCTAAAGTTCGATCGAAAAACCTACGTGCGCTGAAATTTCGTATATTTTTTTTTTGCACCGGATCTCTCTTCATCTTTTCCTCTCCCTCGTCATCCTCATCTTCGTAGCTCTTTGTTTTTCTTTTTGTTTTCAGTGTTCGCGATTACCGCACAATTTTTGCTCAGCCATTCCTCGCTCGATTTCTCGTGTTTCATCTCATCGTTATTTTCCGTATCTTTTTTTGCTCCGTTTAATAAAATTGATCCACCTCTGTTCTGTTTCTCCTTCTTCTTCTTCTTTCATCTTATTCTGCATCTTCTTCTTCTTTCTAAGTATTGCGAGAACGTAACGGTATATTGCAAGTAAAAGTTCGAAACGACGCAAGTATTTTTACGCGTTCAGATTATTATACCCGGAAATAAAAAAATATTTTGCTTATAACGATCACAGGACCTCAGATTACCTGAAGCACGCCACTCTAAAATCTCTTGCTCTCACTTGCTCGCTTTCACTCTTGTTCGCAGCTATCACTCGCACAGTCTCTCGTTCTCATTCGCTCACGCTGGCGCTCACGGCTCACATATTCTCGCGCATTCGCTCCATCCTTGATGCTCACGAAGCATTCCCTTTCGCGCAGCTTCACGTTCGCACGATTCGCGTGCCCGTGCACGTACGCGACCATCCCAAGGCCGTTCGTTCGCGAATTTTCCCCTGTTGCACGCGTTCTTCGTGGTCTCCCGGTTGTCCTTCTTCTTTCTCCCACTTTCACTATCTTACCTGGACAACAATTGCTTCTTCTTCTTCTTCTCTGTCTGGTCGACGGTTGCTTGGGATCGTGTACAACTGCATGGGCACGCGTTCACACTCGCTCGAATATCCTCTTTTTCGCCTAATTTATATCCTAGTCTCATAGACCCTATATTTATTATTTATAATATTTATATATATATATAATATATATAATATTTAGCATTTAGTTTTTTATTTCTCTCTTACTCTCTGTGCATCTTCAGTTCTCTTCGTCGATTCTTCTCTCCATGTGATTTTCCTCGCTCTTACAGCGGCCCACCGCGCGAGCCAGCGCGAACTCGCCGAGCGTTTTCGCGAAAACGCCGTGTTCGACGTTGTCTCGCGAGGAGAGGACCGCTCCCATTTGCTCTAGTAACCCTTTCACTCGTTTCTTCTCTCGCGCTCTCTCTCTCTCTCGCTCTCTCTTTCTCTCTCATGTACATTCCCGCGGCTGTTCTCCCATCGACAACCGCGAAACTTCGAAAACTGTGCACGTGTACAACGGGGAGGGGCGCGAAGCGGCCAGGCCGTTGTCTCTATTTTTCCCGTCGACCTCGCCGCTCCCCTCCTAAAAATTTTCTTCCTCCTTTTTGTCTCTCTTCATCATACACTCCAGACTCTCTGTATGTATATATAATATATATAATATAACTGTTTGTAATAATTATATTTTGTTTGTCCGCTTACGAGCTAATAGTTTCCGTGCTGACGACCAGCACAAGTTGCGCGCATTTCTATTAATCCTTACGTCTCGAGTAAGTTTCGCCGTATTTTTTTTAGTGTGTGTATGTTTCTGCGTGTGTGTGTGTAGTGTAACATTATTCTGTGTATCGTGTGCACTTCTGTATGTATACATATACATCTCTATATATATGTATATATATTTGCTTGTGTATGTATATATACGTGTTCGTTCAGAGATACGTATGCACTATCCTCCTCGGGAGGAGTTTCTTTTGTGTCTCTTCACTTTCTTGTGTACAATGTATCACTAATCCGGGGTGGCGGGGTTCAATCCGACCGCCCTCCCCGTTTTCTTTGTCAGACCAATCGTCTTTTCTTCCGATTCCGTTAATCGCGTTCGATTAAACGAGGAAGGGGACTTTTATTCTGTTTTTTTTATTCGCGTTGTCGCGGCTTGCTTGCGACAGCCGCCGTTTTGTGGACCGCGTTTACGCACGTCTCAGACGCGTGTTCTCCGGTGTGTGTGTCTGCCTTAAACGTTACGGGAGCTAAGATTAGGGGGACCTTAAACTGGTTTCGTAGGTATGTATATATGTATATAGATTAGTTTGTTGGGCCTGGGACCGCGGGCCGGGGTTGCGCCACGGCTACGAAACGTCAGAACCGGGCCCCGGGTCACCGCGGCCCGTTATCTCGGCCCTTGTACTAAAAAAACCATAGTACCTTGCGTCGAGCCAGGATGACACGGTCCCGGAATGAAGCCGGGACACGCGGCAACCGGCTGCGCGTCAGTTAAGCAGTCGCGATTCATTAACATTATGGCACGTCTCAGGGGTGGCAGGCTGCTCGCGGTGACAACGCGTCCTGAGAATTCGGAGAGAACGACGTTGTCGGTGCATAAAACGCGTCGACCGACTGGAAGCGTGGTTCGATGATGATCCAGGTGGAGGATCCAGGATCGAACAGGCTGCCAGGCGAGCGGACAGTGTGTGTCGTTCTAGGAACTCTAGTGCCAGGACCGAAGTAGGAACAACGTGATCAGCGGTGCTACGTAGACGCCCCGCTGCGCTAGAAGACCATCGTCACCGCGGCTACCCTCGCCACGCACCGTCTAACGGATTTCTAGATACGTATGAAGTCTGTTTGTGATTCTCCTGGATCAGGTTCACCGTTGTATCGGCCACGACGATTTGGCCGTTACGTGGCCGGGCTTCAACTGACGGGAGATCTTGGAAAGAAGACCTTCCGAGACCTCGCCGTTCATTTCGAAAGATTCTAACTTGTACTGCTGAGAAGTGAGTGATTGCGCGGGTGACCACACTTGGACGCCTACGAACGACGCACGTGCCAGGACCATCAACGATCGTTGAACATGGTTGATCGTCCCTGTGCGACTGTTCTTTAGACCTTGTCAGAGTTACCGATCATATCGTCGGCCTTCCTCTTGACGCCGCGGCCTTCAGGATGCTGCTGCTGTTGCTGCTGTTGTTGTTGCTGCTGTTGCTGCTGCTGCTGTTGATGGTGATGAAGACCAATGCTGGACGACGCTTGTTGCTGCTGATCGCCGAGTGATGCAGGTCGCTCGCTGTTTTGCAGCGACTGCTGGTTCAGGCGTTCAGCTTGCTGCTGCAAGCTCGTCTGCTCGGACGTCCAAGGGGTCCACTCGTCTCAGTAGTAACTGAACTTTCAGGGTTGCTGATTGTTCTGCTGGTTGACCACGTGCTGTAAGGTGAAACTCAGCGCGCGCGGGTCCCCGTGAAGCCTCAGCGCCTGCTCTAGCCGTTGCTCCTGCAGTCGCAGCGCTTCTCCTGAGAAAGAAAGACACCCTGTCATCTCTTGGATCTTTGAGAAAGTTAAGGAACCGAGTGAAATTTAGGCCGCTATTACACGAGGACACTCATCACGTCGTGGGGCATTGAAATCATATGGAGCCTCTTACACGAGGACACTGGCGGCGGACACCAAGTGTCCTCGTGTAATAGCGGCATTAGAGCGTCGGATCTTTTCAGATGTTTCATTCGCTACAATTTAACTGTGAGAGTGTAAAAGATGCATCTACAGATTGCCAGGAATTCACGTATCGATTGGCCCAAGTATAGAGTTTAAACACCCTCAGGTATTAAGACGCTCTATGATGCTTGGAGATTGATCCACTTATCTATCGATCCAAATATAGAGGATAGACTAATGGATGAGCCTAGTTGCGTTCCGGACTCACCAAGGTCCGATGGTAAGGTGTCTTGTTGGGACATCTGTTGGTTCGTGTGATGTCCAGGCATGCCGGAAGTGCTACCTCCGTTATGCTGTCCCAAGTGATGTCTCACGTCTCCGCCGACCGCAGAACTCGCGGCTGCTGCCGCCGCTTGCGTTACCTGGAGCAAAACGTAACACACTGTCCCTTTAGCTAGAACGTTTCAGAGGAGCTTCAGGCGTCTAGATCTTTGTTTGATCAAGCGTCAGCTTCGACACAGAGAGCAACAGGATGGAGTGTGTCCACTTACAGCCAGTCTTAGCGCAGCTTCCGCTTGAGAACGCAACAAGGCTTCCGCCTGGTGCATCCTCAGCGTCTGTTCTGGTCCGGTTGCTTGCACTCCCTGTTGTTGCGGTCCCGTCGATCCTTGCGCGCCCCCGCTCATGTCACCGTTGTTGCCCATCCTCATCGCCGCCGCCAGAGACGCCATGTCCACCGGCGATAGGTTCGGCGATACCGAATTTTGCAAACCTGCCGAACATGATAACAATTTGTCCTCGATTAGCTTGGGAACTTTGAACACGAATAGATTCGGGAGACAGCTTTTCTAGGCCAGGTAGCTACTTTTGTTACATGGGAAGCTATTCTCATTAAACTGTCTCATTAAAACGTGAATTGAAAGCGTCAAGTAAAAATGGATGAATCGCCGCCACAATAGCATCTCCAAAGCAGTTCTTTTCTCTCAATTCCGAGTATAATTCCCTTTGATCAATTTATCGCTCGCGAAGACGCTCGAGCATTATCATTCGCGTCGCCGAACTAGCGCCACGATGTATTTGTTGATCTACGCGGGCCATGCTCGGGCAGATAAGAAAAATCCTTGCCGGGTGAAAAACAACATAATTGTAAATCAAACGTGGTTTATCGGCAAAATAATTGGAACGAGTCCGCTGATGCTAGCGAGCGTCGCGCGACACACGATAAGCGGTATCGACGTCCTTGAACGGTGTACAGCGAGAGCTAAATCCCGATGGATTCGACGACCAGATTCATTGTTGATCGTCGATGTTTAAGTTGAAATTTGTCAGATGATTCTTAACAGCAACAACGATTATAGTTGTTCAGCGTTGAACTACACGCTGTGCACTAACGGTGTCGATGTTTCGACTGTCAACGAGGATACTGTCAAAACGATTCTTACCCGCTGACGCGACCGCGGCTGCCATCACTGCCATGCGTTGCTGCTGCGATTGCATCTCGTCGTGGTACTGTTGCGCCGTGCCCGGTTGGCTGCCCGCACGCAACATCTCGCTGAGTTTGTTGCCGCTCGGTCCCGGCGACGCCATGTTGTTATTATTGTTGTTGTTGTTGTTGTTCAGCAGACCGGTACCTGCGCAAAAGTCTGCTCCCGTTAATATACGCGGGCCGATCAGTCGTCGTGCGTTCGCGAGTCTTTCTTTTTCTTTTAGTGGGCGCTAAACTACATCGCTAAGAACAGCATTTTCACGGGTGGTCATCATCTCATCTGTGTTCGGTAGTTCACAAAAAAAAAATGTAGAAGAGAAGAAGCGGTAGTAGAAGTAGAAGAAGAAGAAGAGACGTTCTTATCACAACAAACAAAACCAGAGACGTTCGTCCATGATGTACGGGAATTACTCACACAAGAATTCGTAGGTGCTTTATTTTTTACTCTCCAGAATAATAATCAGTGTGTATATTATTAACACGTTTTGCTACAATCGCTGGCGTTGGCTGGCCTGAGCTCGGCGTGTGTGTGGGTCACATTAGTTTTTTTTTTGATACATTACAACGAACGTGTGGTATATGTGTGTACGTTTGAGATTATGTTTCCGTCTCTGCTGTGTGTGTGCGTGTATGTTTGATGAAGTTTGATGATGTGTTGGAGGGTGTTGTCTGCGCGTTTGGTCTATTATGATTTCTGTGATTCGGTGGGGAAGAGAAATATATACGCTTTCTTAGGTGTATCGTTTTTTTTAAGGATAGTCGTTACTACTAAGACTGTCAACGGGCACTCTAACGATCATTCCACTGACGACCGTTTGCAAGAAGACGGAGGAACAAGATCGGAGCGTACCAGGTTCACTACCGGCCGACGATAGTCTTCCGTTTCCACTGCTGCTGTCCGAGTGAGCCGACGGCGACGGACACATCGGTGGTTGTTGCAAATTTTGAGGTCCGCCTGTTTGGCTTCCCAACACACCCAATCCCGCACCTGCCGGACACCAGAACCTCGTTATGATCATCGTTCGTGCTTATCGGTTACGATTGTAATAATATTGTACAATTATACACAACGAGCGGTGCTAGGATCTAGCCTACACGCTATTCTCGATCACACGCTCTCTCGTATATGCAGGTTACATATATATACGTAGGCGGTGTTTTGTATATACATATGTATATATGTATATATATAGACTAGTTTGCTTATGTTATTCGTTTGTTTTTTTTTATATTGTTTGTTTGGACGACTGTGGTTGTTCGTTACCTAAACTCGAAGACGCGAGGATCTCCCTTTCCCGCCTCTCGGCGGCCGCGCGGCTTAAAACGTACTGCGCGGCGAACTGGTGTTTCGGGTCCATTCTCATGTGCTCCATGTGACTCAACAAACCTTAACAGCAAAGCAGAGGCGATCTCGATAGAGTTCGTTATGGTCAGTACGTCGGGCGACAGATAACAATTAATAGTAAACGGATCGAACCCGGACATTCAGAAAATCGAAACGAAATGATATTGTACGACATATATAAAGGAAGAAACAAATGCAAAAGTAACTGGTAGTAGAAGAAGAAGAAGAAGAAGTAGTAGAAGAATAACATGATGAAATTATATTGATAGTATATGAACGAGTATAATTGATTTATCGCATATATGTATCTCAGCATCGTTTTGCAGCAAAGAAGGAGGATATACTTACCGCTCTCATGAGTGAAGACGGCTTGGCACACCGAGCACGGCCACATCCTGAGGCTTGAGCTAAGCTGACTGGTCTCAGGATGACAGGCCAGGTGCTTCCTAAGACTACCCTCGTTGACGTAGTGTTTTCCGCACACTGGACACGGGTGGTTGGCGGTCCGTCGCTTCGCTAGGTAAACCCCGGCAACGGAGGTTGTGCAGTCAGCGGAGGGAACAATAGGGCGACACAATTTCAAGGTCAATGCTAAGCAGGATAAAGCTTCCCAAGGAGAACGAAAGCCACCGCCTCCATATATATATATATATATAGATATATCATATATCGTATATCATATATCATAATCATATAATATCATATCATATCATATCATCACCATATATATCATGTATCTCTCTCTCTCTCTCCCTCTCTTTCTCTCCCGCTCTCAAAAAATCGTGTCTCGTTTAATCAATAATCATTCTTCTCTTTTTTTTTCGGTATACTTCTATCTATCTTTTTTTTTTTTTCTAAAGAATCTCTTCATCTTCATTCCATCTCCTCGTCCTCCCTCTTCCTCCTCCACCTTATTTCTCACGCATTCGCGGGTACACACGCGCGTGTACGTACGTCGACATTCCGGTCGACCTCGAAGGCGAAGGGAGAATCCTTGCAGACACGGATAGCCGAGGACCAGAGGAGAGCACTGACCTCGGACGCACCGCGAGCTGCTTCTGCCGTTTGCTGGCTCCCTTTCACGAGCGAGGTCGTCGGCCCAAAAACCCAAGATGCACACGCACGTACGCGCGCGCGCACACGCACGCACGCACGCTCATAGACGCACAAAGAAAAGTTCTCGACGACGAAGCTCTCTAATCTTTTCTACTTTATTCGCTCTACGTCTATTGTTCCTATATATATCGTTTATTTCGTTCGTTCTCTCTTATCATCGACAACGTTTCTCTCCCAGCCTCACTTCTCTCGTTTCGTCGTCTCGCCGAGCAGACCGACCTCTAGATCGCACATCCATTTTTCATCTCTCCCCTTTTCTATAATACTCTTTGACAGTTTCGATCTTTTACATTCGATCTAGCCGTTCCCTCGCTTCTCCTTCGTTTCTACCTCCGTCTATCCTCTTCCAGGTCTTTCTCTCTTCTCTATTTCTCGCACTTTCGTTCAGGACCCACTTGGTTCTACTTGCTCTCTGTCTAATTCCTTGAGACAACTTTGTTTCTCTCTCTCTGTATATCTTTCCTCTGTCGAGGGTTGTTGTCAATGAACGGGTCGAGTTCGATAGAGAAGAACTCTGAATGAAACGCAAGATGTAGGACGTTTCTCACCCCGGCACATCTAGCTGGCTGTCTCGTCTGGTTGGAAGACGATGGAGGAAACGAGACGACGCGCATCGAAAAACGGGACACCCGCGCGACAGATAGAGTTCGCTGTCTTTGTCGATTGTTCTTCTCTGTACGTCTATCTAATATGAATTCTCTAAGATCAATACGCGCACGCATTCTACGCGTACGCGTATGTATACAGGCCCACACACTTGACAGAACACGCACAAAACGAGAACGAGAACACCACCCTTACTCAAGCACCGGTTCGCTTAAATATACAGTATACGTATATAAGCTTGTACGCATATACATATACGATATATATATTGCGTGTACAGGCTGTCGTGCGACGCGTGATAGCGCGACCGTTCAACCAGCGATTCCACGTGAAAAAGATAAATCAGAAGCCGGAGAACAAAATTTCTGTAAGCTCCCCCGGGCTCGGTTGACTTTAAAAATTTTCGTAAACACGGGTCAATGTTTACAGGGAAAATTGTTAATTCTCCGATCAATATTTGACCGTGCATCCGCGAACGCGAGGACTGCTTCCATCGTTTGTTTCGTGTTATCGATTCGAGTAGCGATGTTATTGAACTTGCAAGATAGCCGGAGGGTTAAATTGAATTGCTATCGATCAAAAAATATTTGTCCGACCCGGTATGCCTGTCAGTTCACTCGCTGACACGTGTATTAAACACATTTTCAAAGCCAACCCCTCTGGAAAAGGAGTTCTCTACGAACAAATTTCTGTTCTCCGCTCTTGACTACAGTAGTGCCTCGATGCATGTGAAAACTTCGAACTGTGTATTGTCGTATCGTGTACGGACAGTATTAATTGATTTCTTGTTGTTACCGTCGAACGTAGAAAAGTATAGCAAATTAAACATCGATGGATCAATACTGCTAATTTAGTGACAAAACTCTTTTGTTTTTAATTATTTTGTTGTGAACCTGTTGTCATATTCGTGACACCTTTCTGATTGAAACGAGTACAAACACGATACAATTTGGATCGTATTTGTCTGCTTAATCCGCAATACAGTGGAGCCTCTATTTCTAGATTGAACAATTGAGAAACATATAGAGAATTCTTCAGTGAAACACATATAGACATCACCGGTTCGAATAATAGAGGTTCTGTTATATCGTGGATTGAACAACTAAACATGGACCAAATTGTATCGTGTTTGGTCTCATTTTAATCAGCACAAAGTCGGCAATCTTTTGGTACAGTTTTACGACCAAATAATTAACTACAAAGTTTTGTCAATAGCTTAACACAAACAGACATTAGTCTGATCGAATAAATAAAATCAAGCATCGCGTTATCTACTTTTTGGGTACTGTAAGGGTTACGTCCTGCGAACGAGGATGAATTTTTCAGAAACATGTCGTACATTTCTTTCACATGTATAAAGGCATTACCACAACGCTTTTTTTTCGCGAGATCGCCGTTTAGGCGAGCACCCAACGAATCGCACAACAGCCCGTCCATAATATTATATATATTAGCCAGTAGTAGTGTACGCAAAGTATTAGTCGGTGAGTGCGCTCTACCTGTGCTACACCCCTTTTTCCGTTTTCCAGCGCAACAACAGAGTATATACGAAGAAGTGACAGGACAATGTGTGCATATCGCCCGCGCCAAAGCAAGTTTCTTAGGTGGGGGTGGGGGGGTGGGGACGTGAAACGTACTTAAAGACTATAAGGACGAACCACCCCTCGTTCGTGTCTCCCGATGAGCGGTTGTTCCACCACTTTCTCACTCTCTTTCTCGCCGTCTCCATTTGCTCTGCCTTTCGCTCTCCCTCTCGTTCAATCTCACTCTCTCCCCCCTCTCTCACGCGCTCTCTCTCTCTCTCTTGCATTCGTTCGTCTCTCGCTCTGTTTTTAGACTTACTCGCGCAATTAAGGCACCCTCGTTACGTCTATCTCCGTTCTTTCTTTCTCCACGAAGGAATCCGCGCGAGAAACCCTACGGCCCGCTCGTTAGCTGTTAGGTAGTGTTAGACGAATGGAGCTTACCCGGCGGAAGTCGGTGACCCGGCAAGGAGGAACCAATCGTCGTCGAATACCCCAGGTATTCTTCTAGCTACCAGACTCTTTCTTTAGTCTCTGTTTGCCATAGCGAGTGAACCATTCGATTCGCAAGATCTCCGATTGGTGTCCTCCTCGCCGTCCCCGGAAAGACCCAAAAGCGCGCTCCGTTAGGCGTGTTATAGCATTAGTGCGTCGGCCCGTGGATCACCGTGCTCTATGTCGTTTGGTACCGTTTACTGATCATTGTTTCTCAGACTAATTTTGACTGCTCAACATTTCCCGAAATAAAACACCGGAGTAAATTTCTATTCGGAGCTAATCTTTCCAGAATGGAACGTTAAGAATAAACTCAATTTCCTGAACAGTGCATAAGGCCCACTTATTCCTTTCGTCATAAAATCACGCGATAGTCTGTCAAACTTTTTTCAATTTGTTCCATCATTCCTTTCGGACTACTGAACACAAGAACAGGGGCCCTTAATCAACGTAATAACACCGCGGACGGCCATAGGGGCGGTCGGTATGTCAAGTCGCACGAGATCCCCCGAAAATCTATAATTTCCGATTGATCTATAGTCTCTGAATAACCAGTAATTACAAAGCGCATTGGCGATCGGCTGGGCCTAGAAGAGAGCCACGCGATAGACAGGTGTACGGTTCGCCCCCCGCCCCCCCCCCCCCCCAGTGTACACTCTGGATTCGGAACGAGAAACAAGAGAAAACAAGAAACAGAAGCAACGGAGAAAGAAAGAATGACACGGACGATGAATCGAGGGTGCTCGATTATCCGTAGATACTTACTGGCAACGCCGGAGGCATTCGGGTCCTTGTGGGTGTGCTTCATGTGCTCCATAAGAGCCTCGCCGCTGAGGAAGAGTTTGTGGCAGACAGGGCAGCTGGTTGCGTTCGGGCCGCCGATCAGAGTGGCGTGTTGCTGGAACACAACACGCTGTTGCAACTCCTTTTTTGCGGGGGCCGGAAGAAGAAGAGACCGGAAGCAGGCACACGCGGCGCACCCGGTAGAGAGCAGCCGACCCACAGAATACCACCGCAGAGTGTCGCGAACCAGAAGCGCAGGACAGGCAGCGCACAGAACAGAACACGATTGACCAGTGAGAGTTAGGGCACCGATTTGCCTCCGCCACCACGGACTATTACTTTCTAAATTTACTTTTTTTTTTTTTTATTCGCTTTTCTTTTCTTTTTTTTCTCTCTCGACTTTCATCTCTGTCTTTTCATCTCTGTTTTACTCTGTTTGCAACAGGGAATTCACCTCGAGTGTCTGGTCCAGGAACTTACGGGATTGAGGATACTCAAAAGTACATCTCGACGCGTAGGGTCCAACGGGATTTTCTGTTAACACTCGAGCTACCGGCCGGGCCCCGTTTTTTTTTTTTCGTAGAAGACGTAATAACAGGGAGATTCTATCTCTTCTATGTTACAATTGTAATAATCGAATTAATGAAAGCGAAACCGAATGCTTGAAACTTTCTGCATACTTAAAATCTCACTTGAATATTTCAGGACAATGATCAGTTTCGAAATCTGATCAAAATATAATGTCACTCTATTTTCAAGAGGGTGTTAAAATAGTATTTTGTCTATTACTGTTTCAAAGATTTGCAGTAATTAATTTTTATGATGTCATCGTTCATTGAAACTTATAGTTTCAGTGACTGGAAATGCGAAGAGGTGGGTCTTGACCCTCGGTTGCTCGAGTGTTAATTAATCCTCAGGATCTAAACCCTGGATTGAAGGGTGCAAAGTTTAGACGAGATCAACCCTCAACGTAAAATCGTCTGATTTTTGGTTGATCCCTTAGGTTCCCTTTAGTAAAAAAAAAAAAAGAAAAGTAAATAGACATGTACACATTTAATCAAAACCGTAAGAACTATGGAACTAGCCACATTATTCTTTGCAAATGATTTTTGATCCCTTTCGAAGCAAGTAGAAAAACGAAAAATGACAAGACATCTTAAAATTTGATTAATTCTTTCTTGACAAACCAAAATTCAATGAAAAACCATAAGAACCACTGTGAAACTTGCAAACGGTTCCTGCAGAAGGCACATAACCACTGATCGTAAAGCTACTTGGGCTAAATCAAAGTCTACGTCCATCGTTCTGAAACCACAATGAAATTAGAAGAAGCTACAGTCGACTATTTTTCAGTTGATAATGTTCATTTACCGCGCTAGTCGAGATGAACGTTCTCAGGGACGCAAAGGTGAAGCATAGAAGGTGCAGAATGGGAACGGGATCGGTACTCGTCACAGCACAAGGGAGTAATGACGAGTGTTTGGTTACAGGTTCGACTAATCCGTTTGTGTTAGGCGGTGAGAGATGGTGAAATGACGGAAGGACGTGTAATTCGAGGAAGGCAGAAGGAAGGAGAAAGCGAAGCCCAGACAGGCGAATGTATAAAAGCGCAAGGCCCGAAGATCGATTGGGAACCACACGAGAAAAGATTTGTATTTGCTGCGCGGTAGATCTCGCGCAGCTGCTGGATCCACGGATCCGATCAATCTTGGCGGGCCTCGCCGATTTTGAACGGGAATGCAAAGCATAGATCACAAACTAGCTACTACGACACAATCACTGATGGCCTCTGTTGCTATTGTTGCACATTGTAATGTTACTCGCTTAGAATTTCGAGCGTTTAAGGTAAACACGTGAAAGAAACGTGAAAAATCTAGTTAAACGGCAACAAAGGCCATTGTTTGAACAGGTAAAATATGAAGTGATATAAACGAAATTCGACGTCCTCATGGAAAAGTATCTGTCTTCGTCATTTTGGTGCGTGACCTCGTGTTTAAGGAACAGTTTCGCGGTCGTCGTGTACGTATTTTTTCGACCCACCCGTTTTTCGTTTTGCTCTACGACGAACACGCTCTCTCTCTCTGTTTCCCTTCAAGATTCTCTTTTTCTCCTCGCCTCGATCGCGCCGCGCTCTCTCTCTCTCTCTCTCTCGCTCTCTGTCTCTCACGTTCTTTCTGTTAGAAGAGAGCGAGCACGAAGGTCGGTTTTATATACGCACACGAGAGAGGCGGTAGGGGCACGCGGCGAGGAAAAACATGGTGGCCAACCTTGTTCAAAAGAGTGCTTAAAACGGCGAGAAAAAGAACCACGAAGGAACGGAAAGAAGAAGGAGGTAGGAGGAGGGTGGGTGGGAGGTAACGAAAGGCTAAAACGAGACCAGACGGCAATGACCCGAAAGTTTTGGGGTCTTCACTCGCCTCATTCCCTTCTTCCTGCCAACTCCCCGCCCCCGACATCGATACAACGCATCCTTCTTCTCCTTTTTCTTCCTCTTCTCGATCCTCTCGGTCCTCTTGTTTATCCTTTTTCGTCAGTCTTTCCCCCCCCCCTCCCCCACTCTCTCGCTCTCTATCTCCGTCCGTCGACGTTCTCCTTCGGTTCCCAGGGAGGGCGACTCGTGCCCTTCTTTTTTCCCGGACCTGGGACAACCGCGACCGAGTTGAGGCGATCAACGAACCAAGGAGAGGAGCCGAATCTCGGGCAGGACCACCAGCCTAAAATAAGACCAGGCGTCGTCGACCTTACGCGCGTTTTCGCCCGGCCAATTCCCTCCTCGCTTCTCTTCCTCATCGTCTTCTTCTTTCGATTCGCTTTCCACTTTGCTGCCAAGCAGAAGCGGGCTTCGCTTCTCTCCCCTTTCGCGAACATTTTGCTATGTATTTTTAGCGACCCCTGCCATCCCCCGTCGCACTTCCCCGCCGGGAATCGTCAGACGTTGGATCACGCGCAGTTTTTCGCGCGTCGCGCCGCGCCACGCCGAACTGAGATCATCATACTGAACGATGCGCGTCCACTTCGAGGCCGCGCGAGGTTTTCGCGGTTTCTTTTATCCGGCCGGTGTATATTTTACCGGCGCCAAGGCCCCGTTTCTTTTCCCGGCCTTTTGTTCGAGAACGGATGAACCTCCTTGACCCGGGACAACCAGTGAATGACATCACCGAGGGGAACCGGGAACCGAAATTCTGCTCTTAGGGGGTCCTTGCCCTCTGCTCCTCTACGCCCACGTTTTATCCCATCTCTCTCTCTCTCTCTCTCTTGTTGATCGCCTTTCAACGGGTTAGACGATATTCTTTTGAAGGCGCAGGCCTCCTTCCTTTCGGCCGGGCCGGTCTTCTTTCTTCCCGGACCTGGGGCAACCTCGGGCAGCTTGCACCAGGCGAGGAAGACGCTGAAGTCGACGTCGTCCGCCGCCGCTGCAGCATGCAAGTTATTCTCGGAGGGAGGCTGCGGTCCGTAGGTTCGACGCCCCGACCTGGCCCAACTGGAAAAAACCGGTTTCTTCGCTGCACTCTTCCTTTTTTGCCTGCATCCTCGCTTTTTGCACCGCGAATACCACGGCTCTACTCCCCTGCCCTGTCTTTCTCTCTTTCTCTACGCTCTTTCTCCTCCACTACTCTCGACCCTCCCCCCCCCCTCGCCTCTCACCGCCCAACCTCTTTCTCTCTTCTTCGCTGTGCTTGCCGTTTTCTTCTTCTCCTTCTTCTTCGTCGGCAACCTCTCCTTCCTTCTTTCTCTCCGTGCAGAGCACGCTCTCTCCACCAGAGTGGATGCAGCGTGGGCGAATCCCCAAGGGACTTTATGATTCGCCGTGACCAGATTCATCTCTCGGCTAGAGTCCGCGCGGACGATGCCCGCTCGACCATTCCTCTCTATCCCCAATTCGAGACTCTTCCTGGTCCCTCGACTGCATCCGTGTCGATGACGATTCCTCGTGATGTACCGGCATCCTGGTTTTTCCAGTCTACGCGGGAGTTCTTTTGTTTCGAGGTAGCTAACCGTCTTACCGCGGAGGTTACAGTATTCAAGCTTCTCCTTGTGCTAGTTCTTTTATTCGGTTGCTCATTGTTGAGAGGCAGTGGTAACTGAAGCGTAGGTGGAAGATTTTTCAAGTCTCGCCTCTTGTACTATTTCTTTTGGTTGGTAGCACTTCGACCTTTTATTCTATCGTAGCATTGGAAGGATTCATCTATACTGTATGTGGGAATATTGTATGTATACATATAGTATGTAACATTGAAAAGATTCATTCGTAAATAAACTTCATAGGAGACAGAACGTTTCTCCTTATGCTATCTATTTTATACACTATCATAGAAAATCATAGAAAAATTCTTCCAGGTCTTTTCCTTCGTGCTGCTGTGTTCTTCATTTTACGTCACAGCACAGGATTCGCTTGTACACAAGATGTGTGTAGCACAAATACAAATGTGTACAGCTTTTCAAGTCTTATTTTCTTTAGTGTCGTAGGAAAGACCACTGGTAAAGGTAACTGCTTGCCCACGTGGAAGACACTACTTTGAAAATTTCTGGAGGATGTAAAGAAAGCGGTTACTGATGCGTTTCTTGCTTCTTAGCTGCCTGGCAGGGTATAGTGTTTCCTGGGAGTCATAGTCTCTCCAGTTTCAGCCGTCATTTTTGCCCTGCTCGTTCTCCAGGCTTTAGATCCTCTTCCCGAGTAATTGTTTAAGAGACTTCGCTGCTAACCATCTGTTAGCTCCCTTCGATTGTTACCAAACATGAAAATCTTTACAGAAATTGTAACCGACTGTACGTATACGATTGAGGATGCTGTTTTCGTTTTTTTTTCCTAGATCATTAAAGATTTTGTTCATTCGCAGAAGGGACACTTCTTCTGTTCTCTGCTGAAGATGGAGATGTCCGTCGGTTTTTGCGCAGTTTTCGTTAGGACGAGGTTGACGGCAGTGCGAGGAACGCTGACATTGTTGTTTACGGCGACGTACGGAACGATCACGATCGTTGTTTTTCTATTCGATGATTCTTGAAGCGGCTCGAAGCGGTCTCGGGCCAGGGAGTGGCATAAAAAGGAAGTGGGTGTGAGCACACGCGAACCGATGCGTGACGCTGGGCTCGATGGAGCCATTTTGTGTTCACGGAAAGGGACCATCTTTGATCGGCCCGAGGGAGTTCGCTCGCGTGTAATTGTCCCGCGAGCTTCGGAGATCGAGAAACACCGTTTTGCCCCGGAAATTAATGCGTTCGAAGAAACCGCCTCGCATTTAAACAGCACTGCATGTTCCCTGACGCTGTCCAATCAAGAAAATCCCAAAAATACATCCCGTGAATAACGAACCAAGTTCAATTCAAAATTTTAATCCCTTAACTCTTTCTGAACCTCACTAACCAAATTAGCTGCTCAAGCCGACTATAATTTTTGATTCTAAAGAAAACTTGTTGATCAAACATTTACATTAAATTACAGGACTAGCCAACAGATAGAAATTCCTACAAAAGGATATCAATAATTATTCGAGACACTAAAGATATGTAATTTTAAGACAAAAATAGTCCACTAAAAATGTATTACTCCATTACGAATTAGGCAAGAGATCTAAATTTCTATGTACTAATCTGTGATATAATATCAGCTTGCATGAATCCTCTGACAGTGCTTGTTCTCTAGTGTTTTTTTTTCCTTTTCGAACGCAGTTTGCGGGCAAGCCCCGTGACCAGATAAAAGCTCGGCAAAAATTGCCTTGGGCCGAGACAGCATCTCTTTTCTCCGGAGCAAAAGCGATAAAGTCCGAAGGCCGTTCTCGCGGCGCGCAATTCTTTTCCCGTCATTTCTCTCCTTTTTTTTCCCGGTTTGCCAGCCGTCTCCTTTCCTTGGCTCTCTTTTAGCCGCAACGAGGCCGCGAGCCTCGCCGGCAGACAACCTTCGCGCCATACAACAAACCAACTCCGCGAAAGATATCCGTCTTTTGCTCTTTTATCCTCCGCTCTTCGGCCACGACGCCACCGTCGTTGCCTGAGTTTCGCAACCGGGACCACGGAATTGTCTTCGATTTTATCAATCGGGACTACCGAGATTTTTCTGCACGCGAAGCGTCCCAAAGAACACCACTGTACGCCATTTTCCTTCATCTATCAGCAGAAGACGATCATTCAATTTTTGTCTTTAATTTTTGCTCAGCTCTCGGTAGATAAGATTTTTTCTATTCTTTCAATTGCTTCTAGGTGAGATTTCTCTTTTTTTTTTCATTATTTCTGGGTGAGCAATTATTTCTATTTTTTGCAATTCTTTCTAGATGATATTCTTTTTATATTATAGATGAAATACTTTTTCAATCCTTCCTATTCTCTCGATGTTCTCACAATGAGATAAGGTGTCCGGAATTGTGTTCCAAAATATAAGATCTTCACAATGACACAGGACCCCCACAGAAATAGCACTCGGAAAATATTCTTTCAATTTTAATAGAATATCTTATCGGATTTCTGAATAATTCCCTTCGTTTTTGACAGATTGTTTTGAAAGATTGAAGCTCGTCTTCTCGATGAAATCCTGAACAATTTATGTCGATATTTGCGGATGAAGGATCCTGGAACGGGACGTTTCAAGTCATGTTCCTTTAATAGTCAGGATTAAATTTTGCATAACGATTCTTGACACCCGTATTGTTAATTCTTTCCACATTCCTACTTTTCAAGCAATCGTTCAACGTCCACAATCGTCTCAATTGTTAGATAAAATTTTTCATTGTTATTCCCAGCAGTTTTTCCAAACGCATCACGGACGTTAATTGTAATTTGCGCTCGGTATGAATAATAATCTCCTCGTTACGTCCCACAGTAATCAGCTCAAGCTTTGCTGGGCTTGCGTGTTTGCTCGGGCGACAATGAAGGGTTTCGACGGTGATATCCGGTTATTATAGTTCGCCGTTGAAAAAAAAAGTGTTGCCGTAGGTCGACTGGCGAAAATAATCCGCGATTTCTTTGATCGTGTTTGGTTTCTCGCCCCGACGCTTTCGCGATTATTATTTCACTCTCTTTTATTTTTTTTCATCTGCCGGCGTGTCACGCGCTGGTAATCCGCGCGTTATGCGTGTCCGATCAGCCTCGGGCACGATAAAAATATCAAAAAGAAAAAAAAAATGGAACCGTAACGGGAAAGGGTTGAATCGGGAACAATGTTGCGCCAATAGCGGTCGGGAGACCGGGTGAAAAAAAAACGATGGGGTGTCGCGGACAATAGCCAGCAAATCTCCCACCCTTGTACGCGGCAATGATTTCATTAGGTTCGCCCCGTGTTCGGTGATCGAGAGCGAGGCGACGAGGGTTGCTTTCCAAGAGAGGGAGGGAAAAAAAAGGGCCCGCAGGGGCGGAGTCTCTGTGTGAAAAAATTAATAGGGCCACCGGTCGAGAAGAAAAAATGTCGGAGCTTCTGGGAGGGGTGAGAACGAGGGGATAATTCGCGTTTCTTTCGATAGACAATTTTTGGTAATTATACAGATCGGAATAAATCGATTTTTACGAGCTTGAAGAGCTTTATGAACTATGGAAAATCAATGTTCTTAGTAACTTTGCTGATCGCCTACTCAATTTTTATAAAAATCATTGAACGAGAGAAAAAGACTGCTTCTACACTTGTCCTTCGTCTAGGTTTCAAGGTTATAGATTTCTTTTGTAATATGTTTATTATTGTAACATTGAAGCTACGAACGAGACAAGTTCAACGATGTGTAATAGTTGAACTTTAAACGACCTTCGTCGGAGTTATTCTTATCAGACTGCAATTTAACGTTCTAATAGACTGAACGCGGATTATTTATTTATTAAACTCGATGCTATTGATTTATTGATATTACTGCACTAGAATAGAATACTGATGAACGTGTCCAACATGATGGCCGGTGTCAATGAGACATTTGATGAACAATGTTACGCAGTACTTTATAGATTAAAATTGTGCAAAAATAAAAATCCTACCATGTTACAAAAATTATAATGAAAGATCCGATAGCTGGACCACAAATAACGGAACCGCTCTAATTTTTCGTTTCAGACGGCCGTGTATAATTACCAAAACCTTTCGCCGAAAGAATTCTTCTTCTGCGAGGGTAGTGTGCGTGCCGCCACGTAAGGCCCGTCCCACTTTTCTATTTTAACGCGGCGAAACCGGTGAAGTCCTTCTGGAGATTCGCCAGGCGACGATGTTTATTCCGCGTGGGGTGAGTTTTCGCGTTCCGCGATCCGCGAAAGTATAACGAAAAATCACGACGGGTGAAAAATCGAGAGGACTATGTACTTCACGGGCCCATAAACCGCGCGCAACACGAGTAACGCGAACACGACGTTTCCAGACCGAGATAAGATCGGTGAACACGGAATCGTTTCGATTATGGTCGGTGGAGACTCCTTCGAGACCTCTTGGGTAGGGGGACACGTTGGTAGGGAGTCAATTAATTAAATGAGCGAATGCCAAATACCAAACACGTGGAGGCGCCTATTTCATACTCTCCTTCGAATTTTATCCTGTTTGATATTAGTTTGTTTTGTCATTTTGGTGAATGTATCGATGCAGGACCCGTTCACTTTTCTTTCTGTTCTTTTTTTTGTTTGTTTGTTTGTTTGTTTGTTCTGCTTCTCTTTTCCCGAGAACGGAGGAGCACAGATCTACGTGGAAAAGATCATGAAAGGCGAAAGTTTGCAAAGCGAGAAATCGAAAATTACACCCGAAAGGAATTCCCATGGGCTCTGCCGTTATTGACCCGATCGTTTTACCTT
Organism: Lasioglossum morio; assembly: GCA_916610235.2. Taxonomy (NCBI): domain Eukaryota; kingdom Metazoa; phylum Arthropoda; class Insecta; order Hymenoptera; family Halictidae; genus Lasioglossum; species Lasioglossum morio. Next base: position 10,462,997 of record OU744333.1, read on the forward strand.
TAATCGTTGCCATGGGTACTTGGAACACTGCGACAAAGAGAGACCAGCATGAAATGGAGATCAATTTGCATATTAATTCGTAGTCTTGAAACATTCGACATTTTTCTATGATTTTTTAATCATCATTTTTTTTTTTTAATGCCCATCCAACGTCCCACGTACGAGAGGAATATAGATAATTTGAGGAACAAGCGTTTTTTTTCGTGTTCGACGGGTGCTTTTTCTTTTTGGTCGACATATATATATATTTTTTTGTTTCACACACACGTGAGAGAATAATTTTTTCTCATTTTTTTTAATTTTTTTGATTCCTTCGAATTTTGACATCTTTCGTTCTCTTCTTTTTGGTTATTTTTTTTTTTTGTTTCGATCGCGACGACGACGTGAAAATTTGGAAAAAAAAGAACGTCTCGATGAGAGAGAAAGCAGCGGCGGTTTTTAGAACACGGAACGAGATCCCCGTGGCGAGGAAAAATAAATCTAATGGCTAACGAGTTTTTACCGAGGCTCCGCGCGCTCGGGCAATTAAGAAGAGGGTAGAAGGGGCTCGATGGGGGTGCGGGGGGTAGAAACGGGGTGAAAAGGGGGAGGAGAAGGCCCCCGGAGGTGAGTCGGAAGAAGGTCGAAGGTACGAGAAAGTCTGCCGGCAGAAGGGGTTGCGTATCGTGTTGCACGACATTCAACCCTTGTACCGCTAAACTACAGATAAATACGAAGGCTCCGCGCCACGCGAAAGTGGGTAAAGACGCGGCAGAAGCACCGAAGAAACCCAGCCACCCACGAGTTCGCAGTGCTCCGAATTTCCTTTCTTTTTATTTTCTGCTTTTCTTTTTTTTTTTTCGACGTTCAGCCCGCTTCTGTTCTCTCCTTAATTGGTCGACACCTCGTTATTAGGCTGTTCGATAAACGGCGAGAACGCTTTTTCAGCTTTTTACCACCCCGCGAGTCGTATAACTCTCGGAAACGATCGATGTTTCAATTTTAGCTTTTACTTGCTGGACTGTCTTCTTGTAGGTCTGGGGGATGTTGGACTGGTATTGTGTCAGGGAATTTTTTCGTGAGAAATTTTCATTGCTTCTGGTTGATTTTTGATGCTTCTGTTTGGTTGGTTAATCTTTTAGAATAAAATTGAACATTTGTTTAAAAAACTGAATATTCATTGACATTTTATTGGACGTTTATGGTGGCTAGAATCTTTACTTTATTTTGTACAACTAATCAATTTCGATTCTGAAGTAGAATATTTCTCATTAAGCAATTTTTTAAATTCTTTTTACTGAAACTAGAACATTTACTAACATCTTATTACTGACTCTATCTCGGTAAAAGTTAAGTATTAATGTTTTAAAAAAATCAAGAGAACTGTAAAGATGCCAGAACATCCCATTTAAAAACCTTACTCATTGATTTTAAAGGAATACGGGACAAGAAACGTTCTCGCAGTTTATCGACAGTGCTTTCTTCATTGGTGCATACGAAACGAGCAGTCTTCGATACAAATCCCCAATGATTTTACACTCTACGTAATACTCAACAAAATGGTATTATCGAGAACAAGAACAATAAATGCTTTTACGTTGAACATAATAGTAAAAAGGTGGTACCATCGAGAATGAGATCAAAGAATACTTTTACATGAAATATAATACTCAACAAAATGGTACCAAGAATAAAATCAGTGAATGCTTTTACATTTAAATAATACTCGACAAAATGGTACCTGATGGAATAAGATCAGTGAATGCTTTTACATTTAAATAATACTCGACAAAATGGTACCTGATGGAATAAGATCAGTGAATAGACTGTCTACGCAATATTCAACAAAATATTAGCATAAATAATAAATCAATGAATGCTCTTACATTCTACACAATACTAAAAAACAATGGTACCACCAGGGAAGAAGATCAACGAACGCACGTTGTACCGATCAACCAAGTACCAAAAAATCCCCGAACAAAAAAATCGCAACGCAGAGTAAAAGACAAAGCGTCGAAGCAGTCTCGATCGATCGAAAAACTAGCGCTCGGAAGAGACGAGCATATAGGTCACTCGAGCGATAGACGATTCGCCATCGAGCGTCTTATCTTATCTCGTCGGTGCGATTTTTCCGCGGCGCGTCGCGCATTATACAATCCCAGAAAAACTTTTCCCGCGGTACTGTTGAGCGACGACTTTGTTCTCGCGTGCACCAACGTCGAAACGATTCTGTCCTGGATCTCCTTTCTCGAGTCCGTCCTGAACTATCGAACGAGGTCGTCCTTCGGTCGCGGAAAGCGGGTTTCGTTCGCGGGCTCGCTCCGAAGAAACGTTGTTCGACCGTTTCGCGGAACAAAGAAAGGGGTAACAGTTCGTACAAGAAGCGTGTTACAGCGGATATAATACGACGGGGGTAGGATCTCTTGAAAAGGGGAAAGGGGAGAGTCTGAAGAAAAGGGGGTTTGGGGGGTGGTGGTGGTAGGAAACGCAAGTTTCTATGGCTGGCTACCGATCGTTCTCCATAATACATTTACGCTCCGGCCTATTATAATATTGTGCTCGGAGTGTATTGTCTTTCTCGGGCCGGGATAATGTTTCGCCGACACGCCAGGCCTCGACCCACAGTATAACTCTTTCATTTCCCCTTTCTCCTTGCTCTTCTCCGTTGCTCTCTTCCTCTCCGTTCGCTCTCGTCCGTCACAGGCGGTCTTTCTTTTTTTCTTTTTAAACAGAACGATCCATTAGCTATCAGGCCGGAGCGAGGCCGGTTCAAGAAGCAACGACGACGGACGGACGGGGGACGGGCTCGGGAGAGGAGGGGCGGCTAGCAGATAGCCTGGAATAGCGAAAACAATTTCAAGAAATCTGCCCCGGCGAAAATTCGATTAGCCGGCGCGAGATGGGCTCGCTCGGTCTTCCTCTCTCGCCCGTCCTCCGTTTGTTTCGTTTCGTTTTATTTTATTTTCCGAGAGCGGGACTCTGTTTCTGTCGCGCTGGCGGCTTTTAATTACTTCTCTCCATCGCCGAGATCCTCCGGCCCGTTTCTCCTCGTTGCCTTTCTTCCTCTCGGCTTCTTTTCATCCGCTTTTAACCGGCGATTTTTCCTCCTCTTCGAACTTCGTCTTCTCTCCCCTCTCTCTCTGCTTCTTCTTCTTCTTCTCCTCTCTCGCGGAACACCCCGAGATTCTAGACGCGAGATTTATTGACGGGGCAAAATCGAGAGAAAGAAAGAAAGAGAGAGAGAGAGAGGTTGCGAGCTTTCAGCCGCGGATTAGCTTTCAATTAAACGATCCCCCGACTGAGAGCCGGCCGCTGAAAGAACGATATTTATTGCCCGCGGATTACGGGTCGCGTGCCGCGCGAGACGCACCTGATTCCCGTTGCGCGATACCGCCCGCTCCCTTAAAAACTCGGACTTTCCACTGCTTCCCAATTAACGCAACTTTCGATTAACACGGTCCCACAGGACAGAGAAAAGAGAGAAAACGGAACGCGCGCGGTGCGTGTGTTTTCCCGCGTCCGGACTCGGCCGTCGGCTCTGGTTCGTCGCGACGCTAATGGATAATCGGACCCGGTTCGTTTTATCGCTTCCTCTTTCGCCGGCTCTCTTCTCTCGAAGGTAGGTTAAGTTTACGACTGGTTACGCAACATGCCTGGCCTAATTGGCCCCGGCAAAAAGATCCGAGTCTCCCCAGTGGGTTTTGTCAGCTGAAAAGAACCGCGCGCGAACCCCGAAGAACGCGAGGATGCAAGTAGCAGAGACAGAAAGAAAGAAAGAAAGAAAGGAGAGGATCGAGAGGTGGGAGAGAGAGAGAGAGGAGGAAAAAGGCGCGGCAGGACCGAGTCACGGACACGGCTCCCGACAGATGCCTTCCCACGTTTTTTCGCCAAGACATGTGCCCGGCGCGGCGAAAGGGTTGAGAAATTCAGTTGCTACGACGAGCCCTGGCAAAAAACCACCCCACGGTACAAGATTCCTCTGGTAATCGGTGCCCGAGCGAGCGCCAGCGATCCGGGAAGGGGTGAATTCGATTAAACCCCCCCCCCCTCACTCTCTCTCTCGTACTCCAGAAGCCTTAAACGATCTTTTTCCCAGATCCGAACTGTTTTTTCCTCTTCCTCGACGATCCCTCCGGGCATCGTGCTCTCCGTCTCTCTCGATTTATCAATGCACTTCCTCTTTTTTTTTCTACTGATATTATACCGTATGCTCACAGGGGTGTGTTTCAGGAGTCATCCTATTCGTCGAGCCTGTCGCTAGTTGGATCAACACTCTGTACACTGCACGATTCTGTATTGTAGCCACCATGTCTTCCATGTTTCGATGGAGATTCGCGTCTTCGGTACAGAAAGTGTCTCTCGGAAGAACCAAGGTTTGTTAGGGTCTCGTTATGTCCAGGAATTGTTAGAACGTCCCCCGATGGTTTGAAAATGTATGGTACACGCTTTAAGAAAGGTTTAGACGACTCGAATCGTGCCCCCCACCCCCTAGCTTTGCTCTGCGAACTCCCGTTCGAAAGTGAGAGAGAAGCTGGGCCGGATGTCCCACAACCACCAAAAAAGCAGTCCCAGAAGCGTTACACGAAGAGCCGAGCAAGGAACGATTCTAAACTAACGTTAGGAAATCTCTTCTTCCGCAAGATACGCGGGACCGCGACGGAAGAAACGCGCGCGCTGCACTTGCGAACTGGAAGCGGAAGCTCTTTGCACGGTGGTTTGCATTTATCTATGTTACTTTTCTCTTCGAATTTGTTCAGTATCGAATTGGCGTGAGTTGATGTATTGCCACCGTGCATCGAGTTCGGCTGGTCACCGTACACCGAGATAGTTAGCCTTTTGTTGGTCGGTTTGCCGATTTTTAGCGAAGCTATGGAACGGCACAGTTTGAAGGGGTTTGAAAGTGGATGCCTATCGATCGAGAAGGGAATGGATCTGCAGATCGCACGGAGAGAAAAGCGTGAACCCACCCGCCACCATTGTGTGAATACAGAGAAACGCGTTGTTCCGTGCCCGCGGTTAAACGTTATTGTGTAATTATTATTATTAGGCGTACGCACGACCCGATAAGAAGAGCGTTTCTAGCTTTAGGAGAATTTTTATAGCGAATTACGGTATCACCAATATGTATGTAATATATAAAAAAAAAATAGATCAACAATGAGTTAATACGATGCATAGAGAATAGAGATATCGATGTGTGCGAGATCGCACAACCGTGTGTACAACCGTATCCGATCGAGATTTTCTAGACACCCGATTCTCCGGATTGTTTCGATATTGTCGTGTGCGAGCACCGCGTTATGTAGCCAAAATGCCTGTTGTTGTTGTTGTTGTTGTTGTTGTTGGTGGTGGTGGTGGTGTTGTTGGACGTCGGATTTGGTACATACATGACTGACCTTCGACGTGTGGGTACGAAGGCTGGATTCTGTGGCGAAGCCTTTGCCGCAGATGTTGCATTGGAACGGCCGGTTCTTCGCCCGTTCCACCTGGGCGTCGTGATTCCGAAGGTGCTGCTGCAAATTCGATAGCTGAATGAACGCCCGCCCGCAATCCGGTAGATGGCACTTGTACGGTCGTTCACCTGCAAACAGAAATGTTTCTCTCATGAGACGACGATGGAACAGTTGGACGCAATTGTTTTTCGGGTCCTGACGACCAGAATCGGTTCTCGAGTGAACCCTTAGCCCCATTTCACACTTGAGCTGACGGTACGGCGTACGCATAGACGAAAAATTGCGTCATATCGGAACACTAGACCGATGCAGCTTCAATGCGTTTATTGGTCCCCCACTATTCGAACCCTATCCGTGGAGGGGATCTTTCTAGTCACGTTTTTCCGATTCCTTTCCATTTTTCTTTTTCCAAAAGATGATTTTGTTAGTTTTGTTCACAAAAGTCATAGATTTTAATTCAGGGTGAAAAAGACTTCTGGACATGATGTATAACATGTCAAAAAATTGCGTCATATCGGATCACTAGACCGATGCAGCTTCAATGCGTTTATCGGTCCCCCACTATTCGAACCCTATCCGTGGAGGGGATCTTTCTAGTCACGTTTTTCCGATTCCTTTCCATTTTTCTTTTTTCAAAAGATGATTTCGTTAGTTTCGTTCACAAAAATAACAGATTTGAATTCAGGGTGAAAAAGACTTTTGGACATGATGTATAACATGTCAAAAAAAAATTTCCGCGCGTGGTATTGAAGAAATCATAATTTACTTGAAATTGTACAAGTTTGACGAATTATTTCAAGGTTAAAAAACATTTGTACCATAATCTCTCTATTTTTCCCATATTCTGCAAAGTTTCAGCTTTAATTTAAAAAAAAAATCATCGCTCTATCTTATGTCTATCGAAAGTTCTTTGATTTCAAATACAATTCATCGAATTGTCCGATTGTGCGCGTACGGCGTACCGTCAGCTCAAGTGTGAAAGGCTCCTTAAAGCTAGAACCGAGCCCGACAAAATGACAGACTTATTTCATTTACAATTCGTAAAGCTAAAGAAATATTTGTTGCACATTTCGTACATACATGTTTCTACAATTCACACCTCCAGTATCTTTACTAAATGCACAAAATTCTCCGCAACAAATTACAATTCCATTAGAAATTCTTTCGAGCCTGTCGAGCCATCAATTAATTCCCTAATCTATGTTTCCCTCATTCACTCGACAGGAATCAGTTCGCGCAGTACACTTTCGAAAAAGCATCGGCCCGATTTCCATCACGTGCCGATTAACCGTCTCCCCGATCTCTTCCACCGTGTTCACCTAATTACCGCAATTACACTGATAGCATAAACCCATAAAATCGTATCCGCGGTAAGAAGATAATTGAAAACCTCCTATACGCGGAGCAGTGCTGCGAAACTGGTGCAAAAATCCATATCGCGATAAAGAATAAAGACTCGAATGCTTCTTGCTCGTTTGCTTGGAACACGGGTTTGCGCTGCTCTCTCGCGTATCGGTGTTCGTGCATAAAAAGATCGCGAAAGAATCGCGAATCCCGTCCAATTGAATCAATTCATCCGGTGTGCTTTTCAGCGAACGAACGGGAACGAATCGAACCGAACCAGTGGAAACCGAAGTGGATAAAAGGGGAATTAATTCCTCCCGTTTCACACGTGAAAATTACACGAAATTATGCGGAGACTGGCTAAACGACTGACTGCAATTTTTATCGCGATCGTTTAATACTAATAGGGTGGTTGGCTCGGAAGAGCCGGGGAACAGCGAGAGAACGGGAGAGCGTGAAACGAGAAAAAGAGAGAAAAACAGCAAAAGAGAGAGAGAGAAAGAGAGAGGAAGAGAGAAAGAGCAGCGTGTTCGAGATACGGGAGCCCGAGACAACTTTTTTCCGGGGGACGAGCAACAGGTATCACCGGCGAGATTTAGGGGTGAGCGTAAAAAATGCCACTCGTTTTAAAACAGCCATTAGAGCCGGTGTTTTAACAACCCGTATAACCCGCCGGCTGATTTAAAACGACGGATGCGTTCGCTGCTTCCGTCCCGTGTCTTCCTGTCGCCGGTGCATTAATAATCTCCATCACCATATTTCGCAACACCGTTTAATTCCCTCGGTTTTGCTTTTTTTTCACCCTCGCTTTTAATTGGATATTTATAACACGTCGATTCCCAATTTCGACAGCTCGAATTCGAAATCGAAGGTTAGACAAGTTCTGCACGGGAACGATCTTAATCGTGTAAAATTATTTATGGAAAGTTTCTATCGTATGATTGTTAGAGGAGTCGCGATTAACGTTACGGGTGCGATCGTCGACGGAGTAATATCTTCCGCGGCCATTAATCAATCCCACGGTCGAGCTGCGCGGATCCTTGCAATTTTTATTGCGTTTTTACTCCCTGTCCCGGGAACGGGGAACACCGTGCTAGCGATTGGCTCAATTTAACTTTTATTAATATCGACATTCCTCGCCGGTCCTCTTTTTACTCTCGTTCTTTCTGTTCCTGGCTTCTCTCTCTCTCTCTCTCGATCTCTCTTTCGATGGTTCGGATACTTCCTCCTTCGCTGGGATTCATCTTTTATTCAGTCCGATCGAAGCTTTAATAAAAATAGTCCGATAAGATCCAACGGGACTCGATATTGGCTTATCGGCGCTCGGGATACGAGATTCTTGATAAGAACGATTTTCCCGGAGTTTTTAAGGGGATACACCGTAGCCAGATTTTCATTAAAATCGACGGATTATGGCTGCCCCGGAATTATTTCGCGCGGCGTTTTATTAAAAATGAAACTGAAAAATATTCAATCCCGAAGGCATTTTAAATCAGCGTTTTTTTTTCAGTTGCTGCAGATTTGTTCAAACTATTTTAGTTGTCGTTATAAACATATTGTCGTTATACAGGTATGAATGCGAGATTTTTGTCAGAGAATCTTTGAACAAGATTTGTTCTCTTGAAATTCCACGAACAAACACTGCTGGCTACGTTCTCGTTACCGAAGTGTGCGAGAAGGTAACACAGCGTGTAGGACGCGACGTAAAAATTATTTATCGCATTGTGTCGCCCGATGAATACATGAATGCAAAATATCCCATTCGCCGGTGAATAAGGGGACGCAGTAGCTTCCGCGGTCTATGAAAAGAGAAAGACAGGAGTAAAGGGAGAGAGAGAGAGAAAGAGAGAGGGAAAGATGAAGGAAGATCCGAAGGCAACGTGTAACGCGTGGCAAATGTTATAGCCAATACGTAAACTATTACTTTTACGAGCTTTACTTTATCATTTTTACAAGCGCCAGCAGGCACCGTTTTATGATTGGCGTTTATTTAGGCGGCTCGTGTACACCCGTTAAATTTTATCGCGTTTCCATCTACGCGGAACACCGATGCGCCATACACCGTGTCACCATTCGGTACGGTGTTAATGAATTTATCAATGGGATTCCATCTTTCCCCGGGCGAAAAACCTGCGCGCGCGCGCGCGCGTTATGGCCGCTCCGAGAATTAACGCTCGGTCGTTAGCAAAACGCTTCGGCAATTATACGCGTGAGTCCTTGTAAATTGGTTCAGATGCGCAGACCTTGTGATTTTACCGCTTTACCTACCGGAAATCCATTAATACGATTCTGAATGGCTTGCAACCGCGGCGAAAAAGAACGACGATAGTTCCGTTACCGATAATAAAACCGTTTCGTTGATTTGTATCCAACAGAAAATAACGTTTTTTCCAATATTTTATTCATGCCGAAGTAATTCGGGGACATTTCAGGTGCACGGTGAAAATGAAATGAAGAATCTTTATCTGATAGAGCAATCGATATGACAGCGTTATGCGATCAATTTTTATAGGCACTTATCTCTATCGAGTACAACCTGGAAATTACCTCATTATTTGTACGCGCCTTTCCCATTCTTGTTTGCTTTTTTAATCGATCGATTTCATCATCAACCTCGACTATTTCTGAGGTCTACAAAACTTTCCAAAACGTAGCGAAAATTAATAAAAAATGTCGAAAACGTATCCTCTGTTCAATCCGAACCAATTTCATCGATCTCGTATTATTTCAAAAGTCTACAAAATTTCTCTTAAAATTGTCCAAGAAGAATTTCAATTTCGTGAGAATCTTTGGAGAATCGTGTTCCGGTTGTCAAAAGCGAAACAAGATCGACAGTTTACAGTTGAATTTCTTTTTGCCGCGGCGTTAATTCCCAGGACTTTATCAATGATGCGAGGTCTAACAGCCGTCGACCCTTAATTAGTGCTCCCTAATTAGTAATCTGCGATTCCGGAATCGGCCGGGTATCCAGCAGGCCGGAGAGGCAATCTCTGCCGGCCGAGGCCGCGTTTCCATCACTTACTTACATTACCGGGCACTTATATTACCATAAGAGTGATAGCCGGGGTATCTGGTCGGGGGCGCAATTAAAAACGAGCTAATAATCGGGCTACGAACGAGGTGGAACGGGGGTCCGGTCGCGTCTCTACTTTGGTTCTTTTACAGCCGGTGAATGAAATCGCGCATCAACACGCGCTCCTGCGCCGGCACAATGGCCGCTTCTTGCCTCTCGGCTCTTATTTAAACCGGAAGCGGCGGTTCGCGGGAGAATGGTCCATTAACGTCGTTCGACGAACCTCGGGAATCGAGAGTGGCTTCGTTAACTTTGTAATGTACGCGTCCTTCGGGCTCTCGTGTTTCTTCTTCTTCCGTTTACCACGGCCAGGCGCTTTCTGTTTTCTGTTTCTTTATCTCGCCCGGACAAATAAAATCTGACGCCCAGTTAATTGCTCGCTATTCAGACGATTGACCAAACGACCCCCGTGTGTTCTCTCTCTCTCTCGCTCTCTCTTGTTGGTTCCTTTCTCCACAGCGGATCGATGCGTTTCACTGGACACACATTCGTGTCCCCGATGCTCTTTTTACTCCCCCGCGACGGTTTAATGCCTTTCCGTGTACCTCTCTCGCCGCCCGGCTAAACATGCATCGACATTAAATTTTGCTCGACGACCGTAATTCCCCGCCCGGCGTATAACGTCATTACATTCATCACCTGCACTAGCTTGGAATATCAAATGAGAGTGGCGATATATTTGATTATTTGTCAGCAAGCGGCCGCGTCGACTCTCGGACCCGCGAGCCTGCGCCCCCCACCCCTAACAACCACCCCCAGCACTCTCCTGTCAGCCGCACCATTTCACGAGGACACCCCTTCTCGATTTTTGGCAGTATTTCCGACACGATATTTTTCGGCAAGATACGCAGACGAGCTGGAAATCTTGGCGAGAGGTCTCCGAGGATTCCTCATCCCGTTTTTTAGAGACTTTATGATGGGAGCTCTTTCTATCGGATTAAATTTCGACCTACCAATCCCTATAATAAAACTAAAGTAGGAACATTATTAATGTTTATTAATGTAATTATTTTGTTTGTTTCGTTTAGCATTTTTAGAAAATTCTTTGTGAAAAATAGTGCTATATAATGCCATATTAATATATGATTTTAGACTGTAGAGTGAATCTTTTTGAGGTACTAAATCTACCCCTTATTTTTATCTAAGTCTTATAACAATTAACACATTACCGACCGGTGATTATTGCATATTTTTGAAAAATGTATGGTACATGGGTAAATTTTCATTTAGCATTTAGTATGAACTAACTAAGTCACCCTCAATAACGTCGTCTAATAGTTTCATTTAAGATTGCAATGTCAAAGAAAATTTCTATGCTTTTTTTTTTGGTACAGCAGAATTATTGAAAATCCTATTAATAGGCTTCCGGTCGGTAAAGTGTTAAGTTGTCATATATTTCGAATATATGTGTACGATTTTCTCGTCTCACCTGAACACAGATCTACAAACGCGTACCCGACATCAACCCTTTCGATGAACGCGTAAGCTATTCACCCTGCCCAACCCTGCGCAATCTCTGTGAAATCTGTGAAACCGGTTCTGTGGAACGGCAGCATCGCCTAAAACATCAATTTTTTTCGCGTTCACGAGCAAGGGAGCGGTAGAAAGATCTTCCTCGTCCACTCGTCAAAATCACCGGGGCCGCTCGTACAATCGTGTGTATAGAAAGCGTCGGAAAGAGAGCTGGCACGTGGTTGGACGTGTGCTCGGAACGAAACAGCCCAGAGGCCTCGATTCTGTTCGCCTCTTTCGCGGTCTATCTCCGTCTTCCTCTCTCTCCCTGTGCTTTTCGATCTCCCGGCGTGTATCCTCTTCTCCTATCCCGTTCCCTCTGTCTCGGTCTGTATGCACCTCTTCGATGCACTCGTGCAGCACAGCACACACTCACCCTCCCTTCTCCCTTCGACTCTCCCTCTTCTCCTCCTCCTTTGCAACCCTCTTGCCTCGGCCGTGGAAACGGCGACCACCCAGCGGCCCTCCACGGCCCACTACACGTCCACGGCAGAAAATTAATGTCCCCTGCAATCCATGTATAATGCATTCGCATTTCGTTCAACGAACAAATGAACGCACCGCTAGAAAATTTACGTCCTGTCTCTTTCTCTCTCCCTCTGTCATCGTGCACGCCGCTCGCTCTCTCCACCGAGCTTCCTCCGCCTCCGCTTTCTCTCTAGCTAGTTTCCTCTTCTATTCCAAACCCCTGCTCACTCACTCTCTCTCTCCCACTCTCGTCTCTCTCTCTCTCTCACCCGCCCCCTTTTCTTTCCGTGTCCATCGTTCTCTCCCCCCATCGCCGATTTCCGTGTCGCTCTTCTTCTTTGTTTCTCCCGCGAGATTTTGCGCGTGTGCACAACCCAGCCCTGACCAACGCATGATTCTCTATCGCTCTCTCCCTCTCTCTCTCTCTCTCTCTCTTGTGCTCTGCTATAACCGGCCCTCTTTCTCGCACCGAGCTGCTACCAGAGAGGGGAGATTTTCATCCCCCGTTCCCAGTTGCCGTCATCGAAATTCCGGCTGGAAATCATTAAATTGCACGCACTCACACGCACGTGCGGCCGCCGCCGCCGCCTGCTCGTTGCGATGACCTCGTCCCTCCCTTTCTCTCGTTTTCTCTCGCTCTCTCCCGTCATCGACACTCCTCTCTTTCCACAGCTATTCATACGATACCTTGAATTTCGCGAACAGGGGAGAATACATAGTTGCCAGCGAAAAATTGGGGATGAGAATGAATGCTCGGCTCGAACGGCCGGAATGTGTTTGTATATCGCGATGATATTTGTCGGACCATGCCCTCCTCCGCCCCCCACACCCCCACCGCGCCATGTTCATTCGCGTTGCCACTCTCGATGACGATTTTTCCGCATTTTTTTTCCACGTTTTTCGACCAGCCGACCAACCAGAATTCAAGAGAAATATCCGCCGCGCGAGAGTGTGTCTTTGTGAGCGGTCGACGGTGTTTTGCAGAATTTCGCGAAATTCATCCCCTGCCGGCGATGACCGGATCGCTGGCGCGGTCATCGAACCGGGGGCTGGAAATTTGTCCGGATTTTTGCGTCTCCGACAGACGCCGGTCGCTATAGAACAATGTTTCCAAAATAATATTCGCGAAAATTGCGGACCAGTCATTTTTGCAGAATGCCGGTTTCATGTTTCCACCCCTGTCTGGCTCAATGATGCTTTCGAGTGGTTGTTTAAAAGATCAGTCAAGAGAAATACGTGTTGTATAATATGTAGCGTGTGTAATGTATGCTTGTTAGTGATCGACAGTATTTTGTAGAATATTGCGAAATTTATAGGGGTTGAAGTTATGTCGAGGGTTTTATATCTTGGCGAGAGGAATTTAGTATAATATGTTTGTAGTAATATGAAAGTTAGTAGAATTATGTTTGATTAATGTTTCTTTTTATATTTTCAACCCCTTCGTCTTTTGTTATGATGTTCTTCGTTTTGTTCTTAAACAAATGCATCAGTACACATGCAATTAAGAAAATCACCTTCGTCACCCAGCCAACTGTCATTTTCAATTACTAAAATCCATCAGGAGGGTAGAAACGCAGGAAATCTGAGAAATTGCAATCGCAGATGGAAAATTATTTTCGGGTGGGCGTCGATTAAAGCACGGTGCACGATTTCGGCCGATTTCGGAGCAATTTCGCGTCTAAACGCGGATTAAAAGGCGCGACACCGATCCCTACCCTCCCTCCGGATGGATTCTATTAATCTCGCGGAATTATCGATATCCCGGCTATCGACGGGAAGCAATCACTTAGAACGTTCTAAAAAGACATCGATCAGCCCTTAACGACCGCCGCTAATCGGCGTGTATTAATTATTAGCCGCGACACCGTGGCGACGTTGCCGTTCGAACAATCGAACAAACGAGCGCGTGCAACCGGCGATCGATTATTATTATAAATCGCGGCAGTAGCGTAACCGAGGCGGAATTGGCTCTCTGGCCAGTCGGTTAACCAGTCGACTCGATTTTACGCCGCGGTTTTATTGCCGCGATTACCGCCGGTACGTTTTTTTTTTCATCAGTTCACCTTATTATTTTCCCCGTGGCCTGCGAATTAACTCGGCCCGTTCGGTGATTCCACGATGATTATTACTGATTATCGGCGGCGGACGATTACCGTGATCGTCGCCAGATTTCTTTCGCGATCGGTGTTATATGGTCGGACACCGGTTAACACTTGGGAATCGGTTATACGAATGATTCTAAGTGGTACTTTACTCGTTTTTGTTTTGTAGCTCTAGCTGGCAAATACTGGCTTCGTATTTTGGATAAGCTCAGTGGGATATGTATTGTTTTTAATAGTTAGAGACGGGAACTACCCTTAACGTAGATTTGTCTGTATCTTCGACTATTTGAATTGTACAGAGTAAAATTTTTAACAATTTCTTGATCAAGTTTTCTTCGTTCTATTAAATGTTCAAAATTAAATTTAAAATATTAAATCGATACTTTAAGTAGTTATATAAAGTGATTTTTGTGACTTTCGAAGATTTAGTATGATTTTCTGTGACTACTAGAGAACGCATCCCCTAATATACCCTAATCTTTCCCGACAACGAAATTATACATTTTCATCAAACTCTTGCTGACAATTCAAGATTAAACAATTTATTTATGAAGAACGTAAATAAATATCGATTTTAAAATTGGTTTATGGTTCAGAAGCTCCATCTTGACGACGAAGGGTTCAAAGTCGACGATTCTTTGTAACTACGTGTCAAGACAGCGTCATTTGGCGCATCAGAAATGAAAACCAGTAAAATCTCCTGCACAGTCATTCAAGGTAAAAGACAGTATTTGCAAACTCGCATAGTTAAATATCGCATTGAATTGTTCCATGGTGTTTCAGCGGCCGCAGCCCCGGGGGTTGGCCAGGCTCGGCGGACTATGTTGCAGGGTGTTATCTCGTTTGCAATCGGGTTCGGCAAATCGAGAGAAATTTATCGAAAGAACGAAGAGCATTACAATGGACGCGAGTCGGAATTTATAGGGTTTGAAATTAGCATGAAAGCAACGTTAGCGGCGCGTTCGCCGTGGTATAGTGTGTATCGCTCTATGAGAACGCGCGTTACCAGGCGCATAGAGAGCGAACAGCCTGCCGAGAGACGGAGAGAGAGAGTGGAGAAAGAGAGGGAGAGTGTGAGGGAGGAGAGAGAGAGAGAGAGAAGGAGAGACAGAGAGAACATCCCTTTCCCGAGCGATGCAGCCGAGCGTTTCACGCATGCATGGAAATCATTAAAATAAAATGGCCGATAACAAATGACTGTTGCAAAGAGGGGAGCCCTCCCGGTCCGGCGGCCATCTTGGTTCACGTGACCGTCATCCGGGCAACCACGGGCACGCCACGCCCCTTTAATGATTTCTACCCCCTGGCGAATGTACCGCGCGCGTACGTACGTGCGAAATTTCACGACCATGTGTGTAGTTTGTGTGCGTGTCAGCGGCACGCGTGCTTGTGTGAGTGTGTGTCGGAGCCCATATCCCTCGGACACACACGTATACGTGCGTACACACGTGGACACACGTACGGAAGCGCGCACGGGGGCAGAGTACAGTCATCATCAGTAGTCTAGGCGAAATCACCCCGGGTACATCCTCTTCAAAACCTAGCCACCATGGCAACGAGCATCCCCGTGGAATCGAGGGGACGTGTTTGGCGAACACACCGACGCCCCTTGCTAAAAATTGATAATCCCGACAGGGTTGCAGGGTCCGATGCTCGATTGAAAATTATACCGGCACAAAATTCCGGGGAGAAAAAAAAAAGGTCGTTTTCGAAATGGCCCTGGCGCGGCACCGGGAACCCCGAGCACACGATCGATCATGGAACCAAACTAGGTATGGGTTGAATGACTTTCGAACCGAATGAAACTCGAGGATTTGCTTGATAAAATTCGAACACCCCCTTGCCATTGCTTCGAATTATTCACTGTAAATAATCCGCCGGAGATTTCACCGAAAATGGATGAGAATATGACTCGCCTCTGGAATCATTTAATGATGAAACCCGGCGATACGGTCCGTGAAATCATCGGGGCGCGTTCGTCGACGTGCAGATGCACCAGTGTGCGAGAATAAAATGACTCGTTCAATAATCGCCCCGGCGAAATGTTATTTTCAATTATTCTCGACAGATTTCGCACAAAATGAGGGATGGTGACTTGCCTCTGGAATCATTTAATAACAGAGTCTAACATTCAAGGCTTGAAATATAATTTTAGCGGATTACTTGAGGTTTAGATGCAAATACGAGCAAGAATAAAATGATTCGATCAATGATCGCGAAGAAAATATTATTTTCAATGATTCTGGAGAACTTATCTATAAAAAAACGTGGTAAAATGGAGGCAGATCACTTGCCTTTGGAATCATTCAATCGCAGAACCTAGCACTGAAGTTCGAAAAAATGATCTGGGTGTGTTCATTCCAGCGCAGACGCACGGAGTGAGCAAGAATAAAATGATTTGTACAATGGTCGTCAACAAAATGTTATTTTAAATTGTTCTGGAGTGATTTTATTGAAAACGGAGGACAATGACCCGCCTCTGGAATAATTTAATACCAGAGCCTGGTACTACAGCGTTCAAAAATAATCCGGGTACGTTCACCGAAGTATGCAAAAATAAAATGTTTTGTTCAATAATTGACAAGGAAGAAAAAAACAGTGTTCTTTGTATTTTAAATAAAATGAATGTTGCGTCCCTGGAATCATTGAAACTGAACCCTATAGCTCAACAGAAAATTCCCCGAAAAAACTGGACGAGACTTTGTTCACCGTGCTAACGTCGCGCCGCGGCGTACATGAAATTAATTTAACACTCGAACGAACAAAAGGTGCATTGTGTTTCGAAATGATCGCGAAAGAAGGGTCGCGAACGATTTGGATCCAGTCGCAGCGTCGGCGGTGTCAATTGCGGGACACTTTTAATGAAACATCGAGTGACGGTCTCTGATTAAACGGGAAGCCGAACCTTCCGGCATGTGAATGAAACCTGATATATCTGAAAAAGGATAACGACGTTACGGGAATCATCATTCACGTGACGTCCAACTTGGGTAACCCTCAAAGGTAAATGATTTCTAGCTCGCATGAAACAGTTGGGGAACATGAACCGTTCAGTCCGCACACGAAGACCGTATTCCGGCAGAATCCTTTCCGTGGCTGAATGAAAACTGGCTTTCAAACGTGTCATTAAAATTGATGGTAACGCGATGATCATTATTCATGTCCTACTTGACTCGGCTCGGCTGAACGTTGATAGAATTTTCACTGTCTGCGTTTTACGCTTCGGCGTGTTTCTTCTTTTTTTTCCCCGTTCCGTTTTTTATTGTTGCGATTCGATGTTCGCGGCGGATTCAACGTGCTCGATGATGAATTGATAAATGGAGAGTGCTCGGAGATTGTACAAATTTGTACTTTCACGGACAAATTTACGGTAGTTGAAACTGGTGTCGAGGAGCTACGTCTCTTTCGATGGTGATTCGAGAAAATTAGATCCGAGGTGAAACGTTACTGTTATCTATGTGTAATCTGCATTTAATTTAAACAATTTGAAAATTTCTGAACAATCATAAAAGCACTTCCAACCCCTCGCGGATTGAGTACAAGAACACTTCGAAGTCCCCATCAATTTCTAAATACCCTGAAAAACACTCGCGTTCTTCGCAAGTATACAAAATATCCTTTGCGAATGACGAGAAAGAAAAATCCCAAAGAATCTACCAAAAATCCATCGCAAGATATATTCCTCATCATCCACACTGTAACAACCCCAGTACCTCAAAGAGCCTTCCAAGATCCCCATCAATTTCTAAATACCCTGAAAAACAATGGTGTTCTTCGCAAGTATACAAAATGTCCTTTGCGAATGATGACAAAGAAAAATCTCAAAGAATCTACCAAAAATCGATCGCTAGATATATTCCTCATCATCCACACTGTAACAAGCCCAGTACCTCAAAGAGCCTTCCGAGATCCCCATCAATTTCTAAATACCCTGAAAAACACTCGTGTTCTTCGCAAGTATACAAAATGTCCTTTGCGAATAATGACAAAGAAAAATCTCAAAGAATCTACCAAAAATCGATCGCTAGATATATTCCTCATCATCCACACTGTAACAACCCCAATACCTCAAAGAGCCTTCCAAGATCCTCATCAATTTCTAAATACCCTGAAAAACACTCGTGTTCTTCGCAAGTATACAAAATGTCCTTTGCGAATGACGACAAAGAAAAATCCCAAAGAATCTACCAAAAATCCATCGCTAGATATATTCCTCATCATCCATACTGTAACAAGCCCAGTACCTCAAAGAGCCTTCCAAGATCCCCCAGCTCCAAGTCCGAAAAATCGAAGTTATCAGAAGAACTCGGGCCGCAGACGAGGGGGGCGATCCACAGTCATGCAGGGTGGCGTTTCTGGTGGCCGTTTCTGAATCCGGTGTGGTCTTTGCGGCATACTGAGCCCCCAGTTTCTCAGCAATCTAGTTTCCCAGCTATCCGGCGGTCCGATGACCAGCAAACGTGCCGCGAGTGTTTGAGAATCGTCGAGTGTCGGAGCGGGCAACGGCCGGCCCAGTGATCGATATTCTTGCGACTCGAATCGCCAGCCCTTCGGCTCGATTTCCGGCGAGCAGGACGACACTGTCCTCGGAGCGACTGGCACAAGATGCTCTCTATCTCTCGGGATGCTTTCTTCGGCATGGGTTCCGGGGTCCGTTCGTGGTGGTTGATGGCAACAAACTCGTCGCGCCGGTTGGCCGGGTCGTACGCGGGTGGAACATTATTCGGGCATATGGTTAAGCTCCGTCTCTCTCGCTCTCTCTCTCTCTCCACAACTCTTGAACCCTCAAACGGTTCCACCTGCCCGTCCGAAACTCTTTATCGTGTTCCTCTTCCTTTTTTTCCCCCCTTTCCTCTTCGATTGCTCCGAGCGGAGACCGCCCAGAGGGAGCGTGTCAGGTTCGCTGACCCCGAACCCTTTCTTGCAACCCGTGGCTTACTTCCTCGGGGCCGTCGAACCCGAATCTCACGATGACCTCCCTCGAGCGGTCGACGAACGAGTTTTACCCTGTCAGTGTTTTCGTTGGGAAGAGCGTGCCCGAGGATTTCGACTCTTTCGCGCCCACCGCGATGCTGATTTTAATCGAAAGATTTAACAGGAGTCGATAAACTTACGAAAAAGTTGAAATTATTAACCCTTTGCACTCGGAGCTATTTTAAATCGAAAATTAAACGTTTCTTCTGAACTACAATATTTCCATTATCTATGATTTTTTAAATTTGATAAATATGAAATTCTGACATATCTGATAGTGTAAACAATTATTTAAATAATAGTACAGCAATTTTTAGTGGCGCCTCAGAGGCGCCACTCGAGTGCTAAGGGTTAAGACATGGAATGAATTTTTATTCACGTCATCAATATATCTGATAAAAGATTTAAAATAGTCTAGCTTGTTGTGTAAAAAAAAAATTGAAGAAAATTCATAGTACTCAAGGTAAAACTGTTCCACGGAAGAGCAAGTCAAATTAAGGGAGTGTCCGAAATTAGCGGGACGATTTCCGCAGAGTCGCAGGCGGCTCTGTTCCCTTCTTTTTCGGATTTCTTTTCGGGACAGTTCTTCGAGTTGAGTACAAGCTCTAATTATCGAGGCTGGCTAATTTTTCTGGCCGAGCATAATTTATTCCCGATGGCTGATGAGACCCATTGTTGCGGCGTGGGCTCCTTCGCCCGAAGGGGGTGAAAACGAGCGAGTGCGGGGCTGGAGGAGAGGGGTGAGGGCGAGAAAAACGGGCGAGGAATTATGTAAGACACCGGAAGGAAGGAGAGTGTACACGGCACATCGGCCCCTTGTTCCCTGGCACATCCGTCCGAGCGGTAACGATCGTTCCTCTGGATGCAGGACAAGATCCTGTGCAGGGAGACCCTTCTCCCGAGGACTACGACGAGGACGAGGACCGAGGACGTCGACGACGACGACGATCCTCGCCACTTAACGGCCGTTTCGTCGGCAGCCTTTTTTCTCCCTTCGTTCCGAGCCTCGGTCTGTCGTCGCCTCCGTGGAAGCAGACTCCGGGTCATTAGGCAGATGGGGGTAGCAGGAAAGGGGTAAAAATTAATGTCTCAGAACGAACGTTCGGCCTGTCGAGTGGCCCGGAGCTAAGTCCTGATGGCCCTCGTGTCTTTACGATTTTTCATCGCGAGCCATTTGCTCGAACGAAAGATTTCGAAGGCCACCCTTAACTCGTCCCCTCCTTTCATCTAGGATCCATGTTCTATGGGATTGTAGCGACGCGACGCGGTTCAAGGACAACGATTTTATAAAGAACTCGGCGGGATTGGTTTAAGAAGGCAAGGAGTGCCACGCGAAACAGGTCACCAGGCGAATCGCGGGGAATGATTAGGGTGAAAGACAAATGAGATATCTCTGCCACCTGCTATTGACAGCGAACGGATTGCTCGAGGATTCACCGACTCGTTTCCGGTTTGCTAACGCTCAAAGAAACCCTGGGCGAACCTTTCTTCCTCGGCTTTTCGGGAGAAGGGCTCTGTGAATGAGCATAAAGAGAAGAACCACCCCTATTGGAGCATTTTTATCCGACGGTGCGTTAATCGACTCCTGTACCGCTGGGTTTGTGTTTCTAGAAACCGGGGGTGTGCTTATTGTCCTGACACGTTGCAAATTTAGGCAGATGCCGGTTCAATTTGGTGGTAATGTTAATGTTTTTAATTAATGCTGGTCGAAGGATGAATTGTCACAGATGCATTGAAATGACCGAGAAGAATGAATATAATTTATACAGAAGTACGTATACTATGATTTTAAAAAAGAGCTAGTGAAAAATTGAATTTTCATGTTTTCAGTAAGAATAGAATATAACAGTTCAGTGAAAGACTGTATTTCTAATATATCTCTTGTATTGTTTATAGTTTTCTGTAACTTTCATCATTCATTTCATTTTAATGTAAAAAAGAAAACGTAGTGCAACTTTTACACTCGCACGAACAATTGAACACTGTCTAAAACTGCAGATCAGCATAAGCAATGGTGCCTCAGATACGAATCGCTATTTTCGAAATTCTTTGAACGGAGATGCTTGTTAACAATAAGTATGCGTCGAGCGGTTTTATCGGACCATCTTGAAAGCAAAGCCAGGTACCTATACAATGTCATTTTTCTCGGTTGAAGAAGCTACGTTGCATCGAATTTTTCGCGTGGGAACAAAATGATCTTGATAAAGGAGAGATCCAATCAGAACCTGATTAGAGAAAGCTGCATTATTAAGCTCTCGTGATTTGAGCGAATCATATAAAGTCTCGAAATCGTTCGTACTTCAATTACGGTTCGCTTTCAATACCCATTTGCCGGTTCTCGGATTTCATATCAATATTTCATGGACATCATTTCTGGTCGGAAAAT
Organism: Lasioglossum morio; assembly: GCA_916610235.2. Taxonomy (NCBI): domain Eukaryota; kingdom Metazoa; phylum Arthropoda; class Insecta; order Hymenoptera; family Halictidae; genus Lasioglossum; species Lasioglossum morio. The sequence goes on from OU744333.1 coordinate 10,484,291, forward strand.
GTCGTAGATTTTTCACCTCGTACAATAATTTCGTTAAACGATGCATGTTTTATCATGCTCGCTGTCGAGTTAGCTTTCAACATCATTGAAGTAATTTTTACTATTCATTCAAATAAAATCATTCATCTACTAAGTGAGCAGATTCCTCAAAGCTTGTGACTCAAGTGCCTTTTAATGTTAAATATAATATTCCTGGCGCAGTTATTTACAGTAATTGACAAATTAATTTTAATATGCTCACATTAGAGTAAAAAATCGATTTGACTATATTTGTGTCACATTTTACAATATCTCTTGCGTTTCAATTCTAGTAACGATCAGTTTCTTTTTTAGAATTGTATATTGATTACGCCAGGTTGTACGTTACACCGTGAACGTTTTATCAAATTCTGGTTGGCGAAATGGCAAAAGGACAATCATAGATCCGCGGGAATATCAAATTACAAATTACAAGCATCGGCGACGGCGTGTATAAAATTAATTCGGCTCTCCTTACGCAAAACACGAGACCGTGTCGGTGACACACGTGCAGCGCAGGTAGCGCGTCGAAATCGCAATGAACAATGACCGCAGCGAGATTTATATTAAATTTGCGACACCGTCCAGCTCTCGCGATGTTCATTTCGAGAGTATAGTCGAAAGGTTTAATATTCCGGGCGTTACTCAGACTTCATAAATCCTGGTTTCTGGCTTCGGCGAGAAAGAGAGAGAGAGAGCAAAAAAAAAATCACGTAGTGAAAGAAAATTCACTGTATTTATGGGATGACCTGATAAGTGCTCACAAGTCTTTAAAGCCTGTTTCGCTCGGTCTGCGGCGAGTCTCTCTTCTCTCTCTCTCTCTTTCGTTCGCTCTGTGTGTGGAGCAGAACTCGAGCAGTGCACACAAGGCTGCGCCCAAAGTTTCTAACGTAAGACGGAGCGGAGAGCTGTTCTCGTATGCCGTATGGCGTTTCTGCGTTGCCTCCCACACATGCCGTGTAGAAAGTTTACTAGATGGAAATCTATATCTTATTTTACGGCCGGCCGTGCTCAATATTCTTGACCCGGCGGCCCAACTGCCCGATATAAATGGTCCGCGTAAATCTTCTCCTCTCTTTCACGCCGACCCGCAACCAATCCGAAAAATCAGTCGTGTAATAACCGCGGGACGATAGAAAGCATCGTACGACGCCATGCTCGACGCGGAATTAGGCTGGCGACGCTACGCCATCACTCTTCCGGTTCTCGCTTCAACGATTTTTAACAATATTTTTTAAGATTCTTTAACACTCCGTTCCTAGAATCTTCCTCTACGATTTTATGAAATTATTCGTGTATCATTTACGTTCTTCTTTGATCGTGCAATTTATGAAAACAAGAGTTACCAATTAATTGATTTTTACAAAAAAAGTATGGAAGCGTTTAATTTCATTCTTGTTTATTGTGTTTTGTATATCTTCCTACCTCGTAATTAGAAAAAATTCGCAGCCGCGCAATAAGGCAGGAATTAATTACACGGTTACTAATTCTTTCGAAGACCAAGACTGGAACGGTCTTAAAGGATCGCAGTAATTAAATCGTGGGTTTTCTGTATTAATGACAAATCTGGTTGGCCGCGACTAAGCACGTGAAAAAAAAAATTGATCGAAGTTTAACAAGGTTTCTCTGCCTTGTGGATCTTGATAAACCAATTAGATTTTTGTTTCGATTCCGGTTTCTGTCAATGAGTCTATGAAAACGGACATTTGCATAGGTATCCGCGGTGAGTTAGCTCGTTCATGCGTGTTTCATGGACTCCTTTCTAGAATATTATCATCTGACCATTCAACTTTTTCCTTCGTTATCCTGATTCTTTCGCGAACCAACGAATATTCCTCCCTCGATATTCGCGTTTCCCAGCGTCGTACGAATTAATTACTACCGCGTGTATCTCTGTACGTGAGAATTGCGTAGGTTACACGATTGTCGCGATAAAAGGAAGCGTCTCTTCGAAATTTACAGTGAAACGACCGCGTATAAACTTCCGTTCGAATCGAACTTTTACGAACAGTTTGAAGAAACTAGCCGGATAAAACCGCGTCCGTTTCGCCACGAGAAGGGATTACTGTGTACAGATAATCACTGTGAAAAAATGATAATTGAACGGCGACCCCCTGGGATCGGTTTGCGCGAAACGGCGCGGCGAGCTTGAGCGCGGCGAGCATGAGCGCGTCGAAGGAGCAGTATCCTTAACCTACAGACCGGTTCTGCGGGGCCGAAGCGTGATCGTGCGCTCCTCGTTGAAGATCGTACCTGATTTTGTGGAAAAAGTCGCCTGGCTTTCGTGCCAGCTTAGAAAGTCAATCTAGATTTTGTAGACCGTTTACCGCATGCGAGTACACATTAGATAGAGAACTGGTATGAAGCGAGATTACAGCCTTCTGGTGGTACGCTGACACGTATCGCGCGTGTATCTTGTCCTTACCGGCGGGCGCATTTTTACCCGGGACCATTCGGTCGCGTATTTTTAGCCTGTTCTCTGTTACACTTTTACCCATTTCCGCATACCCCGTCCGCTGAAATATTTGCCCATTCCCGGCGGTCTCGATTTAGCGAATCCTCCACGTGGCTTTTCTCCTGTGCTTTTACTTGATTTTTATATTTTATTCTATTCAAATTTATTTTACTGCGAAGATTTTTCTAGTCGGAATACATTTTTCTGACGTTCCAGGTCTTGCAAAATCATTCATAAATATGGAAATTTGAATAAGAATCGCAAGATACAAAGAGTGCGCGTTGACGAAAGCCAGCTGTATGCTCAGTTTATTTCTACTACGAGGAATTTTCTAGTCAGCGGTATTCATTCTTCCATCATTCTACATCTTATGTAATAGCAACGTAGAAACATTCTGCATCTCGCAAACTACATCAGCAGTATCTTTGTTTCTGGCACAAGGAGTTTGATCAGCAAAAGAAATTTTTCCACCGTTTCGTGATCTGATAAAATAGTCAACAAACATTGGTCAGTTTAATTACAATGATAAATTCAAATGTGTCGCTGAAGACCCATTGTAAACCCCTAAAGTATAATGTGAAATAGAAGGAATCAAACGACACTGTACACTTCAAAATCGGCATTCCTAATTAGCTCTCCGAAACTGGCTATTCAATCAACCGGTCGATGTTCCATCGGAAATCATTTTAATAGCCCGAGGCATTACTTTATCAGCCGAAAGTTTCGAATCGCATCGCGAATTGCCAGAAATAGTGGTTCGCTCTTGAGTCCACAACTTTAGGCGACTATAAATAATATAAATTCTAGGAGCGTTCTAAGCATTCCGGAAAAGCTGTTTTTAGAAATTTCAACTTTATTAGCGGAGAGTGTTCGAATCGAACTATAAAGTGTTTATAAATAAGCGTGATGCGTTACCGCCGATGACAGTGATTTTTCCATTGATTATTTATTTGTCGCTCCAGTTACGTGATTCATTTCGAAAGCAAACAGAATGAGTTGCAGAGAGGGTTCCTCGACGGAGATGCGTCGCGAGAAAGTTCGGGTTCCCCAAAGGGCCGCGAAAGTAAGTCAGTAATGCGAAAGGGTTGAAGTTCCGTCGATTCGAAGGGTCGAACGAGTCGCGTCTCTTTAAGAATTTTAAAAGATTCCCTCCCCTTTCCCCGTGCGAACCGACGTCGCTTCCAGAGATGAAATTGTAATCGCTCGTTTGCTCGTTTCAGTCGAAGGGTTTCGCTCAGAATCGTCTCGGCACGTTCTTTTTCCACGCTTTTACAAAGTCCGTGAATTTTCGACAGTACATGAAAAGTGCACGTCGATTCTCCTTTTTACGATTCGAAGAACACTTATTGGACGAGTGCATCTCGGATTCTATTCTATATCAGTACGCGCGATAAGATAACGCTTTGAAAAAAATCACTCTCATGGCAACAATCTGTGAGCGCAGTGCAGATTTACGCGGCTTTTGAAAAACTAATAGCTCGTTGAATATTGCTGAAAGAATATTACTTGCAGACGGAAAAAATCCTGTGGTTCTAATCAATTCTTCTTTTTTATATGCTCTTTGCAATTGTTTTGGAGAATATTACTAGTTTTTATATCACGCAAAATTCCACAATAATTTAATATTGAGAGGACAGTAGCGATACTGAAGTAGTGTGATTTATATTGATTTGTATAAATCGAAGGTAACAGAAATTTTGTTCTTTTGTTTCTATGTTTTCACAAATGTCTAAATTTCTTCCTATACCGAAAAATTCCACTTGAATAATACGATTCAATTATTATCAATGCAGAGCGTAGCAGTGACCCTGAAAGAGTTACCTTTTTTACAGGAAGCTTATCGTCGAATACTGATAATTCCATTAGACTACAATTTTAATCTACACTCCCGATAAATGTTTAGTTACTTTTCGTTTATCACAGAAAATTCCACATATGTGCGACTCCATAGTTATTTATGCAAAAAAAATAGCATCGACTCTAAAAGAATTATTTCTTTAAGGGAAGCTTATCACTGAACAATTTGAACACAATTTGAATTGAACATTATCATTGAAAAGTTACTTGAACATTGCCGAAGAAATATTCTTTTTATAAATTAAACACTTCAATTCGACAATTTAGTTGATCACTAAAATACTCATACAGTCGCCGTTAGGATTCAAAAATGATTTATGCAGAAGTGGCTACACTTTTGAAAACTAGCTTATCAACGAGACGTATTCATCGAACGTCCAAGAAAATTCAGAAAAATTTCTAGCATAGGCCGATTTTAATTTCGCATATCGGACTTGGGGGGGTTAACAAAGTTAGCAATCAGCCGACCGGTTGGCGGAAATATTTGCCGACGAGGCTAGCCGAGTTTCTCGAAATTTGTCAGACTAGACCGGCTGCTCTTCGCGTTGATCTATCAACAAGGCACCGAGCAAACATCGCGCGAAAGATTGCTTATCTGGGATCGCGAACGGTACACAGTGACAATAATGCTCGCGATCGTTGAAAGGTGACCTTAAAAAATGACGTGGCACGTCTGCGTTGACGACGAACGGCGCTCGAACGAATCGGCTTCCGGTTTGCGCAGTAAAAACGCACCCTTGTCCTCGATAAAAAAAAGAGAGCCAAAAAAAAAAATCATAGAAACGAAACAGGAGTTGACGTACCGAGAGAAAAAAAAATCGACAATCAGCCGGTCATTGTTCGTAACGGAGCTCATACACGAAAAAAAAAGAAAAAAGAAAAGGAGGCCGAAGAAAGGAGAGAGGAAAAAAAGCGTAGGCGTATCGAGCCATCCCCTAAACCGTGAGTGTGCGTTCTATTCAAATTAACCCTCACGGAAAAAATGCATCGTCGCGGAAGGGTTCGTCGAAAATTAGAATAGATCAGAGCCCCCTCTTTATCGTTCGCTCGGCCACGTCTCTTTCGATCCATGCATATGCGGCATGACTACGTTAATTTTCCGGGGCCAGGCCATACGGTATCTTCGACTTTTAATTATCCTTACCTTTTACCTTTTAACGGTTTAATTGCCTTTCTCCTCGCTATCGGGGAATAGGATTTTCTGACCGTTAGTTCGTGCGTCTGTCTCTATCCGACCAACCTCGCTGTTAAACCGTTCCGTGGCTCCTCGAGAGAGAGAACCCGTCGCGATGCTTTTTTTTCCCCCCCGAAGGATAATTCAGTTATTCGAGTGTTCTTCCTTCCGCGAGAGACGCGATTATGGTTTTTCTTTTGCACGGGGCAGGTTCAGATCGGCGCGGTTTCTTTGGAAGCCGAGCGAGGATGCTGCAGGTTTATGCTTTTAAGAATTAATTGGTAGAAACGGGACATCGTATAAAGAATATTCATTTGATCCTAATCGAACGTAGATAGTTTTCAAAAATAAATTATAAATTACGTACAGATCAGCAGATTATTAATTGCTGTATTAAATATTAAATTGAGGAGAAATGATCGATACGCAAGGTAGCTTTCACAAACAATTTCGGCCGCACCCACGCTCGAATAAAAACGTTCGAACGTTCTCCGGAAATTCGATCGAGCGATAACGCTGGTCAGACGATAGTCGCTGGTAGATCGGCACAAGTTCTCGAGCAGAGCAATCGGCGTCAGTGCATCTCGTTGTTGCATAATCGTGCAAGTACTCTCGTCGAGGATCCGATCGATCGAGAAAATCGCGATCCCGTTGTTTCGGCAGCGAAATCCTTTCCGCGCGGCCGACCGAACCGCACGGTTTCGATATGTACATACACGTACACACATATACATACATATATTCATATACGTTTATATACGAGTGATTTACGTAGCCAGCGCGCAAACTAATATTAGGATTAATATCGCCCGTTAAAATATTTACGATAACGGGGCAACGGGTAAGTTGATTAGCTCATATTACGCGAATTAATTAAGCAACGCCGTGGAAAGGTATCGCGTTCTCTTGATTCGATCGATTAATCGTATCCAAATGGAAAATGGCTGTGCACGAAAGAAAAAAAAAAAGAAAAACGTCGGGTATCGTGTCCACATCGAGCACTGTCACTACCAACCATGTCAAGCGAGCTATAATGTCGACTCTGGCCAATAGTCTTCGTTAAGAGGTACTGTCGAATCGTAAAATACGTTTGTCACTGTTCGATCTTGGTTTCGATTATGTCGATGCTGAGGGACTGAATAAGTTAGCGAGTGCAATGGGAGCAAGTTATTCGACGTGTTTAATACTTGTTTTAACATGTTGTTATACAGAGACATTTTTCGATTTCAAGAAGTTTTTATATGTTAATTTTATCAAATTTGTGTGAACGTGTTAGAGAGTTTCATACTGTATGAACAAATGTGGGTCGCATAATCGTATATCATTGACAAGCAGTGTTAAATGTACAGTGTGAATCTTCAGGACGAGTCGAATAGAAAAATTAATACAAGAAAATCAATATTATGTGAACGAACGAATTGATTTTGGAAAAATATTATCGTAGCCTGTTCGTAGCTGCTCTCAACCCTTAAAACAAGTTTCGTAAAATTAAAGTACATACAAAGTTAATTATTCTATCTGGCTTATCGAGACTGCAGTTTTCCGGTTTGTGTAAAGAACGGTTAAAAATCGTGCGATTTACGAGTCAAGCAGCAAATTACCTGGCAGAACGAGAGTCGGTCTCCCCACCCCCTCGATACGACCCCTGTCGAGTTTTTCCAGACGCGGGCAAAGCGTTCGCCGCCTTTTGTTTAATCTTTCATTCCGCGTCATTTGTGATAAAGGGACGGCCTGGAGCCGGAACGGGCGCGTTCTTTCCGCGTTGCGCCGCTTTGATTTTTCTCGAGACGTCTGGCGAGACATTCCGTCGCATAAATTCTTAACTGGGTGAAATTAGCGAATTAAAAGTGGGAGAGGCGACGGGGGAGGGTAGGAGAAAGCCTCGGAAAAGAGGACGGCGAAAGAAGCACGAGGGGGTGAGGCTCGATGAGAGTTCGCGGCCCTGTCACGAGGTCACTGCCGGCTCGAATAGGAACCGGAAACGATGTCGAGGACGAGGCACGATGTGGTTCTGATTTCCAGATCGTTTCTACAACCCTAACACTTTTTCCCCTCCGCTCGTCTCAACCCCTACGAGGCTCAATCAAATACGAACCGGATTGTTTCTCGAATGTTCTGTTTAAGAAGAAATTTTGAAAAATATATGAATTTTTGAAGAACAACTTCGCTGTTGTATAATAGAAAATCCGGTTAATATTTGACCGGCCCTCGTGCATTAATTTCGCGAGTAACGTACACGAAGAATGGGAGCGACCCGCCTCGAAAGGGGACGGTTAATTTTTATTCATGCACCGACGATACGGCAATTTTTCGCTGTCTTAACTGGGCTTTAAAATTGTCCGGTCAATTTCGCCACCGAGGACGTGCTCCTTTTTTCAAACGCTCGGCCATCGCTTCAGAGACTCGGCTTCCACGGTCCCGAACCGCCGCGACCCGCTTGTATCGGTATTAATGGACTCCTCTCTCTCTCTGATCTAATGTCCCGTCTATTAACGGGTCCATCGTTATCGCTCTATCGAATTTTAATGTTCGCCCGCCAGGCCACCCTTTTATTCGTTTGCAACCCCTTTATTTTTTGGGGAAGTATCGTCGACAAGGTGAAGCTTTGTAAGAAAGACTAGTTTTCAGCTTGAAGTGGAGGACAATAATTTTAGAAGGTTGAAAAGATTGTTTCAAAAAATGGCTAAACACCCTTCGTTTTCCATTCGTATTACATAATTCTTATTTTGCATAGAAATTACAAACTGCGAAACCCTTGTGACCGTGTACTGAAATCGCGACGCGTGCGTCTATCAAACCATCAAACCCCAAAAGAAAAAGCCAGAGCCCGTCCATCGAATGGTGCGCGAAGCGGTAACGCGACCGCTGTCAGCGATCAGGAAAACCGATTAATTCCTCTCGCGCATGGGGTCGGCCGATCATTAGATTTCGGCCCCCATGAAAATTGAGTTTTCCTCGTTGCCGAAGGGATAATCTTTGGTAGCCTCTGGCCGGTTGCATACGAACAACGCTGTCGTCTATCCCGGGGAACACGTTCCCGAATGCGTGCGGCTATTTATTAGGCTGCTGCGCCGGTTGTCCCCATACCATGCTCTCTCACTCACTCACTCTCTCTCCCTGTATTCGTGTGCCACGGTTAGCGACGGCTGCGTGTCTGTGTGACTGTGCCAGGATGCAACGGTGGCAGAGAGGGTGGCTTTCGAGCTGAGCAGAGCGGAGCAGAGCAGAGCGGAGAGCGCGCGCGTGCGACGGTGGCGGCGCGTAACTTCAGTTCCATTATTGAGCGATCGGGCGATCGAAAAATTCCCGCGCTTTTTCGCGCGCCGTGCGCTCGGTGGGGCGAGCCGACGTCCCATTGGCTGCTCGGCTCGGTCACCCTCGCGCGTTACGGCACATGGGTGGGGAGGATGCACTGTACACCCTCGCCAGGTATTTGTCTAGGCTGCAGCTATTGACCAGCTATCGATATCGTGGACACTCACCGATATTATATTCGCTGTCCTTCGTTTCTGCCACCCTCGCCCGCATCTCTCGTTCCCACCCCCCGTTGCACACGCCCCAACCACCCCTTCAGCGACCGGTCAACCCCCGTTCGTTTCTCGTTTTGCCTGGCCATTGCAGCGCCAGCTCGAATTTCGGTTAATGAATTATATACGCACGTTGCAAATTTTATAGCTCTACCATTATATATATATATATATATACATATAATATATATACGCGTACACAAACGTATATCCCCGCGCTTGTATAGGGCTACGTGCCGCCTGGTCCGGGGAAATTGTTGTAACTCTCCCGACGACGCTGTAATCACACGGCGGGGGTGGTGGCCGTAAATTCCCGCCGTTTTTTGACTTTGATCGGCCAATCGCGACGCGGCACGCCCGCAGAGATCTCGCCGAGAGAGCCCGCGAAACGAGAAATCAATATGGCATGAAATGCCTCCCCCGGAAGAGCATATCGGCGGTACCGTTCAGGAAAATAACTGCCGCGCGTACCGGAATCCGACAAGGAATTTCGGCGGGGAACGCGAAACGCCGATTTTTCCGCCGCGAGAAGTCCGCGTGCCGCGAATCCCTGATTCCGGGTGGTTCCGGGTGGTTAGAATCGCTCGGGATATTCGAACGATTCGAGTTTTTCGGATTCGAACCACTCGAAACGCGCCGATCCCCTTCGCAACGATTGTTGGATATTTTTTCAGGGTTGTATACTGCGATATGATGCAACTTAATATGACTCAATTAGATATACTATGGTTCTGGGTGGTTAGAATTGCTTTTGGACTTGCAATGGAAAGGGTAGAATTGTTAAGAGAATTTAAAGGCATAAATGTATTACTGTCAGCTTTTTAAAGTTATTGAAAAAGGAAAGTGGTTTCTTCAACTTCGTCCGTCTTATCTGTTTTCGATTGTGCGAAAGAATATGGTGTCGTGGACGCATTCGTTGCATTCGATAAAGATACAAGAGTACTACGAGAACCGAGTGCATGCAATAGATGCGCGTCACAACGACGTCAGCTTGAAGTACCAGCCGCGGGAACCCGGCACGCGGGAAGGGTGATTATTAATGTAAGGGGTGGCTGAGCAGTAGTTACTTGCTCGTTGCCGGTCGCCCAAAGGGACGCGAAGGGGTTGAAACGAGCCCAGCGAAATCAACGTCCGCCCTGCGAATTTCTTTTTTCCACGTCGTCCTTCGTTGAACACGGTCAAGGAACAAGCTTTCGAACATTTCAACCACCGCCCCTTTGCGAACGTCCTCCCTTATTTATTATTTTCTGCATCCCTAATGTAGTCACTTATCTTTGAATCTCTCCGTTACTTTATTTGAGAAATTTAGTTTGAATTTAGTAGTCAAGGAACAAGCATTCAAATCTTTCGAACCTCTGCACCTTTTTTTGGATGAATTATATTATCTTCCCTTTTCTACTTTGCTACTGGTTATCTAACGTTTGATATTTTCTTCCTTTTCTTGTTACTAATTCTGCAATGTTACTACACGATCGTCCAACACATACAATGCAACCTGCTATTATTATCCACCCCATAAGAAACTTTATACTTGCAAAACTTGCAAAAATCAAACTCACCCTGTTGCACAAAACCCAGCCCTTCGCTGATCTATGATAGAGAGGCAAGTAATCATATATTACTGAGAAGTAAGTTATCACATTTTGAGCGAGTTTCCACAGACCTAGACGTTTAATTCGCATATCCTCAACAGGCTGCTCAAACATTTCAACCACCGCCCCTTTGCAACGTCCTCCCTTATTTATTATTTTCTGCATCCCTAATGTAGTCACTTATCTCTTAATCTCTCCGTTACTTTATTTGAGAAATTTTGTTTGAATTTAGTAGTCAAGGAACAAGCATTCAAATCTTTCAACCTCTGCACCTTTTTTTGATGAATTTTATTATCTTCCCTTTTCTACTTTGCTACTGGTTATCTAACGTTTGATATTTTCTTCCTTTTCTTGTTACTAATTCTGCAATGTTACTACACGATCGTCCAACACATACAATGCAACCTGCTATTATTATCCACCCCATAAGAAACTTTATACTTGCAAAACTTGCAAAAATCAAACTCACCCTGTTGCACAAAACCCAGCCCTTCGCTGATCTATGATAGAGAGGCAAGTAATCATATATTACTGAGAAGTAAGTTATCACATTTTGAGCGAGTTTCCACAGACCTAGACGTTTAATTCGCATATCCTCAACAGGCTGCTCAAACATTTCAACCACCGCCCCTTTGCAACGTCCTCCCTTATTTATTATTTTCTGCATCCCTAATGTAGTCACTTATCTCTTAATCTCTCCGTTACTTTATTTGAGAAATTTTGTTTGAATTTAGTAGTCAAGGAACAAGCATTCAAATCTTTCAACCTCTGCACCTTTTTTTGATGAATTTTATTATCTTCCCTTTTCTACTTTGCTACTGGTTATCTAACGTTTGATATTTTCTTCCTTTTCTTGTTACTAATTCTGCAATGTTATTACACGATCGTCCAACACATACAATGCAACCTGCTATTATTATCCACCCCAAAAGAAACTTTAGACTTCCAAAAATCACACTCACCCCGTTGCACAAAACCCCGCCCTTCGCTGTTCTATGATAGAGAAACAAGTAATCATACTGCGAAGTAACTTATCACATCTTGAGGGAGTTTCCACAGACCTAGACGGTTAATTCGCATATCCTCAACAGGCTGTTGAAAAATTCTCGCGCATCCTCGTCCCTCTATCACAAGCCACCCTCGCGAGTCTAATCGGACGGCCGGCGTAAAATTGGTTTTTCTCGGGGCGTATTTCCATGGAATGTGTTTTCTTAGGAATCGATTGTATCGAGTCCCGGGCGTTTCGATTAAATAGCTGGCATACCGACGAGGTTTCGGTTTTTTTTTTCCTCGGCCGGAAGCGATCGGAAACGATCTTAAACAGACACGAGGACCGAGCGAGGGGGGTCCGGTCGCACGCGCGGCGTCTGCTGACCGTAGCCATGCTCTCTCGCTCTGTCTTCAAGGCTAATACCTTCCGATTGACTACGCTCATCCCTTAATGAAATTCTTTCTACCCGGGCGCGACCCGTTCACCCGCTCGCCGACCGGCTGGGCTGGCTGGCTTTGCCCGTCGAATTTTCTCATTATTACGGCTCCCTCGACCGTGTTCCTCCGAGTCTCTCTCGCCGTCACTGCTATTCTTAGCTGCTCGATCTGCTCGATCTGCTCGATCGTTCGCGGCCCGTGTAAATCGCCAGACGTTGTCGATCTGTCTCGCGAAACCCGGCTACCAAGAACACGGGCCCCGAGTGTTGAGCAATCTCTCTCCATCGGTGCGGCGCCGCGCGACGCATTAAAATTAGCCGCAATCGGAACGCGGGATCGCGCGGACGCACATTATAATAGTATATTAATTTATTGATTATCGACTGGCCGCGATGCAATGCGGTATTCATAGAATTTACTATCAGTCCCGGGGACGCTGAATGCATGCATTAAGCCCCGGACACCGGCGCTCGGCTCCGCTCGGCTCGGCTCTGCTCGGCGCCGCGCGCCGCGACAAGCGACTTCGCATCGGTGATTCCGCGAGGATCGAACCCGTGATTTTGCGCGCCCTGATGAATGCCAATGATCGCCCCGTTCGGCACCACCCACAGGAAAAGTCAGCTCCGCAGACTCGCAAAGGCTCGCTCGCTTACTCTGTTTGCTCGTAAAATGCGGCCATTAAATTCGACGGTTCCGCTCTGACTCTGTGCGATTCTTCAATGAGTGAACACAAATGTAAAATATGTTTCAGGATTTAGTGGAGGTATTTGATGTACTTATATTATGAAAAAAAAATTTTAATTTGATAGTCGAAGCGATTTTAAGATGAAATTAATAACGTGCATATCGTCTGGCTGATATCCGCGTTAATTTGATCATTGATTGGGAACAAGTTTGAAAATGGATTTTACAATCGGGAGATTTGCAAATCGAATTTCTTGTGTGCACAGATTCATAAAATAATATAATATCGTAATCTTGTTACGGGTAGGTTCCTTGCTTTAATTCGATGATGGTTTTAATTGAATTTTATCTTTCGCGGCGACGGTGGATTATGGACAAAAATTTTCATATTTTATAAGCCGGGTGTTTTAAAGAACGTTTATAGAAATATACAACCCCTTGTTACACGATTATTCTTCTCGAACTTTTAGAATAATAGCTGCAGCGTGTCTCATGTAATAAAAGTACTCGTTCCGTTCTTGCATAAAAGCCTCACTAATTAATCTGCGGTCTCGCGTATCAATATCGTCAGCAATTATATAAAACCAATAAGTACCTATTCACTATCTGTCTCCCCTACGAACGATTCTATAAAAAGAAATAAGAACTCTTGCAGACTACGAATCTTCATGCAAATATGTCAAAAAAAATTTTTTAAATTTGTGGTATTCGAAGTATAACATTACTATATAATACAATTTATTTTTCAATCACTGACATCAATCGTAAGATTAAAATTTTATCCGAGTCCTGTCTCTTAAATTCCTTCGTAAAAAATGTTCTTAAATCTTTCATTCAATGCTCGACTTCACTTCATCTTTTATTCAACGATGCCAATAGTGGACAGAATACAATTTGATTTGTTTTAATTTTAATTGACAAGCATCGCAAGCGTTGAAAATAAAAATTCTCGATTCTTCGAATTCTGCCATAAAAATGTAAATATATAATCAATTATTAATTCTTGTTGCTTCAAATTCTGAATGAAATAAAACTTCTGTGATGTCCATAATTACTAATTCGCAAACCGCGGTATGAAACAAAATAAAATAACACGAATCCTCGATATGTTTCAACCCCAGGACCTATAAAATAATGACCGATTTTATTTTTCCATCCGGGACACCGAGGGTGGCCGGAACAAAACGTGCAATCCAATCGGCCGAAGTTTCGCAGTCCGCAATACAGCTCGGTTTAGCGGACAATGCTATCTGCTTGTCCGCAATTGTCGCCCCTCCCGTTTCGATCTTGTTCGCGGCGATCGATCGCGGTCCCGGCAAAAATCCTGCCATTCCTGGAGGTCAGGATCGTTGCCGGTCGAAGCCGGGGCCAGGAATTGGCTCTCCGGTTTTGAGAGAGTGGTGGTACACCTATCTACGTCTACTCACCCGTATGCAGGCGGGTATGTTGTTGTACGTGGCTGAGCTGCTTGAACCTGCGGTCGCAGTAGCTGCATTTGTACGGTTTCTCGCCGGTGTGGACCCTGATGTGCTGCACGAGCTGGTGGTTGCTGGAGAATGACTTGAGGCATTGCTGGCACTGGTGCGGCTTTACCTCGTTGCCGGCGATCATGCCACCTGGACCGACCCCGATCGGACCGAGACTCGCCAATGCACCGGCTACGCCGCCGCCGGGTCGTGCAGTCAGTGCACCCGCGCCAAGCTCCCTCGCGTGCATCTGCATCGCGGCGCTCTTGTGCATGAAGATCTGCGAGAAGAACTGCGGTGGTTAGTTGGTACGCTGCACTTATGGCCGAACAACGGAGGATGGCTGATCGACGGAGGACCCGACCGCCTATCGATCTCCATCGATCGCCATTCTACCCCTGGAACTCCGAGAGGGACCCGCCGAGGCGAGCTACCCGCGCCCTTGTACTCAATCTTTCATCTATGCAATTCGAAATTATTCTAAAATCGTGGTAATCTGGTACTTGATGGATGAAAGTGGCTAGGAACTTGGGAAGATGATTTTTAGGATTCTTAAAGGGATATCATACCCATGGATGTTACTAGCATATTACTAGAATATTACTAGAAAAACAAGTGAAAATAGTGTTTGCGGGAAAGTATTTTTTGTCCTCATATGAGCATGTTACGAGATGTGTGAGGGCTCATTGTAAAGAGGAAGGTTCGTCGCAGGTCGCTCAGCTCATGATTTTTTTGGTTATGTTTTTATCTAATAATATGAGCGTCCAAAGTAGGGGAAACAAATCGAGACAACCACCATCAGGTTCCCATGTATTTTTTTTCTAATACAAAACGATTTTTGTTACTTGAATCATGAGCTGAGCGACCTGCGATGAACCTTCCTCTTTACAATGAGCCCTCACACAGCTCGTAATATCCTCATACGAGCATATTACAAGCTGCATGAAGGTTCTTTTGACAGAGGAAGATTGATCGCAGGTCGCTCAGCTCACGATTTTGTTAGATTATGTTTATATCTAATAATATGAGCGTCCAAAGTAGGGGAAAAATCGAGAAAAAAATCGAGATACCACCCTCAGATTCTAGCTCACGGGGTTGGTAACACTGATTTAATACAATAGAATCCATCGGTATGGTACCTCCTTAAGGTGATTGAGTTAGTGTCTAGGGAACATAGGGTGGTTGGTCAGTAGGTTTCGGGATTGTTGTAGGTTGAGGCAGCCTTCTGGAATATGTAGGAGACTTCTAGTTTGCTTTGAAGAGGGATAATAGAATTTGAAGGAAGCGAGACCTATGTGGGGAATACAGACAATTTTAAGGAAACATGTGATTTGTCCAAAGACTAGCAAAATGATTTCGTTTGAGTTTCTGGGCACAGGCAGTCGCCCCGGCCGTCCCCTGTTGGTCGTGGACGGTTCGAGCGATCCCCATGATTTTCTCATGCAATTAACGGATGACAGACTCGAGAAGTCCAGGCTCATAGACCGTGGCAGTATCGTTTGCTTTCTGAGTTATTCATAATGCGAAACCCGCGGTCGCCACGCTGTTGTGCTCCGCGCAATAGTTTCGACTCGCTCCTCGACGCCATTCACTCCCTCGATTTCGCCTTCAGCTCGCGACGCGATCCATTAATTAAAAGTTCACGCACGATGACGCAACGCGGCCGATACTTACGTGAACTTGCTCGATACATCGTCGGGACAGTTCGACGTTTCGGTTCGATCGTCTTTGGGACAAGTCCGTCGCACGATTTGCACCTGGCTAGCCAACCGCCCTCTAACCCGATTCCCAATTTTATTTGGGAATCTCAATATTTGTTAAGGCATCTCAATTGTGATAATTCGACGGTACAGACAGTTAGTTTGATTCTACAAGATGATTTGTTATTTTTTCATTTGATGTAGCTGCGTTGCGGTGGGACTTTAAAGAGCGTGGTCCCGCAGGACACCTAACCCATTGCTCCGTGAGTCGATTCGCAGTCGATCCTCGCTGAAATTCATAGGAAGCGTGTAACAGCTGGCCGCGGAAGGGGTCAATGTCCGTGCTCGCGGTGCTTTTCGAAAGCAGCCATCCGATCGATGTTTTTCGGATCGCAGGGCGGCTCGCGTTTGTATAGGTGGTGTAGAACGGACGCCCACGTAACGCAAGGTACGAATGTTGCGTATAGTGCTGGACGTGTGCCGAGCGATCATGAGGAACGCGAAACTACAGGCCGAGGGGCACAACGGGCGGGTGGAACGGTGAGGAACGCTTGATTTCGGGTTCTCTGTTCGGGGAACAGGTGTTGCTCGTCGATGGTGTGGGTGTAGGTGAACGAACGAAAGGGTTAACGTTTAAAACGACCGTACGGTCCGTGGCGAAAGCGACCGGCTGTATAAGGAAAGAGAAAAAGAGAGTGAAGCGGAGAGAGAGAGACAACAGGGCCGAACCGGAGAGAAGTTCGGCTTGGAATTAAAGAAGGGAACGAAAGGCCACTGTTCCTCCTCTCGGTGCAAGAAGACAGGGTCCGTCGTCTGCGGAGGATTTTATTAAAATATGTTAAAACTGTAATTAAAATCGAAAAATCTCGCGAGAAGTTTTAAGAATCTTAGCTCCGTCGCCCTCCACCTCTCGGACGAAGACGAGTAAGAGTACGAGAGAGAGAGAGAGAGAGCAAGAGAGAATTGAAATTGTCACCGGGGGTTCTCAAGTTTCCGCGACTTCCAACCCTTTCTTCGGTGGATATTTGACGGGCGACCTTCGACACTGCGCATCCCTGATTCTTAATCCCCGTGGGAGAGGGAGAGGCTGCAACTCGATTTTATTCCTCGTTTTTTCGCCTCTTCGTTCGCCCCGGAGACAAATCAATCCGACTCCTGTTCCCGATTTGAATAAAATTCGTCTCCCGGATGTATACATCCACCGGGGTTGGATGTTTCTTTTTCTACGAGCTGGGGGTGTCCCGTTGATTTCATGGGCCGATTTCACGCGGTTCTGATCGTGATCGTTTTTTAATGAAATTTTTCCTGTCCCATCCCCGGAAACCTCTACCAATCCTTTTTCTTGCGACGACCATGCCCCAGCGCAGCTGCCGCGGGGGGTGGGAGACAGAGACTCGATGGCGACAAAGTCGAGTTGCAAATTTTTAACGACCGTCTCGAGTGGACGTCGAGATTTTTTCGGGGAAAGTTCCTCGAGGGGTGAAGAAACCCTCCCTTGCCCCTCCACCACGGAGACATTTATTCGGAATGTGATTTTTGAGCGAATACTAATTAAGTCGACCCACTGAGCCGCCGGCCCGGCCGGGCCTGGTCGCCCGGTTTTTCACGAACTCGAAGACCATACGTCCATTAATCAAATTTTTATCTCCCGGCAGACGGAAAATTGCGTTCCCCACCGCCAACGCAACGCGGAATCTTTTTTTCTGATTTATCGTCCTCGCCGACGATGCGGGAAAAAAGGAGAGCGACTATACAGGAATGAGAGAGAGAAAAAACAGAGGGAAAGAGTTGCTTGCCCGCGGCCCGCCCGCTTAATGTCCTTAATAATGGAAAAATATATCAACCGACACCCTGTGTATTTCTTAAGAAGCATCCCTCATCCCAACCCTTCTTCTTTGCCACCCACAACTCTCGGTGGTGTGCCTCTTGCTGCTGTTTTTACGGATGTCTTAATCATTTGAACGAGATTGTTGAGATGTCACAGAAATATATATTCTAAAATGCACGAGGCTATATTTTATGTTATAACTGTGTTAATTAGACGAGGAACGTAGTAAACTGTCGCGTGAATTTTTCGGCTTTTCATTTATCTGATTACTAATTTATTTTTATTACCTGCTTACTCTTGGTGAAATACCACGAAAAACGACCTACCGTCTTTTTTTATAAGGAATCTGTAAAGTTAATTACAAATGTTCTGCCAGACTTCCCAGCCATTAATCTCGCGTTTGAATTAAACAGCAGAGAGTTGAATATTGTTCAAATTTTATTACTCCACTTGTATTAAAGTTCCCAAAGAAATTACACGAACGATAAGAGAATATTGAAAGTAGAGCAATCTGAAGCTCATCCTTTTCATCTCAAATTCAACCTTTTTGTACCAGCTTTTATAAGCAGCAGATTTTTAGAGATATAGACGTGTTCGTTAACACTAGAACTATCGTGTGGATCGAAATGATCTACAACATTGAATTTCACGGTTCCACAGGATATCGTCGAATCAATTGATTTATTCATGAGTATACTTCATCGAAAATCAATTAGAGACTCGATAAACGTCTCAATAAATCTCGCGAGCTCTTGAGTCTCTCTAAAAAGCTAACACGAACCTCTATTACCGATCGATTGCCATAAATTTCAAACTTTCTGAAAAACCTAAATCAACCCATCTTTAAGCGTGATCGTCCGAGACAGTTTCACGTCCTACAGCTTCTGACCATTCTACCCCACATCCCTAGTCTAACTTAAATACCCATCAAACACAACGCGATTGCCAGAAACTTCAAGGCACAAATGAACTTTACTAAAAACCTAGATCAAGACAGACTCATCCAGGACTCATCGCCGAGCCTCCAATAATTAAATCCCACCCTACAGTCACCGGATCCCCAAAAGTCCATGCGAATCCTCCTGTTCGTTCTACGTAGCGACCGTGTCGGGATAAGTTGTCCCGGTTTTTCGAAAAGGGATCGTTTCGGGTGGTGTCGGCGCAACCCTTTGTCTCTCGGCGGGCGCAGTAAATTACGGCTGAATAACATTGGTCACTGGGAAGTAGGCTACTTTATACACTTGGAACACAAAGCAAAGGTCTCACCTGCTGACCATATGCCTTTTCTTCGTGGCACACATACGCGGGCGCAACGTGTGTTCCGTCCACCCACGCGCGCCGGCCATCTAGCACTTCGCATGTGCTATTAACTCGCCGGTATGTGTGCGCTGCGCTCCGCTCCGCTCGGCTCCGCTCGGTTCCCGCGCGTATGTACGCGCATACATACGTGCTCGTACGTATATTCCATATGCATGTACGTGCCCGTGGAAACACGTACACACGTGCACGCGAGAGAGCACGGAGACAACGTCCAATCTAACCTACCTAGCTTTGCCTGACTCATTCTCTCCTGCCTGCCCACCTATCTGTCTAAACTACGGCCGCGAATAGCGCCGTAATATAAAGGAAAAGGTGGACCGTCCCTCTCTCTCTCTCTCTCCGAGATGCCTCTCTTTCTCTAGCACCATAATCGCGACGGCTTTAATCTGTCTGAATCGCGGCGGCGGCACCATGATCCGCTACCTCGATCGCTTCCTGCTGCAGGCCAACCTGCCGATCACACCTAGACCGGCCCAACCCTCTTTCCAGATCCTCTAATCTGACGGCCGCTCTTCTTCTTTTCATTGGGGGGGATCGGGACGCGGTTGATTATACCGGATTCGCGAAAATCACGGGCGTCTGCGCACCGGTGACCCTGACCGCCCGGCACACCTGATGAGACCGTGGGCGGACCCCGGTGCAGGAAGCCGGCGAATTTAGGAGCCACCGATTTTTACGGGATAGAACGCGTGGGAGACCTTGTCGGAACTTTGACGATGAGCAAGAACTTTCAGATCAGGGATCGACAGTAGACTACTCCAGACAATGTAATGGAAGAGGGAGCTATACATGGTGAACCAAAACTGAACAGTTGATCCAGACGTACCCAGACTTGAGACTAAAGAAGGTGTCAAACAGATGAAGAAAAATTGACAACCAAGCCAGATCTACGCCGACCAGAGATCGAAGAAGGAGCTAAGTGTATGAACTAAAATTAATCACTAATGCAGATCTATTCAGATGTAAAATTAAAGAAGAGGCTCAAGCAAGGAGATCCTAAATGCGGCCCTGCATCCGCGAAAGGTGTCGGCGAATTGTTCCGCGATGATCGCCGCGGGAATAGAGAAAGTGGCTCTCCTCCGCGCACTGTCATCCTCGAGGAGTGATCGCGTGGCCAATTAACGATTCCCCGCTTTCGTGAAGACGAAGCTTATGCGAGTCCACGCGAAGGAGGCGCGTCAATGGCGAAGGAGAGCCTCCGAAGCGTGTCCGAATGGCGGCCGAGAAATTTCTATCCGTGGCGAAACGATCGTCTATGAGCCGTCTATAGTCGGCATAGTGGAAACTATATGTTCTCGCAGCTGGGGAGTCAGACGGCGTTCAAGTCATCGTCGTAGGTTTCCCTACCGAGCGTTATATATTAATCACGCGTGCACGCCTCGGCCGGTGTAGCCTTAAGAGTAACAATCTCTAATCCTCGATCAAAACGGCGCTCGCCTCGATTAGCCCAATAAGAGGGCAACGACGACCGGCTTTACATACTTGGTCGCTTTCTACTTCAGGCCCGTAGTCGTGTTTCCTTCTAAAACGATTCTCTAATATGCATACAGATTCTAATTCGACGCCGACAGATAAAAACGGGTCAGAGGTCACGCGGTACGTCTCAAAGTTCTTCACCGACGACGTTCTCCAACGGAAAATTTGTCTCGCGGTTCGACGCTGCGAGATTCCTTCTCCCCCCTCGGATCGCGTGTCGATCGAACCTTGACCTTGAGACTGTCGTGCGTTGACTGGTATTTTTGGGGGTGTCTGGATTCGACGTGTTTATTCATAGCGCGATTAAACGGATCGATGCGGAGCCGAATTAAATGCTTAACGTGCGCGCTGCTGGCTATGAATAGGAATGGAAAACGACGCGACGATAAAGGTGCTTCTTGACTTCACTGTCATTCTAGACCTCGGTTACATTAGACTAACATATTTTTTTAATGTACAGTCAAGATCACAATTCAGAATGTCGATTTATCAGACCGGAATCCAGACTTAATCTAGACCCTGAAGACCCAACAATGTCTCAGTTCAAACTGCCCCCCCAAAATCATGATAACCTATCAGTTTATTAGATGGAACCAAGCCTCGTTTAGCTCCCAAAGAATCGTTCAAAAAAAAGAACGAAAAAGGCACATACAGGTCGAATCGATAACTTCCTCCTTTTTCGAAGTCTGTTAAAAATCCACGAACATATCGAAACAGATCCTGAAGACCTAGGAAGGTCTCAGTCCAGAGTCCCCCCAAAACCAGCCGAGGCCGTCGACGTCCGAGGACATCGTTGCACTGTCGAAACGGAGATGCACGCAGGGATGAATGTCGCGGACGCATTCGGGGGCAGATATCCGTCGAAGCCGGGCTCCGAGGGGTGGAGTTCTCGAAAGATTCTTGGAGTTGTAGGGAAGACAGCCGGTCCGAGCCGGCTGGGGGAATATCGTCAATAATTACCTCGTGCGGCAAGTGGTGATGAGGATGCTGATACGGCGGCGGTACGTACGGCGGGTGGCTCGGATGGTTGTGGGGGTGAGGTCGGGGATGGTTTTGATGCTGGGCTTGCGGCGGGAGCGGTTGGGACGCGGGAGGCGGTGTCCAAGGCCATTGGTTCGGCCCGTGGCTTTCATTGGTGCCATACATCTTCAGGGAAGAATCCCGAGCACGCGACCTGAAGAGTCCCTCCCGCCCTCCACGCACGGTGACACGAAAGTCTCCGATACCGGCATGGCTACCCTCATCCCGGGTCGCAGCGTCGTCGTCAGGATGAATCCTAACCGACCCGCCAACATAATCCGTCTCCCAAATAATTCTTTCCTCCTTTCTTTCCTTCGTCGTCTATCCGAATCCTTCTCGAGCGTAATCCTTTCCGCGAATCTCTCGACGACTTCTACCGAGGTCTAGACCCGTTGGTATTTACTATGCTCGCTCATTTTTTCCAGGGGATCAGTCTTTTGCGCAACCAGACGCCGGAGAAACCGTTGCGTGAGAGACACTCTTCGGGGCCGGGCACATCTGCGCGAGGGCGTGATTCTTCTTTTGTTCCCGAGACCAGTATCCCGCCGTGTGAGAACAGTACCGTTCCACTTTCACGTGCTCACTGTTTCCTGGCTCCGCTCCGCCACTAAGACAGTCTCTGTTTCCAGTGTCTTCAGCTACCCTCTTCGAGACTCACCCCTTCAGACTAGCCCTGTACCACCGAATAACTCGACTATGTAAATAACTAGCTAAAGTCAAGTAATCATGATGTACCCATCGGACTCGAGGTATTGCGTCTCTCGCGATGCGAGAGCTCTTGGCGGGAAGTGTCTCGACGAAGATAACAAGCTTCAGAAGTAATCACGAATGGAACTAGCACACTAAATCGAAGAACTGGTCAGGCTGCCGGCACAATTTCTTTTTTACGGATGACGATTTTCAGCAGACACTGGGCTACCCTGTTTGATGCGACACGCGATTAGGCTACCGGACAGGGGACCACCGGGGGGAGGCAAACGAGCCGTTCGTTCCAGGGAACCGACGTCCGCGGTTCTCGATTGCGAACTATCGTCCCGTTTTTTTCCGCGAATCTCCGGGGCCCGCGGTGTTTTCGGGAAAAATTCGCGGGGGTAGCTACGTCTCGTGGTCAGAAAATCGCGGACGCAGCGCTGTGCGCCAGCGTGTGGCGTCTATCGCGAACTAAACCGGCCGAAGGGGGGGCACAGTTGCGATTTCTTGGTCTCCGGGCGGCTTGCTGTGCGTGCGCTAAACGGGGGAAGAAAAAAAGGTGGAAAGGCGCTGATAACGCGCCGCGACGAAAAATCGGCTGGCTACTCGAAGAGATATCGATTGAAATAACACGATTCCGGGGAACGCGAGCCAATCGGCACCGCTGACACGGCGGAAGGGGCCAATCGTGCCCGGTTTCTGTCTCTCTTTCACAACCTCCCTCGCCTCTATCCCCTACTTCTTCCTCTCTCGTCATACGCGTATACCCCGCTCCTTCGACTTCTCGCGCTATACGAAGGCTCGCTCGCCTCTCCTCTATCTGTGTGCATTTGCGCTCCGTTGTTGCGTGTGTACATGTTTCCTCCACTACTCCTCATCAAGCTACCGCCACCGCCGCCGCCACGGTTGCAACGATCGTTCGTTTCTGTTGCTTCTCTTCCTCCACCCTCGCGACAACTCGCGGACTACTTGCCCGATAGATAGAGAGGACACCATCTAGTAGCGCGCCGACGGTCAGGAAGTAGCCACCGATCCGGATCCTCATCCTCAGAACTGTAACATTTTTTCTAGCACGCCTTTTCGACCATACGCGTGGCGCCTTTTACTTCAAACACTCGAGTTGTATCATTCAGCTGCATTAAGGTCGATTTATACTCAAATATATTCGCCGGAATATATGCGACCAGACAGATATTCTTCAATGGATTTTAATGGAAGTATGCAGATCTACAGTAGGTGTACATGCTTCCATTAAAATGCATTGAAAAATATCTGTCTGCTCTGATATATCCGGTCGGAAATATACCAGTATGAACAGACCCTTAGACAGCAGCAGCTCGTTCATATGGGCTTTCTTTTACTGTTTTGAGATTAACAGTCACCAGGTAAAATTGATTTGGCAATCATCAACCAATGAGTCGATAGAGCTGTTCTAGATTGAGGATCGCCTTATTGAAAATAATTATGGAAGATGATGATTTAGAAGATTTTTATCTTTAACAAAAATTATTGTCGACAAGAGGTCTTTGGAAATATTTCCAGGGGCCAGGGAATTGAGTCTGTACCCCGGGACAGCTGTAAGTAGGAGGATTCAATGCACTTCCGTGATCGCGGCTTTCGTTCCCCAGTGTCCCGACTAATTCGATAATTCGCCTCGAGGCTAAATTGCCCGCGAACGATTCGGGGCCCTGGCATTTTTCCAGTTTCGTCGCTGCTCGAGCTAAGAAGCACCGACATCAGAAAAAAAGGAAGCACGAAGGAACGGTCTCGAGTTACCAAACTCGATTTTCGGCGTACCCATGCGACGCGTTAACTGCCCACGTCGATTACACGCGGATGACGGTGATCCGTAACCCGATTTCGAAATTTTTATTGCGACGTATCCGCGTGAACTGATTTTTACTGGGACTTTGGAAATACGAACGATTGAATATCGACGAATTATCTGCAGCATATTAAAGAAAGAATTAAACGCTGACTTGGTTCCTATTTCTTGGTAATTGAAATCATTAGTTGTTAAGTTCTTTTAAGCTGAAACAAAATTCATTCCCTGAACAGGACACCTTTTCTTGCGATTGTTGCAGACAAGTTTTATTTCGCACGAAGATGCTTGACGCAGCTTTGAATTGAAAGCATGGAGATCAGTTTTACACGTGTCCCTCGTTAATTCGGCGCGATCGATGCCGGTTGTGTAACCGTGAGCGGCGAATTCGCGGCGCGTACGAAAATACATCCGCGGTTCGCAAAAATTTTCGCGAGGCGGAGGCGAAGCCGTTTGCTCGCTTTTCTTCGAATCCGCCATCTTTCTTCCCTGGCTTGTACAAATTATTTTGGGCGTGGAGCGCGCGCGCGAAGGTTAGTGCCATAGTCTCGTCTCTCGCTCGTTGACGGCGTTTCTCGCACTCCCCGCTAAAACCGTGTGTCCGGCTAGAGGCAGACCGTGGAAAAAATAGGGCGGGGTCTCTTTGTGAAGCAGACTTTGCCTATCCATCATGGCCGCTTTATCAGTGACGTCACGATAAGACGTTCACGCACAGCCGCACGCGTATCAACCGCGAGACCGCGATGCGCACCGACAATCGAGGATCCACGCGAGCTTCCTCGTTCGCTAACAGGGAACCATTTGCGAAAATTTCTTGCTACCAATATCTCAATTAGCACGCGTGGACTCGTTAATAGGAACCCTGATACAATTCGACAATGGAGGAATCTTTTAGAATTTATTTTTACTGATGACTCGAGGTTGAGACTGTCTTTTCGAAATTTATTAGGCTACTTTAGTGCAATATTGCACTGATCAGAATTATTTTGTTTTAATTAAAACATGATGCCATTTTGGACGGAGGTTAGTTTCGAATTGTTAGAAAGTCAGTAGAAGGCGACTTTTACGATGGGTGTACGTTGCTAATTCGACGATGTTATTAACCATGTGTCTTATCTATAAATTCAAATTTAATTATCGCGAATGCTATTGTGATATGCACTATAATATGAACAATAGTAATAATAATAATTACAACATTACGTCACAAATAATGACGGCGGAGAGACATCCAGCATTATTGCTGGCGTAATAACCTCAGCTAAATAATAATCTCACTGTAAATATTTAATCTTCATTATACGCAGCTAACTACAAAGAACCAAGTAAATTATTATTAAATTGCGGATCTTTGTGCATTTGTGAAACAATGTTGTACAAAGAAACGTCTGAATTGATGTAAATTATCTACAACGTTTATTGAATTGTCATTGTAGATGATCCTTTTGTCAACGACATAAATTTTTCATTCTGCCCGACTTCTTTACACGAACATAGATGTTCACTTGAAAACGAGCTTCGTAAACTAATTTCCACGATAATATTCATTGAGAAAATGGCGTTCAGCCGATTCTCCAGGAGAAAATAATCAACGCCTGCTCCAGAAATAGTACACCGAACTTTTTTTTTATCATCTTTTCCAAAAGAGAGAAAAAAAGAAGCCGAAGAAATCCAAACTCCTCGAGCCGCGGCGAAAACTTTCCAATCGGATTACCAGGAGGCCGTCTTTTCCCCTTGAACGAGATTCCGGTTTCATGGTGGCCAGTAATCTGGTTTCTCAAAAATAAACATACTCCCTTTCCCGTTCGCCCGATCGATCTATCGATCATCCCCCAAGCGGAATAAGGTTAGGAGAGATTCGTGTGCACGGTGAAAGTACATCAAACTGCATCGAGCTATGCAGGACAATCGTGATACGCTGCGCACTCGTTTATTTTTCTGTCGAAACCACAAAACTTTGTCCAAAATCAATATGGAACAATGAAATTGTTTTATATATGTATCTCAATGAAATTTTATTTATTCCAAAATTATGTTGTGGATAAATAACTGGTTAACAAAATCCTACCGTTTTTCCTACGATTTTCCGGTGTTTTCTCGATTTTCCCGATACCCGGAAAGATCCCGGATAGTTCCCAGGGGAAAACGAGGCTCGTATGCCGGCGCATTACGATAATTGTCGACGGTTCCGCGTCGTTATTCCCGCAGGTGAACACGGGTCGTTTGAAAATGATCGATAGCTGCAGAATCAACTCGGCCCGCGCTCGTGCATACTAGTCAGTTTATTATTTAATTGTCATTTGTTTAGATTCGATTAGCATTACCGGGCGCGACACAATACGAGTGGACAGCGTGCATTCGATCGTCGTTCCCATCGCGCGACCACTGTCATAGCAATTATTCATGTCGGTATACTGCAATTTTGCCTAAAATGTTCTCGTAGTGCTTCGTTCATCTTCTCGATCAATTTTTATGGGAATAAATCATCCCGATTTTGAATATGATGGGAATAATCATGGTTTTCAGTACCGACGAGGGTGTTCGTGTTTCGTGAAACTCATCTCCTTTTAATTTGTAGAAAATCATTTTCTAATGATAACTTTTTTAAAGCTAGAGAACGATCTTTAGAACACTGTTTTCCATTATATTCAATTATGTCTGAGTAAAAGTACACTTAAACCGTCGTATATTTCAATTTTCCTACCATTGTCGAAAAAATCTTGCAATAATTTCACAAATATAAATACATCAACGAATGCAAGTTTTATATGCACTAAATTGCATATAAATTATTATCGTCTCTTTTCGGAAATTGAAGAATGAATTGATTGAAGGAAAGTGGTTAGTCTCGAGAGAAGAAGCAATGATTTTTCGAAGAGTTTGTTTCCGGCGTTGAGAGGCCCGAGATGCGGGCCAAGCTAAAGTGCACAGAGTGAAATTTCGATGCACCGTTGCAGCATAGGCGACACGATGCCATCGCTAATAATCGATGAAGATTGCTTACCAGACAATCGTCGCATGAGATTGGTGTAAGCAAGTGTTTTCCCATTAATTTAGTCTATACCGTCGATGAAGTCTGTTTAGAACTACCTCCTAAGTACTCCTAAATGCTCGTTGACACCGAGTAGGAGGGATACAGTGATAATTAGCAATCGATTGCGCTCACTTCGCGTCGGCGAAGAATGGAGGAACAGTATCATACTTATTATCGTTCAAGTCTATTAATAGTCCCGATACCGTATACGAGGTCAAGAAATTGCAAGATTCGGTCTGATTCCTGGGCGAAAACGAATTCCCGAACGCATAGGGGAAGCTAATCTTCTATTCCGACACGCCGCCGTTCCGTTTAATCGCCGGGCACGTTTAAACATTTGGTTCGTTAACGTTTTTACTCGTGCGTTTCTACAGAAAAATAAGCCTCCGAGAGACACAAAAGGAAATAAATCGTTTTCAGTGGTACGCTCGAAGCAAGATTTAATTGTTCTCTATTTTTCTGTACATAAATATTCAGTTCTAGAAACTCAACGATTTTCTTTATAGTCGTGTGCCACTGTACAATTTCAATTAGGATCTAATTAAGCATTTGTCTCTTCAGGCTCGCAATCCAAGATCCGACCCGGTTTTCAAGAAATATTTCAAGCTATAAGAGAAACCTAGTGTTTTTGTTCTAACATGTCATTAGTCTGGTTAAAGGAGGATTTAATTAAACGTCCTCCTCATCGGACCCGTCGATTCGACTCGACTCACGACGAAACTCAACTACCGCTGGCATAAAGCGATTTTTTTGTTTTACGAAATCAGTGGACTGTAGCGCTTTATGGCTCGTAAAAGTTTCAACAAACAGTAAAATATACCGTTCAATTAACTCGAATACTGTCCTATTCTTCGTTCATCGAAGAACTACCACCGTGAAAAGTGAAACTCCGCTTTCTTCGAAATTTTACAAGAAAATCAACATTTTCATTGTACCATTTACTATTATATTCTTCTAATGATTTTCCGGTAAAAATTCAATTTCACATATATCGTAAGTATTACGTGAAACTAAGGGACTTCAACGCATGAAAATATTCACTGAAACGATGAAATCTGTTAGGTAGAATCTCGTAAATACATCCGAAAAAATCTCGAGCACGAGCACAAGGCTACAAAATTCGACTATCCGAGTTTCCCGCGTGGCATACGGTACCGCTGAGACGGCGCTCTAGCAAACCAGGGGTTCTTCACCACAGCTAAAGAAGCGGTTGACGAAAAAAAGAATACGACGAGGCGCGAAAGCGTCGCGGTAAAAAGAGTATCCGGCGAAGGCCGAGGCGTGTTTCGCGCTCGCTGTCATGCCATCCCTCTTGGAAAGTACTGACCACGGGCAACGCGAGGCAGCGAGACACCGGCCGAGGCAACCAGCGAAGGAAGGAAGAAGGCGACACGAAAAGAAGCGAGGAAGCGCAGCGAAGACGGAAAAAACGACCACCTCGAGTAGGAAGAAGCTCGCGGCTTTCGCCTCCCCTTCGCGCCGCGAAAGAAGAGGAGCGAGAAGAAGGGAACACGAGTAGAGGAAAGAATCAGCGAGAAAGAGAGTGACGGAACGAGGAGTGGCGTAGGAGAGGGAGGAGAGAGGATCGCAATAAAAATAAACCGCCAACGCTATCCTCGGCGTGCATATCTGTCTCCGGGTGCCGGTGTGCCCGGTGCCTGTACAGATATCTCTTCGGGGATGTGTGTGGGCTCTCTGCTGAGGGGGGGGGGGTGGAAACGGCCGGGAGAGCTGCTTGGGTTCAGAAGAAGCGGAGCAATGAAAGAAGAAGGTGCCGGTGCTGAAGGCGGCCAGGGAAATAAGAGGAATAACGAAAGAAGCAAATAAGAGTCTCTCTGTGCGCCTCTTCCTCTTTCTCCTCCTCCACACCGGGGCTACCAGACATCCCCTCTTCCTTCGCTCTCCCTCCTTCTTCTTCGTCTATCGCGTTCGAGCGTGCACGCTCTCCTCTTTCTCTTGGTTCTGGGTTAGCGGCTCCGAGCAGCGACTGTGCGAAGGCGGCTGGCTGGCTGGTTCGAGGGATGGGGGGGCGGGGGGGCAGGCAATGAACAAGAAGGCGAGAACGGGACCCGCGGAGGAGGGAAATCCTCTAGCCATCGCAGTCCAGAGAAAGACACACCGGCCTGCACACACACCGCCCGGAGAAAGATGGTCGGACACCACACTCTCTGTGCAGAGACCAACACCGGAGACTCGCGGAAGCGAGACCGACCAACAGAAAAACCGGAGGACCAGACGGAGACGGAGGAAAGTCTGACAGGCCTTGGCTGCTGCCGCTTGCTTGCTGTTGCAGTGGTCTTCGCCAGAGAACGGGGGCCGCGTTGCCAAGTCTCATTTGTTTATCATAGTTCGCCGGCCTGGACTCTCCTATATCGTCGGAAAAATCGCGGACCAGTTTTTACGCGGACCCCACAACACGATTTCCTGGCTACCGCATCCCCTAAGCTAGTCTCTTGCTAGAACCTTACGCCTCTACGGGGTTCTGTGGTTGGTGACCAGGGTGATAAGGGATGGTATGGGGTGACACAAGATTTCAGGGGTGTGTCAAAGAAAATTGCCTCCGAGTGATCAGTTGTGGTCTAGAGTCAGGTCTCATTTCAATACAGAGAGTACATATGCAGGATTAGAGATAAGAATATCGTCAGCCCTGTACTCTAAACAGGGATAAGGAAGACGGAAGTGCCATCAAGAATGGAAGACGAGGAAAAGAGCCGTATCTTCATGATCCTGTTATAATCTGTTTATTCAACTAGGTAGACCTCAGCTAGACCTTAACCCGAAGGGTATTGAAGTCTATTTGACGATTGAATCGGTTTTGTAACTGACCATTGAAATACCACTGCCGTATGTTTATAGCCTCTAACGCTATGGAGAGCTGCGATGCGTTAGGCTATATTAGATTGCGCACGAAGCTGGAAGCTGTCGTAAAATTAAGATTACGAAGAAAAGAATGGAATTTCTTCGACACATAGTCTTTAGAACTGTAGATGCTGGGTTTCAATGCATTAGACCATCTTCAGATGATCCTCAAAGTCGTCAGTGCTCCTAAAATAATTCTCCAGTCCTACGTAATGTTCCCCATAGACACCTCTTTGGTTAATAAGCTATCAGGAGTGATCAACAGCAGGAATAACCCCGCGAATCAACTGGTGGTACCCTCCCAGAGATCCATGAAAATTCAGAGTACCTTCTCCAGGTCTAAAGAGCTTCAATGAATGATCAACAACCGTCGCATCGAGTGATCCTCTCTAGATCTAGATCTTCAAGGGGAAAAGGGGAAAAAATCGTCTGGAGAAATTTCGGCGGCGCGTTTCCGCGGGCGTTCCGCTCCGTTCCTCGTTCCGCTCCTCACCATTGTCGCGTGGACTCGTTTCTGAGTCATCGTGCGTGCACGCACGCACTCTACCGCGCGCATGCGTGCCGATCGTGCACGCGTTCATGCTTCACACTCCGCACGCGTATAAATATGTATAGGCGAGTGCGTGTTCCGTAGAACCGACGTCGCCGACCCGCATTTACACGCTCTTCGTGCCCCGTGCCCCGCGAGTCCCGCGCATTACAATCGATTTGCATACAAATATACCGGGCATCTCGATGGGTGGTATGTTTATTAGCGAATCCACGTGGAAATTTCTGCCGCCTTATTTATGGCCGGCCATTTTTCGAGGGAGTAGAGATACACACACCACCACCACCACCACCGTCGCGCGCCATGGTGGTTTCTTTTCAGAGAAGAGACCGGCCGGTCGCTTGAAAAGACGCGCAGGATCTTCCGCGAACCGAGATCCTCGTTACGCGGATCGTTTATAATGGTAATACGACGGCGGACGCGCTACGCGAAAGTATTTCCAGTCCGTCATTGACACAGTCACGAATCCCTGAACACGGAGATCGCCGAGATCAATGGATACCGAGATCCTGGAGAAAATTCTCTGCTCCGTTGTGGAAACTGCTAGCTCCAGGACTAGACGAGTTACCTACGCACATTATCTATCGATCAACCCCTTAACGAAAGGTTTCTGAAGAATTTTTATATTAGAAAAATTGTTTATTCCACCTCAGAATTCGTCTAAGGTTCCACGTGTAAAATCAATCACAGACATACCCTTTGGAAAGGTTTCTGAAGAATTTTTATATTAGAAAAATTGTTTATTCCACCTCAGAATTCGTCTAAGGTACCACGTGTAAAATCAATCACAGACATACCCTGAGGAAAGGTTTCTGAAGAATTTTTATATTAGAAAAATTGTTTATTCCACCTCAGAATTCGTCTAAGGTGCCACGTGTAAAATCAATCACAGACATACCCTTTGGAAAGGTTTCTGAAGAATTTTTATATTAGAAAAATTGTTCATTCCACCTCAGAATTCGTCTAAGGTTCCACGTGTAAAATCAATAACAGACATACCCTGAGGAATGTCACCGCTCATCGATTATCGTTAGTTACTCATATTTGCCCGGGATAATTCACTCGAATTTGGTAATGCAAATTTGTCGCTCGTATCAATTTGCCTGTACAATTGTGTGTTGATTGTTACAATGTTATTGAGGTGGGCAATGGATTCTGTGAAGTTGCGGAAAAATCATCGGTCCGTTAAAACTAGGATCGAGCGGTGGTGTTCGACCACCCGCGCACCGAAACTCGATCGCGTAACGCGCAGCGCTCATTAGGACGCAGAAAAAGAAGCAATCGATACATCTTCGACGCGACGACACGAGATACGCGATTACCCGCGCGCAGATCGTATCCGTTTACAATGCGCCGCCGCCGTCGCTGATACACGGTCCAGTTTTTCTCCCGTGCGGTTCGCTCGTTCGTTGCCACGACGGAGACTTGTTTTCCCGTCGAAAATCCCTGATGAACACGTCGCGCGTTTTATTGCGACGAGCAATCTGCTTTTTCACCGATCTCTGCTTCTTCTAATCCTGAACATCGGTACCGATACGATAGAAATGGTGCTCGGGACTGTTTGTTCAACCAAGAGAAGAAAATATTCTATTTTTAAGAGGGAAGAAGAAACCTTGCTATGCTAATTAATTTAGTTCAAATCGACAGTTAGAAGTGTCATACCCTCTATTCTCAACCTAAATCTTGATGCCACAAGAGCTAATCTGCAGAAAATCTTAGTGGAATATTATATTTAGTATTTTCTACAAAACAACGGTATTGATCGCTTTTTGCTTTTGCCTCTTTGTCATCAGGAGATTTATAAAGAATGGTACATGTGGCCATCGGTCCACGTCACCTCAAGAAAAGAAGAGAAAACTCGACGCTCGTTGCTAATTAGTTCCAAACATAACATGTTCAAGAGAAATCATCCTCGGGGCCACAAGAGTCTCTTTCATTTTCCTCGAAACTCATATTACGAAAGGGAATGTTTGCCAGTATCATACGAGACAGTGTCTCATACGTCGAAAATCCTGCATGAACACGACACTTAATGCTTTGCTATAGTAAGCAATCGAGCCTACAGCGACTCAGGTTATTGCCTATTCCTGCAGATGCGAGCTGTGATTCAGCAGAAGTTGTACTTGAGGGCATACGGTTTCTGTGGAATCAAGGTTCCAAGAAAAGAAGAGAAATCTTGTGTTAATTAGATTCCAACATCCGCAGTGGAAAAAAATCAGCGAAAGAGAAATTTTTCTTGAGGGAAGACTCTCTTCCCATTGAAACCCCCCCCCCCCCCAATTTTGTGTTGATGCTTGTGAAATGATAATACAAGGGATAGTGAATTCTCATAAATTGGCCGCGGAATTTATGCAAATTTGCAGTTTCGTTGGAGATATAAATAAATTGAGTGGATGCGCTCTCGGGAAATCGAAAACACGATGAAATAAAGATCTTTATAAGCTGTAATTGAACGAAATTCCATGGTTTGGTTGTAAGTACACGTTTCGGTCCGCTAATAATGATATTATACTATTTTCAAAAAGAACGCTGCGCGCAGACAATTATGGTACTTCTGCGCTTATTGTCAGCCTGAACGATTATCATTCTGTGGACTTCCACTTGTTTAGGTGGCGTGATTTTATACATACAAGATCCACAGAAAAAGTTAATAAACGGCTCTAAAATTCAACAATTCATTGAAGAACCTTGAATTCCTATTTTTCGTCTCAATACTTTCAAGTTTATCTAAACGATCGTGTTCAGCTCATCTTTCTTCATCTCCAACTTCTTCATCTTCATCAGAAGATTGCATACCGCTTTCCCAACTGTAACAAAGCCCGTAACCGACGCAGAGACTCATTGGCAACCTTTGGGCTCGTCTCCGCAGCCGTACACCGCCCGCACGCGGAACTCGAGCCGCGTTTCCGCATTCCGTCGAATCGCATCGTCCGTAGAGATGCGTCGTACTGGCCGCGTCATCCAGTTTTGCATGCGACCGGTGGATCCTTCTCCTCCGATTAGTATAACGGTTTCGCCCATTGACTCGCCTTAGGATCGTCTCTAGGCCGTTCTCGGTTATCTTAATCGTCCGCGGGATGATTGGCCATCGATCGGAGCCGTGCGACGCGAGCAATTATCCGCGCGGCGTAGGAGCCGAGCGGGCGCCTCGTGTCTCGCGCACTGCGCTGGAAAACCCTGGCCACGTGTGTATTGAATTTAAGATCCAGCTGCATCCATGTAAGAACGTGTCGGATTACGCGCTAGTTCCCCGGCCGGGTCTCTCTCTCTCTCTCTCTCTCTCTCTCCTTGCCCTTCTTCGTCTTCTTCTTCTTCTCCTGCATCGGTGCAGTCGCCTTTTCATCCCGATGCATCGAGCTTCTTTCTCTTTTTGCTTCGTGATGAAGCAGCTCTCGCTCTCTCTCTCTTTCTCGGCCGCTGCAGAACCACAATCTCGAGGACTCGGCCCGGCCGACGCCGCTACGAGATATTAATTGAGCCGATGCTCGCGGACGCGCTTGCTGCATCGTGCAGAGAAACAAAGAACTACTTGGCGATTGCTTGTTGCTTTTAGAAGCGTGGATACCGGGTTGCAGTACGTTCGGAAGAGTGGTAGGATGGACCCTTGTAACATCAGGATTTTCATCAACTCCCAACGATTTTGTGTCCCACGATTTTCATGAAGATTTCCTAACTTAACAAATTGCAGCTGGACTCTAGAGTTGCATATGTTACGTTAGTCAAAGCTTTTAGAATATCTAGAGTATCTGGACTCTTCAGAATAGTTTCTAACTAGAAACTCTGCTAAAATCAATGTTCTCGAAGAAAAGAAGAGAGCCTCGAAGCTTTATGGTCTCGAGGAACATCTTCTTAAGAACTTGCTAACCTGAGAAGCTAATTCAGGGCTAATTCAGCCACCTGAATGTATCACGTGAATTCTTTAAACTTGAAAACGAACGATGTTACCAAAAATTGCATTTAAACTTTGAGACGCGAGAAGGAAAGCAGACGCATTAAAATTATTAAGAGAGGAAGTTCCACGTAACTTCTGAAAGTCCCAACAGAAAACAGTCACCGTTGTCTTCCAGCGAGAGATATACCGATCCAAGCAGCCGAACGTCACGCTTTCCGGCAGATTCCTCGGCAATTGTACAACCAAATGCGTGAGTCACACCGGCAACCGTGAAAACAGTTTACGAAACAAACAAGTTGGTAGTCGAGATCGAGGCGCGTTATCGCGCGAGACACCTAGCATACGTTTCGCAGCGATCGATCGCGGAATTGAATTTAAAATGACAATTTCGATATCGTGTATTCCTTGATTTCTTTTTTTTCGAAATCCGTTGACAAGGAGGGGCGAGAGAGAAAGATCGAGAGGAGAGCTCGTCCTCTTTCTGTCGAGCTAAAGCGATTGCCAGTGACTCCGCTGCCAGGGCAACCTTGGTGGGGTGGTGCGTATCACCGGCCTGTGGCAGTAACCTTGTGCTCGCGTCAGAGCATTTTTTTTTATCATATCATACGTATGCTAACAGCCGACACGCCGACGCGCAGACAGCGGCCGCGGCTCTGCGGGAAGGTAAGACAATATGAACGGGTTTGTCCGTGGTCAGTTCAGCCGGTACAGTCCCGCGGAATATCATTTCTTTCGCTTCTCTTGCTGCATGCTGCATGCTGGTGCAGCATGCAGTCCCTGCTGCTGCTGCTGCCTTTTCGTCTGACATCGCGTGCACCGACCGCCATCATTTTTCGCTCGACGCCAGACTCGATGTGCTTTTACCGACGCACGCCACCCGGACGTTCAGTAAAATGGAGGACAGCGGGTAGCCACGATTTTCGAGCCTGTGATCCTTCGATATTCCTATCGATCCTTCCTGATGTTCTTCTTTTTAATTGATTAATTCCGATCCTTTTCAGTTCTTTGAAATACTTCGAATTTTCAGAGACCTTTCCAAGTCACTGTCAACTGAAACGGTTCCTGCGTTCTCTGGGATATGGTTAAATCGATAAATTGAGATTTTCGAAAATTGTACGAGATTTTTAGAAGTTTTCCAACCATTCCAAAGATCGCCACCCGGACGTTCAGTAAAATGGAGGACAGCGGGTAGACACGATTTTCGAGCCTGCGATCCTTCGATATTCCCATCGATCCTTCGTGATTTTCTTCTTTTTAATTGATTAATACCGATCCTTTACACTTCTTTGAAATATTTCGAATTTTTGAGAGACCTTTTCAAGTCACTGTCAACTGAAACGGTTCCTGCGTTCTCTGGGATATGGTTAAATCGATAAATTGAGATTTTCGAAAATTGTACGAGATTTTTAGAAGTTTTCCAACCATTCTACAGATCGCCACCCGGACGTTCAGTGAAATGGAGGACAGCGAGTAGCCACGATTTTCGAGCCTGCGATCCTTCATGATGTTCTTCTTTTTAATTGATTAATTCCGATCCTTTTCAGTTCTTTGAAATATTTCGAATTTTTAGAGACTTTTTCCAAGTCACTGTCAACTGAAACGGTTCCTGCGTTCTCTGGGATATGGTTAAATCGATAAATTGAGATTTTCGAAAATTGTACGAGATTTTTAGAAGTTTTCCAACTATTCTACAGATTTTAACGTTTCATTTTCTCTCGGGGATATTAAAAACGGAATAGTTATGATTGAATTTGCCCTAACACGCGTTCGCCTGTGGAACGTCGACCAATAGTCGACTGCAAAACCGTTCCAAAGGATTTCCTGGAAGAATCGAACAGGGTCGAACAATTCCAGCGAAGAACAGCAAGAGTCATCGGGTATCTCGGCGTTTGCACAGCCGATCAGCAAGGTACTAACGCGCCGATAATCGCGCAACCTTGACCGAGTGCACGACCGATTGCTGAATCCTCGACACCAGAGACGACCCTGAAGCCATTCGCGTAACAGTGTACAAATCACGTACGAAGGACAAAGGAGAAGTTGATGTCCTTCGTTGGTCGCTGACTGGCTCGCAGAATTTTCACGAAATTTCGTCAGAGTATTTCGCAGAACGCGAGAAACAAGAAGAACGAGACGAGGAATTCGTCGGAAGTGAAATTGTATCGAAAGAAAGGGTCGCGACGGACCCTCGCGATCTTTAATTTATTTTAATAAGCAACGCGCGGGAGGGAAAGAGAGGATATCAAGAGAGAAAGAGAGACTCGGAGCCGCGAGCGGAGGCTTGGACGGAATGCCGCCGACGCCGGAGTGTATTGTCGGAGGTCAGGTTCAGCAGCCACGATGCGCTCTTGGTTCCCTCTCTCTCTCTCTCTCTCTCTTTCTTTCTCCTGCTCCCCTTTTCGTCCCTCGTACAAACGGCCACGCTCGCAGATAAAAGAAAGGGGTTCGAAGCCGGCCGAAAATATCGAGCCGCTCGAACTCGGACGGCGATCGCGCGAAAAATCGGCACTCGCGCGTGTCAACGACCCCATTTCGAGCGTTCCACCGGAGAAACGAGCCTAACCGCTCTCCTACGCTGCTGCGAATGTTTGTCGCTGTACTCGAATATCGCGAAAGATATCTGTGCAACCTACATCCTCGATTTTCGCAAATTTTATCGCGTGCCCGCGTTTCCTAAAATTATTCCAACAGAAAAATATCAGACTATCTAACGTGGACTCATTTTCAGACTAGAAGCTTCTATTTTCATTATCATTTGTTCGTCTTATTTTCATCTTATTTGCCCAAGAGTTTAGTTTTCATCGATTACGGTTAAAATGACACGATTTTATTCCCGTTTACGCGCGTTACACGAATTAGAGAGTGGCGCAATAGATGCTTGCAGTAGTACGCGTGCATATGAGAAATCCAGGCAAAATTCTTGACGAATGAATCCGAGGAATCTCTATTCGATAGTCCACGAATAGTTGTGCCCCATTCAGCCTCTATTAATATCGTTGCAATCGCTACCGGTTCTAATTGACTGCGGATCGAATAGCTTAATCGACGGACTCGACAATTGTTTGCAATCCAATTTTCGGAGCAAGAAGAAAAAAATTATTTTCTTTAAAAAGGACAGGTTCAACTTAATCATTCCAGTACTTCAAAAAAGGTTTCTGAATCGTTTAAAAAAAAAAATCGTCTGACAAATCTGTCAATTGACTAATCAACGAGTATATCAATATTCTGTACGTCATCCAATTTTCCAAGAAGAATCTTTATGAAATCCTCAGCTTGATAATTTCAAGCTCCTATTGTACTTTGGAGGCAATAGATGAAAGTGACATTGTCAAACCTCGAAAAACCGGCCCAGTCGCAAACGTGTGAACGAGGCAGAATCATCGAGTCAGAAATCCATCAGCATGCCTGCGTTATCAGGAAAATGCCTGTACCCCTTTAGCCCCGATGAAATCTCCGAAGACATCTCAATCGGATAGTCACGAGGCGCATTCCGAGCCTCTCGCAGAACTGGCCAACACAATTTCCACGTAGAAACCTCCAATTATTTTGAGCAGTCTAGCGTGTCCAGTCGATCGTATATTAAAAGAACCAGCTTATAGACACACGGAAAGCGGTGCGAATTTCTGTGCTCCGAATGAAGGAATGCGCACGCTGCGTCAACCACTTACGTCGAAAATTGTTCGACCCTTAACTTGTTCGGAATGATCAGACGACACTTGTGATTTGTTGTAATTTTTAAAAGAAAACCTTACGAGGTTATTATTATTTCTAGAATTGTTTTAACATTAAGGGTTAAGTGACGTGGGTGACTAAACTTTTCGTGGCTATTTATCTGGATGAGTTAATAGTCATTCAAAATCCCACAACGTCAAAGCTACTTCTGCATGTTACGTACCCTAATAGAAAAATTTGTTCCTGAACCTAATCAAAGAGTTACCCCATGACAGACGCGGCAGGCAACGTGTGACTATGTGTTAGAGATTATTTGATCGAATCTATTGATACGAGTGAGCACTATCTAGCTGTCGGTTCGCTAAAGTGCTGCCATTAACAAATTTCCCAGCAATCATAGACGACGCGGTGACTACCAGCAATGTTACCTGACCATCGTAGAAGACTTCATAGAAATTCAAAAATTTTCTGGAAGATTAATTATCATCCAATGTATTAACCCTTTGCACTCGGCTGTCCCCTCTGAGATAACACTAAAAATTTGCTGTACCATTCTTCAAAATATTGTTTACATTATTAAATATATATCGGTATCTAATCAATTACTAAACATTTAGATATTGTATAAGGCAATAATGTACCAATTTCATATCCATAAAATTGCAAAAATCATAAGGTATGGAAATATTCTAGATCGGAAGAAATGTTTAATTTTCCAGTTACATTATTAAATATATCGGTATCTAATCAATTACTAAACATTTAGGTACTGTATAAGGTAATGTACCAATTTCATATCCATAATTAATTGCAAAAATCATAAGGTATGGAAATATTCTAGATCGGAAGAAATGTTTAATTTTCCAGTTACATTATTAAATATATCGGTATCTAATCAATTACTAAATATTTAAATACTGTATAAGGCAATAATGTACCAATTTCATATCCATAATTAATTGCAAAAATCATAAGCTATGGAAATATTCTAGATCGGAAGAAATGTTTAATTTTCCAGTTACATTATTAAATATATCGGTATCTAATCAATTACTAAATATTTAAATACTGTATAAGGCAATAATGTACCAATTTCATATCCATAAAATTGCAAAAATCATAAGCTATGGAAATATTCTAGATCGGAAGAAATGTTTAATTTTCCAGTTAAAATAGCTTCGAGTGCAAAGGGTTGAAGCTCGGTCCGAAAACTGAACTGCATTTATGCTACCATACCGTAATTTCCACGGGGATCGCGATAAGAAATCGGGACCGGTGGTCAAAGGCACGAGTTGTCCTGTCATCTTGGATTCCCAGGCCGATCGAGTGTACAGATCGATCGATCGCGAAAAGATCGACGACTGTTGTCTCGTTGGCGGCCGGCTCGCTCCCAGAAGAGGAGGCTCTCGCTCTCGGATGCTGCTCGCTGCATCCTGCATATATGTATGTTTTATGTCAGCGTGCATTCTGCATTCGCGCCGTTGCCACGTCTGCCACGTCTCTCTCCTCCTCCTCTGTCTCTCCGACCATCTGGCCGTTCCTTTTCCGTCTGCCCGCGAGCGCGGGCTCTCTCTCTCTCTCTGTTTCTCTCGTCTCTCCTCTCGCGACGACGACGCTGTTGTCCGTGTCTCGCGTTTCTTGACATTTCTCGAGGCCCGACCGTCCCGCGACTGGCGTGTCGTTCAACTCGAAAAACCCCGTGGAAAAGCGAAACGTTTCGCGATGTAGGCTCCAATTTATTTGGAGGGCTGAGGGGGGGGGGGCACACGTTTCGAGTTTTGCTCCCCCTTCGGTTATGGGGCCCCGTTGAATTTCCCACGGCTCGCGGGACCAAAGGGTCGAGTTTTTGCCGGCGGAGGAATTTTTCTTTGACCGTTCTCCGCCGCCGATCTGCATATACTCGCGCCGCTATCTCTCTTCGTTTATCTACTCTTTTCCTACCAGCGTCCTGTTTCCTTCTACCTCCCTCCTTTCCCACCTCTCTCTCTCGAACTATCTTTCTCTTTCTCGCTCTCCCTTTCTCTCTGCAACTCCCTCTTCCCTCTCCCCCCCTCTCTCTCTCTTTCTCCAGCGCCACATGCAAATCGCGTTTCTCTCCGTCTTAGAAGCTCCGAGACTGCGCGACCCAGCCGAGAAATTCGCTAAAAATCCCACACAGCCTCGCGCGAAACTGTCCCGGACCAGTTCCGGACCGGTCCCAACACCGGCGACGAGCCACCACGGGAGGTCGAACGGGTCCACGTTGACCCAGGTCCGGGCTGCACGCTCGCAACTGCTCGCACAATGCTGACCGCAGTTCGATTATTTTTTGGTGAGAGCTCGATATGAATGGGATCGTTCGAATGTTTGGATTGAACTTTGGATCTTGCTCGCCAGACGAGGGAGACAAGATTGAAACAGGTTTTATAAGATTGAAGCGTTTAACTGGTTGCCCGAACCACTGGTAATTAATTTTAATTTGTGCTTGTTTGTGACTCGAGCGAACTTCGCGGGCTGATACGGCGAGCGACGAACCACCACGTAAAAATTTTACGAAGCCGCGGCTTGTTTGAAAGGAGAGAAACTCGGACCGCGTTGCTGTTGGTCATTTCTTCCATTCCGCTGACGTTCAAGCTTTTATTTTATGTATTTATTGGTCGTATACAGCTGGCCGCAGAAGTTCGAGCACGATCAGCCCTAAGCGTTCAAGACGCGTAGGAAGAAGCTGCGATATTTATTGCAATAGTGTAATAACTTTAACAATTCTAAAAATAACTCAATCGAATTTAGTTAATAATTGGAGAATGTCTGGAAATCTGGAGAATGTCACTTTCCCGGTAAACAATTCAGTTGAATTTGTACAAGTGCAAAATCTTAGCCTTTGTTTCATTCAGAATTGGTTGTAGATTTTGAAAATTGCTGGTACTTATGTAATTGGTTTAGAAGAATGATAGATCCACGAGGAGATCTGCGCTAATCGAATCGATTCGCGAGAGTTTTAATCGTTTCCTTCTTGGGGTTTTTGCTCGGTCAATTTTCGCGTGCGGTCGAGTTGCCTAATGATAATAAAAACTGCATCGTGCTCGTACGTCCGCGTCAACTGTTCGAGTCTGTTATAGTATCGATGGAGGTATAATTATCTAAATGACTGTACTGCAGTTGAACGTACGGATAAATGGTACAGTGTTACAGTGATCGGAGTGACTATGCAAAGATGCACGGACACATGCAGCCGGCACGGCGTAATGCTTATTAATAAATTCTATCTTCGCGCGGGACTGGCGCTTTCGAGAAAATCAATCCAACTTTTTTTTCTGAGACGTGTGTCTGTTGCGTGTCTGTCTCTGTGTGTGCATCAACCGGAGAATCTCTTTTCCCTTTGGCGACTACACGAATCATTTAGTATGCCGAGTGGTTAACACGTTTGCTAGCTGCGTCATATGCCGATTGCAATCGCCGAAGTCTATCAACTTCGTACTTAGTATTGTTTGGGGATACTCGGATACTAAAGGTTTTTTAAAAATGAATTTCCTTTGTTTAAACGAAATTTTTAACTTGTTAAAATTCTCAATGAGAAAATATTTTACTGTACCTTCTCGAAATGACTCATAACAATTTTCATTTCGCATAAAGAAGTCGATGATCTTTAATTTCTATATTGATATAATTTTTTTTTATGAAATTACTAGTAACATCGATTTCATTGAACCTGGTACAAATGTTTATCAGATTGGAACAAGCTAACAGATAATTAGAAGAGTCAACAACATTCTCCATTTCCTCTTGAATCTGTCCAAACCACGAAAAATCGCAGTCGATTAATAATGAACAATCTTTAAAACCTGTAACTATCGCTCCAAGAGAAGCATGCCTACGACCCTTAAATAGACCGTGGGATCAAGAAGAAGACCCAAGTGTCTCTCAAAAAACGACGAAGCTTGACCTCTTCCACTGAAATGACTAACCGTAATCCATCACTAGCATTCTATGCCAGATAGGAAATGCCGAGTCGCATTCACTGGAAACTATTGACAAATGAAACAGCTCAGCGGTAAACAATTGCCTGAGTAACAAGACTGCAGGTTCCTCTGCTCACCAGGGTTCACTGAACCCAAGAAGATCAAAAGTTCGTGAATCAATATCGCTCTAAAGGATCCACAAGTCCTCCAAAGGGGGTTCCACGTCAAATATCATCCACAGCTCTATAAAACCAAGGGATCTAACATTTCGCAAATAAATGGCACTGCATTCATAAGATTTCGAGGGGTCCAGAGTGTGAAATGTCCAGTGCTCTATAGAACCAAGCAAATTTAGTGAATCGATAGCACATCAAGGGGTTCCTAAAAGTTCGAAAGGGGGGTCCACTGCCAAAAGTCGATTGACCACGTATCCCCGCCCCCGCACCATGGCGCTTTCTTTGTGTGTTCGAGCAGGAGCCGTGCGCGTATCTCGATTTCGAGCGTGCGGCCGCGCGGAACGGTCTCCGCGGCGCGCGGCGAGTCTCCGTTTCTCCCGTTGGGGGCAGACGAAAGGATCTTTCTCCCGCGAGACACGTCGGCTTCGTGTCGATCCAGTTGGCGGTGTTTCGCGCTCGAAGGAGCGCGTCGTCCTCGTTCTGGAATGCGCGTAGCCGGCGTACGCGATTCCGCGGAACGACGCTTTCCGTCCCCAGGCATCTCCGATCTCCCCGGCCCGTGAAATCCTCCCACGAAACACGACGTGTTTCACACGGAATCCCCGATCACCGAAAAAGCCGATCATACCGCTCTCGTATGTCTCGCGCCGAACGATCGTATTAGCCCGAACGGTTATTTCACGGATAGTGTAATCCCCCGGTTAGTAGTCTTCCTTACCTCCTCCTCCAGCTCGGATCAGGCTCGCGGGTTCTCTCTAGAGTAGGTGGATCACAGTTAAAACGCGGTGGTAGGAGCTAGGTAAAAAGATCACAAAATATGGCACACTGTTGCCCGAGTTCATCGTTCGGCACTTCGCGGCGCGGTCGCTAACTTGGTGGGGGCGGCGGTGGACACCACAGCCTGTAGCTGGATCACGGAAGAAGAAGAAGAAGAAGAAGAAGCAGAAGGAGGAGGAAGAAGACAGCTCGAGGAGAACACAGACGGTGGGTCGACGCCGGGACCCACGGGGCCTGGACAAGAAGGAAGAGACACACTCGGGTACGCGACACCGGAGATGAAGAGGAGCAGAGAACACAGACGGCGACGGCGGCGGCGGCGGCGGCGTGCAGGAGGAGCGGATTCCTCGCGCGCTGTCAGCTGTCAATGCCGCGCACGTTGTCACTCATCGTGGTTTTGCCGTGGATGCTGCCCGATCCCTCATCGGGCCGCCTTCGATTCGGTCATCCTTCTTCCGGATCCTTGGTCCTCGTGGCTCTTCTTCTTCTTCGGTGGTCCCTCTCGGTGCTCCGGGGTTAAAAATTCAGTGGTCGCGTTTCGGCTACCCTCTGGGGTGGTCTTTCAGGATGGGGGAGGGGGTGGATGGAAAAGGGTGTACGGTCCCCTGGGGTCCAGGTGGTCGCCGCTCGTGGATCGTTGTGGCTGTCTTCGTCTTCGTCTTCGTCGCACTCTCGTCTCCCCGTGTGCGTGTGACGCGGTGCGCGCGTGGTGTCGCGTGAAGTTGGTCGTGCGTGCGCACCTTGTGCTTCGTTAAAGAGTCTTTTCCGTATAAAATGCTGGGGCGCCGGCGAGAATCGGCCTGGCCGCCGTCGCGTAGGCTTCACGCCGGCGTCCTCGCGGCCGATTGGCCGGATACCCGCCGGTGGGGGGCACTGGCGCGAAGGTCCGAAGGTAGAATACTCGCCTCGAGAAGCTACCAGAGCGGATCCACGAGAGCACGGAGTGGGGTTGCGTCTTGCCTATCCCGCTGAAGCGAGTCGCGAATCCTACCCGTCGCGTCGTCTCGTCGTACCCCGAGATCGTCTAGGGATGAACCGCCGCAACGGACCCCCTGAACCGTCGCAACGCGCTAGACCTAGACACCATTGTACCCGTCTCCCCTCCCCGGAAACTTAACAGTTGGCCCGGGACAGTTGGCACGAGGGATCGATCGCGGATCAAAGTGCCGGGTCCGCCCACGATTTGGTAACCGGTCGCCTCGCTATGGGGTTCAAGGACCCGAAATCTAGACTTTTTCAGACCGGTGCCTGGCGACAGGAGGGGGTCCAACCGCGCCGACGACTGGGAGTCTTTCTTTCTCCTGGCCCCTCCTCTCTACAAACCTCCTCTACGACCGTCTCTCTTCGGCCTAGGACTACTCGTTTCTCCTCGCTTGTCTTACTTCTTTCTCTCTCCCCAACTCTCTCCCCCTTCGAGGCTCTGCCTTCCCCCCTTC
The DNA here is from genome assembly GCA_916610235.2 of Lasioglossum morio. NCBI lineage: Eukaryota > Metazoa > Arthropoda > Insecta > Hymenoptera > Halictidae > Lasioglossum > Lasioglossum morio. The sequence goes on from OU744333.1 coordinate 10,528,682, forward strand.
TCTCTAGCTGTCTATCTTTCTTTATTTCTTCACTCTCTCTCCCCCTCCCCCTCTCACTCTCTCTCTCTCTTTCTCTCGGATTGCCTCCTCTCTCCGTCGCGCGAGACCGACCAGGCTATTCACCCACGCATGCACGAGATGACGATGACGATGACGCCGGGCCGCTCGCCGCGATGCAACGTGCACGCTCCGCGCGCTCTTTGCTCTTTCGGCATGAGCAGCATGAGCGATCCTCGAAGGGGAAAAAACTGAGCTCGAAATTCCAACGGCGTCGGCGTGCCCCAAGATTGCGGATTCCTGCGTTCGAGACACTAACCGTTGTAATTTCGCTTCGTAGGATATCGTGAATTTCGACTGGTATCTTGGATCTATGATTTTCGGGGCTACGAGGACCGAGGAACGATCCACGGACTCTTCGGGCTCGCGGATTCTGCTGGCCTTGCGATCTACGCCGGCTGACATTGGCACATTGCGATTGCACAGCCCCGCTGACCCAGATTCCGGCTCGGTTATTTTTTCCACGCTGCCGGATTTTTTTATCTCTGCTGTTTCGCGCGTCGCTCTTTCTCTGGTGGACAGAGAGAGAGAAAGAGAGAGAGAGAGAGAGAGGGAGAGTCGAGAGAGAGAGAACACCGTCCCACCCAGATCACGAGGGGAATTGATCATTCTCCTTCGTCTTTGCTCTGCTCCGCTCCGCCCGAACGAACGCTCGCTTTTTACTCGAGATAATACGCCTTTACTTTCGTCGGGAATAAACGACCGCCATCAATAATTCGGAGGCTGTGCGCCGATTTAATGGCCGCGTTTTTGGCGTCGCGTGCTCGAACGCGGACCGAGAGCGCCGGCTACTTTTTTTGTCCACAGAGGAAAGAACGCGAAGCGACGCTGACACGCGTCTTCTTTTCGGCGAAGAACCCGTCGATACACGCTACAAACTTCCCGCCATTTCTTTGGACAACGACTTTTTCAGTTGCTCGTCACTTTCAGCCCTGTTTCCAGAAAAAAAAATTAAACCAAAATACCTAAACTTTGTTAGTCTGCTTGGAAACTAAGCGAGATTGTTGCTAGCTTGAAGTGGACATTTTTGTGGGAAATGTGAGTTTTTGTTGATGTCAAATTTGCAGGTTCTGCTTAACTTTGAAGATTTCTCGTAACAATACTTCGCTGTGAACATTGTTCCTTCGTATTTATAATATAATACACCCTCTTTATGAACCATTGAAATGTAATAAATAGATCACCATGCAAAATAGGAATTATCTAAAATTCTAAATTAAATGATGATATATTTGTTTGTTTAGTAATTCAATTCTTTTCATGTCTTAACAGTCTTCTATTCCATTTCATCGTAATTGTGTAAAGTCCACTAGTGATAAATAATGTAAGAACGATGTGTAACAGAAGCTCCCTTTTCTTCAAGTGAAACGCAAGCCAGTCACAATTGCGTCGCTGATAGCGAACGTGTTAATCGATATAGCCGTCCCGAGTGTCGCAGTAAAAGTTGCATGGATCTGCAAAGAATCTGCAGCTTGAAATTTGAGAGCATTCGCGGGAAACGTTAAACCAGATTGTTGCGATCTTGGAACACTAGATTCAATGATTTACTTGCTGCGGCAGATTTGGTCAGTTCCCTTGGCGATTTCATTAAACATAAACAACGTTCACAGCGACGTATTATCGTATTCGTCGAGTATCTGTCAATAAGAAATTATCGAGAATAAAGTATATGCTGTGGATACGAAAAGTATATGCACGGGGTTTGGACACTTGTTGCAATGGAGATTCCATTATTTTCTACAAGTTTTGTGTTAGAATTTATTAAAGTTCTGCGAAAAAATTAAACAATAAAATTGCGACTGAGTGTACGTTGTTTTCGCAGGAAAGCTCGAGAAAAATTCAAGAAGCCTGAAAATTGATGAACAACATATCATTTCTCCAACTATCATCCAAAAATACAAAAACTTTTTCTACAGTCCTTTTCGCGTTCCTCGAGAAACGCCGAGAAAAAATGGCGACTCATTCAGCAAGAGTAAAACGATTCTCAGCGAGAAGGCTGAACCATCTTCGAGTATAAACGGGGTCCGCGCAGGGGTCCGAGGTACCGTTTCACGAAAAGGGGTCCCGGGCCATCCTCCGGGTCCCGTTGTCCGTTGCGGGCCGGATCCCTGACCTAGGACTACGTTTCGCAGGGGAGCGACTGGCGAATTTTGTCCGAAAGTCTCGTCGAACGAAAGAGCGGTTTCGCAGGCCTTCGAGGTCACGGAGCCGGGGAACAGTGGGGGGGATCGGCTTCGTTGAAGGAGGATGAGGATGAAGAGGATGGAGAGGAGGAGATCGGCGAAGAGGGGAGGGGGAGGTTCGAATGGAGGTGGTGGATATGGGGTCCAGGTCGGGGGAGTCGGAGGGAAGGAGAAAGAAAATGGAAAGAGACGGAGAAAATGGGAGAAAGAGGGACAAAGAGAGAGAGAGGGAGAGTCGGCGAGAGAGGATACGCTCCGGCGGAGGAGGACCAAGCGACACGCTAGAAAGAGGAGCGCGAGAGCGGCGTGTAGCCGGCCGAAGAAGAAGAAGAAGAAGAAGAAGACGATGAGAAGAAGAAGAAGAAGAAGAAGGGGCTGATCTACCGGCAATATACACACAGAGCCGCACAGACCACGGCAAAACTCCGCAGTTTTGCTGTTCGATTTTGCAAACTTATATTTAGAAGGGCAACGATCTTTTGCCGCGGCAGCTCCGTCCAGAGGAGAGGAAAGGTTCTGGGATACGCGCGCGGTCTCTCTTCTGACCGGCCGCCGAGATTTCTCGACTGAGAACGCCGGGGTTCACGGAATACCAACCGCGCGCGCGAGTCTCTCCGAATTTGACTCTTTACTTTTTTCCCCTGTTCTACCCGGTCCCGTGGATTTTCTTCCCTCGTTATCGAAAGGCTTGCGTTCCGCGTTTCACCGGAACCTGCACGGGTTAATGGCTATCGTCGTCTCGTCTCCAGTTCGCAATAATTACCGGTCGCGCGTTGGATAACGGTTACTCGATAAGTTCGGTAAATTACACGGCCGTAATCCGTAAATAGGAAGACAAGCGAGACGCTACCCTAGATCCTCGAACGATCGTGAGACGATAGATGACGTCGATCTGCCGAGAAGACGAAATCCTTTTTAACAGAGGCTTATTTAAAAAACAATGGAATTTTTAACATGTTTTGCTACAGCCATTTAAAATGTTTCTTGTTTTTACACGAAGCGAAAAAGAAAGAGGAAAATCTTTCTTGCCAGAATTGATTTGGACTTTTGCAAATTGGTACAGGGAAATTTATGTATATTTGTTGATGAGCATTTTGACGATTATTCAATGCCATGGACCCAGGCGATATTTAATAAATCGCCGAAGCTTCTTTGTTAGAGTATTGTAATTGTGAAGGCTATTACTGCGAGACATAGTGTTGGCGAACGCATCGAAGAACCAGTATGCCGTTCAGCCCGCGTGGATTATCATTTCGCTAGAACTTGATCTTCGGTTGAACGAGGTTCATTTACCAACTTCGCGTTGCTCGTGTTAACGCTTTACCTGGCAGCGGCGGTTAGTCTTTCAGGAATCGAATGATTAACAGTTATTTCTTAATCAATTTTTCAATGGCCACGGTAAATCGAGTCGCGGATCTACCAGTCATCTCGGATAACGTAATCGAGGAGGTTCGGAGATTATGAGAAAATTATTAGACGCGTTTCACGAGGACGTTAAGAGGGTTCATAGATAAATTGCAGTGAACTTCCTAATTATTTATTAGTATTGATGATTAATTTTTCATTTATGGAGCTTCTTCTCTTTGTAGGAAATTTTTTTATATCGTTTCGTAGGTTTTAAACTGTTGATTGTTTATTGTTCGAAGCTAAGCGACGATCCATCGATGATTCACAAATAAGAATATCACCCGATCACCCGCGGAATGACTCACTTCGTTCGGAACGCGTTAATTTTCAAGCCAAACACAGCTAAATCTCCCTGAAGCCCTCTTTACCACCAAACGTTAGACCTCGAAGTGTCATAGGAGACGTCATTAACCACTATCCTGACCGAAGTATGTGAAACATATAGTACCGTAGTGGTCCGGGGATCCGATTACCACCTAGCCATCTGTTTGCCACCAGTTTGACCGGTACCACTATAACAGTATAAATCGACAATCTCCAAAAGAAGAAACCGAAGTAAATGCTGAAGAGACGCGATCACACATAAATTTTGGAATCCAGAATATCGGATGTCCTGGAGGCTGCAGATTTCCTAGTTTAGAAATTAAAATTGTGAATCTAGAGCCGGGTTCTGGATCAAGGAGCCAACTTTCGTGGTCCAGAAGCTGCAGCTATCCAACAACTCGATTCGCATGAAACCCCGAAGAGCCTAACTCAACTAGCAAGGATCGCTTCGTGGAACCAGGACCTCGGGATTTAGGATCCGGAGAAAGTGCGGATCGAAGAATCCGATCGGAAAAACCGCTTCTGACCGTGTCGGACAGTTCTCGCTGGCGGCCGCCGCCCCAGCTCGCAGCGTAATCTTATCGGTCGTAGCGATGCGGCGAGCTTGTTCTCTGTGGCTGCAGAACGGAGTCAACGAACGATAAAAAAAAAGCTGCCGGCCATACGCGCGACACAAAGAATAAACTCGGTTGAGCGTGCCTCTCTCGCCCTCCTGCTTCTTCTTTCGTCTCGTTTCTTCTTTCGTCCTCGCGGCCCTCCGCGCTGCAACTTCGCTGCGAGCCGTGCACTGTGTGGGCGAGCTCTTTCTCTTTCTCTATCCTTCTCCCGTTGCTATCGCTCCTCTCTTTCTCTCCAAACCACCTCTCTTTCTCCCGGTTCGGTTTTCTTCGTTGCTCCCGCGCTTTTCCCGGCCGCCGTCACGCACCTCTCTCCCTCTATTCCCCTTTTCTCCTTCTTTTTCCAGCCGACCGCTTGGGGTAGGTCATGGCGGAACCGCGAGAGCCGGCAAACGACGAACAAGGAGAGAAAAAAGAAGACGAAAGAACTGTACGCGACGCGTACACTCTCCGAACCAGCTTCGCTCCGCGCGAAACAGCGCCGCGTTCGTTTCTCTCTTTATTCCGTTCTTTGTCGCCGTTTTTCCTTGCGCCGACACGTTTTCGACGAGCTATTCGTCATCGGAATGACATTGTTCGTTCCGATACCTCGCGATTTTCACGCTTCTTGTCCGACCACCGACACCCGGGGTACGTCCGTCAACTCGTCCCCAAGGCATTTTTGCGAAATTCTTGGCCGTGCGAAAGATGCTAGGATGTTGGCGCCGTTATTATCAGTAATAATAACGAGTACTTTCTCTAATCGTCTTTTAATGAAGCTTTTACCCAGAATCGAAAAGATTTTTATACATAATAGTCTGGAGGAGGAATATTTGTGAAGAGTCAAGGACCATAAAACGTTTTAAGTATGTTCCGGGATACTGAGTTATAGTATTTAAATTTTTAAAATATTGATGATAGAATATACCTCTCTGCCACCGGCATTCCTGTATTATTATAGCAGAAGAATGTGTAATGATATTTCTATATTCTTTGATTCCTTAAGGCATTTTTCCAGGTGCTGAACGTGTCTAATTAGTTGCTGAATGGGGCGAACGTAAAAATGATGTTCCCCGAGAAGATCCCGTGAAATATTTCCGAGCTCCCGGAATACAGAACGGTTCTCACGCATGTAAAATTTACTGTAATTTCAGTTTTGCGTCCTGTTAATCGGCATCCGATTAATTTCTCAAGAGACACCGAAAATATCCCTCTATTTTCACACATCTATAAACGTCCTGTCATTGATCTGGTTAGTCTCTAAATTCGTAACACTTTAACATTTTCAGCAAGCACGTATGCGAGCGTGGTCGATAGACAGGCTCGAATTGATTCGTTCGATCGTGCATTTGCAACAATCTACTTGTTCATAATTAAGCGAACGGACGTGCTCTTCGACCATTGTAGTGAAGAAAATTGTACAAGGAGGTTAAGCTGGTCGCCTATGTCCAAATTAATTCTGGAAAAGTTGTCTATTAATTGAGAAAAATGAATCTGCTGATGGGAACAAATTTTCAAAGATACAGACTCTTAATTTGGATATGATTTCAGCCCTGTGATAATTTCAAAAATGAAACTAACAATAAAATTAATTTCCTAGAAAGACAGATTTCTTTTCAAAAGAATTTCAACTCTTCAACAATTTCAAAAATTGATCCACCGATAGAAACAATTTCCCAAAGCGACGACAATATTCCAGATCTCGTGTTTATTAAAACGATAGTGACCCTAGGCGCCGAATTTCCCAGAAACCAACCCCCGACCCGAATCGTTTCAATTCGCCGTGGATTCGCCACGGTACCGAAGATCGAACAATTCGATTAGGTGGATGATCTTAGCGGCCGGAGTAACGGGGCAAGAGGGGATTGGCCCGTTATTGTTAGCGATCATGCGATCTGAAAATCATAGAAAATTACTGAAAAGCCAGGAAACTTTGCAGGCCGTGTGGCCGGCATTCGCGAAGAACCGGTTGCCCGTGGACTTGAGATGTCGTAATTTTGCGTTCGCCATAACGGCTCGACGGCACGGAAGTTCCTACCCCCTCATCTTTCATCCTGCGAGTTTTCTTCTTCGACTCGAAACAGAGAGAACACCCTGCCTCCGCACACCCCTCTCCCCGTAATAGTAGAAGGGTTAGTGAAACAATGGCACGCGCGAGAACACCGTTATTTAAATAACACGGGGTTGCAGCCAAAATGAAGAAAAAAAAAACTGTTCAAGGGGATGCGAACGTGAGAAAAGACGCGAGGATCTGCGAGCCCTTTGTTCGAGGATCATCTGCCTTCATCCGCCATATAATCTATTAGTATTTCATCGAGTCTCTGCTTCATACAATTTTCACGAGTTAATCGATGATCGAAGTATACTTCATTGCAAAATTTGATTTTTATTGAGATTGGTTGATTTCATCCCCTAACGGAGATATTTTCTTTTTATCGTTGTGTTAGTTCGATTCAATTGATCGGTCTAGTTTGAGCATACGAAAAATTGCCAGCGCGTTTTATCAGAATTATTTAACGCGACTCTCACGCTTCTTTTTGCTCGTAGCGAAAGCGGGAAAGCAACTTCCTGTCGGCAGTGGTGAAATAATTGAATTAGCTTTAAAACAGGATTAATCGTACCGGTGACTCCATATTCTTCGAGCGGAATCTGTTAAACCCTATATAACTGTCTCTAAATGAATAACATTTAACCGGAAAAGTTTGTCGGCGCCTAATGCGTGCTAATAAATCGATGATTCAGTCATTTTAAATTATACATTCGCTGTCAATACTGTTATTGTTCGGTGCGATGTGTGGAAATTAATGAAACGCTAATTTGTTTCCCTTTTTGTATTTTGCTCTGCACCGATGTTTTTCTCATTAATCTTTGCAGTAATTAATGCAACTTTCTATCGCAGAACTGTTTATATTTTTTAATGCATGGATAAGCTGTGCATCGCCTAAAGTGTATAATTAATATAACTTCCTAATATAGAAATTGAATTTATATATTTTTATAGGAACCGGTAATCTTTGAATCCCTTAGCCTAAGCCCTCAATTAAATCTGCTATCGGAGATTTTTAAACTATCTACCCCTATAAAAATCAAATATAATTCTTCATAGGCCGAACGAATTAATAAGACAGTATCTCTGCTAGTGTTCTACCGATCGTTCCACGGCATCTCCTTGTTCGACCCCCTCGATCATCGTCTTCCTCCTTCCCCGGTGCATCACAGTTCCGGTTCTGGCAGCTGTCGTTCAAGATTGGGACTCCGAATCGGTCAAGGGTAGCGTGTAACGTTCGGTTCGTCGCGGAACCGGTTTAAAGGGCAGGGTGAAAGAGAGATTTAGAGGGAAAGAGTTCACCGCAAAAAATTCATTTGAATCGCCGGAGGGTCGGGCAGAGGTGTCGAAATAATTGGATTTTAATTTCGTGCCGGCGAAAGAACAAAAACCATGCTCTCCCTTCTTTCTCTCTCTTTGCTACTGTGTATGTACATTCTCCTCCCCGATCGGAGAACCATGAGAACCGCTCGACGAACGAGTGTTTATACAACGTTGCTTCGCATTAATGTTTTCGACTTTCCATCTTCTTTCGCGCCCTTTGTTTTCCCACGATTCGCACCGCCACTTACTTTCACGCGCGTGGTTGTTTTAATTGTTACTCTCGAATCGACGCTCTCGAACGTCTTTTTTTTTTGGGTAACCGAGAATCAAGAGGATTGTAACATAGATTTGTAAAAGACAATGCTTACGAGAATTGTATAAATATCACTCGTTATTTATACGAATGAATTTAGTTACGATAGTATTCTTATTATTTTAATTATTATGAAATTTGTTTTCTTTGACTCTTTCGCACCTCCGGTGTAGAACAAACGATAATGAAAGTGTTATTTGTGCACTCCGTAGTGCAACGTTTCATGCACAATGCAACAGGAATGCAGAGCCATTTGTGCATGAAATTAGATACTACTTTGCTTCAAGCATATTATCCTTGAACCTTTCAATTAACTATACGAACTTTCAATCTGACATAATCACGTTCCGCGTACACTCCGATTCGTACAAAAATTGTTCCTAATTAATTACAAATGTCCAACAACGTTTCACCTATCAACCAATCTGTCGGGACTGAAATGAGAAGCTTGCTGCAATCAGAATCGAATTGAACAGGCATTTCTAGCATTGAGAAATTACACATTCAAGAGCACTGAATCGTCACAGGATGCTCAGAAAAAAAATATGTTTAACCCTCATCCGTTTCTCATTTCACAAACTGAATCTGTCCCTCGTTGTCAAATTGACACAGTACTAAAAAATCGATGACATAAAAAGGTAAACAGTTCTTTTTCGTTGTTGTTTCATTCAAATTGACGAGTTAATACAACATATCTGTTATATTTCCTGGTTGTGTGTTTCACATTGAAATAGTAAAAGTCACGAAGTTTCTGGCAAAATCTACAAATAACAGAACATTATATAACTTGTATATAACTTGTGAATTTCCTTCGACATGAACTAATTCGTAAAGAATATACATCCTAATTATATAAACCTTTCCCCAGTAAAAATCAACTCCCAGCAGATGTCGAAGTAGATTGAGCAACAAGCGTCGCTCATCCCGGAAAAAAAGGAGAAATCCTGCGATTATGTCCCGATAATCCGAAAGTATTGTAGAAGAAGGGTTGCAAGTGTTCCTCGGACGCGACGCTCGCAACACTTAGCCCCCCCGCTCCCTTGGGCGAGGGGAGCCCTAGGAACGCCACAAAGGAGGCGAATGTTTTAATTAAATCCGGGGGAAAACGCGAAAACTTCGCCATCGCGCGGCGTTTTTGCGATTTTCCGAAAGTTTCGGCCGCGGCGCGACTCCGCTTTCAAGGTGGCGATGGACGGGCGCGCGGTTTCCTTTAACCACCTCACCATTCATCCCCCTCGGAGCCACCCTGTTCCACCCGGTGGACCCTCCGAGGGAATAAAAGAAGACGCGGCGAAAAACAAAAGAACGGGCCACGGCTACTTAGCGAAACAAATTGTTGCTTCGTACCGAGAATTTAAAAGTTTCTTCCCGGTTGCGCGACTTCTCTTTTTAGCGAACTCTTGTAGTCATTCCATGGGCCCATCCCCTATTTTCTCCCTTGTTGTATCTCTTTTCCGGGTATCTCTGTCTATCCGTCGGAATCGTTTCTGTTGGTCCCTGTCCGCGGATATTCTGGTTCTTTCTTGTCGAACGGTTAGTCCGACTCGATTCACGGCTCGTTAGCGGTGCTTCCTTTCCCTTCATTTCGGTGCCGGCTCGTAAAAGGACAACGGCCATATACGCGTCGACTGGTGTACTATCGATCGTGACGGACTGTCCCATTAAATCGGCCGCGTCGTGCGTGGAATACGCGTACGCGACAATTAAACGCGCGTTATTGTCCCGCCCAGGGCACCTGCGTGCCTCCTCCTGAGCGCGCGAGGCTCTTCGAGAACACGAGTACCAATACCGAACAACATATTTTCGCTAGAATTCTTCTTCTCTGTAAAGTGGGATCGATCTCGAACCGTCACGCAGCGGTCGACAATCTCAAAGAAAAAAACAACAACAACATGTAACAACCGTCGACGATCCACGGACGAGAACACGGCAACGTACGCTGGTCGTCGACGACGCGTGTGAACAGGCAATCGTAATAACACAGAAACATAAACCATACGGAAGCACATACACGCACGTAGAGCAGCATGCCAGAGCAGCGGTGAGGTAACAAAATCAATCATAAATGGTGTGTGTGTGTGTCACTACCTATGTATGCGGAGAGTACAACAAACAATCGTGTGGAAAGAAACAAAACAGGTGAACATCGACGGGAAGAGGCTGACTACAGTCGGCGCTCTTTGTGTTGCAGAAAATAAAAGGTCAAAACGGCTTTGTCGAGACGTGCGGGAGCAATTTGTGATACGGGTCTACGGTGGAGAATAATAATAATGAAGTATTGTTTAAATGAATGTCTACGGAACTGAAAGAGATACAGTGACAAAAGGGGGTTAGAAGCTGTGCGACCAATAGGGAGATGTACAAGAAGTATTAGAAAAAAAAAAATAATAATAAAATATAGGGGATTCGTGAACGGGCTGAGTGTTCAACTCACTCGTTGCAGGGTGGACCAGCATTCCTCGAGGGCGCGCTCGCTGATGGTGCCCATTCCTCCGCCTCCGCCGGCGCCTCCCGCACCTCCAAGTCCCGCCGCAGAGGCACGAGACTATCGGGCAAGACAGGAGGCTCGTGTTAGTTTACTTTCCTTGCTGGCCCTCTCAAACCACTATTTAACAACAATCGACTTCTGCCCGGGCGACCACCTCGATACTCGGATTTTCTCATGCTTCGCCGATTAGCCTCTCGCAGCCCTAACGACGTGCGTGCTTCTTCGGAAATGCCTCTCTCGACTGTCCAGAACTGCGATTCTTAACCCCTTTCCACTATACAGTCAGACTCGCGATCAGGATTTCGAAGATAATCTACTTTATTTCTTTATATATTTAAAATAAATTCTATTTATTTTCACAAATATCTTTCTTCTTTCCTAATCACTGTATTCGTAAAAGAAATCGCAGTGCAAGAGGTTCGACAAAGTCAGTCCAGAGGTATGTTCTTTTTTTTTTTCGTCACTTGATGGTGAAAGTGTATGACCATTTGACCAATTAGGGCAACGTCAGTGCCTCTGTCTACGTGTCTGTGCACGAAGATTGTTCTTAATATTTAGGACCAATCACAGTGCCAACTCCTCAACTCCCAACGATAATCTACCTTGTGTGGCCAACTGAATCGGTAAAAGTTTTAACATCATCCCTTGGAGATGACTGCGCAAGAGATCCTACAGTGATCCTCCTTTTTGCAGAATATTGTTTCATATTTTGATATGGCCGATCAGATATTATTTACAACTTCATGTTTCAAAGTAACATATTTGAATGGAAATCAATTATTTTAGAATGTGTAGGATAACAAGATGGGTGAATTTTTATTTGAGGGTTAACACTAGACACCTTTAGGTCTTCCAGTTCATAGTAATTGTTTTATAAAAAATTATTGAACTCTTTAATTGTGAGAAAAATTTCGTATAATCTGAGTTAATTGTTATTTGTTGGAAATTGTATCATTTTGGGAGCGTTAATTAATTTAAGATACGAGATACGGTGTTTGCGATGTTTTTCACGGCACGTAAAAATTGTTAAATGGAACGAGAAAGAATGAATTAGTACTTGGTTGGTCACACAAGGGTTAAATTGGATTTTTATTAGATCGAGTATGCCTGTGATTAGTTTTATTTTTTGGGAGTGCGTGGAAATTGTCTTTGTAGGAGAATTATTAATTGTTATTTATTAGTCTGGTAGTACTATTAGTAGTTGAGGACTCCTGTTAATTAAACGAGGTACAACAGATTTAACAGCAGAAATTCAATTCTTGGTTTGTTTAACACGTCATCAGTCGAGTCGAAAGCAATTGATTTAACGATAAGTGAGAATACAAGTTTGAAGATCTCGTGTGTGTCACGGATAGTAAATTCGATACTCCTAAATTTGGATAAATATGCACGTCAGTCACAAACGTTATTAACGAGTTTCTCCAATTTCTCGATAACTGATAACATAATGAATAATTACGGATCTCGGACAAGATTTCTCCACAAAGATTAACTTCCGCATACTTTTACATAAACAAGGGTCAAACATAATCACGGACACACATTTGAAACACGTACACGTTCAAATTGTACTAGGTGATACGGAACACTGAAATTAGCCATAGGAAATTGATCGAGAAGAAATTAACATTGACAGATTCTGACTTCTAACGAATATTTCAGCTCGGCTTGACACATTATTCAATAATTAAGATGGAGGAAATATCGTATAGTATAATAAAGAAATTTAAGCGTCATTTAACACATCCAGTGCTTTGAAGAATTCATGGTTACTTAAGTATTGTAAAGACTTTACATTATGGAACGGGGAAAAGTGATTTCCATTCGCAAGAAATGGCGTCAATCTTCTCAGTCAGAAACTTGTCATCTTGGAAACACACTGTCAAGATTCGACCATTGTATAATACTCTTTTCAAAATTCTGCTTGAAAATCTTAAATCTTCGACAAGCAATAGTGGAAAACGCATGGGAAAAAGAAAATATATTCAAGACGCACTAAATGATCTAACATCAATGTAAACACCTAACATTTAACACTTCCGCCGTTAAAAGCCTGATAGCATGTTTCCGAATGACAACATAGTACATCAAGAAGGAACTGAAAATCTTCTTTTTATCTTCAACAATATCATTAAACATTCTGCCGTGAGACAGAAACAAAAAATTGTTAATCAATCGAGAACGTTTACATAAAAATAAAAAAAACAATTCTGCAGTGACATGAATTTAAAGAATGAAAACAGAAGTTACTTTAGCCTCAATTGGCTACATTGTTCATTGGCCATTGTTGGTGGTGGAAACTTGAATTTGTCTAGCCATAGAAAAATTGATTAAGAAATAATAACAAATTCGCATAGCATTCGATCTCAGTGTTCAGAATCACCAGGGTACATAGAAGCGGAGTCTCTCGAGGGCTTCGATAAAAGAAAAGCGCACGGGGGGGACAAAAAGAAACAGTTGGACGAAAGGATAGCGAGAGAGAAAGTAAGAAAGAGAGAGATAGAGAGAGAGAAAGGGTAGAAGCAAGAAAAGAAGAGCAGTAAAAAAAAAACGTTCGGATCGCTATTAGCGTGGCGAGAGAGAGACCCCGAAGCGTATCCGCGGGGATATATTTACTTAGTTTCCTCGTATCGAAGCTCGCGGGGACTGTGGCATCGCAGAAGCACGCCGCGATATTTTCTCGAGAACATCTCGGCGTACCGTATGACGTATGCGTATAGTATTATCTGTGTTGCGCGGGTCAAGAACCCCGAGAGACGACGTATCTGCATCTCCTCTCGCATCGGTGTGCGTGGGCCGCGTTTGCATTTGTGGCCCCGTGACTCTAATGTGTGCGTGCCTGCCTGCCTGCCCGCCTGGCTGCTCGCTCGCACGCTCGCGAGCTAGAGCCCGGCTAGCTCGCGAACGTCCACGTTCACTCGCTCTCCCTCTCACTCTCTCTCTCTCTCTCTCTCTCTCATGCTCTTTCCACTTCTCTCACTTGCAAGATACATCCCTCTCTCTCTCTCATCTTGTTCTCTCTCTCTCTCTCTCTCTCTCTCTCTCGCTCGCTCGCTCCTCAAAGTCATCTCGCTCGCACTCTCCCCCTCTCGCTCCTTCCCGCGGCGAACGCGTGTTGTGAAGTACTCACGACGCGGTAAGTCAACGTATTCCGATGTGCGTGAACCATGGTCAGTGTATCTCGGGTACAGTCACGGATTCAAACTTGCAAAGCCACCGACTACACTCGAAATCGACTGGATTCTTTCCTAGTCAGACAGTTAGGCCGACAGACCCCCTTCAAGCTTCCCATCTGATTTTCTGCTCGGCAGAACACGGTTTCAAGAAAAACCAGATCTCACACTTCACTGCCGAGATGCATCGGATCTATCGCGACGCGTTTGCTGTCTCTTCTTTTTGCACTATTTTTAGGTTTGTCCCGGTAGTACTTAACGTATTCGTTATCAAATCTTAAGGATTCTTAGATGTCATAGAAATGATAAAATGGAGATCACTTTAGTCTTGGGATATTTTATACTACTTTAAATGTTTTGATTAATAAATTCAAATGAGATCGTTCAAAAGTGTCATTTCTATGTACGATGACCTAATTATCCAGCCTTAAAGGGACAGTATTACACTAAACATTTCACCTAATTGCACGAAATATAACAATGAATAATCATCCTATGTTTCAACATTTTCATCCTAATGAAACATTTGCGACACTCGATGTGCTAGAACAATAATTTTGAGCAGAAGCATACACGACTGTGCGTACGCGCCACCAGGCAGTGAATGTGTTAAGTTTGGATTGTACTGTTACAGCGAATGGGTTTTCTGAAATTCTGTTCAGGACGAATTTAGGCGAACTCATGTTGCCGCGAGAAATTTTGCGGAGTCTTTGAGCCTCCATCTCGGTAGTTGCGCTTTAACCCTGCGGATGTTGCTATTTTAGAGATACACAGATTATGTGTGTATTATGGTCTGTTTTTCGAAAGATGATGCCTCAGATACCGACCATAGACATAACAGCTATCTATTCCACTCCTGGGTGCTTTATGCTATGAATCTGGAGTAATCAGACTGCTATTTTCGCCACCGGTGTGGTCTCATTGTTACAGTTTTTTGTTGTTGTTGAGGAATAGAGTTCGTGATAATGTAAGTAGTGGATGAACGAAAATTATCTGTTCCAGATCTTTTGTTTCACGTAAATGTTACTATAAGAATGAACGTCAATTTTTCCGAGAGATTGTGGACTTACTTTTAGTGCCTCGCTGTTCCCAGCATTAAAATAGACACGATTAATGCACATTGAACGAGACATCAATACTTCCTTGTGGGAGAGTAAAATATTATACTTAGCAAATTAACTCCGCAGGGTTAAAGTGCATTCTCCATTCTAATCGTGAGATATTAAGCGTCTCCAGCTAGAACTGCATTAATTTCTGCGACCTACGAGTAGACTAAGGATCTTCACGCGTTTACAGCAATTTTTTAACAAATAACTGCACAGACGTTTTTCTTCAGTTAGAGAAACCGTTCGTGGAGATAAATATCTACCTGATTCACACTTTCATCAATCTTTCGTCAAGAAGAGCTGCAGAGTTGATGCTATTATTCAACATGATTCGAATCTCAATAAAACTCTGGATACAACGGATTACATGTACATGAAAATTTACGGAAAAACCCATAGTCTAGCAGTAGTTAAAAATTCGACTCCCGAGTATTTTTCAGCGTCCGTCAGAAACTGTTTGGAAGTATTGTCCGGCGTCGGTCGGCCCAAGTGAATGACCCTATTTATCGGCGCATTATGCACTTTTATCGCGGTCGCCTCGTCCCAGTTTATTTATCTCATTTCTCCGGGAGCATGGCCGCGGAACACGACCGCGGAGATTGAGAGAGAACAGAAGCGAGGTGATCCCGAAAGACCACGAATAAGATGGAATCGATCGAAAAAACGTAACGAGAGTATGAGAAGAAGAAGAAGAACACGAATAATCCGAAAGAAACGTTCTCTCACCTGCAACTCGTTGACGAGCTTCTCGGTCAGGCTGGCGTCGTGTGAGTCCTGACTGGTGGCGCCGGGACTCAGCATCGAGTTCTGGGAGTTCTGCTGCTGGTTGGCGGACATGTTCATCACGGCAAGGCCGCCGTTCTGAGCGATGCTGCTGGCCATGTTCAGCGCCTGTTGCTGTAGGTTCTGCGCTTGTTGCTGCAGATTTTGCGTGAGGTTCTGCGCCTGCTGGCTGAGGGTCTGTTGTTGCAGCGTCTGCGACAGGTTCTGCGCCTGACTCTGGATGTTCTGTTGCAGGTTCTGACTAGCCTGGCTGAGGTTCTGCGGCTGGTTCAGCAGCTGTTGTTGCTGTTGAGGCGACAGACTCGGCGTCAGACTTTGCGCCAGATTGTGCTGCAACGTCTGGCCAAGATTCTGCTGCATGTTCTGTGTTAGCGCCTGGGTCAGCGCTTGTCCCAAGTTCTGGTTCAGTGCTTGAGCCGCCTGGACCGCCTGGACGGCCAGCGACGGACTCGAAGCTTGCGACATGGTCTGTTGTGCTTGCGCCAGGTTATGAAGGCTTTGGGCCATACTGGACGCGATGGCACTCTGATGGTCCGCCTGAGGGGACGGCGTCGTCGGCGCCGGGGAAGACTGATGCTGCGCTGCCTGAGTCGTTTGCTGGCTCATGGACATCGCGTGTTGCTGTTGTTGCTGCATCTGCTGTTGCGGGCTGGCCGTCGGTCCTAGCCCAGAATTAGATGTTTGTTGCACTTGCGACACGCTCGTCTGCTGCTGTTGCTGCTGTTGCTGTTGCTGCGTTTGACCGAGCGGGCTATGCAACTGCTGCACCTGTTGGTGTTGCTGTTGCTGCGTCGAATTCGATATCGGGCTATGCTGTATCCCCGGCGAATGCTGAGGCGGGCCCCGCTGCGGCTGCTGCCAGTAATCAGACATCTTGAAGACATGCTGTCGCAGCGCGTGGAGGTTCGCGGCGGCCGCGGTGACGGCCGACGTTTCAACCTCCATTGGTTCCGGCACGTTTTCGAGGTCCGGCTCCGGCGAGCTGCAAGGGTCCTCGTCCTCCTCCTCGTCCTCCCTCTCGGTGATGTCCTCGTCGTCCTCGTCTTGTATCCTGACCCCTCGGCTGTCCGGCTCGGGGTCTGGCTGGCCTCCTCCAGCAACACCAGCAACACCACCGCCACTTCCACCGCCGCCACTTCCAACGCCTCCACCGCCACCTCCACCTGCTCCACCGCCACCACCTCCTCCTCCACCTCCTATCCCACCCCCCGAATCGCCAGAGTGGAGATGATTCCCGGGGTGGTGTTGATGATGATGATGATGCTGCTGAAGGTGATGGTGTGGACGCGACTCCGGATTTTGGCTCTGCGGCTGCTGATGTTGCGGCGGCTGTTGTGGATGCTGTTGCTGTTGTGGCGGCTGTTGTTGCTGTTGTGGATGCTGTTGCTGTTGGGGCGACGGCTGCTGCTGTTGTTGTTGCGGCTGCTGTTGCTGCTGATGGTGATGCTGTTGCTGGTGGTGGTCCAAGCCAAAGTCGGGTTGGGCTTGCGTCTGGGCACGTAGGTCCAGGGCCGCCGTCGCGTCCGAAATTTTGAGGCCTTCGCGAGAAGCCCGGGCTACCCCCTTCCGGCGCAGCTTGCCCGCTTTTTCGCACCCCTTCCGGTAAGCAGCTCGACGGCCGGCACACTTCCGCGCTCGCCGCCGTTCCTTCCTATCTTCCTGACCGCTCTATCGCGCTTTCTTCGACTCCGAGCCTCCTCCACCCGGGATCCTCCGATCGCCCCGATGGACGACAGCGATCCTCGCTCGACGTGGGCGGCGGGCAACGTCAGTTACTCGCCACCTGCTTCGACTTCCCGGGCCTGCTGCTCTTGCCTCCCGCTACCTGGCTCATGAAACTCTTTCCCTCGGTACACCGGCGGTCTTGTCCTCTGCCTTCTCAGCCTGATGCTCCGTTCGTCGTTCTCTCTGCTCTTGCTGCTTCCCTCGTCCCTCTCTCGTAGGGCCTCTCGGTTTCGTCTCTCCTGGTCCGGTTATTCTCTCTCTCTCTATTCTTCAATGGTACACCCTCTTCTTCTCCTCTACAACCGTCAAATCCGTGTTCTCCCGTACACGATCACTTCGTATAACACTCGTCTTTCGCGTGCGTCTACGCGGTTTCGATTGTTTCGTCGAACTCGTCTATATTAGCTCCTCCTTCCTATGGTCTGCATTTGATGTAGCCGATTTTGTTCGTGCGTGTGTGTGTGTGTGTGTGTGTATATGGTGTTGCGTGTATGGTATGCGAATCGATGCGCGCTCGAGCGGACGTTCTCCAGCACTCTGTCTTCGCGGAGAACACCCTATTTTCTTTCGTCTATCTAACTTAAAGTCTATCGTACACTTAAGTTCAGGTTAAAATTCAGGATTGCCCAGCCCGGACGGTGTGAACGAGAAGGACAGTCCGTGCGGACGCGAAATCCTCTCTCTCCTCTCGGTTGAACTTCTGCGGTTTTTGGTCGGTCGTTTTTGGTGCGCGGTTCGCTCTCTTCTTCTTCGATCGTCTCGGTTTTTCGATTACGTGGCCTTGTCTGTATCCACTTTGCGTACCGTGATCAGCGAAAAGAATCAGTGTCGCACTCGCGGATAGACGGCTGCTCGTCCCGTTTTGCCCTGAGTAGTTCGTAGCCCCGTTGATGTCGATGTGCGTGTTGTATATGTGCGTGTGTGCTGGCGAACAGGCGGGCCCTTTTCCACCCGTTCACCGTGTCGAATGCGTGGTGTGTATGATTTCTTTATAAACCGGGACGGCAGTACTGTCGGCCGCTCGTCGAAACGATCCTGCGTCTGTCACTTGGCGAAATTTTTCTGTTCTCGTTTTGCTTATCTTCGCACACTCTCCGCCGCGTCGAACTCTCGTCGATTACGCTTCTCACGAACAGCTCGATCACGCGCGGCGAACTTCCGATTGATAAAAACGCGCTCGGTTCTGACTCCCTTTATTTGGAAAATCGCGTCCGGTCACGACGACTCCTCCTCGAAATGCGACTCTAGGGTATCTTTTAACTCTTTAAAAGGAATTCTATCTCGATTATCGATTAACCGCTCGTCGTTAACGATATCGTCGATGGTAGTTGTGGTTGCTTCTTATTATCGTTTAGGTTTAATAATATTGCACTTAGGTACACTCGTTTTTTGAACACACTGAAATATATATGTATGCGGCGCGAGGTTCTCTCTTAGCGAGCTTCTTCTTTATCTTCTGACTTTTCTTCTCGTCTTCCTTTCGGCTTCTTCTTCCTTTCACTGTCCACTTTTCGCTTCTTCCTCTTCTTCTTCTTCTGCTGCTGCTGCTTTTCTGCTACTTTGCTACTCTCTTTCTCTCGGATTTTATTCGCTTCTTTTTCTCACTATGCCTCTGGTTCTTCTCTCAGATTGATGATCACTCTCGCTAAACTTCCTCTCTTCGCTACTCCGAATCACTCTCGTCGCAACCCCGCTTCTTCTCTACGCGTATTCTCGCTTTCGCTCTTCTTTTCCTCTTGTGTTCCTCCGCTTCTTCTGCTTTGCTCGTCTTATTCTGCTTCTTCCGCTTTGTCCAGTCTTCCTCTCCTGCGCGGGAATCTCTTGCTGCAATGCGTCTCCCGCTCGAAGCTGCAATTCAGAAAAGAAAAACAAACGCTAGATTGTTTGCTGATCGATGCCGGTCCTCAGTCGACAGAGATATTTTTCGCGATTTCCACTAGGTACTCATTCGAAGCTAATCATAGTTCCTCGCACTGTCACTCGGTAACCGGACCGGTCGACAAAAAGCATGCAACTAGGATAATTACTCGCTCGCGGAAACCTTGCACTGAAACCAATTGTTACGCGGACTCGGGTCACCTTTTGCCACCTTTGTTTCACTAAACTCGTTATTTAATCGCCCCCCCGTGTTAGCACAACCTGTCGCTCGCCGAGGAAAACCGAAAACTCTGAGAACCCAGGTGAACGGGTCCTGATCGAGAAAAGGAGGGATCGTGGGATTTGTACTATCTGTTCGCGAATTAAACTGGAAAATTCACAGATGTCATCAAACTCTGACTTCAGCTGCCGATTATCAGAATTCTCGACGAATGACGATCTAAGAACCGGAAGAGTTTCGAATCATTTCGCTGGAATTCTTATCTGAAATTGAAAACGTTTCGACTTGGAAGATGTTAAGAGAAAACAATTCAGAACCACTAGAAGATTAACTAGAATGCCACGGAAACTACGTTACACTTGGTAATTATTCGATTGAATTTGCGTTTGTCGCGGTTTAAACGGGGTTATTCTTGAAAGATTGTTGCTGGAAAGCACGTGAGTCGCGGAGCGTTTTGCCGTCGCGTCACACTCGGCCACCGAGACGAGCTTCTCGAAGGAAACTCGATCCGTTTGTTCAGCGAAAGGAACATCGAGAGGTACGATCCGATTATTCAACTCGGTCACGATCCTAGAAAATCGAGGGTATTAAACAAATCTCGACCGTCCTTTAAAAAAAGATTAGAGTATCGAACATTTTCAGCGCACTTTCTCGAGCGAACCTATCCCACAGAAATTCCTCATCGATGCGATCTCAGCCAATTCCTTGGCGAAGCTACGAAGAACTTGTCTGATTGAAACTCTCCTGTCCGGTCACAGATTCGTCGTTTCGAAGAAGACGATCGCGCGACTAGGTGACACTCTATCGAAACCTCTTGACCACGTTTTCGAAGAAACAGTTCGCCGCACGAGTCTTGCAATTTCCAAATTCGTGGATCGTCGTGGAGATCGTCGATCGGAACTCGCGTCACGGTGGAAAAGACTGGTCACCTTGGAACCGATCATCCCCATCGTTCGCGTCATCAATGTCCCCGAGTATCCTGTTCGATCTCTAGCGATCCCGAAGACTCTGCCAGTCTCAGCAGACACGGCGAGGATCTTGGAGCACGCGATCGCGATTCCCCGTGTGATTCGCGCGTTTTTTCCGTCTCGGTGTGAAGCACTCCATCCCGGTGGTAGCCAGCCGGGATTAAGAAAGGCTCGATCCGTGGAGGATCGCGACGAAACACTGCAGACGACGATGACGTGTACCGGGCATGTCAGAGAGCTGGGATGGAGGGGGTGGATCGGCGTTGGTTGGCCGAAAGAGGGGAAAACTGACCAAAATCGCGGATGAAAAAAGGCAAAAGGATCGGGGACGTTGGTGTCCGGCGTCGGTGTGTCACGTTGGGGGTCCCAAAGCGCGCACATCACCCAGCTAGAGAAGACACACTTTTCTAAGTCCGGCACTGTCGTCGGGATCGTCGCGAAAATCCATGGTTCTGCTTTTATTACGTTTCCGAGCGGTCAAAGATCGTGGACTCTCTCGATCAGTCGGATCGAGAGATAGAAAGATGAAAACGCACTTGATCTGTGTGTGTCCGGTGAACGAAGGTGGTCGGCGAAGAACGATGCGTCGTTGGAAGTAGCGTGTATCCGGTGGGCAGAGAGAAGAGTGTCGCGAAGACGACGGAGTGTCACGACAGAAAACGGGTAAACCGGGAACGTAAACGACGACTACGACGACGACGACGATAATGACGCGTGTTCACGATCGAGGAAAAAGCTCTTCTCCTCTTCCGCGTTCTCGAGTCCTTGACGGAGGAGGAACCGAAACTGACTCGGGTCTGCGGCTCGCGAGAAACGCTAAGTCCTTCTCCGTCGGCGGGGGCCGGTGGTGGCGCGCTTCTCAGACCGCGTGCGTCTGACTAAAAGCCACCCCCTCGTGCCTTAAAGAACGCGTGTTCGGGTAGGGGCGTTGTCTTAGGTGGTGCGCGGTCGCGAAATTTCTGGCTGCCTCCGACTCCGTTTCCCGGCACGGTCGCCCACGTAAGAGGCTCCGTCGGCCAGGGTCCGAAGGACCTGGGCCCCGGCCCAGGTCACCCTCGACCGGCGTCCAACCCTTGACCGGTCCTCCCACGGCCAAAATCTACCTCCGAGAGGACGAAAAACTGAGCCTTCCGTAGGACAGCAGTTTTCAAGCCACCCCTCTTTTCCTTTGCCCCCACCAACGTCTGCCTCCCTTCGCCGAGGCGCGCGCTCTGTCTCCCCCTTTTCCTCGACGGCGAGAGCCGCCCCTCTCGCCCCCGCAAACCCCTGCCGCTCCTACGGGCCACCAAGCTTTCCCTCCTCCGGTGGGTAGGGGTCTCTCGAACGCCTGTCGACGAACGCCGACGTCTCCGTCGGGGGTAGCCTCCGCCGCTGCTGCCCGAAGGGGTGAGAACGAGACCGAGATACCCGCGGACCAACAGAGACCTATAGATCTTTCTCTCTTTCCCACCTTTCCCTCCTTTTTCTCCTTCTCCGTGTCGTCGTTCCCCGAGTATGCTCCTTCTCGTTCCAATCCCGCGCGCGTCTCTACTCTGCCTTCAGATACCCTCTCTAGCCTCCCACTCGAGAAAATTCTCTCTCCCTACCGACGGCGGCGGCGGCGGCGGCGGCGGCGGTAGCGTCGGCTGTGATGCGATGCGAGCCGCTCCGCAAGAACCCTATGATCTCTCTCTCTCTCTCTCTCTTTCTCTCTCCTCTTTCTCTCTATCTCGTCCTTGTGGCGCGCTCCGTTACCTGGATCGCCGATCTGCCACCCTCTCGCGCGACCCGCTCGGACCCGCACGAGAACATAAACACGCGCTCTCTCGTCAGCGCCTTCACTTTTCGTCGACTTCGTTCTTACGCGATTGCCCTTGAAAATTTCGCCCACACCTTTCTGCCTCTCCCCCGACCCCACCCCCGGTCCCACCGGTTCCCGTCAACCACCCACTCAACCCCCCGATGAAAGTATCCGAGCGAAGACGCAACCACCCCCGGCACGACAACCCCGTCACTCTGAAGTTCCGTTTCGAAGTTCCCGCGCGCGTCTTTCTCGCGCTCACGTCTCTGTACGGTTGTTGTTGTTGTTGTTATTTTTCGATGTAGAACGTGAGCACACCGTGTCTTGTACGTGCGAACGTCACGAACCGACGAATTCGACTGACCGAAAAATTGCTGCCGGGGGATCCTGTAAGGGGGTGTACCGGCAGTCTGAGGTACGAATAAAAAGAAGGGGACCAAGCCGGGCGTCGTATAAAAATGGCCTCCTCCCTTGCGCTCCGTATGGCCGCACACGCGTGACTAACCGGCACGAGGGGGAGTGTGGGACGCGCTTTCTTTTTTAATCCCTTCCCACTGGATAGAGAGACCCTTCCTGCACTATTTTCTTCCGCGCTTTATCGGACCATCGTTCACCGACTAGTCTCCGTTTTTTATTGTCCTTCGGACGTCGTCCGGCTGGCCCGAAACCGGAACTCTTTAATCGATGATCCCCCGAAATTCAACGATAGGGGTCGACGAACAGTGTTCTTCGAGATATATTTCATTAGGTTCGAGGATATATGTGTTTTTGTTGTGCCGGAATTGTTCGAGGCAATTCCACCTGAGTAACGTGTTAGTTCGTGCTTGTTTTGATTGTTGTCGCAGCGTTTCTGAAACCGTGTCGTCTCTGAACGTTTCTCGATGTGGGTGGCCATTGTAGATTGTGTTCGAGTAATTTGTTTACTGTAGAAAACTCGTGATCTTTGACAACCGTTCTGCACGAGTGTTTCTAATTTTACTTACACTAGTCCCATCTCTTCAAATTTTATTCAATTCTGTCTTTGAAACGCGAAATGTATAGGAAAGACGTATCGGTCAGTGTAAAAGTATAAAATTCCTGATCTTAGAAGGTCCTGTCTCAAACTCTCAATTTCAAGGAATATTCCAATGAACTCGAATGAAAATATTATTTTGCCAAGAAATGTCCCGAACGAAAGATGGATCGACGACCCCTATGAGGACGTCGACTTTCGTATCCGCTGCTCATTTCGCAGCTTCGGCTGGTCGATGGTCATCCCGCTCGTCTTACGCACCCTTCTCGTCAAACAGACGGTCCCCTACCCTTCGTGCTACTCCCTCCACGAGCAGACCGTCTAACGTGCGCACCCCACCAGGCTCGCGAGAGAGCTTTCCACCCCTTCTTCGGCCAACGTCTTTCCCCTCCACTGGTTCTTCCTTCATCCCTCTCTTTCCTCTCGCAGCTGTCGCTTGCTCGCTCGTTGCGAGCCACCCTCCACCCCCGCAACCACCGGATTCTGTCCTTTCGCCGGGCTTTCCCTTCCTTCGTCCGTCCGCTTTCCATCCCCCACCAACGTCCCGAGCGCAACAACCCCCACGCGCCGCTTTTTTACGCTGGCCTGCTCGTTTTTTCCACGTGTACGCCACGTGGAGGTGTGAGTCGAGGGCGGAGAAGCGCGCCGCGTTTTTTTCTCGCTGCAACCCCCACCACCGTAAAGAATCCACCCTCTGCAACTACCTGCCACGAGGCGCGCGCTCCAGGTGGACCGCGAAAGCGAATCCACCCCCGAAGACACACGTGTACGACCGATGACCGGTCCGAATCTATCCCCAAAAAAATCATCATTGATCTTAAGGCGAGTTACTGGTGAAACTATGAAAACTTGTCTCGTTCCTGAAGACAGGACACGTGTGCGAGCCGAAGACCGTTCGCCTGTGGAAACCGCCCGGAAAGGGGATGTTTTCTGGGCAGGGACCGTTGGCCTTTCGCTAATGTTCGGAAATTCATGAGCTGCATCGGAAAGAAGTCGCAACACCGGTGAGATCGAGTCGGCTCGATAGATCGAGGCCCGATATCTACCGGCGAATCTGACAGATGTCCGTAAACGTGCGAGCATTTTTCGGCCACGCATCTGCATAAACACGCGAAACGACCGCGCCGGGGTGTGGGCGGAAAGAACGGCCTGTACCACGATCACGATCGAACTTCCGGCCGCGACAGGCTGCTACCGAGGTACGGGTTTCGCCGAGGAGAAAGTACTTCCTTCCTATTTAACCCTGGCAATGCGATTCGATGAGTTGAATTGCCGATCTTCGACACTGTTTTTCGTTGACAGGCCGGATCAGCCGAACTTTCCTTTGTTGATCGAGACTCTCGCCAGTAGTTGATCTTCGTGATCGAGAGATGAAATTGGTGAAAACGCTGAGTGGATTAAGACTATTTACTACTAGTTTTGTGGTTTGGTAAGTTTCTACTTTGGCAAGTCTATTTGGCGAATGGAAGGTGACGGAATACAAAAATTCTGACGAAATTCAGAAATCTAAAAAGAGGACTAGAAGAAGAAGAGGTTCAGAGGTGGTCGAGGGAAGCATCGGTGGACTATCTGATTGTACGATTCAAGACACGCATTAAAAGGTGAGAAACAGAGAATTTCCACGGTTCAGCTATCAAGAATCTTATCAAATACCCAAGAGAACGAAGTCCGATTAAAAAAAAAACCGATCTTAGATCTCCATGTTCCGAGAATGAAATCCAGCCAGCAGTCTCGGTCAACAAAGCATCAGTAATCTTGATAGGGATCAACTACACAGAAAGTCGCTGCGATCGAGAAAGGTCTTAGGTCATCGTAGGACGTCGATCGTGCAACATAGTGATCGGTGGTGATCTGCGATCGAGTGGCCGGTTGGCAGACCGAGTTAGCCGAGGTTATTTTTCAAGTAGCCGGGCTACTTTGCACGGGGGGAAGGGAATACGCACGAATTTATGGACTGGGGGCGATAAGTGCGGCCGGGATGGGTAAAAACCGGAGGAGTAGGTGGAGAGGTGGTTGGAGGAGGCGAAGGTGGAGGGACGCATTGGGCAATCGAGGCTCGTTTTAAATTACAAATGAGTAGCGGCAGGGTGAAAACAGGTGAGAGTCGGGGCCTCGTTCACGAAAGGGTGGGTGGGATCGCGAGCCTGCATGCGCACATATGCACCGGCCACCGAGCGACCGGCCAATTGCACCTACTTGTACGTGCACACGTTCATGTAGCATTTTAGATCCCAATCCCGATCCCGATTCCCCCGATCCCGATCGGCAGCTGGAACCAACCGACACAGAAGAAGGATGTGCGCCGGTACAATATCCACGAACACGTGTCTGTGCGTGTACGGTATACATGTGCATACTCGGCACGGAACCCGCGTCGAATCGAGTAGAGCCGAGCTCGAAGTCGGTGCATACGACGTGCACGTGCACTTGCATCTTGGCCGGGCCGCGCCGGTTGTGTGTCGGCGCGCGATGCGACTCTCTCTCTCTCTCTCTCTTTCATTCACTCACTCGCTCGCTTCTCGCTCCTACTCTTCCCGTCTTTCAATTCCCTCTCACTCTTTCGCTCGGTGAATCGACTCGATCGACTACCCTGATAGAGAACGCACCGCGCTCCGCGTAGGAAGACATTTGTCTTCCGACCCTGATCTTGCCTTCTTTCTTTCGATTGTCCGCCTCCTCGCCCGAAACCAGACCCTCCTCGCTCTTTTCCCTCGACCGGTTCGAACCGTTTCCTCGATACTCTTTGAACGACGCGCACCGTATGCGGACCGTACAAACGATTTCTACACAGCGATTTTATAAAGCGATTTTACTTCTCGCGATTCTTCAGGGGCACTTCTTTGTTGCCAGCTTCTTTGTTGAATCGCGAGTTTTGACGTGGGCTCGAGGAACGGGTTCGGAAGAGGAGAATTTTCGGGCCGCTGATCGTGTGAAGCCACCTCGCAGCTTCATCCCCGAGAAAACCACCCCGTGGTGAGGTGACGCCTGGTGGCGAGTCGGAGAACGAGGGTCGAACGAGTGCAGAAAAGGGTGACTCGTTCCTTAGGTTTCTGTCCCGGCTAAACTTCGGAATATCGATCCCCGGGAACGCTATAGGATTCTATTCGATGAGAGAACGATTGCGTTTTCGTTTTGAGTCGCTTTGGGATAGTGGGAGATTGATGAACTTGTGCCAGAGCTGACAGAAAAGTAGATTGTAAAATAGAGAGAAATTAAGAGAAAATTTTGTTTGCGATTAAATTGTTAGAAACGAAAGAGAAAGCGATGCTGAATGTATATTCGTGAATCACAAGCATCTGGAAACTACGATAGTGTAAGTAAAATTCAGTGCAGTGAGATTTTCATTCAACAATCCACTGTTTCACTTTAAAACGATTAATCTATGTAACAAGCTCAGTCAATTTAATCACCCAATTCAATTGAGGAGGCCTGATCAAAAGCAGTTGTTGAAAGAATTGATGAAATGCAGTGATTGTCACGTTTTACAAGAAATATGGCACAGAAATCGACGGGAATCGGTTTCCGCAAAGCTGTTGTTTAGTGATACCGGTTTACGATTTTGGACGATCGTGATTGTCGAAGTGTTAGGCTTCCGTTGAGCAGAGTACGCTCGCATTCAGAGAGTCATACGAACCATCGAAACTGCAATCCGGATTAAGAATTCTAACGGTAGGAGTGCTCGGCAGTAGGATGAAATGAGCGACGCGTCCGGCGCATTACGCAATGAAAGAAACAAATGAAGCTTAATAGAAAAACTGCCCGCGCTAGAAAAACCATTCCATCGTGTGCGCTTAGTACAGCTGCAGCAGAAAGTGCACGAGATGCACTACCCTTCGGAACGAAAATGCTCTGTTCGAGCTGCGAATGAAACTTTACGGAATGCCAGCTTTTCCAAAGAAGACATTATTCACTTCCCTAAACGGAACAATCGACAGAAATATTTTTCAGTAATTAATCTTAAACGATTCAATGGTAGAAAACGAGGAACGGAAAAATTCACAGTAAAATAGAAATCTCGCTGGAGTAGAACAAACAAATTTTTGCAATCGCTGTTTGGCCACGATAAGAATCGCAGGTTTTCCACAGATAATTTCAAATAGGAGAGATACGTTGTTTGTTTCGTAGATTTGATGAAAAACAATTAGGATTGAATAGGATAAAGTTATGAAAAATGTTAAGTGCAACGCAGCATAAAGTGACGCGTTTAGTGACTCTTTGCTCGAGATAAGGAACGTCTAAGCTCGTTCTACTTGTCGCTTGTATTTCGAACGATATCCGTAGGTGTCTTTCGTTCGTACATTTCGGAAATTCTATGAAAAGAACCTTGAAACAAATACTTTCGGAATCACTGTTTAGTCAAGATAAGAATCTCGCAATCCTCTTCCACCGTTCGCGTTCTTTTTACGCAATATTTCAATTCTATTCCCTATCTGTGACACTTGTTAAACAATCGTGACGGGATACATCCTTATTGTACTATTTCACGGAGAAAAACGTTCGAAGCTTTATTAACGATTCTCGGGTAGATACCACAGAAGAATTACAAATCCTCTTCCTCTACAAAATACGATCATTCTTTCTAATTACCTCATTCCCACTGATCCTCCATACATTAATACCCTGAAAAACGGATTGGAATCATTCGGATTGCTCGTACATTTTATTTTTCCGGAAGCTCATTACGACCGTTGTTTGCGGAAGTCGATTCAATCGAGTCCCGCGGCAAACGAGCCCGGGTTCGCGATGCGTCGTGTGGAAGAAGCGAATCAGCGGTGGATAAATGATTCAAGAAAGCGTCGGATTCCGATAAAACAGTGGCGCGCGTCCACAAAATCCCCCCCGGGAGCTCATGAATTTGTCAATGCTGTGTACGCGGGGGTGTCGGCGGGGGGGCCAGTCAGTGTTGACCACGATCAACAAAATCCGCGCGATGTCCACCGTCGAGCGTCCATTCGGCAAACATCGTTTCGTCCACAAACTCCGGTCACAGGGATTCGAATTTAATCGAAAATTTCAACAATCCGACGGCCAGCTTGTCTCTCTCTCTCTCTCTTTGCTGTGTATGTATGTATATACATGAATATCGGGATGCGACTCGAATCGGAAGAATCTCGCGGGGGGAGGGGATCGATTTCCTGATGGCGCGCGGGAAAAGGAGGACGGTTTTCCCGGACCGTCTATTTCCTATTAATTCATTCTGTCGGAAAATGCGTTGGCTCGTGTGCTCGCTCGATCGCATACTCTCTCGCGTACGTTCGTTCGCGGGCTGCTGCTCTGTTTGCACTTCTGTGTCCCCTTCGGTGTGGGAGATCAAAGTGTCGGACGAGGCCGAGGAACGCGCGTCGCTCGCATTTTTCCCGACTGTACTCTCCACCGGCGTCGTTGTCTCTGTGGCTATGTCAATAGGAGCCAATCTAAGTACATATGCACACACAGAGAGAAGAGTAGATGTAATGCGGCGCGCGGTGCACGCTGCATCGTGATGCAATCGTGCCTCGTGCCTCTCGCACAGTTTCGACATTCTCTTTGCCCCGCGCACAAAGTGCGGCAACGAGTGCCGTGGCAGAAAATTGATGCGCTTCGATTCAGACACCACCTCGCGCCTGTCTGTCCGTCTGTCCGTCCGTCCGTCCGTCTGTCTTCGCGGTTGATCCACGGATCCGTGGATCGGCACCGGAGATCCAGCTGACAGGGGAACCCAGACCGAGGAACTGTACACGAAGATCCGATTCTTTTTCTTTTTTTTTTGTCGACTGAGGAGCTGCTCGATAAGATAACGGCAACGTAGCCAGGATCAAGGTGACGGGCGATAGCGGACGACAGAGTCGAATTGAATCGACTCGCGAATCTGAATGACGTCACCTGGAATTTCTGTTCAATTAAATTTTTTCTACTATTCAATTAGCTTCGCTGGCTTTGAGTCTGTTTAAACGACGATCTCTGCTGATATCTATCACTTCGCTGGAGGGTTTAGCTTTGAGGATTACTAGTACTGATGACCGTGTCTGTCATTGTACTAATCCCGTGGTCACGTGGACTGCGAAAGTGGTTGCAGTCAGTTTCAATTTTTGGCGATTCAATTAGCTCCAACAACAACAAAGAAACTTGGAGTCTAGCTTCGTAGTATAGTAGTAGCTCGTTCGCTGTCCTGATTGATGATACTGTCCATCACTCGAGCAGTCGGAAAGCATGGAAAGACAGGCTCGATTAGATGAAATGGTTGTTGATTGTCGCTAACGTCAAAGATTGATTTTAGATAAAGCTTCAGATTGAAAGTAGAAAGAAGTCTTCCGATGATCAACGATCCTATCAATCATTCAAGCATTTAAAGAAGATTGGAAGACTGTTTGATTAGATGCAAATGGCTTGTCGTACGAAGTCTTCCAGCATGATGATTAACAATTCAGACTGTCAGTCTATCGTTTAGAAAGTATGGGAAGACGGGTTGGATAAACCATGAAGTTCAGTTTTCGAATGTTTTCTATGACAACTTTAGCGAATTCAGAAGCTTCAGTCTCTCGATGCCTTCGTTGATGATGTTACCGATCATTGTAGTATTCAGAAGATGTATAAAGACAGTTTGAGTTTCTATCCACTGCTGTTGACGTTAATGTTCAATTCTGATCGAAATGGTTTATGAGGATTTTAAAAAATTCAGACCTAGATCCCTATCCAAGTTGTCACCAATGACCACCGCAATCTATTAAATATAGAAATTTTGAATTCCCAATTCAAATGATAAGAATGCCGAAGATTTGGTTGAGAGACACTTCCCTATCCCAGACACGGTAGCTAAACTGTGCAAAGAGAACAAGTGCTCGCTTCTTTTATATCCATGGTCAGTTCTGCTGACTTGGTAGTTACAATCAACGACACAGTAATATCTATGTCACTGGCAACCCAAGAACTGTCTGGAGCTGATTGTGTTCCCTAGATTGCTGTAACTAGAAACCCTACAAGTTTTAGCCACCATTGAATATCAAATATTGTATAAATATTCCCAACATAGACAGTAACTATCCTCTCTCTAGACTTCAGAGACAACTTCGAAAGAATCTTCACGGAGATTCTCTACGGGAACCCTGACCACGGATACAGTCCCATCTGAACAGGCAGGAAGCAGTGAAGGCCTAAGTTATAGGATTGAATGTGTGGACGACTACGAAAAAGGCTAAGATACATAATTTCATGAAGACTCTCCGCGGGAACCCTGACCACGGGCAATGTCCTATCTCAACAAGCAAGAAGCAATGGCGGCCTGACTTCCAGCGTTAAAATCCCGGGGAATCGAAAAGCCGAAGAGCGCGTCGGTCGTCGCGTCGGTGTGCGAGGAAAGGTTCAGCTTCGTGCAGCATCGGGTTTCGTTTAAAATCCGGTGTGCAGTCGTCATCGAGCGACGGTCAACGACCCCCGCGATGATTCGAGCGCGCTCGCACATAGGGGGGCGAACAACGATGCGATTCTTCGATCGTGGCCGCGAGTCCAGGTTCCGATTCCCGTTATTTCGCGAGGGTGGAATAAAAGAGGGTGGAGAGTGGGCTCGGTGGGGAGGTCGAGGCGTGGGCGGCAGAACAGGGTGGGCCGTTAATCGCGGCAAATGCGAACGGTCTGGATGGAAATAGCCGGTCGGTCGACTCTGGAAACGATCGAGTCGAAAGTTCGGCGATTTTTTCAAACCCCCGTCGGAACGAAAGGGGGCGGGTGGGTGGATGGGCGAGAGGGGGACGCCGATGGTAGAGCGCAGCGTGTGCGAAGCGAAAACGCAGCCCCCGTTGGCCCCTAGCGATGGGTGGGGGACGAATTTTCCGTGGAAATCATCGACGTGTCCCGGGTCATCGACGAGCTCGAACCCGGAACAGGGAACAGACACGCGTGCGAACGCATGTGCGCGTAGATATACGTGTACACACACATACACGTACACACCGGGGAGTCCGGTGGGACGGTGTGGTGTAGGCCGGTGTGTCTCGTACACCGGGGTGGTGGTTCCCGCATAGAACGCCGTACGACGGCCTCCCATTGGCCGGTTCGGGGGTGGCTCGCTGCAGTCATCGATTCAGGCAGTCATTGGCTGACTCGGCCCCGGCCGCCATTTTGAATGACTCCGGGATCAATACGCGGGGTGTGGAAAAAAAATGCATGCAGGCGGCCCGCCACCCTCCTTCGCTCGCCAACCCTAGCTCGTTTCACTCTCTCTCCCATTCTCTCTCTCTCTCTCTCTCTCTTGTACCCGGTCTCCCTCCCTTACTCCTCGATGCCCTCGCACTCTCCAGCTCACCCCTAGCAGTTCATGCTACCGCCGACACCGAGTTGCATCGCCTCCTCTTTCCACCGAGGGGCACCCTAACGCCTTTCCGCCCCTGTCCACCACCCCCTGCTGGCATTCCCGGCGCAACAACGCCGACCATCGCCGAAGCCCAGCCAAATGGGATGATAGACTCTCGCTCGCTCGCTCACTCGCACATTTCTACACGTAAACCATGCAGTTACCCGGCGATGTTCGCGTGTATGGAACGCGGGCGGTCGTTGTCTCCCTCTATTCCTCTTTCTCCCTCTTTCTCTGTCGCCCAACCCCCCGGCTTGAAAATCATTGAAAAAATGCCTGACGATGCCGCGCCGTTCCCGGTGTGCCCCGCAACCATCGTAACCCCCGCCCGCCACGAACCGCCACCCTCTACCAACCCTCCGCCACCGTCATTCTCGTTCGTATTCGTACGTGGATACCCGCTCGCGTGTTGCGCCGAGCCGCATGCAACGTAGCGCCGGTTTTCAAGCCAGGCTTTGCGAAATAGGAAATTTCAAATCGAACCCCTGCATACCCGCCCTCCCTCTCTCCGACCCCCTCGTCGCCTGCCACCCTACCGCCACCCCTTCGATCATCGGCTCCCGGGGCTGGCAACGGTGCGTCATCGTGCACACAGAAAATAAAATCATTTCGAAACGGCACAGGCCGCTCCCGCAATTTTTCTCTCTGTCACCCCCTCTGCAAAAACCACCCCACACCCCCGCGCCATTTTTTCACTACTCCCCCTTCGATAAATCTGCTCGGATTTTCGCCGATCCCGCGTTTCAACGATCGCCGTCTATTTTTTGCCTCTTCTGTCGCGATTTTTCTCTCTCTAACTACCCCCACCCTTTTAGGACCCGAGAATAATGAAAATTTCGTATGATTCTAGGAGATTCAGATTTTTGGAGAACGATCGAGTTAGGTGTCGAGGAGTTTGTTTAGCAGCCAATCGGCCGATCGGTCGGCCGGCCATCAGCTACGCGCCGCTTAATAATCTGCGAATTATAATGATAATGCGCGTAATGGCAATACTACGGGGCCATGGTAGCGATTACCGCGTAGTTGCTATGATTACGGACACTCTCTCGCGTTTAACCGATTTACTGTAATAAGTGTTGCGCGCTGCATGCGCCGCACGCACGGAAAGCGTACAATTACGGGAGGAGGCGAAACTTTTGTGGCGGTCGTTCGTTCGACTTGGGTGTGCCGGTTCCCGCGAGGGGATGCGAACCACGATTGTTGGGACTCCTGAGACGATTCGCGAATATCTCTGAGACACCCGATCTAACGATCCCTGAAACGATCTATTACAGATGAAATTTTGAATCGATGCAAGGTTTCGCGAGGTATTCGAAAAACTTTCGGATCCCTTGATTCGCGAAGCTGGAAAACACATGCGTCATGCAAAAATGGTTAGTACAGTTTGTTCGATGAGTGTTACTTACGTTTGGAACCGAACTAATTGAAACAAGGACATAAGGCTTCTCTTGGTAGCAACGACTTTTAGATCACATTTTTAGTTATTAAGAATTTTATCGTTTTTTTTCATTTTTTTTATCGCGCGTTTAAAATTTACGTTTAAAATCTAAAGTTTCTCAAAACTTGTTAAAAATATACTTTAGTCATATCTTTACAATTTACTTTGTTAGGCGTCTAAAGTGTATTTTTTGTATTATTTCTTTTTCCCTTAATTACTCTTGTTTCTCTTTCCCCCCTGTTTCCTCCTGCTTTGTTCCGTCGACAGTGTAAGTAATAACTCTTCTTCCTCTCCTTAAGGCAATGCTTTTTTTTGTTTCATTAAATTTCGTTACTTCTCTCTTTCTCGCTCTCTCGCTTACTCTCTCTCTCTCTCTCTCGCTCGTTCTTTCTCTATTTTTTTGTGCTTTTTCTCAATATTTTTTTTTTCTCTCTTCCTTCAGTTTCCTTGGTTTCCTTTTCTTCCTCTTCCTCTTCTTTTTTCGTTTCTTCGTCGTCTTCTGCTTCTTATTCTTCTTACTTGTCGAAATTTCGAAATGAGGAACGCTCGAACGAAAGCTTGGTTTCTAATTAATCGAGTCCGGTTTCGGCAGAAACTTAAAGAGGAGTTGTTCAGACTTTGTGTTTCACAGACAGAAATCGGTGCGTGTGTTTCGGAAACGGCGAAATTAATTTTTCAATGAAATAACTATGACAACACATAACAACACAGTGCGACGCGTCTGAAACAGAAAAAATACCCGAGGGGGGCTCGTCGAGTAAATCCGCCACGTACTATATTGGACGACGAGGCGACGCGACGCGACGCGACACGACGAAACGATAACCGAGCGGATCTACGAGCGGATTCACAGGATCGAGAGACCGAAGGACCGAGAGAATTCTCGAGAAGCCTCGACGACCGCAGATTCCAATCGGAAACCTCTAATCGCCCCTTTCCGGAACAAACCCCCGAAACAGTTCGATATTTGAAGATCGATACAAGCAAAGATAGAATTAAAGAACGATGAAAGACGATTTGAAAATCTGCGATCATCGAGATCACGGGGCGTATCAAGTGTCGCCCCCTTCCCCGCCCCGGGCCAAGAGTGTGAGAAGCGTATCGGGTAGTCGTCGCGAAGGGGTTCGAATTTCCCGCGGGACGAAAGGAAAAACCTCGGCTGTAAGAAGGGGCCCACGTGACTCGAGGAACGAATGAGCGTCTTTGCTGCCCCCGCCGCGACCGCCCCCTCGCCACCCCCTCCAGCTCCTCGTTCCCCTTCTAGAGAGGCGCGCGGCGTCGCTCCTTGCGCGTCGGTGGTAAGACGCGTCGGCACGCTGTCTCCGTCCTCGTTTCTCCCGCGGGCTCTCCCATCGTTCGTCTCTCTCCCAGCCTCTTTCTCTTGCCCGCTCCTCGTGCTTTCCCGGACTTTTCTCCCCCACGTGTTCCTCGCGGCTCGCCAGTGTCTGTTGGTGCGTCGCGGGACGGTGATCTTGGGCCGGGAACCGGTCTCCTTCTTCCTCGGTCCTCCTTCAATGTCCTTCTTCGCCTCTCTCCTTCTCTCTTCCTCTTTCTCGAACGGTTTCCTTCCTCCCTCATCGAACCCTCTCGCGATCACCACCGGACGCGCGCCGCGACCCCCTTTCGCAAGAAAACCCGTGGCCCTCTCGGTCCTTCTTTTACGACGCGGATCTCAACCCCCCTCCCGCTCCCCCTATCTTTCTCTCTTCCTTCCTTCCGTCCTTCCTTCGAGAGTCTCACGGTATACCCGACGGCGCGCCGCGACGCCTCGCGACTTAGGCTCGCTCGCTCGTCCGCACGTAAACCCGGCACCCGGCACGCGAATCTCTTAAGGCCGCGCGCAAATTTAACGAAAACCCGCTACGTTTTCCGAAATTTTCGGTAACCTTTGATAGAGGCATTGCGAGCATCCCCGTGTCTGAGTAGCAACTGCGCCGTGGCCCCGTGCCGGGCACCCCCACCTCACCTCCTCGCCGACTCTATCGCACCAACGGGCCACCAACCCTCTCTCGGACAACCGCCCCTCGACCACCCCCGCAGCAACCCCTCGGCCCTCGCAGCCTCTCGCTCCCAACCGAGCAGCCCTCTCGGCCGGACCTTGTCCCGCTCGATGGCCCGCCCGACCACCCCCGCTGCAATCCACCGCCTCGCCCCGATCATCCTCTCGCCCATAAACGACCGATCTGCTAAACTGCCCCCATGCGCTGAAGCGCAGTGCGAGAGCCGCTCGTCAGCCGAGTTTGCGTTTTGCGCTGCGCAAACCCGACACCCCGCCAGGTGGACGACCATCTACCGTCATCTCGATCGCTCCACGATGCACCCAATGCGCTCCGCTCGCTTCCTCTTTCGCTCGTTTTACCGTCCCGCTTCGGCTCGACACTCTTGCCCACCTTCTTTCTCACTCGGATCCACCGAGAAACGTCTTTTCGAAATTGCGCTTTTCAGGCCTCGAGGAGTCTTAGAGATGATGCGCACCAGCTTGTTAGAGGATCGTTTAGGTTGGGTCTGGAAAGAGGGTCAGGCTTAGAGAAGTTCCGGCTGCAGGGCGATTGGTTTTCTCCAGCCAAGTCGATGATGTTGATGATGGCTGCTCTTTTGGTGGACGCCGAGCGGCGACCAGCGACGCGTGGCTCGTTTTATCGATTGCTTCGATTGCTACACCGAAACGGTGATTCGGCTCCGACGTTTTACGACGATTCGTAATTCGGCCTCCGGGCTCGACGACGTCTTTCTACCTTCAGCGTTCTGGGCCCGGGAAGATTGGATTTTATAATACTTTTTTTCCCGTACATTTTTTTTTCTTTTTTATCGATGACGATGGTTCCTGACGGGTTTGGAAAGTTGCGAAGCCTGGAGAATATTTGTCTGCTTGACTTGGGAAATTTTGTTTGATGCAAATTTATTTTCAGGCTGCGGTATTATTTGTGAAGCAATGCGAATGTTTTTACGAATTGCGAGACGTCGAAAACTGTTTTTGCTCGATCTTGAATATATTTGCAAATGTAATTTCAGGTGGGAAGCATCGATTTAATAAGCAATACGCATGATGCAGTTTCAACAACGCATACAATACAGATTTTTCATTTGCATCTTCGATATTATTCAGACCTTTTTGAAATTCTTCTTGGTTAGATTTCTTAATTTCTATCAACTTGTTGAAGTTCTGTGTCGCGGTCGGTAGATACGCCGTTAAACAACCCGGTACAATGTTAATTCAAAGATTAAATTAGTTGGATCCAAAGCATAATTTAATTCGATTTAATTTAATTTGAACTTTAATTGAAAGTTTAAATTCACCGAGATTGAAAATTCAAATTTAAATTGGAAAAAGAACGAGAGATATTGAAACGGCACCGCCTTTCCCTTAAACTGGTTATTCAATGGAATAAAATGAGCAATCGATATTAATTCTATCTTGTAAAAAAATAACGGTAAACTTTCGCACAGTTAGTTAATTCAGTGTGAAAGTTGCTTCGCAGTGAATTACATGTAATTATCTATTGTACGAGGGTGGTGGTCCAAATTCGATTTAGGTCTTTGTGTTTATTATTATATTAGAATCATAATTTTGCTCATTCATAGAACAGGTGGATGCAATTAATGCACGAAGTGCGAAAATCTCTCATCCCTTCTTCATTTTCACCCCCAATTTCACCAATATTTGAACAGAATCCTATCGGGGCAGAACTCGCTCAAAAATCAATGTACTAATCCAATCGAAAGAATTTATGATCAATCCACTGACGTCAATATCATCAATTCTTAAAAATAATTCGCTATTCAATTTTACATCGAATTTCCCAATGTGTTCAAATAATATAATAATTCATTGGAAACTCTGAAATCTATTTCTCAAAGGAATTCTTTACAATTATTCAATAAATTTAAGCAGCCTCTATTGAATTAAAAATATCTAGCCCAAAGGCAAAAAAATAAATCTATTTACTACTATTGAATTAAAAATATCTAAAAAATTCATGGTACTAAAAAACCACCTCTTTGATTTCATTCCCAGCTTCTCCAAGGACAATTATCATCACAATCTAAAATATCCAAAATAATCGCTTTGAAAATCCGTCAAAAAAATTTCCAATTACCCCACAAGGGTGGCCATCGTCTAAATTTCGAAAGAACCGCCTTGTCTTCGTCCCAAAATCCCCATCGAAAGAGGGTGTACAAGCCCCTGGAGGAAGCCATTGTTGACCCCGGGTGGTTGTTTGAACTGCCCTAACATCGAGTCCCGGCGACTGTTCGGCCATCGAACTCGGTCGCCACTGAAAAATCGAATTTTTCGAAAATTCTATTGGCCACGTCGCGCGACAGTTCTCGTGGCGCTGACTTTCCGACTGTTTAGGATGCTTCGTTTCCACGATAGAGCGGTTTGTAAACGATGAGGGGTGGCCTCTCTATCACACCCAATAACGATTCGGAGGCGTTATCGCGGCTTTACATCCCTTTGGCCTCGGCGTGACAGTAAGGTTAGCACGCCGTTGTTGCGTACACGCCAGAATGGACTTCACGTTCACTATCACGTGTATTTCGAATCCCGGCGCCGACCGCAACTCGCCTCGTCTCCTTTATGAAGGAACGCCTCGTCCTCTACCTTCAGGAAAAACTCTCAGAAAAAATTTCCCCCCCCCCTCTACTTTTCCCCTAATTTTTAAAAATTCATGTAGAACCTGGTTCAGTGGTATGGATAGGAGACGTCCAGAATTTGCGGCGCCCTCCGACACTGAAGTCGTGATTAGGTCGAAGGGAATTAGGTTGTATGTATACCTTGAGAATTCAGGGCGGAGGACCTCAGCGTTACCTAAACGTTTACGTTCCTCAGGCTAAATACCTTCTATACCGGCGGAATTATTCGGTGCGGCCACAGAGAAAGTGAAACTTGATTTTCTGGTTTTGCAAAGATGCATTTTGAGACATTCTTCAATCATACTTAGTGTCAGTTAAATTACGCGCATCACACG
The DNA here is from genome assembly GCA_916610235.2 of Lasioglossum morio. Classification (NCBI taxonomy): domain Eukaryota; kingdom Metazoa; phylum Arthropoda; class Insecta; order Hymenoptera; family Halictidae; genus Lasioglossum; species Lasioglossum morio. The sequence continues at coordinate 10,566,799 of OU744333.1, forward strand.
TTCGATAAATAGTAAGTAGTTCTTGCGTAAATATATAAAGGAATTAACTGTAAATTCACTGAGTTCTTTGGATAAAAATTCACGGTACATATTCTCTTTTTAATCGACTAATTCCCCAGTCTCTGATAGCTGTGGACATTTGTAATAAATGTTACTCGATTGTTTTTCACAATTTTTACCAATTCTCTAAGCTCAATTTCATTTTAATTACTATACTATGAATGATATACCTTTCAGAAAGAAATTAAAACCTTCCGCGAATATCTACGGTCTACCAATTAGCATCGCCGTACGTGGACGCATTGCACAAATCAATTCAGCAGTATCAGTTTCTATTGCAATTAAAGAATTTTTCTTGTTAATTGGATGCAACCTGCCAGTCAATTTGATTCCCGAAACATTAATATAATAATTGCTCGACTGGATAAAGGTTGATTGCAGTTTTAAGGTTTTCATTATTTCTCCGTTACTGTGCCAGCTATCTGTAAAATACATGTATTCGTATCAAGAAGCACTAGCAAAATAATAGCAATAAAATATCAACAGAAAAACAATAATACATTTTCCCACCCTTAGTCTGAAATTTTTGCCGTGGGAAGTTCTTCTTAAGAAAAATATGAGTCTATATATAATTTTCCACGTTACAAAAGTGAAGAATTAACGTGGTAATTTCAGAAATGTTCCCGAAGTTAGAAATCGTTTCACGAATTGGTTGTCGATAAATAGAGGGGTGGTTCGCGATGCTCGTTTTAAAAGTGTGTTCCCGGTGAAGGATAGTGGATTTGGGGAATTCGGTTTTCTGAAGAACTGTCGGGAAAGTTTTCGGAATTCCGGCGGCGGCGTTGCACGGAAGATTTCGCCGGTTCGTCGTGGCAAATAGCGATCCGTGGGTGTTAGCGCGACGCTACGTGCCTCCACGCCATCCCAACGATAAGGTTAACATAACATCGTTGCGTACGCGACGTAACAGAGTACGTACACCGTCGTATTTCGAATCCTAGCGGTGACCGCAGCCCGCTCCATCGCGTTTCCACGGGGGTTGATCGACAACCCCCAGAACGGCGTGCCTCGCCTCTGGAAATTCTCGAGCGGCATTCCCTAGCGCGAGCCTTTCGACGATAGACCAGATCTTATTACGATTGCTGGGCTACGCGGCATACCTGCGAATCGTTATGCAACCGCAAATTCCGATTTTTTCTGTCCTTCCCTATGTATACATGAATTTTAAAAAAACTCATTTTTTTCAATTTTCACCGGTCTGCACACTATCCCTCAATTCACTCGACATCCCTCCAATACTAACGTCAAAGCCACAAATAAGATCATCGGAGACATTTATTATAAATGAAGATAATCGTGCACCCTGCTGTAAATCAAAATTTTCCAGGAAACTTTCTGCCAATCACAATCCGTATCCAATTAATAAATGCACTCGATTACTTCTCACCCCTTGAATAATGATCTCGAAGATCCCAAATAGATTGTCGAAAACATTTATCCAGGGGGCTGTCTAAATTCAATAAGATCGAGTAAACAGATTTTATTCGTTTTGAATGGTGTCTGCGAGGCTCCACAGGTCTCGGAATCTTTCGCACCCTTTTTTTGCTCTCGGAGGAAGCACAAGGGTGCACTCTCCCCGAGAGGGAAGGGAACACTTGGCAGAGGGTTGGCTACCGTAGAAAAGAGCGACTCGACCCTCGAGCCACGTCTTCGATGGCGGTTCCTCGGTAATTGTATCGATTGTCTTAGAACGACACTGTCTCCCGACCGTTGAGCGTGTTCGAAAAGGTGAATGCGGCTGCTCAACCCCTGACAATATTCTCTCCTGGGCCGACGTCAGGGTTTGACCCCCTTTGTTGTTCCGTTCATCGAAAAATAAAAATTCCTAACCGGATGAAAGTTTGACCTGGATCTTTTTGTCGACCGTGGGGTGGGCCAAGGGGTGGAGGGGGGGTCGAAAGAAGACAATGGGCCAGGAAATTTGCATACGAGGTGCCCCGTGACACGTGGTGCATCCACGAGACTCTCCATTCATCGCGAAAGACGCGTCAGAAGAAAGGAAAATTGGATTTCGACCACTCTCTCTCGAGCTAGACTGCTCCAACCCTCGTCCCTTAGCCAGAGATTCGCTTTTTTGTTCTTTCTTTTTCTCAGTCTTTTCTGATTAGGGGAGGAAAAGTGGATAGGAGTCGACGAGGAACGGGGATGATGAAACCGTTCGACGCTACTCTCCCCTTCGACGACCCTTCGTCGAGGATAATCATAATAAGGACAGAAGGACCGGTTGACCAGCGGATAGAACGGCTGGGGATAAAACAATCGGGCCTGATTTTTTGTCGGGCCAGCTGCAAAGAGGACCTCTGTCGATTCGACGGATTCGAAACCGCCAACTGGACCTGAGGACATAGCGGTTCTTTCGCGGACACCAGACCTTTTTCGATTGTTCACCATTACCCCTCTAGGGTGGCCATGGGACGCGAGAATGATGTGCACGATCGTTTGTTGGGGTAGCGATCAGACTGCTGGCATTTATAAAACTGTATAGTGTTGTGCAATAGCTTTATAGCTCCACGAGATGAACAGCAAAGATTTCGTTAAGGGTGCTACTACGCTAGAATGAAATTGAAGAGTTCTTTAAAATTTCTGAAACTTGAATTTTGATACTTCAGACCAAACTAGACCTAACCACAGTCGCGGAAAGACAAATCGTACCTCTGCTCCCCAACCACAACCAAATCCGAACAATAGTTTCGCCGGGTGTTATTTAAAATCAAGAAAACAGGAGCGAGTCACGGAAGGACACCCTTTTGGCCGGCCGCCTAATGATCAACGGCCACGAGTGAAAGAGGAGTCTCCAGAGGGAGGCTGCTTGGGGGGAGGGGGGGGGGGTAAGAAGAAGAGACGTCGGATGGCTGACTGGTCCTGGGTAATTAGTAAAAACAAAGGAGAAGGAATCGGGGAATGGCCGTCTAAGAGGGACATAAGAAAACCGGCGCGCGAGCCGCTCCGATAAAATCTAAATGAGAAAGTAATCCCTGGAAGTCGTCGGGCTAACGACGGGCTACCCGAAGAGGACGACGAGAAAGAACTCGAAGAGGAAGACGAAGAAGAAGCTGAAGGGGAAGAGGACGTTCGAGAGGAAGAGAGAAGAAAAAGCAGCTGAAGAAAATGGTAAACTTTCATTATTTCTCTGTTGCTATCTGTGCTGATCAGTAAATTGTGACTATTCTCGCATTTATGTCTAGGAGCAACGGAACAACGAGAATAGAAAAATAGAACCGACAAAAAGGGCAATCTAAAAGTCGACGAGGAAGCCGAAGAGGACGAGGACGAAGAGGAAGCAGAAGAGGAAGAGGGAAGTAAGAATGAAAAGCAGTTGAAGAAGAGGGCCGGAAGAGGGCTGGGAGTGGAAGGTATGGAATGGTGGCAGGAAAGCAGGATTTCGGGCACGCGACTCCTTTTTCGCGGTAGGTCATGGCACCTGGGTATCCTCGCGTGGTCTTCCCCGATGTAAACACCTATCGTGCGATGTGACCTAGCAGCGCTATCGGGCTAAGCGCGAGCTTAACCTAACCCAACCCGGCGGCGAGTCGACACGACACGACGACGGCACACGCTGCCCGTGCCGGTGAGCTCGCGCGCGGGCGCGATCTTCAACGAGGAATTCCGCGTGCGTGCGCGAGTGTGGGTGGGTGGCCCCTATTGATTCCAGCCGGTGAAAATAACGGAATCTCGTGGCGCGCTTTCGCCAACTTCCGCGCGCCCTCCACGTTGCTAACCAGCCGTTTTCCAACCCCCGGCCGAACCAGCGGGGGTGGAAACGCAGTGGAACGCCGAGCCAGCCCCGGCCGCCCGAGGTAATCAAATGAAAACAAAAATCACCGGCCAACCTCTCGCCTCGCCTCTTCTCGGGAAACCCAAGAAAGTTACGATCCGAGCAGCAACTTTTACCTTTTTGCGACCGCAATTTGCGGACGATTCAACCGACAGATATTCTTCGAGCGGTTCTTCTTCTTCAATCCCCTCGCACCCCCCACCGATGGACACTCTACTTGGAGATGTTGGAACCGGAGATGGGATGGTTGCTCCTCGAAGTCTTTTTTTCTTGGAAACTCTTCGTGGGGAGGTTTCTGTAGAGAGTGCGGGTCTCTGATTCTTCTTCTCACTGTTACCGCTTTTTCTCGGCTTCCTTTTTCGGGGGTGGTTTGGGGTAGAGTTTGGAGTTGGTTTGAAGGGGTTGAGATAGTGGTTTCAGAATATTGTTTGAGCTTCTTTGTGAAGTCTGTGATGCTACGTTATGTAAATGATCTTTTTGGTATTTAATGGCGATTCTGTTGCGTGTCGACGAGATTAGAAATAAAGATGAAGGTCACAAGAAGTATCGTTCGACAGGTGTTTAAATATTTATTAGCATTCTTCCGAATTCGAGTCGAAATGAATTATTACGTGACACGGGAGCAATTAGAGATGAATGTTCGATCACAGTATCATTGTTGCTGAATTGCTTGATGGCAATAGTAATGTTTGTTAGAAACATTGATTAGTGTTCCCTAAATTACTAATGAGAGTGGAATATTCTATTGATTGCCAGGGCAATTAGAAATGAATATTGAATTATATACGGAACTATGCTGGTAAACTGTTTTAACGCAGAGCAAATTTTGCGTTCGAAAAAGTTCTATGTTGTCAGAATTAGTTGATTATGCGCCGATCTCGCTGGCGTTGCTAATACATTCTTTAGGACGTTGTTAAACGGGGATAATGTTGCTATCGTTTTAATTGGATTTAAGGGAATAGGTCACAGTAAAAACTGAACTAGTGAAACACTCTGGGTACACTATTTAATAATTCTATAATATCAATATTAATAAGCAAGACCATTTGATACTGTGGGATAAATCGAGTTGGAAAATATGGACTCCACTTTAAAAAAAAGAAGAAGGGATTTGCATAAGCATCCTCGGTACAATCGTTACACTTTCCACGTACAAAAGTGCACTTAAAATCTCAACATAGATCCCAACCCTTTCAACAACCTCCAATCCTGCTTTTCCCATTTCCACCCCCTCAGAAGAGTCCCAGAGCAGGTACCTTCGCTACCTCGCCTCAAACGGTCCACCCTCGCACCAAACAAACCCGCGAATGTTTCAACACGGGTCACGGTTAAGGGCAATTCAATTAACCCTTTAAAGAAGCATATTTTCACTCATGGTAGCCGTGGCTGGATCCGTTTAAACCCCTATCAATTTTTCAAAAACATTTCGAAACACATTAGCTAAATTCAACAATTATCAGACTGATAGTAGCTCTTGAGACCCTGGTAAAATTAAGACACATTTCTTCAAGATCTTCATCAACCTCTTTTTAGACTCAAATACCAAACAGACAAGGACACCAATCTGATCATTCAAATAATGAGCATCCAGACGAAACTTTTAAACGCCCCCTTCACAAAACGATGGCAAACGAATTTCTCGCGTGTCTTCAGGGTGTCGTCGATCATCTATCGGTTCTAGGGTGCTGTCGGTAGCCCGTGGCCGGGACAAACGAGCAAATAATCCTGCGAGCACCGCGGGCAGGCCAGATGTCCATTCTCCAAGGTATACGTGTAGCATGTGGATAATCGGAAGAGCAGCGGCGACCACGCAGCATATGCCGCGCTCGGCTCCGTGAGCAGCAGCTGCACTCTTCGAGGCATCGCGATTACTATTACTACACAGTGTAATCCCGCGTCTCCGGAAAGGGGAGGGCCCGTTATCATGCCGGGATTTCACCGGGCCCCAACGTCCGGCCCCGTGATTCCTTCGTGGGGCCCCGAAGTGTTTCCATTTCCAGTCCCGCGTTTTGCTTGACCTCGTTTCTTGCGAGAGCCCGAGGTCACACAGTCGTCCTCAAAAGTCCACATTGTTCCAGCCTCTTCCCTTTGTACGAACGTGTCTGGCCTGTCCTCCAGCCCGACGGGACAAAAGGGACGGAAGAACCGGGGAAAAAGAGAACCGGAGGACCCAAGGAATCCATTGTCCATAGACCTGGACCTGGACTGCGAAAAGTAAGCGCGAACTAATTTCTAGCTCCTCTTCGGCTCTTTGACGATAGGGGATGCGTGAGTACTCGCTGTATCCGCTTACGCTCGGTGTCCTTCAGCTCGCCGACTGATCACCTATTCTTCTGCCATGATTTTTGGATGGTGCCTGTGCTGGGGAGCAACCTTTTGTTGTTATCGTTGTGGATCTGTGGCTTTTTAAAAATTATTTTTATGTGTTGAAGAGTCCATTTTTGTGCGCTAAATTTTTATGAATGTTTTTTTTATTTTACTGTTACAGTAGTCGGATTGATTTTTAGGTATCCAAAGATTTAAATCTGGTAAGAGAATGGCAGCCGGTTGATTTTAATACGTTTTTAGTATAATATAGCGTTTCAGCGGAATATTTCACATGCATTTTGTGTATCTGTGATAGTTCACCGTGGAGGGGCGAAAACAACCCTCGAATTTAGGGGATGGAGAATATGTTCGATGAAATGTTTCGAATGCCATTGATCAGCGTCGAAAATTCGTGCACGTATGCATTGTGCATTTTTAGACAGATTTTTAAATATCCAATTCGTAAATACAGACGGGCGTTCGGAAAAATAGTTTAAAATATATACAGGTTCTATAGACTAGTATACATATTTAGGAATATTTTTGCAACGTAGATAGACATTTTTATACATACGAGCATATTTTTAAATCGACTTTTCCGAATCTGGATACATTCCATATGCAATAATATCGACTACAAATGACTAAATTAAACATTCTCGTTGCAATTAACGATTTGCGAAAATATTTGATCGAACTTGTCATTCGTTCGCAATTTTGAGTTCGTTATTAACTTGTTTTTCACCTCGTGGATGAGAAGCGAAGTTGATCAGAGATATAATAAAATGCAAATTTAGTATTATCGCGAGTGGTGCGTGTCACTTGAGCTTGCGTCGAAATCGGTTTTACTTTCGGTGTTAGAAACATTTGAAAACCGTCTCTAAACTGGTGCCACACGACCATTCGGTTCGATTTATCGATTATCGCCGAAGAGACTATATCCTCCTCTGTATGTACGCATATGGTGTATCAGATACCTATTAAGTACCCGCAACATTATTCACGCACAAATTCACGCCCGCTTTGCCGTTTTACAGGGAACAAACGGTAATTGATCTGCTTCTTCAGTCACCGCTTATTCTATTCTCTCTAAAAATCATCTGAACACATTTTAAAAGTAATTTACAAACAAAAATTATACATTCTTTATGTTCGAAATATTTCCTGTTATTTTCTGTAACCTCGTTAAATTTCCCAGCCTAGTCCTCGTAAATCAATAGCAATCCGGATACAAGAAAATTATCAATCCATTTGCGCACCTTTCGCAATAAAATTTCTGTCAACTAAATAATGATGGAACGACCCGAACAGGTGATGATCTAATGGGACAGGTTCAATGAATAATTCACATGAGGAATTTTCCTGTCCAAGGGTCGAATGATTTACATAATCATTTCTGTAGCTACACTGGCACCTTTCTATCATTATAAATAATGCAATTCAATGAAGAATGCAATGTTTAATGCAATAAGGATTTTTAATTACGTCAGAGGTTGGGAAGATTTCTAGTAATTTGTAAATCAATGCTACGAAGTTGAAAAAGAATCAATTATTAATTCATGATAAGATATCCTTTTTTTTATTAATAAGCACTGTTACTTTTGCTCAAACAAATCTATCTATAAAACAAAAGGATAAATTGCTAAATTTATATAGCTTCACAGATTGTCATCTCAGGGAAAAGAGGCAACATAGGTGCATGAGAAAAATCATGCAGTTCATTTGGAAAAAAAGGACAGTTCTGGAATTTCCGCGGCTGATACCCTCCAACCCCGGGTCCGTGGATCCTCTTTCCCCGGTTTAGTGGCAGGGGGTGGGAGACAAGTCGGAACAATAGGAAAACTTTTTCCCTCGTAGACGTCGCGCGACGGCGAAGAAGAATCGCGGCGCTGATTGCGTCTCTCTCTCTAGTTTGTTCAGTTTTTCGCGACACGGCCGCCACAGCCAGGGGAACAGTCTGTGCAATTCCGAGACGATATTTCGGCCGGCGAGTTCGCGGCAACATGTTAACTTTGTTTATCTATAAAGTGCGGCCGCTGATTAAGTCGCCGGAAGAAGTCGGCTGGGGTCCGAAAACAGAAGGAGAACGGGCGAAATCCCGGGCAATATTTCAACGGGCCGCGATGTAAAGCGGGCAAAGCGCAACTTGGCGGCGTCTTATCGCTGCCCACGACCAGAGAGAGGGAGAGGAGAGGAGAGACACCGACAATTCTAATGAAATTTCCGCGCGCGCGCGAAGTAAGTTTTAAAAGTGCAAAAGTGTCCGAGGGGACAAAAGGAGGCACAGAGGGAGGGAGAACGGTGCCGAGATTTAGGAGGATCATAAATCGAGGCGACGTCCTCCTGCCGCGAAAATCTCGAGATTAGAGAGCCCACTCTCACTCTCTCTCGTCCCTTTCTCCCTTTCTCTCTCGAATCGGCCTGACGAATTTCTGAAAAGACGCGGAAACCCTTTCGAGACGTTCCTCCCCGACGAAATTCCGCAAGGACACTCGAGGGTCTGCGTCCTTGATGCGTAGATTGCGTAGATTGTGTGCAGATCTCATTGTTGTGCATCTTCAATTTCTTTTTACACTTTTAGTTGGGCTGCAATCGTGAGGAAATTAATTTTTGTCGAATTTTTAAGGGAGTTGGAAGTTTTGGAAAGTTGCAAAATAATACGTATTCGAGAGTATGGATTATTGAAATTGTTACGAATTGTGGAACTCTTTGAAAAATTAACAGAACAGACTCGTTGACGCAGATGGCACGCGAACGACAGTTCGCATTCTCGCACCATAATTTTGTTGATCTTCTAAGAATAATTTCCTTCAAGTTTCCACCGTCTGAATTCTCAAAGTCTTAGAACACATTCCTGGAGCTAAACGAGCCTTGAGCAAAGCTGCTTCGATCCCCCTGGCGTTAATCCCTAGGACTTGGAAACACTTGATATCTATTCGTGGCACCGAAATCAACGACATTGAAATGAAATCGGCACGGAGAATTTTCTACTTAACACCTGATACCGTCGATCTTCCAGACTGTATTCTATCTATCGATCATAATCTTGCATCACACGAAACAAAATAATTAACCTACTCAGCGTAGAAGACAGCCCACTTCTTATTCATTTATCTGCAGATTCGTCTACTGTATCTCGACGTGTATATTCTTACGAGTGACCTCAATTGCGAGATAAAGAACTGTTCAGGTCTTTAGAAGCCTCCAACCTGGCTCTTTCTTATTCCTCTTGTATTCCACTGCCACATTTCTATTACTCATAAAATACCTTCTATTTACAATTGATTTTAAAACAAATATTAAACGCTACAGGATTTTATAATTATTTAACGAGGCTCCTGTTTCCTCTTCAAATGATCACCGACTGACGGATTTTTAAAGAAAAAATAAAAGTAAGCAGAATTCAAAATGTATGACTTCAGTTATAGAGCCTTAAATATTATAAATGATCTAGATTCAAAGCAGTGAATCCAATATTTGTTTCTTTACGGGCTCATTCCCGAGCGAAACCACCCCTAATGAAGCACCCGTACGTTTTACTTTCTTCTTCTGGCGATCAAAATCTCCTTCATCCCCGTCTTCCCACCACTATTATTTTAAATTACCAATTTCCCGGAGATGGCAAGGGCTCGCACGATCGGAGTCGGTTCGATCGGCAAGACACTGCGACCGTATTTCGGTTTTTAATTGAAAGCAAAGTCTGTAGATTTTTAATTAAGAAAATTCAAGATCGACCGTCGCCGGCCCATCCATCCATCCATCGCTCCGCGATGGAGTCTCCTCAAACAGTTTTATAATTGATTTCATTTTCATTTATTTTCACGCGGCACCTCTCCGCCCCCTCTCGACTCGTCCCCATCTTTCTGTCTTTTTCTTCGTCCCCCTTTCACGTCACCCCACCTCGCGACGAAGACGGTGGTGCCCCCTCCCCCTGGACGGGGCCGACCTCACGCCGCAATCAATTTAATGTTTTAATTAAGAGAGTATCCGTGAAAAATTAGATTTTAATCGGATCGCGCCTCTCCGACGTTCCCGGTCTGTTTACTCTCGAACCAGGCGTCTTTTAATAAATAATTTTAATTGACCGACCCCGTCCGAAAGGGATCGAAAGTGGCTTCTTCTTCGTTTTCTTCTAGCGTCGAATTCACAGTTTTTGAACGTGGATGATGCGCAACGCGCATTTCGCAACGAGACATCAGCGTTTGGCTAAAGACGCGGCTCCGATAGCCGCACTAGAGCCCTCCAAAAAATACCAGACATTTTGCGAGCTATTTTCGACGGGTTACACTTGCGCAACACGCGATCGCGGATCGGAATCGCTGCGGCGGAATCTTTTCTGCAAACTGCCAATTTTTGCGGAATTCTCCGTCCGCGTGCCAACCGTCCGACTTCTTCGGATTTATTACGAAAATTGAAAGAACACCTCTGCCGCAATTTTTGCTTTACAAACGTCTTACGTCTTCCGTGTAATCAGAGAAAACGTTTGCCAAATAAACGACTGGACACGCGTACAAAGCAGGTGCGAAAAATTCAGCATGCATTAATACAGTCTTGGTTTTATTACTGTGATAATACGCTTCTTCATTGATGTCGTAAATTCCTCCGCGATATAGCACTTGTAAAACATTGTACGAAAATTGATTCAGGGTCAGAGTTAATTTTAATAGTACTGCACCGCATCCTGCTAAACTTGTATTATACTTCTGCTTGAGTTTTGTCTACGCACTTTTCAATCTGCAGAGCCTTGCGATTCGCTTGATATTTTTGTCAACATTAACACTTTACCGACCGGAAGCCTATTAATAGGATTTTCAATAATTCTGTTGTACCAAAAAAAAGCATAGAAATTTTCTTTGACGTTGCAATCTTAAATGAAACTATTAGACGACGTTATTGAGGGTGACTTAGTTAGTTCCTACTAAATAATAAATGAAAATTTACCCGTGTACCATACGTTTTTCAAAAATATGCAATAATCACCGGTCGGTAATGTGTTAAAATCTGAATACTTAAATAATCCTAGGCTTGTAACAGCTACAATCGTTCATTAAAAAAAAATTGATTAGGATCTGTCTGAGATTGAGGGTTGAAAAGTTCTGAATGAATAATTTTGTAAAAAGTTTGTGCAAGTTTTTGCGATTGGACGACTAGAGAGGGAGTTGGCAATTGTGCTTTAAATATAATCCACGCAAAGAATCGACTTCTCGGCATCGCAAAGTTCACGGATGAGTCTCGCGGTTAGGCGAGCAGAGGGGCGAAGGAGGGAGAATAGTTCTCGGTATTGAGACGTAAAACGGCCCGCGTAGACCGAAAAAGAAAAAGCTAGCCGCGAGAGAAGGTCCACCATTTTCCGAAGCTATTCTAGAGTGTTATGCAACCGCCGGCCAATGCATTTGGCCGGGCAGAGCTTTATGGCCGAAGCTCGCACGCGCAAAAATGTTTGTTTTAACTCGTCGCCGCGGCCCCCTTCTACCTGATCTCGGTCCGACTCGCAACCTTGAATTATTCAGAATGTGAGAATATTTTGTAAAATTAGATCTTCCGCTTTTCCGATACGACGACCGTGCTCCTATCGTGCCTTCATTGTCCGTTTCAACGATACAATTCCCATTTTCAGGACCCTTAATCCATGTCCCTCAAATTCATCTACAATGATCTAAACTTACATAAAACGCCATAGATTATCTAAGTAAACACTAATTTTAAAAAAGACCTCAAAGTTCCATTAGCCCTCCATTTTTATGAAGAATTTTAAATAGTTTTCAGTTTATTCAAGAAATATTTTATAATCGTAAACTAGAGGTGAGGATAAATATTTTTAAGTGAAATTCATCCCTTACACTCATTGAAAAATAAATTTCTGGGACATAGGGAATCTTTTCATGTTACAATTCATTTGTTTTAGAACTAGGCCACCTCTCATTCAATCTTTTCATTCGCAAATTCATGTCAAAGCCTTTCTCATCACCAGGTCAATGTACTAAATTCGACCAATTATTTTTAAAATCGAATTTCATAATTTATCAGGACCGTTCCTTTCCTCTTAGTTATTTCCCTAATGCAAAAAGATAAAAAAATATAAAAAATTTTGTGAGATAGACGTCTTAGAGGACTCGTTGAAGGGTTGTTCGAGAATAAATTAATTTTTTACTCAGGTGAGCTATAAGGTCTGCTACCCTTGAGAAATAGTGACGCGGTTTCTCGGGGCGATTTCCATTTGTAAATCATGCGACTAAACAACCATCATCCCTTTCTGCGCCGCTAATGGAACGGTGTCTTAAAAAGTTGCGGGGCGCCCCGGGGACGCGGAATTTCGCAGATCTTCCTTCGTGGCAACCGTATTCCCAATGGAAACGGGCCGAAACGGAGTGTCGACGTTATGGTTGGGGGGTGGGGTTCTAACTTAACCCATCCCACGCCTATTTTTCACCCTCCATTTTTACGCCATCTTTTCCCGCTGTCGGTCCACCCTCCCGCCAGAAGTCTCCGTCCCCTTCCAGGCCCTTTGTACCTTTTCTCTGGCCGCCGTTCTTTGCTTTCCCTCGAATGTCGCGTCACGCGGCAAGAATTCTCTTCGATTGTTTTAATCAATAACCCTCGGACACGTCTTCCCTCGACTCTGCCAAATTGATTGTTCTCGAGCCCAATGAATCGGCTCAATTCCATTCAACGTATAAATTTCTTTTACCTTCTCTTTAAAATGTAAATATTCGTTGTTATACATATGTATTAACTGTATCTAGGATATTACATTTAAGGAACATAAATTTTTGCATCGATGTTTAGAGTTCTAATGGAAAGGGTAATTGGTTAATATTTGCACAGTTCGTATGAGAGCGGAAATTTGCAGTGACGGAAGTTCAGGGACGAAATTGGCGGCCATCGGATCGAGGTTGGCAGCGCTCTGACAACGAGCCTGTTATTCGGAACTTTTATAGGTAATTCAGTGATAAGAAAATGGGAGAGAAGTTTTTGTCGCCTAAAAAGGAACGAGGAGATCCAATTTCCGGGTGATGATTGGCCGATTCAATCGGTCGTAACGATAATAGAATTCTTTGGGAACGTTTTTCCGTTCTTTTGCGCAAATTGGAAGCCCCATTGTTTTCGCGGATCGATACTCCGTGAAGCATCTCGTTCGCTCTGCTGTTCCTTTAATAAACCGTGCAACAAGCGTAACCACCCACTCTCTGACAAAAGTGAAACCAGACCCCTCTTAAAAATAGATTATCGATTAATTATTTTCTCCTTCATCACCCTTTTATTCGACTGGGCACTTTTATAAAAAGAATGTTCAAGCTGTAAATAATACTCTTTATGCTAAACATTGCTTTTTCTGGTCACGTGTTAAATTCAACTGTTCTTCTGAATATTGAGAAATATTTTTTATAGGAGACAAATGGGGAATGTTAATTTAAAAAATGTATAAAAGTCTAGCAAAAATTCGAAACTCAATATTTATCGAATGAGGATATATCTGACATAGTAAATATGATATTTTCATCAGTATTCACTGAACCTTCACAATGCACAATACAGAAGAAAAGTGGTTTTTGTTTGAGTACGTTAAACAGGACACAATATTTACAAATTTCCCGACTGCCAATTAAATCTTTCCCCTTCCAGGGTGGAAAGGTTGCCATTTTTTCCGCTGTCAAAATATTTCACCCCACGACGCAGTTTTATTCCCGCGGTTTCAGACACTCGGACGAGTCCGTGTTACGGGGGTAGTAATTATTTTTCCGGTCCGTCATCCTTACGACGCTCTTCTACCCTCTTCCCACCCTTCCTGTGTCCCCTTGAGATTTTTAACGTCTCGCGAACCCTTTAACGTTTCCTCCTCTCTTCTTCCATCTCGTCTTCCCGAGAGAGGAAACGCAAGGGTTGCAACCCTTGCGGGGCCCGGTTCGAACGGAAGAAAAGAAATTAGCGAAATTAAACCAGCCGCTGCAGCGAGTCGCGTTTTTCGGATTCGGAAGGGGTGGGCTCACACCCTCGTTATCTATCTCTCTCTCTCTCTTTCTCTTTCGCGTTTACGGAAAACAGCTATTCGCGATTAATTATTCGCGCGGGGCGCAAACGATTGGCAGCAACACGGTCCACGGGGATGGGCTCAGAAAGCTTCGAATTCTTTCGTCGCCGATCGACGTTATTGCATTTCGAACTAATTTCTGTTGCGATGTTAATTGCGCCGCGCGTTCCGACTGAAATTTGGAAAAGCGTGGATCGATGCAGCATACCCGGTGGCCCGGGAAATACTTATCGACAATTCCCATTCACGGGAAACGAAAAACAAATGAAATTTTAAAAAATCAGAATAAATCTTCCACGCTTCTCTAGAATTCTTTATTATTTTGTGAATAATGAAATCGTCGTTTGTGCGAGACAAAATTAGATAAATTTTGAGGCAAAATTAGTACAAAATTAATTTATTCCCATATCTGATTTTACAGTATTAGAACTCTTAAGAAATGCTAGAATTATTCGTAGGCATCGTATAATTGTGACTATTGTGACTATAACTGCAACTTGGTATGAATTGATATGAATTGGAGATACAGGAGTCGGAGAAAAATTTATTCATTGTTTTATCGTACGCGGAACAAAATTGAATTTTAGTGGAGTCGTGTTACAGTAATAACTTTTGAACAATCGTTTCGATTGGATTGCAAATAAAATCAGATTTTTATTGAACTTTGGCAAACATGTTACATTATTAAATTTTCGAGAATATATCCATAGATTTAATTAAACTTTATAGTACTTGTACTAACTTTCGAAAAATCGTCTGGATTGGACTTGAAATAAAAGTTTCAGTGAACGTATGGTAAAAATGTTGTAAGATCAAATTTTAAACAATACTATCTCCCTAAATGTATTTCATTGGAATTTGACTGTTGTATGAACTTTCGAAGAATCACAATTGTTATCGACATCGATTGGACAGAAACTAAAATTGAATTCTTAATCAATCATGCGTGTTGTTGTACAAGGTATTGCAGAATCGTCTCAATTGTGCAATATTGAATAAAGTGTTACTATAGCACTGCAGATTTTTATCAACAGTTTAAGCCAAAGAAAAATTTACCATTTTCAATAATCATTAACCGTTTCTCCAAACAACATTAACACATTTCCGCAATATTTTCATATAATTTGCCCATGCGAAGAGAAGGGCAGTCAAGAGCCATACGATATAACCAATACCACCCGGTGAAACGTGGGAAAAATCCGGATCGTCCGAGTCCCTGAAAAAAGCGCGGGAAAGCGATGGACCGGTGAAAAATGTTAGATCCATCGCGTAAACGAGCCGGGTTCGATAAATATTTGCCTGCGCGACTACGAGCAATGATGGAACGACCGTTGGAAAACGATGACAAAAAAAAAAGCGAGAGAAGAGAGAAAAGGGGTAGAGAAAAAAAAAATGAAAAAACGAATATTTCGGTCTAGCTCGGGGCGGGTCGCAGTCCGCGCCGGTTGGAAAATGGAATTAATCTGTCGATGCGTACCGTGCGCCCATTTAATATCCATCACTTGTTCATCACTGCATAGGCGATCCACCACGTTGTTCGCGCGCCTGGTTGTTTTCCGTTCTCTCCCGTGGCCCCTCTCTCTCTCTCTTTCTCTGGTGTTGACGGCGGCTTGTTCGGTTCATCTCCATCGGGGATTCAGGGTTGCACGAGTAAGAACTGCGGGGGTGAGAACACAAGCCACTTTTGCACTAATCCGGGGCCACCGCGTATCCACCGTTTCACGAGCGAAACACTACGGACCAAACACGATGACACGCGAGGAATTTTGAGCGAAGCATCTTAATGCGCCGCGCGCCCGTCGAAAACTGACCCCGCAGCTGGCCGCCTTAAAAAAGGGGGGTGGCACGAGGCCCCATATGGAAGGGCGAGAGAGCTCATCGCCGATGCCCCGTGTCCAGAGTGGGGAGGGGGGCCGATGGCCGAAGGGGCAGGACCGGCTATATTTCGAATCGGAAACTATTGGAAATAGTAATGAAAATACTTTTATTCGACCACGAGATCTAATAAAAAAAGAAAACACAATTTACTTGCGAGGGTACGTTAGAAGATTTACTTCATTAATCGGTGAAATGCGTGTGTAGGATAATAGAACGGTTACCAATTTAAATCTTGACTGAATTGTATAATTTTTTATACTGCAGTATCAAAGGAATGAAATTGTTGACGATACTGTCACAAGGAAACTGATAGAGTCGCTTAACACATTACCGACCGGTGATTATTGCATATTTTTGAAAAATGTATGGTACATGGATAAATTTTCATTTAGCATTTACTATGAACTAACTAACTCACCCTCAATAACGTCGTCTAATAGTTTCATTATTTAAGATTGCAATGTCAAACAAAATTTCTACGTTTTTTTTTGGTACAGCAGAATTATTGAAAATCCTATTAATAGGCTTCCGGTCGGTAAAGTGTTAATTATATAAATTGGAATTAGTAATTGCAATTTTATTTTGTATTTCAAATATTATTTTACTCGGTGCTGCCGATGGGGCACCGAAAGGGGACAGAGAGGGTACCAAAGGGGCACGTAAGGAACGTCAAACGAGATAGAAGGGAGCCATCCCTGAATTTATTATTCCTCTCCGTCTTCGATCTCCTCGGACCTTCTTTTAGCTGCTTTTTTAACCCCCCCCCCAATTTTATCTGTTTTTCTTCCGACCTCCTCTCTTTCCCTTTCTCTCTTTGTCGCTCCTTTGGGAAGCAACCCCTATGAGACAGCATTATCTCGTCTCGTGGACGCTGACCTGGACGCAGAGGTGACGCCGCCGGCTCTCGGACCTGTTTAAGGGTTTAATTTGAGGGTCGCCGAAGGGAAGGGGGAGGGGCACCCTATAGGGGAGAGCGCCGCCGTGAATTGCGACATTGTCGCGTTTCCAGCCAGGTAAATTTAATCGCAACGTCTGCTTTGGCCGGCTTTGGGGACTCTTGTATGAGAGCTGCTCTGGGATTCGGTAATTATTTCCTTCTGCTTTTTGGGATTGTTTCTTAACCCTCGTGCGATCCTCAGATATATAATACTTGGATATATAAGAGCCTAGGATAATGTTCCAAGTATTTCATCATTTTTATCGTACGTTAAAATAACAAATTGTGTTTCATTTATAGCGTCACTGCGTTAAGAAGTACGTCGTACTCTTAAATGGACGAATTTTCACCCTGAGGAACGTATGAGGGTTAGGCTAGACCATGGTTATGGGTGGTAGCCATGGAATGAGGATAGTTTTTATTTAATTGTAACACCTTGGTTCATAAATTTGAGCTTCCGAATTTTGGGAATCGTTCCTTTATTTGTGTTTCGCCGAAGTTTTTCGGGGAATTTTTTTCAGATTTTATATGTAGATTCAAAATAATACAAAAATTGTAACAAAATCGTATTATAATCCTTCACGTCTTCTGCATTAAAATTAGAAATCCATAAACATTCACAGTCTTGCCACTTCACGTTCAACTACTTATAATAATTACAAAAGTGCATTCGTCTAGATTTTGTACGACTTTCTATGTGAATATTCGCTCAGAGAAATGAGTTCATTTAATTCGAAGTAATTTCCCTGAAAGCATCGGTATAATTTCTTGATAAAATGACAGTCTAGAACGAACTATTTTTTGCCTGTATCGTACGACACACTGTACATATGAAAATTGTATATATTTCGATTTCAGTCACGCGGATATATCCCCATTACAAATTCAGCGGACAAAAGAGTCTCGATCGCCGACAGTAACAGCCAGATTTCTTTTCCCGTTGGATCAGCTCGCGTTCATTTACCAAAAACCGCGGGCCTGAGCTCTCCTTACCGGGAGTTGAGCCTTATCAAATCCCCGGTAGCGATTAATCCCCCGGCATTTCCATAAACGAGCAATCCTCCGCTGAATAACGTCCCGATCGATGGCTCGTGTCGGCGTCGAAATTCCGTCATTAAAAATCGAGTCAAACGGACGAACAATCGAACGGCCGGTCGCGGCGCTTGTCCATTCTCCTTTTATTCGGTGATCGATCAAGGTCCGAAATATTCAGCAGGGGTTTAACCGGACGAACAAACGACAGGCTCTCTCTGGCGTCGAGTTTCGAGAGAGCGGAGCGGGCGAGAGGCAGTCCGCGCCACGCCGCGTTGTGTTTCATTCAATTTTTATTCGATAATGCACAATACATGCACCGGGGGTTGTTTATTCATTCGGCCGACCCCGCGTCGCGTCGCCGTCACTTCACTCATCCCCGGCGATACACTTTATTTATCCTATATTATTTATCGGCTAGCCGGAAATTCTGCGCATTGTTTTCCAAAACACTGCGACTAATCACCGGCCGGTTCTACGCACGCCCCCGCACCCTCTTTCAGCCGGTCGACCACCCCTTCCTTCCAATCGATCGATCGTTCGCTGCGAGATCCTTTATGTCGCCTTCACGTTGTTTCCGATCGATTTCCTCTTTCGATTTTTTCCAGGCTCGCGAAAAAGGAGTGGCGAAGGGTGCACAGGGTATGGAAAACGAGCTCGATCGATCGGTTTTTCCTCCTCGTTGTTCCTCGTTACACGTATCGATGTCCTGTTTCCATATTTTTTTTGTCGGGGGTTGCGAGAAAGGGGTTGCAGAAGTCACAGGGGGTAGTTCGAAGCGTTTTACACGAGATCTCGGCGAAGCAAAGCGGGCACGTCTGATTGGAAGAGGAAAGAAGCGGTTCGAGTTTTAGTCCGGGGCCAGCGCCGTTTTTCCTCCAATCCGCGTGCTTTCGATTTGTTAGTTTTGCGGCTAAAGCGTGTGCGTGTACCGGTCAGACATCTCTGCAAGCAAGCAATATTAATAGTTGTTAGATCCCAGCGCGACAGAGACAAGCCGGGCCGAGCCGCGCGCGCGACCGATCCGACACAAGTGGAAAAAGCGTTAATCTCGCCGGCGCTGATCGATCGCATGATCGGCGGACCAGCACCTTCCGCGACGCCACTGTGCACCGCGACGCCGCGACGCTCTCCTGGCCGAAACCCAATTTTTCAACTGTTACCACGAATTTTGTTACCTTTAATCTTTACCGCTTTCAAAGCCAAATATAGGTTCCGGACGCTTTTCAAAGACGCGGCTCTCCTCACGAAATTACGAGGCTAATTGCTCTACGTACTCAATCCTCAACCGTGGACCTTTATGGAAAATTTTATTTTCGTTTGGATGTTTTCGAAAAAAACAGAACAGGGAATATATATATATATATAATATTGTAATTATGCGCATGTATACTGTTTGTTAACACAACAACATGTTATGAATTATAATATTATATTATAATTGCGTGCATACAAAATATTCTGACTCAATTATTTAATCCTGTTACGATGATTTCTAAATTCGGTGTAGAAACAGTGTTTACGACGATTCATATTACGAGAAAGTTTCTAAAAATATTGTTGGACAACAGTAAATATAGGTTTCAGAAGCTGTTGTCATGCTCAGATCATTTGCACAGTTGAATCAAATTTGGCACAATGTAAAACCATTGCGAAGATGCCATTAAATTATTCATTCAACTAATAGGAAGTTCAAGAAATGTTCGTCTTACTCCAACAATTAATTAACATAATATCTAACATTTTTGTATTCATGGAACGAATTATTTGAACGATTTGACCATTTAGATAATTATTATGTCCGAATTAGATTGTTAATAAAAAATCATGATCTGCATCTCATAATTCTTCACTCATAATTTCTATCAATAATAGTTCAAATACGAATGTTTCTTTGACCAATTCGATACTGATTAGGTTATAGTTTGGTTCGAATTAGGTCGAAAATAAAAACAAACGATAACAGCAACATGACCGCATCTTTGAGCGACGTCTCTATCGAAACCATTCGAAACAGAGATGCTTCTAACTCCGTTTCAATTTCGTCTTGGAAAAGCCGCATTCGGTGCACAGTGGTTTCACGAGCCGTCCCGGCACCCCAAAGCCAGAGCTTTCACAACGCAATGTCTTTACCTGAACTCGATCCGGTCTCTACCAGCCTCTCCAGATCATCGCGTTCCAGTCGTAGTTCGTCGTCATCCTCCTCATCCTCATCCACGTCGAACAGTCCGTGCGTCCAGTTCATCCGACACTGTTTCGCGGGAACCGATGCTCGGTGTTTCGCGTCTCACTCACTCGCGCTCTTCAAGAGAAACACCTCCGGGTTACCTCGAAAAAGATAACTAGTGGAGACCGGCCAATAGAAAAAGAAAAAAAGAAAAAAAACGATCTTCGACGAGGAAGACGAAGAGAACGGCGGCGGTGTCGCGGCGCACGTTTTCCGCGGCCCTTATCGACGCGAGTCGCGCGATCGAAAAGATCGAGACAAATCGGCCGGCTCCGCTCGACTCGGCTCGGCTCCGGACCGCGCGGCCGATTCTTCCCACTTTCTCCCTTTCGCGTGTGTTCCTTTCCTTCAAAGTACACTCGGCGGACGGGCACTGATCGCCGCGTGCATCGCGCGTTCCGCTCGACGCTACGTCGAGGACGACACTGTGTAAGCAACCAAGAGGCCGACAGTCGCCGCTCGGATCTCGTCTCCTCCGCGTCTTCTTCGCGCGAAAAACCGCGGACACGCCGCTTCCTACCGCTCCAATCCGTGCACACGACGGTTTCCGCGACGCGAAAAAAACCGACCGAAGACGAACACCTGCCGCAACGAACTTCCGGTTCCTATCCGAGGCTCTCGATCCTCCTCGGGGACCCGTTGGACCACGATTCTCTATCTTCTTCTCGATCGAACGGTTCTCTTGCGCTTGAAACCGGTGCAGACGCTCGATCTAAGTTCACCTGATCCTCTATCTTTTTTAGGATCGACTGATTCGGTCCTCCTTAGTCTTCCTTCTAGAAACTGGTGTAGACACTCTTCCCTCGATCTAGGCTCCTTCAATGACTCACTCGGTCCTGATCCGCTATCTTCCTTACGATCAAACAATTCGATTCTCTTACCCCTTGAATTTCGTGCAGACACTCTTCATTAACAATTCACTGGACTCTGATTCTCTGTCTCCTTGTTCTAGAAAAGATTGCTTTCCCTCGCTCCACTAGGTCGAAAGACGAAATCTCTCTCCACTGTGTGAAGATTGCTCCCCTACTGTTCCAACTTGAAGGTGAACACAAGGCTTCCAGTCTCAGCAACCTCACTCACTCGAGTCCCTTCTGTTATCAATCTAGCCTGGCATCCAGTAGAACCCCAGAAGAAGACGATGAAGAGGATGTCTGCACCGATTTCTTGCTATCAGACCAGGTCGTCTTCCTTCGATCCAGGTGTCGCAGAGGATGAACACCAGTTCCAGGATCACCACCAGTTCACTCTCGAACAGTTGACCCTCTCTATCTTCTGATTCAAAGAAATGTTCGAAGGTTGTGGCAGCTTTTTCGAAATTCCTGTTTGCTGTTTTCAGGCCCGCGAAGGAGGAAGACGATCCCGGTTTTCCAGGGCGCACGGTTCAGCCGGAGCTCGCTCTCGCGACGTTACGATTTTCAGCACACTGAAATCCGCGGTACGCCGTCCGCAAGTGGGAGGGACTGGTTCGCACGTGACTCGGTGCGTCGTATTCTTTTCTTCTTCCTCCTCCGAAACGCTGCCGCATCCGCGACGGCCCTTTCCCGTGGAAGTAACGCGAATCCACGCGGCCCGGCGCACCGGTAACCTTTGTCACTTCCTGCCCGGTGCACCACCGGCGTGTCTCATCTCTTCGGATCACTCTTCCGTACCCTGTGTCTAGCCCGCGAAGAGGAAAACTGACTACGGGAGAGGAAGATCGATTGGCAGCGTCGACAACAACCCCTAGAGACCACACAGATCGATCGGCTAGGAGACGTCTCCTGGATCGCACGTGTCAGGGCCCGGTCCCCTCGATCAACCTCTTCGCACCTTGATTCTCTTCCCGAAGAACACCCACTCCTCGATGTTTTCCTTGAACAGAAAGCTCCCAGTCAGCTTGGGCAGCTTCTCGCAGCAACGGATCTTTAAGAATCGGTCGGGCTTTTGTCGGCCCGGTCTTGCCGGCTTCTAGGTCTTCTGGATCCTCTTCCGGCTGAGTGATGATCGATGATAGAGTACGTCACTGGGCCACGGCGTGTCCGAGGGTCTCAGGGCCAGCGCGGGCCTCTCGGGCTTCGATATTTCTGCGATTTATTGCGGCGCGACTTAGAAATGCATCTAATGCGGTGCACGCCGCATAGAATGCATGCATGCACCTTGGCGGCGGGGAGGGCGAGCCACGGAGAGCCGAGAGGAGAACGAGGGCCGTGGCGAGTCGAGCCGAGAGCCGCGGCGCACCGCGCGCACCGCGTCCGCGCATGCGCACACCGTGCAGAACGTGTGTACTCTACTCGCGCGCGCGGCTAGGCGAGCTAGCGCGAGCTCTAGCGAATATGAGCGAGCGGATCGGAGAGGCCCGCACGCTGCTCCGCCGCCGCGGAGTATCTTCGCTACGTCATTCATTGGCGTGGAGAGTGAAAATCAGAGCTCCGCAACCAGCACCGAGACTCTACGTGCAACTGTACCGGGAACGGTGAACCGTCTCGATCGACGACATCGTCGCTTCGGCGACGCTTTGCACCGGAGAAACCGTTTCCGCTCGTATCACTACGTTCCCTGACGAATTTGGCGATAACCAGATCCAGGGATCTAGAAAGTCCTCTGACTGGTAAGATCAGTCTAGGCAACATGACTTTATAGAGTTTTGTTAGGGAAAGGTGGTACATTGATCGCAGAGACTTCGGCTATGATAGGGCCCTTGGAGCTTTTCTGATCCTTGGGTAAATTGGTGGCGCATACAATCTTCTGACTGCTAAGATTCGTTTAAGAACAATTCTTTTTTAAAGATCTGTTCCTAATGTCCCTGATCTGGTGATCTCTGCAAAGGGTCCTTAATTTTTGAGGTTATCTTTTTTAAATTGACACCAGACTTCTCTTAAGATGCAGGTTTCAAGTTCAACACTTTTGGGATCGTCACTTGGACGGCACGCTTGAGTTCGATAATTCTTGGGATCGTGGGTGGGACCAGGTGATGCGAAACTTGGCGAGTTGAGTTGGGCAAGGTTCGGTTCAGTGTTCCCACTGTGAGACAACAAGCCCGAAGTCTTCGGATAAGGGGTGCGTACATCAAGTTGAGGGTGAAGAGGTCAGTCAGTGTTTGGGGTAAGTTTCTCGATGACCTAGGATACCCTCTTTGAAGTTCTAGATCGAGGGTTCGTCAGTTTGATAATTTCGGGAGAAATCTGATCGGAGTTTTTGATAGTATTGAAACGGCAGCTGGCAGACTTCATGAATTCTGGATTTCACGAACGAGGGACTTTTAATTCGGAAGCTTTGTGGAACCGAACTGAAGGTTTCATCTGATCCGACATCTCCAAAGATGCTTCTCCGGTGAAATGTGGAAAAAGGATTTGGTGGAAATTGTTAGAGCGGACTAACGCTGTCCCGGGAATGCTAATTAGCAGAAAACTGAGGAATCAAGTGGGTTTTCTCTGGAGTACTATTCTTTTACGACTGTTCTCCAAAGGAGGGGTTGATCCTCTTAATCCCTGGTCTAATGTACTATTTAATCTTACTGTTAATTGGACTATCTAACAATGCTTCTAATTTATTACTGTACGTTTATACATGCATCAGTACTTCCTATAAGTAGGTTCAGCTGGTCGAAAACCTAACTTCGAACTGAAACCCACATTTCCTAGATTGCCTATACCGGGTGCAATAAAAATAAATAGCTGATAAGGACATAGCCTCTCATTGTTCCTGACGATGCAAATGGGCTAATAAGCATCCGGCGGGCGAGGCATCAAGACGGTCTCTCACCCCCGCGCAAATTTCCTGCCTCTCCGCGGGCGCCTCGATCGTCCGGGATCTAGGATCTGCGGATCGAGCGGGTCTTTTTCACGCGCAACGGTTCTCCACTTCCCACGGCGCGGCGCGGCGTTGCGCGCGGATCCCAGGACACGGGAAGTGCGAAGGGGTTCGGGGATCGGTCTCGTTTCCAGTTCGGCTAGTTGTTAATAGGGGATCGTCGGGTGCGATCAACAAAAGCTCTGAAATATCTTTCCTCGGCCGCGGGAGAACTTCCTGCCGGGGCGCAGTTACCGGCGGTAAATTCTCGCGGTGGGCACACACGCGGTCGCTTACTCGCTTGCTCGCTCGCTTATTCGTTCGTCCGCTCGCTAGCTCGCGGAGTTGCTTCCACGGTGTATCGGGCTTCTCGCTCGCTCGCTCGCGCGCGTTACAGTTGCACGCAGTGCATCTGTCTGCGTGCACATTCTGGCGTTTCCACGTCGAACGCAACCGCATGGCCTATCCTAGAGCCGCTCGAATGCGCTCGGGCGGGATGCGGAGAGGAGAGCCCCGGCTTCGTCGTCGTTTCCTTTTCTCGTTCCCTTTCTCGCGTGTTCTTCTCTCGTGTGCCCACCTCCCCTCCCAGCATTCCCCCCTTTCCGCCCCCGCCAACCCATAAGCAAAGCCGCCATCGCGGGTGGGAGGAGGCAGCGTGTGCCCCCCGCTAGATACGACACTGCATGATTTTTTGACGACCGATGAAAGTTACTCGCGAGATATTCTATTTTAAACTTTCGGCCGAGAGCGCGGAGCGGCTGCCGGCCACCTCCGCCCCCACCAACGGCGCCGAGACTTCCTACATCGCGATAATTCCTGAAAAGGAGGAAGCCATTTTGCGCGGCTACACGCTCGCCGCGTGGGACAAAGTGCCGCTCGCGCTCTCGCCATTACCCTCTTTTCCACCTTTTTCTGCTTTTCTTCGTTTTTTTGTTTTCGAGCCAGCCCGCGGATGATGGATCGCGGTGCGTTAATACCGAGCTATTTTCGAGCCGGAGAATTTGCATCGTTGATCCCTGTGATTGCTGCCGCGGTGATTGGATCCTCCTTTGTCGATTTTAATTCCCTGGAACACCAAGAAAATTTTCATTCTCTTTTTCATTTTTTATATTTCTTTTATCAACCTCGATGAATTGTACTATGCTTATATGGAGCCATTTTGAAACGTAGAATTTTCAAGATTTGCTTCTATGATTTTGTGCCAACCTGTATAATGTATACTGTAAGTCATGTGATCACGAGGGTTAATTTTTGCCTCAAATTTTCATTCTCCTTTTCATTTTTTACATTTCTTTTATCAACCTCGATGAATTGTACTATGCTAATATGGAGCCATTTTCAAACGTAGAATTTTCAAGATTTGCTTCTATGATTTTGTGCCAACCTGTATAATGTATACTGTAAGTCATGTGATCACGAGGGTTAATTTTTGCCTCAAATTTTCATTCTCCTTTTCATTTTTTATATTTCTTTTACCAACCTCGATGAGTTGTACTATGTTAATATGGAGCCATTTTGAAACGTAGAATTTTCAAGATTTGCTTCTATGATTTTGTGCCAACCTGTATAATGTATACTGTAAGTCATGTGATCACGAGGGTTAATTTTTGCCTCAAATTTTCATTCTCCTTTTCATTTTTTATATTTCTTTTATCAACCTCGATGAATTGTACTATGCTAATATGGAGCCATTTTGAAACGTAGAATTTTCAAGATTTGCTTCTATGATTTTGTGCCAACCTGTATAATGTATACTGTAAGTCATGTGATCACGAGGGTTAATTTTTGCCTGAAAAATTGAACGCACTTTTTTGCGGAAACTTGACCTGAGAACATAATTTCGGAATAAACAATTTCACAGAGATCTAATAAGTCATGATAAGAAACATGCGTTTCTTAGTAAGAATAAGACTATTTATTATAATTGATTGCATCCTGTTCTGTACGACTGGCCACGTACGAATGGTTTCCGAATGTTTCCTAGAAACAATGCTTGGCTCATACATATACTACAATACACTATCT
This sequence comes from Lasioglossum morio, assembly GCA_916610235.2. Classification (NCBI taxonomy): domain Eukaryota; kingdom Metazoa; phylum Arthropoda; class Insecta; order Hymenoptera; family Halictidae; genus Lasioglossum; species Lasioglossum morio. The sequence continues at coordinate 10,592,837 of OU744333.1, forward strand.
GCTGAGCCATGATCGTAAATCAATCGCAAGCAGCGTTACTAGACGTCCGAGATCGACCAGTATCGACTTGGCCACTTTCGAAAGTTAATGAAAAATAATCATTCGCAATAGGCAAGAAAAGAAGACATAATAATAAGGAAGGCACTGTCGTAATAACATCATCGATATTCCCATGCCATTTAACTCCTGCTAACTGCACTGCAAAGATAACGAGCACGTTCGTAATTTAAAGTCAGAGGCGAATATTTTTTGCTCCCCTTGTAGTTTCGTGAATTTTTGCTGTCGCAACCATCAGCATCAAATTCCCCCGTGATCGTATTTATTTTTCCTTGGGCAATTCGTGCGTTTCGATTTCGCTAGGCCATTCTTGTAGATTGTTTGGCTATAATGCGGCGTTTGCACGCGAATCCCGGCTCTCCCCGTTTATTTCAGTCGCTCCACAGCAACTCCGAGGTTTTCTCAATGGAAGATTTGGAGAACCGTGCTGAGCGCGGCCTTTAACTCAGCGTGTAGAAATTCTCCGTTCGGAACGTCGAGAGAAACCGATGAAAGATACTTTTATCTCCTACAGACTTTTCCCGCCGGTCTAATAAGATCAATAAATGATCTCGTCCATGGCTGTGTCACTTATCGTCCTATTCGAAACGCTTCCTCCTCGTGCTACGAGCGCGATGAATTATTTTAAAACATCCTTCCGCGATCAAAAAATCCCCATTGACAGACCTGCTCGTTGAAATCACCCATTTCGCTCTCCAGTCGCATTAATGCCTACAGACATTTTCCTGCAGTTACACGGTCACGCAGTGATAACTGGTTTTATTTAGCATTTTTAGAAAAAAAAGATCTAATCAACTTTATTACAGGCCGTTTCATTTGCCACGACTATTCACAAGATGCACGCGGTAAAATTTATAATATGTGTGCATATATTCCGTTTGCGACGTCATAATAAATGCGCAAATATTCTCGTTCGATGATCAAGATAATTGCAGCAGCCTGCTAGGTACATGTCCCTATTCACGAACACGTCGCTGTTACCGACCACTCCTCCGCGCCTGTTGTTAAAAACTAGACATAAACTTTTAAGGTTAAAGTATTTCAGTTTATAATTCACTAATTACTGGCTGGTCGTTACGCATCCGCTAACACGTTTAATTAATGTTGAAGTTTTATGCTGCACTTCTTGTTAGAAGATTACATCGACACTAATAAGGATCGGGTACGCGGACGTAACATAAATTTTGTACATAAAATTGGGCGTGAATACGCACACTGATTAATTAGAATGAATTAATTGTCCACGGAAAAAAAGTAGGCCTCTTCATACTGGTCACTACGAAACTTCGCAAATAGGAGAATAAAATGGCGGCTCGGCTGAGTTTAATTGGGAAAATTATTTAAACATTTTGCACGGGCGAAGCCGTTATCGCTGATCTTGGCGAATCTAATGTTTTATTTTGATATTCGTGATATTTATTTGCAACAACGCGCAGATTAAAAAGTGCACCGTACTGCAGAATCCAACAATGTTATCGCCTTAATTAACGCGTCCCTTTAATCAAGAAAAACGATTGGTTTGGTAAGCTTCTACTTTGTATTTTATGAACAATCAATTTACGTGGACGATTATTCAGTCCGCAAATTTTCTTCATCGAGAGAGACGCGTTTTTATGCACTTGCAACAATGTGCATCGAATAAAGTACAGCATACTGGAAACTCGAACAACATTCGCTCCGTAATTAACATTCCTCTTTAATCAGAAAAAAAACATTACACTGGTAAGTCTTTACTAATTACTTTGGACCATCAATTTTGGAGAGTGGTCATTCATCCCGCCTAACAAAGAGTAATTCATCTTCATGTAAATGCAATAATGTGCATTGTAATAAAGTGCACCGAACTGGGGACTCGAACAAAATTTACCCCCTAATGATCGTACCCCTTTAATTAGGAAAAAAACAAACGTTAATCACTCTACAAATTTTCCTGTCAGGGAAAAATGCATCTGTAACAATGTGCATCGAATTGTGCAACACACTTGAATCTCCGACAAAGTTTACCACCGAGTTAACATTCTCCTCCAATCAGAAAAAGAACATTAAAATATTGAAACTCTCTCTTTCACGTTGAACAATTAATTTCAAGAATAGAATGAGTAGATCCCTTATAAAATCTAACTCCCAATATTAACAAATATATGTACACTTTTTAAATGGGTTTTATCGAAGCATTTCAAACCGTGATTGGAAAATTGAAACAAAGTAGCTGTGCATTTAACGTGTCAAGAGGAAACGGAACAATCCGAATGCTCCTACGGTCCATATCGATGCGATTAGTCCCGATCCCACGAAATCCCAAGAATCATCTCGTTCGCATCGCAGCCTAATCGTCCACAGACGAGTTGGTCACGGGGGTCATTCGCCCCGCGCATTTTTCAAACAAACTAAAAAGGCGTAGAAAAACCTCGTGGAAAAGCAGCGAGCAGAGCGTCGACTCGCGGGCCAGAAGAGCATCTACAGAGAAAGAGAGCTTCGGCTGTGCTCTGCTCGCGGTTGTGACGCGGGTCGAGGCGAGACGCGGCGAGACGAGGCGAGGCAAGCGAGGCGAGCGCACACGCGCGCGCGGATCATCCGTCCCGCGGTGCCTTTTTCTTTTTTCACCCCCTCCCGCGTCGCTCTCCCGCCCCATTGGCCGGAGAGACCGGCCACCCTGTTTCTGTTCTCCGTCCGGCCGCGGACTCTCTCTCTCTTCTCTCCTCTTCCACAATGCTTTTGTTTTCCTCTATTTTCCGGTTTTTCCGGGCGGGCCGCTGCCGGCGCAACAAGTAGCAGATTATAAAAATCACTCGCGTCTGCTCCCAGGGGTTGGGGGCGGAGGTGGTGTGCTGTGGGGTGGTGGGGGCTGAAAAAAAGCGGCGCGCGGCGGAAAGAAAGAAGGACCGAGAACGAGCGTGGACAAAGAGCGGAAAAAATCCGTTCGGCTAACGTCCACGCGGACCGTCCGGAGCTGGAGCGAGAGCTAAAAGCGAGTCGTACCGAGCCAAACCATGAGAGAAAGCGAGCCGTAGCGTTGCGGAGCGAGAGGGACGCACAGGCTGGATCGAAAAAGAGAGCCGAACGGCGCGGCGCGGCGGCCGAACGGGATGGAAGTATCCGGCGAAAGAGATGTGGGAGGAACGGAGCGAGAGGAACCGCTAGAGGGTAGGGGGGGCGACGGCGGGGGAGGAGCGAGAAAGAGAGCGAAGAGAAACGAAGACAAAGAGGGCCGCGAGAGAGTGAGACCGACCCGGTGGGTGCACGTTTACCCATACATATGTATGTACCTCCCTCCCGCCCCATTCCGTCCCGCTGCCCCACGGTACACCCCGCCCCCTCGCGGCCCCCTCCAACGTACGTCTCGCTCTACGTGGCATCCCTCTCGCTTCCGCGACCGCGCTCGGCCCGTGCGTGGCGATTTACATTAAACGCTGGTCCGTTGCCTCCCGTTCCGCAGAGACGCGCGAACGTTGCCGAGGGGCGAGCGCAGAGATCCCAGTGAAAGCAGGATGGAAGAATCGCGGGGGCGGAGGGGAGAAAGAGCGCGCGAGAGAGAGAAAGAGAGAGAGAGAGAGAAGTTTAGCGTGCTCTTACAGTCGCGGGCAGAAAATCGTCCGAAAATACGCGGATATGTACGAAACGCGGAGAGAGAGAGAGAGAGAGAGAGTGAGAGCCGATACGCGCCGCTCGCGACAAAAAAGATTTCTCGATCCCCGGGATTCGATCGGGAACCACCCCCGCAACTCACTGTACCCTCCCTCCCCACCCCTCCTCCCCGTTTGCCACCCATACACGCGAACCACCCGGACGCATCGGCCTCGTTCAGCGAACCAGCGCGTTCCAAGGGAGCTTTCCCGGGCTTTTTGGGAAATTCATGGGACGAATCCGCGCGTTCGATGCCATCGTCCATTTTCGTTCTACCTGCAAGTGACGCTTTTTCGGTATTGTCCCTGGGAAATGATGATCTACGGCAGTTCTGGCGAGCCTGCTCTGAAATCGGCTCGCTGCCGCTGGTTCGCCGATTTTTCGATCGAATTTGTTCGGGGATTTTTCGAATGGTTCGGACTTCGTCGGGTTTATAGTCGGCGCCCATTTCAGTTCTACGTGCCATGGCATTTTGAGCATCGTGGTTCAATTAAAATGATTGTTTCTTTTTCAAAAGCTGCTGCGGGGATGGTTAATCATTTAAATAATAGTCGGTGGAGTTCCAGGTGAGATTGAATTTATTTCTGCATTTTTTGGGGTAGTTTGATCAAATTTTCTGTTCTCATTCTACCTGCTTCTAACAGCATCTTTTATATTTGAAAAAATGATACTGATTGCTTCTTTTTCTAAAGCTACTGTGCGAGTGAACGTTCATTTAAATAGTTCGCGAGCTTCAGGTGCGATAGAATTTATTTCTGCATTTTTGGGGAAGCCTTTTACATTCTTCTATCTTCGTTCTACCTGCTCCTAACAGCGTCTTTTATATCTGAGAAATGACGCTCATTGCTTCTTTCTCTATCTTGTAATAATAAATGTACGTACGTATATTTTCATACGTGATTAAATTTAACGATCGATTTTTCCTGCTGTCATCGCTAATCTTACTTACTCCTTTTTTTAAGTACACGTTGGGAGAATTATACCTTGGGATCCGTAATAGTTTCGCATGTAATCTTAACTAGGATTTAATTCACGTAGTCTTGTTATATGCCTCTGTAATGACGATGGTTGGGTCTTCCTCCTTAAATGGGGTTTTGAGTACACTATAATTGTACGCTACACATTAACCTATTACACGATTGTAATCGTGATTTTTTTACTTTGTAATATCGTTACAAAGTTTATTTAAATTAAAACTTTGTACAGCTACTTTCCTGGATATGATGGGAAATTGCAATGAAAGTAAGTCGTACTGTACAACAGTTTTAAATTCTTCCGATTTGTGAATGGAATCCACAGTGCTTTTTTAGAGATCCTTTGACGCAATAATGTGACATTCCCCCAGGAATGTCTGTAGTTGGCTCCGTTGTGGAAGTTGTGGCTACTACACTACGTAAATTAGCCTCTATTGGAATCGACCGTCAAAGAAGTCTAATCCATTCCGGCAGGTATTCGCCGGGTTACATATCTACGGTATCAAATCGGCTAGGTCGAATTACAAAGCTGGCTAACCGAGATTTAAGCTGAAGGAACTGTTTGATTCATACTGTACTCACGAAACCGCCACGTTCCGTCTGTTTACACTTGCTCTTTCTGTAAAGAAAGAACAACTTTTCTTCGTAACTAGACGGCGGATTTTTATGCGAAATGAAGACGTCTTCGTTAAAATTAAAGTAAAGGGTTGTACCGAAATAAAATATTCATTTATTATTTTAGAAATTATTGAATGAAGCTTCATTGCTTGTAGGAGGAAAAAATTAGAAGTTTAAATTTCTCAGTTACAGTGTAAATAATATTTTAAAAAAATCGTAGTACTAGGAATAATATATTTTTCAATTGGAATTATATAAATATTGTTGCATCTAATAGCTTTGACAACGAATGCTTCAAAAATTCTGCACAGAATTTCCCATACGAAACAACATGTGCAATCTCGAACTCTCGATACACCGCGCATCGCGAGCGCAGTTTCATTAGCACAATCTGCCTTAACATTTCACTAACAATTACTTCAATTACGCGGAGTTACCACGGAAGTTTTCATACAAATTCCTTTCGCAGTCGAAACCCACAGATTACGAATTTCCCGCATCCATTATACATAGTTATAACCCGAAAATACAGACACAGAAGATACACAGTCCGATCGCAACTCGATTTTATCATCTCGAAGAAACTAAACAACCATCGTTCCAAAAACCGCGGCTGATTAATCGCGCGAAGTCTCGCGCGCAAGACACATCGCACCGACTAATTACAATAACAAAGAGCGCATAACGAACCTTTATTGTGCGCATTGCACGCTGATTATGTTCCATTACATTATTATTCGATACAGATTTTAATTATATCGAAGCAACCGTATATATTCGTCCGTTGTTCAGCAGCCTGGTAAAAATTGCTTTCGAGCGCGACGCGGAAATTCGCTAGCGAATTTTGAGCAAAGCCCGGCCGCCGGGGGTTTTTCCGTCGTTCGCAAATTGATCGTTTAATAGCGATACGATATCCGGCGTGTCCCTCTCTCGCCGGTTCCCGTCGTCCGCCGATTTTTGTTTAATTTTTCGCGATCGAGCGGAATTCGAAACTCCGGTTCGAACAAAATGACGCCGGGCGTGGAGGGCGGAAAACGGGTGGCTCGGGGGGGGTTGGAGCTTGGCTCGCGGGGGCGGACGTGAACGAAAATATTCAATTCGATATATTTCAAGGGGCAGGAAGTAGCGGCCTGGAAAATTTATTTAACGCATTGTGTAAATAACACGCGAGAACGCGAATGCTACTGCTCTCTCTCTCTCTTTCTCTCGCCCTCTCTTTCTGTGTCCCGTTGTTCGATGCGTGTGCATGTACACGTTGCCCGAGAGAGAGTCCCATCAGAATTGTGAGTATTGATCGTTTCGTAGTAAACATATAGTTTGCACTAGCGCGTTCTAGTATATCCTAATATGCCAATAAATATGGCGCGGGGGCAGGGGAAATAGTGTCCATCGAGGACGATCGCTATCGGCAAAAGTCGCCGTTTTGTTTCTTCTGCGTGGCGTGCGAGGGGAGCGAAAGGAGGGTCACTGACCTCACGGGAAATCGATCGACTCGAGATCAGAAAGGACGAGGGTCAACGTAGAAATTGCAATCCCGCTAATAACGAAACGCGTTTTCGAACACGACCGGCACAACACGAGGACGCGGCGCAACCCTACCCGATTTTTCGGACCGCTCTTCCGGCTGCGACGTCGCTGCCCATGGCGGAAAAAGTCCGGAGAAAAATGCACGCGAAAAAATCACCATCCGACTAGGGAAAATGCATATAGTATATATTGATTTTGCTATTGCAATATCAGTTTCTCTAAAGAAAATTTCGCAGTCGTGTAAATGTTCTGAGCATAGCAATGACCTATTCTACCTTTAGAATCTTAAAACATTTAGCGAGATAATCAAATTTCCGAAATTAATGCGATGCTCGTTGTCCGTGTAGGAAGTTCAACATTGTTGCATAATATTCCAGTCCAATTAGTGACACAATTGATCCTTTTTACTGTCAGGGCTTTAAATTTCTAAACTGGGTATATTCATTTCTAAGATAAATGCGATCCTCGTGCCCGTAAAACAACGTGGCAAATTCAACAAATTCTTGAAAATATTCATGCTCGAATTACTGATCACAGAAATCGATCCTTTCCACTTTCAGTTTCTAGAACCGAACCTAATCAACATTAGTCAAAAACGCTAATCCGTCACTCATGGAACAATGTAGAAAAATTCAATATATTTACAAATATTCGACTACAGTTGATTCATTGAATTTGTATCATTCAAACATTTTCAACAGCGCAAATCAATATCGAAAATAAATGCAGTCCTTATACCCATAGAATATGTATCGTAGAAAACTCTACATTCTTTCAAACACTAAAAATTCAACAAATTCTTGAAAATATTCATGCTCGAATTACTGATCACAGAAATCGATCCTTTCCACTTTCAGTTTCTAGAACTGAACCTAATCAACATTAGTCGAAAACGCTAATCCGTCACTCATGGAACAATGTAGAAAAATTCAATATATTTACAAATATTCGAGTACAGTTGATTCATTGAATTTGTATCATTCAAACATTTTCAACAGCGCAAATCAATATCGAAAATAAATACAGTCCTTATACCCATAGAATATGTATCGTAGAAAACTCTACATTCTTTCAAACACTAAAAATTCAACAAATTCTTGAAAATATTCATGCTCTAATTACTGATCACAGAAATCGATCCTTTCCACTTTCAGTTTCTAGAACCGAACCTAATCAACATTAGTCAAAAACGCTAATCCGTCACTCATGGAACAATGTAGAAAAATTCAATATATTTACAAATATTCGACTACAGTTGATTCATTGAATTTGTATCATTCAAACATTTTCAACAACGCAAATCAATATCGAAAATAAATGCAGTCCTTATACCCATAGAATATGTATCGTAGAAAACTCTACATTCTTTCAAACACTAAAAATCACGCACGAAGACATCAGAATTTCCGTTGACGCTCGCCCGCTACATTGACTCGGCCAGAAATGTTTTCGTTGGTGGAGCTTCCTGGTCATCACGCCGACATTGTTGCGCGTCTGCCAAGCGGTCGGACGGAAAAATTGGTGGCGGGTGAGTAATTGTAAGATGCGGCACCCGGCGCGGCTGGTCCGCGTCAAAAATCGCATCTGGCCGCCGAGGTGTGTACTCGCGCGCGGGCAATATTTTTCGCGGTCACACGTAAGAATAAATCCGCGCGAGCGAGCGAGCGAGCGAGAGATCGCCACCCGGACGCGGCTGCCAAGACCCGGAAAAAGGAGAGGCGGGTTTTCTAGAACGGCCAAAAATAGCGGGCGCGCCTCGAGAAAATAAAATGGCGCGCGGCGTCGGCGCTCGTCATCGTCTTCGTCGTGGTCGTCGTTCGTCGAAGAAGAAGAAGAGGACGAAAAGCGTCGAGGCGGGCGTCGCGGCTCGGCCGGACGCCGCGGACGGAGGGAAAAAAAGAAGGAGCAAAGTATCTAAAATTGGCGGGACCGAGTTTGCCAATACACCGGGGTTTCTATACACTCGTGGACAAGGGGGCAGCGAGGGGAGGAAGCGGCAAGCGTCAGAGTGCAACTAGGCAGATGGGCGCATCGGGAGGAAATAGCGGGGAATGCATCAGGAACCGCGAGAAGAGGGAAAAAAAGGAGCAACGAATCTAAACCTGGCGGAATCGGCCGGACCAATACACCGAGTTCTTGTATACGTTTCCAGACGAGACTGGAAACGGGAGGGGGCTGCAGGCGACGGAGAGCAATACGAACCCCAGCGTGATGCATCCGAATGCACACAAAATTGTAGAAGACAGGAGAAAAGAAAGAGCATTTGAAATTGGAGGAACTAGCCGTTTCCAATACCAGCGTAACAGTACGAAACGGGGTGGTGGCTGCAAGGATTAGAGTGCAATACGAATCCAGGGAAATGCATCAGAAAATTGATGGGACTGGGTCTGCCAATATGCTGGGGTTTCTATATGTTCATTGGTGAGGGAAGCATCACGAAGGAAACTACAAGCGTCAGAGTGGAATACGATTCCAGGGAGATGCATGCATTGGAAGGAATTAATGCACTCACGATCGTAGAAGAAGGGAGAAAAGAGTGAGCAATGGTTCCCAGTAGGGTGGGAGGGGCGGCTGCAAGCGAGTGCAACGCGATTCCAGGGAGATGCATATCGGGAGGACATGCAGTTGAAACCGCGGACAACAGAAACGCCGAAAGTGTGCGATGCGTCGCGGAAGGAAGAAGCGAACGCGTCCCCGTCCCATATTATTAGACTATCGATATTCTCGAAGCTTACGCAATTCGCGAACGCGTGTAATAAACGCCGAGGAACCGGGATACGGGGTTGCACGCGTTGCACGCTCTCGCTCCTCGCAACATCCCCCCTCGGGTGCAACGGGAATCGATGCACTGGGATATATCGTTCGCGAGGGGTGAATTTTCAGGCGGCTGCGAAGAGGACGCAACGAAGGGAAGGAAAAGTCGATGATGGCGGTTTCGGGGAGCGAGGCGAACCCCCTTTTTCGGCCTGCCCGAACCCTTGTTTGCGGCCATCTTTGCTGAACGCATGCGAATTTTGCTGGAATTTTATTGCACTCGAGAACAGGCTGGGAATGCATACGAACTGCATACTGGCTTAAAATTTTACTCGCGATTCGTTCAGGATCATTCCATTCAGTAGAAAATGGAGGGTTAGGTTCACTACGAAAGAGTGCAGTAGAAAAGAATGAAGTGAATTAAACATCATCAAATAGAAACCTGAAAGTTGATCGTAAAAATTGTAAGGCTTAGGGGATGATTTATTATTCATAGATGTATATCAAGAATTTCAGAAAATTATGTAAAGTAAACGGAAAATTCGTCATAAATTTTACAAGCAAAAATTGTGTACCAGTAATAATCTTTTAAAAATGGATAGATTAATTATTATTATTGGGAAGGATAAAATACCGGAATATTTATCGATAATAATAATTGCGTCTAATAATAGGGGATGATTTTTTCGTAGAATTTACACGATGCTCGAGTAATCCTAGGTATCGTAGTCGAGGTGAAAGGCCCATTACTGTAACAATGCACTAGCTAAATTAATAATAATGCAGTACTTCAAAGAGAAGAGAGAAATTGTTTCCGAAGCATTTTTGAGACTAGTATTAAAGCACTAAGAGAACGATACAGTGTGTTCAGCAGAAAAATTCCGATAAAACACAGTAAAGCGACACGCGTTCTAAAACTTTGTTCTATTTATCATCGCGCAAAAATAGCTGTTGATTCAATGCAATAGTGCGGAAGGGAGACAAAGAAAATAATGAAACGGACTGTGCGCGAGAGAACACGGTTTCTTTTTATAGATACACAGCAAGTACAACGTTTGGTACGCAACATTGTACCATTCCGAAACAATAGAACCAGCTAAGGCTGCCTAGAGCATGTCTTATCCAATTAATGTCAATCAAACAGATACTTGATAGAAATCCAGTACAATCGCTGGATTTTATAACTCTTCAAATGGGAAGAGATTGCGCAATAACTGGCAGCGAAATGAACGATAAATAAGTGTCACAGCACTCCGGGAACTTTTAAGGAACGAGTTTACAATGGTTTCTCTTGATCCACGGTTATTTTGATTTCCTGTCAACATCATGGTGGATTGACTAGTCCATAAATAAGTCGCGATCGATCTACAGTTTTTAATCATATTCGTTTCCTTACTCGACGAATGTGTGAAGGGAAACATTCACGATGAAAGTGATAATTGCAGTACAATTATCCAGAAAATTGAATTTAAGGTCGTATATATTTTGATAAATCGAAAATCTACCCCTAGCAGCAGGGACAACGTCTCTAAATCGAGTTTGAAATTCCTTTCGCTAACAGGACGACAATAATAGCCAAGATAATTAGTAGAACCACGAGACGATAAATCATTAGATTTTGGCAATTGTAGAACGATCGCAGAGAAGATGCAGTTTTCCCGCGTGGTTTCGGTCGTCGCCGAGGCTCGCGCCAGTTAAAAAGAATTCGTGCGAGAGGGATGAAAGGCTGCACCATTGCGAATGAACGAGAAAGAAGCCGGGGAAAGGAGAGAAGGAGCCAACATCGGCGACCTTGATGGAAATAACCCGTCGAACTGACCATACCTTCTACGCGCGAATTTAAAAAGTCCCACTCCCGCGAAATGTATGCTTCTCTGCATTCCGCTTCGCTTTCTGTCCCTCCCCTGGCAAGGACTACAGTACTCTCCATCTAACTTCATTTTTTTTTTTACTAAAATCCAGCACTTCCATCCACCAAAACCATTTATTAAATTCTTACCCCAAAGTGTCCACATCTAAAAAAAAATTATAATGCAAAAGAATCGTTTCTTTTATTCGAAGAAAAATTCTATATTGTACTTTTCTTCTTTTGATTCATACTGAATGAATAGGATGGTTGAGAGAAAGGACTTTCGCCAAAGTGTGGGTGGTTCGGGGGCAGGATCGAACAATCCTGTTAGATTGGACGAGATCCAGAAACGATCACGTTTTACCGACCCTGTTTGCAAGCGAAATCGAAACGATCCGTGGCGCCACCGCTACCAACTGATGATCGCAGAACTACTCCTCGGCGTGACAAACGCACGCAGGTTTGTTTCTCGGCTATTGTTTCACCCCGCGGGAATTCAATTAACCGGCTTGATTAACAAATCAACTTGCCTTCCATCGACCGCCTCTTGGGTGCCGCTGTTTCAATTCGGGAAAGGAGAAAATTATTCAGGAGCACCGTTAAACAACACCGCGATCGTAAATTCTTCTAATTTTGAGAAACGGAAGGGTGAGTATTAATAGCGATAATGAAAAGTCTTTTCTGGGATGGAATAATAGCTGGTAGCTAGTTTAGAGGATGATATTAGAGGAAAGATCGGATTGCTGAGCTGTTTTATATTTAAGATTTTCTAATTGGGTTATACTGTTGTGAAATAGGGGTTGAAACTAAGTATTAATATTGTTGGGTGTTTGGAGAAATAATTTTTTACATGATTCCGGATTTTTATGCATGTATGAGATAAATCATTAATTTGCGACAATAGAACAATTGAAGAAGCTAATTGTAAAAAGTCAAAATGCTAAAAAAAATTGGAGTCTGGAAGCAAATTCGTACAGCTAAGGGGTAAACAGAGAAATGAACAAAATATCCGGTGCCATCTTTTGCGTTCCCGGGCGAATGCGCACCGTGTGCATTATTTATAATCTTCGCGGATCGAAATGAAAGGCGGCATTGCGTGCCGTTGATTTAATCCCGGGGACCGGAACGCCAATATTTCTTCCCGGCCGCGTTTCCACGGAGCGGGGCTCGTCAAATAGCACGAAATAGGCCCCGTTAAAATCCCGGCTGCCGTGTTTGCCCGGCCAATGGGTTTTTACTATCATCAGTCAACAGCCGGATGCGCGAGATTTTATATTTACCAAGCGTTTCGGACGAACGCGTGCACCGGCGCAGATAAATCATCATCGTCTGGCAGCGGCGTGCCGTATAAATATAAGCACCGACCTGTCGTCACCACTCCATGCGAGCCAGGGGGTGAACGCGTTTTTTCCTGTTGTTTTTTTTTTACCCGCAACACAGGGTGCGTTACCTGCGTCCAAAAACCCGACGCAACCCTAATAAGGGCTGTGAAAAAAAAACCGTCAGACAAAAAGGCCCGATTAGACGATGAAAAAGTTTGTTTAGGGTTAGGAGTCTCACACCCCTCGGTTTTCCGACCGTGATTTTTTGCCCACCTGTTCGAAAGAAATTCAGGGGTGGATCCGTGTGGTGAGCAACACCAGGGTGACCTACCTGCGAGGGATCATGCTTTTTTTCTTTTTGTAAGGGGTTAAGTGCATTAGGGCGACGCTTTTTTTGTCTTGATTTTGTAGACTCTGCGGGCAGAACGCCGTGGCCCTTTAGGGTTGGGTCGTGTGGATAATGCTTGGATGTAGAACATTGGGTCAGAGATGCGCCCTAAATGTTTTTTTAGCACTGGGTTATAATGTTTTCTACGAGTAATGTACCTAAAATATATTTATAATCGCCACTTCAAATGCGCCGAACTTTACAATTCCGATTATGCACCCACTAAAATAAAAGAATAAACTATATGCTCGTCGAAATACTATTAATAAAGGAACAAAAAGAAAATGTCGGAGAAATATTTCCGAATAATCCTCGAAAAATCGCAATCCATTGGACACGCGAATGCAGCGTTTCCGTCAGAAGGGGTGGTTCCTCCAGTCTGGAATCGCCTTAGCGTCCTCGTCGAAATTTCGGCATTGCCAGGGGCAGCCAGTTGTCGCTTGTACTTCGCAAATGAAATAACATTGCGATGGGTTAACGAAGTGTAGACACCGTCGCTCGGACGCCTATCGGGACGGTGGTGCGGCGACCGAGCCACCCCCGTCCTCCGTCACTTCCGTCCAACCCCCTGCCCCCTCGATTTAAACCATCTAAGTGTCACCCCCTTGCCCGTCCCCCACCCCGCGGCCTATTTTACCCCACTTTCGCGTCTTTTCCCCTCTTTCGGTTAAGGCTGGCCATCCCACTCATCCTCCACTGCCTTCGCGACTTATCCCTACCCCTGCGAGGTACTCACCCCCTCACGGAAAAATAAGCTGCCGGACACCTTGCCGGGCCTCTCCTATACCATAGCATGCTCTCCTGGCTACCATTGGCTCTCCTTAAGCCGTGGCTAACTTGGATTTCAGCTTGTCTGCGGAAAATTCGTCGTTCAAAATGGTATCTCTGCCCCTTCAGCCTCGTTCTACACGCTGTTCCTGCGAGGCTAATATTTGCGTCGTTGTTTCGCCTTCGGTTGCATATTTCCTGGCTCCAAATATCGATTGAGTTCCGCGAAAAAAGCTGCATTATGTAGGATTCTGAATTTTCATCCTTCCTTCCATTGAAAGCTCACTCAATACTCCTCAGCTCCGACTTACTTTTTAGATACACGTGCTAAGTTGACAACAATTTATAGACTGAATTAATTTTAGAAGCACAGCCCCGAAAATCCCAAAACATTAAAGCTATTTTATTTAACGAAATGGATAAATGGTATTGACCGCAATGATCACTGCTCTAACTGTTCTGCATGTTGCAAATCAAATTTATTTCATTCAAACATATGCGATAAAAATTGATTTCTCAGTTTAATCATAGAATATTGCACCTATGCAAAGCTCTCGTGACAATCAATGCGTGTTAAGAGAACGATAACAGTGATAAATGTTGCTTCGCTAATTCTGTTATTTAAAGTTATGGTTCCATTTTAGAGAAATTTTTATGGAAACTCGTTCGGCTGAATGTTTTTATTCAATTTTGCACGATTGCTTCTATTCAGATGTATGCATTCGAACCCATACGAGGTGTTTCCATGTTCCACAAAAATGTTGAAAATTGTCTATCTATTGGAAACATCTATATACCATATGTGAATGGAAAACAAAATGTTACACATCTTGAAATTTTCCCAATACATAAACAACGCTTAAATGCAATATTTATCTCTTTAAATCCTTTGAGCCGTTACAATTTTCGGGGGACGTTTTCCACGTTCTGAATAAATATTTAAAAAATACCGTACTATGGAAAACATAAACTTCATCAGAATTCGGGAGTAGTTGGAAGAGTCGGATTCAATTCCCCATAAAAACAGGCATCAAAGGCAAACAACGGCGATCGCGTCCGATCTCTTTTCGGCGCGGCGCGGCCGCCTGTCAAATTCAGCCGGTCGATTGTTTATCAGCGCGGCTCGCGGGAAAGAGCGCATCCATAGGAGCGTGCCGCGGATTTATTAAGCGCTAATTACACGGACGGCCATGCAACAAAATGCAAACTGTTTATCGCTTGGTAAACGGTGTTTGGCGGGCGGCGATACGCGGCTGTTTTCCCATGCGCGCCACCGCTCCGCTCGCTCGTCTATGATAAATACACCTGTTTGCGCGCGAACAACTTTTCTTCCCTTTTCCGTTTAATCCGCTAATTTTCCCGAGCTCCGATTTTTCCCCAATTAATTTGCTCGGACCGGTCCCCTTCGCAGATTTCTCCCATGCGGGGATGAGAACGGTACTGCGGCGTGCACCATGCTTCTAACGTGACGAAACTTTTATCGCATATGTTGCAGACCACCTTCGAAAATGCAAAATAAAAATTAAATTTTGTTGGTGGTCAGTAAAAATATGTTTGTCCATGTAGATTGGTGAATTCTCCCGCGCGTTACAAAATTATTTATCGCAATACAGAAATCGGAAATGATCAGCGTTGGATAGGCGATCAGGATTTGTAATATCAACGATATACATTTTTTCCCAGCTGTCCCAGAGCATCTCGGAGCTCTTGCAATAAAAACGAGATTTTCTGGTGGTCACCGGAACGACTTTTGTCCGGCTAGAACGGACCGGGGAAATCTTGACACGGCCTGGCGGCCACGCGATAAAGAAACGGCTCGTGGCCCGTAGAATCGAAATGCAAATGTCCCAGGGCCGGTCCAGGCCAGCTTTAAATCTCTCGCGCCCGTTTACCGGCTGCTCCGGGGGTGCTCAGTTGTTTATTTTTTAATTAAAGCCTTCCGCGGAGGAGAGGCTCTCCTCGTGGAAACGGTGCGGCGGGATTAAAAAAGGTCCCCCGGAGTTATTAAGCTAATAATGTGTCCCGTGGCGCGCGTCGCGCTCGCCAGCAACAGGGAGGAAAAAAAACACCAACGACGGAGGTGAGGAAGAGAGGGAGAGGGGGTTGGAAAAAGGTCCAAGGGGTCGTGAAAGAAGACCGAAGGGAAACCCCGGAGGATCAGCACGGGATGGAGGGAGGCACCGCAAAAAATCACTTGGCTACGCGCACCCTGTCGCCGGCGATCCTCCCTCATTGATTCCAACCCTCCGATCGCCGAGGAAGTTCGCCGGGGGGTGGGAAAAGACGACCAACGAGCCTTTTAAAGCGAGGACAGCGACAAGAGCGGTCGTGTAGTTTACCGCGCCCGCTAATGAACCCCCGCGTTCGATTAAACCCACGCCAGGGGAAAAAAGGTGAATAGAACCACGCCGCGCGTGGCTTTGGTTACCTGGATCGTGGGGGTGGGGTCTGGGAGCGGATTCTGTTCTCGGGTTTCACCACCGTGAATGCCGATTAACGCGCGTCGAGGATCACTATACGCCTCGGTGATCCGAGCTGCGATCAACAGTCGGCATTATTGACACACTTCGCCGACATCTTTATGTGGCTGCCGGTCGGTGTTGGACATTGTTCGAATACCATTTTATTTGAATACGAGTGGAGAATAAATAATTATTAGTTATTCGATTGGTTCAGGTAACTCATTATTCGTTCGTGATTTCTTGTTTGGTGTTTTATATTGGTCTAATATGGTTTATGATAAACCACTCTTATGAACTCCCTATTTTCCTAATTTTGGTGGGTTGAAAATAATACGTCTATACTTTAAATTCTTTCACTCTTCCCTCTGCTTCAAGTCACTCATTTTTGTCATCAACGCATAAAATCCACAATCTCTTCGTAACCAATAATCCTGCATCAATTTGAAGCATTGATTGGTCAGTATAAACCCACTCGAGATCAACTGTCATCGATCCAGCTGCGCTGAAGGCGCCGGGAGGCCAGTCGGAACAAGAGCTTCAAAAATTCGGTCCACAGGCCTCCGCCGACCGTGATCAGAAGAACAGTTCCCCTGTCAGGCACAAGACCACAAAGCCCAGGTGATATACGCGTCGACTTCGCTGTCGTCTCGACGGGAACACGAAGTCGACGTCGTCGGCGGAGCAGAAAAGGAGGCGTTCGGTAAAAATAATGAGTCCATTGTGTCGCGGGTAGAGTGGACTTATCGAGGCAGCGGCTGCGGAGAAAGAAAGAAGAGACCAGACACGGTGAAGGCAAATCTGGAGGAAAAAAAAAAGGAATCGTCCCTCGTCAGGCAGTGACGTAGACGTTACGGAAAAGCGTAGGAGCGACGGCCAGAAAAGAAAATGGAACGTCGGAGGCGTCGGAGGGTGAAGCGGCTGCAAAGAATGGCTGGAGGCTGTGGAAGGATGGAGGAAGGAAGGTCCGCTCGGCTCACCCCCTTAGAACCATCCGGCCACCCCCCTGCCCACCCCCTCTCACCTCCTGGCCGCCCCTTTTCCTGCCGTCCCCGCTCTCTCCTCTCCTGCAGGCACCCTCCTGCCTCTTCCTGGCCGTCATCTCCTGGGCGATTTTCCACGGCACCTAAGAGAAGGGGCCAATGAGACGCTGGGCGTCGGTATTGATCCGAGGCGTCGTCCAGGAGACGCCCGCTCCAAGACGCCCGGCTTGCCCGGCGCGAGAGAGCGGCACCGCAGTTCCAGATAAAAGGACGAAAGCCGTTCCTAGAGACGAACCGCGGGACCCGACCGGCCGCCATCCGCCATCCAGCCGCGTTCTATGCCAGAACTTTCATGAAACCTTCTAGGATTTACAAGGAGATAGACACACGGCTCGCACGACCCACGAGACCCCTGCCAAACCGACTCCAACCAGCCTGGACTCCACTGCTGATGGAATTCGACCGTGTCCGACTCAACCCTGCGACCAATGTTAGAGGATTTTTTGGTGGACTCCTAAAAAATATGGATTTTTGTCTTGAGTCATCTTTGCTAGTTGATCGTTAAAAAAATTGGCAGGTGCTTGATTTTTATTATTTTTTTTTTTGGCTTTATACTTTAGCGGATATGTGTGGAAGGCGAATTTCAATTGGCTTTTTATGAAACTATGGATTTTTGTCTTGGGCGCTCTTTGCTAGGTTGCTGATCGTTAGAACATTTGGTAGACAATTCATTTATTTTTTTCGCATCATACTTTAGTGGACATTAGTTGTCAGTATAAAAATTGAGGATACCTTTCTTGTTTGAGAATTATTGGCTCAAAGAGTCGTCGAACTTCTCCGTATAAAAAATCCTTTTATATTTATTTATTTTAATGTGGTCGTATTAACAGCTAGGTCATTAGCGACCACATAAAAATCCTTTTGATGCGGTCTCTTATACGAAAGTTACGTTCCCCGATACTAGGATTGTTCAAAGTAAAAAAAAAAAACTGTGGTGCCCAAGGTGGTTCGGAACCCACCTTAAATTGTAGGTTCCGTCGTTTAATAACCATAGCAGTTGAAAAAGCGACGTAAAATAATCGAAACAAAGGATTGTTCAAAGTTAATCATCGGTTGTATTATCCATCAGACACTGTGATCCAGATCCAAACATTCACTCTCGATCATCAACATCCATTCCATAGTTTTCCCTCGCGTTGTTTTGGAGGCGTCTTCGAAGAAATCTTCTATTAATCGTGTCGTACAACTGTTGTGTCTAATTTCTGATACTTCCGTTGTTGTTTCGTGATTACGCGCCACCCTTGAAGATTAGTCACGAGTGGTTTTTGCGTGGATCGGTCCGTTGCACGCCGGTTATACCGTGAATTATCGAACAGTCATTTCCGGACGATGGGGATCGCCGATCAGTCGGAATAAAATACGATTTTATGCATGGGAATCTTTCGGACGGATCGCAGATCAGCTGTGTGTTTTATTCAGGACAGGGGATGACGAATAACAGCGTCATCATTCATGCTCTTCACCTATCGTTAAGCAGTCCTCGATTTTCTGGATAATAATTGAACAGGATCGTGGCAAGCGTTTCGCTTTTCGATCTCGGAATTTTGAGCTGAATTCTTTTCCAGTGGGTCCACTTTGACCCAACTTTCCAAGGGCTTTATCAACTTCCCCAATAAATTTTTGATCGGTGCCTTAGAGAATCATAGTCAAAAATATATTTAAAAAATTGATAAATAATTATCCGGATGGAACAAAGCACTGTTATACTTGCGAAGGTTGTTAATCCCCTATGTTAATTGCAAAAGTAACTTACGTTTTACAGAAAAAAATTTTGTAAGTACCAGAAGAGTTTGATTAAATAAGTTCTTCATCCTCCAATTTTAATTCTATGAGTATCTTCCGTTCAACAAAAATAAAAATATGGTGCAATGAAAAAATTTGAACAAATGATAATTTATCCCTTAAATAGAATGAAATCATATATTTAATAAATGTTAAAAATGTCGATTGGAGTGACAGACTGGATAAATAGAAAGAAGTTTCGTTCGGGGTGTAGTTGACGCAACGTGGGGTGGTCTGGGTGGCGATGTTAGGACGCTTCTCCTTTTATTTTCCTTCAATTTCCTTCCTTTCAGCTTTCCCATCAGCCTTTCCATTAATATTAAAACGGTAGCGTGGCCTCGCGAGGGCTGTTTCAAAGAGGGGTGCTGCTGTATACCAGACTGCGCTCACGCTTCTCCGGAGGAACACGGGGGTGTGGGGGTTGGAGGGGGTTGAAGGACCACGCCGGCGGAGGGGTGAGGGGTGTTTAGCTCGTTTTTCATCTTGATCTTCTAGAGTTACCAATTTGAACCCGTTGGGCTCCCTCCTACACCTCCTCCAGCGAGCTCTCGCCGTCTCGAACGGGCTTCCCGAGGAAACGATTCGCTGCCCGAAGAAGAAAATGGACGTATAACCACCATACTACCTCGGCAACATAACGACACTAACTTCCAGAAATAATTTACACAATTCTTGGCCTGATACGACGTACATGCCGCACCCGAAAATAATTCAACTGCCTTCTTCAGACTGGCAAATATTATTTCATAATTTTACTAAACAAAAATTAAAATTCATAAAATGTTCCAGGTGTATCAAGAGATAGAACAACCTCTTCATGAACTCGTAAAACTTCCAGTGGTCTTCATTTTAAAACTTTTACTGGCAAATCTCAGAAATACGATTTGTACGAGGTATGCAGTATGTTGAGGAATAATTCGATATCTTGTCTGATGAACATATTGATTGTGGAAATTTATTCGACACTGTTTCGAACGACAGTGGAATAAAAATGCAATAAAAATCAATTGTTCAACGATCTTATTGAATCAAGTATGAAATAAAACAGTTTAAAAATAAAATCATGGAGCGTTCCGAAGGCTCCAAGCATACAAACCGAGAGGTTATTATAATCGAGCCTGGTCATTCATTGACTCCGATTCTCTTTGTCTAAAAGGCCTGTCATTTCCACGAATAACCGTTCAAGAATTCCATTCACTCTGCCGCGTGACGGTAAAGTAATTGACATAAATAGTATGGCTGCATAATCATCGCAAACAACGGCTGTACACCATAGAAAATGTGTCTCATTGTCAGAATCTTCGTGAAGGTTTACCCGAAACGACTAATTGAATGTTCGGTCGTGGGCTCTGTCTGAAACCCGCCAGTTCGAACTGATAGCGCTGATAATTAGCCGCATCCAGTTAAATAGATGACGGCAATAATAATAAAGCCCCCGTATGGGAGGGTAAGAATGCTCCCATAGTAATCCTTGGTTGTCGTAAGAGACCGGCTAAAACGGGAAACCCAGCGGAGCAGACGGAGAAACCCAAAGACCAGTTGAAAGTGTATTATAGAGTAGTCAAAGTGTAACCAGCGAAGCTGGGAAACACGGTTGCCCGTGTATGTTGGCCGAGGAACACGAATGAAACGCGTAACGCGGCATAGTCTTCTTGTTATCGCCGCGATAAAAACGCGAGTGCTCGCCTAAACTCAGAAAAGAACGACTAAAAAACATTTAACAAGACTGGTCCGTACGAAAATTGATTCTGCGTCGTTGGATGGTAAACAATAGCCTGGAATTATTTCTTAAATCGTCTCCGATCGAAACATGGAACTGTTTTAACGGCGACCAACAATTTGATTGAGTGTTTCTATAAATTTATATTGATATAAATGTACAATCAGTGGCAGCTTTATTCGCTGAGAAAAACAATTAACATTTAAGGAGCACGATTATTTCATAAAACAGCTCTGATCGAAACGTGATACTGTTTTAATGGAGATTAAAAATTATAGGATGTACTTCTACAAATTTAGAATGAAATAGGATTAATCGTATAAGCAAAATCATCGAGGAAAAAGATTAAAATTGGAAAAGCAAATGAGACATACAATAAATTCGAATGAAGAGATTAAGACTTTGAAATTGCACAATAGAAAGATTTAAACGAAATTACTAAAAATAATTGAAATTTCATATAAAATATAATACGAACAACCTTTCACCTCCTCTCCTTTGAAGGGGTCAAACACCTCTGCCAATTTTTCTTCAGCATTTTCATAGCAACAGTCGCGAAAGTATGATCGAATGCAGATGGACAATACACTGGCCATAACATATAGAAGTGTGGCCATTGTCGAGTGGCAGGAACGTGTCGCAGAATTAAGAAGCGGCGACCGTTTGACATAACAAGGGATCAGAAAGAGGGGCACAAGAGAGTGACCCGAACCAGGGTGGTCAGGAAGTGACCACCTGGACGAGAGAACGTTCGGCTGACCGGTCAAACGGGTTCGCGATAAAAATTCGATGGAAAAATTCCGACCGAAAAACCGGTTCCCATAATGCCGAAAGCCGGGGGTTCGCTGACCGTTGGCCGACCCTGAAGGGTTGCTCGCGGCGAGTTAGGGTTGCGCAAGAAAGGACCGGGTCACGATAAAAAGGATTCGCTCAAGGAACGACTCACGCTTTCCCACGAGCGATTTTTCTTGGTGGCGAGCAACCGTTTTCCATGGGGCAGATGGCACCCCCAAACCACTCGAAGAAACCCAACCGCCACCAGACAGGACTTGTCAAAGCTAAACCATCATATTATATAAAAATCTGTTCTGTGTCCTTCATATTTTCGATCAACAAAATTTATTAAATTCTCAAGAATCAAAATTGAACCTGCATTCATTTAATTACTCTTATTGCTCAACAATTAATTATTACTTAGTCTAGAATATGTCTCAAAAGATTTCAAGAATTTTAGGAATGATCAACGAAGAACACGAAACTGTCTTAAATATTTTACGCATGAGTAACGCAGGATTAAAAATGCTTCCACGATCATCTTCCGCCAGCAATCCTTAAACCAACCTCCACAATGTCCTTCAAAGTCATCCCTACTCCCAAGTAGGGATTGTCGTAGAGACGAAAAGACTCAGAGTCTCCGTCCAACGAACCTCCCCCACTCGCAAGATCTCCGATTTCCACTCGTCTCGCGATCCACCCCCGTTCGCGATTAATCTTGATCCGGGGGCGTATTTCATGGCGGTTTTTGCGGTCCGAATAAACTCGCGACACCGGTTGAAGTAGTTCAGCTCGCCTCTTCAGTGTTTTACATTTGCATTCGATGGCAGGTCTTCCGGCTTTGCGCGCGGGGGTGGATGAGGTGAAACGCGGGGGTGATGTTTTGCAAGATCTGCTCGAGAGACCATTCGTCTTAGTATCTGCCTCGAGGGGGGCGGTGAAATATAAGCTAGATCTACGGGAAAGATAAATGAATCCGTCCTCCCACCACCCCATTCTCACCCCCTTCGCACCCCTTGCGTCGACCTATCCCCCCGCTCAAGAGAAAATCAGCCGCAACAAGAATAGCGACTTCGCCGCGCAGTTTCGCTGGTCGGAAACGTTTCTGCGCGGAAAGAACGAACGGGGCCGAGACAATTAGAGCCCCGCGAATCAGTTTTATCGCGCATCGAATTAACCCCCACCCCTCCCACCGGAGAATGAAATATTAATCGACCGACGGTAATTGTTGCACGGAGCTCCTCGGCTCCGTCGTGGTTGTCGCGTTTAAGCTCCGGCTGAATTTTGCATAAGAGCTTCTTTTCCCGATTCGCACGCGCCGCATCCTCGCAAATCGGCCCCGTGACTGACGCGCTGTTTTGCGCTAGCAAAGGTCGCGCGGAATTAGACGATTCGGCTAATTATTGCCGAACGAGAGACTCGAGTCGGTTTTCTGAATTGCTACTGCTTTTCCAGGCGGTGGGATTGTTTGGGAATTTCGCGGTATTGTGAAAGAGAGAATGGAAATTTGCTGGATTTCCTTGCTGGTGATTTACTGCGGTTTTCGTTGCCAGCTTTCATACGTGTAATGTGGACTTCATGCATTTCTTGTAAAAAGGAATAGGCAGATGCAGCGTGTAGAATAAATTATTGGTAGAGACACGTGTGAATGGAGAAGATAGAGTGATCGCTTTGGTGAATAAGAATGGTTGTGTAGATCAAGCTCAACAGTCAGCTGTGGGGATGGTAAAAAATATTGTTGATATATTAAAATAGGTAGGTAGAAATTAAAAGAGTATCAAGAATTTTGAAATTCGACAATGTCGATTATTTTCAACATATTACAATTATTACCAAGGATAATTTTGCTTAGCGTTTGTATCTTGCAATTGATACACAAACATTTCATTACTTTGGGAATAACTGCAATTTTGAAACTAGTCGAGCTTGGTAATATTGTAGAGGAAATTGTTTTCAATAAACCGTTATGGAATTCGTTGTGGTAAAACGATTGTTCGGAGATCCTTAAACACCAACGAAAAACTGATGTTCCTCCAAACGGCACGGAGCGTGATTCAAAATATATTTCCGCAGACCTCATCAGCCATTCCTATTTACCGTGGTTTTCGCACTACCCAGTAGGTTTCTTTGTTGACAGAGACAACTCGAACGCTTCGCCATCGAATCCAATATACTGAAACAACACATTCGCGAATATAAATAAGAATATTAATTTCATTTCATAGAATCATCTCGCCGCACTCCGCTGCCTTCTATTTAATTATTCAGGAAGACGTGTCGCGTATTTATAGCAGCTATTAGTTCGCGAAATATTCGATATTGCTGGGTGGCAGATTTTAATACAAGTTTTTAGATAACGAAGTATAGAGACGAATTTAATTTCCTCTAATGTTTATTCCGATAATAACGGATCTTCACTTTATAAGCATTTCATGTGATCTCTTTTTTCCTTCTCTCGAGGCTCCCGATTCGATAAAAAAAAAAAAGATCAGTGAAAGTAAGACCAGTTGTCCGGCGTCAGTTAATTGATCGATCGTCGTTCGTCGAGGGTTGTGCCGGTTAGTCGTAACAAATAAACAAGAGAACGAAACGAAACGCAGCGGGCCGGTAAGAAGGAAGGAATCGCGTGTGCATAGGCGACACGCAAGGTGCGCGGCGGCCTATGCACTCTGGGAGAAAGGTAAAAGGGGACACACACAAGATTAAGAGGGAAGACGGGGGAATGACAGAAAAGAAGCGGCACGTTGGCGAACGGGGGGGCACAAGGGGCAGGGAGGGGAACGGACGAAAGAAAGAGGAGAGTGGGAGGGGAAAGAGTTGTCGGCATCTGCAAAGTCGTCGGCGCCTTCTCTCTTTCTGCTCCGGTGGATAAGCATCGCGTTTGCATACGATCGCCATTTTGCGGGGAGCATAATTTAAATTTCGTTCCATTGTTTTGTCGCTCTTCTTACGCCCCTCCTGGCCCACACCCCCACAAACTGGAAGAGCTCCGTTGTCGCCGGCGAAAAGGGGGCCACCCTCGGCCCCACCCTCGTCACGCAACCCTCTCTGCAACACCCCGCGACGACTACTCTCCCCCTCCTCCCCCATCGAAACCCCCCCCTCGCACCCCGTTCGTTCCCTAGCCACCCCTACCGGGGCGGCCCGGTGCCCCGGCACAGGCGGCCATTTGCATGAAATTAGAATCAGAATTTTCTTGCTAGAAAATTAGCCTCTCGCCGCCCACCATCTCGACGCCGCTGCCTCTGCGAAAATTTTAATTAATTCGCGGAGAAGACCCTCGCGACGACGCGCGGGCCCCCGGACCTGGGAACCGACGGACGCCGATTAAACTATTTCTCGCTCCTTTATTGCTAAGTTTATGCTAAACATTTTACGATTTCTCTGCTGGGAGAAACAGAGTCGCTATCATTTTCATTGATTCTGTTCGAAATTATCTAGAATTAACTGATTATAATTTTATAAAAGCAGAATTTTTTATATGTTCAGCGTGTTGATTCGAACCGAAGCTATTTAATATGAATGTTACACATTCCTTTTGGACTGAAATGAAAAATTGTGTTCTTCCATTAACGCAAACGTGGACAGAAAATTAATATAAAGTTTGTGCTTCTATCAGGAAATCTGACTAACTACACGGCATCCGTAGGTTGAAATTAATGCACACGACTTTTATTTTGCAAAAGAAACCAGTCTGACGTGGAATTTATCTGAATGAAAAATCTTTCTATTACACGAGGCGGCTAAGTCCAGGTACTGAATCATTATCAAGTTGAAAGAAGCTAGATGTCTAGGGGTGTGTGCATTTTTTTTCCAGAAGCGGAGAGAACCTGTGAGTCACACTGTGACGCAAAGAAAGGCCAGCCGGACGATGCAGTTCTTGCTGTGGGGTTTATCGCGGGGGTGGTCCTGGTGCGGAAGGGTGACATGCTCGCGCGTCACGAGGATTCCGAAGAACGTGGAAGCGTCGCAGCGGAGGGATTAGTCGCGACGAAGAAGAACGATAGGTGGACGAGACGCGAAAGGAACTGGATGGTGCTGGCTCGGGTGTTGAGCGAAGGAGGGTGGTTGAAAAGGGAGAGGCCGACTAAGAGAGAAGAGCCGTGTATCAGGCCGTGGAGGAAGAGGAAGAGTAGGAAGAAGAAGCGAGAGGATGAAGAGGAAGAGGAGGAGGCGGAGGAGGCTGAGAGAACACTGGGGGTGAGAGAAGAAGGTGGCTCTTGGGCGGACGAGGCAAAAAGGGGGCCGCAGCATCCAGGAGCCTCGGCCGGGGCTCGTAAACACAGCGACAGAGTCTCTTGTTTTCTTATCTACGGCGGCAACAATGGGCCCCCAAGAAACAAAAGACGAAAGACGGGCTATTTATTTCGGTCCATTGTTTCGCCGTAGCGCGGAGTCAGGCTTGCTAGGTTGCTTGGCTTGTGGGGGAGAAGGAGAGAGAGAGATAGAGAGAGTGAGAGAGCGTAGTGAATGAGAGAAGAGAGAAGGGAACAGAACGCTAGCAGGGGGTGGCTAGGGGGTGGAAAACCGGGGGTGGCTACGGGAGGGGGGGAGGGATGGGTAATGTAGAGAGAAGAGCTACCTCGAGATGGCTGCAGAACCACACGCCATAAAGACTAAACGCTATGAAACGCTCCGCGGGTCCTCCTACCGTGCCCGTACATTGCCTCTCGCCGGAGCCAAGGGTCTATCGTACCTTTTGCGGAGATAACGAGCTTACGAGCTTAATACGACGATGAAATACTTACAGCTATAAGTATCGCGAGCTCGTGTAATTATGCCCGGTGCATCGTTTCAAATTAACAAATCCCATTTATAGAAAGTAGAATCGCGCTACCGGAGCGACCTACCTCTTTCCCTCTTTCTCGGTTTTCAGCTCTTTCTCTCGCCGTCCCTGTCTGTCTGCCTGTGATGCTTTGAAGAATTCAAAGGAGCGCCGACGTTCCAAAGCACCGCTTCTAACGGACCCACCTATTTGGAAACCCACCCGAGTTCCGGCTGGAAAAGATTGTTTGGGCCGCGTCTGGCGGATGCGATTCCAACCTTCCGCATGAATTTCGTCCGTCCGGATCGCCCGGGAAAATGGTTTCCTTCTTTTTGGACGTTTGGTAATTGTTTTGACCGCGGTCGACGTCGTCCTCCCGGATTCGCCCGAAAATCTGCTGCCTTGCTGTTCCCTGAAAATTTAGCACTGTGCTGCATTCGTTATTCGATTCTTTTATGCAATGGATGACACAACGTACATAACATACCTTCTCATACCTGTATAATTGATGTATCTGTATTTATGCACTTTTAAAACACATTTCTGGAGGTACTTTTTGTCTTGATCAAAATAGACCCGAACTCCGCCATTGAAGTATTAATACTACATTTGTAATTCTTTCTGAGGCAATTTTCACAACTGAATTCTACTTCCCACCGTACTTTACTTCATTAAATTCAAATCTCTTAGTACATCATATCGTTGCGAGGACATTTCAATTTTTATCGTGTTATATTATGTAATAATAACGAGTGGTGCAATAAGAATGATAGTTGTCAGCATTCGTAGATAACGTAACGTGAACGACGGTGGTTCGCTGGCTCGTCCACGCGTATAAGTTTCGATCGGTCTCCTTGACGGGCGACAATGGGAAAGAAAGAGGAACCGGTCCCTGGCAGGACATTGTTGCGACTTATTCATGGACGCGGTGGTATTGGGACCCGTGGCGGGCCTCGGGGCTCACCCCTTGGACAGTGGACATCGGCCAGTCCAGGTCCCGTTCGCCGGGGGAGCCTAATTTCGAAAACGGCAAACTGGTTTGTCCAGTTTCCGCCTTTATTCGCGGGGCGATGGGGTTGGCCGGCCGCGTATCGACGACTGGACCCAAAAAGAGAAGGTCCGCAACGGGCCACAGGGGGACAACCATTGCGACGGTCACTTTTTCGAGCGGGTCCAGTCTGCCGGTCGCCACTGGACATGCCGGACACTCGTTCCTAGCCTCGTCGACTCGCGATGTATCGATACCGATCGTTGTTCAGTGCTGCAAAGTTTTCACTCAACCATTACTCCGAGATATACGATAAGGAAGATTCTCGGAGGAACGAAGGCTCAAGACGAGGTTGTGCTCAAGAGGAAACACGAGAAGCAAGTTCGGGATCGGTACCATGAAGATTGCGATTGGATCAGAATTCATTTTTGAACCGTCCGTTCCGTGTTATGTACGGGTCGTTTGGATCTTGAAGGGAATTAGAAGGGTAGTATTTTTGTGATTAGAAATGTTATCATATTTTGTGATAAGCAAAGGATAAGTTAGACCAGGTGTACAATTCTTGCGGAAACGGGATCGCTTCTGGATGTGCAATTTATTTAGACCTTGAACTAAAATTAGATAGGGGTGGTTTCCTTGAATGGAAAGAATGTTATCCTCTTCTTTCGTAATTGGATGAAACTAAATCGAAGTAGATTGATAATATCCTCGTTATCAGGGCTGTTTCTTGATGCACAGTTTAATCGGACCCGTAAGAAAATTAAAAGGGGGTAGTTTCTGAATAGTTTCTAAATATTCTCATCGTTTGTGTTAGGACATATTTCACCCAGATCTGGTGATTTTTTTCATTTTTACAATTGCTTCTCAATGTACAATTTATTTGTGTGTTCGAGAGAAAATTAATATAACGGTGGTTTTTATTAAAAACAAGTTTTATCTGCTTCGAGCAGTTCGTTTCTGAGAGATTGTTCCTGCAACGGATAAGGGTGGAACGAGGATCGATATCTCGTAGCAGGAGTGACGAATAGTCCGTTTTCTTCAAGCAGTCCTACTTTCCTCGAAGAGCGCGGAGGGTAGTTTCATCAGGAGGTATTTTACCTCCCCAGTGCATTACGACTCAGTCTCGTTCGAAATTGTGCTCGAGACAAAGTACCTCTCCAGCATTGTGAAAGAACAGTTTCGAATGTCATACTTAAAAAATATTTCACAAGAACTCTCACCCCATATTCGAACGAAGACTTTCAACCCTTATCTACACGTGTCCAATATTGGTGTTTAATTTTTAAAAGAAGCAACACAAATTCTGTACAAATACATACAATTCACTTCTACATCCATGAGAGATCGACGCTTGAAAATCCACAAGCCAACCACTTTCAACCCCTACTTACAATTTCACTCTCGTATCTTATCCAACGTTGCTGTCTGTTTAAAAATAAGCATTGTCGTGATACAATCGCATAAATTCGAGATCAAGATCGATACCAGCAAGAAAAGACGGCAAACTCGTCTTCGGGGGTAGTCGAGGGTGTCGAGTAGGGGCTGCAGAAGGAATTCCTCGTCGCTTCATCCGGTCGTTACGTCACTTTTCACCCTTCTCCGCCGTCTGTCCCCGGGAATTCGGTGTAATTCAAATTCGGTTAATTCCGGTGATTTTTCAAAGTTTCATTAGACGGGGCGTGCGCGCGGGGAAGCAGATCGAGGGGAGGAGTGTGCAAGCGCGCGAGAGAGAGAGAAAGAGAGAGAGAGTGAACGAGATAGAAAGAGAAAGACAGAGAAGCCCCCGCGGGTGAAGTATGGCCTCATACTTTACTCTGCGGTCGGCGAAGGCGTCTTAGGCAACTGGAATCCTGGAATAACAGGACTCGCGAGCGCCCAGGACGAACGGGGGCTGGGAAAAGCGAGAGCCGGCGAACGGAATACAACGAGAGTGCAACGGAGCAAAGGATTGCCGAGCGAAGGGAAAAGGAGACTGGGCATGAACGAGATACGAAATTGAAGACGGCTCGATTTAGATTGGACGAATTTATATCGCCCAGCCAACCCTAAGTTGTACACCGAGGAACGCCGACAGGATCCATGGGACCGATGGCAAGCATCGATTCTTCTTCCTCTTCTTTCAAATCGTCCACCTTCTTCGTACACAATTTCCAGTTACTTGATAATGATATTTCACACTTATTAATCTAGTCAATTTAAACAACCGTCCCGTTTATTACATAACTTCTTCACAAACGCTTAACAATGAAGTTTCATATAAATTTCAATTTAGCATCTTCTCCTAGGAATTTTATTTTAACAGCCGCAGTCAAATCAGTTTTCTAGAAGCACTATCATTCGCTGGAATTGTTTATCGCAGCTCTATCGCGAACATGTCCGAAGTCGCCCTAAACCCAGTAAACTCACCATAACACTTTCTTACGTACTAAATGCTTGTTCGCAGAAATATTTACAGTGGTCGAACACAACAATCGCGGAAGCGTCATAATTTTCTGGAATCACTAGATCAGTTTATCGGTTGGTGGGAATCGTTTATCGCGAACGTGTCCCAAGTGGTAGGCCCCGGAACACCCTAAATCCGCGAGACGCTCAAGGTTCCCACGATCTCGATATCAAGGGAGTTACGAATTTCGTCAGAGTCGCCGAACTTCGAAGCACGTGGGTTCGGGATGGGGGTCAGGATGCGCGGGGGTGTGGAAAGGAGAGAAGAGAAAGGGGGGGGGGAGGGCAGAGAGAAAAGGGGGGAGAGATGCACGAGGCAGGTTGTGTTGTTGCTCGTTTGTAGGCCAACGCGCGATGATCGACGCGTGAAACGCGCGTCCACATGGCGCGGCATCTGGCCAGCCTCGATCGTGATTTTTTTCTTTTCAACCCGGCTCGCACATCGACTTGTCCCATTTCGAGCCGAAGGATCGCGTTCTTCCGTGGACTTCCGGTCCACTTAGCCGGCTCGTTGGGTCCCGTTCGTCACGTGTCGCGGCTCCCAGCGTTGAATAAGTCAGGAGAAGCGAACCGGGAGAGAAAGCGATTCTCCGCAATTTTCTCCGTTACGGAGCCCTCGAAGAGGGTGGCAACGTTCCTGAAGGGTGGATCCTCTCGCGTGCCACCCTCGCACGCTGCACCACCATTTTTGCCGGCAGTCACGGCAACGAAATTATTGGTGTTCGCTAGCCGGCCGGTGATTTTCTTCCACGCCGAGCGCCGAGACTCCTTTTTCCCCGTGAAATTGCTCCCCCTCCTCCTACCCCCGAACCCGCCATTATCTTCTCGACTTCATGGCCGAAAGGGAATCGGCGAGAACCGCTCTGTTGGTTTGTTATTTACCCCATAAGTCGCCCCGACGAGGCTGAGTTGATCTCGCCGAACGAAACGAGGAAATATTGTGGAATTTGATATTGGATATGGGTGTAAATAAATGTACACTGGTACCTTTTCTATAAGAACTAGTCTTTATTGCACGGCGCGGAAGGAAGCTCTTGGCTATGAGAGATCTTAGCTTCGACTGACTGTATGAAGAAAGAATCGTTGGAACCCCCTGAAAGGAAAAACCCGAGTCCCTTCGTATCTCGAAACTGTTTAGATTAGCCCCCCACAGTTCGGCTCTTGAAAGAAAATATACTTATGAGAAGGCTCCATCGATACTTCGTTTTGATTCATTTTTGTAACTAGTTGATAATCCAACATTTGATTAATACTCAGTATAAATGTTCGTCGTCTCAATGTCGATAGAAATGGTTTCTTCTAAAAGTTTGCGTGGTTTCAAACATTTCGAAAATCATAGAACATTTTTCTTCGTGACTAAATTCATCCTCGACTCGAAGAGTGGAGCTTCCCCTGTGCAACGAGCCCTTAAAAGTTGATGTATGAATTTTTTACTCGTTTTATGGAACGGAAACGAGGAACAAGTTCGGTCGTGTAAAACCCTCATGATGTACCTTACGTTATTATAAAGTTGGCGGTACACCTTTTATTTCGAAGCTCGGTAGAACGACCAAAAAATATCGTACATCAACTTTTGGGGGATCGTTATAAAGAGGAAAGCTGTAATTTTCGAATCTACGGTGGATTTAGTCCGAGAAACAAATTTTACAATGTTTTACAAGTCTTCAGTTTTTCAATTTCTATATCGTATAGAGATTATAAATATTTTTCAGAATTAGAGTATCGACAAAAGTAGTTTCGGAAGTCACTGCACGTAATTCTCTGTTTCAGAGACGTCGTGTAGGAAGTGTATCTTTTCATTATCCACAATCGATGTCTCATGCAAGAATAAAACTGTGTTATTTCTCCGTACACTTGTTGTTACATCATGATTTATGTTTTCTTGTGAATAACCAAGTGCGTGGGGATTGATGGGGATGTGTAAGTATATGTTATATGTTTCACTTTGTTGCCGGACTTTGTGTATACTTCTATATCATTTGTTGTCGACTGTTTCATCGAAATGACATGCATTGGTTTGTGCAATTTAGGTTCCGTAAACGAGCATATTATTGGATGCGCAATGCTGTAATTGTTTTACGTGAAATGTTGTACAGTTATGAATGTATCTCGGAGGTTATCAATTATTCTTCTTGCCTGTCTTCGAATTGTATGTGTGAAAGAACCTATGAAATGTGGAATTCATGTAAAAGTTGCATAATATGGTGAAAATTATCACAGTCTGCATATGCGTATCTTGGACAAGAGAATTTCCACGATTTTCGCATGTTAGCATTACCATAAAACCTTCAATCTATTCACTGAATAAATATCTTCTCAATGTTTTCCATTCTCTACTTTCTTCATCCAGGGACATTCACATTTAGTTGTTCCGCATCTCCATATTGATGTAACTTCCATTGAATACATAATTATCCTGGCTGAGTGACATCAATGTATAATTCTACATAATTTACCTTCATTTATCAGCGTGATTATTCATAATGATGCCACGTATGTTTACATTAATTCTCATTTATAAAAAGCCATTGCAGTAAACCCCGAATGCGAAACAATATTTTCTCACTCGTCTAGCCTACTCTTTCGTAACTGCAAAATAATGATATAATAAATAACACTTCGTAATGGACGACCCAACATACGTCGCCTTTTCTGCGATTTTTATTATAATATATACTTAAATACTTAAATAATTTATAGTTTCAATAATTGTAAAATAAAATATCAATTCGAATAACATTCTCAACTAAATAGGAAGGCAGGAGATGCTCCGAACGAGCTATCACGCCGATTTCTTCGCAAAGACGTGGTGCAACCCTTCGTAAGGGTAGCAGGGATGTCTCGTCTCACGACAACGACGACCCTTAGATTCTGTTAATCGAACCGGTTCCTTGTGGAAAGAATCTGCCGAAGGATGATCACCCTGGGCAGGAATCCTCTGACGAGGACGAGAGTCCTTGGTGAGTCGAGGGATGGTTTTAATGATTTTTGGGGGTTGCCAGGAAAGGCAGCGGCAACCTCTTGCTCGTTGTCGGCCGAAGGAGGGCGGCGGGGAATTTTTAAGCCCTTACTTTCACCGGGGAACCCTCTCCGCGAATTTTCTCGTTCTCTCTCGCCCTCTCAGTAGCTTTCACCCCCGTAAAACCGGGGGTGGTTTGTTTCGGGCCGGGTGTACGACGAGAGAAAGAGATACGACCAAGGGGAAAGAAAAGCTAGTAGAAACGCGAGGGTGGGTTTAGACGGCCCTGCGCGCGAAAGATGGCTGTGCAAAATGGAGGGATCTCTTTCTATTATGTCCTGGCCCCCCCTTCCCCCTCTCGCGCCTTCTCTCCTCGCCACGCTTCGAAGAACTCCCTTATCGATCTTCGAAAAAGCAACCAGGTCCGACGGAGAAAACCGCTCTCTCCATGGGACGGGCTCTTTGATCGTCGACTTGACGAACGATTCCACGCTCCATGGATTTTTTCATGGCGGCAACGCCATCGGCAGTCCCTGATCAATTGCCCATAGATCGCGCACGATCTTCTTTTGATCTTGGCTTGCTCTTTGTTATTAGACTGGTGCGAAAATAAAGTCGGTTTAAAGCGATTTCTTCGAAGCGGCGTTTCATCTCATTACTGGATTTTGTGTAACGTTGAAAACGTTACTGATTGCAGATTACGAAATCGATCTCTGACGAATAAATTAAATAAAATTCCGTTAAATAGAATCGTCAGTCTGATGAGTCTCGAAGATATACTTGTACATATCCTGCATATATGTATAATTTGCTTGATTTCAATTGATAAGTTTGTCACCTTTGAAATAAAATATTTGA
Source organism: Lasioglossum morio (assembly GCA_916610235.2). Lineage (NCBI taxonomy): Eukaryota > Metazoa > Arthropoda > Insecta > Hymenoptera > Halictidae > Lasioglossum > Lasioglossum morio. Next base: position 10,626,508 of record OU744333.1, read on the forward strand.
GACAATTATAGCAAAATGGTTCAGTGGTCCACGGGTAAATAATCGTGGTAGAAATAACATTTTAAAAAAAAGATGGCTAGCGGCGGACAGAGAAAAAGCGAGATGCCGAGAGAAAGAACTCGAAGCGTGGTAAAACAACGGCGTCGCTCGCGGAAGCGTGTTCGCATTGAAACGCGGAGGAAAACGCATTTCCTCCGAGAGTACGCGCTCTCGCGCGTCGGCGTCGGTGTCTTTTTCCAGCAGCGGCGTCGCGCGGCGTCATTGAACCGCGACGTCCGTTTTCGCCGCGGCGAAAAAAAGAGGACACGCTCTCTCGCGAAAAGTCTGTCTAGAGCCGCGGCGGCGAGACGATGACAACGCGCGCCACGGAAAACCGGCGCGGGGGCGTCCGATGAAAAGCGCGGCGGCTCCGCGATTTTCTCTCGTCCCTCTTTTCTCTCGTGGATGCAACGCCGGGTTTTCGCGAAGGGAAAAAGCACGTGGGCGGTGCAGGGGCGAGCGGGGGCCTCGCGGGGGAGTCGCCTTCATTAGTAAACTTTCGTTTAAAATTTCTGCCGTTTCCCGGCGGCCGGGGGTCGACGCCGAACAAAAACAAACGCCTCGCGCGTTCCGCGCTCCCCCGGTCCGAAACTCGATTTTAACTTTCGAGATATAATTAATTTTTCGAGACCACGCGCGCGCGAGCCCGCGGGAGGGGACTCGGCGTATCATCGCCGAGAAAAAGAGGTAAAGGAAAGGAGGGACTCGTTATTATCTCGAGATACGAAGCTGTTTCGCGCCGCCTCCTCCTCCTACCCCTACCGCACTCGAGGAGCCCACAGTTTTTCCCAGCTGAATTTTACGCGAGGCGAAGCCCAAAAATGCCGTCCAAGTCGTCTTTGAACCGTTTCCGGACCGGGCGGATCCTGAAATTAATTTTTGGATACATTTTAGACCCTTTTACCACCCCTTTCCGTCTGCGAGACGATTTTTCATTTTTCAGGGATTCTGATTTATTTCATTGGTTTGGGGAGCTGCTTCTTTATTAGAGTTTGTTGTTATGAACTCTTTCTCTCTTTTAATATTTGATGTCATACAATATTATATAATCGTTGTTTATTGATCTTGCGTGATGTAACATACGTTGTCGTTATTTCTTTGTGGATTACGCCGATAGAACATTCTCGTTGCACGACTCATCAGCGTGAAAAATTCAGTGAAATCGGGTTTGTTGGAAACGAAGGCTGAAGAATAATTCTCTGCGGCCCGGGATTTGGCTTATCATTTCTAGGAATCCTTTGAGAAACGATTCTTCGATCCCCGGGTTAGCTGGAAGCCGAGCAAACGTTTGCTCCCGGAAGATTATTTGTCGAGCAAAGTTCTCTGATCCCGTTGGATCGTTAAATATTGGCGGAATTTCTTCGCGTGCTCTTTTGCGGGGCCGCCATTTTATTCGGGCTTATCACGCTAGCCCGGGCCGGAACCGAAACCGTTTCGGAGCCGGTCAAAAATCGTTCTCTATTTCCGGACGCCGGAAGAAGATCGGTCGTTTCGAGGATCACGAGCGTCGGCTCCAGGAAATTCGATTATCGTCGCCCGGTGGCGGTGGTTCGTTACGGGGCGCGCTTCTTCGTCGTTTTCTTTTGCCGAGGCCGACTCCGCTTGTCAGCCATCGCGGTAAATTATTCACCGAGATGAAATAATGTTGAAGCGGTGCATGTTTAATGCGCCCACCGAGTCGACCACCGTCTCCACCAGCTTCTTCGATTCTCACCCCTATCGTTTCCCTCGCGTCTAGTTTCTCGTTGCTTTTCGCATCATTTCAGATTCTCTCGATTCCCACCCTGACAATTTTTAGGTACTTTTTCGTGGTTTAGGAAGGACACGCACGTCATGGTTAAATAAATCGTCTACTTTTATAAATGAAATTTGAAGTTTACTTTTTCTATTTAAATGGTCAAGTTTGTATTGCACACTGGGCTGAGTGTTACGAATAAATAGAATATTTATCCATATCAACAGGCACGGAATGAATAGTAGCGTAATAAAATTTCTAACAAAGTTGAACTCGTATTCAATATTTTCCCACAGGAACAACTGAAACGGTAATATTGAAAAACGAAATGTTCATTACTTTCGCTGTAGCACGCGCGCTTGTGAACATGATAAACGTACACAATCCGCAGTTTATTTGTAGAAATGGAAAGAAAGCATTCACCGGGAATGTGCGGTATTTTCATTGCAATATATTCCGGTATAAAAGGGCATATTTATTTAATAATTTCCCTGCTAATACCTTCCCGATTTCGGCTGCGGTGAAACGTTCACTGTAATTGATTGTTTTAAAGTTTTAGCTAGAAGATTGTTGAAAGTTTTAGCTAGAAGAATCACTTTCAAATCTTTTAGAATATCTTCCAGCATCAACGTTTCTTAATTACTCCTAATGAGACTATATCGTGAGTTAGACTTATGGGTTATGATCGAGGGTAGAAAAAAAACCGTTGAGAAAATCCCGCAGGGGTGTCGTAGCCGCCGATATAGTGGTCGGTAATTTTTCGTCGGCTGAAATCCGGTATATCCGAGATGCTCCGCTGGTTTCTCGTCGCGGAGCTTGTTATTCCTGGTTTATGGGTTCTCACGTCGTGCTGCAACGATGCCGGTGGTCGTAGGGGGTGGCTGGTACGCGCTGGATTCCGTTACTATTTATTTCATGGCACACGCCCTGCACGGGATCGCTTCGAGAATGAGACAACCACCGGCATACATTACCGGGGCCCTGGCAAAAAGCGGACGTACCGCCGTGGGCGACGGTTTTCGATTAAAAATACCGTGTCGGCACTTCGTTCGGCTCGTTTCGCCGCGGAAATGCCAGCTTATTTTTTGGGGGATGACTCTTTGTGCGAGCCTCGATGAATTCGGTCGCGAACATGCATGATTCCCCATTAAAATCCTGCGAGTAGCCGCGTCATATTCCCCGTCGGACACTCTGTATCGGGGGAAAAAAATATATACGAATTTATAAGCACGGTACAATTCATCTGAAAAAATTACACCGTTCTCCGAGTTCGTGTAAATTCATATATTAAACCCCGGAAATATTTTACTCGAAAGCCAAACATTTCCACCGACATAGAATATTTTCATTGAAATATAAATCGCAATTTGTGGAAAAAAGCACAGAGGATTGAAGAACAGATTTTAAAAGCAACCCCTGCGTGGCGGAAGGGAATTTGCGCGCGGGCGCGCGCTCGTGCGAGGTGGTCGGGGGTGGGTCTTGTGTTCCGGTCGGTCCGATCCGCAATTTTCCGCGAGTTTTTCCGGTGGCGGTGGCGGGAAAGCCGACTTCGCGGTTAGACGCGGCGGCTATTAGCGCACAAAGGCGGCACGGGCACAATGCGAAACGAGAAAACGATGAACGGAAACGGGAGGAGCGTGTAAGCGGCGCGGAAAGAGCGGAAGAAAGGAGAGGAACGAGCTAGCGAGCTGGGCGAGGCAGGGCGAGGCGAAGGCGAGGATGCACGCGGGCGGGCGCGCGCGAGCGAGCTTTCTGCGGGCCTCCGCATTAAAACGAGAGGCGAATTCGAGTCTGGCAAAGTTTTAAATGATTTTCGCCGAAGTTGCCTCGCGAGTTGGTTTATTAGGAAAAGTCAATTTGCCCAGAGAGCCGGGCGAACCGGGCGCCGCTGGAACGGAGAAAGAGAGAAAAGGGGGCGGGGAACGGGCGACTCCGACGAGCTGCAACTCGGAAAAGTCCTGCAAAATTACGACGTTGCCTTTCTCCTTTCCCGTTCCCCGTCCCTTCGAGGGATTGGTCACGAGAAGGGCCCCGTTTCAACCAATTCCTCCAGAGGAATTCGCTGGGTCTTTTTCTAGAAGTGCTTCGGCAGATTGAAATGTCCTGGGTCTCGTGACTCGTCAATGGAAGACGATGTTCCACCCCCAGAAGTGATCAGTGCTGTTTTCAACCCTTTCATTCCTCTCCGGAAAATTTCACACCGTCTCATGACCAAAGTACCCACCTACCAATCACCATTGTTTCAAATCCTCTTTCAGATTTCAACTTTCTCTTTCGATTTCTAAAAAGAATTTAGCAACACAATTGCTTCTTTCGTGATTCTGAAATAATTTGTTTATCTTCAGAAATAATAATTCATTATTTCGATGTAAACTTGTGCAGTAGATTGGCTTGAGTGGTATCAATGAATGGAAGTTTGATGTGTTCACATCAACGCCGTAGAAGAGCGCACAGAAAAGATTCTCTGGCCTCCTGGAGTGAAACCACCCCTAACAATCCACGAATCCTCTCGCCCCGGTCTTCCTGCTAATCTACTCGTTTAAAGTCCTCGCGGAGTCTCAAAGAATCTGGGCCACCGGTCAATATTTACTCGTGATTAAAAAGTAACAACCCCCGGTGGCGTGGGGGGTGAGTAAAGTTTGCCCCGGTTATTAAAGGCCAGCAGCCGGGGCAAGTTTTTCGAGTCGCCCGGATTGAAACGACCGCGTAATTGCCGGCCGTCCTCTCTCCTTTTTTTTTATCCTTTTTTTCCACCCCCTCTTGGTTTACACCCGTGTGTATCATCCTCTATGCCCAACCCCCGGCGGAGTTTGCGTTAACCTGCGGGGGCGGTCAAATTGACTCGGACTTTCTAGCTCCGGCCCGGTAAGTGCGGGCCGAGTTTACGGAGGGAAAAGTGGTTGAAACCACTTTTTCCGACGACGAACGGGGTAGCTTGGTTCGGGGGTGTGTTGAGGGCCAGGGTGGTTGTTTACGCTGTAGACACACGACTCCTCCTGTCGGCAGGTGCGCGTTTACCCGCCGCTGATGCCTCGTCAAATATAAAACGACTCCGCTTAAAAAGCCCCGTATATCGTACCCCACTTTGGGACCCGGTACGGGCAAAGTGGACTGCGAAATTTGTCTGTGCACCTAAAGCCGGGCGATATTTTCCGAGCTCCTTTAGCTCGGCGAACACCGCTGGGTCCTCCGGAAAAGGAATATTCCTTTAGGACGCCCTCGGAGCTGTCGGACTCGTTTGCGATCACTTCTGGAATCAAAGATATTTTGTTGAGCCGTTCACTGGCCATATTGATTAACATCCATGCTGTAATTTTGCAACATATTACTGCAATTTTTTAAATAAATTTAAATGAAGGGTAGGACAAATTTTTTAATATTCTGAAAAACCCTAAATCAACGGTCAGAAACAGCAATATGTAAAAAGATCATAAAGAGAAGTAGAACATAAATGTGAGAAGTTGCAAAATACCCCTGTTCCAAGAATCGAAGACTAGAAACAAAAATGTAGAATTCTTAATAAATGGAAAATCGATAATCAGAAAGATTATACTCGAGGAAGGTCGTTCGTCTAAAAAATCAGAAATGAGAGAAAGACGAAGAAGGGATGGATGTAATGTAAGTCGTCGGGGTTGTAAAACATGCCTGGTCGAAGGAAGGCGTTTCGGTGGGGTAGGAGCAGGTCGAGCGCAAGTGACGGAGATCGCGAGCCCTCGTTCGTAAAAGGCACAGGCTGACGCTGGGACGAAGAGGGAAGACCGTGGAAGGAGAGAAGAGAGAAGTCCAGGAGCGGGTCCACCAGGCTTTTGCTCCTCCGTGAGGGTGGCTCCTCTGAATCAATAAGAACTGTTTCCCCCGCGGATGCCCCCCGTCGGTCGCTCCGCTCGTTCGTTCGTTCGTTCGCGGCACCCCCACAGGCCGACCTACCACCTTCAGCTCTGCTCCTCAGTTTTCTCCCCTTTTTCCTTTTATTACCGTGAGGAGTAAGGTGGCTCTGGTGGGTGGCTCGGCCCCGGAGGCACGAGCGGCCATCTTTATTTCTCTCCTACCCTCCGCCTCGACCCTCTCCTCCTCCTACGACCTCTCCTTTCGTCTCCTCCATCTCCTCCGGGCTAGGTCCTACGACCTCCATCCGTCTTGCCTCGCCGAGCTCTCCACCCTCTCTACCCTCCACCCCCTTCTCTCTTTCCTCCTTACTCTGTCTCTTTCTCTCTCTCTCCGCAGCTCTGTATTACCGTACTCACCCCCTGCAGTCCTCTCTCGCCCTTCCAGCTGCACTCGGAAACTCGACCTTTAGGAAACCAGCACCCTACCAACCCTCTCTCTTTCCACCTCTTCTTATTCTTACCACGCCAACCCTCCATGCCACTTCTTCTTCTTCTTTCCTTTTCCTCCTGTGTTTGATATTTCAACGGCTTCAGCGCGAAACTTCCTCGGAGGAGGTGGAGGAGGAACAGCAGGAGAGGTGGAACACGGCGTTCTCTATAGGCGAGCAATCGTTGACCCTCTCGAAGACGATCGACCACTTTTCAACCCTTAGCGACGCGACCGGTCGAGCGCGAGAGGATTGGGAGGAGCTGCAGACGGCGTGGATCGCAGCCAGAACCCCTGCGAGCGGATTTTTGATGGACGAGTCGTGTTTGCTTTCTAGGATAAATGTACCTTCGTGTATTTTAATGGAAACGATTTTTAGGGCGGTTTTGCTTTCGTTTTTTTTTCCAAAAGAGCGATCGGACTGGATCGTGTAGGTTAGCGATGCTAGACGATCAGGTGTTTTTCTGAATAAATAGAAAATTTATTCCACTTCTTGTTGGATCTTCCGGGAAGTTGCTGAAGTCTTCCACATCCAGGAATCATGACAAGACAGTCAATTAACCCCTCGCTTCTCATAGTTCATCGTAGGTTCGAAGGAGTGTCTACTGAACGGAACGTGAACTTTGATGAAGGTTCGATAAATTTGTTTCATTTGAGTTCTGAATAAAAGGGTAGTTCTTGAGATATTGATTTAAGGAACTGTCGTTTTCAACGACAGGGAACAATGATTATTTTCATGCTCGAACTAAACGGATAAAATTCTCCGACAACGATTTATCACAGAAAAATAGTCTGGCAGCCACATTAATATGTAATGGACAAATTAAGACGTCTCCCTCTTGATGGTCATCCATAATGGTCATGAACAGAGGGATGACGTTATCCTTTAGCAAACCTAGAAAGATCGAGGACGGAAAGTAGGAGGGAACATCAAAACCGAGAACGTGAAAGAATTTAAGTGATTCCTCAGAGTGGGATAGAGTCATCGCACGGCTAATCAATGATCGATCACCGGTCGATCCAAGATAAAATCGCCGCAGAGGGTCAAGATCCTCGAGGACGTACCACAGGTGTCCGCGCGGCCAGAACGAGAACGGGAGGATGTGGTGGCGGTTACCGATGGCGGCGGAAAGGGAGAAAGAGGGATCGAAAGAGAGAAAACTAGCATGAGAGAAAGAGAGAGAGAGAGTGAAAAGGAGAGGAGAGAGAGCGTGGGCGTAGGGCTGGGGAGTGTTGGAGACAGTTGCCGCGGTGTTGCCGGATCAATTTCGGTGGACCGCAGACACAAACTGTTTCAGTGGACTCAATCGAGCGGTTCTATCTCCGACTCCTTTCCTGCCGCTTCTCTCTCTTCGTCTTCCTTTCCCGTTCCATCCCCGCAACACCAACCCCCACACCCGATCCCCGCCCTGTTCTTTCCCGCCGCTGGACCAATCTGCGCGTTTCAATCGGCCGGAAATGTTTTCAGAGCTGGCTATTTTCTGCTGTCGCGGTTCCCTTGCTCTTGAACCGACCGTTTCCACTTGCACGATCGAAGAAGTCGAGAGATTGGCTGCCGATTCTATTGGCTACTTTGCCGCCCTCTCCCTTTGCTACCCGGGATACACATTTTTATCACCATCGCCGTAACCATTATTAGTACACTGAAAATAATCAAACAAAATTTGTCTGTATCAGAAATGATCTAGTTCATTCTTGAAACCAATGGAATATAAATAATAATCCCAGAAAACGAAAAAGAATTGTAATGAACACACAGAAAAATCTGTTCGAATTTTTTTGTTCCGGCAAAATCATTATGAAACAGCCTAATCAAATTCCGCAGACTGGTTGCGAGAGGGGTTGCAAGATTCCCGCTCCGGAGCCAGTCATCTCGATCACTATTACATACCGAGCAGATCGTATAGATCGCTGGTGCTCCATGGGAACGTCACGGAGGCAAAAATCTGTTCGTTGTCCGGAAGGGTTGCTCCGATGCGTTGCAATTAGAGGTGCTTTTCTTGGAACGTCGATTATCTTCGCAGCGGATTCGAGGGTGGATAGGTATAAGGGGTTGGATTACTTTCTTACTAATTGCAAAATCGATAAGAGAGACGAAGCGGGGTCGAAGAAGATGGCTCTGCCGAAAACCGAGCAGACACGGTGCAAGAGCCTGTGAAAAAATTCGGCCGTGGAAAAACTTGAAGGTGCTTAATTAAAAAAACGTAGGGGATATTAGGCGACGCGTCGCCACCCCCTATTTGTGACAGTCCACGAGACGCGTGTGTGTAGGTGTGTGTGTGTGTGTGCTGGTGCAAAAGCGGTCTCTGTTTGCTCTCGAAATAAAGGACGGTTGATTACCCTGAGTTTCGCTTGGCTGCCTTCCTGGGACCTGCTCCTAACGACACGTGTTTCTTACGACTTGGACAGCCCCGTCTGACCGAAAGACACGCCATCGCCTAATTTGAATCCTTAATCTTCTGCATACTCAGTGGTGTCATTCGTAATCAGCCACGTTGACAATCTAAAAATGTTTTCCGAAATTTTTAAGAGAATAAAATGTATGAAAAAAATCCGGGTTTTTATCATGATAATGACATAGAAATTTCAATGACCGTAACGAAACACACAACCGAGATAGTAACAATCCGCGATTCAATTACCACCGGTTCGCCTTGACCTAGCGAGTCATCCATCCGAAACAGGCTCCGTTTAATATTCATCCATCATCCATCGTTTCACGGGAGGAGGGAGAACGAAGCCTATTGGATTATCGGTCCCGTTGGAAGTCGTGAGGGGGTTGGTCGGGGGTTGGTTCCTCACGGAAACGGCACACAAAAGAGAAAGAGAGAGAGAGAGAGAGAGAGCGTAGGGGGTGGCTTGGGCAGAGAGTAAGCGGGACGAAAAGAGGAAGGGGGTTGGTGTTAAGAACAGAAGACAGAACCGGTAGACACTTCGCGAGGAAGACGGGCTGCGAGGGGTGTGGGTCTTGGGCTCACGAAATTCCAATTAAAATTTTCTTCTCTAAAAACAGAAGACACCGGAGGATGAATAGATAAAACGAAGCTGAGGGGGTGGCTGGGAGGTGGAGAGCGTTCGAGCCGGTTGCTGCGAGGGTGGCTCGCCTCGGAAGGGGTACCTTGTGGAGAAGTAGTTGTTCCGCGAGGGGCGGCTGAACGTAATTAAAGAAGGGGGCGTAGCACACAGTCTTGCAAGCCCCTTGCACACTTATTCCAGATACGGAAAATATAGGGCGGGTAAGCTTCTTGGGACGAGGGGGTATTATACCTGCGAGAGAGAAAGAGAGAGAGAGAACAAGGGGACTGGAGGGTGGGCTGGGGGTAGCGAAAGACTTCGTTGTTTCCAGGACATTTTACTCTGTTTCCTCCGGCTGGCGCCTGCTGTCGGCCTCTCAAAGGACGAATTCGAGTTCCCTACCTATTCCTCCAACCACCCACCTCCCAACGACCACCCAACCCCACCCCTTTCTTCTTCGCGCCCTCTTCCCTTTCACCTTCTTCCTTCCTTTCGAGAACGCTCGGCAACTACCCCCCCAGAAACTCACCCCCCGCCACCGCCTTCACCGACCTGCCCGCCTCGACGATCTCACTCTTGAGAATTTTCCTTATATAGATTTTCATAAGTTTCCTTACTTCCGTATCAGGGCCCTCCTCCGAGGAGCAAGCGAAGGAATAACACGGTGAATAATTTTACGGCGCTCGCTTACGACTGAAAGGGTAACTAATATTCCTCTCTTACCGGGAAGGGAACCGGGGGAACGAGGGGGACGAGTTTCGCCTTCGATCGACCCGACCGGGCCCCGTTTATTTCGCACGCGGAAAGAACCGCCGAATCCTGCAGGCAAATGTCCACCGCCTCGCATCATGCTCCCAGAATTTCCGGGGAAATTTTTCATCGTCGTACACACGAAACATCTACCTTGTTTATTTAAATCGAAATGACGTAGGTCGTGGCCGTGGGATGACCTGATTGTTTCAATTGCGGGAGCTTGATTAAGATTTCGATTAACTCTTCTTCCGACACGTCCGCGCTCCGGATTTTGACGAATAGAGTGAAATTGGAGAGCATGCAACATTTCCATCGATTATCACTCGCGTAAAAATGAGATTGGATGCTTCCGGCAGACGATCCTTCAGAGTATCTATCCGCTGAGTTCGAGATAACGACCCATTTCGCGAGATGATATTAAGTAGGATTTTGATTCGTGTCTTCTCGAGGTCGAGATGTTAGTTTTTAGGAAAATTCGACTGCGACACGAATGGAACGTTAATGATGTTCGTTCGTGGCAGGGATGGCGGAACACCTGGAAATTGCATGGGAACCTCCTCGCGTCCTCGGCACAGTGAAACGGCGGTGGCCACATGCGAGAGCAAGTACACAGTTATTTGATTTGTGGCGACACGTTTGGAACGGTGACCGGTGCCGAAGACATTGACCTACATCAAACACGTGACATCGCACACGTGTACATCCGCGCCACACGCGGGGTTTACGGAACCCGGTAACCCAAAATTCAAGATCAAATGCGCTCATCTTACCCGGCGGATTAGCATGCATTCTTGAACAGCGTTCTACACTCGACTTTACACGTTTCACGCCACTGACGAAACACGATGGCGTTTACCTCGCGACATTATTCCCTATACTTTTCACAATATTTCTATAAAGTTCATCACTATATAACATTGTCTAGATTTTTCGAGATGTCTACTTCACAACATTTCACAATTCATTATAGAATTCAATTTTTCACATATCTCAAAATTGACCACGTACAATTTAAAGCAGTCGACGTTAAATAACTTCCTACAAAAGTATCTGCATGACGTGTGCAATTGTAAAACCCAAAATTATAAATGAGTCATTGCGACCCATCTGTTACTTCTGGCATCAAAAACGATGGTTCGCTTTCAGGTTAAATTGACCAGAACGGTGCTTAAGGGCGAAAAGGACTCGTCAGCCTGCGATCCTAATTGCCATTGCTAATGAAAAACTCCTATATTATCTTCTCGAATCTACTATCAAATCTTCAACAGTGAAAAAATCACAGGAAACTGGTAATTTACCATCTATCAAAGAATCACAAGTATTAAAAGTCTTCTTGAAAATGTCATTAAGTTTTGCTACGAAGTCATTAAAAAATCGTTACTCAAAAAGATTATTAACAAAAGAAGCATCTAGATGGCCAACCCCGAAAACCCGTGGCTCCCAGGTGTGTTCCGAGTGCGCACAATAGAACGCAGTGTCGTTGCACCGGTCGGCGGGGTCCCGCTATGAGTTTTTCCGAATAATGCTGGGCGGTATTCAGCCGGTGCATTCTCGGGGATGCAAGGACGTGCATCGCGGGGGTTGTTCGTCGGTGTGAGGATATCGTAGTGAACGTTGTTGCGTCTGGACGACCGTCGTGGTTCGGGTCGAGCGTGTGTCACAATATCGGGGAAGTTGGGTGTCGGGTCCAGGTCGGACAAAAGCTTGGGGGCAGGGGCCATCCAATTAGCACGTAGCGCTCGCGTAGCCTTAGAGCGAGCACCGCGACGCCGGAGCGTCCTCTCCGCCGTCGAACGGCTCTAAGACGCCTTTTCTCTGGCCGAGGATCGATAGGCGTGTGTGTGCGTGAGCGTGCGTCTCCCTCTGTGTGTGTATACGGACCGGTGGAGCCGGCTCCGCTGTTTGTATGGGTGCATAAGCGAAGAACGGCTGGTAATGCGGGGGCAGGGACGTTCGGCGAGGTGAGGCGGGGGGTAGGTGGAGGTGGGTGATGAGAAAGAGAAGAACCGTAGAGACGACGGGCGAAAGAGGGTGGAAAGAGTGAGAGCCGGCTAGCAAGGGCGAACGGAGGAAGAGCTAGCTGAACGGAGACGGATAGCGGGGCCAGGAGAGAAAGAGGAAGAGAGAAGGAGAGAGGGTGGCCGAGGGTGGCCGGTCCAAGAGAGAACGAGACGGAGCTTGGTCCGCCCCTCGGAGCTTGATATTTAAATCTCCCCTTTTCTAATTTCTCCCCTCCCGCCCCGAAGCCCGCCTCTGGTGCTCCGTTCCGCTTGCCCACCCTCTTTCATCCACCCCACACCCTAGAGCTACCCACCACCCACCCACTCCCCATTTCCAAGCGGCTCCGCCAGCACCGGCCGCCATCATGAAAATATTAAGAACTCGGGAAAATGGCTGCCCCCACTCGCAGCCAGCTAAGGAAAAGCTTCTCCCTCTGCCTCTCTCGTGCTCACTCTCTCTCTCTCTCTCTCTGTCTCTCTCCCTTTTCTCCATCTTTCACCGTCTCTTTCCGTCCGTGCCTCTGCCTCTCTTTCTCTTTCTGTCTCTCACCCCCCGCCCAACCATCTCCGACCCCCTTTATCCACACTTTCTTCTTGCTCCAGCCTTCTGTCTCCCAGCGTCTCGGCCTCTGTCTTTCGCCGACACCGGCAACTTCGTTCTTGCACACCTTCGGAGTTACACGGACACCACCGCTGGGCACACAGGTCTTGATACTGCCACCGAGGAAGGGCGGCGAGGGTGGACGGGTACGGTGCGCCTCCGCGAAGGGGCTGCAGCCCAGACTTTCCGGGCAGAAACTCGTTTTCTCGCCGGCAAGTTGCTTCAACCACCCACACCCCACCTCCCCCACCCCCGAATCTCGTCGTGCCGAGGTTCTTCCGGTTCTTCCGCTTCTTCTTCGAGACTTCGTCGTCTTTCGAGCACTCCGGGGCCACCCCCGAGCGTCCAATTTCGTCTATCCAGTTTGCTGCAGGCTCACTACCAAAGCGACGCCCCCGAGACGCCTTCTTTCGCCAGCCTGCGATAAGCTTTTCGCAGAAATTGAACCTGCTTTCGGTTCATTACAGTTCTTTCGAAAACAGTCGAAGAGGATCGACGAAATTACAAACCTGTAACGAGCATATGAATTCTCGAATTTTACAAACGCGTAAGTAACGAATAAAAAATTCGTGTTTCCTTAATCATCGTCTCTCAAAATTCTTTTGTATTTCCACAAATAGTTCTTCAGTTTGCAAAGAAGAATAAGCAATGGGAAAATTAACTCTTGCTGCACAGAGTCGTGGCTTGAAAGTATTTTTAAAAAGCACATGTTAAAAATTCGAAGTATCTTTGATGAATTCTTTCGTGCCGAGAGAAATGATAAAACAAGGTGTTGACGTGGAGGCTGTCGGAGGGTCCGAGAGCTTAGGAATCGAGAATTAATTAGCGCCGGTCGAGCGGACAGCCGGCGGTCACTGTCAAAATAAAAATCGATAGGGAGAAAGTGAGCCCGTACGAAACAAATCGCCAGGGAGAGACAGACGGGAGCGACAGTAACGGGTTTCTCGACTTTCACCAGAAGGCAAACGCGCGGCTAGCGTGGTTCGGATGAATGGGGTATGAGTTTGTCCCACATTCGGCTTCCTCCGTGCTCCTGGTTTCCGGCCGCATGGGGCTGCGTATGTGTGTCTGTATGTGCTCGTATACGTACTATCTATGTATAGTATATGTATACATACGCGTCGGGGTATGTGCGTGCACGCGTGCGTTACCTCGTCTCCGGATTACTCTACGGCAAAGAGCTCTGGTGCACGTGGCCTGGCCTCGGTGTGCGTGACTGTGTGTACGCTGCTCCGAGATTAACGAAAGCAATCGAATTAGCAGCGTCCTCGGAGGACGATGAGGGTAAAAAGTGATACGGTGAACACGGACCTCTTTTATACACATGGTCTCGTGCAAAAGTTGTTCTTTATACCCGCCGGATTTTTCTTTTTAAGATAACTCATCTTGTTAGGGTTCCACTTTTTTAATTATTGCTTCAGTCCAGTTACAGTCACTGGTAGTTTAGTTGTTTTTTAGTTTAATGGACAGGTCCATTAGTATTTCCAGAGTAGGTACGATCAATTAGAAACAGTGATGACTGAATGAAAGAATTTATTTTTTAGATTCTCCTTTAGATTGATTTTTGGGGATGATAAAGTTACCCGTTCATTGAGACTCGCTTACAAACATCAGTCACTTACCAAATGAAATTTCCATATGTTCCGAGGTTTGTGAAAACAAATTTCTGTCAATAATTGCCAGTGCAACCACGTCATCTTGAATTCGAGGGTGTAAAAAGGTGTTGGGGTTCTTATTGAGCGATTTAGCAGGTGGCGCGGGTTCCATCGCCATTTAATCCAGTTCGGCTAAGACCGCTCGGATTACCGGAGCGATTCGCGGAGTAAAGAATCTACTCGTTAGGGCGGTCCAATCTCTTAGAAATCCGCAGCCGATCCCTTTCAGCCGGCAGCGTGCCCGGGTAATACGTCTTCGTCAACGACGCCATCTTGGCCAGCGTGAGCCGGCGGGGGGGGAGGGTGAGGGGAAGGGAGGACGCGGGGGTGGAATAGGAGACGGGGGCGGCGGTAGCTGGGAGCGATTAAGAAAATGAAGATAGATACTGCAGGATAAAGGAGCCCGGAGGAAGGCAGCCGTGACGACGGTGATGAGGAGAGAAGACTGTGGAACGGCTCGGCGATGGCGATGGCCCGGCGACGATCAGCAAGAAATAGCTCAGAAGAGGACCTGATCGCGCGGAAGATTTCCAACACGCCGGTGTGTAATCGCGCGGCACCGCCGCGATCAATTCCGTCCCTTCTTCGTGGCAAGATTCTACAGACGATCACCTGCCAGCTGGATCCGAACGACACTTAACCAGACGAATGGCTGATATTTATTTAGACAGCGTATCGATTCTAACTCCGCATGCCTCTGGGGTTGCTCGGATCGGAGTTAAAGTCGTTTTCCAGGGGTTGGTCTCCTCTGATAAGGGTTAAAAGTTATTTGTAAGCGGCCGGGTCGCGAGATAAGCTGTGAAAGATATTTTTGGAGGGTCGCTCCTTGGGATGAGGAACACGGGATGCCTTTAAGGGGTGGCTGCTCAGGGACACAGGTGATCATACTTTTTAGAATGATGTTTGAGAATTAACCCCTTGCCTTACGATTAATTCTTTCGAACGCTCTAAATCGATGGAAAATAAAATTGTTCGGGGGTGGCTTGCCAAAGTGAGGTATTATATTTTGCAGAACAATTTTGTGGAACAGAGATTAAGAGTAGTTTTTAGTGGGTAGGTTACTGTTACAAACAATAGAAGACATTTTTATAAGGTTGTCGCGTGGAACCAGAATTGAAAGTTATTTTTAAGAGGTGGTTTGTGAGATGCAATGTGGTTAGAAGAGATGCAGCTCTTGTAGAATAACTTTCGGAGAATACTTTCACTAAATAAGACATGGGAATTATTTTTGGATAGAGAAATTTTGGTAAATTATTCTAGGAGATGGTTTCAGAAAATAAAATGTCAGAATTAATTTTAGGGGGTAATTTTATTAGATAATGAATAAAAATTATTATTAGAGGGCAGTTATGAAGGATGCGAGATAGGAGTCATTCTTAGAGAATGATCTCCAAGAATAAAATATAAAAATTATTTTTAACTGGCAGTTTGACAAGAGGTGGCGGTTTTAAACAAGATGAGAAGGTGAAGTTACTTTTAGAGTCTGATTTCTAGAAATATAAGAATAGTGGTAATATTTGTATGAGAAGTAAAAATAATTTTTTGGCCGAGGTTTCAAATAAGATGTGAAGCAATTTCTCAAGAGGTATTTCGAAGGAATAAAAATACTGTTCCTATGAAAAATATTAAGAAAAAGTAAACCCATTTTTTGCAGTCTTGAAAGCAATCATTGGCCAATTGCTCGAACAGTTAGAAAATACTAAAACAGTTAAGTTCAAGCGACCCACAAACATGCTTCCGTAGAGAGCGAATCGTCGATAGTTCTTACATGTTTGTACTTCAGGTAGAAACGCAAAGAGCATGTAATTCTCAAGCGAGACACGCTCGAGGAACTGCATTAAGACGCAGTCAGCTTTGTGAAGTTAACTCTGTAGTCTAATGTTTAGCATACACGAAGTTATGTTGGTGGTCTCAACGTCATTCCTTCGTTCCATTTGTACGTTGCCCTTCGATCTCTCCAAGCTGACCCCACAATCAATCGATGCTCGTTTTAATCACTTCGAAATGCACGTGATAATTAAAATCTGCGAATCATCCATTGATTGGATATTAAATTATTGTCTTCAGGCATTCAATATTGGGATAAACATTCAATTACCAATGTAGCGTCTACGAATTCTTTTATCTTGACTTTCACTTTTCATTTTACATTACAAAACCATTCTTGAAACCCTTCATTACGTTTCGCACTCCCCAGGAAAAATTCAAATCGACAAAACCACCCCTAGAGACCTTCACAACGTGCTGTACACCCTCAGAAAAATCCCAAATCACCAGACATCCCCTAAGAAAGGTCTACGAGGCGTTCTCCCGCATTGAGACATTTGAATATCATCCAGACCCACTCCCAGGCCTCCGCCACCCCCGAGGGCATGATTCACTGATCCCTGGAGACTCGGCATAAATAAAAACCAATTAACCAGCGGCGATTGATCCGGACAGGTTTCGTCGACTAGACTCGCTCGACGAAGAAACTCGGTTCGAGTTCGCCGAGGAAATATGGTCGGCTTGCAATTCATCTTTTTATGGGGCACTTAAGTGGGGTAACCATGGCGACGGGCCCTGCTATCAGGGGCAATCGTAAAATTAAGTAATGAGATGATAAGAAAATATCATCTTGCGTCCCCCGTTCTCCACCCTGCTTTTCCTCTTAACCGTCCAACTTGGTCCACCCCCCTCGTTCTCGTTCTCAACCCCCCTCTGTCGACCAGTTGCTCCCTCTTTCTCCTATTTTCCGTGTCGGAGCAGCCTTCGGGCGGTTAGCAGAGAGATGCTAGGCGCACTCGTAGACTGGCAAAGTGGTTCGAGCTCTCTAAGGGAGCGGGGGCGGCTAAGGGGGGGAGGGCGAGACGGCCGCCTGGGGGCGGAAGGGCAGGGGCAAAAATGGATAAAGTTTCGACCAATCCTCTACGAGCCTAGACATCGGGGCACGCCGGAGAATTTTCAGATAAACGAGGCCATTTTCTTCGGAATTACACCGCCCGCCATCATCGACCGAGCTCTGCCGGGGGGCGGCGATCATTTTTTACGAGCCCCCTCGCATGATGTCCGGGACCCTCGAACGCGCGCGTCCACCTGCTTCCTTGCATTAAGGTTAATTGTTGCTTATGGGACACTGTAATGCGGTTACGTCTCTCCAGATTCTTGTTGATGGAAAATTGATGGGGTGCGCCGACGATGTTCATGGTTCGCGGAATGCCGAAATGCTGCAATTTTTTCTTTGCGAGTGCTGCTAGCCGTTTCAGAGAGGACGAGGGTTTTGCTGGATCTTTATGGTGGTTTCTGTGAACGTTCTTAGTCGATTCATTTTTGTAAGAGCGATTCTCTTGCAAACCATAATGGATCTCTTCATCGATGTCAATCAAAAATTCATTTTTTCGTTTTTGAAGTTCCGCAAGGTCACTCATATAATTGAAGCAACAAAAATCAATATCTTCAAAATTCGCATTCACTGTACAAACCATCATAAATCTTTTCTACTCCCATTACTGGCGGGTTCACGCCTTTAAAAGAAACCAAGAAATTTGATAATTTTCCATTACAACGTAGCAACAGTAACCGGACCCATCGGATATTTATGGAAACCATCCCCAGAGAGTGTCGCGTAGAGTTCAGCTGGTATTAAAATATAATTTCTCTGTCCGTTCGTAAACGGAACACGAGAACGAACGCGTATCCATACTGATTTCAATAAATGGGTCGTCTCGTATCCTGTCCCCTCCGGTCGGTGGTAAAGAGTGGGAAGAGTGCGGGCCGGCTGCATTATCACCGCTAACGTTCGACATTAATGTTTTTGTCGGCGGTTTGCGGCCGGGGTAGTAAACAAGTGATACACCCTCTTAACCCACCCCTCGTGTGCGTTCAGACGGGGATGCAGTTCACCCCTCTAGCATCCCTCCCACGCCCTCGGTCACCTCTTCTTCCGTTCTCTCGTTTCACTCTTCTGGCCTCTCTTTTACATATTAAAGATACCAAGCTCAGCTCGAACATTATTTAAAAATGTTCAAATGTTTCGAATATCGTAAAATGTACAATGTATACCGTTGTATTTGGCAGAGTCTACAGAACCGTTCTAGGGTAGAAACGTTGCCATAACTTTTATGGTTGAACCAGGAAAAATTCTTGAAGCTGATAATCGAAGCGTTTTTTAAAAAAATATTTTAATGTTTACGATGTCGAATGAAAAACTGCTGTTGGATTTGGGAGAGTGACGAGATCTCTGTAACTCTTCTGTTCTCTTTCTCTCTTTATTCGAGCCGTTGCGCTACTTGGCTCGGGAACGTGCACGTTACATCGGCTCGTGGCTGGCCGTACACCCTTGTAACGTAATCGTTTCCACTCCAAAAAGAGGCAAAGAGGACCGGCCGACACGCATCTACACGTGTGCGCTAATGGCCACTTCAAAAATGTCGCCTCTTAAAACAACGGCCCCCGTCGGATCGTCTGACGTATACTATACTTTACTATACCATGCTGTACGCTAGGTGTGTATACGTGTGCAAGGGTGTGCGGGCAACGTGATGGAGCAGATTTCGCTTGTGGTGCGCGCTCTCGACAGCCGCTCCGGGAAAATTTTCTTCCGACGGTGTCACACGATACCTGTGCCACCTGAAACGACGCGAAGGCGACACGCGCCTGGAACGCTTCACTATCGCGTTGCACGCGCTGCCATAATGCCACCCCTGGTTCCAGCATTCCTTCCTGCGGCGGCAGAGACCATCCTTCCTTTTTTACACTTTATCCGGCGGTAGTTATTTACCCCTTGCGGACGAGAACCTTCTCCCTTGCATTCTCAAACTCTTCCTTCTTTAAATAATTAAGCTGTCGTCTGTTATCTGCACTTTCTGGAACGGAACTTTTTCTCAGACTGTTTGGTTTCTAATAATTTAATATTTAATATTTACGACAACAATTCGGGCCATGGTTGAATAAATCTACCGGGTCGCAATAAATGCGAACCCGACACGCAGAAAAGGTTCTCCTGCAGAGATGGTTAAAGAGGAGAAACGCCCGTTCCACGTGGCGCGAGGCATGATCGACGACTATACTCCTCCGCCTCGGTGCCGGTAGGGGTGCGGGGATTGGAAGGGATGGGGGAGGACGGGGGGCGTAGAGATCGAGGGTTGAAAACCCGATCACGAAATTCGAGAATCGGGAAAGCGGGTGGCCGAGCGCGTACCTCGGGGTAGTTTCTCGAAAAGTTTTATGGGCCGAATTTTGAAAGTTCCCCAGCAATGGCGGCGCGTTGCCGTGGCACGAGGGGGGCGTCGAAGGGGGCGGGGGTGGGTCTCGCGGAGTTTAAGAGGGTAGTTCGCGTGGCCGTAAATTTTCTCCCGTTTCAGGGTGGGGAATGGGGGTGCTGGGTTCAGGGGAGGGTGGAGTTAAGGGCCGCGGGCAAACGCGAAGGCTCGCCTCCACCACATATCTTTCCACCATCTTCTATCAATAATTCCCCCGTGCAACTTACCAGGAACTAGCGTCGCGATAATGCACCTGGGCGAGTCGAAAAATCGAGGCCTGATCTACCCGCCCTCTCAAACAAAGGGGAACCGAGACTAGTCCGGTATCTGGTGTTCCGTCGTTAAAAATGGTTGTTACTCGTTCTCAGAAATATTTTTCCCGTATTTTCTATCTCGCCTTTATGTGTACATATTCAACGAAATTGATTCATTGAATAAATTCCCTTTGGTAAAAACGCGACAGCGATCATTCCGAGTGATAATATTTTGATTGCTTAATTGTGAATTTTTTTGAGAAATGAATACCGAATGTGTGAATTACAAAAATAATTGCACATAAGAAAACCGAGATGCACGGAGGACATTTCGGGGGTGAATGCTTCCTCGAGAGGTTGCCAGTGTGTAGCTTCAGTGGAAGCCATCTTGTTTCGTCCGAAGCAACGTGGGGTTTTTCCGGTAGCTTTCCTGGCCATTTTCCGTGGACTGTGCGGAAGCACTAAATAATGTGGATGCTCCTGGCGTCCTGTTTTGGGGGCGGCAAGAAGGGGTGGTACTCTGCTCTGGGCCACTGAGGAACACTGTGGCGCTGGAAGAACGAGCGGGGGCTGCGAGGGGGTCGCAGGACGAGCTGGAGATTTTGCTTGCAGAGTTATAGTGAAACTTTCGAGCATTTATTTCACGAATCTGCATACTACGTCCGCCGTCGTGGCTGCCGCGCGCGCGAAAGAGGCTACCCGTAGGGGTGCAGCAGAGACGAGTGTCCTCGACTTACTAAGTACATGCACCACCAAGAAGGGGTCTTGTGTGTTTTGCCGGCGTCCAGAAAGGGGTTGCGAGAGACGACCGACTTTGCGACTCCAGCCACGTCCGTCGAGACCGCGAGCCTCCACGGAAATCGCGCTGATTTGTTGCACCGATCATAATCTCGCCCTCTGTTTTTCTACCCTTGCAACCCATTGGTCATTACGAAATACTTCTCGTCGACTTCCCATTAGTCAAACACAAGGTTTTAAATCTCCTGTATTAATCCGTAGAAACCGTTAATATTATTTTACCCTTAAATTGGCTTCCGAAATGGATTTCCAAAATGAAATATTTAGTTGAACCAGCACATTTAATATTTTTACTGAATTGATAAATGGAAGTCAATTTTCCTTCCAAATCCACTTGAAAAGAGCAATTGCTTGATTAACATGTTAGTAATAACGCACGCAGATTGCTGGATTTTATTTACAGTTGAATATTCCTGATCAGGTACAGTGTAAAAATAGAACCATGTGTACCAGATAAACTCTTCTAACAGTGTAAAAACTTGTACAAACTGTAGAACAAAAGTGGAGTTCAAATCAATTGTTCAATTTCAAAAATCGCACAACAGGAGTGCAATTACAGTCGAATTCCCGGTGCAAACCGTAAAACCAAAGTCCCCGAATCACCATAAAAAAAGCGCGTGTAGATCCGAGACTGGTTTCACGCGGAACAGGTGGGAGGGGTGCGGTGATTGTCTGCAAAACCGCAAAAAAAGAGTCGGCCTGTTCTCACCATCCCCTCGGGACAACGGGTAGCCGGTGGTATCCGTTCATCCCCCGTGAAATCAGGGCAGAAAAAAAAATCACCGGATTGACTCACTCGACGCCCCGCTTTTTTCTCGCCCGGCTCCGCATTTTTTTGCACCCTTCCCCCATAAACGGGGCCAATAAAAATAACGAGCCCGCACCCCTTTCTACCTGTCTCTCTCTCTCTCTCTGGTTGTTCTGTTCTCGCTCGAGCCGGGGGTGGAAACGAGGGTGCGGGGGCGGAAAAGAGGGGTTGGGGGTGTCGAGTACTCGCTTCGGAAGGGAAGGAGGTTGTTGCTCGAAACCGCAAGCCGCCAACGAGAGGATACGGGACTTCGCCGTGTATCCTGCATCCTTTCGCGAACCCTGGGCCGGTTTCACAAACCATCCCCGTCACCCCCTCATCATCGATCCGTTTGATATTTTTATTTGTCTCGGAATCCAACGAGAATAAAAAAAAAAGGGACGAACGCGTTCGATCCGCCGACCCACGGGATTTTGAAACACCGAGGGATTCCGACGTGACGATTCCACGTTTCGCTGGATTTCACGTAAATAGTGAACAACCCCCCCGCGCCGCCTACCCCGACCAACGCTTGTCCAAACGATTCGCTACCCCATATTTCCCGTGGCACGATCGCGGATGAACCTTTTTCCAAGGTATTCCCACCGTCGCTATTTGTTCTCTCGCTTTTTATTCCCCGCGAACGTGAAACTCGCGTGCTCGCACAATTTTCAGGGCGAATGCGACTCGCGCTCGTTTAGTCACTGCACTTCCTGTATCTAAAAAAAAAAAAAAATCGCTATACGAATAGTTTTTAAACGTTTCTATCCTTCGGTGCTATTTTGCTTTTTTTTTGAAGCTGTTCAGTTTTGTTTATATACTTAAATAAGTATGCAACTTTGTAACCTGAATGAACTCACTTAAGGGTTAATACAACCCCTTAATGCAAGCTCGAGAAGAAATTTTGCCGATCTACAGTTTAATGTAATTTTTCTTTGGAACGATCGAGTGGTCGTACATTTTCGATATTGTAATTTCGGTGCGGGATGGAAATGCATCAAGAAACAGGGGAAGGGGTGGCGTCGCTGTGGGCACGAAATCCCGGCGCGTCGGGTTTTATTTTGAATTCGCCGACTTCCGGGCAAGTTCCGGGGGACGGATTTCGGAAAGGCCAGCGCGATGAAGTTCCCGTATCCGCGGCGACGAACTTTTCGTGCGGAAACGTACACAATAACGCGCGAACGCGCGCCGGCCCGGAGCGTGCTGGTGTGCATTGGTGGACGAGGGGGCGAGGCGGCGCGCAAGGGTGTGCACACGGAGCTGCACCGGAGGGGTTGCACTCACGTTTGTTCTCAGCCCCTTTCTCTGTACGCGTGTTCGCCCGCTCCTTCCCATAGACGTGGCAGCCACCTAATCCCGGCGAGATTAAGATAACCCCGAAAAATGTTCAGCTAAGTCGCCAACTTTGTCTGCAAGTCGCGCTTAAAACGTGAGAATCCGACCTGCTACCCGGCGAACGTGCCCCGCCCCCGCCTTGGATTTATATCCACAGCTTGGATCGCGCCCCTTTTTCTTCCCTGTACCATTCCTCCATTTTTCATCATATTTGCTAGCTTAATAATTCGTGTCGTCGCTTCGTTTCGCAATATGGTACACGTATAATTTGAAATTAGAAAATGTTTTATTTAAGCTTCTCGAATTTTAATAATACAAAAATATATATTTTGCTTGATACGTCGTTATAAAAATTAATTTTGTAAGTATGCAGGAATACTTCGACTGCAGGTAACGGGTTAAATAAATTATTTGAATACCAAGGTGGCTAATTCAATGTGTCTTGAATTAATACAGCAGAGTATTAAATAAAAATTCAGAATTGTGTCTAAGCCGTTTGAGGGCTCATTAAGAAATTCATTTCGTTGATTTTCGCAAAGTCGATTATACAATTTTATCGGTTTCCAATACCATACTCACTGGCGGCGTCGTCTCGCAGGTCCCCGGGTCTCCATTCATTGGCGGCCTCACTTAATTATCATCGTTATTATTAGATTCTTCTGTAGGAACCAGAGGATGCCGTCGCGACACGAAAGTCTAGATTGATGGGAACGTCGTCGACGAGCTTGGTAAGGACAAGAAGACGGTGGCTAGAAGGGGAGGGGTGTAGATAGGGTGCAGGGGGTGAAAGTGCACAGGCACAAGGCGGTTGCCGTCGGCGTGCGTAATACCGATGCCATCAGGGCAACGTATCATTGGACTAGATGCAATGAAATTACGTCTCCGCAGCGTCTTGCTACTCGGCTAGATTGGTGTACATCGCGGGAAATGTGTCGCAGGTCGGTTTGCTGCGTGGATAGATTACAGAGGGCTGGATCGTGGAACTCGATTAACTCGAAGTTCTTTGGAAACAACGGCAGCCTGGCCGACCACTGAAACATAAGATTTAAAACAGTACGCTAACCCGCTACGCTGAAACGGGTGGAAAAGGAGAAAGTGCTGTCAGGAAAAACAAAGGAGGAACTTAAAGACTAAAATATGTTTTCTTTGACCCATTCTAATTTATTTGCCGAGTTCTGTATGCAATGTTTCACCATAAAACGGACTGTAATAATTCAGAACGAAGATAATGTTTTTTTTTAGATGTGTCATCTAGTTAAGTTACCAAGTCCTTTAATGCTGTTGTAATTGAGACTGAAATATGTCACACTCGGTGATGGTAGAAAATAATGTATCACAGCCAAAGGGGTTGAAAAAGAACACCAAACAACCAAGAAGAAAACAGAGATCCGAGTAGTATGAATGTCACTTTTCCCTGGGCATCTTGATGTATCTAATTCGCTCCACTGCTGTCATAATTGAGTCGAAAAAACGTCAGATTTAGTAGGGTAGCGGTGTTCCAGCTCGAAAGGGGTGGTAAAACGAGGAAGAGTGGCCGGTCAAGGAAAAAGCTAGCGCACGGGCCGTAAACTCCTCAGAGGACTATCTGTATACTCTTTGTAGAGAGGCAAAGAGAGAGAGAGAGAGAGAGAGAGAGTGACCCTCGTCGACATATGTCGCGGTAAAAAATGGTCCCGGGAAAGGGACACCGGGGGCCACCGCAAGGGCCGGACGAGTAATAAAGTAATTTTATGAAGTGGTCGTGGACGTCCGTTCCGCAGAGCGTGGGGTCTCCGGGGCCGAGTGAAAAATTGCCCGGGACACCGTGTCTCCGTGGCACTGGGAATATCGTGGCTAAACCGCCCTTTAAGTGAAAACATACTGTCTTCCTTGCTACCGGGACAAAAAGCACCGCTTTTGGGAAGGGTTCCCTTAACGCTAGTCCCCACGTTGCCCGGTTCTCCTCGCCGAAAAGAACCACTCGTCCCTCTGCGCGCCTACGAAATTGTAAAATTTGATTCAATTCCCCGAATGCGAGCCCGGGTACCACTGGCCGGATACTGTTTCAAACGTTTCGAAACCGACTGGGATTTTTATTCGTCGCAGTAATTAGCTCGTCCCCGTCGGGATGTTTGTTCAGTCCAGTCTTGAATTTTTTAATTCTTGTAAGTTAATCCTTGTCGGGATGTTTGTTCAATCCATTCTTGAATTTTTTAATTCATGTAAGTTAATCCTTGATTCTTTTAATTCATATGATTCAATCGATTTTTTTAGATTCATTTACGTCAATCTTTTATTTTTTTAATCCATCTGATTTAGTTCTTCAATCTTTTAATTAGTTCGATGAAAATTTTCAATACGTTCATCTGTTTGATAGAATCTGTGAATTTTTCAATTCATTTGATTCGAACCTTAAATTGTTCGATTCTTAATTCGAATCATGTTCCTGTTCAAATACTGAGCCGCTTGTATTGTGTTGAATAAGATGATTAACGTTGATCTCAAAGCAGTAGATAAGAAAATACCTAAAATTTCAACGAACAGTTCCATGAACAATGAACCCACAACACCGTAAAACAAAATCCGCAGGCAGAATCAGCCCCGAAGACGACTTCGCGTGGTGCAACAATCCGTCGCTGGCGAATAAATTTCAGTGGAGCCCGACGGGTTCCGTGGGGTTTCGTCGGGCCACGGGCAAGTAATAACGTAGAAATAACTTGGCGTAGGTGGAATCTGACGGCGAAAGGAAAGCGACGGTGTGCGGCGCGGCGGTCTGGTCTGCGGGGGCGATATAATAAATTAGAAAAAGCCACGGGCCATCCCCCGGTCTTGGCCGCCACCCCCGGCGTGCACTAACTTCGCCGGCTATTAGATTACGCGGAGCATCTGCAGAATCTCGGTTCGCGGCCGTTAATTCTTGTTAAAAAGCAAATGCCGTCGCGGAAGGCCCTCGCCCTCGACTTTTCGCGCGTTACGACACCCACCCCCGCGCGCGTGGGCTCGCGGACCCAGCCAGGGGCTGTTTTCCTCGAGATAAGTAAGCACGGTTTTACATGGTTAGCCGAACATTAACGCGGTCTTCCAGACTTCCATGAAGATTTAACGCCGCGACGCTTATTTCGCGCCGCACGCGCCCCTACACAGGAGTAAGAACCACCCCCCGAGGTCCGCAACACCGGAGATATTTCATACGAGAATTCGCCCCCGAGACCGATACGACGACCGATACACGGTGTCTATTTATTGCGAGATCGTTCGCGAAATTTATCGGGAACGGCCCTGGGATCTCGTAGGGGTTGATTGGTTCCAGGTGCGTGGTCTTATCGCGGCTTTGAAGACGAATATAATTTAATAGAAACTTGTCACATCATAGTTTTAACTGTTTCTCAGTTTTAGACTCGCCCTTTTATTTTCTAGAATTTTTTGAAGAGGTTCAGCGTTAAGGGATGAAAAATTGGGGTTGCTGCTCCTGTGAAGCCACCTCAGTGCTACGAACTTCGACGAGTTGACGATAGATGGCAACACAGAGGTTGTTCCACTCGGGGTGGTTCCTGTCTCCTTTACCAACCCGTGCAGTTAGTTAAATTTTAAAATGATTATTTTAATGATTCTTACCGTTTGATAAAAATCGATTCTGGAAGCTTTCGGTTAGCGAATTGATTTGGTCAGGGGTTACCGGAAAAATGTGGCGTATTATCTACAATGCTGATTCCGTTCGTGCCGTTTTAACGGTATTTGAAATTTATCATCCAATTCGGAGGAGCTTTACGACCGCTCGTGTTTCAACCTCTTTACCCGGGGAAATATCGTCGGAGCCTTTATCTTCCGGCTTTCTTTGCGCAGTTTTTATCCTCGGCTACACGGCCGGCTCGGTTTAATGGAAAGCGTTTAATAGCGAAACAAATTAGAAAGCAGCTGCGTTGGGGAACGACCGCTTGAATCTTTTACGTGCCCGAGAAACCTAGAGATAATAAAGAATTGAAAACGTTCTAGGAATGAGGGATGAACTTTTTGCCGTGGAAAGTTAATTGGCAGTTTTTGCTCGAGACCTTTGTGGAATATTAGAGCGTGACATGGAAACTGCGCATGGAATTCCAGAAAATTGAAAAGAAACAGGAATTTACATTAACAATTAAGTGAGATACCAGTTCTCCTACAAAATTAATTACCATTCATTTTTCTTGTGAGAAACCGTGCAAGCAAAAAATGCAAACAATGTTAATACGTTTTAGTAAGAAAATATATAAAATAAGAGTATGTACTCCTTTTTAACCCTTTCGAAGAATATTTTTCTTCGGACCCGTTTCCAATAGCAAAAAAAGTCAACCACCCCTTTATCCTTATAAAAGGTAAAACCTTTCACAATCGAACTTTATCTGGCCAATTTGCCCAGCAATTAAATTCCCAAACCCTTACCGAACCCCAATCACAGCAAAATTTCGATACACATGGTCGAGAGTAAAAAAAAAAAAGTGGAATGCAGCAGGTTTCCACCCCTGTGAAAGCCAACTTGTCCGTGAAGGCTTGTGGACTGTCGGCACGTGGCACGCTTCACCACCCCAGAGATCCTCTCTCGCCGCTGCAACCCCCTGTGCGCGTGTGTACTCGCTCTCTCTCTCTTCCACTCACCTTCTCTCTCCTGCTTTTTTTTCCCTCTCAACCCCCAACCTCGCTCGATCCCGGGGTGGGTACTTTTTCTAACAGGTGGTGGCCCACGCGGTTTTTTTCCCCTCTCTCTTGCTACCCTCGTTCTGCTTTTTTTCCGCAGGTGCACCCCCATTATCCCCCGTTCCGCTTTCGCATCGGTGTCCTATTCATCCACCGCAGAGGCCGGAGTGGCCACTTGCTCGACGCTTTTTCACTTAATTAGAGGTCATAAACTGCTGCCCCGTCCGCTTTGCAACGAGCAAAAAAAAAAAAAAAATACGCGCGTTCACAGAGGAAGCGAGCGAGAGGAATTTCGCAGCGAGGAACAAAGAGGAAAAGAGCGTCTCGCTCGCGTTCCGCAAATTGCTCCACCACCGCGTTTTTTCGCCTCTCTTTCCACAGCTTTTCCCACTCTACGTCTCTTTTTTTCTCGCGCGTCTCTCCAACCCCCCGAGTTGGCTCGTTGGTTTTTCAGCGGCGGCCGGTACTTTACACCGCGCGTGAAGAGTTAATTAGCGTGCAGCGAGAACGAGCCAGCGGGTTCCTCTCCGCTGTGTAATTAGCGTCACCCGTTCTTCTTCGAAGAATACGCGAATTTATTCTTATCGGGAGGGGGTGCGCGGACGGGAGCCGACCAGATTGCACCAGCTATGCGAAAAAGGAAAGTTTGCACGTCTGGGGAACTCGCGGTTGAATGGCGCCCCTGAATATCATCCCCCGTGGCTGTCTGCGGATCTCCAGGCCGCAGAATCCTTCTCGCGTTCTTTTTCTGTTTCGCGTAGAATAATTAATCGATTTTTTGGTGGAGGGATTAAATGATTCAGGGTGGATCAATGTGGGTTTCTCTTTATTCGATTTATAATTAAGCTGATTCATTGGACAGTTATTCAATCTTCTTCTAATATACTCAGTCCCAGGAATTAAATAAGACGATTCCCATTTGAACCATTATTTATTACTTTTATTTACATATACGAAACGCACTATATTATTTAAATTCGAGTAGATTACATCGACCCTAAAGACACTGTTGTACAAATTACAGCGGCCATTTCAATAAAACTACAGTTTATTCAATTTCCTAATGAATATCCAAAACCATTTGTTCTGTACTTACCTCACAGATAATATTACTTATGACCTGACCGCAAATAAAAAAATCTATTGGAGGTTTTTGCAGCGGTGGAAAGTCGGCTGGAAGCGCGCGAATCCGGCAAACTACCCCCTCAGCGTTTCAGGCTGCACGCAAACGATTACTGCAAACGACGGAAGCCCCTCGATTCTTTCTGTTAACCCGTTTGTCGGCGGCTTGGAGCGAAAGAAAGGAAAAAGAGCAGTCAAAGAACGAATCCCATTACATTGAAACGGCAGAGAAGGTGGAGGAACGGAGGAGGAGGAGGAGGAGGTCGTTCTATTTCTTTTCTCGCGCTCGACTTCCGGCCAATGAGACGGTCGGAAACTTTTCACTTTTCTCGCCGCGTCGACCCCCCTCCTACCCTCCTTAGCGAACCTCGAAATCTTTTCACCCTCCCTATTCCTCCTTCTCCTCCTCCCACCTACAACCATTTCTTCGAGCGAAATTTCCTGCGGCGGAAAAAGACGGAGATAAAAGACCGAAGGGGGTTGGCCTGGGGGGGGTGAGAGAGGAAAGTTCTTTCTTTTTCGTGGACTACTTTTCTTTAACGGCGTCCGTTGGAAAAGCCAACGATGGAGAGAGTCGGTGTACACCCCCTCTTCCAACCCCCCTTCAGCTGTTAGGGGTGGGGGCTTTGAAAGGAAAAGAACCAGAAGAGGGAGGTAAGGAGAATCCATCCCCCTCGGCCTCTCTCGGAAAAAGGGGTGGCTGGACCAGAGGTAGGGCAAGACTGGCGGTTGGCGCCCCTTAACTACCCCTTACGAGGCAAATCAATAAAAATACGAAAGTGTTCTTCTTCGGAGCTGGCCAACCACCGACTGGAATAACAATTCTTATAACCACGATGCTGTCTTTACTCGATTCTAGCTCAAGTACACGTTCCTGGGATCACAGTAGTCTGTGGACACGTTTTGCGTTGTCATAGTGACATTGTTATCTTCGATCCTTTACCCCACTTGGTGCTTAATGGTTGTTTAGTATTGTTTGTCTGATTTATATTGCAAATGCTAGAACAGACCAAAAACTATACATCTTGAAAGTAGTAAAAATAATTTACCTGTTCGATAGAAGTAGACTGTGGAGTTTTATGTGCAATAAAAATTGTCTGCATCAATCGCAAACAGAAATTAATTAAAAATTTATTCTTTCGAGTAAGACAGTCTAACGGTAGTTTCTGATTGATGACGACATGAGTTTGTAGAGCAAGGATTTGTATTTTATTTGAGGACGTATAAGGGTTGATTTTTGTTACACGAACGATATTCAATATTATGAAATCCACCTAGATGTCCGTTTTAACTGCGGACGCGTGGTCCCAATTCAGCAAACACCATCGCGTCGCGTTCCTCTCGCGCTTACAAGTGCCGAGGCATGTGTTTTGCGCCGCGAGCGGCACTTGAACCTCGTTGTGTCCCTCGAAACTAGCCTCGCGTCGCTCTCGGATCGCAGCAAAGTACCTTCGAGATTCGAGGGTGCTCGTAAGACAAAGTGCTTCTCGAAGAAGCTGGCAAATGTTTGACCGACGCTCCACAAGCCAACGTAAACGTTCCCGGCCTGCTCAGAATTTTTCCGACGCTCTCACCACCTGCAAACCTGTTCCTTATTAGCCACTCTTACCTCTTCCAACCATACACAAGCCTGCAAACACAGCGAGAAACGTGTCAGAGGAAATAAACAACAAGTTGTCTGCATTCGTGTGTCTGATCACAGGCTGCCCTTTCCACTGGAGAATTCATTCTCAATATTAAAGAATTTGTTCTTTGCCTCTAATTCAACGAATTTTTAATTAATTTTTAATTAACTCTGAATATTGTATTTTTGGATAGAAATGTATTGCAGAATGTACATGTGACGTCTATTGGATTTTTAGTTGACTGCAGTTAATAAAGTCAATAAAGAAAATTATTGTTGCCTCATCTTGCTGCAAATATTTGCAGAATGGATCCCATACAATTATCACTGGATTGATATTTTTCTTCGAACAAACTAAAAACTGAAGAATAACCACTATTCTTGTTTTATTTATCTTGTAGTAAAAATTATATGATGGATACAGCATGAACAAACATATAAAACACCTATCAATAAAATATTAACTTGTGAATTGGTTATTGGTATATTGATTGTATAAATAATATGAATGCAAAAGAATTACAAAGCAATAACGATGAGCAAGGATGGCCAGTAATAACGATCGCCGCCGTGGGAAATAAATTTTCGAGTATCGCGACGAGTGGCGTAATCGAGGTGGTGCATCGTCCCTTTTCTCCGGGCGGCTGAGTCGAAGGAAAAATCCATCCCCTTCCCGATAGACCGGCAGAGATAGTCAAGAGGGTGAATCTTAAAATACAACCCCTTCGAAGACTGCCGAGGCTGGCATCCCCCCTGCTTCTTTTACCCTCGTTCCTTCGGCAACCTCCCCCCTTTCCCCGCGCCGCCCCACCCACGCGAAACCCCCCTTTTCCGCGATCCGGCAAATCATCCGGGGCTACGTTCTTTTGTTCCTTCTTCGTGCCGCGAAAGATTTTCTCGGGATGGATGGGATCGTTGAGGAGCTTCGCGAAAGCTCCGCAAAAGCTCCGCAAAAAGCCCGAAGCGTCGCGTACAAATACACGGTTCCGACGCTCGCCGAGACACCCCTGAAAACGTTTGTCGTTGTTTCTGCAACCCTTAACCCCTTCGAGATCAAAAGAAAAAATCAAGTAGTAGAAAATTGATTAACTTCGCTGTTTGCTTTGTTTCATTAGTTGTATTAGCCAATTTTTTAATTATTTTTGTCTGTTGAATGACGAGCGGTTGTGAGCGCGTAATATTTCATTAACAATATTCAAATAAAATTACTGACAAATTGTTAGGTACTTGTAGTTCAAGCATACTACGTAGAATATTTTTATCGTAATCTTCCTCGTAAACTTATAACTATTTTCAGAATCCATTTTACCACCCCAAATAAGTAGTCGCAAGAACTCCGAAGTACTTTTTTAAACGTAAAAATGACTTCGTCGTCTGGAACGGAAAACTAATATTTGCGGTAATAATAAACGTCGGTTCGCTGAATATAAAAATATTATAATGCAGCGCGTCGCCATAGCCCACGGTGAATTAATTCGGGGGTAAGTGTCCCCGAACCGAGGCTGGATCGTCGATCGACCAGAAGTTGACTCGGGCGTCGTATTAAAGAACGCAGGACAAAAGGGGGGTGTCAGTCGGTCTGGCAGGGGAACGAAGGGGGTGAAGGGGGTAAAAATCTTAGGACCCTTTGTCTCGGTGACGCCATTTTATCATTCCTCGCCCCCGCGGTGGCGGAACGCACCCCTCGCTCAACATATTTCAAGTGACAAAAAGCGTCCCTCTTCCGAGGACCGAGATTCATCCCCCTTTCCACCCCCGTCGACAGCCACCCCTCCTCGCTCCTTCTCTTCGATATGCAACGCTGTTTCTAACTTTAATTACCCTTATCTGCCGGCAAAAAATTGTACGTCACCGGTGCTCGCAGACGAATCGCTGCGATTAAGGGTTTCCGACGTTCAGGATTGTGAACTCGTCTCTGCTAGGGTTGCCATTTTCTGTTTTCCTTTTTTTTTTACCGAAGCCGAAAAGCTTCGACGATTCCTACCCGCCGCTCTAGATATAACTATCGGGAAATTAAAGGGTAACGACGTTAGCCAGAGCGAATCTCGGGCCTGGGTTTCTCTAATCGGAAACTCGATATGGAAACTTGGTTTCGTACTTTGCACGCGCGGAAAGACGACCAATTCGATTCCCGCTTGTTTGCGCGATCGCACGTAACGACCATACTTTTCTGGCCCCTTGCGAAAACCGGATGCTTGCCACGCTCTTCCGTAAAATTTCCCATCTCTGTTCTCCTGGCGAAAGATTGTCTTCTTTTACCGGAACTCTTCTACTATTTCTCGTTCTCTAGTCCTCACTAAAATTTGTTTTGCCTGCGAAAATTCGTATTTTTCTTTAGAAATTCTTCGACTACTTTCTTTCCTCTAATTTCTGGTAGGATTATACTTTGCGATTTTTAATCCTACTCGGAGAAAATCCAATTCTTGACATGTCAAAAAGTCCAAAAAATGGAAGTAAAAGCCAATAAATTAGCTCACTATTTTCATTCAGTACAAATAATAAAATGTAAAAACAATATTCTAAATTCGACTACAAGATTCTCGCGAGTACACATATTCTTAATGTTCGAATGAATTCCACGATGCTGTTAGCAAACTGATACAGTAAAAACGAACAGTCCACGGGGCGAAACGAACAAACAAATGCATCAATCTCGCAGAAACAAATTCCGGAGTCACGGTAGTTTTCCAATCTCCGTCCGGTTTCTGAAATATTCGCGTCGCTGAACTCGTGAAAACTCGGAGCAACAAAAGCGGGAATCGAAAAGCTCGCGTTACATAAACGATCGATTAATTGCGTTCTATTTATGCGACCCAGCCTTAAAATTAACGAACAAACTAACTTTCGTTCCAGCCTGATTCCTCGATCACGCTCAACTCGAACGAGAGAAAGAGAGAAAGAAGAAGAAGAAGAGAGGGACAGATGGTCGAGCAAAGGGGGTTGGAGGTGGGGTGGAAAACTGGAAAGTAGGAAAAGAAGGAAAGGAACAAAAGGAATCTGGTACGGCCATTTTACTTCGGAGTTTCTTTTTCCGGGCAATCCCCCTCGTCGACTGGCTCGCAGCGGTCCGCAATGGCGAAAAGGGGATGGAAGAAAACTCGGGGGACGGCAGGGGTGGCTGAATCGGACGGGGGTGGTTTTTCTGACGTCAACCCACCCTCGGGACTGCCCGCCTTGCTACCCCTTGGTTTTCGGTAGGAATGAAAGACGAATAACATGGCCGATAGCTTGCCTAATGCCCACAATGTGCGCGCCGGGCAGAACCGACTCCCCACGCTGGAAAAGACGCCGAACAGTTGACGGACGCGTCGATAATGAGCACAAGATGCTCCTTCGGGAAACAGTCGATGCCTCCTCTCGATTGTCCCTTGCCTGCCCTGTTGACGCTTGTCTCCCTTTTTAATTATTTGCACTGTTCGTTTACCTCGAATTCGTGTATTTTTCCATTCACTCCTCTAATTTTACATACAGTTGGACCTTTATTATCAGAACCATCGATACCTAAAGCACTCTTTACACTAACAAGCTTCGAATTTAAACAGCTCAATTTAAGTAGTTCCATATTTATTGTGCAAATCAATGAAGATTGAATTGTAACTAATAAGTAGACTGCAGATTTTATGTATTTACGACAAAATGAATATTCGAAGAATTTAAAGCTGCTGTTATACAATTTTCTACCTATTATAATAAATATATTAAAACAGAAATTAAATTTTCATTTCACCCCCAGTCACTGCAAAATAAACTGTAAAATATTGTGAAACAATTGGCAAACAAAGCAGTGAACAATCTAAAACGTCATCGATTCAATATTATTAGAACGTTCCGGCATACGAGAGTAAAACGTCCATTGTTGCCGACTACTTTTCGTGCAAAAGAATTAAAAAGTTTCGATCCGATGCGCGATTCAGCCTCATCAAAGCAAAGTTCCGTTTTACTTGGAGATTAACGGAGCTTTCGCGCTACTTGCGCATTTTAATTTCGCTTTAATCGTTCGTTAGCGTTCGGAAAAATGTAGACCGTGCGTAACCGAAGATACTGAAAAATTGCGTTATCAGTTTGCGGTGTTTTAGCGTTCTTCGAGACGAAACCTTGGAATCAAAGCGATCCTGAAGGAAACTTAAAGCTGCGCTGCTTCGCGACGGAAGTTTAAAGTCGCGCGTGAACCTTGATGACACTTTTCGATGAACTTTCACCTTCGGATCCTGACGACGAAGAATTTCCGACGATTTCCTTGACATTTTCCGGGATCCTCAAAGAATCCTGGGAAATGTGTGATGAAATGGGACCACGTAGATTGCACGTTCCGTATTGCATATCCAAATTTTTCAAAGGAAAATTCACAAAGGTAAGTATCGATGTGACTATTTAATGTTTTTGAAAATTTTTTAATATCAATTTTTTACTAGTGCATTTCAAGCGCGAATCAACGAAGGAAGATAAGCAATTTAATCTGCTAATTTCTTTTGAGGTTATTACTTAAGCACAGATTTAAAATTTTAAGTAGAACTTTTCTAATAGGTAATAGCTATTCTATTTTATAATTCATTTCTAGATTCCAACATTTTACAAGACATTTTATATTTCATCTTCTATGTATAACAGATCTACAACTGACGAATGAAAATTCGTGTGAAGAAGAATATGAAATGTTAATTCAAGTTTAATTCAAAAGTAAAAATATTTTCAACAGCAAATAGTTTCCAAGATCATTTTAACAGACAAATCCCCCATTCTCCAACTCTGAATCCCACTGTTCCACCATCGAAACGATCACCATTAGATATGAAAAATTTCAGACATTCTCCGGAGCACTCAATCACCCTGAACCATCATAAAAATCATCGTCCACCGATATCACTCTGCGAACATCCCCAAAACCCAAGAAACCCAGCACAGTCTCCCAAAACTCTCACCCTGATCCATCTCACCTCCCACCCTTACAGAGAGCCACCGCCTCCAAACCTACTTTCACACTGACAACATGTCTCTTCAGTCCTCTTCCAAGGAGCCACTATCTCCGACAGACACTCCAAACTTTCCAGGTCCCAATCTTTCGACTGCCGAAAGGTAGACAACATGGGATCACGTATCTGAACTCAGAGATCTCCGATATCCACCTGGTCCATCAACCGAAGGCGTCTTCAAGGTCTCCAGGGAGGTGTCCACGTTGAACAGTCTCCGTTCAGCTTTGGATAAGAAGATGTACACGTTCTCCAGTTGGAATTGGATGCGTTCCCCGTCGGAAAGGTTTGAAAACAGCTCGCAGATCGTCGCCGGCAAGCGTAATTGCTGGCAGCGTCTGTCCGCTCGTGTCCGGCAGGCCGTCTAAGCTCGGTTCGGTGGCGATGATGGTCAGCCCCCACCCTGTCCCTTGGCCCTTTGATCACGGCGAAAAAATCCGGAAACCCGTTCCTCAAAAGTGACCCTACCTGGCGTGCGTGGCTTTTGTCGTGCCGAGGTGGAAGGGTGGAAGACGAGGAGAACAGCGAGGAACGGAGGGAGAATGGGAAAGAGAATATAAGAGGGATCGAGAGAGAAAGAGAAAGAGAGAGGAACAGCTTCCAAACGGCCCTTTCCGCATTAGCATAACCCTTGAAAGAGAGAGAGAGAGAAAGAGCTGTCCACGTGTGCCGCCGGGTATGCCAAGGGGGCCCCTGAGAACTGGTCAGGTAAGTTTTTTCGCACTTTTTAATTCCCGATGACCAGATGCCCGGGTGCCCCGCCGGCCTGCGCCCGAAATAGGGGATAGATCGGCTCTCTGACCTCAATGAGAGATGACCTCCCCTCCTCGAGGCCGACCGGATGACCCCATAAAAATTGCGGAACCGGTTTGCCCAGGATCGCACGGCCCGCACGGGATTTTTCGGACGTTTAACGGTCATCCGGGACACCGGGTGTGTACTGCCTCACCTTTCAGGTATGCAAGACGACTATGAACATTCGGTTCTGTTTCATTCGCCGGTTGTCTGTTTTTTTCTGTTGCTGGTAGTTATCGATCTCGTTGCAAGGACGCTTTCGGTGGACACGTGTTCCTCGGGATCAAACTTTTCGAATGTTTTTTTTCTTTTTATTCGTAAATGCATATAATTCACAGTGTAATAACGACGCATCGATATCATCTACTCATATTTGTGATAAATGCGTAAAGATCTTCATTATTCCTGGGATGAGAACTTTTACGTGTTTTAAGCAAGATTGTTAAAACAGTGTTCGTATTTTTTTTAACGAATTCTCGGCAACTAGGAAAGTAGGCAATTCTGGTCCACTTCAAACGATACAATTTTGTAAGACCTCGGAAAATTGGTCCGGCCATCCAGATCCCGAGAACAGGCCACAAGCCCTCGCTTCAAATACCCATCATCCTGGAACTAGGACTGCGCGCGTGGGCGAGCGATAAATCACGTCGCGAGACGTATCGAACGCGTCGAAACATTAATTCCAGAGCGTTGGAAAATCGAGTTCGAAAGTTCGCAGTATCCCGAGGGTGCGGGCCGGGTGTTCGGGGTACTCGCTGGAAGACAGGCGAGCGCGGAGATCGTCCAGTGACGGAAAACGAAATCGCTTTGAGTGGGCTGGTCTCCTTTGACCCACCCCTCCCCACGCCACCCGTTCCACCCCAAGCGCAATTTGCTTAATGACTTCTCGATAGCGCTCGTCCAGTCAAACAAACGATGACCCCGAATCTTTCAGACCCGGATACCGAGTTTCGGCCTTCTAAAAATCGGAGGAAACGGCGAGTTCGCTCGAGGAACGGGGGGGAATCACGTTGGATACGCGATAAACGGTCCCCGGGAGCACGACGGGGTGGTTTGAAAAGAAATTCGCGAAAGGAGTTTCGGGGGTGGTTTCCGGGTAGAGGGGCGGTGGAAAAAAAGAAGAAGGCAAAGCTCAGGGCGGTTCTCGCGCCACCCTCGTCCCCACCCCCAACGATAGAATCGGACAGAGACGGCAAACGGAGAGAAATGGTCGGAAACGCGGGGGTTGAAGGGGGTTAGCGGGGGCTCGGAGCTGGCTAGGGGTAGGTAAGAAGGAGGACGGGGGCACCGACGGCGGTGGTAGAAGGAGGGCGGCATTAATTACGGTCTTTTATTATAAAAACTGAACTCCCTCCGGCCAGGAGAGAACGAAGAGAGAAGCAGATAAGGAGGGAAAAAGCCCCCGACTCCTCCGACGACTGCCACCCTGCTCGGCCACCCCGTCAAACCTCCTTCCACCCCCTTTAGCCACCCCCTCGTTCCTCCATCCGGCCACCAACGGAGCCTCTCTTACCCTCTGTTCAATTTAAAATACTTAATCTGTCTTAGTCCGGAGCCGCGCGAGGTTGTCAAATGCAACTGTTGTTCCAGGATGACGATCGCTAGCTCTCTGGCTTCGTCCCGTGGAACACGCAACGATGGACTCTTCTCGTTTCGCTGGCTTTCTGTCTTCGCCACTGTCCCGCTCTCCAAGGACGAGACTTCCTCGGAAACGATGATATTAAAATCGTCGAGCCTGACGGCTCCTGGAAACCGAGAATTTCTGTTGTTTGCGGAGAGACTGGGATTTTATATGATTTTTCTGTTCTTTGTTTCAGCGAATCTGCTGGAGAAAGCTTGTCGAAAACCTCTAGGGACTGTTTTATACGTTAAATCATTTAGAAACGATCTCTCCAGAGTTTTAATATCGTTAAGGGAAGTTCAACGAAAGTGTAAAAAATTTAATCATTTAAGAATTGAGATCATTTCTAATATCTAACTTCTGCAAATCGCAGTGCATTCAACTCACCCTGTATTTTACATTTTTTTAGGATTTCAGATACTATAGGCAACTGTATGTAGATGAATTGAATTTTTTATTCTGTAACAGAATTTCCAGCGAAAAAATATTATTACTCAGTCTCGAGTTGCGAGACACTTTGCGAGGGCACCTATTTTTTATTCACGTTGGAAGACAGAGCAGAGGGTGGGAGCTGAAGCACAAGCGTCACCTTAACGACGCTTAAAAAGTTCTAGTTTCACTGGAGTTGCCTCCTTTGCCAGTTACGAATTTAACGCATTATGTGCTATTGAAAATGGAATGCTACGGTAACTTTCTATCTTTTACAGGGGCATTCGAATGTTTTCTTTTATTTGTACGATTGATTCCACAATTAGTACAGAATTTATTTTCTATTCCGTGATTGCGTAGTAGTCGATAGACCACAAATATTCCATCGGAGTTTACTAAATTGTTTCCTGTATATTCAGGTGAGAGTTTGTGAAACAAATATTCAAAAGCAGCGGAGATTTTGCAGGATTATTTTTCCGACAGAACGTACACGTAAAGAATCATGCTAAGAAACTTCCGATACGTAACGTGTCAATCGAACGTTTCGGCGGACTTTAGCCGAAGCGACCACGGAGAAGCTCTCCGGTTGAGAACCACCGCGGAAAATAAGAAACGGGAAAACGGCGAGGATTTTAATTTGCATCCCCCCAACCCCCTCGGCGGCCACCTTCCGCCCCACTCGCCACCCAGCCGCCCTTGTCTTTTGCAGAGCTCCAGGAGAGAGCCTAGCTACTTTCTCCAGAGGGGTGGTCGAAGGAGGACAAGGGGGTGAGGTCGGGGGGTTGCGGGGCGGTCGAAGAAGAAGGGGCCAAACGGTTGGAAATATCATAGCCGCACGCGCAGAACGAAATTACCGATTTGCCTTGGGCGTTCCTTCCTTTTTTCCGATTCCGTGGCTCCTCGTCTGTTTCTCGGGTCGTTCCTCTTCTTTCGTCAACTCACCCCCTCTGCACCCCCCGCCCACCTCTCCGGCCGACACCCTCGGTCGAACCACCCTTCCGACGGAGGAAGGCCCCGGCATAGCAAATAACTTTCATAATTCTCGATTAGAAAGTTTTCCTTCTCGAGGAGAGAAAGGGTCATCCGACGTTTCGGCCAACCCTTAGCCGGTGTTCCTTCCTCCAGCCTTTTCTCTTCTTTGCCGAAAGCGGAGCTGTGCCAGGGGCGGCGAGGAGGAAGAGGGTGGTTGCTCTCCTACGTCCCCCCCGTAACAACACCCGGATGAAAATCAAAATTGACTTCGGACCGTGTTTCTGGCCATCGACCCTTTTGCGCGCCACCCTCGCAGCTCGTCGCTCCCGATCACCGGCTTACTTCGAGATGTTTTCGACGCAAGATGTACGTGCCCAGCTTCGATAACTTTCCTCTTCTCGGCCATGATAGCGCCTGCCGATGGCGTGCTTCATTCTTCGGAATTAGAGGTTGAAGATCGACCTCTCGGATTGCGGCGCGACCGAGGAGTCCCGCGATCGATTCGACAGCAATCGACTGTGTTTGTCGATAGTTTGATTCGAAGATTGAAATTCTTAATATTCTGAAATAAATACAGCATATTTTTCGAAGAATTAATTCACGTAAATCACTTAATTGTGATGTGTCACAATGATCTGTGTTTTGGTCACCCAACGCCACGTGGAAAAAGTAAAGGGATTGAATATTCCGAATGTAAATAATACTGCAGATTGATTGTTTTCTTTCTCGTTTCAGTGGGTTAGTAAAGATAGAAGATGGAGCACGGGTTTAAAATGCTCGCGAAAAAATTGCGAGTGCTGAAGGGGTAGAATTGTATCGAGGACTGTACCAAGGTCCCATTGAAAGTACCAAACGAGCCGTTCCGAAGGAAGGCAGGGTCAGCGGCAAGGGTCACTCGACATATGGCCCAAATCCTGGGCCAAGCACTCATTACGCTGCACGAATTCGATCCCCTCCTGATTTCGGACAATTCTCGAAACACGCCCCCTTCCCTTGTGCTCGTCACGCTCGAATTCTGTTCACCGTGAACTCTTTGGCCTAGTTTCCATAAAAACAATCTGCGCGAACGGGCAGACAAAAATCCAAGGCTTCTGTAAACTCTCTGTCTCTCTTACTCTCTCTACCGTTAGTAAGTCTCTCGCTCCAATAAATCGTTTAAATACATTCGAGTCGTTTCGTTAAACTGCCTTTAAAAATCCGATATTTAATTTATCATAAACATTAATTATATCTTAAATTTGAAAACTAAAAATGGTAATTACTATATTATACTGTATACTGTGAGTTTCAATTTTCATCCAATCGAAATTTAGTTACGAAGATACAGTAGTAGTCCATAGAAACTAAATATACTATCGCTAATTATTGCACGATGGAATATCCAAATTTCTAACTCACGGTGCGCTTGTAATTAACAGAAGACTGTGCAAGTGACACGCAAGGAGTGCGCTAAGCACTCAACTGGCAATT
This sequence comes from Lasioglossum morio, assembly GCA_916610235.2. Taxonomy (NCBI): domain Eukaryota; kingdom Metazoa; phylum Arthropoda; class Insecta; order Hymenoptera; family Halictidae; genus Lasioglossum; species Lasioglossum morio. The sequence continues at coordinate 10,666,681 of OU744333.1, forward strand.
GATTCCCGACACCCAAGGAGTGAATCACGGGACGAAACTTTCCGGAAACTTAGCAGACTGGTCCCAGGCGAGCGTGCTGCAATCAGACCGAAAGAATCAAAGGCGCGCAGTCCCAAAACACCATCCTTTACTCCGTTTCAGATCCGCAATAGAAGGTCTGCATTATTTTTCATGTATCTATTGAAGTCAGTTTACCAACGCAGAGCAAGAGGGTTGAAAAAAGTATGCATAGTCAGTATGACACTCCCAACTTTTTTAATTTTTCATGAAAAAGTTGTTTTGCGGGTTGCAGGGTATCCAATGAAGCCATTAGCGAGACAGTGGATCACGCGAGAGCTTACGGCTTGTAACAGAAAGAGTGGGGGTCGGTACTCAGAGGAACCCGTACGCAAAAGAGTGCCTCGCGAGTTTCCTACCGGATCAAAAAACAAAGACGGGGGTGGTTGGGTGGTGGGGGGTGGTCGGAGGCACGCGAAGTCGTCGGAAGAGGTCGGAATAAAGAGGAATCGGGAGAAAGAGGAAGAAAGAGATCAAGGAAAGGCTGCTCCCGGCATCTCGGCTATGGTACCCACTTCGCTTCATTAATTTCTCGCAAAGACAGTGTCAGAGTCACGGGGGTTTTCCGGCTGCAGGGGCTCCTGGGGACCCGAGGCTCCGCTCTCTCCTACGCTCTGGTATTTAAATTCAAAAACGAGAGCGAGCCAACTCGCTGGTTCCTCTTCTGCCCCCCCTCCCCCTGACCGACCCCCCTTCACCCTATCCATCTCTCTTTCTTTCTCCGGCAGCATCCCTCCGTCCTCTTCCTACCCCTGGACTTTCCTAATGTTTTTCTCTCGTTTCTCATCCTTCTCCCGAAGCTCACCCATCCCCCGTTAAACCGCTCTTCCTCTTCCAACAGTACCACCAGGCAGGCACCCAACCAACCACCCCCCCCGTACACCCCCGCGGAGCACCACCACCCACCCAACAGCCTCGTTCCACGAAGGCTCAGTCAATAAAGTATTCTAAAAACCCCGCGCGAATAAGAGCCGTCTTACTCCCTCCTGTCCCCCTTCGTCCCCTTGCCTGCTTCCTCAAACCAACCCCCTCGTTCCACCCCTGACGTCCGCGCCAGCCATCCTCAACCCCCTTTTCGTTTCCCGAGACCGGCAACCCACCCTCCCCAGCAGCCGTCCTCTTACTTCTTCGTCCCCGAGCCACCAACCACCTCCCCCCCGCCCCGTCAACCCCACCGTGACGATGGGTGGAGGAAGCAGAGGGAGAACCGAGGGGGTGGAAAAATAGGGGTGGCAAAAAACGTCAATAATATCGGCAAGATGGAAGCTGCACGAATGTTTTAAGGGATTCCAACCCCTGCGGTTTTCGTTCTTGCTTCTCGACTCGCTCCCGGCCCCCGTCTCGCCCTCCACGGCGAAAACCACCCCCTCGAGCGGTAAGGAGCGCGTACCACCCCCGCGGAATCGTTTCTTTCAGCTCGGACCAAAGGTCTTACCTTGCTCATTCTTTCGAATGCGACGCTGCTAGAGCTGTTGTGCTCGACGATGAATGCTTCGACAGAAATGCAAGCCTCTGTTTTTAATTAAAGTTTTATTGCCGGCTCACTTACGTCGCATGAAATGCCAGAAATTTCTGTTGGTTCATTCGTATTTGTTAAAAAATTTACGTAGACCAAATAAACAACGAATTTATGATTGACATTATTCGAACGAACCCGGACATTAATTTCCATAATTTTTACGAAAGGGTAGAAAATTTGAATCATTCAGTCATTGAATAAAACATCAATGAAGCAAATAATTTCTCCTCGCGGTCCCAAATTAAATAAAAACAGCACGGAATGAACCAATAAATTTATTAAATGAATTGGGTACAAGGTTGTCCGAGGTTATACCTACAATGAGATCACGTTCGTTCGTGGTTTACCCATAATCACTGTAACGCGACCTTCCATCCCCTCTGCGTATTTTCCTCGTCACCTTCAAGGCCGTTGAGGGCAGACATTATACTAATTCTTGGATATATTCTCGGTAAAGCGATGGACAATCAAAACAGAATTTTTTCAGCCGTTGTCAATCCGCAGAACGTATACACACAGGTAGTCAGTTCATGTTTTCCCCTTCGGTTATAAAGTCGCGTTTTGTGTTACTGTCTAGTGTGGTTTCATTTGGTGTTGATTTATACATTCTGCAGAAGTATGAGGTTTGGTAGATTATTTGCTTTTGATACTAACAGGGGAGGAAGATCGCGAGTGACTGGAGAAAGAGTGAAAGTGAAGAGCCGATGGTGAAACGGGTGGATTTTCGAGACGACGCCACGTTGATGTAGTAAGGTATGTGCTATATTTTACAATCGATAGTGTTAAACTCTACACGGATTTTTCGTTTGAATCGCAGAATGTTTAAATACTCAAATTGTGCATAATTTAATTTTTTCTGTCTATTGACAGTGAATTAACGTACGTAAGTTGAAATGTTTTTTCATTAACCACACGAAATTATTGTTGAGACTAATATGACCAATCGAGTGTACGATAGAACGTAGATGTAATAGCTTTTGTAGCAAGTAATTGCATATATTTTGATGGCAGCCACTTCGTGCCAGGTCACAAAGGTTAACAGTATCCAGTGTCTTGTAACCGAAGTTCATATTGACCGACACTCCACTTCAATGAAACTTCCCGGAACTTCCGGTGATGTTTCATAAAAAGCGACGTGGCATTTCAATTACTATATCAAATTCTCACTTTCGCTGTTAATTCTAATCCTACCAAAAATATTCAACAAACTTATGTGTACCATCCGTGTTAATTTCCACACTAAAAAATTGCATAATTTCCACGAAAAGAAATATTGTTCTTACAAAAACAATCGCATAACATATACAACAAATAAATAAAAAACATAACCACAGGCTCGAAACTCTCGCAAAGCCGCGGCAGGCGCCGCAGACCCACTCCAGCGAGCCCACCCCCTAAGAAACTAAAATCAACTGGCAACCCCCAAAGCCCGTAAACACACGTGAAGCTGCCTCAAAAACCTCCGACAAAAAAGGCGAACAAAACCGAGAAGCCTTCCAAAAACCCTGGAATCCTTTCACCCCACCAATACTCTATCAATCTCGAAACTCAGACAGTCTTCCCGATGAAAGCTGTCTGACCCACCTCCTGAAAAGTGGAACGGGAAAACGATCCCCGCGTATTTTTCCGCGCAACCGATTCGCCTAGACGTTCACTATGGTCGATCGGGGGTAGTCTGTTGCCACCCCCGTCGCCACCCCTGGTATACGCGCTCGCGCTTGGCAGTATCGTTGGGTAATTAGCGATGCTGAGAGGACCTAAGTAGCAGGCATCCTTCTGCGCCGGGTACCGGAGGCCTGCGGAGCCTGTTCTCCAACCCTCTCGCACCCTCTTGCACCCTGTGCCTCTTCCACCCTGCATTCTGCCTTCCAATAAATGGACGGATAGATAGATACCCGACGTACGAGGCACCTTCACAGAGGTCCCGTTCAAAAGACCAAGAGCGGGCGACCTTATTGGGTGGTTGATGACGATAGTGGTGGTGGTAGGCTCGCGCGCGTACACAGAAACAAACCTCCTCCCCTTTCCCATCGCCCTTCTAACGTGAGCGTTTGTACACGCGCGACGTGCATGTATCTAGAAATTCACCGGTACACCGACAAACACCACTGAAACACTACGCCGTGTAAGATGTACGTAGACGCGTACCCACACTGGAAACCGGGTGACGTACGCGCGTGGGAATATCATTACCCCAGTCGTGTGTTTTCCGTTAATTGCCATTATCGGCGGAACTTAGTTAGGGCTTGCGTTCCAACCCCGACGTCCTGGCAAGACCCGTAAGAACGGACACTGCTCGCAAACCAACCCCCGCCACTCTTTTCCGGCTCTCACCGGTACAAATTTCGTTCCCGGCACGCTTTGGGGCTCTGTAATTTCGTTGTAAACGGCTGGCCTCCGAGGGAGCTCTCTCAAAGCGGTTTCTTTGCGGATGTTTTTTTCGTTTTGTACCTTGTTGTTCTGTTTTCTGGAGGGACGGGACCTCGGGTTTGTTTAAACGAGTTAGATTCTCCTTTTTGGGGTCCTTGAAGAGTACCGAGAGGCCGCGACTGTTGACGAACGCCGAGGATGTTTTGGGAACGGTGATTTTGGGCGGAGATGGTCGCTGATTTTAATTGGGTGTAATTGATCCGTTGGGTGCAGTTTGTGCTTCTACCTAGATACTGTTTACAATTATTTTTGTATTGTACATTTCTGTTTGTTAGATATACAGTCAGTTGCCAATACAGTCTCACATCTCAACTAGCAAAAACAGGGTGACAATTTTTATCTGAATTATACAAAGTGAAATCGTAAGGAATTGTATTCTCAGTAAGTCTACGCCGACCATAAACCCTTGACGCGAGCATGGTCGTCGAGGAGCGCAACTCCGTGGCTCAGTGACCGCGGTCAGTAACTCTCCCGCTGCTTCAAACCAACTCCGAACTCCGTCTCCCCACAAAATCATCCCCAAAACACGCTCGGAGGTCACGCGTCGACATTCGAAAGCTGAGGCTCGCACTTTTCCCCCTGGGCGACAAGAATCGCGCGACTCCGTGTGTCAGTGACCGCGGTCAGTGACACTGCCAACCCCCTCGCGCACCTCGTCATCCCTAAATATTTATGAGGACCATAAGAAACGGTCCAAAAGTCGATCATACAAAAATAAGTGATCAGAAAATATTTTATCAATCGTCCAATATGAAAACTCGGCGTTTCTCTCATCTGAGAAAGTTTTTCTGATCGAATCTGTCTGTCAATCCTCAAGATCTAAGATCCAATCGAACCCCGAGAACCTCCCCAACACAAACGATCCCAGTAATACAGTTGAAGAAACGTGCATCGATCTTTGCGCGAGGTAAAGCCAGGATTTTTCTGGTCGCGTAGGATTTCTCCCGTTGTTCCCTCCCCTGAGGATCCACCCTGAGGAGTCTCCTCCATCTTCCCACCTCGGCGATACTGCTGGCCCTCGGGCTCCCCCTGCGTCCCGGTCGGCGACTGCCTACCAGGAGGCTACACCACCTCCGCCTCACCTCCTCTTCCGGTTCTTCCTGCGAGCACAATGGAGCCCGAATCCATCTCGGACAACCTTACCCTCCTCGCCCGGCTTCTCCTTGAGCTCTCTCCGTAGCTGCCGCTGCCGCGCCACCCTTCTTTTTCTTCGTATCTCGCTGGAACAGCGTCGAGGAATAATTCCATTTTCTTGTGCGAGTACAATTTTGCTTTCAATTTATTTTCCCCCCTTTTTCCTTCCCTGGCGCTCTCTCCGGAGTACCGGGAGAGATCCCAACAGCCGTGGATCGCCTCTCTCTCTATCCTCCTCCACTGAATCTCTCTCTCTCACTCTCTCTCTCTTTCTCTTTCTCTCTCTCTCTGTGCAACCCCCGTCTTCCACGAACCTTCTTCGCCACCTCGAACCGTCTACGGAGGTCTCTCCCTCGACCCGGCTCTCTTTCTCCCTCTTTTTCTACTCTCTCGCTTCAGTTCAGTCAACCTACACCAGCATCCACTCTCTCTCTCTCTTTTTATCTGTCTCCCTCTTTCGCTTTCTCTGCCCAGTCCGTTCCTTTCGTCCCGCTTTCAAGCAACCACCCCCGCGGTGGCCGTACCCGTCTTTCTTTATCGCTTCCTTAGTTTCGCCCGGCTCTCTGCCCGACCGTTTCTTTCTCCGTCGCAGAGAGACCCGCTCCTTCCGACCCTTACGACCCGCCACCCCTCCTCCTCACTCCTCGTCTACCCCTCTTCCTTCGACCATTGTAATTATTAAACATTGCGAGGAGCCCAGCGCCAGTAACAAGCGTTTTATAACTGCGCGAGCGAGCTGGCCCGGGTATTCTCCTTTTGTTGCCCTTTCCAGCCGCCTGGCCACCGGCATCGACGCCGACCGACCCGCTCCTGAAAAAGGGAAGCCCGTGCAAGGTGCACGGGAACACGCCAGACTCCTTCGGGAATTAATCGCTGGATCTTCTCGGGAGATAACTGTCTTTACGCTCGCCTTGTCGCGAGACCCGTCTCGGTCCGCTTTCGACAACTTGTGGATCGAATGTGGACCTTGCACATGATGCTGGCGAGTGAGGAAACTGTCCTTGACACGTTTAGTTCATTGTGGACTGCATAAAATGCTCACAGTGTTGAAACTTTGTTTTTCAATTGAACAAACAATCGGCAATGTCATTTTTTATCATGAACAAACCACCCTCTGGGACGTAATCCAATCAATTTATCCAGGATTATTCCTCAAACGATGTTTTTTCAGATCTTGTTGATGCAGCGAAGAGATTGTAGACAATTTCATGGAAAAAGGTTGCTTAGTTAACACAATTTGTTAGTAGTAGTTTATTAGCAACATTTTTTAAGTCATTGTAGAAAAGATAATTGAGGTTTTAGTGATTTTCTTTAATTAACAATTGTAACTGTGCGATCAAACACTGTTCCTGAACTTTTCTTTTACCTTTTCACGTTTGTCATGAATGCAACAAATCTGCAGTCCAATAATTAAATTACCAAAAATTAAACATATACATTCAAGAATTAATATACGATTGTTACCCTTCACAAAACACAACTCTGATTCTACACCCATCATTGAAAGAATATAGTATTCGAAGAACCATGCACAGAGTTCAATTCTGAGGGTAGATGTACAAGCTAGAAACGTTCAATCTAAGAACCGAGGGTTGTGTATCGCGAGGCATCGTCAGCACCTTCTCCGAAAAGAAAACGAGGCTCGGAAAAAGGGGTTGAGAGGGCTCCTCCCGTGGAGATTATTCCGATTAGCAAACGGAGGGGTCCGACGGTTTTGTTTCGTGGCTGCGAGCAGGATTTTCGCGAACGATCGCTTTCTCTCTCGTCTCAATCTGGATTTTAATAATTCCCCGCGTCGGGGGATGGACGCACGAGCGAACCGAAGAATTCGCCCGAGCCTCCGAGGGTTGCGAATAATTGCCAGAGGGTGGAGGGCGCGTTTTATATTCGTCTCGAACGTCTGTCAGTGGCTGGTTACAGCACTCGGTCAAGTATCAAGAAAATCAAACCCCGGAATCTTCGAGTATTTCAATCGGAGTCCCTTCTCATTCCCGATTGAAATATTTACCCTTAATTGTAGATCATTTCGTTCATTGCGAAGCCGAAAAAAAAATGTTGAAGGTGCTGTGATTGTACAAAAAAATGGGACCCACCAGACTTTTTAATGGCATGCTCGCTACCCCTAAATCTGTTTATACCCTCCACCCTAATTCGGTATTGATTCAAAACTGTCGGAGGGATGAGAAAAAAGTGGCTCGATGTCAGGGGTATCGTTTTTTGGGGTGCAGCTTTTTTTACAAGGGTAGTTTTTCAGGTAAGCAAGGGTCGTCTCAAATCGCATCAAAGAAGCCATCAGCCACCCTGCCACCCTTTCACCCGGCTTTTTTATGTCGCAATCGTCCTGACATCTACTGGTCCCGCGGGAAACTGTCCAACCCTGTATTACCAGCTGGAATTATACCATCCCGGCCTCTGCAGTGGAAATAGAAAAACTTTTCTATTTTTTTTCCTATCGACTGCGTGCATAAAAGTTCTCTGATGCACTTGGACATCCCTTACTTGAGGGGTGATAATTGTTGTTGCAAAATTGTATTTAAATCGAAGCTTGTAGACTTTGATTCCTTCTTATACGATCTCCTCTTCGAAATTGTCTTTGTACAAACTGACTTCCTATCCATTTTTTAGTCATTAATACTATCGATAAGGGTTGTATAAAATTTTTTAGAGAAGCAATAATCTCATTAATATTGACGGTATTTGTAAAAATGGAGATACTGTTGTGTAGTACGTAATTGGGAAATTCGCAACGCACCCCATATGAGGTCCCACTGATATGGGGCTCGAGTTTTAGGGTCACTTAAGGGCTCGTAAAGCAGAGAACAATTTTCCTGCTGGACCCCATGGCGTCGATACTTTTTTACAACCCTGTTGCGGCGGCCTCGTAAACTTAAGCCACCCCAACAAATTATTGCTTCGCTCATAACACGCGACAAGCATGCTTGTTAACTACTATCTGCTGCAGCCGTACTGTTTATAAGCTCTTCGGAGATGTGTAAAAAATATTAACTAAAAATTGAGTTTTTAAAACTGTTCACAATGCTTACGCGCTTTCAAATTCAACAGTTCCCATTTTGTATGATGGCAGTAGGGGGTGAGTTCATTCTGACGTTCCCCTAATCGAATAATAGTAAAATGGGACACCCTATATACAGTCTACTCCCTTCCATACTTCGTCCATGTTTCCAGCCCCCCCTGTTCAATGACTATAGAAATGGAACAGGCCCCGCCTCGGTACCCTTTGTGGGCCTGGCGACGAACCGTACCCTTGCACTTAGGGGCGGTGCCCTTTAGAATCCAGATAACCCTTCAGATAATTTCCTAGGCCCCTCCTATTGACGACTGTTACATCGTTTGACTCGCATTTCTTGTTCTGTTTTTACATAGGAATTTCACCTTAGAGGGTTGGGAATTGACAGAAATATATCTTCAGTACATACCTTCAGATGTTATATATTTTTAACAACGTGTTTTCACTATTTCTTTTTCTACTCTTCCGTGGGAATATTTCTTGTTGGTTTGGGAGATGATATTTTATATTTTTTAAGTAATCGTATTCTGTTCAGCTAGATAGAAGGATATTTCTTGAAAGTAGTAGAGATTTGAATAAAATCCTTAATAAATTTGCAAAATTAATTATCCTTAATTCTCTCATTATAGATGGTTTAAGATTCAGTTAAATTCACGAGAATCATACACCTTGAACACTTCCATCCCCGAGGAAGCCATGCTGTCAGAAGATCCGGCAGTAAATGATAGGTGAACTTCGAGGTCCTAGGTAAGTTGATAAATATAACAAGCAAGAAACAAGGTAGCAGCCGGGGCGAGATGGAATGAGGGGTGTGGAGGTGGGGACGAAGGGGGGCCCGACCGAAAGGGGGTTTTCTGATGATGGCAAGGATGGGGTAGAGGAGAGGATAACATCCTGGAACGGAGAAAGAGGGACGCGGGGTCGTAGTGGGCGCATGCGGATGGTAGTCGCGAGCATATAAGTAAAGTTTGTTCGCAACTTATAATAGGGACGTCCCCCGACCCTTTCCCTCTCCTCCTCCTCCTCCTCCTATTCCTCCACCACCTCCTCATCCTCCTCCTCCGGCCGTCGCATCACCGAGAAGGATGAGGTAGCAAGGTTCGAGGCTGGGTTACTCTCTCGCAGACGAACTTGCACGGTAATAGACCGTGCAGGTGCAATCTACGGGAGCAGGCAAATTGCAAAGAGGACTAGCGCAGGCAGGACGTGGTTATCGATGCTTTGTGTGCGGCCCTCTGTTGCGCCTCTGTCTGCCACCCCCTTGTCTCTACGTGCATCGTTACACATACCTGCGAACGTGGTCGCTGATAACGACCGCCTTCTGCGAAAATATAATCCTACCCCTTGCGCGGACGCCCACGCCTTGGCGACTTGAACGCCGAAGAATCAGTTATTCTTCGCTTAACGCGCAACATTCTAACCATCCCACAGCACTAAATGTGTAATCCAGAAGAAAAAATCGTGTCAGGAAATAGATATGTATATTTCCTACTTATTCTGGCTCCAATATGTTTACTGGCATCCACAATTTATTTAGATGAAATTGTACATTCATTTCTGTTATAAACATGTCGTACGAGAAGCATTTTACGATCAGTTCTTGAAGACTATTTAGATACCAAAATGTAGTGAAATTTAGCTGTTAATATCTGCTGTCCTGCGTATTTTTTAAAAATTTTGTAAGTCAGTCGAGACACGTGGATAGTTGGATGCGTTGCAGAGTTTAGGAAAAGATTGAATTCTAGGGGGTTAGTGAAAGAGGTTTGGACAGTCCAAACTGTCACCCTGAAAAATCCAGTTCCTCAAGAGCCACGTCCCCTGTCCAGAATTTCCAAACCTACTTTCAATTCAACAACCCTGGAAGCCTGCCATAACCGGATCGTCGCGCACGGATCCTCCAGATGAGGGGTGAAGAGCGAAAATAGAAATAGAAAGAGGGAGGGAGAGAGAGAGAGAAAGAGAAGAGGCGAGCTTCTAACAGTGACCAGTGGTCAGTTTCTCTTTTCTCGTCGTCGTCATTAGCCCAGCGGTGCCGTTGACGCGACAATGCGGCCGAATTACTCGCGTGCGGTCAGTTGATCATTAATAAGCAATTATTCGACGGCTCATTAGATCGCGCGGACGCATAAGATCACGACAAAAGGCCGGTGTCCGAGGGGGGTTTCGGGAGGTAGCAAACGATGGGGGGGGGGAGAGATCGGGGGGTGTGCGTCCACGGTGGCCACGTACGGAGACACGCGATCCACGAGGCCAACTTGTGTGTGCCTTTCTATTAGAGCAGCCATCGCCCCGAGGCATCGGCACCCCTCTGTCCGGCAGTCCTTCCAGCGAACTGCCAACTGAACTAGTTCCTGGTCATTGGTCACTCTGGCTGTGATTAATACCGGGGACTATTAATCCGCGTAGAGTGGCCTGTGATCGCCCGGCTACGAGAGACGCCAGGAAGAAGATCCCAGGAGACGAACAACGATAAGAAAACGATTGTCTTCACAAGTCTTACCTATTTGCCTCTGCCGAAACCAAAATCATTGGCACTACTCCTATAACCTGCTAATTGGTCATGGGACTAGCTTAAAATTTAATCGTGTTAACTGTGCGAGGCTTTAGACGAGTGAGGAAAAATTAACACTTTATTTATGCTAACATTAACCGTGTAATTTACTTACTGGAGATTGTTTCATAATTTTTGGGAAATTTACGATTCCTAGCTGAGGATTTCTTTAAAGCAATTTTCATCGTAAACAAATTGAATTTCTGGGTAGACGTTTAAACACTTTTTTTGATATTGTTATTTGGAAGTCATTTTTATTCTATATATATGATTAAAATTCTTTGGACCCCTCGAATAACATGCTAATTGTAGAGTAAGGAAATATTTAGAATTTAGTCTGTTACCCTACAGTGCGACGTGCAATATACGATATATTTAATGCTCGAAGAACGAACATTTTACAGTCTTATACTCTACTAACATTTTTCAAGGCAGAAATTAACAATTGAATGTAGGTGTAGTTTCAGAACAAAAGATTGATAGTAATACGATAAGAAATGTTTGATCTTCTACATCTTCTAAATCATTGTAATATTACACTTATTTATTTATTTATTGTTTATTTTAATGTGGTCGCATTAACAGCTAGGTCATTAACGACCACATGATTTACAATCAAGAGTATTTTACTGTTCGTATCAATTCTAAAACAATTGCATAATAGCTCAGCAAAAAAGTAACGAACCATGCCACCAACCCTGAAAAATATCAACTACAATTTGACAACCAAAACATCTCACAAAAAGGCTGCCTCGACCATCAGTTTGCTGCAAATTTTCTCCGTGAGCACCGCGTAATTCCAGCATCCCCAACACTCCATCTTGCCCATAGCACTCGGAGGAATAAACAATCGGTTGTACCGCAGGACCATAAATTTCCCGGATATTATTAAATAACCTGTTCTGGTGGTAAGATCGGCGGGGGCGCGACCGGCGTCGATTTTAACGCGAGAAGAACTTCTTATTCGCTCACGGTTCCCTCCGCCGAACTTGATGGAACTTAATTAAAGTTTCTTAATGAACGTCGCTGGTGCACCCGTCATTACCTTCCGGCGTATCGGCGCACGAAACTCCGCGGCAGCACTCCATTATTTTCGCGGACGTGCCGGTGACTCGCAAACCCCACTCGCATTATCCATTTTCTTTGTTTCCTCGTTTTTTCGCGGCTCGTCGGCAAACGTGTGCGTGGGACGAGAAAAAAAGACAGAGAGGTATATAGTATAGAAAGAGAGAAAGAGAGAAAGAGAAATAGGGGGCCGATGAGAATCGAGGAAAAGGGCCGACACCGATCCAGCGGGCCCGCGATAAATCCTTTTCGTTGCGAGACATTTGAATCAAAAAGTAAATTTCACTCGGCTCGTGGCGGGCTCTTTCATCGGCCGGCCGCATCTGCCGCTTCCTACGGACATTGTCCTGTCCCAGAAATATTTGAAAACTGGTCGAACTAGACGCTCCTGGCCGAATAGGCGCCACGAAACCGAACCGAACCTGGTTCAACTGGTCCCAACTGTCCGGCTGCAAATCCGGTCGCTCTTGTTTCGTGTAAAATCCGAAGCCGCGCCCGCTCGAAACTGTTTTACGTCTGCCTATACACAAGGCCACGGTTCGAATCACCCGCCATGTTCGCCTCGACGAGACTTGGCAGCTTGTCCTGTCGCATTTGTTATTCGACGAGTGCTTCCTGCACTGCGAACACATGTTCCGAAGACACAAAAATTCTCCGAGCCGAGAAGAAACGTGGCCTTTGAATATATTGAACGTACTCCTCGAGCGAAAATTGTTTGAGGGTGTGTGGAACGCATTAAAATATTATCCAACTGGAAATCCCAATTGGGAATCAATAAAACACCCCTAGGAACGTATTCCAATTATTCAGTATTATTTTCTAAAAGAAGATTCTCAAGCCCCTCTAGAGCTTGAAATAATAATCTCGAATGAATCGAAATCTGAGAAGGTGCTCTGTAACAATTGTTAGAACTGCAAAATTTATTCTATCCTGTTAAAGATAAAAAAATTTTCCTTTTCTATCTTTCTTATGCAAATCTTTCTGCATATTAAAAATGATCTTGCACTAAATGCATACAATTCTCAGTCTACGCGCGAACAACATTAAAACAATTCTTCGCTACATTGATTTAAACTAAATAGCCTATAAATAATGTTGTACATCATATTGTAAAGGGTTGAAATAATTTTCGGAATATTCAAGAATGATTAATCCACTTTCCAAAGGTTCGTCGCGTCTGCGTAAGATGTTTCTCTTCGAGAGTCAGAATTGTTAGAAGATTATAATTATTGTCGATGATACAGGATTGGGGAAGGAAGCATAGATGCATTTCTTGAACTTTCCCACCGTGGACAGGGGTCAGGTTCGTCGGTGCGAGGGGTGCAACAGCTTCGAGTCCCTTCTCTGGGTCAGAAGGGCCAGAGACTGACCCAGAACAGGTTTCCTTCTTGTCTCCTTCGCGATTTTTTCCCCCTTTCCTACCTTTTCACCGTTCGTGTCCAAGTCAGATTGACCTCCAGTCGATTGTCCATCTTCCTTGGCCCGCTATCCTGCCAGGAACTGGTTTTCTTTCCCACATATCCGGGCCTTTGGCCGGTCACTTAGGGGGAAAACAGGAAGAGTGGGGCATCAGGACTGACCAGTTCCCGGATGCGTACCCCGGGCCCTTGGTCAGTTTACGATTTTGTCCCGTGATCGACGGTGCCCCATTGCCTTCCACTCTGCGACCCCCTGACGGACTCTTCGGGAAAGAAGCATGACGTAAGATACACTCTCTTTGACAGATTTTCAGTTCACAATTCTCGTGGAACGTCTCTCAGAGGATACGGACTGTCAATCTATTCTTTTAAAAGAATTTTCGAGGAAACATGTTCAAGAAATGTGTCTACGCCGCGACAGTGATTCTGGGCTTTATTTATTTGCTCCGGGCGCTATCGATTTTAGGGGTTGTCTTCGCGGACTCTGTGATGTATGTGTTGGAACTGTACGCTGCCTCCACCGACGATGCAGATATTTTACTTTAACTTCGGTCCCCGTGTTGCGATTGTTCGCTGATTTTAGGTGAGAGTTACGATTGTTATTTTTAATTGGTGCTGATCGTTAGGGTTCTTCTATCTTTCTTCAGATTGTGGTACATTGTGTTGTGGGATTTTTTGAAGAAGCTAACTGTTCTGTAGGATTCATCAAGAGTTTATTCAGTATATCAGGTTGTTAAATGTTGTTCGTTGATTCAGGTGTGCACTCTAGGTTAGACTTATTTTAAACGAATATTATTTCCACTAGTGTACTCGAGAGAAAATAGAAAAGGAAGCATGGCAGGATTGTATGCTAGTGTATAATAGCTTTAATTATTTCATGTTAAACACCATTAGATGCTTTCTTCAGATCTGTTGAGCACAGATGAACGAATGATAAAATTCAGCAATAATTTGTTCGTTATTTTGCCGTTTACGAAGATCAAGAAACTTATTTTTACTTTACTTTTTTTGTATGTTCTCGTCAACCACAGTGATTGAAGACGAACTGAATTCCTCGTTAAATTCAGTAATAATATGTTCGTTATTCTACTGTTTGAAAAATTGTTTCTACATTTCCGTTGTTTACTTTTGTTGTCTTTTTGTTGGCCTAATTTAAGATGAAGTTGTAGCAGTTGGCGACGCGTTAAAAACAAACGTACAACACGCGAGCATTCAGCAGCGTACGCCCACGCACGGGAACGACTTTCCACCCCCACTCGGTCGGCCGTTTCACCCCCATTTCGTTTCGCGCTACGCCGTAAGTACTATACTTTGTACTACCCTGTAGGATAGTCAGGTTTTCCAAGTTCTCTCCCCTTTCGAGGGAAGCCACTCGAGGGCGGAGTCCCGGAGTAAAGCGGCCATACTGCCACCCCCGTCTTACCGACCCTCTTCTACCCCCTCTGGCAAAATAAGGGATGAAAAACAGGATGAGGGCAATGGTGCTTCTAGCGCGCTCTCAAGCATGCCGCCTTGCTTGCCTGCCTGCTTGCGAAGCGATGCTTGCGAAGCTTCATCGGGAATTCACCCTTCCGTGCCGCCTTTATTGCTTTCCCTATGGCAGAAAGCGAGCTATACCGAAATCTCGGAAACGAATCGCTCTGGCCTCTAGATAAATTGCGCCTCTAGCGCGCTACTTACCGTCGCAGTTGTTTTATTTACTACTTTTCGTTCTCAGAAGAATTTCTCTTACTTCATATCTTAGGGGTGGAAAAGTCAGGGGAATAAAGTTCAAGGAAATAGAAGGAGACATATTTTCAATCCTACGGGTGATTGACGGATCCGAGTGTTTCGTTTTTATTAGTTTTGTGTGTTTGAATTCAGTACTTTTCATTCAGAGAAATGTTCTTTACTTGTTAGGGATGGGAAATCAGACGGAACAGTGACATCTTTTTAACACTAAAAATATTAAACGAGTCATGCCAAAAAATTAGAAAAACGTTTATCAAGCACTTCTAAAATGACTAATTCATCCATAATATATGCAAGAACATAAATCATCTAGGTTACGAATGCATAAAACTATAACAACTCAAGAAAGCTAATAAAAGAAATCCACACTAAGTCGACTATCATGCCTCTCAACCTGAAGTATTAAGAAAAATGAATCGAAGCCTACAAAATTAAGTATGAACTTTTCCAAAATGTTCACAACAAAATTCCTTTCAATTCATCAAATATCCAAGTTCATCCTAACCCACCATAGCCTGGTAATAGTTTCAAAATTCCCGGAGCCCGAGCCGGGATCTGTTTAGTATTCACCGAGTCGCGTCGGCGCGGCGTGTCACCGATTCCCTATCGGTAAAGATTGAAAGGGAAGTCTTGCCCTTTACAGGGAAAGATTCAGACCGGATTCTCTCGTATTCCAAACCAGTCCGCAGCTTTCAGCTTCTCGCTCCCTCCCGCTCTGGTCTGTATCGCCCTCTCTCTCTCTCTCTCACCTCGCCTCTCTTCACAGAGAAGATATTTCTCCGTAGGAGCTTCTCGCAGAGTGAATGCTCCTTAATTTCCTTTGAGCCGTTTGCTTCGGAGTAAAATCCACCTCGTGCCCACCCCCGCCGAACCCCTCGACAGCCCTTGCTCTGCTTTTCTAGCAACCCCCCTTCGCAGCCCCCCGAACCCCTTTCGTAGCAACCATACTCGCCCACCGGCGGCATCGTCGCATAACCGTCGCCCCGACTCGATGCTGACGCCAGCATCTCTATTCCTCTCTTTCTTCAGCCCCGCAGCTCCTCCGTCGCCAAGGCCTTATTCTGTAATTTCGTTTACAAATGAAAGGGCCGCGAGCTACGACTTTGTACGGAGGTTTCGCCCTGGTACCAGGGCGTCTGCAAACGGCTCTAGCTACCCCGGCGACTGCCAGGTACCACCCCCGCCTTCTCGTACCCCCCTAGACACGTCTCCTTAACGCCCGGTCCGCTCGTTACTCCCCGAACAACCTCCCTCTCGAGGTAGGTCTTGCCTACCTTTATCGCGGTATTATTCCTTGTCATCGGCGAACACCGTCGAACGAATCCGTCGAGACGCTTCGGGGATGGGCTGCCAGCCTTAGGGATGGATTCTTTGTCTATGATGAGAAGAAGGGATGACAACGCGAGATCGTCAGTAAAAACAGTTTATGGTGATTAGTTGGATTCATTCTCTTAAATTGTTTCGCGAAGTGTCATGTAAAATAGAGGATGTAGAGGGTTGAAAAATTATCCCTCAAGATACTTGTTTCGACGTATCGGATACAAATATGGCTATGCTCTGTATGATATCGGCGCTACAGGTTCGGTCATAAATACAAAAATTATCAATTTTGCAGAATTATAATTTCGACGTTTCGGTTCTGCTTTGAACCATTTTCAAGAAAAGTCCGCGTCTGTGCGAATTAAAGTAATTAAATTTGTTATTCATTAAACTGACTATTTAATAAATAAACTTATTTATATCGATCGTAATATTGTTAATATAAAATCGTTGAATGTTATCGGCGCTACGGTTCGATACCTAGATCTCTGGCAAAACGATCAGTATAGTGAATATTGACATGCCGAGCACAAGTAATTCACGAGTCTCATGACTCTCTTAATTTCATACTAAATCACACCTAAGCAAGTGAGTTGAGAAATGGAAATATTGTCCTCCTTCATATTTAAACATTTAATAGTTACAATTTTTGAAGAATATATTTAATCAAGTTAAAAATTTTTTCAATTTTCTTACAGACGCAATTTATTAATCTTGAAAATGGTCCAAACAGTGACCGAAACGTCGATTATATAAAATTAGCAAAATTGCTTAGTTAATTTATTATTTTTGTGTATTTAACGATCGAACCGTAGCGCCGATAACATTCAACGATTTTATATTGACTATTTAATAGTTATGAAAATTAGGTGTTTATACATACATGCTAATTGTGAAAAAAAAACAGAATGAAATTCAATTCAATGTAATGTTACTAGTCACTAAGCTGGTTAGAACTGTACTAAACTGTTACTGTTGTGGCAAACCAGACCGAAACGTCGAAATTATAATTCTACAAAATTGTTAATTTTTGTATTTGTGATCGAACCTGTAGCGCCGATATCATATAGAGTATATACAAAATTTACGATCGTTAAAAATAGAGAATACAAATATGGCTTTCGCTTTAATTGTAAATTACAAGTTCTTGAGATATCCGCAGAAAAATGTCTCAATTGAAAGAAAGAATATTCCATTTGGTTATTACTTGTGGCAATCGATGCAGATCGTTTTCCGATCGTCGAACATTTTTCTTCGCATCGGCACAGCTCGAAAAAGACAGATCGGTCGGTACTTCCGCGGTGAAAACCTCGGCAATGGGAGAGAGATACCCCACACGTTCGGCACGGTATTTTAATTCGCCGGGAATGTTGGCCGACCGCCAAACGTCCGCAGAGATTTCTTAATACCCGCCGCAAATGCCTGGCGTCTGTGCCCGCGTCGTTCAGGAATTGCGGCCGGTCTGTCGTTCGTTGGATCGGAAGAGGGTCTGCAACGAGGAAACGATACCATAAACGTTTATGGGCCGCGCGCTTTTTCCTCCGACCGGGTCGCCTCTTTTTATTTTTATCTGTCCGGGACACACTCGAGGCTAACGCGCCTGTCACCGGCCCCGTGATCCGTGAAACGATCAACCCTCTTGGTCTTTCGATCTTCCCACCGCGATCAACTAAACTCTCAGATGATCTTCGCGATTCGCTTACCCACACGAAATTCTTCGTCTATATCCCTCTGTGAATATCCGACAAAGGCAATTACGTAAGAAATAATAACGCAACGATTTAGCAAGTGTCTTAATGTGGAAATTAGTGGCCCAGTTTTGAAGTTCCCGAGCTGACAGGGATCTCGACTAACAACGCTCGCAGCAGCCTCCTATCTTAGAATAGCAGCAATTAAGAAAACAGCCGCGCGTTGTAGGGGCATTTATTCGTAAAAGTGTGCGATCAGGGGATAATCCGAGGTTACGTGGATCGTCGCTACCCTGGGGACGTCGCGAAATAATATTTCGCTAGGGGAGGACCATCCCCGTGACCTCGGGCCACCCCGAAAGATACCTCGAACGGACTCGCGCACATTCAATCCAGACATTCGAAGCATCCACCTCCCCGAGACGCGCGGCTCCCTTATATTCTCTGAAAACAGCCCTCCTCGGTCCTCAACCACCTCGCTCTGTCTTCGTGCTCACCCCCGCGGGGCCACCCGCGCGCGCACACACACACACAGCACTTACACACACACACACACCGACGCCCGAAAATTGTCTGTCTCACTCTTTCGTAGGCTCATCCGTCCGCCGTTGTCTCGCTCCCACCCCGACTTTCTGTCGTCGCATGGCTTTTGTCTCGGTGCGCGCATTGATTTCTGGGGCCAACTTCGCTTCGTTGCCGGCGTCGTTAAATTATAATCGCGAAACACCCCGGCTCTGAAGTTGCAGACAAAGCCGCCCCGTGGCAGAGGACACGGGCTGCAGCCTAGAAAACCGGGTGCCTAGGGGGTGGCGGAGAGAGCATTCCGCTGACACAAGGAGGAGCAAGGGGCACCGAGATACCGAGGCAACTTCGGGGCACCAGCTTTCTCCGGAACAAGTACCTCCAAGTCGTAGACCCCGAGTCCCAGACGTTTTCACCAGTTTTTCGAGACCCTGATGCCGAGGCGTTGAGTCAGAGGTGAGCCACTTGAAGCCAAGATCTGAAAAATCATCCCTTAGTTCAGAGGATAAAGAATTAGACTTGACTTCCTAATTGTGAATGTTTAAAGATCTGGAACCAGGTAAATCCAAAATTCGAAAATTGTATAATTGTTGCACTAAGTCAGGAATATACTGTGAATGTTTAAAGATCTGGAACCAGGTAAATCCAAAATTCGAAAATTGTGTAATTGTTGCAATAAGTCAGGAATATACTATGAAACAGAATTTCATTAGAAAATGTACTTGCTCGACTCCAGCTTGGCTTGGTAACTGAAAATTTTCAAGAATCTGGCCACCCCTCGTGAAAAAATTGAAACGAGCTGTCTAATCTGAAATTTCGCAAGAGACGAAACGCCACCTTCACGTTGGGAAGAATAGGGACTAACGAATCAATTTCGAAAGCCCTGCCATTTTCGGATAGTCGGCCCCCATTTTCGGCGATCGTTCACCCAACCGCTAGCAGCCTCAGTGTCGCACCCCCGCGCCGGTTTCTCTATTAAATTTTCTGGGTTCCGGGGGTGAAATACGAGCTGACCCCGGCGCTGACACGAGCATAAGGCGCGCGACCACTCAAGTTCCAATAGTAAGTTGAATTCGGAGACCTGGCGGAAGAAGGCAACCCCGTGGGGGTGCCAACCAGACCTGTTTCAACCCTCTCCCTCGCCTCGAAGGGGTTGCTTCTCCTTGCTCCGGTTTTGTACAAGACGCGTTAAATAAATGAAACTTCCGCGGAGCAAGAACAGCCGGCACGGGCATATAAATTCTCTCGCTTCGTAATTTCAAACTCAAACACCACCGGGGGACGACTCACCCCGTTTACTCCGACCCACCCCCCGGCACCCCACTCGCACTGTTCCCACCCACGAGCTGTTTTACTCGCAAGCGACGGAGGACCGGAAAAGGGTATCGAAGGACCGAGATTTCCGAGGGGGATCTACTTGCTTAGACCCTTCGGAAACTCGCAACGATGATTATCGCCGCGAAAGCTGACGCAGTCTTCCATTTTCTTCAACCTCCCGCGAGACTGTTCGCTGTTTTGCTGATGACTCGCTGTTTCGAAGGTCGTCGATGCAGACAGGAAATGGTTCGCAGGCGTCGGGAACAGGAGAGGTATTTTTTCTTATAATACTTGAGCTAGAACTTTAGGGGTTGAAGGGTTTTCAATACGTGTAAACATTTTCAGAATAGTTTTCGAGGATTCTTGTTTGGAATAGATTTTTCCAAATGTTAATTGAGACATATCAGAGAACTCTTCGCTTTGTGCTAGATCGATGGACGAATACGAAGGAGATTTTATAAACTTGATAAGACTGTTTCAATTTTTAATGGTTATGCATATAGCTATTATAATATACCTCTTTATATCACAGTGCAGGCGCACTTGTATATTATTTGTGTCTTTAAGTTAGTAGGTTAATTAGAGTGTCTTGTTACGAGAATCGACTGGAGCCGCCCGAGGGTTTTAGTGAAAAGTCTTTGATCCGTTGTTCGTGAAAGATGAGTAGCAAATTGTCAGAGCTTTTCTAAGATCTTCATGGAGCCAACTTAATTATGAAACGATTCGTACGTGCACTGCCAATTACTCTGATATAACATACACAAAAATAGTGTGTGTTAGAGATTTCATACTTCAACTTCCTCTACCTGGTTCATCAATCATTTTCCTGAAACTTCCTTTTCTCCAAAACATACTGAACAAAGCAAACTCCACGACCTCTCTCAAACTCTTTACACAGCAATTAGGAAACAATACTCCCACTCTTTTAAATCTATCACAAAAGTAAGGTACACCAAGATCTCCACACTCTACCTTCCTCCATCCAATTATCAAACACTCCCCATTCTCAGCATCCTCTGCAGCAACGGGTCCAAGGTCCCTCTTACCAAAAATCCCGCCGCCTAAAGCGAATTACTCACAGAAAATTAAGCTCGCTACCAGGCCGCTCTTCTTGGTCGAGAAGCTCGGCTCAAGAAGCACCGTCCCGGCTAATTACGATTTACGTCGGCAAGGGGCGCGGACTCGTTTCCCACGGAATAAGTCCAGTGCTCGCGAAGAAACCGGGGGAGGATCTCACCCCGGCATCAAACGCCTCGTACTCGAGTGGGGGATGGCTCGTAAAATACGTCGTCGAGATTCACGGTAGAAGGTGCTCTTTCCGCATAAATTCAGCGTGCGAGGCCTCTTTCTCACCCTCGTCGACCCCGTACAGGGGTGGCCCACCCCCGGATCCGACCGCCCGTTCCGTTTTCTCTGGCTGCTCCTTGCAGTAATTTCGCAGCAGCCCCGCCTAATCTCGTCCTAAAATCTAATTCCGCCAACAATTTCTAAGCCGGTCCATTAAAATTCTAAGCACAGTGCCGCGGCGCTGGCGAGAGAAGAGGGAGTAAACTCTAGGAGTGGCGGGCGCGAGCGAGCGAGCGAGCGAGCGAGGGGTTGAAGGAGGACGAAGGGGGTTGAAGAGGGTGGGTTGTGCGAGGCTGTCGGGTGGGTTGCCGAGGGGGGTGCGTTCGGGGGGTGGCTGAAACAATAAGAACGTTGCGGAGGCAGCGGCCCCCAACCCCCCGCAATCCCCGCCATGCCGTAAGAACGCCGTAAAAGCTCGCCTCCGCGCGCTTTCATTGGCTGAGCCGGCACCCAACGAGCGAGATATCGCGCAAATAGCGACGACGAAACGACGGGCCACGGGAATAGAGACCGACGACGACGCTAGACAGAGAAAGAGAGAGTGAGAGCGAGAGCGACGGGAAGAGGGGACGCTCGAACAACGGACAGAGAGCAACAGAGCCCTCAGAGCGTGGGAAAGAGAAACCAGGGGATGGTTGAAAGAGGAACGGAGATGGCTAGAATGGGAATCCGAGGTAGAGAGTTGGATGAGAGAGAGAGAGAAAGAGTGAGAGAGAAGGAAGGGGGGTGGCGCGCGCGAGAGAACGGCATATAAGCATTCACGGTGCAGCCGCAGTAAAGGACGCTTTTCATTGAGCCGTCTTATTGTGCCGGTCCCGCTCAAGTTTCCAACGACGTTAGCGGCTCTGTTTGCCCACGTCCGCTGTTTTCCTTTCCTTAGCTTTCCGGGCGCGCAACTTCCGCCGGCAAAGGCGGAACCCACGATTCCGTACCTTACACGGGAAGCCGAACGATATCCCCCGACTTCCAGTTTCAACGTCGAATCACCTTTTTTGGAGAATTCTCCTCGGAGAATGTTCGCCACCTTTCAAGACGGTCGGGCTCAATGCTTTTGTTCCGGTTTCTTTGGGGACGTACGGTTGGCTCTGTTGATGGCGACAGGCTTCTTCGGAGTTTAGAGATGCTAACCTTGACTTTATCGATGATGGAAGTGTCGAGCTGCGTAGGGTGATTTGGTCGCCTGACTTTGCTTGTTCAATTTGTAGAGCGTAGGTTTGGAGGGGCTGGAATTTTTGGTTGTAAAGTTGCACGAATGCTATCGATTTTTCACGGAAATTAATACGTTTACTTTCCGTTGCGTTTTATTGGTTTTGAATGCGTAGTTTGTAGATGAGCAGCTTTTTCGTAGATGTAACTCTTGTTTCGCGAGTATGACAGTTTGCTACTATTACGGTGATAATTTCGCTTAGAAGGAGTTCGTTCACAAAAGAAATGTAGGAAAGTGTCGTTTAAAAACACCTGACTCAAGCCATCGACTCTCAGCAACAACAAACGCCTTGAGGCAGAACGTTAGTATCAAATTAAGCAAAAAAGACCAAAAGTTCCAAACGAAATCCACTTTTTTCAGCTCAATCATTATCAAACACCGTCATACTACCGCCGAACACCCTCCCAGGCGATCGAACGGTGCCCCAAAGGAGGGAGCAGAACCAATCCACCTGTTCGAGCGAGGTGAAGGTTTTTCCTTGATTTTTCCACGGGTTCATTGGATCGCGACCCTTCGAAACAACGGCGCACCGTCTTGGGGGTGCATGCGGCCACGGGGGTGGGCGAAGACAGGCGAGAGGATGAGGTGGAAGCAGGAGAAAGGGGGTGGAAGGGGGTGAGGGCACCGGTGAGCTCCTTTGCGAACCTACAGGGCAAATGCAGGTTTCAGGTTGCTTCACGTGCACAATTACCGGGCACAGGATGGGCGCGGGCGGGAATGAAATTTCGTCTTGTGTAGCGGGAGCAAGCAAAGTGTGCGCGCCCTCTCTCCGTTCTACACGGCCTGGGGAATTGAGTTTCGTCGCGAGAAAGCGAGTGAGAGAGAGAGTCCTCGCTTAGGAGAGCAGAGAGGAGACTGTGCCGCGCGCGAAGCCGTTCCGTGGAGATAGAGGAAAGAGAGATAGATAGATAGATAGATAGATAGAGAGAGAGGGAGAGAGGTTGATGGTGAAGGAAGAGGTTCGTCGCGCATCGAGGAGAGAGAGGAGGCCTCTGACTGGCTGGATGGGCTGCTGTAACACTGTTATTGCCAATAATGGCACGACTATGCGCGTATATGTCTCGCCGGTTGATCGAGAAATTGATTTATGAAAAGAAACGACCGGCCCGCCGTACGATTCCATTCCGGCCCGATCGATTTATGGAGCCTGGATCCTGGATCCTGGCCGCTCGCGTATTCTTGCGCGTTCCACCCTCGCACACTCTCGTGTATACTCACCCCCTCCTCATTGTCTCGCCGGTCTCATCAATGTATTCTTTGGCTGTCTTCGAGATCGATTTTTTCGATGCCAATCTGTACTCTTGAACGTTCTTCCTGGTGGACGTGTGATCGACTAGGGGTTGAGGGTGAATGGATGAATATAGGGTATGTTTTTATTTTATTATGCACTGACGTCGTAGGAATTGTCATCTACGAGTCAAAAGATTGGAATACAATTTATTTAATGGCATATCGTTGCTACTGGTAATTATAAAGTTCCATCTAGAATGCGAAAAAGATTGATGCAAGTAATGTTGCCTTTAGAATGCATTTCTGCACAATAACGGTAGAAAATAATTTTTGAAGTAACATCCTGTAGTTGTTCGCTTCAAGACTCGAGAAACGTCTTCGGGGCACACTGAAGTTCCCCATTAGATTCTCTTACTTGATACTTCAGCTTCGCACCTGATAGACAGTAAGTAAAAGCAAGACAAGTTAGACGGTAAATAAAGGCAAGTGAAATTAGACGAGACATAGAGCCAGATCGAGTTAGAGTATAAAAAAAGACGAGTGAAGTTAGACAGTAAATAGAGACAGATGATTTAAGACAGCAACTAGAGACAGGACAAGGTAGACAATAAACACAGACAGGTCAAGTTGGACAACAACTACAGAGAAGCCAAGTTAGACGATAAACACAGCGAAGTCAGACAATGGAAATAAGAAAACAGTCATTTGCATAAGCCAATGAAAGGACCATAAAATGATTGTCAACAATGGAGGTGCGCCTTGACAGACCTGAACGGCATCCCCCGAAACCGCGAGGGATGGCGTCGTCAGTCGGTCGTCTGCCCGAAGTTCGACAGCGCCTAATCCGCGACTCGAAGTAAATCGAATGAAGTCTCGAATTAAATACAGCCCTCTCTGTATTCCGGGCATACCGAAAGGGGATGCAAGAAGACGGTTCCGGGGGTGGGAGCAAGGGGCGAAGGGGGACAGAGACAGCGAGCGCTAGCTGACTCCATGCGAGACGAGGCGAAGCAAGGTTCCTTGTATTTAATTACCAACTCTAAGTCTCCAGCCGGGAATGAGGGAGCTTCCACCCGGGCACACCTCTTCTTCGCCACCATCCACGACCACCTATCCACCCCCTCCCCTCGCCGCCCCTTCGAGCCCCGTTTCGGTGCCCGCAATCTTCTTCCCCGCCTCTTCTTCCGAATGCCACCCTCTCGCCGCGCTTTTGCTTTAAACGACTCCCGGAACTCGTGTGGTCCTTGTTTTACCTTCCGCTTTGGCGAGCTTCCTCCTCACCTGTGGCTGAAAAACCTCGAATCACGGTGCACTATTTCCATGATGTAGATTTTATTTTTTTTTTTATTGTTCTAATGGAGAATTTTTCATATATTTCTCACTCTATTAGTTTGACTTGTATGAAACTCCAACCGATGAGTCAAGATGGAATACTTCCAAGGGGTGCAACATTATTGTGTCCAAAGGGTGAAATTTGGTTTTTAGTATTATTCTATTCGTTTAGATAATTGTTCTACCTTTCTCCAAATTTTTCTGTCATTCTATATCACTGCGTGCTGTTCTAGTTGATTACACGGTGCTTGTCTGATGGCGCGTCTGACTATTACAGTCTATTTCTACTAGTGTTCTATTTCGAAACGCTAGATCTTTTACGACTACAATTGGACTGTAAACTGTTACAGTCAAGAATGACAGAATTAATGTAAAATACTCTTTCCGTTGCAATAGATTCATTAGTTTAAATAGTACAAACAGGAATGAAATTCTGTGAAAGATTCTATTTCATTTTTTCTTTAAACATACAAGCTATAAACGTATAAAATTCGTTGTTGATACATTCCAGATATCATGAAGCTTTACTGAGTCTCCCCTTACCTACATTTCTTTTAATATCTTTTTACACAGTAATGAACCACTCCATTAAAAATTCTTAAAACTAATCATCCCCATCATTTCACTGCTCTCGCCATGCCGAAAAGTCAACTCTCCGAGCCCCGTCTTCCGGTAAGCTTGAGAAACATAAAACATTTAGAACCAAGGCAAAATCCGCGAGTCGACGACAGTCCTGGGAAATTCCGCCATCTCGGATTCGCGAGGCTGACGATCCGCGAAGTCGTAGCGCATTAATAATTTTTGCGCGCGACTTTCTCGCCGGTCGTCGCGCGGCGAAAATTAGACAGTGGCGCGCGGGTGCGGGGCGCGACGGCGGTGGTGTCTCGTCGCGACATCAAAGACCTCTCCTCTCCCCTGGCATCGCCGTAGGCAGCAAAGAAGGCTTCCTGCCCCTTTTCATCCCTTAAATCCCGCCCGAGTGGTATTTGCCGGGGCGACCCAGCCTGCCCCGCTCTCCATCATTAGCGGGGGAGAAAGAGACCTCGCCAAGAGGAAGGAAGGAAGGCGAAGAAGAGAGAGCCTCCTCTCTTCGTCTCCCCGTCTGTTGCCTCGTGTCTTCTCCCTCTTCGGGGAACCCTTCGAGCCGGTGCTACCCCCCTCTATCTCCGCCACCTCCCTCTGCCAGGGAAACGGTGTTCTGGTCCTGGGTTCGCGCGCAAATATCGCCTTTCATATTCCTTCGAAGGAGCAGAAAATCGTTACGGTGCCTTTTGCGCGCGCGCTACGGGAAATATCTAGCAGCCACGTTCCTTTTCCTTCGCACCGTGGCTCGCATCGTTTCGTCTCGCCGCGGACAAAGAGAGAGCTCCCCCGCTCGAGGGTGTAAGTAAGTAAAGTCTCTCCTCTCTCTCTCTCTCTCTCACTCACTCTTTCTCTCCGTCTCTCTCCTCGCAACCCGCCTCTCGTTCTCTCTGTCTTCTGCTATTTCCAACCGCCTCCTCTGTCCGACCGTTACTCTCTCTTTCTTTCCACCCTCCACGCGCTCGCTCCTTTTAACGCTCAACCCCTCCAACAACCCTTCTCTCTCTGTTCCTGTTTTCTCATCCCTCTCTTTCGCTAGAAACCCTCGACGGGGCTGCAGAACCGCTGGAGCCCGCTATTAACCCGCTCCTTTCCCTTCTGCTCACCCCGCCACCCCCCGACCCTCCTGTCCCCACCCACCTCCTGGCCAACGTTTCGTCTAAGCGCGAACAAAGATGGCGGAAAACTAAACAACTAGGCGAACACGCGCAAGGAACGACTCACGACGAACCTCTCGACCTTTTATCGCGACGAATTTCACCCTCTTCGGTTCGGAAACCACCCCTGCTGGCACGGGTCGTCTGCACGGACCCGTGACCCCGAGCGACGTCTTCCGCCGATGACCTCTTCCGATGGACACAGAGGATCGACGGCTTGTTGTGGTGTACCACGTGTCATCCACCCTCGGACCTTCGCATGGTTTCGTACGGGGTGGTTAGAGGATTCTTCTGGCGGCTTCTTTTGCGAGGCGATGGATGATCATTGGAAAAGTGTTCGGGGGTTGGCTTTGGCGTGAGGTTTCTTGGGGTAATGAAGGGTTCGGAGATTTATGTTTTTGAAGATTTTCTAGTCTACGTATTTGTTCGCAAGTACTTTATACAATTATTTAGCACAATGTACCACAGCCAGCAAATGATTGGTTTCAAATTTCCAATTTTAAATTTATTGAAATCGTGCGACTAAAATTTATTCCCTTAGTTAGGTAAAAAATTTCGTTAGTGTTAAAATGTTGAAATTGCCATTTTTCAACCCCTGGGGGACACATTTTTTCTGAGCAAGCCGAGAGCACGAAGTTTTCGCGAACGTGGCCCAGGGATTTCGTCGAGGTTCCTTGGGGGCCGGACGCGGATATTTCCGGAGCCATCCCGGATCCACCCCATGAGGCGATCAATTTTTCATGGGGGTGGATGGTAGCGGAAGAACAGTCGGACGGCCGCGTCTCAGCGGCCTCGTGAAGAAGGACGCGGCCCGGGTCCGGCCTGAATAAACGATGTTTAATCTTCATATCAGAAAAGCTGGGCTCCGGCTTCGGAGTCGCGGGAGAAAGAGGATACCTAGATGGAGGATCGGCACACGTACACACGTGCGGACCTACCTACCTATCTACCTACCAACGCGTCGAAGAATGAAAGAGCGAGACAGAGAGACAGACTCGAGAGAAAGACGGAAAGGCAGAGGGCGAGAAAGATCGAGCGAGTCGGGAGATCGAGAAAGAGATAGCTCGAAACGCGCGGGGTAGAGGACGAAACCGGGGGAGAGAGAGGATGGAGGGCGGGGGAGGGGGGCAGGGGCGCCCAGGAAATTTCTAGAAACTTCAGGTTTAGCAATTAACGTCAGAAATTAACGACGCCCGCCTGCCTCGAGCGCAAAGCGCCGGAGAAATTAGTCTCGGAAATTCTCGTAAAATTTCTCGTTCGCTCGCGGGCGCCAGCCCAACCCCCTTCTCATCTCAACCCACCGCCCCCGCAAACCACCCCCGTCCACCCCCAACACCCACCCCCTCGGTTCGTTCGTGCCTCCTGCGCCCCGGCGAAGGTAACATGGCGTCAGCAGTCGAGGCGAGCGGTAACTTTCCGGAAATTTTCATTAAGCCTGACAGTAATGACGTCATCAGTCAGTCGGCCCGACCTCATTTGGAATCGTTCGCACTCTCGAAACCGTCTCGCGCCTTTCCAACACCCCCAGGAACTACCCCTAGCCTGGTTTCTTCGGGAGTCGGCCTTCTACTTCCGCTGGCATCTTCTTGGATCTGGACCACCTGAGTGCAGGTATACTGTAGTGCTCGGTTAAATTTACACGAGCCTCAGATTTTTACCACAATTCGTCACTGTCTTCAGCTATGCGAAACTACCAAACTAGACAAAAATGTAGAATGAATGCAATGCAAACAAAAAATGCTCCGTTGGCGATGTAAATTTCACCGGGCACTACAGTAGCAGCTATAGCGATCTTGCAGGAAACGATAACCGGCTGCAAGAACAGTCGAACAGATTTCTGATTCTCACGGAATTACACAGATCATCCCCTATCGGCGAGGCCGCGAGATTGGCTCCGGATAACGGAACGTGAGATTCTTGGCCGATTGAGAATTCCGTGACTATAATTTGAGGGTACATGAAGCAGTATAGTGTATTTTTGGAGAAGTGTATAAAATGCTCTGTGCCAATATAATTCCGCACTTCGTTAACAAATAAAAATACATACCGAACGTAGCTAAACATATTTATGTTACCAATAATTCATAAATATTTATTCGAACCAGTCAATAATCGTTTCACACAATTCCCCGACTTCCTACGTTCCCGAAGCAACTCACAAAATGATTCAAAGGGTAATATATCACGTCGAGTATCAAGGCTCACAGGGTCCCTTCCACAAACGAATTAGAATTCAATTAACTCATTCACCTCCAGACCAATAACTCAATCCGCAGGTAGTCCCGCGCAAAAATTCCTCCGCAAGCATCTTAGAGCCGCCCCATCCGATACGATCGACTGGAAGTTTCGCCGAAGACTCTCCCGAGTCCAGGTAACCGTGAATTAATTGTAGTATGGTAGTGATGGTGGTGAATTAATTCTCTCCCGGAGAAGGCTCTCGGTCTCCGTTCGCGAGCGTTTATCGCTGTGTGTCACGCGACCCGAATTCCGGCGTGACTGGCGGGAGTCTTCTTCCGCGGGACGATTATCCTAGCAACCCGGTCGAACGACCATAACGGGATCGAAATTAACTCGTGGACCCTTCCGGTGATTGACGGATCATTTTAGTATAGAGTCGGACAAAATTGTTCGATTATCAACTAGTTACAAAAATGAATCAACGATCTCAGAATCGTATTCTTAAACAGAGATTACGAAGTATCGATGGAACCTTCTCAGAAGTATATTTTCTTTCAAGAGCCAAACTGTGGGGGGCTAACCTAAACAGTTTCGAGATACGAAGGAACTCTGGTTTCCTTTCTGGGCGTTCCAACGATTCTTTCTTTCATACAGTCAGTCGAAGCTAAGATCTCTCATAGCAAAGAGCTTCCTTCCGCGTCGTGCAATAAAGATTAGTTTTTGCTTTAAAAGTACCAGTGTACATCGATTTACACCCATTTTCAATGAAAATAATAGGACGCTCGATACACTTCAATATTTGGTTAACCTGACAAGCTTTCCTTTTTCATAAACAAGAGTCATTGAGAATTTCCAGACAGTGGTCAGCGTTAGCGTCCGAAGCTAGAAACTGACCACCGTCAACCTGGGTCCCCAAAAAGAATTGTACAGATTGCAACAGTGCAATTTTCCCTGCTCAACCTCCCAATAGGGGTCAATTCTACCATCCGAATGCACGAACGTCTACGTACACCCCAAAGATCGACATTGTCCTATCAGATCCTTGCCAAAGGACACCTTCAGGGTCCGGGAAGGTTCTCCAACAGGTCGCTAGTGAGGACCGTGGTGGCCGATCGTAAGAAATCGATCGTGGTCCGCCGGTTTCGGCGTTGTATCGGGGATCGGTCTCTCGCCAACTCGCTCGCTCCCTCGCGAACGACATATCCGTTTTCCCAAGTAATCTCGCGGCGCTTCGGGCGATTCTCAAACAATTCTATACATCTCCCGAGTGTCGGAAGTGGCTGGAGAGTGGCAAGAGTACGCGGGGGGAAAGAGGGACAAGAGAGAGAGGAGAGAGAGAGAGAGAGAGCGAGTTAGAGTGAGTTAGATCGAAGGAGAAGCAGAGGTAGCACACAGAGAGAGGCTTGCAGGAAAGAGGCGAGTATCACGGGGGACAAAGAGGTCTGGAGCCGGTGTCTGGGCTGGAGCCGGTCCTCGAAAGGAGACGGAAGATCGTACAGAAAGGCGAAGGGGTTGGGGGTTTGAGGAGGGGGGAGGGGCGGTTAGGTGAAACAGACAATACACCTTCGCGGTGGGTGGCTTATCTAAGAGTCCATGGCGTAGCCCCGGGGGTGCAGTAATAACCGGGAGGGCGGGCTGATACCGGGCTAAGAAATGATAACGGCACTCGCAAGCCAGCCACCATTTTCGAGTTATATTGCCTCGAAAGCCAGAACCGGCGCTGCAGAGGAGAGGCCGAGAGACAGAAGGGAAAGAAGACGGAGAGAGAGAGAGAGGGAGAGTCGAGGCTGCACCGTCTACAACCTTCTCTTCCACCTTCTCCGCCATCTCTTCGACGCAGTCCCCCCTCCCCCAAAAGCACCCCCGTTCCTCCTCCTGATGTTCGTCCTCCGCTTCTCCAACACCTTTCTAGCCCGCTACCTATAACCTCCCGCAGTCGTTGCCGGAATCGGCCGCTATCTGAGGCCCATACCATCGTTTCCACCGCCTAGAGAAACGTTTCGCCTTCGAGCTGCAACCTTCGCTACACCGATTCAAACCAACCAACCGCCCCGCGCAACCCCCCACCATCCTAGTAGACCGTTTTCGAACGTTTCCCACACCACCTCCAGGGAATAACGAGAAGGGCGGTAGATACATCGGTTCCGATCCGACCACGATATTCGATTCCTTCGTGCGACACATGAATTTTCAGCTAGTTGCACCTTCGATGGAACCCTTGGGGGTTCCGTCCCCTGTAATCGCTGATACCGCCGTTACCGAAAAATGGCCCCGTTAACCGAACGTAGCAAACGTCCGTTCCCGGTTGCAGGCTTCCTCGGCCAGGACATCGCGGAGAACATCCACTGGGAATGCGCAACGGGCGACGATCGTGCGCCACGGCTTTGTCTTTGCGAATTGATCGGGTTCGAGCGGTATTATTGCTACGATCGTTCCCATCGTACTAACAAAAATCATGAACAGTGCCATTTGCTAATCAGCTACCGAGTCAAAATCAAAATTGTAACGATAAAAAAGACACCATAGTATCATTATATATAGCGTTGGCTACCGCCGTTGAGGTGAAACAACCCTTGCAGGTGGAGGGGTTGTGGTCTCAGAAAGTGATGTTAGAATAAAATTAATAATTATCACATTGTATTGTCAGGGAAGGTTTGTCAAATCCTGAAACTGGTGGGATCGCAAGGGGCGAGGGAGAAGGTCAAGAACGAGACAGATAGAGGGACAAACTCACCCCCAAGCGAATTCGGACAGACAAAGCCGCAACGTGACCAATCTCGCCCGTGTTGAACTGCGGTTTGAACGAATGTTTTGCATTTTACTCCCGCGGGCTAATTTATGTGAGAGAAACGCCACCCTCGTTTCACACCCTCTTACGCGGCAGCTCGAGCGTTTTATTTTCACTTAGACCCGAGCACGAGAAACACTCGGACTTCCTCTTTCTTCGTGGCTCTCCGCGTTCTTCCGGAAATCCTCGGTGATTTACAAGTCTGCAAGTTAGATCAATGTCACATTCTACATTAAATTTATTAAAATTAATTTCGATTATCACGAAGCAAAGCTGATTTTCACTTATAAATTTGGTAAAACTGTAATATTAAATGTATAAATTGATTTCTCACATTTTTAAGTCCATCTTGAAAATTCCTTTAAAGGTTAAAAAAGGAAGCATCATAAAGTTCATTGCACATAGAAACGCATTAAAAATTGTACTATCCTAAAATAGAATTTAATCTACAATGTAGTACTATGTACAATTTGCTAAAACAATCACTAAAAACAAATTAATAAAATATGCCTAAAACGAAGATCATAAATAGACAGAGATTACCACGTACAAGTTACACAGTCATTCCCCCCGCACCTTCATCTCGAAAAAAGAAGAGTGCGGAGGATAAAAAGAGGAGCCACCCCATTGTCGCCAATAAAGCCATGCTCGCACGCGAGGACGATTAAAAAGAGTGTCGGCAAGTAATTTGTGGCGCGGTCAGATTCGCGTGGACCTGAAATTAATATGAGATTCACTGGCGTCCTGCTAGGACTCTGTCCAAACCGTTGAAGAGGGAGAAAGAGAGCGGATCGTGCCCGGGGGTGGGGGTATATTTAGCACAAAAAGCCTCTAATTTCCAACGAGGGTGTAAAAACGGGGTTGGCACTCGGGTCGGTATACGCGGGCCGCTTGTTGGGTCTATAAAACGCCGCTTAGCTTTTTTACCTCCTACCCCTGGCCAGTAGCCACCGTAGAGGGGTGGTTTTAACCCCGTTAAGCTGTTTCCCGTCTTTTCCCGCGTTCCTTTTTTCCGCGGCCGGTAAATTGAGCGCGGACCCTCTTCTCCCTCTGTTCCCTACCCTTCTGCGGCGCCGGTAACACGCTTTTTCCTCTTTTTCCTCTCTTTTCTCCGTCCTCTCTTTGGCCACTTCCACCCCCCACACACGGTTTTCTTCTTCCCTTTTTACGGCCGCACGAGCCGCACGACCCAGATTCCTCTTGCGCCCCTCCTGGGACGATTATCCACGATTTCACCGTGATTGCGTTCGTGCCTTGCCCCTCGGCGTTTCACTCGGAATATTTTTCTGCCTCCAACCCCCCAAGGAGCAGCCCCAATTACCCTGTTATGCTGTTCTGTTATTTAGTCTGATTCTTTTACCTGTTTGCCGTTTCCTACATTCGTAAGTGGCCTGGGGACGTTCACGCGTGTGGAATATATTTTTCTGGATTTAACCCCCGTCAGGAACAACAGCCTCAGTTACAGCTGTTGTGGTATTTTATTATTCAGTATGTTTGTTTCTTTAATCCTTTTGGTAAATTTAAAATGATTTTCTGGTTACAACTCCCTAAGGAACGACAACTAAAATTACCTTCTCTGTAATTATTTGATAATGAACAGATCGTTTTCTAAGTTATGCGATGAAATGTGAAGTTACAGTTTTATACAGAAAGCTGAAAAGAAATAGAACAGTAAAAGTTTGTTTGTACAAAGCTTCGTTACCGAGAAAGTTGAGACGGAATTTCGGCAGTGTGCGCGTGCTACTAAATAGAGCTTGGCTAATGTGTCTGTTCATTACTTACCGTTTCCACTTACAGTAAGCACGAATGCATGTTTGTCGGATAAATGTTCAGCCTGCATTTTCTCGGAAGCGTAGTTCTGGCAATTAACTTTTCTTCCACGCGTTTTCCATTTGTTTTTCGTTTCATCAACAAACTCGTTTGCAATTTTATGCCAAGCCAACCTAATCCCTGGTATTATTCACAAAAAGAAAGAAAACATTGTAAGGCAAAGATACACGTATTTTACGTGGGGTAGCATTATCATGTCAGTCAGGGTGAACGGAAAGTATTGTAAAACTATAAAATACAAATATTACATTTTGAAGTATTTTACAAAAAAAAAAAAGAAAATGAACGTACACAAAAATGGTGAAAAAGACTGATCGCGTACGTATCGAATTAGTTGCGACGTTTACGGTGGTGGGAGTCATCGAGAGTCATTGACCGGAAAAACAGGGTTTCTTTGAGAAAGGTCTGTTCTTTGCTTGGCCGCGGCAGCGGTTGTTGGAAGTACGAGATTAATAGACGAACAAATTAGCGCAAAGTTTGAGCATCGGCCCCGCGTGCACCCGCGCCACTAATCCCGTGCATTAAAAGTTAACGTCGGGGCTGGCTGGCTGGCTGGCGCGGCCTGTGTGTGTCCTCCTGGCATTAGATTTCTGAGTTTCCCCAGTCGAGTTAGGGCAACACCAGATCTGCGTTTCAACTGGAAACTACGTTAGGGACAGATTCGAACCGATCCCCCTGGCCGGCGGTCCAGTGTGTATCTATGTGGCCGGCTGCAGCCGGACACCCTTTGGCGTCGGAAGTGCCGGCCAACTCGAGGAAACCGGCTCGTTGCCGAAAAATTCGCCTCCACCTTCGACAAACTGCCATTTCCACCCTCGTCCGCCACTGCAACTTTCTCTATTTTTATCCCTTCGGCGGCGGAACCAGGGTTCATCCTGACCCGTCGTATCAAAACCTTCGTTTCACCCTTATAGAATATTGAGAAATTTGCACACATATTTATTTCGTTTAGTGAAAATATTAAAATTCAGCGCGTCGATCGCAACCTCCGTCTAGCTGCTACAAATTTAGCAACAACCAGGGAAAAACCAGCGGACCATTTACCATCAACAATTGCGTATTTAGCTGAACTCTCGGGGCCGTTCGGTGAGTCTTCAAAATAATAAATTGAAGGGGTTGGAACCATAGCCGGCTGGCTCCGCGATATTAATTCTGCGCGTTATCTAAGGTGGCGGCCGCCATTGTAACCGAGTATCCTAACCCGGCGTTGGACGGGGGGATCGTGGGAGGCAGGGGTGTGGGGTGTGGACTGGGGGTGAGTAAGA
Source organism: Lasioglossum morio (assembly GCA_916610235.2). Classification (NCBI taxonomy): domain Eukaryota; kingdom Metazoa; phylum Arthropoda; class Insecta; order Hymenoptera; family Halictidae; genus Lasioglossum; species Lasioglossum morio. Next base: position 10,701,377 of record OU744333.1, read on the forward strand.
AACTACCCCCAACATTAATCAACCGTCATCTTTGCCGGAAACCAGGCGCTCTCCTATCGCCTTCCCTCGCGTGTTTTTAGGCCCCTTAATAATTCTCGGGCTCGTTGAATCTTTGAGACGGCTGGCCACTCGTCTTTTCGGCTCGCTCTCCATTCAAAACCGTCGACGATCTGTTCAAAACCGTCCGCGATCTATTCAAGCCGCGTAGGATATCGGTGAGAGGCTCTCCCGAGCGAAAGCAATCGGTGGCAGCTATATGTTTGCGATCGCAAATAGCGAGAGTGGCCACCGATGACCTTCGATCGCCCGGAACAACGACCTTGACGTTCGCCAACCGCGGGCCAAAGCTCAACCAGAGTTTCGGCAAGGTTAGCTGCGAACCTGGAGTGACTTCTGTTGACCCTTTCCGGACGTATACCGGCCTTTTCACGACTAAAGATCTGTTTGCTGTACACAGAAGCTGTAATCTTTCTATGCATTCATGACAAAGATTTCAAACAATAAAAGAATTACAAGAATTCAAGAGTACCAATACATTTCTTACAATTTAATAAAGAAAGATACAAGACAGAAAAGTTAGAAATTCTCCAAATATCATTTCGTGCAAAATAACAATTGTCTGCATTACTAAAATCATTCATTCATTCCAGCTTCCTTGAATTTGAGATTCTTCATTGAGATGTTTTCGAATTCTCTTAAGATCGTGTCTTACAAGCAATTCAAGTCTGAATCGAACTGTTGAAAAATATGTTTCGCCTCGAAAGGGCTCGCGGCTTTCATTGGCCCGACCAGATGATCCTCTAAGAGACCGTCTGACGGACACGTCCCGTTCCGAAAAAGCAAGACGCGTGACGTCGCACCGGTGTCTTAATTAAACGACCTTCCAGGTGGCGGTGCGTGTCGTTGGTGCATCGTTCGTCCCGGAGCCGGGACTCATCACGAAACCGCGAACTAACCCCCCGTCGGTTTACGGGGGTGAGTGAGAGAACGAGGCGTGGGTGCTACGGGACTCGAGGGGGGGTGTAAGGCGAGCGAGAGCTCGTCAGTAGAGGAAATCGATCCTCGATCACGGGCAGGGACACGTCGATCATCCCCGACCAGGCAGCCAACCGGCGGAAGAGCCACTGAAGGCGTACGATACGGACAAGGAAACAAGAGGAAGTAAGAGATGGTTTGAATAATGACTCGGTTGGCACGTTGCGAGAGGAGGGGTTTGGGGGGGAGGATTGGTGGGTTGGGGGATCGTGAGGGGGTGAGGCTTGCCAGTCGAGCGCGCCATCTTGCCTCGGCTCTCTACTTATAATTATTGATGTGGCCCGAACTTTATATAAACTCGAAACTCGTCTCCCTCGCACCGTCGGTTCGCCACCACCACCGCCGGCACCACCACCACGACGAGCCGGCACCAGCATCACCAGCCTGGAACTATCTCCACGTAGAAACCTCGCCACCCCCGCGCGCACCACCCCACCCCCACACACCCCCCGGAGCCCCGGACGGCAACCCCCCTGGCTCCCCGGGCCTCCTCCTCTTTCGGCTCTCCAACCAGGCGGCAGGAGGAAATTGTTGGAGTTTTCAAAGTCTGACGTGCAGGATATTATGAACGAGGGTATGGCGTCGTCGGAGGAGGCGGAGGAGAAGCCGGAGGAGGTGGAGGAGGTGGTTGGAGAAGGTGGCGGAGTAGTAACGGGGGGGCGGTGAAGGAGGTAGGGGATGGAAAGGGGGACGAGACCGGGTCGGCGAGGTGGAGTGGCGGTACCCAGGCAAAACTACCCGCCTCGGCTCACTCTTCTGCCTCCAGAACCACCCACCAGCCCATTCGTCTAGCTTAAACTATATTCCGACCTAACCTCCGCGTAGGTACCTTCCTTCTACCAACACTTCTCTCTACCTATTACCCACCATCTGACAGCCGGCCAATACTTGTCCGATGCACCGACACCCTTCTTCTTACCCCGACACGCTCCACCTGCTTCTTGTTCATCGTTTTTATCCCTCGTCCTGATACACCCCCGGGCTAGCCTAGCCTAGCCTGCTCCCTTTAGATGGATTACCTGGCCGTAGACTGGCTTTGAGATTTTAGGCTTGGTCTTGGCTGGGCCTGCTTTGGAATCTTTCGTGGAATTCAGGGGGTGGGGTGAAAGGAGATGTTGGTAACCGGTCTTTGTGGTTGGTCATCGTCCTCTTTGGGTAGTGATTGCTATGTATTATTCATGTCGATTGGGGATCACCTGGAGGATAGTTTCACCTTGGTTCTTCTTCTTAATTTGTGAAAATTTGTCAGAACAGATCGGCAGGGTCTTGTTGGTACTTTTAGATACAAGCTAATCAAATGTTTGTTATTTTGGATAAAAGTTGGAGCAGTTCCTGCTTACACACAATCGAACCTAGATCAATTGGATTTCTTTTCTGAATTCAGTAAATAAATGGTAAACAAGTTTGCAGGATTGTTATTTTTATAGTTTTGGTTTTGATGAAGTTTCAGAGTTCCAGTGCTAATCCTGATACACTTAGACCCTAGTTTGATTGGATTTCTTCTCTGCATGGCACTGGCGAATTGCAAGCAGACTTTTAGATTTTCATTAAATCGTTTTATTCTTGGTTCTAGCTGTTAGCAATCGGCATAGTTTCCGGGTGGCGCGTGACCGAGGAAAAATCGAGTGCTATTCGAATGGTTATTGTCAGGCTCTCGAAGGTTTCACGATCGCGCGAAATTGCGGCAGTCTACTTGGAAAAGTTTCCGACAGCCCATTCGTTGGCCCCGCGACGATAACCGACTTGGTCGCACAGCGAGGCTGGGAATATAGCCGGAGCACGTGCACGAGTATATTGTAAAGGGAGGTGGTAGGTGAGTGCACATATATCTATATAGTGTCTACAGGGGGTAGAAGTATAAGCTTTCCTCTCGCAAATGAGGTAATATATATACAAAAGCTAATACGACCGAAAGTTGCCAACTTGGATGAGTCTCTCCTCCGCCACCTACAAGCTCCTCCGCCTCGGTCTGCGCCACCCCCTACCCAGCCACCCCTCCAGCCTGGGCTGGATCCTCTAAATATTTTAAAGGAGCGCAAGAATTCAGTTTATGAGTTCGTGACGTAACCGCAGGTTAGCTACTCCTCTCATTGGCCGGTAATTGTTTGCAGAAAACTACGAAACACTTGTTGGACGGTAGCTTTTAGCTATGATACGCTTGAGTATGGTGTGTTGGTAAGATTCCTGTCTTCTTTTCTTTTAAATTTATCTAGTTTAATAATGAATAGCATGGAACTCGATTAACCATTTATATTAGCTCCTTGATTCTACTAAATATTACAAAATAGTTCTAACCATAAAATAAATTGTAATGCATGGGGTTAAATGTTTCTATAATTCTCTATGTCATAAAACCTCTTGGAAATCGACGAGGGTGTACAACTACCCTCAGCACTTCACCTCGCAACTAGTCAGTCCACAGAGCATCATCATCCCCATCGGTCGCTAATTATTCGCGGAAAACTCCGCCGGGAAAACGAGACAATTGGGCCACCGTTGGAGGGTCTACAGAGGGATGCTGAAGAGAGGGTGAAAAAATCACGGCGGAGGATAATTTAACGGGCAATGGAGCAGCTTCCGGCAGACCGGCGCGCGGACAATATATCCCGCGAAGCCCGGTTAATCCTATCTTTCGGATCTGAATTCGAGGTTTCCGTTACCGAGCGTTGGTCCGCGGCGATCAAAGTGAATTAAATCGCGCAGGGACTCCAGCCCCCTGAAAAAGACTACGAGCACACGGGCGGTGAAGAGGATCGTTACAACCGATTGAAATTGCCGCGATCAAGACGCCCGTGGATAACAGAAACAGAAATAGAGAGACAAGAGATGGAGTAACACAGCAGAAAGGGGAGAGGGTTGGAACAGGTGAGGGGAAAAGCGAAGAGATACGTTCCTGCGCGGGAATTCCTCGTACACGGAATGGCCGCAGTAAAACTGATGCTTGTATTTTATCGGATACGTTAACGGCCCCGTAAATCAGCCCCCTCGGCCGTTTCGGGTTTAACGGGTTGCCGGACGACGTAAGACGAAGACGCGCGCGTTTTACGCCGCCTGTCCCCCGAGGGAAAATAATTGAGGATAATTGAATGGCTACGGGCCCATGTTTCCGTGGAACGTTATCATTGCCCCCGAAAATTGCGGGAATTTTCCCCGGTGATTATATTACATCGAGCATCGGATCATTTGTTCCCGCGACAGGCCCTGAATTCTTTAAGGGGTCTTATTAGCGGGCGAACCTTTCATTATTTATTGTTTCGTGGGGTTCAGTGAAGAATGTAGTAAGCACAGAGAACATCTTTTGCGGTTGATAATTTTTCTAAGATGTTAAAAATGTAATGTAGTATAACGGGTCATACGTGTAAAAGCGACAAAAGAAAAGGAATAACATGTCGTCAATGTGACGACACTTATCCGTAAAAGGTCAATGTGTCTAGTATAAAAATAAAGTATGAAATTGTAAGAACGATAAATTGAACGAGCCAGTTAGGGGATGAAATTGGCGTTCTATGGACAGAAGGATTTGCGGTGGCCGCAGCCATAGTCTTTCAGGTGGTTCCGCGAACAAATCCCCTAGGCCATAGCCCCTGTACCAGACTGGGATTTTTCACAATCAGCGAAATGGCGGCAGCCAAGTGGAGTTAGATTGAACAAACACGAGCAATCGGTGCGCGCGAGCGATTCGCGAGCTAGGCGGGAACGAAATGGAGAGACGTGGAATATAATCTATCCTGTTTGAGGAGAACTGGCACCGACTGCAAGTTAGAACAAACTCCCAGTGTACTCTGGGAACGTCGTAGCCGGCAACCAATCCACCGGCGTGCCACCCCCGCTCGCCCACCCCCTTGGTCGGTCCTGTTCCCTCTTCGTCTGGCGAACAGCATCCTGGAATTGGATAAAATAACATTCCTACGTCGTGGTCCGTCAGAAAACCGGGGTGTCGCACGGCCATCTTAATCCCTACTTTTGTCCTGGAAAAATAAGGGTGAACTACCCCCTTAGTCGGAGACGGCTTGGGGTGACAGGGTTACTCGGAAGCTAAGCAGAATACAAAAATAATGGTTCTGACGGGTTAGTTTTTGTAATTCTTAAGTGTTGAATAGAGTAAGAAATATTTGGAGATTATGGAGATCTGAGGATACCATCCCTTTGCGTAGAGACAAGCATTAATTTTCTGTATTGAAGAAATTGTCTGTTTAAATTTCAGATGTTTCACGAAGATGTTAACTAATGTCATTATCTATTAACTTTGTGCCACGATTATTTTAAATTGTGTTAGATATGGCACTTTCTAGTTTGTTACCGATCCATTGACGACGCTAGCATCTCTCCCCCTGACAATTACATAAAGCAATATCCTGCGACAGTAAATAGAAATAGGATTGCTATAATTAATCCAAACGCACCGGTGAATGGATATTTCCAGCGGAGCTGGCTCCTTGAATTCTATAACTGTTCGCTAGATCTAATTTTCACCCCCCCCCCCCCCCCAAGAATACCTTCACGCGCTAAGAAACGAAGCGCGATTAATTATATAAAGCCAACCCTTAACAAATTACAAAACGGAACCCCTACCACGTAAAATCTAATATATCCATCTGACGATAATTTCAATCAACCATGTCATTTCAATACATACAGAACATTCTGCGTATTCGTTTATAGAATCCGATCTGATTATATCATTTAGTTTCGATCAAAATGGGCACTGTTAAATCTTCAGTCTGATTGTGAGTGTAAGTTTGTGTAGACATTTCTGAATATGTTGCTTAAAATGAAAAATTCGTCGAATTAAGTATAAGATTAATTGGCCACGGTGCTTTAATGTTAAATAAAAATTGTAAAGTGTATACAAAATAAATACTTATAGTAACCTTCCCTAAACACACCCTCCTCATACCCTATCCAAATCTAATATCCTTAGAAGAAAATTAAGTACATTAGAAAAAAAATTAGAAGGAATAGCAAATTATTCGGGGGACACCTCGAATGAAATTTAATCACGAAATTTAGTTACCTTCCACCATCTTTCCACAGCAGCCTCCATTTATCTAGTCACTTAATTTCATCTCAATTTCTTAATCCTCCTCGAAATAAAAAACCTGAGAAGCTGAACACAATATATAAACCCCTTGCAAAACACGTACGAAGTAACTAATTAAATTTTCCAATTCCTCTCAAATGAAAAATCTCAACATCTCGAGCTTCAACATTTCAACGCTTGACACCTTCCGAGTGAAACAAAAATTATAAAATGCACCCAGAGTAAATAACATTCAACATATCAACGAATCTACCACGTACAACCCCTGCACAGGTCCCGCACGACAATTCTCTGGAAAATATGAATCTTTCCATGAGGTCCGAATAAAAAAGGCGACAAGAATAATTGGAGGGTAGACCGCTCAGTCAGGAAATTTAATAAACTTCCGGTATCATCCCCGGGCAACATCCCCTTTTTTCCCGGGGCCTCGCCGGCTCGAATCAAGAAGGTAGAGAGACGACGAAGCCGGTGGCTCATGAATATTCATTTCTTGCCGGTTTCTTACAGGAGGTCGAGCACACGGGGGTGAGCCACGGAACGGAGCAGCCAGGGCCGTACTTTTAAGCACGAGAGTGGGGGTTCTGGATCAATGCCGAGGCCACGCCTCCTTCGTCTTACATCCTGCACCCTCGTCCTCGCCCCTGCCTTCCTTTCCTTTCGCTTTTCCAACCCTCTTCGCTGTCTTCATCCGAGCCCACCCCCTCTCTCTTTCTCTCTCACTCTCTCGCTGGAATATCCACCTCGACAGGGTAAATACCGTCGACCCACGGGAAAAACTCGGACAACCTAATACCGGTGTCTTTATCCATAACCTGTTCCTTTCTTTCTTTTTCCATACGAAGACAGAAAACCAACCCACTTCGCTCAACCCCCTCTACCAAGCTGACACGCGTTACATCCGGTCGAGTTACTCCGTGCTTGAGCAAATTGAATACTCGACCCTCGGATAACTCCGTTAACACGATCGTCTGCCGCTGGGAAATAAAAAATGTAGCGTAATCCTAAGGGGTTGAAGAACCGGTCCGACGATTCAAGGAGATTCTACCCTCCAGACCTTTGAATTTCGTGTATTTCTTTTTTTTTAACGATAGAAGACACGTTCTGGAGTTTCTGTAGATGGATAGGTAACTTCAAAAACTTTATTTATTTGTTACGAATACAGGTAGAATTTAGAAGGAAGTCTTGGGTGAATTTCAACCCCTCACTGGAGAGCTGAGAGTTAATTTTTCTACTCGTTTGGGGATGAAGGTAAGTTAGTAAGTCTAATAAAAAAAAATACAAAAGGTGTAAGTTTAGTTACATAATATACTCTTTGAAATAATATACTTATCTCCTACAAAACTACCCTTAAGATTCAGAAAAAAAGAATTCATTTTTCTTTTCAAGTTAGAGAATAATTTTAGTTATAAAATACAAAGAAAGTGAGATCACTTCAAATATATGGTCTCGTAACCCCAGGAAATCCCAAATAGAAATTCAACCCTTAAAAATTTTGTTCAACGTCCACAAAAAAAACCATACAATTCAAAGTAAATTTTTCTGTCTATTTTAGAACAATTTTAGATGCATTTTATAATAGAGAATTATCTCGAGAACAATATTTTTCTGTAGTACACTAATACACGTCAATAGTCCACGAAATTTTATATTACGAAAAGGATAGAGAATTTTTTCTCGAGACTCGGAATATTCTTTCGAACAGGTTCAAGCACTGACACAAAAGGATTGTCAATGCTCTCCTCGCGTCGTTAAACCTTGAACACCTTACGGACGAACTCCATGCACATTTGCCACCCCTAAAGTGTTTCATTCCAGCGTTTCTCTCATCGTCTTGTCGTCGGAGCGCGCCTCATCCAAACTCGACGACTTCGTTGGCTCTTAAGTCAGGTCGTGCATCGTCTGCTCCTGCAGAATTTCGAGACATATCGCAGAGCGAACGGCCCCGGGCTGTTCTTTCCTTCGGAAACTGAGAAGCAGCAACCCCCTAGTTCGTCCAATCAGAACCGTCGAATACTCCGCGACATCCAAATCAAACAGTACCACTAATTACTGTCTGAACCTCTTTCCCCATCGTTCGTCTTGCATCTATCGTGGATCTTCAATTTTCAACCCCTGAATCCTCGAATCTGAAAAATTATTACAAACAAGATATTGAAGTTACAATTTCTTAAAAATTATATTTAGAAAACATATTTATATCTATTGAAAAATATCTGAGGCACCATCTGCACATACATGTAGATTTGTATACAAATGTATCTTACATATGTAGTTAACACTTATTTTAAGTTATTTTAAGAGGCAGCTACTCATATCCGTAGAATATTTCCTTGTAGAGTCACTGCTCAAAGAACTCAAAATTCCTTTCCCATTTTAACAAGCTAAGGCCGATACAACGACATTCTTACATATTTTTAATTTGTCCACTGTTTTAAATTTCATTATTATTACTGATTAATTCAAATCACGAAGTTCCTACAGAACTACAATCTGAGAGACTAAGAAATCAGCAATATTTTAGTGCATTTTCGGGCAGATCGGATGCAGTGGGTGGTGCATACTTTGAGTCAGGTCCGGGGTAAGGTGCCGGCACACCCTCAGAGGGTTCCTCGGTGGCGTGTCGAGGGTGTTTTGCTCATTGTTGCGAGGCGATCGATCGAGACGCGTTGATTGATAATCGAATGTCGGTCAATCGGTCGGGCGAGGACGTTTGCCGCCTCGAGTGGCGAGCCACTTCCAAATGGAAAATCAATAGGCTGAACGAAGAAGGGGGCACAGACCTATGCGTACTCCCAAGGGGTTGGAATCATTGTCCGAAGGAACATTGACGGTCGGATCGAATCACTGGGAAATCACCGTCAACTAAGTACGTCATTTGTGGTAATGGCGGTGGTCGATTGCTGCGACCCGGTGCGTTGAGGGTGCCCGGTGATCCTCTGGAATCGATCCATCGATCTTCGACCACCTCGCGCTCGCCGTCTTTGAGCTATCACAGTCTCAAAATGTTTCTCTTCCTCTTCTTCCTCTTCATCTTCTTCTTACAATGACATTCGCTTTACTTGCTGGTAATTTTTTAGTCGTCACATCAACCCCTAAGCGGTACGATATTTCCTCTGATTTCGGAGTATCATACTAGGACCTCTACAATTCTGTATCAATTTTCTCAGACACCATTAAACATAATTTAAGAGTAAAATGATCGAAATGTTCTAAAGATGTTAAAGAATACCAGTTAGATGTGAAAATGAAGAAACAATAGTTAAAGATTTCTGAACTTTCTAATCTATTCTCCCGGTGTCCCTGAAGGAATGTAAAAATAAAATGAGAGTAATTGGATCTGTATATTACAATCCTCAAATTTATTTCACCGCTGAAAACTAACTTCTAAGGATAATTGACTTTCTATGTACTGTATAAAATTTAAAAGATTTTTTTTTCTTAAGTCTATACTAACAAATAAAAATAACGTGGAAAATGGGTGGTATACGGCAACGGTCAGTGAAGGTAGCTGCCACCAGAAGGCAGCACGAACTGTCTCAGCCTGGTTTCGAACCAACAACCCCTAAACCCGTTTCCCCGGAGGGTGATTCCTGCGAGCCATGGCAATCCGCTTCGTTACCCGTCGAGCGGACGAGTGCTCCGCGGATAATCTCGCGCGATCACCGTCCAACCGTGACACGAAATCACGGGATCGTTCCATTTCAACCACCGCCACTTCATATAATTACCCGCAGATTCGATGGATGGGCCATTAAACGCCGCCTGGAGCGATGTCCGGTTACACCGTGTTAACTTTGGATTACGCAGAAGAAATCCGATTAAAATAATTTCGAAAAAAACTATTAGAAAATTTCCAAAAAAAAAAACGAAAGAATTTTCTTTCTTATCGATCTGATATTTTAAATAATTTTTATATTACACTTTTCAATTCGAGAAAAAAGGAAGAAAATTTTGAGTACGGTAACTGACGCTGTTTCCCACAGCCACGCACGAGGACGACGGCCGATCCCGTTCGCAAATGAAATTTTCGCCCTGTCTAAAGTACACAAACGCGTCTAGACACCTGAGTGTGTGTCTTCGGAGCGCTGGCTCGCCTCCCACCAGCGGCATTGTGTAATTTATCAATGTAATTTACGGCCGGAGACAGTGCCAGGGAAATTGAAAAACTTTCGCGGCCAATTCAGCCTGCCTCTAATAAAGGGAATCAATTTCACCGTCCATGGCCAGATAATAGACCGGCCGTTGGACTCGATCGAACCACTTTTTGCCCCTCCAGCGACTCGTATCGGCCACAGTTTTTTTCCTTTGATCGACGCGTGAACGCGAAGAACCGCTCGAGATAATGCACCATCGAGGTCTGACCATGCATCGGGATGCACTACTTGAATCGACTCTCGCGCCTCGCCATGCGTCATCAACGTTCTTCTTCGTCAAATTAGTAATGGAACATCCGTCAATACAATACAGAGGTTACAAAGAATTATTCTTTCCTTATATGGTTATTAAAAATCCTTTGACAATCGAAAAATTATGTTTTTATTTTCAATACGATGCTTTCTAAAGGAACCACTCGGGAAAGAGCTTCAAAGTGTTCGGTATTGTATTAATTTTAGAACTACCACGCCAAGGAAAATGATTGATTTCTTCTTCTTTTACACTCACTGAAATCATAAAAATATTTTCACGAAAAATTTTCACATTCTTTACTGAAGCACATATTACAATAAAAATTGAACGAAGTCCGAACAGATAATTCTACATCATTTAATTAATGTACTAACAAAAGATGAGTATATTCATTATTTCCGAGAACTGAATTCTTTGACTTATTATTTAACTTCCCAAGGAAAATACTTCGAATATTTAAAAAAACTCCTCACTAGAAAATGTTTAAAAAACGTCTGACCATGACCAAGATCTTTTCCAACCGATTAAAATAATTAAAATCGAGATAAATGTCTACGTAGCTCCTGTATCCTCCAATTCATACGTTTGTCAATTTGCATAAAAATCCACAATGTGGCAACAGTAACTGCAGAACCGTTCTTTGTCTGAAACCAGCAGCGCCAATACGGAATTTCGTCCACAGACGCGGTCTAATCTGGGCAATTTTCCCGGTTCCCGGTTTCTTCCTCAGACGCGCAATATCTTCGTTGGCTCGGCTCGGCGAAGATGATCAATAAGAAAGCAACCGGGCAAGGTAATCCCGCAGATTCGTGGGAGGTAAGACCGGGCCGCACACCGATACACCGGGAAGTATAACGGGGGCCCGGTAGCCGCAGGCAACCCTTAGGAACGTAATTAATATTTATCCCACCCCCGACGGGCCTCTGTGTACGAGGCAGCAGTAGCAGAAGCAGCACCAGCAGCAGCCTCGTTCAGTATCCGCCTCTCTCTCTCTCTCTCTATCGCGTGACCCCTCGAAAATCCCGGCGAGCTCCTTGTAAAATCTAATATCTGAGGAAGCGACGTCGTGCCGTTGCGCTGGGTAGAGGTGGGTTCACCCTCTTCCTCATCTTGCACCGTCCACCCTCCCCCTTGGTGGCGCACCCCCGCGGGGTTCGTCGGGTTCGTTGCAGCGAGAACGAACGGGGGTGGAAAACCGGTTGGTAGGCGGTTTGGGAACAAGAAAGGAAACGGACGGAACGAAACATCGTCGCGAGCCGGAGGGAGACGGAAAATCCGTGGAGCTCCGGGAAATGCGAGGGGACTTTAGAGGGGGTGGGGGGTGCAGGAGATCGAGGGAGGCTGAAAAGGGGGGAAAGAACGGAACGCGGAGGATCGCGGAAGGAGAGGAGAGAAGCGTCCGTCGGCGTCGCGGAGGAACGAGCTGGGTGAAAGAGAGGAAAGACGCGGGAACGAGACGCGTTCGTGGTTCTACAGAGGGAGAGAAAGAGAAAGAGAGCAGGAGGACGTTAGAGAGGGAGACGACGGGTCCTGCGAGCGAGGAGAATGCCAGAGAAGGGCGAGACGAGGAGAGAACGGAGAAGAAACCGGGGCGGAAGCGAGAGAAAACGAACCGGCCGGCGACAGAGGTAGGAAAAGCTGGCGAAGAGGGAGACGGAGGAGAGAGAGAGAATCTGAGTGTGAACGAGTGGAAGCGAGAGAGAGAGAGAGAGAGGACACTCTCTGTTTTCCCGGGTTGCTCCTCGAGGGGCGGCGTCAAGACGCTCGAGGTCCGCCAATCGACGCGGCGCCGCTCGATTTTGCGCCGCTGCGATTCGCTGCGGACGGCTTTCTTAGAGGCGTCGCGACGCCGCCGCGGAAAAATCATCGGGAAAAAGGCCGGGACATCGGACGAGCCCGGCACGGCCATTGGCTCCTCTCCGGCGCGGTTTTCTTCGGTTTTCGCGCAACCTTTAAGGCGCCACCTCCAATGGCACATCCGGAAACTGGCCCGCCGCCGTTCCTGCGAAAGGAGACTCCGAGAAATCGATAAGTTTGAACCCCCGGACATGGGTTCCTAACGTGGCCTCCGTCGTCGTCGTCGTCGTCCTCCTACTCGTCGACGGTTCCGTCCTCGACGTTACCCGGATCCGACGCTCAGAACCCTCTCTGTATCCTTCGGAAAGGACGACGCCACGCCGCGACGAGAAAGACGATATTTTACTCGATTACGCAATTACCGGGGTAATCCGGTTTCCACGGCGAATTTATGTGGCCCCCGGCGATCCCGGCCCTCCGTCTAGCTACGTTACCGGGGCTACTTCCAATTTGCCGAAGAAACGGGACTCCCAAGGCTTTGGGGCTCTTCCAGGGTCCTCGGCAGGGTTCAAGTGGACATTGTAGAATAACCGGTTACAAAAATCGATTTTTCTCATACATTAATCAAACGATCAAACATATGCTTAGTGTTGCCACACTAAGATTAAAATATTCGCATGCGTTTTTTCTAGGATCTCCTATTTTTAATCTGCGTCGTATAGATAGCAATATTATTTTTGAATAATGTAAATTTTTCTATGTCTAATCATTGGAACTCGTTGAATCTATGATATTCTTTCTAAAAGTTGATAAAACCCCCAGCAAAGAAATTCTGTGAGAATCCCAGAATGCCCAGAAAGAAACGTACAAACGCCAGGGTAAGTCAAGAAAATTGTTGGTACCTCTCGAATGTATTCTCACCGATTTATTAATGACACTCGTTTCGTTAAATTTGCATCGGCGAGGTTGTCAAACTTTGTAGTCGAACTCCTGAACAGAGAAACAGAATATTAATAAATAGAGCTGTCGAGTGACTTTTAAAATTAGAAAGAGAACTGGAGTCAACTCGGAGAACAGTGGATCAATCTCAATTTTAAAATTCACGCTGACAGTACGAGTACAGTTATTATTAGGTGGAGCAGTTCAAAACTCAAAACGAGGATCCTGAAAAAGATGGAGTGCGACCTGGAGACAATACATATGTAGATTCGTGACAGCCCAGCCAAACATATAAAATCTCTCCAGCTACTCTCCGAAATCCTGACAGTACTTTCGATCACCCGGAACTTTAGAATTACGGTCGATGATATTTATTCTTGCAGGCGACAAATCCAGAATATTATTATTTACCACTTGCAATGAATTACTTGCTACATTAAAGTTACTTGTTACTATTACTGCATTATATTCGCTAAACTAAATAACCACTAAATATTCCAACAACAAAAAAATCAACCTCAACAGTCAGTAACCTCTATCCACCCCTATCAGATTTCTCAAGCTTCAAACGAACTAGTCTAGCCCCCGTTCCAGCCGAAGGAACGCAAGGCCATCGAGCAATTATGCTCAAGTAAAAGAATGGCACTCGATTCGGCCACAGTTCTCGAGCGTTTCGCTCATTACCGGCGCTCGAATCGTCGGTGCTCGGTGGCTATAGCTTGGCGGCGGCAGTTGCCTCGGGAAACATCCCCGAGACAATTAGCAAAGACTAAAGGACAGGCTGGGGGGGCAGGGGGAGGGCGGCAGGAGGCGGTAGGGGTGGGCCTGGGGGGGTATGCTCGAGCGGCAACAACGGCGGCGGTACCTTCGGCTGGATGCTGATCTTCCTCCATTCGCTGCTCTTACGGTGCCTTAGCGCGCCTCTCTTCCTAAATCCGTCTTATCCGGAAGCGGGTTACGCGGGTTCTCCGTCGCTCTATCGCTTGCTCACGTGTCTCGTAACATTAATAATGCGAGCGAAGAGGGAACCGCCGCGGCGCGCGTTCCGCCTACAACCTCTCCTTTGCCCTCCGCCTCTCTTCGTCCTCTTCCTCATCTTGCTCCGGTGTTCCGCCTCCACCTGCAGACTTCAGGGCTCTGCCTCGGTTGCGAGGAACTTGGACTGGAAGTAAGTTCTCGAGAGCCTGGATGGAAATTGACGTTAATGTGCCCCGAAAGCAGCTACCAGCCGCCACCCACCCCCGCAGACGCCACCCCCGTAGCCACCTCATCGTTGCCGAGCGTTGCAGCGCTGGCATGATCGTCCTCCGCCCGAAAGAACCCAACCCCGGGCGAGTCTGTGGAGGTAGTTAGCGAAGTAGTTCCTCGTGAGATGGATTATGACGGTGTCGTACGAAGAATCTGCGATCGGTGTCTTGTCGAGCTACACCCGCGCCGAGACCGACGCGCGGCGGAGCTTACGAGCGAACTTGCCCGGGCTAGGTTCCACGCTTTTTCCTAGAAATAGTTGATCCACCCCGTGATTCTATAGGATCGTTCGATGGTTGCGGCCTCTGTTCCGGATCGCCGGAGCCCGCTGTTTCAGGGCAGGATCTACTTTGATCGGAAATGAGTATATCCTATGCGAAAGTTGTGACCTGACAGGATGCGTCAAAATTATAGGGTTGAAGTACGAATGATGTGTGTGTATTAACAGACAACCCTATATATAGTTAAATTTATAAAATATTGAATCGGAACAGAAGAATTCGAAAATTGTAATTGCCAACGAATTGTAAAAAGAAGATCAGATCGAAACGAACGCGCCCGTGACAAACACGTCTGTCAATGATTATAATAAATACGGCTTTGCCTTACAAAATGGTCGCAGGCGGTGATGCGGAAGGCGGAACCCTGCGACTATTTCGTCGGGTTGGAAGTCACTTGTGCGATAGAGTTTTTTTAGTGGGTATTGCTTCGACGAGTCCTACACTTCCTCCTCAAATTTCATCTTTGAGGGGGTGCTAGTGCGTAAACGCATTTTTTCTCTATCGTCTTATAAATTTAAAAAAAAACAGGTAGGATCTACTTTCGGCTATGTTGATGCTGGGCTAGGTCTCAAATTAACCCTTTGCACTCGGCTGTCCCCTCTGAGGCACCACTAAAAATTGCTGTACCATTCTTCAAAATATTGTTTATATTATTAAATATATCGGTATCTAATCAATTACTAAACATTTAGGTACTGTGTAAGGTAATGTACCAATTTCATATCCATAATTAATTGCAAAAATCATAAGGTATGTAAATATTCTAGATCGGAAGGAATGTTTAATTTTCCAGTTAAAATAGCTCCGAGTGCAAAGGGTTAAGAGAGTCAAAGAAGGTTGACTGAATTCTTTTAGAATATCGATGGTTAGGTGGATTTCAGAGAATCAGAATCTAATTATGTGAACGACACTGCTGCATTAAAATGTCTACGAGAAGTATCTACTAGAATATGTTTTTACAAATTGATAAATCAAACAGTGAATGGCCCTAAACATCGTCAACTGTTTCGAACGTTTTTTCTAAAAAAGTTCGTCGTTAAGTTATGTCCACATTGGAGAAATATCAAGCAACTTTTTACCACTTCTTATAGTCTTCTTATTTTACCGAATAAAAGAAGAAGAAGAGAAAGAAAGTTGGTCGATGTTGGTTCAGTGTGGAAATGGCTCGCGATTCCCAATAAACCTGAAATAACAAAATTGAAAAGGTTGATTGACCCGATCGTACAATTGCAGCATACAGCTTGACAAAAAGCAAGCGTGTTTCACGGTGAGCCAGACAAATCCGATACTCCCTTGTCAATCGGAACAATAAGAAGTTGTTTCCCTCACTTTTCTGCGTCCCGAACAATTCCGCACGGCCTGGCTGTTTCCGCTTTGCGAAAGCGCGGGCGCGCGTAACGGACTCGCAAGACGGGCAAACAAAGGGGCCAGTTAGAGAAACAACGGGGCAATTTTGAGTGGTCCGTCTTCATCAGCGTTTCCTGTGGTCCTTCGGTCTTCGCTAATTGTCTCGGAGATGTTTCCTTGATGTCCCCACGGCACGTCGTTGTCGGCCGGACGACGATCTACATGTACACTGGCTGCGCGTCAGACAGCCGGCGAGCGCGGCGTCGCCGGTCCCCTAACTGAAAAATCCCATTTACAGAGTTAAACGGGATTAATTACGGTAATTAGAGTTTGTTGTTGCAGACCGTGGCCGCGTCTCGAACTTCCCTAATGTCCGAATAGGATTTTCGGACTGCAACTCGCCACTGACAATCCGTCCCCGCTGTCCCGAGAATGTCTGCGAGAGCTGACCGAGGATCGATAAGAAGATCCCCTGCCTAGGATATTTCAATTCCGAACCTGCTTCTCTCCCGAGTCTTTCTCGATGTTTGATTGGAATTAGTATGATAATAGGGGCCGAGTATAAAATAAGTACGAGCCGTGTTTTACGAGTTAGTCGGGTTTCACGAGCACACCCCTCGACACCCGTATCTCCGGTATAATCTCGCCCGGACCCCGTCGATCCACGATACCTGGGGCAACTGTTTCTCTCGACTCGCTATCGGTTACTACGTGCCAGTTCAAGGGTCTCCGGTGTTGCTTGACCACTGGTCAGCGGTGGGAAAGTGCCGTATGCTTCCTCGAAACTCCTTTACCGGTATTACTGGTCCCGAACGCGACCCGCGTCTGACTTTCCGGAACTACCCTCTACGAACTGTTTTTCTCTTGACCGGGAAGCGCCCTCCCTTTTCCTCCCCGACGCGTTCCTTCATTCGATAATAGTGTCCAGACGGGCCGTTTTGCAACTTGAGAAACCGTTTCTTTCTAAAGCAATTTTTTTTTTATTTCAAGAACATTTTTATCACAGGAAAACCATTCCCTTGAACAGATTTTCTCGCATTGTCTTTTTCCAACTTCCAGAAGCTGTATGTTTGCATTTATATGTATTTTTGTTTTACTCCTTGTTTTTCATTCGGTGGCATCGTCGTGATTGTAATCGAATCGAAGCACTGTTCCCTGACGAGTTCAACGACGCGTAAGTTCCAAAGTTACGGGAATAGTATCGAGCAGAATTCGCTCGCGACATAAACGTTCCGAATATTTGTAGAGGACGGTTATAAAATCATGTCGCACAGACTTCGGTTTTAATTGCCTGCCATAATTGCCAGTCTGCCGTCAAGACACTACCCGGAATAGCGAGCGTGAATTGTTAAAGAAACCCGATACAGATCTGGTGTGGTATTCTCTGAGTTAGCTCAACGACATCATTACACTATAATGGTAACGTAAATTCCAGTAAAACTTGTTCTGTCGGGACGTTGAAAAATCTATGAAGTTACAAATTCGGAAATAAATGTGTATAATACTACAATAATTTTACAGAAGTTCAAACAACGATACTACTACATTTGTTCTAATTCTTGTATTATTATGAATATTTGAAACAGCTTTTGTTATTTTGCTGAATCATTATTTAAATAAAACACTGCATTAACGAGCTCTAATAATGGGCTATTTATCATTCTGTCTAGACGTTCTATTAAATACTCTCGTCTATGTCTTAAAATTATAAAATCTGCCAATAAGCTATCGTGTGTCATTCTTAATCGAAAATGGTCTGGGTTAAGTCTCCCGTCCTCTTGTTTTTTAAAAATCGCAGACTTGATTGAACATCCAAAACGAACAATATTAAAATCTTCTAATAGAAAAATCAAATACATATTTAATAAATAATACCGTACACGTATCTTATTAACTGTATTATTAGACAACTCGTGAATTCAATTTCGGATAGCAATTGACAGGTAAGAAACCAGAATTTTTACGATCCACAGGTCGGACTACTTTTTGGTATAATATCA
Source organism: Lasioglossum morio (assembly GCA_916610235.2). Taxonomy (NCBI): domain Eukaryota; kingdom Metazoa; phylum Arthropoda; class Insecta; order Hymenoptera; family Halictidae; genus Lasioglossum; species Lasioglossum morio. The sequence goes on from OU744333.1 coordinate 10,719,472, forward strand.
TTCGGTAAATTTCGAAGTTCTCACGGTAACCAGAATCGTAGGATCTAGTTTCTTTCCCCGTTGACTGAGCGCTGACCACTCCGTATCTCGATAAACTTGTTTCGATCAGTTTTCACGCGGGTAACACGAACAGGTTTGCCACGAGGTGGTCCGCCACCTTAAAGCTCCTGTGTAAAGGAGCCGAACTCCGCGGCCATGGATACAATAACCACAATAAACGCGTTCGCTCGCCCCGACCAGCAACGCTGGACAAGCTCCCCGAAGGACATCGAGGAATCGTCTTTATGCCTCGTCCTTCGATGACATTCCGGACCTAGGGTGACATGGACGACCGGTTCTCCTTTCTGCTTTCGCGCAAATCCCTCGTTTGCCCAATTAGGGGCGGCTTGTTGCTCGGACGATTCTCGAAGACGTCCTCGAATTTATTTCGCAAGTAGCTCCCCAAAGAACTCCTTTGTTCTCTCAAAAACTCCCTTCGCTCGCCAGTCTTCGACTGTTCGATAGCTATAGTACTTCACCAACGATGTTTCGTTACTTCGTTCGCAAGTATGTTCGGAATCTTGAAGGGTGAGTTCAAAAATTTTTAATCGACTAACTTTTTTTTCATAAATACCCTTAGAGATCTATTGAAAACTTAGTAATTTTGTCGAGCTTTTCATCGTCGCGTCAACTCGTCGTAAAACTGAGTTTATATTTATTAATTTGAATCGTATTCTTTCATACTTCCTGTCTACCCAATTTCGTCGTGAGAGATAGGATTTCTAGTAGACAGTAGGACGGAAAATCCTCGAGAAAATTTGGGGTACCGATAGCCAGTTTCTGGCAACGTATTCAAACGAGCTGGCAACGACAGAAGAAGCCTTATCATCAGGTTTCCGCTGCTCGATTTCGAATCCCCCGTCGTCGTCGAGATCACCGTGCGAATACTTCCGGGGATTGCGCCGAATCCTCCGAAGGGGGTTTCGAATTTAATTCCGCCTTGCCGGTAATTGATGACACGAGGAAGTAGAAGATAACGAAATTTCCTTGGAGCCCCGACTTCAGACAGAGGACGCTAATATAGGATTTACGTTACCCAGCCGACCGACTAGCGCGGGGCCCCGAGTACATAGCGATAAATATATAGCCCCGGTATAGTAATGAAAGTTTCCCTCGGAACATCCAAGGCTCCTGGGATCCAACATTATGATCCCCCCGGTCGCCACCCCCTGCAAGCTAGACACGGAGGTGGCGGCTTAAAACCCGGCTCTGGAAAGTGTTGTCCGTAGAAAGCCACTGCGACTGTCCTCAGACCCTTCAAGGTCAACCGGTACGACCTCCGGAGGTCCTCGGACCTGGTCCAAAGCGGGGGTAGCTAAAGGGGGTGGCTGAGGAACCGAGATAAATTCGCGTGATTCGGAAGACACGGTAGAGCCCGGGGATTTTTCCGGCGTCATCAGGAGAACGGGCGACGTCTCCTTTCCCGGTATGCTAATAAAACGGATCTTATGTGGCGAAGACGCCATTTTGAATAATGTCGACCAATCAGAAGCCCCGCTCGGGCGTCTTGGGGGGGTGGCGGGTGTCGACGAAGGGGGAGACACGTGCGGAGCGCACTACCACTAGCTGCTCCAACACAAACTACCCTTATATTATGCCGTACTGTAAACCCGAGCCACCCTTTGCGCGCCCGACCATCCACCTCGTGTGCAACCCCCCTTCGCCCTCGACTCCCCCCTCCCCAACCCTTCGGCTACCCCGTGCCACCCCGGGCCCAGCAAACACCCATCGTAGCCGTACCACACCGATGCTCCTTCGTCACGAGGCTGACGCACCCTTCCTTCCAGCTTTCCAATCTCTTCTGCCGCAGGAACCGAAGCTGCCTCCAAGACGAGGAGGAAATCGCGGAGGTGTTCCCGTGTTTCTGCGTTCGGCAATCTGGGATAAGGGATGCGCTCCGAGACCGCCTGAGAAACCTGCCCTAATGGGTTTTTAACATGATCCGTGCCGCCCCATTTTTGTTCATGTTGCTTTGTTAGTGTTCTCTACGAATTTTTTGGCTTCGGGAATTTCTTATGTTGGAATTGAGAAAAAATAGTGGTCCTTACCAGAAAAATTCTTTGATAATTCTGAGAACAATGAAACATGTTTTGATAACGATTAGGATGACAGAAGGGTGAATTACAACGCACACTAAAATCTACCCTTTATACACCAGTTCATAAAGAAGTATTAATAAGGTTAAAAGAATGTTCTAAAAAGAAGATGTACTCTTCTCAAAAAGAGTGATCGAATTTCCTACTACACTTCCATTTTCAACGACAGCAACGGTACCACCCCTGCACAACCTTTGCAAAGGTACACAGCCCCGCCAGGAATTCCTTGAGGCTCAGAAAATCAAAAATGAGGAATGAATTTTCGTAATAATATTCGTCTTAAATAACAGACGTGGTACCACCCCTGCACCACCGTTTTAAGAAAAGCTACCCCGTCAATCAAACCGCAATGCTCACAGAATGAAAAATCTGTGATAAAATTTCGTTTCCTCACTAAATTTTTATCTTCAGTGATCACAACGATAGCGGTATTATATATATAGTCCCGATACCTTTGTTTCGATTATTTTACGTCGCTTTTTCAACTGCTATGGTTATTAAACGACGGGACCTACAGTTTAAGGTGGGTTCCGAACCACCTTGGGCACCACAGTTTTTTAAAAAAGCACATTGAATTGCTCTAGTCCCGATACCTTCCCTCGGGAGACTCAGAAAATCAGAAACGACCCGAAAGATCATCAACCTTCCGAATCCCGTTACTTGCCTCCCGCGAGTCTCATTGAACGGGGTGTGAACAGAATTCGCGGCATAGGCCGGCAAAGCTTTGGAATGTCTCGTGATTGCTCGGGACACGCATCCGCGGCGTACCGTCACTTTGTCATTGAAATGGGAAGATTCCTAGGTGACAAGAGAGACAGAGAGAGAGAGAGAGAGAGAGAGAGAGAGAGAGAGATAGAGGATCGGGCGTGTGTTGGTCGCGTCTTGAACGGGTTATTCGTCCTCGGTGGGCCGAGATACGAACGCGGGGTTCGAGCCAGCGAAAGAGAGGCGGGCGAAGGGGGTGGTTCTAGGCTGCGCCGGTTGGTCTCTCACGTTTCTCGTTTCATTGTGCAGCCTCCCTTAGAAACCCAAAGACACGCACGTACACGCGGAGATGGATGACGACGGGGGTGGAAAACGGGGGTGGAAAACGAGGAGGAAAGGGGGGTTGCTTCGGCGTCGCTCCCACCCCCGAAGCTGGAAAACGGGGAATGGGAATAGGTGGATGGGGCTGCTCTCGTGGATCTCATACATACATTAACGTCGCTTGTCAGGCGTACCGAACCACCCTGTAAGACTTAAGATACCGCTCGAGAAAGGGGGGAAGTTGTCTGTCTCCCTGTCTTCAACCCCTCCTTCCACCGCACATCCCCCAGCGCTGTCTCTCTTTCTCACCAGGTTTCCACGAAGCCGCCTATCTCTTTCGGCAGCCTTGCCGTACATTCCTTGATGCCTGTGCACCGTCGACTCGTTACTAAAACCACCCACTGTCTTGGGAACACCCGGTTCGTTTCCTCGAATATGGCCGCCCCGGGCTCCACCGGATTCCATTTGCATCTGATTATACATTTTACAAGACCCAGCCAGACGGGGTGTGCCTCGCGAGGACCGAAAGAATCGCACGCCACCCACGCACACCCCCGTCGGGCGTTTGCTATGCGAACTCGATGGTTACGACGTACGAGCACCTAATGGGAATTGGATTAGTCCGGGCATCGAAAGGGTGGCACTGCGAGCCTCGGTTATTATGGTTTCGATGGGAAACGCGGAATAGGAACGATTTCTTTGCGGAGGATTTTACTCTTTACCCTTTCAGGGTGGAATGATCTGGAACCAATGGTGCTAAAAAAAGTACGCGAGAAATCGATGTTATTTTATTTTCTGCCAACAGGAAACTTGCAGAAGTGGCCTTTGTCTTTGATGTGGAACAGAACTTTGTTAATACTCACAGGATTTAGTTAAACATTTTTCCCATTAATACTGCAAACATTTGAAACAGGAATTTCAATATACCAGAAATATTTTGGATTTTTTTATCAGCTAAAACAGGAATAAAGTTAGAAATTATATTTTTAATAAATTCAGAATGCTAGACATCTCTAATAATTATTACTATTACATAGTTTTTCTTTGTGGATGAATACGACTCTTTTGCCCGTCAGAAAAAAATCATTCATCCCTAAACTTATTGCAAAGCCTACGAACATAGTCTTGCGTTCGAAACCAGTAGCCTTCCCATTCAAAACGCGCACGTTGGGGGTTGAGAGGGTGGTGAGAAATAATTCTCCGGCAGTCTCTTGGTATCCTATCAACTGAATTGCTAAGTAAATACGCAGCTACGTCACCCGTGATGCGTGCATACGCCGGCTTAGCGGCTCCTTTTCTAGGTTCGCTGAATGGCAAGGAACGGGCTTGGGGTGGGCGAAAATGGAACGGGCTGTTCCAAGGAGGAAACAACGGGACCGGGGGGTTACCGGGAGATGACGGTTCAGCAACGAAAAGCAGACGCGTCTCTGCTGATTACACGAGACGAGCCTCGCGGGTGGTGTTGTCTTGCCAGTTACCCTGAAACGTTCCTCGCAAGTTCCGGCATGCACGGTCTCGACGCATTTTCAGGGGATTGCTGAGACCACGGGCATTCGGCTCTCTGAATTTCACTTGAGCCCTGATCATGGAAAAAATATTCTCAGCCTTTCGATACCGTCTTGCATCAAACTTCCTACCCCTTCAACATTACCGAAAGTAATTTAATTCGTGGTTTTATTCAGCTTGGATTCTTCAGGTTCTCCTGTAAGCGTTGTTGAGTTAGTAGCTTTTGAACGCTCCATAAACATACAGAAAGTATTTGACGACACCAGGACGTTCCTAATAACGATATTGAAAAAATTAAAAAAAATTTGGTTGAAGATTGAATCAGAGCCTATAATGAAGAATAACCAACCCCTACAGGAGTAACGATATTCTCATACTTTTCTCTTCCGTAGAATCATTTTCAATGATACAAGGACACATGTAATTAAAAAAATGTGTAACCATCATGATGTTAAAGATGCAGAATATTAAATTTGGAAAGTTTTAATCAGAAATGACTACACGAACGCAGCAGAGTGCAATTAGCGGGTCGGGTGGGTTTAGAAGAGCGCGCGAGCGTCAGAGGCCGAGAGCTTGATTCGCACGGAAAAAAGAACACCACTGGATTATAAAAGAATATCCTTCCACCCTGCATCGATGTCTCCACGGGCCAGGGGGTGTGACTTTTCGTTTTCCACCGACGAATCCCCGTTTTTTCCTCGGTTACCACCCTTCCATCCTTGCGCGGCGCACCGAGCGGCGCGGACAAAAACTCGCCGCGTAGACGATGCGCGCGATGCTGCGAAAAATCTCTCTCTACCCTCCGCTTTGCCCCAGAACCGTCGACCAACCACTCCCCTCGGAAATTACATTTCCATAATCATCCTGCCACCTCCCTCTCAAAAACACTGGAAAAAGCGAAAACTACCCTCCGCCGCGTTCTGACTGCCAACTGCGTTTATTCAACGGAAACTGCATTATTTCTAACAAATTCGCAACGTGAGAGAGGAAAATGTCCATTTATTTGAGGGAGCGTGTTTCGTGAAAATGATATACTATTATTGTGCGCGACATTTTTTAGATTTATTAAAACGCGCGATCTAAACTGCACTGCTCTGAAAGTGGTAAGAAATAAAATTATTCTCAATCTCAAACGGTTCTACTAATTAGTATCAAATATTTAATGAGAATTAAGCATTACGTCATTAGTGTGTGATAGAGAATTAAATTATTCCCAATGTTACAGAAACAGACAGAAAGAATTACTGAGAGTTATAGTTGAAACCATCCCTTCTAAAAATACTGAGAAAATATGTTCAACTCTATCACGTTTAAACTACCCCTTCCAAAATAATCCGGGAAAAATCACCCTCAACTCTGCCACATTCCACAAGACACCAAAGTCTCCTATTTAACAAAAACAACCTATAGTACAATTTCTAACAAATTCTCTACGAAGGGGGATCCAAACTAGTCTCTCCTAAGGATACCAGAAAAAAAATCATCCCCAACTTTACCACATTCTAGCAACCAAGGGTGCCTTACGTTCGTGGAAAAGAACGCATAGCATGATTTTCGAGGAGAACGCGTGACGCTTTCGGTTAGAAGAGTGTTCTTTTTTCAGGGTGTTTTATGGCCGCCCGGTTTCATCCGAATTCAGCTCACGCGAGAGCAGCAGCTTGCAGGAATCAGGGATGGCGGCGGTGGAAAGGGGTTGACGGCGCTCGCTCGGAGGGGGATGGTGCCCCAAGGGTGTGTTCCGGAATCGGGGTAAGATGGAGGAAAATCGTTACTCACTAGTCGCGGGGAAGTCGAGGGTTGAGAGGGCAGAGCGAGGGCGTAGAGGGGCTCGAAAGAGGGAGATTCGTGCGCACTCACGGACGTGCACACACGCGGCCGCGTGCGCCACACACGACCCTCCGTCTAGGTTCGGGCAAGACGATCCCGGGGAAAACGCCTAAAATACGTCGATATGAGACGACCTGAGGAGAACCCCTCGTCTTTGCTACGCCATCCACCCCCGAGAGAGAACGAGAGAGAGAGAGAGAGAGAGAGAGAGCTCAGAACCCGCCCACGATACGCTTCTTCAGGGAAAAACTTTGATCAGAGGGTTTAATCGGATCCCTTTGGGGCGAGTCCTGCGTTCTCTAGGCTTGCTTTAGGCTAACCAGTACTGGCACTTTTAACTGCTTTTTTGGTCCCTTGTGTGTACTGAGGTTGGTCGAAATTGAGCACATTCTTGCTCTGTGTGCTTTGCTTCTAACGTATTTATTCTAATTAGTATCTTTTTTGTAGATTGTCTATTGAAATGAGGATATCTCTGCCCCGCAAGTTAATAGATTATAATTCATCGGATTTTGATGGAGTGGAACATTATACATATTGTGGAGAATTAAAATGCATAGTTTCACTAAAAAAAAGATTGAATATAATAATATCAACTTTTTTTTAAACCTTTTATTGAAAATAAATCGCATACAATGTGGTAAACTGTTGAACTTTATGAGAATGAAACATTTTTGAGTTAGGTCTGGGTTAAGTCATACCCCCTATGAACTAGTAAAGAATTAATATAAAAAGAAGCCAAAGTAGAAAAATATTATACGGATTAACACTTTATATGGTCGCCACAGATTCCTAAAATAACTGCAATATAAAATAAGTGAAATAATATAGCATGCATCACAAAACATCCCCCATTAAAACTACCAAAAATTCGCAAAGAATAAATATTGAGTAAATAAAAAGACTTTCAATAGATTAACTATTCGCACCAGGATTAAAGCGCAAAATTCGTCACAACTAGCATAAAAGCTCGCGGATTTCGCAGCGGATTCCCCGGGACTCTTTCGCTCCAGGTGAGCAGGAATGTAGAGCACGTTTATAGTGCATCTCACCCCGCGTCAGTGCGGAGTCTTCTTCGCTCAGTATTAATTGAAACTATCCGTCTAAGGGTCGTGAGACGGCGTAAAGACGTTTCGCCATCGTCTTCTCGGGCCGCGGGCATCCGCCATTTTCCCGTAGATACACGCGTAAGAGGGAAAGAGAGTGGGGCTTGTCGGGGGTGGATCTGAGGGGGGCGTGGGGTGGATTGGCGTAGCGCCGCGCCGGTTCCTTTGAGAATTTCGCTGTAAGACACTCGGGTGCGCCGTGGCAGTTTCAATTTAGATAATTAATGATACGAGCGCAGGTTAGGTACAGTTAGTACAGTAAGACCGAGTGGAAAACAGTTTCCAACCCCCTAGTCTCTCGCGCGCACCCCTCGCCTCTCCTCGGGCCACCCTCTACGTACTCTCTACGAGAGTTTCTCGAGACGGCGTAGTACCTTCTGCCATCGTGAGAGAGTTTGGTGACGAGAGGTGGTGGAGGAGGAGATGGCGAAGGGTGTGGGGAGGGTGCAGGAGGGGGTGTCGTCCGCGGGGTAGCGGCGCAAGGGCTGTGTGCACGGCTCGTTTTATCTCCTCTTAGAGATGGCGAGGAGGTAGGCGGTGGTTTTCAATGCAACCCACCCTTTCACCTTCCTATTTTCCAACTCCTCTAGCCACCCTCTCTCTCTCTCTCTCTTCCTCTCGCCTTCCCACCATCTATACACACGCATACGTGAACATGTGTGGGTATACATATATTTCTCTATCTCGCTCCGCGTCTCGCCACCCCCGACCCCCGAACCACCCTCGTCCAACGACTCGCGATTCTCGACGCGCTGCGACGACGAGAGAGCGCCAGGATACCTACCTACCTACCTACCTACCCAGGGAAATTGAATTCAATCTCGAGATGAATATCGAATCGAACGAACAGCGGAGCAAACTCGAGCGAGCTTCGACCTTCGCTTTCCACCTTTCTCTTTGTCGGTCTTACGAACCGTCTCTGCAGCCCTCGCGATACCTAGCTCGATCACCTCCCCCGACTGCACACCCCCGCCTTCCTTCTCCAACTCCCTTTTCCACCCCCCAATTTCCCAACCCCCCTAGACTTCTATCTACCCTCTACCCGCTGCCCCCCGTCAACCCCTCTCGAACTCGTTCGCTCGATTTCGTCGAGGGCTTTCGAGGCACGTTCGAGGAACTCGCGACGATTTAATTCGGCGATTTTACTGCGGAACCCGGCCACCGAACCAGAGCCTTTCGTTTCTGTCTTTTAATTAGAGGAAATAGCGGCCGACACCGTTTAGCAGCCCACTATTTGCCGCCGGCCCGATGCACCCCAATCGCGGATAATCAGATGAGAATCGCGAATTTGCTGCGTCCAGTCGATCTCGGGTCGAAAAATTCGGCTACTCTTATCCTTGATACGTTACTCGATGATATTGAGAAAATGATCTGCTCGATGAGCTATTTTATCACGTTTTCATTATTCTTGTAAACGATAGGCGTGATTTTATTTTTATCATTTTTTTATCTGTGGAACTTATAAATTTCGTTATATCTATAATTTTTTACCTCTCTGACTAAAAATTATAAATATTGGTGAAATGTAGTCGGAAGAATCTACTTGTAATTTCTTTTTTCTGTAAAAAAAATTAATGACCGATCGTAGAGTGTTGCGTGAAAGTACATCAGTTTATTAAATCGTTAAAATGTTGTTCGACCGCACGGAAAACTCGAGTGGATTGATATTGGATTTTTGCAAGCGTACCGGAAGCGAGATGAGCAGGGGCCGTTGATCAATCCGGCCGGTGGACGCGGAAGGGCGGCGAAATTGCAATTTGCAAACCGTTTAACGGCCGCTTAGGTCCATTCTCGTGCGAAAACTTGCACGGTCCAAGTTCCCGGAAGTCCCCCTAACGACTTAATTGTACACTTGTCGCCTTTGAGAACTTAAGTTTCTCCTCCCGGGCCACGACAATGAGCATTGTCGTCCTTTGTGGACACGTCGCTGTCCGCAACATCGTACACGAGACCCGATCGAGATCTACGACAACAATACAAGCGAAAAAAGCACCTTGAAACAATGGGCATCCATAATTAAACAATTAGACCGTCTTGGTGATTGCTACCCTTCAAGGAAGCCTTTATCGAGGGTCCCTTGCAAAGAATTTTAAACGCTATTGAGTTTGTACATATGTAGTATAGCAGGTAACAAAAAATTATGTTACTTTTTTATATACAACTAGCTGTACCCGCAACTTTGTCCACGTGCAATAACAAATCCTGGTTGATTATTAACGTAATTAAATTTCCAATCGCCAAGGGGTCTCAGATAGAAATAGAGATTTTAATGTTAGATAACAAAATTTAACGAAATTAATTATAAGTGATCAGAAAAAATATATTTATAACGATAGTTATCAGTAGAGGAATAATTTTTTAATGAATATATGTAGAAATTTCATCTCGATCTCTTTTATGTGTTTCATATTCATTTCAATTCTTATCAGCGGTCGAAATGTCCCGTTGCGACGCGCGGTACGGGACAAACGGGACGCTAAGGGAGGTGAAATTTTGATCAGTCGAAATATTTCGGTATAGTGAAATTTCAAGTTTTTTCTACATAGGATTTTGAGACACCGGCCGTCGTGGAATGCGGTGGTTTCAACTAGGGTTCTAGATCAGGTAATTAGTTGCAGAACCTTCTACCGAATCGCCGCCCCTCAGTACAGAGGGGCTCCACAAACTTTTGCACTACTCTCCGACCCCGAAGAAAAAGTTTAGGCCACTTTTGACGTATAGTGTATGTACAGTACAGTGTATAATGTCAAGTGAAAACAACGCGTTATCGCATAGCTTGGCTCGAAAGGCCGATTCAGATCATGGATTTCCTCATATTTATTTAACAGTTCATTTTACATGATTTTGTTAAACGTATTTCACTTTATAAGACCCTTAACCCTTGACAAAGTGGAACCCAAAAATTTTTAACACTTTAAAAAAGCACATATATATACAGAATATCTTTCAAAATGATCTACAATTAAAAATAAAAAAGTTTCACAAGTTAAAAAAAAACATTCTCGCTAATAAAGTAGATAGGAATAATTCTTTAATAACTTTTAGTAGAAATGTATATATATATATATATATATATATATATATATATATATTCTAATTATTAATATGTTCAATTAACAAAGGCAACATTTCCCCACCTAAATCCACCCTTAACCATTCACGAAAAACCTAGGTGACAACGGCAGTACTATTTTGACCGTGGCCGGAGTTAGTTCTTCCCGTTTGTTGTCACGAGTTTGGATTATGTGTTTGTGATTGTGTTTTGTGCTTCACACTTATTAAGACGCGCAAATGGCAGTGTGCTGTTGATCCGACAGAGGAGCATAAGATTCTAAAAAAATTGTAAGTACCTATATTTTACATTAGTATTTTATAGCTCAGTATTAATATTCTTGTGTATAAAAATGGATATAAGGTATTCTTTCGTATTTTGCTATTTTTCGCTAACAAATTAGATAGGAATAAATTTTTAATGAATTTTAGTAAAACGTCACAAACAGACACAATTTTATTATGCATATAGCGAAGGCGAAGAGATAGGGATAGAGATTGGGATTGAGATTTTTTTTTTCATTAAAAAGCAGCAGTATTTGGTCTCAAATAATTTTTCTAATGCAGACTTTCTCTTTGATCCCTCATTTGGAACATATATTTTCTGTAAATTTATTGTGAACATTCTGAAATATTTTTGAACAGTTTGGAAATATGAGAATTGAATAATTTGTTACCTATTTTTTATAGGCAAAAGCAAAGTGTGTAGAATTGTAATACATTCAGACGTTCTGTTTGACTATTTCATTTCATGACACTGTTCAGTGAATTAATTAATTTTTTAATGTGAAGTTAATTTATGGTCAGTGAATAATTGAATAGTTTGGGTTTTGTACGGGGTAGTTTCATGGATTTTTATTGGAGTCAGCGATATCGACGCTTAGAAATAATTGAATAAACTGCAAATTTCGAAATTGGTTCCGTGACACGACAGGGTTTTAATTATTTTGCGAGCGATTAACGCGTTCGATATTCCCAATCTCCGAGGCGGTTCTGTGGGCGTCGCGACGCTCGTCTGCCGTCGGAAAATGGCTGCGCAGGCTGACTAGGACATTGCGCCTGCAGGATTCTTCCTTTCAGTTCCCATTTAAACCTCGAATTTCTACAATTTCCATCGCACCATTCAACCTATCCACATTCACCTTTCTTAATAAATTAAAAAAACAATTTTTCGGAGCGAATAAATACTACCCGTTTTCAATTGACACTACAAAATCGATATTACCACAAAATATTCTAAATACATAATATTGCCAATAATATACATTGCAGTTAATTCAAAAATATAAATGTTAATTTTTCAAAATTCTATTATAAACTAGCCATAAGAATGCAATTTATTCTCTCCATTAATATTAATACCATAAATATTCGCCGTAAGGATTGAAAATAAAAATCGGAGAAGTGCTAAAATATTTACAAAAGGTTGATGAAAAAAAATTGTACGTTCTAAAATGATTAATTCAGAGAAGGAATAAAATTCCATTCAACCGTGAACTAAAAATTCTTTTATAAACCTCGTTAGAAAAATAGAGTGTATAATTTCGCTTCTTCGGTCAAGCTGTTGGAAGGAACGAAAAAATATTCGGCGTGAGGGCTGAAAGTAAAAATCGAGTAAGTGTCAGGACATGCATAAGAGGGTGATAAAAAGAAATTTGTTTCGTTTGTCGTGATTGTCGTGGAGAATGGAGGGTCTCGAACGGGTTCCGTCGACCCTCGAACAAGAATTTCCATCGTGATGTTCCTCGAAGTCTCCGGTCCGTCGAGACAAGTTTCCGGTGGACGTTTCCTTGGAGTCCTCCCCGGCCGTCAGGGCCGACTTGACCAGTCGCTGACTGGTCAGTATCTATTTGCGGAGCACGCAAGTAGAAACAACGATAACAGGTTACTAGGACCAGTCCTGTGGGAATTCTGGCAGCGCTGTCCCACATTCACGGCCCACGGAAAGCGAGTCTGTTTTCACAATGCTCATCGGAGCCACCGCGTTGCGATTCTCACGTGACTGGTCAGCAACGGGTGTCCAACAGGTTTATCTTTCGAGGTGACCGAGACCTCGCCGACGCCGATCTCAGATACCGAACTTGACAGTCTCGTATCGTTTCTGGCCCAAGGAGCATCGCGATTTTATTTCAACCGAGCAAATCCCGCGTCGCGACCAGTGAACAAAATTTACAGTGCCGTGGACCAATTTTTTTCCCCCTAAAATTGATATTTTTGTTGGCAGTGAAATATTTTTAAATCTGTTTTATCGTAAATACATGAATTTCCAAACTGAGATTTTTCGAAGAAATTTGCATCAAGTGCAAAATAATAGTTGCATTCTTTCTCATTACTAGCATTAACAAAGGAGATAAATATATACGTAGCTTCTGTATCTTTATGTAAAAATCAACAGTTGATCATCTGTAAATTGATTGCAGATATTTGTACAGTAATATGTGATATTATATAAATTAGTAGCACATTATTATTTTTCACGAAGAGATCACACCTTTCGTTAAAATGAAGCATCGCGCCGTTGTCGAATTGCGCGAGATGTGTTGGAAATCGAGAGTAGTGGAATGGAAGATTAATCGATCGGCTTGCGATGCAGCCGTGCGAGAATTAAATCATTTTCCGCGATATTCGGTGGCTCCGAAGGAAAGGGGGGGGGCAATCCGTGTTGGAAAATGGAGAGCTGCCGGGCAGACACCTTCTTTCTCATTCGGGATTATGTAACCGAGAGGGTGCGAGAGTTAGGGGGTGCTTGGGGGTGTGAGAGGGCGGTGAGAGAGAGCCGGTGGAAAACGGTGGTGCGAAAACACGCTTCTCCGTGAAACAGTCGGACCCTCGTTTCGACGTTTTAATTGTTTCGTGCTCGCGGCGCGAGAAGGTAGGAACAGAAAGAGAAACCGAGCGCAGGGGGTGGAGACTGGCACACGGTATAAATATACGGGACGTTTAAAAAGTGCTTAAACGCGTAGCCGGCCACCTAACCCAACCCCCGTTGCGGTAACGAGGGTGAGACCGGCGAAAATTTAGCGTAAAAACCCGCAGGTTAAGCGAGAATTAAGAGCCGACATGGAGAACCATCCACAGAGTGAATTAAACGAGTTACTCTCTTTCTTCGGGCACGTTTCCATTGACGGTATCGTCGACGACACAATCACCCTCCCCTCAATTTCATTTTTACCATTTCTACATTTCCCCTTCGTTTTTCATTCGCCCTATTTCACTTTGATTCTCTGACCGCGATTTTTTGCTTTACGATGTGGAGGATTTTTCTCTTTGGTTTAAAATATCAATATTTTTCTTATTCATTCCTATATTCTTTCATTCAGATCTACTATGACTTCAGCTACCAGCATCTTGTGACAAGGGATGAAGCATTGTATAGAGGGAGTTGGGTTGATTCACTGGAAATATTGTGGCGAAGGGAGTCAATTTTTGTGTAATCTCATTTTTCCGACTTCATAGGCATGAAAATGATTCGATAATATTCGCCATTCCTTGTTAATTTCGTGTATGAAGAGCTCTTTGAAGCTTGAATCGAGTTTGTCCGTTCCACCCTCTTTTTAATTTCATTGTATCCAAATGTACCGTAATCTGTTTCACTCAGGTATTCTTTTATTACGTTACTAACTGTTGCGTTACTTTTAGCAACTTCAGGGAGCGAATACAATTTATGTGGGCAATAAGGGTGGTGGTGTTGAGGGGACGATTTGAGACATTCTGAGAGATTATAAATGAAATCAATCGTGTCGTTCCTTATAACCCACGTTTAACATGTATACCAATGCTGAATCTCAGAAATATTCCTCGTACTGTCTATTTTTATAGATGAATTAAAGCTAAAAGTTAATTAACGTTATTTATCATGAAGTATACATCGTGTAAGACGACAGTTTAAAAAATCGAGGGATTAATTAAATCTCGGGGATAACAGTGCAGGAATCATGTTTGTAGGAAAGATGAATTCTCGACATTGTGTATCTTACAAGTTACAAGATTAGGATAACGTGTTTGCAGCCGTTCATCATTTATATCATGTTTACCGTGAAGATGCTATATCAGAGAATACACAATGATTCCCAAGACATTGAACCTAGAGATTTCAGCTTAAAATAAATAAGGAGTACCTACATTAAAACAATAAGGACTCGTAGATCGCAAAGAAAAATACAATTTACACAGTGATAAGATAAAAATCTGAATTTCTATGTACCTAACCGAACTCCGAGGTAGACTTGGAGGTTTCTTTGTGCTTCGCGGTGAGTATAGTTCCGAAAATTCATCATCCGCCAGGCAGTCGATAGGGAAGGTGGGGTGGGCATCCCTTAGGGGGTGGTTTTCAGGCGTATGCACAGGACCGATCGACGGCCAGAGATTTGCCGGAGTTCGACGACGACGACGACGTTCAAAATTTGAATTTGCCACGGGTATTCATTTCGCGGCGGCTGCGGACCCGGCCCCGACTTGCCTGGGCTTTCTCAGATATATGGAAATTTCCTTAGCCAGCGCCGTATTCAGAGGGGAGGCCAAGTAATATAAATTCAAATCAGTCCCTGTTTTCTCACACAACAAACTTGGAGGAACTCCGGAGCTGGTTCTCCGACGGTAGTTACTGCCTCCTTCCTACTCGCCCCTGCCGCCCTCCGCGGAACTAAGTACCCTCCTGTCCTGCCGGTTGCCACCCCCTTAATGAAGATATGTGACAGGACCAACCACCATACGAATCTCTGCCTCCTCCTTCTTCGCCTGGGAAACTGTGTCGATTAATCCTCCAAAATCCCGCCTACTTCCTCCGAAGTGAAACGTCAAAAGGAAAAATGGAATAGTCTCAATTCTTCGACGTACTCGAGGCATTTCCAAAGAAAACAACCCCTTACTTAACCCAACATTTCAATCACGAATCTTCTTGCAATCGCTAGTGTAATAACTAACTAATCGTGATCAGTAAAACGTAAAAATGGATCTTCTCCTGCAATCATGGTGCATTATGGTGCTTTTTAATTTTTCAAATTCTATCGAATTTTTTCAAATCGCTTTTGGCTTTAACTGTTTAGAAGCATCCATTGCTTGCGCACCATAGTTTGCAATATAAACCTTGATTCAATGCTGACGCTTTAATGACTTCGTTTAACCACTCGCTGTATGATTTACTCCGTGGCCGGGCCAGCAAGAGTTACTTTGTTGTTAATAATTTCCTAGCAGGGTAAGAAATTATATATTCATTGTAGATGAACGTTTAGTGTAAGCGTTTAACGTCCACGAACGTGGAAGACTGTTTCCCTTGCAACCATTTTTCTATTATTCTTTGATACGTAATTTAGATCTCCGAATAAAATGTTTTTAGCATTTCAAAAAATCCTCGTCTGCAAAGGGTTGTATATGATAATGACTGATTTCATTGTTTCACAATTTCTAGAATTACAAAGATCTCTCCATGAGAAAATAAATGAATTCATTTTTCTATTCAAAGACATATAATAACGAAAATTAATCGTATAAATAAATTCAATTTTGCCATTTCTATGATTCCTCATATTATTCTGATATACATATTGGTAGATTATGGAGGGGATGATTCCGTTTCCGATGGTATCGCGATATTTCGGTTTATATCTCGAAGGAGTTCAGCGATGGCGGATCGGGGGTTGCGATCCGCGTTCCTTTCCGTTCCGTTTCCACCACGCCAGCCGCCTTAATACCCATCGCGATTTCCATAATCTTGGGAGGCGTTCTCCCTCCCACACCCCCTTATAATATAATAATATTCGCCGCAGAAGGCTCGGCATACGCGCAGCCGGGTGGCCCTGCAAAATGGCCGACCACGTTAATGCCCCCTTAATATTTAGGGATCTCGCGTGTCTGCCCGCTTCGAAGCCGAAGTACCGTCGCCTTCACCCTCCGCCCTCTTAAAATCCACTTTGCCCTACGGTTTAGGCTTAAATACGCGCGCGGGGCTGCTTAATTTCGCTCCGGTGTCTTCAGACGTACGACCTCTCCCTCGCGTTTAGCCGCAAAGATACCAGCTTTCGAAGCAATTTATTATTTGCACTCGCGCGGGATTATTCTAACGGATCAAGATAAGTGGCGAATGTTGTTCTCGCGTGTTTTGTTGGAATACAGTGTTCGACCACTCTGCTTCTGTCTTTTTGGTCAAATTTTTAGTAGAGAGTGTGTAAAGTAAATAAAATTATTCCTATTTTTAGAGACGACTGAACAATGGCTTTTATTTAATCGAGTGGTAGAGTGAAAATTAATTTTACTACTGTATCTCCAATTAGAATTTTGTTGAACGGCTTTGAATTAAATTTTTTTAATATGACTATCTGTTTGTGCGACTATATAATTAATTACATAGACTGTTATTTTAAAATGTGATTTGTCTAATAGCTGGAATAAATTATTCAGTGCTGAATGTTATTCTAACATCCTCGTCGATCCCAGACAAAATTATACTGAAAACTTTGTTAATGACGGAACCAAAGAAATCCCGAAATGGGTCATTCAACCTCGACATTCGCCTCAGCACAAAAACCTCCCCGAACTCCACCCCGTCAACCATGTTCACCCCCAGAAAACTCCATCGACCGCCGAGCGATCCGTTTCTTCACAGAACTTCCCACCCCTCGGTTCCATCCCCGGAAACTCAATCAGCTCCTTTCGCGGTTAAATGGCGGTGTTCTATGGGAACGGTTCATGGAAAGACAGAGAGATAGAACCGGGGTTGCACGTTCGGTCGCGAGTTGGCGAGCTGGAGGGTTTCGCAACTATTCCGGGCATCTGAAAAGTCAAAATTCGCAGTCGTGGCCCGCCTTTTCCAGTCCCCGGGCCCGCCGCTCCCTCTTAGGTGGTAACGGCGCGGCGTTGCAAGCAGAAACGTAGCTTGGTATTGCCGGAGTTCTCAGGGTTTCGAGTCTGCTGACGATGCGGGGGTGGACGGGGTTGCTAGTGTACGTATACAGGGTGGTTCGCAACGGATGGTACAATCGATGACTAGACGATTCCACGAGAAGAAATACAATTTATTCATTCGTCGTTCCGTTTTCAAAAAAAAAAATCAATTCGACATAGTATCGTTCTTCAAATTAATTGTGGAGACACAATACTACCCCTTGGCAGAAACTATACGAAAAAAGTCGTCGATATGATAGTTGAACGAATTACTTGAACGTATATTAAAAAAAATTTATACACAGATTTTGTGTGAGTGTGTGTGCCGAAAGTTCCTTTCGTATTCAATTAATGTATTCAATGCAAATTCATGCTAATTAAAAAAAAACAAATGGCATAAGTAAATAAGAGAAAGCAATCGAACACTTTGAAATATTTACAACGATCAAGATGACGATGAACATTGTTAACCGCCGTAAGTTCCTCGGGGTGAAAATTCACCACTATTTTTTCATATTGTATAATGATTGAATTCTTTCCGTTAAGCATAAATTGTAGATTTAGCGAGTAAGACAGAAATGGGTAAGATGTTACCCTAGAATTTTCGATTCTCTCAAGTCCGAAGCGTCCGTGGGAAAAATACTGTTCTTCTTTTTCGACATACTTTTCGTAGAATCGTTCTACATATCCGATCACACCACCAGTTACGAACCGCCCTGTAGAAAACGACGGTTGTGTGCGGGCGTAACGATGGTCCGGTGGTAGTTGGAAAAGGGGGACGAACCCACCCCCCGGTGCAGCCACCCTGCGAACCCCTTACGTCTTGCCTTACCCCTCCGTCAACCCCCGAACGACGATACCGAGGGGGGTTGCGCGGGGGGATGAAATGGGGATGGAGGAAGGCAGAGAGTCTAAGGTAGATTATATTATTTCTCCGCCCCCGCCGGGGGCTCACCCGCCATTTTGTGAATGTTAAATCATTTATTGATCCAAGAAGGTGGCACTCACCCTCCTCCCGCCACCTCCGCTCTCGACCTACCCCCCTAGCCGGCTAGAACTCACGCCAACCCCCATCCCCCTTCGCCGCCACGCCACCCGGCCGACGTCTGAAAGGGGCCGATCCTTATTCCGCGAAGCGAATTTATATGTTCGCCCCTCTATCTGCTGCGTGTAGACGCTGCCTGCTGCCTTCCGACGTTGTGTGCCTACAACAACCTCCAACCCTCTCTCGCTCGCTCTCTCCCCGTCTCTCTTTTCGGCTCCATTTTCATCCCGGAGAAGAGAGAGAGAGACGCTCGAGTCGTCTACGAGGCTCGCTCGTCTCCCTCGGCTAGCCAGAATTTCGGAACAGAAATTTATGGTCTCGCGAGACTCGATTCCGAGACCCACACCACCGTCAGCTATTCCTTTGGACTGCCTCCGGCCCCAGACGACAGCCTTATCCAAAGTCTCCAAGAAACCGATCCACATTCCGCGAAGCGAATTTATATTCGTTCAGAAAATGCTTCGGATTGCTCAGAAAAAAGACCCATGCTGCCTTCGTATTCTATGGCTGCAATCTTCTTTTTTTTACAAATTAGAATTCTGAAACAAACTTCCTCAAACTTTCGACCAAGTTGTTCCTTTCTTGAAGCGAGACCATGCTAAATTAACAAATAAGCTAGCAAAACTCGTTGGAGATAGGCAAAATCACCATTTGCAACCGATAAAAACAATTGGACAAGATGCGCAAATTTTTTTCAAGTAAAAATCTGCGGAATATTCTGAAGAATTAAATATGTTCTTTTTAGCAACGCACTGTAGACCCTGCTTTCCTGTGTGCCTACGAGAACCCCCACCCCCTCTATCCTTTTATTTTTTTCAACTCCATTTTCATCCCAGAGAGGAGTTCGAGTCGTCTACGAGGCTAACGAGAATTTCGGAACAGAAATTTATGGTGCGAGGCTCGATTCGGAGACCCACACCCCCGCTAGCTATTCCTTTAGACTTCGTCCGGCCTCAGACGGAACCCTTATCCAAAGCCGTCCCTGGCTTCTTGAATAATAGTTGCCCGCTTCCGGCCGGACTCCAGCTACCCGGCTACCAACACTCCAAGATCCAGGGGATTTTCGCAGGATTCATCCGTGTGAGTCGAGACAAGGCCGGTAGCCATCCTCGCGCAGCTAAACACGTGATTTTGACATTTATTTAGAGCCTGCAATCGTGTTTGCCGGGTCGCGTTTGCGGCTGAGAATGGCGAACGATCGTGTGGAGGTCAGGCGATACGTGGTCTTCGTGTATGTTTACGGATCTCTGGGAAGCTGGAGTTGGTTAGAGAACTGGGTCGTTTGTTGTTTTATTAGGTCTTGCTGAGAAAATTTTTGTTTTCAATTTTTAATATTTTTAAAACATTTTATAGTCTGGTTATTAGAGATCTGTATAATCGTTGAAACCTGTAAACCTTTCTGATGTGCTTCGTAGAGGACTCTGGATAAATTATTGTTTACCAAATTTGTCTGTCTGACCAGAGTTTTTATTTATTTACAATTTTGTCTAACATATTCGTCACAGATTTGGGTAATTTAGGTAACTGATGAAGTAGGGTGAAGATAAATGATGATGGAGTAGGGTTGATGTGGATTGTAAGGGTTGGTTATTAATCACGATAAAACTTTGATTGCCAGCAGTACTTACTTGCTAACTAGGATTTTGTGTATTTATTTTTTAGTATGACTTCTGTACACAGGAAATAATACAATTTGTATACATATAGTTACTGTCACCATCTGTGTAATAATATATTTTTAAATTATCAATATATCATTTAACATATCTTTGCTTGTAATTCTCGCATCATATTTTCAGACGTCTTAATCATAGAAACATTTAACATAGTTATACATTTTCAAAAAATTGTAACAGTTCCAAATAATTACAAAAATTCATTTCGTCGAATATAAAATTCCACAAAAAAGCATTTGTCACAGATGAGAGCTTATAGCGAAGGTCTCAGGACTTGTAGTGAATATATCTATCCCCTCTCTCACCCTCCAGGAGGGAGTGAAGAGCACACACGGAAGAAACAGGCGGAAAGAACGCAAAGAAATGGATTAAAAGAGGCAAGGTTAACGCGCAGGCTCGCCCGTTGGAAAAAGGCGATTTTTCCACGCGCAGAATCGTAAAAATCCGGCGAGCAGTGAAGGAGGGGTTGGCCAAAGGGGAGCGGTAGGGACCAAGGAATGAGCAGGCCTGAAAAATAAGGGCGAGGTCAGTTGGCCGCGAACCGTGGAAAAATTCACGCAAAATTCCCGTGTGTTGTCCTCATTCCTGTTTTCGATTCCCGGCGAACTGTTGTTACATCCGAGAGGTGTCGCGGAAACCGGAAACGCTCTTGACCATTGCGTGATGGATATATGGTGGTTTGTAGCTGGCATGAATTTCAGCGTGGATACACTACATTGAATGCCGAACCTGGAATTTTTCGAATCGCCATGTTACTTGGAATATAAAGTCGTTACAACATCCACTGCATTATGGGGTGAGTTTTCTATAAAAAGATACTTGTTCTTATTTAGTCTAAAGTGTCTGCTATTGCGTTAGAAAGATCTCGGTAATTTCTTAAAATATTTTCTTCTGTCACTTCGCGTTTGCATTTTGTCGTTTACTCAGTCGTTTTCACTGTACTCGATCATATTTATTTAAACAAACATCTTACTTTTATGAACGAGTAAAGACTGGAACTCGAACCCTTTACTTCTGTCTCGGTTTTGTCTTCATTATAATATTATTCTCCGAGTGTTAAATGATCTTGCCATATATCTAGAACAAATATAAAAACATTCTTAATTGCTAGCAAACTATTTTTACATTAATCGAAAAATCAAGAATTAAAACGGAATGTTGTCAAGGATGCAGTCTCCAAATTTTTTGTGACAGTCAACTAATTTTTCTGAAACATAGATCACTTGAAACAACCCTTTCCAAACATACTTCTACAATAATCTAGCCCCCACAAATTAATTTTTCCTGCAATCAAAAATTTAAAAAATCTCGTCCGAAGAGCACCACAAGAAAAACGCAATGTTAGCAAGCAATCACCAACCCCAATAGGTAGACACCCCTATTCGCAGGGATTCATCATGTACCACCCACTTCCCAAAAAGCTACGAAAACACGCCATAAATGTGGACGATGACGATCACGGCGTCGGTCCTCGTACGATCATCGAATTCCTCGCGAGTTCATCATCGGCGTTGAGGGTCGCGTGCGATTTTTTCGGGATGCCATGCTCGGGTGCAAGGCGTGATGCACATTGCATCCGTCATCGGGGTGTGGGTGGCGTCGATGCGGTCTCTTGACGAACGACGATCATGCGAGTGGCGATCGCAATTTCGTCGGCAATTCGCAAATCCTGTGGGCTAGAGAGGCTGCTGGTGCCAGACAGAGCATGAGAGAGGATCGAGAGATCGGTTTGCCGGAAAACGATTTCGGGAAAAGTGTTGAAAAATCGACGTCGAGAAAGAAAGTGGGGAAAGTGGCGCAACGGACGCCACAAGTGCCCTAACTATCTCGCAGCTGGAATTCGGAGCACGGTGATTATATGGACAGGACAGCGAAATCTCGGCGGTCGTCGAAATTTGCGGGACGGACGCGGCCCTCCCCCTCCCCTGCCGCTCCCAGCCCTGCAACCATGTCCGAATTCGCATTCCGACACACCGAATCGTTCCCTCCGCCCCCGACTACACCCCCCTCCGACACTCTCTTTTGCCACCCTCGCTTGCAACACCGACCCCACGCTTCCGGCCGAGAGCCGGACGATCAACGCGTGCAAAATGTTGCGCCGCCCGATGTCTCCGTGCCATCCGGTTTGGACCAACACGATTTTGCGGTGGACGATGACGAATCGTCCGCGGAATTCTTGCGGAACGATGCGCCGAACCTCGAGCCTCGGGGGCGAAGTTTTTAAAAATTTTCTCTCCCCTTCATTGCATTCTGTAGTCTACTTATTGAATCTTTAGTTAAGGGTTGGGGAAGATTCATATACTTTGGTCTGTATGATCAGGATACATATGTATAATATTGTTGTGTACTGATTTTTTATTATTTCAAGGAATTGTATGAAGTTGTATAAGAATGTATTTATTGACATTTCCTGTTCAGGGTTCAAAAAGGTTGACTTAATTATTTTTTCTAACCATCTATTATTGGAATTGCACGTTTATAGAGTATTGAGAATTTTATCAACTAACTTGACATTTTTGACAATCAAATTGTTTTTAGCATCGCCAGAATTACTACCCTTAGTATCACTACAAAAACGTGTTTCGACTAAAACTGAACTTTGTAGAAATGTGGATTTATTATTTCTACAAAATAATAATGGTACTTCAATGAAAATATAGGACGTAAAAATGTGTTGCAAAATTTTGCTTAAATATTATTTCAAATGATTTAACGCTTCTCATATATTTTCTTCTGGTATTAGTGTAAAGTGCCATTTAGTTTGACATTTCATGAAAATTCCTGGTCGCACAGAATTAAAAATGATTAATGAGTTTCGTATAATTGCAACAGCTTATTTTATTTCCACGCTGACACACTTCCGTCTGTCGGAAAGTCGGTAGTTGTAATTAAATCAAAGTGTTCCCGATTAAAAGTGTACGGAAAACAACGGACGTCGAGCGCGTTCCGAAACTTTTAATCGAGCACTTTATAATCCCCTCTCCGAACGGATCAACCTCGTATAACTCCATTCTCGTGCTTCCATGATAAAAATCAACTAAGTAGTACGCGCATGGAGCGGCGCAAACATGCTTGTTTGAACTATGCCCCTACCTCGCGGAGCATCGAACACTCGAGACAACGATTGCTGTCCAATATTCAAAACTGAACAAAGACAAATCAGAGATTCGTACATTCGCACATTCATCCCCTATTGTACAAGCTACACGAGAATAAAATCAACCAAATTTTTGATGAAATTTTTTCAAAATTTTTGACACACGTTTCTTAATACTTTTTTGTCAAATATTCTCTTTTACATCTCCACAACAAGAGCATAAAATAAACAACACACTGAAAACGACGGTACCTGCACTGTGTCTGTACACATCAACGATATTTCCAGTTTCTTGAGGGTGTTCCCTGAAAAAGAGTTAGCGACTACCGGACGAGGGGTTGGCGGGGGTAGTTTATCGGGAAGCCCCTGGAGAAATTCGTGCGCGAGTCAGAGACGGGAAGCTAGCTAGGCTTAGGCTCGTGGAAAATGCGGGATTTCAATTTGTTGGTCGAGTTCCGAGACGCGGAGAGCGTCAGGATCTAGGGTGCAGGTCGGAGGGTGTACGGGGCGCCATAGTTCGGTGGCCCCACCCCTGACGCGCAGCCTAGGGTCGAGGAACGTTTCGGTGGTGGTGAGACAGGGTGCACGGAGGAGGGTTGCGGGACACGGCGGGGTTGAAGCAGGGGGGTGAGAGAGGCCGGGCAGGGCTGCGAATGATATAGGGGCTGCGACGCCATTTTGAATTAGCCGTGCTTAGAGAACGAGAGGAAGAGAGATCGTCCGCGAACGACGAAAGAAGACGGATGAAAGAGAGGGCTGAAAGAGAAAGGACCCTGCGGATGAGACACGGGGCGAGGAACGAGGGGGTGGGAAGCTCGGGGGTGAGATTTTTAGGAGACCCTTTAGCAATGGACGCTTCCACCTCTGTCTTTCTCTTGCTCTTGCTCCTGCTCTTGCGGATACACTTGCCCGTCCCTTCGACGAAACTCTAAACGCAGTTTTACCCCTCTAAACAGCCCCGTAAGCTTTCGCTTTTGCGGAAAAAGATCCGACAACCCTTCCGGCTACTTCCTGACCCTACGCCGCCCTCCGACGAAGGAAACGCCCGTGGAAACCGTATTACCGGCTCTTCGTGGGACCGCTCGAAAAAATTTATGGCAGTTTAATTCGGATTACTGTCGAGAATATGGCCGCGAGGAGCACGCTTCTGGGGTCGCGTGATCGAGTGTTTACTTCTTGATCGACTCTCTGTTCTTGGGCAAGTGTATTAATCGCTTGGCTGGTGGCTTTTTCTGGTCGACATTACACACGCAATTCTTAAGTATTTTATATACATATATATTTTATTTCGTTACAGTTCGTTCGTTTTTGTGTTAATCACTGGATCCTCCATTAAAATTTTTATTTTCCATTATTTACAGCGTTCCTAAATATTTTTAATGAAAAGGTTCGCTATCTTTATTATAATGTGTATGAAAGAATCCTGACGTTTATAAGCTGAAGAGGTGAAAGACTAATTATTACATTAAAAATTTTTATGCAAGTAGAGCTAATTTTGTTTCATATTAAATTCTTTCTTGCCTAAAAATTGTATTAAATTTCATTAATCTCTGTATTGGTTCTTAAAAATTTTCTTAATTTGTAAATGAACAGAGGTCACAATCTAATAAATACAAAATCACTGGATTTAACCTAAACGGGTTAAAGAATGATGATTAATCTGCGAATATTTATTTTCAATTAAATTCTGCCGTGCTACATTTACATCTAAATAAATAATAAAATCTTGCATAATATCGTGTTGGTTCTTAAACATTTATCGAAACCGGAAGAGTCCGCAATTAAATAATTATGGAGTATTAAATCACACGTTTGAGCCGCATTAAATTCTTTCGCGTGCAGCTGGCGTGATCGAGCAGGATGAATTAATCGCGAAAAATCGTCCTCTTGATTTCCAGGAGTTTTTGCCGCGTCGGGATCGAGTTCGGGTCGTTAAAGCCGGCGATATGGCGTAATTATAATAAAATTATTCGCGAGCGTGATTCGACGCTGGTCCGAATTTGCGTGGGGAAATTAAATACGCGCAATTATACGCTCGCGGGGCCGGTTGATTATTCAGTGTATCGGCCAATTAATTTTTGTAAGCGTCTCCGGCTGTCGGGGCTTGTAATTCGATACGCGTGCGTTGCCATAGTCCCGGTAATCCGTTTTCGCAGGCGTGGCGCGTGTATCGCCGTGAAATTAAATGACTGTTAACGAGCCCCGATAAAAAGTCGACGACCTAATTTCCAACGATCGAGCGAACAGAACGAGCATGCAAGAGCAACGGCATCGTGTCGCGATCCCTCGAGTTGATTCCGCGATTTATCGCGCGCAAATTCACCGTCGACGACCACATTAATAATATATGCTGCCTCCCTTTTCTCCCCCTACTCGTGCCATAATCCGTGTTACCACTTTTAATTCACCGTCATGCGATTAAAAAACGTTTTCACCGCCTGTCGAGATACCTCGATAATAACACCTGTTACTTTATATGCTCGTTGGCGCTATCGACGACATAATTCCTGCCTGACGATGCGGATCGTTTTTAGGATCATTTTTAAACAAACCGTTACTTCAAAAAATATTATACAAAGTATACGAAATTAGCTATTTTACCACGTTTTTATTAGCTCGCTTTCTTGTTTGTGTGTTTGTTCGGTGGCAAATTTTGCAATTGATTTTTTATTTTAAATTGAAGCGACGAATGAGGGGTAAATTTTTAAAGGAGAAACAACCGACGATTTTTAATAGAAAAATTCGAATATGTCCCAGTTCATTAAATTTTTCGAAGAACAACGATTTGTTTTAGAATCACGCAAGAATTGACATAAAAACCGCATTACAGATGTTCTATTTTTTTTTGTTCTTTGTTCTATACTTTTAGTATCTATCTAAACTAAAACGTTTAATCGTTATACGTTATACGTTAAACGTTATACGGGGTTCTATACAGGGTCCTAAATCGATGAACCAGCCTAACTGGACATCATATTTTTACAGAAGTCTCTAAACTCGCATAAAAATTCAATTACAAGGGATGATCCTACGAATATTCGTGTCTGTGAAGAAGGAGTCAATTCGTAGGCATTGTCAGATGAGCCGGATTACCTAATCGAGCATCAAAATTTCCGATCGCGGAGGAAGTAATGGAGCCCGAACGTCGAAAAATCCCGGTTCAATCATCACGTCAAAGGGCGCGCGCGATCAGTCGATTAATTTCACAGTCGATCCTCGGGCGTATGCTCTCCCTCTCCCCGTGGTTGATTTTCACGAGGCTGACCCGGCCGGGCTGGCTGGTAATCGTTTCATTTGCCTCGATTCGTTTGACGCGATGTAATCCGGTCGCGTTGCGAGAGCTCGTCTGTCGCGTTAATTAGAAACTTCATTAGCGCCGGGGCCGGGGACGGACTGTACCCCCATCGCGTTGTCCTCCCCCCATGACGTTTAGATGGCCAATGCGATGGGAAACGCGGATTTTTGCGAGCGCGAGCGAACACGCGGCATCGATCCGCAGCCGATTTTATTTATTCAAAGGGCCCCGGCCACTGCTATGCTGGCCTTGTTACAAATTTACAAGAGAGCTGGGCGGCGCGCGCTACGCGGCGACACGCGTCGCTTGCGAATTCATCGACGCGCTTGCCAATTTTTAGCGTCTCGTTTTTCACTGAAAAATTGAACAATTATGCCTGACAAAATTGGACGCACGAGTTTATGTAACGTTCTCTACTTGTAGTAATAATGAAATTAATTTATTCACGGGCTAACTTCTTCTTTAGAAATACTTACTCTGCAACACAATTTATAAATTCCTAAACACAATTATTCAAACAGTAATGCATGATAGTTAGGGATATTAACATGCAATTTGATTGCCAATCTGATTTAACTTTCACTGCTTCATATTTTTCGTACAATACAATATTTTTCGTAGAATATTGTCAAACTGATTATCACTTTATTCGTTACACCATTTTCCTACCAAGTAAAGTAAATATTTAATTTCAGTAATATCTTTTCAGTAATAAAATATTAAGCTATAATTTAACGGTGCTTTTTACATAAAAATACGTATTGCTTGTTAAAATTAATTGATAAGTACAGTTGTTTGAACAAATTTAAAATAATTACGTTAATAAATTTAATTTCTAAAAGGATATCAATTTCTCCTAGTGAGACAAAATGCAGCCTCAGAAACAAAGTCAGCTTTTTATCAGAATCTTTTATCCTGCCGCCCTCTGTCATCCATCCCTTATCAGCGTATTTTCCCTGAGCGAAATTCCCTTCGTTACCGATGAACGCACAAAATCGATAGACGATTCTCGAGTCTACCACAGATGACGCCGTCCCCAACTTCCTGGGCCGATAAAGCAGTTCCCTCTGCATTGCATCCCCTAAAAGTCACCCCTAAGTACAACAATAAACTCCAAACGCAACTAATCAAATTATTTTTCCAATAGAAATTCAAGGGTGGATACAGAGTGAAGAAGCAAGAAGAAAAATTGATTTGCTGAAAGTCGAGAATACATTTGCTCGGGAATATTCTCTCTCGCGTTTCGGGGGAGAATTGAGTGCATCGCGGCCACATGCATCAAGTGGCTTGTAAACTGCCCTTAAATTTCCCTGCTTTAAGCCGGGTAGCTACGCGGAAAAATCTATGACCCGGCTTAAAAGACGCCGCTTCTAATTGCTCGCCACGTCGCAGGCAGTTAAAGTAAGTCTCACGAGGGTAGCAGAGCGTTCGTCGAAATAAAAAGGAGCCTTGGGGGTGAATGGAAGGCATTTCCTGGTTTCCTCTATTTCCGAGGAAGCTGCATAGCAGAACCGTAAACCCTTGATACGATTAATTGCGCTCCGGGCGAATTTTTCGCCGGTTTCCTCGACCAACCCTTAATTTAAAGCTCACCGCGTTGCACGTTGCAAGAAAACCGTTTCGCAGAGAAAGAATTAAAACCAGGGAGCTGGAGTTTAGCATAAAAATGATTCCCGCGGATCCGGGTGCAATTTGCAAGGGCGAGATTCTCTTCCTGGATAGTTCCCTTCCGGTCGTGGGAAAAAAGGAGAACCGGGAGGAGAACAAGGAAAAATAAAACAAGGTACAAGAAGGGGCGAGCCAGTTCCGATGAAATTTATAATTTGCCGAAGTTGCTCGTGGCAAGGGCGATAATGGGGCCCGGGGTTGCTTTGGGTCTAGCCTCGTTCCTTTTTAAGTTTTAAATAGTTTCCCGCGAGTTTTAATTAGGAAATTCATCCCGCCGCCACCGCCGCACCTCTATTACGCCCGAGCCCGCTCGAGAAGACAGCTCGAGAACCGAGCCGCTGCAGGGGATGACGGGGGTGGAAAAAAGGGTAACGATCGTCGTTTTTCAGTTAACACCGAGGAAAATTGTAGCGAACTTCTAACGAGTCTTAAAACAGAAACTTCTCGTCGAGGAAATATTGTTTGTACGGGACTATTACGGAACGATGGCCGACGGGGACCACGCACACTGGTCCGACACCTCGTCGAAACATGGAAAAAAAAAAGTAAAATTTTTAACATTCTTCAAAATCTGAATATATCATTCGATCGAAATCAATTTTCCTTCGTGTTAATGTTCTATTTTGAAATGTTATACGTAATTACAGCAAATAAACAATACTCCTCCCCCTTGATTAAATACGCGAGTCACTGTAGCTCCAAACGATCCCGCCACAATTAAGCGTTAAGTCGGACAGAAAATGTTCACTCTGCCTCATTACATACCTTTATTATTTCCATAAAAAGCGAAGTACTTAATCAATTTACTCTTACGTGCCACTGTGTAGAAAATGCAGGAACACTTTTTTCCTCATAAATACTCGGTATAACAGAAACAACAACAATCTTAAGACCTGCCCGGGCTCGCTAGGGGCTCGGCTGGAGGGGATGAAAGACGAAGGGGATGAAAAGAAGGAAAAGTGAGGCGCCTTCATTGTATTCCGTGTGGCCGGTTGCATCGATCGTCGTACTTTTTGCTTCACCCCTTTCGCTTTGATACGGCCCAGTCGGAGAAGCATCACCCACCCCACCGGACACCCCCAGCCCGATAAAGAGAGAGAGAGAGAGAGAGAGATGGAGCTACAGCCGCCACCCCTCCAGCAACCCCATTCGCCGTTTACTTTATTCTTATCTGAAATACTGGAGCGGCGAAGGTGGGACAGCCGGGGCTCCGTCGCTCTTTTCTTCTTGCCTTTCTAACGCCACCCCCGTTTCATCCCCCGGTTCACCCTCTCCCACTCGTTTGCTCGCGAGCGGGGCTGAAAACCACCCCCGCGTCTTTCTCTTTCGCCTTCGCGCCCCGCAGAACGAGGAAAAACCCGGCAAAGAAGCGAAAGTAGGGGGATGACCTCGTTGGTGGGGAGTCTTTACGATTTTTCGCAGTTCCTCCGACCTCCACCCTCACCCCACACCTACACCCCCACCACCAAGGCTGCCTTATTGCGCGTACGTGTTCAGGGTTGTTGCATCGACAATCTACAGAAACGATTTTGCTGTATTCACCATTTTTATTCTATCCTTTTTACTAAAGACTAAAAGCAAGTTTCTCAAAATTAATAAGAATTGCAAGATCCTTAGAACAGAGCCTTTAGTTAATTTTTATTATAATTAGACGACGACAGAATCAATTTATTTAATTATTTTCCACAAAGGTCTCTTTATACCTTTGCTGGAAACGGAAATCTCTTAGGGACATCTTTCTTCGCTTAATTTTAGTGTTTCTATTGTTTGAAATTAATTACCTCATCCACAACTGATCAATACCGATGATCTACGCGTCTATCAATTTAGAATTAACGTTGAAACTTTTATTTTTCGATTTTTTAATTTTGCGACGGGTGCGCGCAATGAAATGAATGTTTCACAGGGTGGATCCAGGTCTCATAATTATTTCTAGGAGGGTTTTCAAAGATTTTTAGTCGCCTCTTGGCCCGATCTTTTTACGACTGGACCCGGCCAGCCTGTCTTTCCGCGGAGTTTACGAGGGCACCCCACAGGGCCACCCTTTATCGTCGTGCCAGCACTTTTTAGAAGCGCGTAAAAGAGCCGAATGACGCTTAAAACTGGCGGTGCTTTTAGTGTCCCGCGATCAACGGCATCTATACGGCTGGCCACACTCGCGGGGGCGGTTTCCTCGTAAGGGTCGCCCGCTTAATGATCCCCGACTTTTCTTTAATTAAGAACGTCCGCCTGCGAGCTACTTTGAAATTTTCTGGCCGCAATTTCTGCCGTCGAGATATTACGGCCGAGTGCCGACTGTTACAACACTTTGCATTCTTATTCGACCCGTTATTTCTAACCATACAATCCACATCACAGACTGTGGAACAAATATTTTTTGATACCATCAACTTATTCTTCGCGTTATTTTTAATCATATAATAGAAACCACATTGGAGACTATATAACAAATTTATTTAGTAACCCACACCTACTAATATTCTTCTACTAAATTAGTTGTAAGATAAAAACAAATAAATATAAGTGTATTGCTTCGTTTTGTAATTTGTAAATGCGTCGGAAACATTGTAACAGTGTTCTCAACATTCATAAAATCTGCAGTGTAATTATAGTACAGAAATTAATAATATTTTCCTTAATTTTTGTTTATAAGAGAGGCAAAAGAAGTTTTATCGAATTTTTAATTAACATTCCGGGTCTCTCACTAAAATCCCAGGTTGTTTCCGCGATTGTGCATACACGTCCAGCAATTTCTGCCATAGTAACTTCATCCAGGATTCTCTTTTAATGAAAAGCACCCTTTCGGAAGGGGTTAGCGTGCAGGGGTTCGAGGTACACGAGGTAAAAAAAGAAAGAAACGTTGACCAGAAGGGCTTCCGGGTGTCCGAAACCTGTTTCACGATACAAGAGTTTTGAAACGGTCCTCTTCCGTCTGCAACCCCTTGCACCAACCATCCCCTCGCTTTCCTGCCCTACTAACCTCCAGGGTAGGGATTAACAGTCTCTCGAGGAATAATTTATCTCGTCGTCACTCTAATTTATTCCTTCAGAAAAGCCTGAAGGATTGCGTCGATCGTGAATGCGCCGTTTCAAAGGTAGCTTCGATAAAATATCTAAGAAGTCACGGGGAAAAAAGTGCAAACGTGAATGCTACAATTAAATCCAAGATCTCTCAATACTAAACCTACCATCACCGGTCGAAAGACCGGTTCCAGATTTTCTATTTCACAATCATTGAAATTATAAAGATGCTTTCGTGGTAAATTATTAAATATTATTAAATCAATGGGGACTGTATCTTCAATCATAATAGACATATGTATCTTAACCCTTTGCACTCGGAGTTGTTTTAACTAAAAAATTAAATGTTTCTTCTGACCTACAATATTTCCATTCTCTATGATTTTTTAAATTTGATAAATATGAAATTGATATAATAACTCATACAATACTTAAATGCGTAGTAATTGGTTAGATACCGACATATCTAATAGTGTAAATAATTATTTAAATAATAGTACAGCAGTTTTTAGCAATTTTTAATAAAAAAATTATATTTAACAGATTTCATTATCAAAAGTTTACTAGTTTAATCAAGAAAAATTCAGGTTTCCCCCTGAAACTCGAATTTAAAAAATTTGTAAAAAATGGATAAGGGTAGGAAAAAATGTTTAAAAATCGTGGCTAGTAATGGGAACCTTGCTCGATCATGGGTGGTGATTGGAAGGCTCATTTGCGTTCACGATCGTCGGGATCGAGGGTCGAAAGACGAATCGCGGCCGCGCTCGACTTCGGCCCGCGTTCCCGGACGTTCTCGCCGGATAATCGAAAAGCCAAGCGACGGGAAAATTGCGCGCGGAGGGTGACCAATCGTCCGTGAAAATTGAAAAACTATTTCGATCGGACGGAGGAGCAGAGAGCAGAGAGCAGAGAGAGAGAGAAGCGTCGAAGTTGTCGAAGGACTCGCTCGCGGGTATTCAACGCGCCATCATCGGATTCGGTGTAATGGTGCCCACGACGCCGCCATGGCGTTCCTGGTTACCCATTAGCGTCATTTGTTAGCTACAGATAAAACTGCCGGCGATTAATCATTGGTTAAATAAGCGAATCGCCGCGCCGTTCCGAATGAAATTTAACGACAAACGGCCAACTAATTGCCGTGCAATTAAATCAATAAACTGCTACGCTAGCGCGGCTACCCCCGCGCCACCCCTCTCGCACTTCCCTCTGTTTCATTTAGCAGCTTGTCACGCGACATTCGCGATCCCGTTATTTTTCATCGATAATAAACCTTCGATGCACTGCGCTTCAATCCCTGCTCGTCTATCTGCCTGCCGGAATTCAATTGCAAATGCAACCTTTGATCAGCGAGGTCATCGACAAACAAATCTGTTTTTTGATTTTTAGAGAGGCGCAAGCTGGGTTGTTCAAATGGGTGTCTTACTTTAACTATTATGTTTGTATAGGACATTTTTATTTTGTATTAAAATTTCCGTCACTCAACTTTTTAAATCGTAAATCTTGTGAATATATGGTGGTGGAACTTTCTAAAAATAAGACTGATTAACGTTAGCCGTTTACAAAAGCCGAAGCAATGAAAACGTATTATTTTTATATTATTATTATTTATTGTAGACGGACTGAAGCCCTTTTACATAAGTGTTTACAATATCAAAGAAACGAAAAAAAAGAGAAAGATACAATACAGCTCGTGTAATAACAAAGAAGGGACATGCACAAAAGAAAAACTTAATAATGGTACAATCGATACGGTATTATCATATAATCCTGCGTAGTTGCATTTTAAAATTTTGTAAAGAATCACTGAAAAAATGAATACGATTATATATAGTGCATGATTTTAAGATAATGCGATTCATTGGATTAAGGTTTAAAAATTCCTCTCTTTACTAATGTACATTAAAATCCAAACGTCGATCGAGAGTCCTCAACGAAAGTCGGTCAAAAATTAATAGTGATTTCGACACGGGGATACTAAAGGTGTCTGAATGGCTCGTCCAGGGGTAGGAAGGATAACACAGCAGCTGCTCGGGATTCAACCCTCCGCAAAGATTCACGGAAGTGGGCCTTTTTCAAGGGACAATGGTCAGCCAATCTGATTTGCATACCGGTCAAACGCGTCGGGAAATGTGACCACGTCACCTATACACGACTCGTGTATAATACGGTCATGTTCGCAACGCGATCGAGCTCAGTACGTTCTAATCCTCCGCAGAGGTGTGTTTAGTTGCTAGCCGATCACTTAACCCCGCGTAATTAATACATCGATACGTCCCGCGAGCGGATCTGCATCAACGTTTGCTGCTTGTTCCGAAAATCACTGTGATGTGCCCAAATTCGAGTGATTGACATACTTGAAGGATGAGAAACGCATCTGGGAGTGAATTTCAGTGGACAAGTGGAATTTAAGTGGTCAATTTAATAAATAATAATAGATAAACATACAATTTGTCTATAAAATAAGAAAAGAGCAAGCTAATATTTCTTGGCAAAAGTACACGTATGAGGCTGAAGTTAAAAGGGTGTGCAGTAAAAAGGGACAAATTTGTGTTCAGTAAAAATATCGTTTAATATTTTTTGAGAATCAATCATTTCTTGATAAAATATTCCTTCTGTTTAGAATTGATCGATTGAACAAATGAACGACAGATACAATTTCTCTATGATCAGGAAAGAGCAAGCTAATATTTATAACTGAAAGCTCACGTTCCAGAAGTTAAGGGTGCGTTCAGCAAGAAAAGCGGTTGCCCGCCACCAATACCTAGGAAAGAGTTCGATAACGTTCGTTCCTCTCGTTCCCTTTTTCTTTTCGAAGTGGCGCGGGCTATCCCGTTGGAGTTTTTGCGCGGCGAAAAGTCTCCCGCGATGGTCGATAGGGGATGAAAAACGTGGAGGTGAGGAGAAACAGAAACGACTCTCGCGATTTCTTGCGTACCGTTCGCATTACTGGCCTCATCTCCTTCAGACCCCCGGAGCATCGAGCCTCATTTGCTTTTCGTTTCCTCTCTCCGTCTTCCAACCCCCATCGTTACCATCCCCGTTGCACCCTCTGCTTCCAACCACCCACTCCCCCCCGTTCGAGCAATAAAAACAAAGACGAGCGTTTTCTCGGTCTCGAGGAAGCTTCGAGGAAAATACTGCGATATCCTGCTCGGTCAATACCTGGCTCCTTGAAACGGCAAAAATAATGGGTAAAAAGGAGCTAGAATGATTGATCGAGGGGATGCAGATCCTCGGAAGCTGATTTTGCGATCTCCTCGCAGAAGACCTCATCTTTATTCGCAAAATTTGTCGGGAGGAAACTATAATTAACCCGGTTTCTAGTTAAATTAAATAATAATGTCCAATGAGAAAAGTGCATACTTTTTTCAACCCCTAACTGCCTCAATAGTGATGTGCTTATATTTATTATTAATCTATGAGAAACTTTATGCAATAAGTTGATAATGCATCAATTGACCAAAAACTCAAATTATTTAATAATATTGAACATTTTTAGTTTTTCTACCATATCATCTTGCTCAAACTAACAAAAGAATTTCTTTATACTGTTCCAGAAGCAATGGAGTTCACTTGGGCTTAAACACTTCCGTTCGACCTTCTAAAAGAATGAGAGAGGCGTCCACCCCAACTATAAATGGCTTCGCAAAATATTCCCAGCCATTTTTCGCCCAACCTTCCTCCCAAGGAAACGAAGGGAGAACCAGTTCCGAATCCCAGGGGTCGAAACAATGGAAAAAGTCCCGCCATCTTTAATTCTACGACCACCCCCGCCCCCGTAGACACCCCAAGGCTGTAGCCTCCAGGCTTAGAAGAAAGAAAGCAGAGGGGATCGATACATACTTCTTCCTAAGGGCGCCTTTTCCGTCCACTGAAATGAAGCCGTTCCAAAGGGGGTGGTTTCGCCGCCTTTCACGGGGAGGGTTTAAACTATACTCCGTTAATTTCGCAATGCCTTTAAGATGAGACTTCCTTGCTTCGGACAATGATTGAGACATTTGAAGCTGTACGAGGATAATGATTTAACTTTACTTTTCTGAAAAGTCTCGCTGGAGATTATATCGTTGCATCCGAAACTAAGATTATCACATCATCTTTCGATATAATAATATTAGTTGAATGAGAACGAGGAAAGATCAGGCAATTTCTACTTGCTACATGTAAGAACAAATGTATTTAAAGATTTGTAACAAAGAATTCGTCAAACCTATTCCCTTCCACAATTTCTTAAAAATTTTAAGTTGAAACATTATTTCACCTTGCTTATTTTACTGGTAGACTTGCAATTAAGCTTTCCCTGCTATTTTTTCATACAATGATCGAAAGTAGAGCTCTTTAAACAGTTTTATTTCAGAATTTGCATAAATTATTTACATTAATTATTCATGATTTTCTGAAATGTTCATTGTCTCATATTCGAGCGAATTATTCTTACCATATATGCTCCTTGCTAAGGCGATATATACCGCCAATTTGTACAGCGGCAAATCGCCCAAACTGTTAACCAAACTGTTTAACAGGAAACTTACCGACATAGACGTCGTGATGGTAACGTCACTTTTGTTCCGCTACCACAGTCGGCAGTGTGACTTCTAGTTTAAACATTTCTCTGCCAAGTAGAGAAAGCGTTTCAGTGCCTGTCGGTACTACAAAGTACCGACATTGCAAGCAATGCATTTTCTATCTACAGTTCTGAATTACCAACTCTTTCAGCCAGTCAACAATACAAATACTTTATATATGAATCTACAATGAATAAATAAAGTCAACGTAATAAAAAGCAAATCTGCGTATTCATTTATTGAACCACTAACTTTTCCCGAACGTACAACTTGTCTTTGAGTTGCACTATTGAATTTCAATGACAAGTCAGACGCTCGATAATTTTCGGCCGCCTGATTTATCGTTGACTTGTACTACTTTTCAATTAGCGAAAATTTTCGAAAATTTGCGCAAATTGACAAGTAGAAAAGTCAGCCATAAATCAGACGGCCGAAAATTTTCGAGCGTCTGACTTTTCCTTGACTTGTACTACTTCCCAGTTTTCGAAAATTTTCGAAAATTTGCGCAAATTGACAAGTAGAAAAGTCAACCATAAATCAGACGGCCGAAAATTTTCGAGCGTCTGACTTTTCCTTGACTTGTACTACTTTTCAATTTGCGAAATTTTTCGAAATTTTTCGAAAACTGAGAAGTAGTACAAGTCAAGGAAAAGTCAGCCGCTTGAAAATTTTCGACCGTCTGATTTATGGTTGACTTTTCTACTCGTCAGTTTGCGCAAATTTTCGAAAATTTTCGAAAACTGGGAAGTAGTACAAGTCAAGGAAAAGTCAGACGCTCGAAAATTTTCGGCCGTCTGATTTATGGTTGACTTGTACTACTTTTCAATTTGCGAAAATTTTCGAAATTTTTCGAAAACTGGGAAGTAGTACAAGTCAAGGAAAAGTCAGCCGCTCGAAAATTTTCGACCGTCTGATTTATGGTTGACTTTTCTACTTGTCAATTTGCGCAAATTTTCGAAAATTTTCGAAAACTGGGAAGTAGTACAAGTCATCGACAAGTCAGACGCTCGAAAATTTTCGGCCGTCTGATTTATGGTTGACTTTTCTACTTGTCAATTTGCGCAAAATTTCGAAAATTTTCGAAAACTGGGAAGTAGTACAAGTCAAGGAAAAGTCAGACGCTCGAAAATTTTCGGCCGTCTGATTTATGGTTGACTTTTCTACTTGTCAATTTGCGCAAATTTTCGAAATTTTTCGAAAACTGAGAAGTAGTACAAGTCAAGGAAAAGTCAGACGCTCGAAAATTTTCGGCAGTCTGATTTATGGTTGACTTGTACTAC
Source organism: Lasioglossum morio (assembly GCA_916610235.2). Classification (NCBI taxonomy): domain Eukaryota; kingdom Metazoa; phylum Arthropoda; class Insecta; order Hymenoptera; family Halictidae; genus Lasioglossum; species Lasioglossum morio. Next base: position 10,756,643 of record OU744333.1, read on the forward strand.
TTTTCAATTTGCGAAAATTTTCGAAATTTTTCGAAAACTGGAAAGTAGTACAAGTCAACCATAAATCAGGCGGCCGAAAATTTTCGGAAATACAGTAGTACAAGTCAATGACAAGTCAGACGGCCGAAAATTTTCGAAAGTGTTAATCTACTAATTCTACTATCGAATATTCTTGTACAGGGTGAAGGACAAAGTAGACCTTAACTTTTGTAACAAAAATGATTTATTATTCAACAAAAAAATTACAATATTAAACGTGTGTCGTGGTAAGGTGAGAATAAGGTCCTAGGCAGGAATGCGGTGATGTAGGTACGGATGCGCGGCCGATTAGATCAGAATCCTCAGTGGCCTTCTGCACTGTCGAGATTCACATCGGTGGCCTTACTCCAGCCAGAATTTATCCTAAGGGCATAAGAAAACACCGAATTAATCAAGTGACACGATCTCCCATAAGGCTAGCAATCTTTAACCATATCTCGTCAGTGAACGAGATTATTTATTTACCAGTTTCAGCGTTTTGCCACGGATGGCGGTGTCAGCTCAAACCGTGGATACAAAATAATTCAAATATATTCTTTTGGAGTTAATAATTCTTGCCATTATTTGCATCCTTTTAAATAACAGTCAATTTCTCTTGGTCCCAACTCTAAGGGTCAATGCCCTTACATGTACTACGAAGTTTCCATCATTCTTTATACAAAATAATCCTTTGAGATTGAACCGTTACAAAATAAAATTACTTCAAGTCAGAGTAATTAATTTTACTTGAAACATATTAAAAAGGAAATGTAAAATGAGCACTGTTTTAGTACACATTTAATTTAAAAGATTTGCGCAGAGACTCACCTTCAGGAGACTCGAAGTGGGAAAACGTCTTAAGTAGTATTATCAAAGAATGATTTGTTACGCCATCAATGAACTGGAATTGTCGAATCACGTAATCGACGTAACTGGTTCGTCATCGGACGCACTTTTTCATCCATAACGATGGACGTAACACCGCTTCACTGTAATTAAACAACCAATAAGGAATGGTTCTCCTTGATCTTCAACTGTTGCGCGTCATCTGCGAATCTCCCAATCGTGACAATAGTCATAAATCTTCGTTAGACTGTTACCTTAATTAATCTTTTTTTTTTTCTCCTCAACAATCTTCTCGGTACTTATTAATAATAGTCAAGAAATTATGTTCGATTTATTTAAATTGTCGTAAGTTGATAATGACCGTGGCAGAAAATTTGTAAGTGACGCTTCGTTATCCATTCGCTTTTTTCCAGCGTCCTTAATAGACACTAAACTGACAAGAAGTCATTATTCACGTTACATGCTTAATCTCTGTCACAACTTGAATGTCCGGCAAACAAGTTGAAATAAAATGTACATCTAAACAATGAATTGTCACGTGTACAATGAAATGTCACATATACAATGAAATGTCATGTCCGGATAAAATGCTACGTGTTACGAAAAAGGAGTATCATTCGGTGGATTAAGATGTCTTTTTCCTACCGTTAAGTAACCTCTATTACTTTGTTTCGCAACCTGTTGGATCTAATAGTAGCAATTAAAGTGAAATAACTACAAAAACTGTTCTCCAACGGGTAAAAAACAGCATGCATTTCCGATCAGAAGTGTATCAATATTCCTGACCGTGCCTTTGCATATCCGGAGAATGCCAGAAAACGTAATCCTCATTGCAACTCCTAATTTCCGATAATTACACCGAGATCTTGAACTTCGATGTTCGACGTTAAGTGTATGCAATTAGATTTTCGCTTATGCATCGAGAGGATGCTGGTGTTTTTCACCGGAGAATTCGCGTTCGACCAAGGAACACGTGAGTTCGGGCGACAAAATTGCATAGCGAGTATGACGCGGTAAGTGTCCGCGGGATGACGAGGATGATAGGTCAAATTCCCCACGAAAAAATGGCAACGTGATCGGCCGTCGATCGGCTTCAAAGTTCGTTCCGCATACGAATCACTGTCATCTGCCGAACGCTGCATTCCGCGAGATTCGTTAACATTTGTTTTAACGTCTTCTCCGAGTAAAGATTTCCATTTCAAATGAGATCAATATAGCGATCAATGTGGAAATCAAAAGTTACATGAATACGGAGAATCTTGCAATTCGCCTGTAACGGGACAGACGTTATATCCCCTGTAGAACTGGAAAACCAGTCGCTTCTTTCCTTGGTTAAAATATTCGTCGAATTGCTTGAACAAGTTTCACTTAATTTATTCCAGACCACTTCGCTTATCTTTCGGAAGGCAATTTTTTTTCTCAAGGGTCTGTCAACAATTCTTTTCGTGAAATTCGTCAGCTCTGCAGGTTGTTTACCTTGACAGAATTAGAAAGCAAATATTCAGACAGAATTCATCGGGAAATATGTGAGTCATAGCGATGCTTGCTGAAACTAATAAATATTATTTGAAAATCATACGTCTGTTCGAAGTTACCGTTAATATCCAGCGATAATCTATGAAATCCTAGAGAGACGTAACAGTAATCACCGCAGAGGCCATTAGGCTCGACAGTGTATGTTTTTTTTTTTTTAAGGTAGCACCTTGTAGATTTTCAATTTCGTCTGGACAAATGTATAGTGTTTCTTTGATAACGCTCGATATTTGGGCATCTGACACACTTGACAGTGAACCACAATTATTTCCATCATTTGAAACGGTTTCAGACAACATGCATAGTTGCATGCATTATGTATGCAGCATTATTCGCGCTGTTGCTATCCTGCTTTGTGAGAAGCTTGTTTTCATCGTCGCAGAATAAAGTGGCACGTCATAAACTTGTACATTGAACGGAATCGTTCTGTATAATTAATAAAATGTTAATCAGAGTACCTGCTTCTTTGTTCATTCTTGAAATTTGAAAATTCCTTTCTCACAGACAGACTTAATTGTTTCGAAGAAATTCAATTTTTGATTCTAGTTTCACTACAAAATTTGTCAATCTATCCAGTATACAAATCAAATACACAGAATAAAAAATCGTATATTTTGATGACAAGAAAATTCCGACGAACTTCAGGCTTTTCACAAATTCTTCGATAATGATAATCGGCGAGTGGCGTAGTTCCGATCAACGGCCGTATTAATCGATGCGGAAATTTAGAAAAATCTGCCGTTCTTAGACACGTAATTAGATCGATATGTTTTACCAGAGGTCCTTGGGCTTGAGGAAAAAGTCGAAACCGGTTTACAGTCGACGGTTCCGAAACCAGAATCTCTACCGCGCGACGGGCTACACTGCCAAGAGGAAGGAGGGAGGCGAATCCACCATAAAAAAGGAAGAAATGGAAACAAATGTTGCGATAAAAAGACAAATAAAATTTAGACCCCGGAGAACCTCGTCCTGGGAATTCCCGTACAACTTTTTCTGACGTTCTAACAATAAAATTACCTCGATCTGACCAGTCCTCATCAATTCTGATGACGTACAAAATATTTATATTACGAAATCACGATTCTGTTATCGAATGCCATTTGTCACTTTAACGACCATCATATATCCTCCACACAATACGAAACATTAATCAAACAATTCTTTTAACTGTATTTTTTTAAACATTTCATTACGATGAATTTTGTAAGATATATGAAACTAATACCATCATAAATGTTTCAAGACGCTGTTCAGAAAAATCGGAGCAAAAATTCTGTTACTCTGTTAGAAATTCTACCATATTCCAGGGAAGATAAGTATCTCGTAAACCGCCTGGTTGCAAAATCTCGATCGTAAACATTTAGCATTTCAAGGATATTGCAGATACATTCTAAGGCAGACGAAAATCTGTCGAGACTTTCATAAACGTTCTACTATGCTGAATTTTAGAGGATAAACGATCCTCGCGCGATCACAGTTGTTCATAGACTGATCCGTACAAATTCGAATTACAACGAAACTCTAATTCAGTGAATAACGCAGTGCAACACTTTCACAAACGTTTTGCTTGCGATATAGAAGATCAGGGAACCGGTGTACAGCTTCTTACAAACTGATTCATAAATAAATTTTTAATGTTATCGGCGCCAGGTTCGATCATTTTTAGAAAGAGAAACAACAAATGTGCAATTAATACATGCTTCTAACGTTTCGATCCCTATGTGGATCTTTTTCAAAGAATCATATTTGCTAATCTTAAACAAATGTTATCGGCGCTACGTTTTCGATCAATTTTTAAATTAATATAGCTGTTTTACAATATACCCGACGTTTCGGTTCTGATTTGAACCTTTTTCAAGGGAATTGCGTCTAGAAAGACAAAAAAACCAAATTTATATAAACCTTTTCTATATGTACTGTGATTGTATATACAATATGTGGTTTGAAGACTATTTGATACGTACTTGCTATTATTTTTAGTATGAATAGTTTTAACTTTTCATGATTTGACTGAGTACTGATTGCTGTACTGGTTTGAGATGTACTAAAGTTCTTACCGGCAATAGGACAAATTGATGGAAACAAACATGGAATTTTTCCAAATTTTTAGAAATAACAGTAACCATTAAGACATACATGTTGCGTAGAAAATGGACAATACAATATAACACATATTGAAATTAAATTGAAAACTATATTAACTCCATGGTGGCAGATATATTACTGAGCACCTGTTATTCAGAAAGTACAAGTGATGCGACATAACTGTGACAAGCTCTTCGTGATTGGTGGATCGATAGAGATCAATGGTCCTATGTACAAACGAAACTGATTCATACGAAATACGATCCGGAAAGAAATTCCTCCACGCGAGAACGCCCAACATCAGACGCTCTGCAGCCGATCGAAACGCGTGACCCACACGTCGAACCGTGAAAATGAATGAATTTCATAACGCGCGAAGGACGTCCATAAAACACGGATTGCAAATGTAATCGATGGAACAAGTTGCCGGGTGTAATACTAATCGCGGATCCGCGGACTCGTCGACGAAAGGATCCAGCGGCGGCGTTTCTCTCGTGTCCGTTCACCGCGTATTGATTTAGCAATATAGACTTATACTCGAGCCAACGAGTTTGACGAATCACAGCTAGTCAGCTGCAGACGGTGAAACGATCCACAATGATGCAACACGGTTTTACAAACGCGACTAACCGCAGGCCAATCACAGCGAGAAATCCTCCGGGTTATCCACGTGGCTAAGGTTTTCATACGGTTTTCTTCGATTCTAATTGGTTTGAATCGGCGTCGATCGGACAGCATACATTACGAACACGTGGATAGAAGAGCGACGGCACGAACCGTGTAATTTGTACTGTTACCAGTGTCAAACGACCGCGTGAGTAATAACTGGGTTTCAGGCATCGCCTCCAATTTTCCGGGATGCTTTTTATCCGGGTCATCCAGGCCATTAAGTCCGACGATTAACATCTAATTACTGCCACCGTGGGCTTGCAGACATTTCCGTAAACGCTGATTGGCTGACGTGCTTTTAGACGAATTTGGTCGCCGCTCACTTGGCTCGAACGGGTTACCATGGGTTCGTCGACAATTCATTTGACCGACACTGTTTTGATCGACACGATTTGACCGACTATAACTTTCGTTGACACTATGTTTTCCTCGACATTGTGAAATGGTCGATAATAATTTGACCGACACTATGTTTTCGTCGACGTATTAGAAAAATACTAGAGAGCCGAGAAATGTACAGTGATATGAATCTTTTAAAGGCTTTAGCACAAAAGAAAAAAAGTTTTGATTTCATTACATGATATTTATATAATTATTGTACAATTTTGTTATGTTTTGTAATCTGTATATGTAGGATACGCGTAGCATTCGTTCTGTTCATTCAAATGATGTATATGTATTTACATTGATGTATATGTAATTATGTTTGAAATTAAATGAAATATTATGATTCTTGTTCATTTGTGTGTACCTATTAATAAAGTTTGTTTATTTGAAGAAATGCTTTGTACTTCTCTTTATTTTTTATTATACAAGCAACTAAATGCGTCTAGAACATAACAGTGATAATAACGATTAGTCAACATTAGCAAATACGAATCAAATCTGTTGCTAAACACGGACTCTCGATGAAAGTAGCAGACGTCGACAATTTCACCGTGTCTATGAAAACATATTGTCGGTCAAATTATTTGTCGACCATTTCACAATGTCGAGGAAAACATAGTGTCGATAAAATTTATTGTCGGTCAAATCGTGTCGTGTCAAATAGCGTTTCTCAGATAAATCAATGTACTTGAACAAAAAACAATGAACAAAATAATGCACTCGAGTGCTAAGGGGTTAAAAATTCCCCGGAACATCGACGTAATTTAATGACTTACATAGAAACAATATTTCACGTGATGTTTCAATCCTACGTCTTCATCAACGATGTAGTTACACGGAGAAATCGAATTCTCAGTTTTGCGGAGCACATTTTTCATTTGAATCGTTTGCAAAATGTGCAAGAAATTTTTTTTACACGTAGCAGCCATTGTTACACACGTTCGAGAATTTTTGTCCAATTTTTTCGTCGAAAATCCGGACGGCAAAAAATTAAAAACGCGAAACTTCGGAAAAATTCTTCTCGTTTCAAGTTCTATAGACATAATCATTATTATTGAAAATTTCAGTCCTTGATTCTCACTGAATTTGCTCGAGTTTAAGGGCTGTTTTCTCCGTCTCGAAGTGGACGATGACCGATGAAAAGACGTGTTAAGTATTTATCCAAGAAGACACGATTTAGTAAGGAAAAAATTGAAAAATGAGGAAGATCCTGATCTCGAGTGTTCGGGGGCGGATCGAGCGCTGGAAAACGGGTCTGACGAGAGCGGAAGAGGGCCCCGGCGTCCTCGAGGAGTCGATACATAGGCAAAGTCCACGGACAGGTTTGATTCGAGCGCGGTAATCAAACGCAAAACAGAAACGGCAGCGGGAGACGCGTGTTAGAAGGGCGAGAGACGCGGAGAGCACACGAGCGAGCGGGGCGCATCGAGCGATTTCTTCACGGGCTCGAACCGCGAGCGATCCGCATTCTGTTCCGCGCGGTGTCTTCGAGCTGCCGACCAAATTTCGGAACCGCGCCGATCCATCTATCGCGATCCACAGTTCGGTGAAACATCGAGAGATTTTTCCCTCGGTGAGTGCTCGACCAGTCGCGAACACAAGTGCGCAAGGAAACATTCCGAAGTGGGCAGCCTCTTTATTTAACAAACACACAAGTGGCCTGTTGATCATATGCAACGCTTATGAACTTACGTTTAAGCACTCTTGCGTTCAACGTGCTCGGTTGCACGTTACATTCGCGGCATTGTTGAATTATGTGTCACGGAAGAATTAGGTAACAGAGATTTAAAGGTAAGGATTTTGTCGAAACTGTCGTCCCGAAACTATACGATCAAATGTGAAAATAATTTATCCAACCGACACGTGATAAATTATATTCCGCTGCCATTGCTGGAAACTTGCGATTTAGAAATGAACTGCGAAATGAATATCATATCATTTTATAAGGAAATCGTTTTGGATCGAGTTTCAAACAGTAAACAATAACAGATAGTCAATGCAACATGCCAACGCAAAATTTGCTACCGATACTCGGATGATAAAATGAAAGTGTTCGATGCTGATCGCGTTGACAGATTGCACAGTTACGTTTGAATTTAATTATAGCCTAACACCTGAAATATGACATAATTTATCAATGTGATAAGTTGAATGCACAGAAGTAGAAGAAATAATCAGAGAGTGACAGATCGAGAAAAATATTTTCGAGTATTCCTGACTCCTATGGCGTTATTATTACCTGCGAATTAACGACAAATTTTGCATAATGGTACAAATAACAAGCACGTCTATCGAGAAACAGGTGCACAAGATTAAAAGGGCAAATCAATTGAAGACATCAATTAAAATCTACTTTAATCGTAGATTCTCAAAGTCATTCTCTAATTATCTTCCCGCCGTTTATGTTAAGTATTTTTTTTAATGTTTACTTAACGTCGCTCTCAACTCTGTGCTAAGGCTACGTTGAAACAGCAAAATTTCAAGTTCACTCGCCGTATTGATCGATTACACGCTAATTTGTTTACAAAATCTTGGGAATTCATTTCCTCATCTGAAAACACTTTTATGCTCACAGACGTGAGGTTCGGGCAATATCTCGTGATGCATCAAAAATATTACTGCGAGAACTGGAACGAAAATTAAATTCCTCCATGCCTTACCTGTCTCTGTGTAAACAATTGCTGTGCGTCACAGAAAACAACAAATATGATAATCGGCGTTTCGCCGTTATTAAAGGAAACCGGTTCTGGATTCAATCAATGTCAAGCGCGCATGATAAACCAATTACAATTACAACGTCCACTTGTCGTCGCAAGCAACAAACTCTGCTACACCTACTAGACTGCGGACTTTAGTGCAAAATAAAAATTGTCATCTACAATTGCAAGAGAACAGTAACCATTTAGAAGAATTTATCCATCATTGATCATTTGATAATTTTTTAAAGAGTTGAAAATAACATGTTGACATTTTCAAATTCGTTTGAATTTTTCACCATTTTAACCCTATAATTCAAAATATCGTTTACATTATTAAATATGTTGGCATCTAACCAATTATTAAACATTTCAATATTGTATGAGGTATTCTATTAATTTCATATCCACAAAACAAAAAAAATTATATAAAATGGAATTATTTTAGATAAGAAGACATGTTTATGTTAAACGTTAGCTCGTTTTTACTCTGCCTGCATAAAATCCACAATCCACAGTCCACCGATTACTACGGCGGATTATAAGTTAACAACAATCGGCTTAACACTGATTCCACCGAATTGATGTTTTCCAACTAAAATCAAATTTTTCGGTGATAAGCTAATGTTGCAACCGGCTATCAGCCGGGTGCAGTTACAAGTGCATATATTTTCGTGATAGTGGCGCCGTTATTAAATTCTAATGTCAATGAAAGTGAACGCAACACGGTTGTAGCTCCACTTCCCGATAGGATCGTTGTGAAACAGAATTTACATATAGAAGTCAGATTTCAAAATAGTGCGTCAAATCGACGCAGCAACAAACTATTTACGAGTTCAATTACAGTTGCGCCGACGATTCAATGAATCCTGTAATGTATACGCCGTGTTTTTGTCCGGAACGGATCTGAGTAAGGAATAACGAAGTTGCGTAACCATAATAAGGTAGCAGGTTGAAAGCCCAGTGTATGAGGAAGGTTAATGTCAGGTAACAAGCTAAGGAATTCACTTCATTGTCAATGATCGCAATTTCCTATCAAACTATGCCTTACTTCAGGGGGAAAAACGTGATTATCTATGAACAAACAATCGTTTGCTTTGGCCAAAATAATCAGTGTATTCTAACCCGTAATCATAGTCGTAATCCGATTGCATCGGTGCAATTTTATACGTCTTGTTGTTACACTGTTTCTCGTAGGCGTTGCGTTTGCGTCGTCATTTCGAATGCATGTGTCCATTCCATCTTGGAAATCACTGACTACACAAACATATTACTTTTAATATAAGTTCTACAAATAAAATAGATCGAATGGCAATCTTTGGAACGATCAAATATATTTAATCGATCGCAGAATTTTCTTAAATCTAAAATACTTCAAAGAATTCTTCAATGCATGTCGTCTAATGCACATTTGGTTAAAAGAAAATGAAACTGTGTACTGAGAATTTGCAGTTTTAAATTTCCAAATTTGTTATAAAAGGAGGAGAATAATCTATTAAAGAAGGTGGAACAAAATTATTCAATTGACCTAGTGCCTTAACTGACAGAATATATTAAAAACAGCTTGAGTGTCAGGAAAACAAAATGGAATTTCACGAAATCGTAATTAAATATATATCTTGGAATTTCTAAATATGGTGTTGACAGAAGGAAGATCTATTAAGAATAGATTAGATCACGAATCTGCTCAACTAGGAAACTCAACTATTATAAAGAACAGTGTCGAAATAGTTCCTATTGCGACAGTCAAGGTGAACAACACTGATGTGTTCCAACAATTCATCACATTTTAATAGAAGGTGCGCTCACAGATTTCAAGGTACCTCTCCTAGTCGGAAGAGGCACAATGTTGATTCAGCGTCTCGAGTCATTTTTCTGCAGACTTAACGTTACTGTAATAAAATATAAAAGACCCAATCATTCGTACTGATTACAGCCAGGAATTCAGTCAGAAATATTTCACATTGTTGAAATGTTTAATGACCGGATACGTGTCTATATGATTTAATAAACACGAAAGAAGAGAAACGCCTAGGGCAATGCTAAATTAACAAAAAAAAAATATATATATTTAAAGAGACATACAGATCGAATTGAGTAACCTCCTCCTTATTCGAAGTCGGTTAAGAAGTTGCAAAATATGAAAGAATATCTTATATCCATTTTTATAAATAAAAATATTAATCCTGGGTTATAAAATACTAATGTCAAGTATAGGTACTTACAATTTTTTTAGATTCTTATGTTCCTCTGTCGAATCAACAACACAGTGCCATTTGCGCGTCTTAATAAGTGTGTAGCACAAAACACATAATCACAAACACATAATCCAAAATCGTGACAACAAACAGGAAGAAGTAACTCCGACCACGGTCAAAATGGTACTGCCGTTGTCACCTAGGTTTTTCGTGAATGGTTAAGGGTGGATTTAGGTGGGGAAATGTTGCGTTTGATAATCGAACATATTAATAATTAGGATATATATATACATTTCTACTAAAATCCATTAAAACATTATTCCTATCTACTTTATTAGCGAGAAATGTTTTCTTTTTTAAATTTGTATAATTTATTTCTTTTTAATTGTAGATCATTTTGCAGGATATTCAAAAATGTATTAAAAAATTATTCCTACCTACTGATAACTATCGTAATAAATATATATATTTTGCAATAATTTTTTAATTAATTCTTTAAATTTTGTTCTCTGGTTAGATCAGAGTCAGGAATATTTATTAGTACAAGACAGCTGATTCTCACGCAAAATAACAATTTCTGCATTGTTTTACAAGACCAAATAACTGAATCAAAATTGACTACTTCTCTCAATAACGTTATTAAGTTGAAGACAAAATATAACAGTATTTCTAATTGTCTGCATTTGCTCATCCTGTTCACAAATGGATGGAATATGCGTTACTATACGTACAGCAATTGAGACATAACGAGGACATTATTCTTCGAAATTCTTTAAACACCGACTCATAAACACAACATCTAACATTATGAATTATTTACGACGTTACAGCATAAAACAATATTACTAAGAGCTGTAACCTTTGCATAATCTCAATAAAAGAATTTATCGCCTCTGATAATTACCATTTATTGCACTTTCTACACATTAACTGCTTCGTATCTCTGGACGAAATATCTCGCGACCCAGAACTGGCTGGTGAACGCTTTTGACGAACTATCTCGCCAACTAGCACCCAGTGGTTTGACAAAATATTTTCTGTTCTGTTCGATCATTTTACCCGAGATAAAGATTTCATTAATTTCTTCCTTTTACAAATCAGAATATAGTTATTTATAAAATATATTTGTCTATAGTGTCAAAATATTGGTGCTAGGTGGCGAGATATCTCGTCCAGGGACACGAAAGGGTTAAATCATTGTTCGTTTCGCATAAAATCCACGGTCCTTGTGCAATTTAAATTATCGGTAAAAACCACAGATGCGCATTTCAAAATACCAATACGTGTGCTAAATCCCATTGCAAAAGGTTCAAAATAGTTTAAATAATGTCTTCGTCGGATTTCTCATAAAAATTGCGCAAAGTCGGAACGAATTCAATTTTTATGAGAGAACGTACGGCAATGTTGTGCTCGGTACGGTCAGTGTTAATAATCGTGCATCTAATGGCAATCGTTGCCTAATGTGCATCACCACCTCCCCTTCTCCCTTTTCCGATGTCTCGTTACCTTTCTCTAGAACCGCCTCATCATCGCGATTGAACCACGGCTAGTGATTACCTGCTAGCGTGATGTTAACGAGCGACGTGCCGCATCATTGGCATGCACAGCTCAATCTTCAGCAAAACCAGGCTCAATATACAGAGTTTTTCGCAATCGTAGTGTGTATCCCGATACGAGTATATTTTGAAAAATATGCAAGGCAGGGATCCGCGGGACTTTGGTATCGCTGGATCATTTGTCTTACCGCAATCGCCGCTGCACATAATAATGCAGAAGGGTCGCGGTCTCTCGGCTGCTCCAAACAAAGGAGAACATTGTTCTAGCGCATTCTCCTCTCCTTTTACGATTCCGCGTGCATTTTCACCCGCGAATTGCCTTTGGATTGCGTCCGGGTACATTTTTTGGTACGTGCATACATGTACGCACTTGTCGTATGCACTTGCATCGGACTGCATCTTATTGCAAAAGGTAATTTTCTTGGCGTCGCGTCTTACAAAAAGATTATCTCGTTTTATTACGAGGACAAATTGGACCTATGAATTGCATAAATTTTTTCTTGAAACGCTTTAATGTGCACAAAAATGCATAAACTGCACTCATGAATAATCTGCACGACTTTATGCATAATTAAATTTTCTAAACACTGGGGGATACTTGTTTCAGCATACATTATACACCGTAAAATGTATTGAATGTATCTCGGAACTTCCCAGCTGCTGTAATCTGCATAACATGCACTCGTGATTACACTGTGCATCTTTATGCAATACGAAATTTTCTCTGTATGTTGTTTAAAAGGAATAGCGTTAACCTTTTTCTCGTCAGTGTCCACTTAACGAATTAATTAACTCGCCTTTTTTGGTGCATTCCTGTGCATCATTGTATATATTGTGCATTTATGGATTAACCTAAGCAGCATTATGCAAAACGAAACTTCATCGGTATTGGCATAGACGTTTTTGCGAGCTGTCAACTTGATCCATCAACTGCCTCAAGTTTTTCCAAGAACTCCTTAGGTATGCTAATGCACGAAACGTGTATCTCGTCATGGATGCCACTGCACGGTGACATATGCAAAAACAATCTTTTTCATTGTCGTTTGAAAACACTAATGCGATCGATTTCCATAAACTATATATAGAACGTTAAATATATATGATTTTAAAGATAAAAATAATAATTAAGTTATGAGAAATTATCAGAAATTTTGCCATTTTTTTGCTTTAAACTAATCAACATGGTTAGCATTAAATAATAAAAATACCAGCAAAGAGAAGAGATGAAATTGAAAAAGACGTTTGCGTTTCGGTTAAGATTAACGAAATAATCAAGGAAGAATTCTAGTTCTATTTGATGACTTTCGAAAAATTGAATTTTCTTAAAAGAAACAGATGAACATGTATTCGAGATATACATTTAAAAATGATTGGAATGTAACCAGTACGACTTGCAATTGACAACAAAATTGTTCGACCTCAATCTTCCAGACATAATAAGTCCCTGATAATCATGCTCAGCATGCACAATATGTCAACTGCTTAGAGGCAGCTGTCAGATTGTACAATTAGGTCAACAAAAAGAAAGACGCGTTAGTCGCTGAAAAAATGGCACTGACTGTAATTTCCTCGATAATACAAGGTGAACCATTGTTCGTGGTTCAAGATCACGTTTACGTAACACGCGTCGTAAAACTGTGTCAGGAGACGCGAACAATAAGTCAGCGGTGTAATAAAATGGCACCTCTCGCACCAACGACCGCTATTTATTCAACTAAATTTAGAAATCACTCTGAGAATAAACGGAAAACCGAGTGGTACAGGCAGACTGCTCTTCCGTGGAACGAATCAATCAGATTTAACCGAGAGATCGTTCCGCGATCATTTAGTCATTTATCCGATTGAGCAAAACAAGTATAAGAAAACCGGATACAGCGATAAAAAATTGTGACTTTGCAACAAAGTAGCTAACGAGTAATTACTCAAAGTAATGTCACACGAAGATTAAAAACGTGTGTAATTATTTAATCAATAAGCGACATTTGCTTCTGTCTACGACATCTCCCCACTCGAATGACGTTTTATGTAACAATACGTTTGCATAAATTTATGAAAATGTGGACTATTACCGCTGAATTTAAACGAATTTAAATATACACGGATTATTGATGACTCGTCGACGTTTTCCATAAATTTTACATTCGTTAACCGTTCCATTCAAACAGTTCTTAATAACAAGTCAGCTGCAGCTTGACGCGAACGAAAATGTGTCTATATGTTTTAATCACTGTAATGTTCAGTGGCTTCTTCTTATTAGCGATATTGTTCGTTAGTATGAATAACTGGAGCATGAGCAAATCGAGTGAGTCAGACGCTATAAAGTCTTGGTAATCTACACTTGTTTCATAATGTCGTAAAAATATGAAAATCTGCGTCGAAGTTGCATCCGCAAACAAAACGTTATCAAGTGCAGCACGAGAACAGATTAACGATTCATTATTCACCGAAAATGATTACGTATGAAAAGTAACTTGATCAAATAATAAGCTTTAGCATTTTTTCCCTATATGAAAATCTAAAAACAAACTTCCATATAGTATTTCATTCAAGATTATTAAAGCAAAAATGTGTTTTCTTGAATATTCTTAAAACAAACTTCCATATAGTATTTCATTCAAGATTGTTAAAGCAAAAATGTGTTTTCTTGAATATTCTTAAAACAAACTTCCATATAGTATTTCATTCAAGATTGTTAAGGCAAAAATGTGTTTTCTTGAATATTCTTAAAACAAACTTCCATATAGTATTTCATTCAAGATTATTAAAGCAAAAATGTGTTTTCTTGAATATTCTTAAAACAAACTTCCATATAGTATTTCATTCAAGATTGTTAAAGCAAAAATGTGTTTTCTTGAATATTCTTAAAACAAACTTCCATATAGTTATTTCATTCAAGATTGTTAAAGCAAAAATGTGTTTTCTTGAATATTCTTAAAACAAACTTCCATATAGTATTTCATTCAAGATTGTTAAAGCAAAAATGTGTTTTCTTGAATATTCTTAAAACAAACTTCCATATAGTATTTCATTCAAGATTGTTAAAGCAAAAATGTGTTTTCTTGAATATTCTTAAAACAAACTTCCATATAGTATTTCATTCAAGATTGTTAAAGCAAAAATGTGTTTTCTTGAATATTCTTAAAACAAACTTCCATATAGTATTTCATTCAAGATTGTTAAAGCAAAAATGTGTTTTCTTGAATATTCTTAAAACAAACTTCCATATAGTATTTCATTCAAGATTGTTAAAGCAAAAATGTGTTTTCTTGAATATTCTTAAAACAGGAACATCTTGCTATTATATTTACGATTCGTCAAAATTTTGCTTTCCCTTCACGGTAACGCTATTCCATACTACACGTCTTACCTGTTACTTGCAAAACTATTGCGAACTGTACTCATGCCAATCTCTAAAGAACTCAGCATTGAAAATCTTCTTCCAGACACGCAGGAAGTATCGAAGCTCCGCCAGCCCTGACACACAGCGACCGATAACTCCGAATGGAAAAGCGACCTCGCGGACTACATTAGACGAGACGTCATTCGCAGCACAGGGTTAAGGAAAAACACAGCCGATTATTTCGTCTATGAGCATTCATGCGCGTTGACTAATCGCTTGCGCAAGTGTCTCGCGTCAAATGAACTGCTAAACAGTCACGAGCACGATCAGCCAACCGAAAGACGACGAAATCCAACGACCAATCACAACCAAGAAGAATCATCGCAAACCAGAGATGCGGATGAAGCAGCCAGCTCAGTCAAGAAACAACCCCGTAATCCCAGAGCTCAGCAACTATTCGGCCGAGATGTGATGCCAATCAATCAGCTTCCAGTAAAGTTCCAGCGAATCAAATTTCAGCAGAAATTGCCAGCTTCGATGACACTGTCGACTGCCGGCCCCGTTTAGTGTGCTCGTAACGGTTGCCAACGATAAGATACATTTACCGTGGTGACAGCTTGGCAGACAGAGACGTGGTAAGCAGATCAACGCGTAAGAATCGGCTCGCAGAGGGTCAGAGACGGATCATTGGGCTACGATGACTGCGTGCACTCAACGTGTGGTGTTGGTGAACCTGCCGAAGTCTCACGCGGTCGACATCGAATTCTCGGACGTGAGCTATGCGACCCGGAGGGGATTTCGGGGTCCGATGAAGGAGATCTTGAAGGGAGTGAACGGGAGCTTCAGGTCGGGCCAACTGTCAGCCATCATGGGTCCGTCAGGAGCTGGGAAGTCGACGTTGCTGAACATCCTGACAGGATTCGAAAGAGGCAACTGGAAGGGTGAGATACAGTACACGGGCAAGGAAGGGAAGCAAACCTGGAGGCAGTACAAGAAGCAGAGCTGCTACATTCAACAGGACGACAAGCTGCCCCCTCTGTTCTCGGTGAAGGAGGCGATGCGGATAGCGGCGGACCTGAAGATTGGCAGCAGTCTCAGCGATAAAGCAAAAGATATGCTGATAGACGACGTGCTGGACAACCTGGACTTGACCAAAACCAAGGAGACAAGATGCGGCGCGCTGAGTGGCGGCCAGAAGAAGAGGCTCAGCATCGCGTTAGAACTGATAGACAATCCCCCGGTGATGTTCCTGGATGAACCAACGACTGGCCTCGACGCCCTGTCCTCGCACCAGTGTATCTGTCTGCTGCAAAGCCTGGCGAAGGCCGGCAGGACCATCATCTGCACCATCCACCAGCCCAGCGCCGCCGTCTTCGAGATGTTCGACAACGTGTACCTGTTGGTGGACGGCAGGTGTGTCTACGACGGCGCCACGAAGAACACGATCGACTTCTTCAACGGTGTGGGCCTGCAGTGTCCCCAGTACCACAATCCCGCTGACTTCATGATTGAAGTAGCTAGCGGGGAGTACGGCGACTACATCGACGAGCTGGAGAAGCTGGCCAGCAATGGCAACTGCTGGAAAACCCCATCTGCGGAGAAGGGCGAGTCACAGGAGAATTGCTACTTCAAGGAGGATAAGGCTACCGTGCTGATACAGGCGCCCACTGAGATGGAGAGGTTCTTCGTGCTGTTGAAACGCTGCATGGTGCAGCTGTTCCGCGATTGGACGGTCACCCATCTGAAGCTGGTGCTGCACATCTGCGTTGGGATTCTTCTGGGTCTGCTGTTTACAGACTGTGGACAGGACGGCAGTAAGACCATCAGTAATGTTGCGTTTCTGTTGGTCAGCTCCGTGTACACTTGCTACACCAGCATGATGCCCGCGGTCCTCAGGTTCCCTTCCGAATTCCCCACCCTGAAGAAGGAGAAGTTCAACAACTGGTACGAGCTGAGAACGTACTACGCGGCCACCATCATCTGCACTTTGCCGCTGCAGATCATCTTCACCTTAACGTACTGCTCAGTGGCATATTTTCTGAGCTACCAGCCGATGGAAACCCACAGATTCTTCATGTTCCTGCTCGTGTCGGTGCTCACCGCTCTCATCGCTGAAAGTTACGGTGTTTTAATCGGAACGTTGTTGAATCCTGTGAATGGTACATTCACCGCAGCCGTCACCACATGCGCATTTCTGGTTCTTGCAGGCTTCTTGGCGCTCTACAACCACATGCCACTCTTTCTTTATTATCTCAGCTACGCCAGCTACTTGAAGTACTCCGTCCATGCCAGCGTGGTCGCCATGTATGGGTTCGATCGAGAGAAGCTCAACTGTAGCAAAATGTACTGCCACTACAGGATGCCCAAAACGATTTTGGAGGAGCTTTCGATGCCCGATGGGAGGTTCTGGTTCGATGTTGTCGTCCTCTTCTGTAACTTCATCATCTTCAGGTTCGCCGCGTACTGCACGCTCAAGAAGAAGCTCTCTTCCGCTTGATGATGGTGACTGTAGTTGTGTGCAGTGAGACAGACTCATTGTCAGTGGTCTATCTAGGATGTTTCTTCGAGGACTAGCAGTGGCAAGTGTTTTATTAGGCCTTTGTTGGAGCGAAGGCTTTAGTGACTCTTGGTTTATGGGACATTTTTTCGCTTTCCTGGGAGAGACGAAAAGATGAGAACGTCAAGACTGGACTAACGTTGCGGGAGTCGTCTTTTTTTTGGCTAACCGAGATGGAGAGACTCCTCTGAATTTCCTAAATCAATTGGTTATACGAATTGAGAACAAATTTTTAGCGTGTCTAGCTTCAAAGGAAATTGATTCTTTCGCTAGACTTGAAAATAACAAGATGGCGGCGCTATGAAGCGAAGACTTCATGTTTTATTTAAAATAAAAAGATTTTTAACTTTTTGAGAAAGTCAAGGTGGGGTCAACATCATTGACAGGGACATTCAATGTCCAATTAAAAGACGTTCGTTGTCCTATCCCAATGACCTGTGCCATTTTCATCAGATAGGAGAGTTCAAAGTGCATTAATTAACTTATGTAACTTAAATGGAAAATTGCGAATTTCATAATTCTTGTTGTTTCTTTTACTTTCGAAATGACCCCCAGGTGCATTGATCTCGCGTGGGTATTTCTTCCGGCAACTATAGCAATACTAAAAGTAATTCTGGACGTGCCAATGGCGTATAACGGAAAATATTACCAAAGCTGACAACGGAAGAAACGGGCCGATAGTATCAAGTGATCGCGTAAGGCGTAACGCGATTGTATAATATATTTATAATATTCATGATAAACCTGCGTTGATAGGTCAAGTCTCGTGCGATCGGTTTTTTCGATGTCGACTGTGACGACGGTAACTTCCTTTGATTGTTGCGTGAACGAGTCTTTCTATTTGTCGTACCTTTGATTGCGTTGCAAATGTGACCGTTAGCAGCGTTTGGAAACGAGTGTGATTATGTGCCTTACCTGCGGGTTTGCCTGGAAAATGTCCTGTTACCATATTTACCATTTGATCAGACATTTGTAAAATAAATTGAAAAATTCAGTGCGACAGTTCGGTACAAAAATTGTTCCACGATATCTACGCGTTCGTTTCTGTTTGAAAAATTCATTATTCATTGTATAGACGCGAGGAAAGAATGATGCAGAATTGAAAAACACCCGAGCTTCACACGTATACCGGGGTCAAAAGTCGAAACGCATTCTCGTACGTTCGCAACGTGATTTGCTAATCGTGTTGTGAGAACGTTCAACCTACGTGTGCCGATTACGCAATATCAATGTGAATGGGAAGTTCGGGTAAAAGGTGAATTCGATAAATGCTCGTCGACGCATGCTGCTCAAAACCATCATCGGATCGTCGAAACCAATGATCGTCATCGATAATCCCATCTGAACTGGGATTTCATGCAGCAATAATTCAAGCTCATTAATTATCACAATCCTCGTACAACCTTTCCGAGTTACGTGAAATACGATCGATTATCTTTAAGTGTTTTTTCACATTGTAAATTTGTTGTTTTCAATAAAATTGCGTACCCTGATCGCTTTCGTTTCTTTACATGTACAGGTATTTTTATTGGAAAGTGGAAGTTCTGCTGGTTGTATGAGAAATATTTGATCGATTTTGTGTACTTACGGTTGTATAGTTTGAAGCAGCATGAATGTGTTCATTTTTGAGTGAGTGTGTTCAGTTGACGAGATGATACGGGCGATTCAATTATTAAAAAATTTTCTTCTTAGAAATCTTACTCTCTCTGTATAAGCTCGAAACGTTTGCTAATTAATTTTGATCTATTCAACTTGACATATGCCCACCCTTAATATTTTTTTGAAGTTACGATTCCTGTTCCAGAAAAACTAAAATCTGATACATCTAAGTAAAACAAAAACCCGATTACTATAATAACCGATGAAGGAATACGGGAGAGGGAGATGGACAAGTATCTTCAAGGATAAAATAAACATAAGATCCTTATAAAAACTCTTTCCACGTGAGAGCAATTATTCTTAATATATAATCAATATAAATATTAAAAATATTGACGGACATGACAAAACTAGGTACATTCCACGTTGGTTGTTCTAGCGTTAATTACGTATGTATTCAACATGATTCCTCTGGAACCTTATAGTTCCAGAGGGAAACAAGATCACTTATGGAATGAGCTAACACTGCCAAGGTGTCTGGATGGAGTTCGACGTGTATAAACAAAAAGAGAAAAATAAAAGAAGATATTAAAAATGATTGTACAATTCGCGAAGCTCGTCAACTGAACATGCGTGCCTAAACACCGATCGGCGCTCGATTCAGAAAGATCGGTTTGCTCGTGTGATAAGAAAATACGTGGTGGCGATAGAATAATCAATGAAGACCTGCGGTCGTTCCTGAAAACGTTGAAAATTCTGTATTACAAACATCCATCGGTCGACGACATTTGCAGATGCTTTACAGCTGAACGAACTCCGATTAGGGTAACCGGCGAGAGCACCCGCGAGAGTTAATCGAAATAAAACAGGTGTACATCTTATCCGCTAAATCGTATCTACTCTAATATGTATATGCTCGTATCTACGCAATAAGTAGGCGGCTTGATTAACGAAACATAACGAGGGGAGGGAAGAGGAGAGGGAGGGAAGAACGCACCTAAGCGAGAACAAAAGGAGAGAAACGAAAGGGGAACGTACATCGAGAAAACAAAACAAAGAAGAAGAGAGACAATGGGGGGAAGAACAGGGGATGTGTAGGAGAGACTTAAACGAGAATCGTAAAACAAAATCGGCTGCTTATACGACCTAATACTGGTGTTGGGTAGCAGCTAAACAAAATCGGGGGAGATCGTACAATGTACAAAAAAAAGAAAAAAAAATGTGAAGTCAAAATGTGTCCGTGGGGAAGCTCGAGTGAGAAAGAAAAAAAGGGCGAACGAAAAAAAAAAAAATGAACACTGATCGAAGATACAACCGAGTGAGAGAAGTAGAGGCCGGAGGCACCGTGATTATGGAAAAAATGGCACATTTATTATATTATTAGTGATAATAATATTACTACCGATAATTATACATTTTTTTTTCTTTCTCAAACGAAAAGACTCACTCGCGCACACGCTGCCACCACTCATTCCTCTCTTCAGCTTTTTCTCTCTTTCGTTCGCGCCTCTTTCTTTCGCTCTCTCTCTTTCTCTCTCTCTTTCTCATTCACACAGAGAAGCATTCCCTCTCACTCGCACGTTCAATATATGCATAATAATTCAGCTCGTGCTTCATCGATGTTAATAGAATCGCAACTCTTCTCGTTAACAATCGCATTACATGTCGAAAATCATATCTCTGACCGTCTCGTAGGGGCGACGGTCACACGCGAACTCCTCGTTTTTTTAATTACATATTATACAATAATGTCGTTAGATCTAATTTACAGATGTGTGTGTGTGTGTGTGTGTGTGTCGTTTCACGTGTAAATGTGTGTGTACGTGTTTGTTTGTGATGTCGCTCGACAATCGTGTCCCGGGCAACCGAGGGGATGTTCCGTGATTATACACAAACTGAATGAAAGAACTAGTTCGGTTCGAACATGGCGGCTCGAAGGAGGATCGCGTCGACGAAAAATCTGCGAACCCCAGAGTCGGAAAGAACTCTGAGACTTGCGGAGTACTGTTTCGACGCAGTCCTCTTCGAGGAACCTCGAAAGAACCTCGAACAATCAAGGTTTCCCTACAACTTTCAATCCGGCGATTGTTCACGGAAATACTTCCTTCGCTTAACAGAAACCGATCTCGATCGTTCTCGAGGCGAAAGGGTCGACACCTGACGTTTTCCTCCATTCGTTCGGAATCCAATCCACTTTGTGCTCCCGGTCAGGGACTCGCTGGGACGAGTACGGTAAAACAAAAAGTAAACTCTCGAGCGAGAAGCGTCAGGTAATTACAAAACGATTGTACAATAATTTAAAATACATCCGCGATTCCAAGGGACGTTCTCGTTGATTGAATAGTCAACCCTTTGCGGACGAGGATTTCATAAAAATGCTGAGAACATTTTTGTATCGAAATCTCGAATAATAGGAAGTCATCGAAAATAGGAAAATCTATCATTAACATTACGTATTCTTCGTCAATCTAACATTACGTATTCTTTCTCAACTCTCTGGTGAAACTTCTTTAAGTATATCCGCGTCCTTTTTTGTTTTACTTATACGTTTCCAATCTCTGGAGTTAAATATCATGATGTCGAAATGACATTCGTCCACAAAGGGTTCGTAAATCTCGTCGATCGGCAATGTTTCTCGCCCTTGATTCGAGGCTAGAGATTTACAGAAAAACGGTGATAATAAATCGTTACTACTAGAAAGTAATATTATCGCGATCGGCTCTCCTCCTCGTTTGCTATGTACAATACAAGCCGCTCGATCTCCGCGACTTTCGAATCCGCGACCCTCTCGCTCACGGCCGCACTATGTATACTATATTACACTTTTATTCTCGCCGCGCGTTAGAAATACTATATTCCTAAGAACATATTAAAATAAATTACATTATCCTTTGACAAAGTAATCCTAATTACCGTAACAGAGCTCGTAGAACAGAACACGGGAGCGAAAGGGCGAGACCAATTCGTCGAGCGTTTCCGAGCGGCGAGATACTCTCCTCGTCACAATTTTTTTAAAAAAACCATCGTGCTTGAAGTGAACCGGAAAAAATAACCATGCACGTATTAGGACTTCATTTTAAACGGAAGCCGCGATCAAACGAAGAAAAAGAAACAAAAAGGAAAGAAAAAATGATCGATTGAATTGAACGTGGATCGATTACCGCGGGATAATCTGCGCCGAGAGACCTTTTGCGATCGTCGCGCGCACTCTTTTTCTTTCCATCTCTCTCTCTCTCTCTCTCCCATTCTCTCCCTCTCACTCAGAACGAGCACACTCTTCCTCACCTTTCGCCTTTCCACTTTGACTATCTAAGACTATCGACAGGTGTGTGCCTAGCTTAGACGGGCTTACGAGCTATTTATTGTCGTTATTATTTTACATGATTACCATCGCGATTATAGGTGCGTGTATTGTAGAATCAGCGTCTTCTCCCGCGCGCACTTTTCTCCGTGTCTGTGTTTCTGTGTATGTGGGGGGGGGGGTCTGTGC
Source organism: Lasioglossum morio (assembly GCA_916610235.2). Taxonomy (NCBI): domain Eukaryota; kingdom Metazoa; phylum Arthropoda; class Insecta; order Hymenoptera; family Halictidae; genus Lasioglossum; species Lasioglossum morio. The sequence continues at coordinate 10,779,617 of OU744333.1, forward strand.
CTGTGTGTTTCTGTCCATGTTTCTCACGTGTCTCCCACGAATCGCCGCTGACCTCCTTGCATACGATCGATAGATCTCTTTCCGTTCTCTCCCATTGCCTCACATTCAATGATTTTTATCTCTATGTCCCTCAATCATCGTCTCTTCTTTATAGTCGGAGGTGTTCGCGATTCCGGCGAACGTTCGATTAAAAGGTAAAGCGAGGTTGTGCGAGTTTGTCTCTCGTGATCGAGAACTCCGACCCATGGGGATCGAGAGCCTCGAACGAGTCCCGGATCGTGTCTCGGATCGGGAGCCGTGGTTCACGGTTGTTTCTCTCTTCGTCTCATTCGCCGAATCTCATTTATCGATTTGACCTTCGAGGAGCGAAACACGGCGCTTCCGGTGTTCGAAAGGAAAAATAGATCGAACGACCAATCGGTTGCTCGTTGTTCGGTTCCGTGGATCATTTCTCTAGACAGAGAGAGGAGCACGAAGATACAGAGAGCGAGACTTTCAGTTTTTCTTCTTTCCCTTTTCTTTCCTGTTTTCTTTTTTTGTGTATTTTCTATACGTTTTCCAGGACCGTTCGATATGCGTGTGCTTTTGAAGAAAAATATAGCTGTGTATGGTTCGTATGATATGCGAGGAAAGGATGTCGCGATGATGTCGCTCGGGAGACGGATGATAGGAGAAAAGAAAGTTTGAGAATAATTAGAGAACCGAAGAGAAAACTGGGTGAGACACGAACACTCGAGACGTTGTCTTTCGCTTGGGCACACTTCCTCTTCTTCCTGTTCCCATGTTTGTCTGTCGTTTTCTTTATATTTGTTATACGCTTCCGTTCCGCGTGCTCGTCTGCGTGTGTGTTCTTTTTTTTTCTTGTCGATTTGTTTCGTTTATTTAATAAAATTTATTTATGGATCTAAATAAATTAAAATACATGGCAACTGGGTACACATTGAGTTTTGAGCTATATTTTTGTTCAAAAACAAAAATCGTCCCCTTTTTCTTTCTCACGAAGGATCTCCCCGGCGATCATTATAATCGGTAGTAATAAGAATAATAAAATCGTGACCGTGGCAATAATAATCGTAACCGTCGTAATGATGATGATAATATAATAATAATGGTAATAATAATAACAATCGTGATGAGGCAATCGGGTTAGGCGTGCGGGGAACGAGACGCGCGGACTTTATTCATAATTAGGAGAGTTTATACAAATTCGCGTTGGTTATGAATTAGGGGAAATTTCAATAATTGCTGCGAGCTTATCCGATTACTCGGGAAATTTTCGTAAGCTTTTCTTACAATTGCCCCCACCCCCTACGCAGGGGGTTGGAAATGATTTGCATACATGAATAGTGACAGGAAAAATAAATATTTCTTTCTTGCATAATTTAAGGGTGTGAGAGATCGATATTTCAGCGATATATTAGCGTCCCGATGGTAACCGGCCTCTAGCAACTCTAAACTAGTATCAATACATTCACATTTTTTTATAGAACTTCGAAAAATAATTTTTATGCTGATATGTTGAGTGTTCGACACTTTGATTATGTATAATAATAAAACTTAACATTTAGTTCTCGCTTCGCTAAATAAATTACTACGATCACGCAGAGAGTTTATGGTTGCTCCAAGGCACCAATCGCTACATCTCTCTTTTTCCGTCACCAATATTTCTTGTTTACGAAACAAGAATTCGATTTGCAACTCAAAGAAAGCTAGGGAAGGGAAAGAACTATGCAAAATGGTACAAATGGGTCCGTGACCGACGAGTGATTAGGATACGTAGTATGATATGTAGATCGCCTAAGCCCGTCGGAAGATCACGGAAACGTAAGACTGCGCAAAAATTTTCGTTCCAAAAATCGATCTCGCGCGCGATTCTGACTATGTACAATGAGGGGAGCGGGGTGTGTCGCACGCCTGGCCCAATTACCTTATCACGATTCTTATTATCATTACTATTATTATTATATTATCATCGTCGTTACGACGGTCACGATTATTATTGTCCCGGTGATGATTTCATTATTGTTATTATTATTATCTAGTATTATCTGTATATACCTAGCGCAAGTGTTTAGCTCCGCTCGATCGTTCAAGCAGTCACCAAGCGTCTTCTCCCGTTCGTTATCCGCCTCTTCGATGGAACATAATCGGTTACGTTCGAAGAGTGTGCACCATTCATTGGCTCGCCTTGTAATACCCTTAATTTTGCTCGGCTCGTAGAACGGGCACACGGGACCGGGGAAAACGTCCTCTCTGTACGCTCGCGTCCCGCCAACGTCCCGATACCACGATAACTTTAAGCTGTATCTACCCCTTTCACACAGGATCACACCGCCGCTGAGCCGCTGCTACTGAGGCTGCGATGGATTGTGCTGGAGGGAAGGGGGCGGACCCTGGAAAAAACCATTTTTCACTTTAGTTGATTCTTAATCAATGTTTGCATATACTTTGGAGCGGGTGGAGAGGAAATACACTCACAGGCATCGCGGAAAAGGGTGGTTGAGAATGCGGGTGAGGGTGAGGGTGCGGATGAGCTATGTGCGCCGCAAGATGGCCGGGTAGTTTGGGTCCATCTTCCGCTTTCTCTTCCTCTCTCCTCTTCAAGCACGCTGCTTTTGGATTAAGATTTCGTTCTGCCAACAAACACACCAATGGTTAAAACAATATTCCAAGAGACCATCGAATTCGTTTACTAATTGTGTTGATACACACCTCTAACTTGCTGTTCCAGCGTCATGATCACTTCGACAGCCATGTTGAGTATGCCTAGCTTCGTCTGAGGTTTGTCCGTCTTCAGATGCGTCATACACATTCTGCCGAGTTCCTTTAGAGCCTCGTTGATGTCCCTAATACGTATCCTAAATAGACAAATCGATATTAATTGTTGAACATTGCATCGTCGGGTTGGACGTGGAACTAAAAGGACAACACGAATCTGTTTGGTACTGACTATTCATATTCAAACAATAACTAATTGAATACACAGTAACGAATCACCTAAAAAATTTTCAGAGAAAGTTTCTCTACAACCTTCAACAAATTCTACCAATTAAGTTTTCTATTTAGTTTGTTAGTACCAAAGAGATTTCCAAAATACCCCTACCAAACACTCATGCTGACAATTCACCCATTTCAATTCTACAAATATCACAAAAACATTAAATTCTTTTCTGTTTCTCTTGTGAAATGTATTTCTTCAGAATGTGGCATTGTAAAAGGAACACGATTCATCGATATTTAACTATAAAACAAAAATGAATTGTCCAAGAGCCTTTCGCATAACCATTTCTGAAGACCATGGGAGGATTGAGCAAATCGAGTTTCCAAAAGAAGAAATGCAGTTCTCAAGAAACTCATCAGGAAGTTCGTAATCAATGCCGTCGAAGGACAGAGATCTTCAAACGATCTCATCGATCGAGGGAGCTGGAAGAACCTCAATATTCGTCTACGTAATAGCACGAGTGTATCGATCGTTGACAGGATCGATCCGAGGGGGGTGGATGGAGCAACATCCTGCTCTCTCGCATGTACACATAGAATACGGGCCGAGCTTGAGTCTGGTATCGGTAACCGATGAAGAAGAAGTAAAAGAAGAAGACGAGCTTCTCTCTCGCGCGATTCACTGCACGCTTCCGTCGATTTCCTTACCTTTCCCTAGCATTGTTCGCCTGCCGCCTCTCTTTCTCCCTTTGCGCCTTCACGTCGGGATCGTCATCCTCGTCCTCGGCGCTCGAACAACAGTTGCGCAATAACAATACTCGATTAATCACCTGACGTAGGCGGCCGTTTCTTTGTCGCTCGATCGTCCTAGATCGAGCGTGGGGCGTTCGCGACAGCAGTGAAAACCGACGATTTTCGTTCGCGATTTCGTTAAAGAACGATTCTCACGTCGAGATCGTCAACGTTTTCTCATCGAAACGATTTTCTCGTTACGCAGATAATCTACGGTCTTAGCTTTTTGTCGATTGAACACACGCAGAGCTGATGTCGTGGTTATGGACAGAAAGTCAGGTTTCCGTACTCTATGGGCCCGTATTCTTTGCACAGAGAACAAACCAGTGGTTAAGAGAGTAATCGAGAAGAAAGATATCTAACCGTGATATAATTTATCGATCGGAGCTGATTGTCTTTTCGTGCTGTTACCTAGAAAATTGAGAATCCTTCGGGAAAGGACTTTGTAGGATTCGAGGATTTCGAGGGGTGGAGGTCTTCGAGGTGGCTTCTGAAAGAAATCTTCATTACACATGGAGCAACCCTGCTGGTTCGAGGGTGAGCGAACTGTAACAGGGCAATAGGAGATTTACAAGAACCCAGAGAGAAAGAGAGATAGAGAGAGATATATACAGAGAGAAAGTGAGATAATGGATAGATCAAAAACAAGGTGGTCTCGTTTTGTTCAAGGGAAGAAAGTGTCCAGCAACAACACGATCAGAGTGATGTAGAGAGTGAAAGACAGGTGTGCTCGGTAGAAAAATGAAACAGAAAAGAAAATACAATGTGTGTTGTGTTGGTTTTGTCGCATGCCTTTGAGAGATAGGGTTGGCCGGGATCGCAGCCGAATTAAAATGAGACTGATTGATGAACGGTCGATTGAACGGTATTATCGTTTTCTCTGTCCTTAACCAGACGCATTTTAATTATCAGAATACGGGCCTCGTGGTTGCGGGAGAACGTAAGCATGCCAAATAATTTCTCCTTCATTTCTTTTATCAACAAGAAACAGATTTTCATTGTCGGTATTCCTTTGATAAGTTTCTCTCTTTTCTTTGTCTTCGTATCGGGCATGCATACGGAAAACAAGGACTCGGGAGTGTTCGACGTCCCGGAGGGATGTCGCGAAGGACGTTGAAGAGTACAACGGGAGTGCGTTACTGCGTGTGTTCACTAACCTTTCACGCACGTTGTTGGCCTGGCGACGTTCCTTCTCACGCACCGCTTTGGTGCTGGGATCGTCGCAGTCTTCGTCGGCGCTCGAACAACGGTTGTTTAAATGCAATCAATTAGTTGGAGTCTGTGAGGACCGAGACGACCGGGTAACGAGCTCCCGATCGACAAAGGGGGTGGGAACCAACCCTTGCTGCCGCCTCGAATATTGTTCAAAATCAATCAACTTCACTTCCTCATTTTCAAAGAAATTATTATACGTTTTTTACTTTTGTATATTTCAGTGGCAGCCACTTCAGCGAAACACAATAATTCTTTTTCTTGTACAAAATTAGATTTCTCTGCAAAACCAATATGTTCATCTTATTAAATGATATTGAAATAACATGTGCTGAAAATTTCAGCTGAATATCCCAAACTAGAAGAACGTGGCAGTCGTTTTACCCAAGACCGTTTCTGCAAAACACGATTCTATTAAAAAGCCAGTGGTACATAAACTGCAGCCTATAACTGGTAAACAATATAATGTATTTGAAATAGAGTATTAAGTTTAGTTTGGAAAGACGAGGCTAGATTCGAGGCGGCTTGCAAGTGGTGAGTGAGCGAATGTTCACTTGTCGCGATCGGAAGAGCGGTGAACAGATATGAAGTACATAGTCGGTTTCTTCATGTAACTCGGTTTCACTACTGTCACTTCACGGTCGTTAATGACGCGCCCCGATCATAGATAGAAGGATACATCCAGGATATACTTACTATCTGCGCGATCTCTTCGTCCCCTTTCCCTGGGACGTCGAGTTGACCGTGGCCGCGCCGATCACACCCGCTGCCAGCTCGCTGCTCGACGGTTTCGTCTCGCCGCCGCTGCTATCCGGTGGGTCCTTTCTCTTTTCTAACGAGACGTATTCTGTTCGTTATTAACATTGCTATTAAACATCGTACGCCGCAACAACCACTAAAAAGATTTCACATTGTCCATGGAACAGAGGAGCAGAGCCTAATCTATCCTTCTCAAACATTTCTAATTGCTGGGTCCAAGTGGCCAAGCTAATTTGGCACAACTATCGAAAAGATAACAGTACAAGTTATTTCTCTCTTGAAACAACACATACGAACATCTTTCTTCTTTACTCGAGACACAGTTCAACTTTCCCGCAGCTCTGAAACGGTCACCAAACAGACGCACTCTGTGCGCCAGCCGAAAAATGGCACTTTCGTGTCGGCAGACATAAAGCCTCGAGAGAGAAAAGGTGTCAACGAGGTCGTGGCTCGTTTCTATTCGCAGTGTCGCATCATCGGCAAGGCAGTTTTTCCCATGAGCAGCTCGCAACACGACACGGGCAAGAAAGAAGAAAAAAAGCCCGGCTAGAAGGAGTTCCCAGGTGTTCCGCGGCGGAGTTGGAGCCCGATAAGGAAACATTAGATAAATCACGCGAAGTAGCTACTATCCCGCATCGTTGTCGTGCCTTTATTATTCTCCGAGACCTCTGTCTCGGAAGAGAGAGAGAGAGAAAGAGTGAGAGAGAGGGCGAGAGAGTCGGAGAGCCTATCTCTCTCCCTCTCGCCCTTCCATTGTCTCCGTTTCTGTCACGCTTCTTGTTCCTCTTACCCGTAATCCTTCTCCCGGCGACCGCCTAATGGAATGCGCAAGTTTTCCGAGGGCAGTTCGCCAAAGAAGCGCTCTTTTCACCATCATCGACCATTTCTGGCCTGCGGAATTCAGACCATGCTACTCCCTCTCCACCCACCGAGATGCACCCGCCATATTGGAACACGCGGTTGCATCAGCAGGATGCTTCTTCGTCGTCCTCTTCCCTTTTTACCGTAGCCCGGTTGCCCTTTTCTTTCCCTCGATCCCTCCCGCTTTTTGCGAGAAAAACGCGATGCTCGAACGATACTCTTTTATTTTCTTCGCGGAAGCTGTTCGTCGAATTTTTTTACTACTAGATCAATTGTGCATTGTTTTATGACGAGTAATGGTTTAATTGCAAGGATTCAGCTTCGATGGTTACTTTATATCCAATTAAGGAACGCACCTCTATATACGATTTACTTTCAGACAATTATATTTAGACAGTACTTGCTGAAAGTTTCAGCTAAATATCTTCAAGTGGAAGAACGTAGCAGCCATTTTGCCAGAGTGGAAACAAAACATCCTTTGTGCTCCCAGATGTAGCTCTTAGAGGGGGTTTCAGTGCATATGCATTTTATGGACATTTTTCGTAGAATTAAAAATGTTCATGGTTTGATTGAACGGCCGGAGATTAAAAAAAAAGAATTTGCGTACTTTCGCCGGTGGGAACACCGATAACGTTTCACGGTGAAAAATCGGTTAGACCTTTGCACACAATCGGCCAGCGGGCTGATTTATCTGTGAGGTTCGAGAGAAACGCGGCGGTTTAATGCATTCGCGAATTGTCGAGAGCACAGAGAGAACGTTTATGGCGACGGTTGAATCAGTATCGAGAGCTTGAAACGCGCTTCCTGCTCGTAATTGGACGGTTTTCACGGTTTCGTGACTAAGCGGCCCAAAGCTCGAGGATAATGCGGCGCGCAGATCGCCGTGTTCGGCGAAGGTCGCCTCGCTTCCGGGGTAACAGTTCCTTTTTTTTCCCCCCTCCCCGTGAAGAGAATTAACGATCAATTTTCTAAAATGGTCTGTGACGTTATTCATCGCCGGATCCGTTCCATCGGGAATGAATGAGTCGGGGAATTAACCGAGGCTTTGGTGCTGTGATCGAGGGATTCCGAACGTGGATCGCGATGTCGAGCGGAGATAACATTGCTGGCTGTGAGAAAAGAATGTTTCGAAGAATGGATCGCGCAGTTTCCATGAAATTCTTTAGCTTGATCTCGGAGGACTCTATTTGTGTCTGTCTCTTGCGTTTCCACTGCTGCTGCAATTGGTTTCAATTAGTGAATCGGAGGATCTCGAAGAAGAAAAATGGTGGAAAAAATGGACCCATCGAAATGTATGATTTCAGCTTCAGGCGATTTCGAAATCATTGTTTATGAACTTGTAAGAATTTGCTAAAAATTCTGCACAAATTGTAGTTTGAATAAATATCTCGCTTAAATTAACTCGCAAAGAACAATGCTTTAAATTATAAAAAGATAACAATTTGAATCGAAGGTCGTCCTCTATTCCAGGAGCCAGTGGACAAAACGATTACGTTAGAGAAGTGGTGTGTCAACTTACTGGCATTCGTCACAGGTAACCTTTCGATTTTAATGGATCCGTCTGTGTCAGGCGTGGGTGTGAGACCAGGGTAGGAACCCTGTGGTTGCGTCACTGTTACCGCAGGATGTGGACTCGTCTGTGATAAAAAAAAATTCATTAGCACAGATTCATCGAGCTATCAATCATGCTCAAGACAATATTTATATAGATTGATAAAGACTTACCAAATGATCGAGTTGCGGTGGTGATGTGTGGGAGTAGATGGGACCGTGTGGACCAACGGGACCAAGATGGAGGCCAAGTTGGCTTTCCGCATGATTCCTCAGAACGTTTATGGCATCGTCCAGTCGCTCCTCCATCCGCGTTCCCTGTACCAACAGAATACCGGACAAGCGACTCGATTACACACCAGTTCGACTTCAATTTCCAAAATCACCAGCGTCGAATATTTTTTTTTTCAAAATATCTTCATCGAATTTCGACGCTGATGGGGTAGTTCTATACATATGTAGTCATTGAAGCGATGAAAAAGCACGTATAGAAGAGTATCGGTGTATTGAAGAGACAGCATGGAACAGACTTGTCGGGAAAGGAATTAGCACGCTGTTCATCCTTGAACTGCAGCGGGATTTACTTAGCTCCTTTCATAGCTATTAAGTATGTTATTACAAAACTATTTCTGCAGTTTAAAGATTAAACAAAACCAAGGATTAGATAGTCAGCAAGTGGACGAAGTTACCAACATCTCGTAAAACAAAAATGAAATTTCTTACAGTTTGCTGAATGTGAAAAATGCTCATATAGATCCTTGCAAATAATTTTATACAAAATTCCCCATTCATAATATTTATATCCATTTCCTTTTTAGAAAAACAATTTTTTCAAAAATTGTACCCACTCGTAATTTCAAATAATCGTACGTCGCCAAAGGTAAATCGTGAGGTATGAAATAGTTAAATAAAAACACATGAAGATAAAATATTAAATAGGAACATAAAATTTCAACACGAGATTAGAGCATAAAATTAAAACATAATATTAGAACGTAACATCAGAACACGATCGAAGAGAAATTAAATATTTTACAATATGTATAATCATAGCAGGGATGATTTTCTTATCTGTTGTAATGTACATTGTCAGGTGTCAGTGTACACAGAAATCACGACGTTATCAGTGGTCATGCACAGAGTGTGGTGTTAACGAATGAGTGGGTGGACAGGTGGTAAACAGGTAAACGAGAAAACGAACAGGTGTAGATGGAAGGGGGAAGTAAAAGGTTGGATATTGAAAAAAAAAACTGAAAATCGGCAATCCTCACCTCGGCGTGGTCGCGAAGGAAGCCGATGGCATCGTCTAGCCTCTGCTGTTCAGGCGCCGGCTTCACACACAACACCAACGCAACAACAAAACCAAAAAAAAAAAAGAGAACAACCAAGTCAACACAACGTTCACAACAAACAACGGGGTGTGTGTGGTGGGGGGTTTAGTAAAAAAAAACTGGTGAACGAAAAAGAGAAAAAAAAGACACGTAAAATGACACGAATGATGAGATGTGGTCGGAGCGATTGAAATTTGCAGATTCGTTGTTTGTGGGGGGTTGTGTGTGCGGGGGTAGGGGGTGGAGACGAGTTGCGAGCACACGAGGCTGTGAATTCTCCAATGCATCTGGTGTGCATGCTACTTTCGGGTGCAGTTGGAATTAATCGTTGCATAAAAGAGCCAAAAATTAAAAATAAATAAAAAAAAACGTGGCAATCTCAATCGTCTGCGACAATCAATCCCTGATTTCGCGGGTGCAACAGTGCGACGGGGATGACGCGAACTGGTCCTCCTCTGCGAACGCATTTGGACGCACTTCGCGGATTGTTGACCCACAAATATGTTTTGTATGGTCACTTCAGGAACCGTGCAGACGCGGTTTGCGCGATTAATCTCGCTGTTGCCGCGCCACGGTGCGAAAACCGTGATGCCAATTAATTTGACGCGACTCGCGCTCGTTCCGCTGATAATTGCATCGATGGCTGCTCGCTATGTTCCGTCCTGTTTTACACGCGATGTTTGCCGAGGATTATTCACAGGAACATATTTTCAATATCAAGGTACAGCTTATTAAACGATTTATATAGTTAGATAATTGATGTCCATAATTTCATAAAATTTGAAATCAGTGAAAGACTCTCCAGATATTTATCATTTTTCCAAAATGGTGTCCAAATGCATGGCAGTAGGGGCCTAATCGTAATAATCGATCGTTCGCGTCTCGATCCTCCCCAAAAGCTCAGTGATAACAACGACGTCGGTGTCATCACGGTCGATCCAAATGCGAACGCGATAAACTATCGCAATAGAAGTGAGCACCAGAGGTTTCTGTTACGAACGTCCTTGACCTGTTTCTAAAGCGCATCGGTAACGGTGATGAAGCGTGTCTGCGTTCGAGGATGCACCAGTGCACTTTCCCAACGAGAATCCTCTCCTCCCGAATAAATTCGACTACCTTCGCAAGAGAGAAACTCTCTTTTACGAACAACAAAACAAAAAAAGGAAAGAATTAAATGTCGAGAGAGGTGGTGTCTCGTTGGAAGTAGCGGCCAGGTGTACGATGTTACGTGAACCATAAACGAAAAAAATGATATAACGATTCCACAGTTGCATCGGTGCATACCATGTGAATGGTTCCACGATTGGGGTCCGCCGTGAAGTGCGGAGACACCGGCGCAGCACCTGCTGCCCAACCCGGCGCTGAACCCGTCAAAGGTGGCGGCGAACTGACTGGCGTCGACGGGTTGCTGCTATAACTCGATACTGATTGGTCCGTGGGGTAAATCTGCAAGGTCACAAAACGTCCCGGTGTCATACTGATTTTCATGTAACAGGTGGGAACCCCTCAGCTACCGCCAAACATCCCTTACAACCTCTATGATGTTCACAGCGAGACAGAGAACAGTCAAGAATTTAAACACTTTGCAAACAGAGAACTGATGAACATTATTAACACTAAACCTACCACTTACAATTATTGAAATTATGAAGATCCTTAAAGGGAAATTGATTCGGTAAATTTCCAAGCACATAATTCGATAAATATTGCACAAAATCTAAATCAATAGAACCTTGTCATTTTCGTATAAGCTAAAACATGTTAATCGCGTTTAATGCTCGGTAGGTTTAGCGTTAACCACGATATTCTGTAAAAAAATTTCATGAAATATTTCGCAGTGTATACAGTAATGTCCGGAGTTATCTCCATCAATTGTTGGAAGCGTTCGCAATTTCCACCGATACCACCTGACCTGGAAGGTCATCTCTCTGGATATCCCGGACGTCACTGTGCTGCTGCAACTTGATTATTTTGCAACTTTGAAAACCAGTGGTACAGAAGATTCGTCTATGATCGTGTGGACTTACTCTGGTGCTGACTACAGACGCAAGAGTCTTGCCGAGGTTGTCCCCCGTGGAGGGTTGCTGGTTCGTCGTGGGTGCAGAATTCGGTGCGGAGGGTGCGGTCGTCGGTGCACCGGGACTATGACTATATTGCAACGACGCCGGGGATGGTGCACCGGTACCGCTGTTCGCCGCAACTGCGCCGCTACCCCGGAATGTGGACATTGGTGGCAGTGAGGCCGCACTGGTCACCGCCGAGCCCAGAATCGGCGCCGCCGGTTCTCCGTTCGGCGACATGGCCGAGTACGCCTGCAACGATCATCATCATTAAACCCTTCACTCGCAACTCTCTTGCCAGTACAACCATGCGGTGTAACCTTACACTTCTATTTTCTTGCATAAATGCTATAATAAATTAAATGAAACCTCAGCATAATCGCATCAGCCGAATACTCGTACAACGTTAATGTCTACAGGAATCATCAAACCCTTCGCTCACAACTTCTTTCCTGGATAAGTATCTAGATCTTAAAGCCTCATTGTTTTTCCATAAATGGTATAATAAATTTAATTAAACTTCAATATAAACGCCTCAGCCGAATACTCGTACAATGTTAATTTCTACAAGAATCATCAAACCCATTGCTCACATTGGCTGACAACTTTCTTTCCTGGACAAGCATCTAGACCTTAAACCCTCATTGTTTTTCCATAAATGGTATAATAAATTTAATTAAACTTCAATATAAACGCCTAAGCCGAATACTCGTACAATGTTAATTTCTACAAGAATCATCAAACCCATTGCTCACATTGGCTCACAACTTTCTTTCCTGGACAAGCATCTAGACCTCAAAACCCTCATTGTTTTCCATAAATGGTATAATAAAATAAATTACTCTTCAATATAATTGCATCAGTCGAATACTCGTGCAACGTTAATATCTACAAGAATCGTCAAACCCTTCGCTCACAACTTTCTTTCCTGGACGAGCATCTACACGTCAAAACCCTCATTGTGTTCCATAAATGCTATAATAAATTAAATTAAACTTCAATATAAACGCATCAGCCGAATACTCGTACAATGTTAATTTCTACAAGAATCGTCAAACCCTTCGCTCACAAGTTCTTTCCTGGACAAGCATCTAGATCTTAAACCCTCATTGTTTTTCCATAGATGGTATAATAAATTAAATGAAACTTCAATATAAACGCCTCAGCCGAATACTCGTACAATATTAATGTCTGCAAGAATCATCAAACCCTTTGTTCATAACTTTCTTTCCTCGGCAAGCATCTAGACCTCAAAACTCTCATTGTTTTCCATAAATGCTATAATAAATGAAATGAAACTTCAGCATAATCGTATCAGCCGAATACTCTTACAACGTTAATGTATACAAGAATCATCAAACCCTCATTGTTTTTCCATAACTGCTATAATAAATTAAATTAATCTTCAATATAAACGCCGCAGCCGAATACTCGTACAATATTAATTTCTACAAGTACATAAACATTCGAATGAGATGTTCCGCGCGGAGATCAAAGCTGGCGTCAGTCGGACGTCACAGCCGTCGGACTACCGTTCCAACGGCGACGATAAAGAATCCGCGAGCCAAAGTGCATCGAGGGTGGATATGACGTTCTCAGGAAAAGTTCGGTGACCGTGAGCCGGGTCCTGACTTACTGATCCCGCGCGACCTTTCCGACTCTTCAGGTTCATAATGGACCATGGGGGTGGGCTACGAAAGCTTTGATATCGGATACGCTTAGTAGCGTGCAGCCACGCACGCTCGCACCTACTGAAGTCCGCTCGTAAAACGTCTAATTTTAAGCGGGATCCCGGTACGAACACCGAAGAGTATTTATCAACAAATTAGAGGGAGGTTTGCGTGCGCGGTTGTGCCCGCCGTTTCACGAGCCCGACAAGCCCGTTAATTGTTCGCTTTACGGACGGAGGAACGAGGCGATAACAGGGGACGAGTTGGCCTTGCCCCGGCAGATCTGCCGAAACCCGTTGAAAAGAAACCTTGCGCTTCTCATCGAGTTCGAACGCTAAAATCATCGGCTGGAGTTGCGCGTTTCCTTCCGAGTATCGAGAAAATTACAATTTTCCGCGTTACTATTGTTGAAAGTAGTGGTGATTAACCCTTAGCACTCGGCTGTCCCCTCTGAGGCACCACTAAAAATTGCTGTACCATTCTTCGAAATATTGTTTACATTATTAAATATATCGGTATCTAATCAATTACTAAACATTTAGATACTGTATAAGGTAATGTACCAATTTCATATCCATAATTAATTGCAAAAATCATAAGGTATGGAAATATTCTAGATCGGAAGAAATGTTTAATTTTCCAGTTGAAATAGCTCCGAGTACAAAGGGTTAAATATGTTGGGATCTAACTAATTACTAAACATTTCAATATTTTATGAAGTTCTATTAATTTCATATGCACAAAATGAAAAAAAAAATCATATAGAATGGAATTATTCTAGATAAGAAAACATGTTTAACTCTTTGTACTCGGCTGTCCCCTCTGAGGCACCACTAAAAATTGCTGTACCATTCTTCAAAATATTGATAACATTATTAAACATATCGGTATCTAATCAATTACTAAACATTTAGGTACTGTACAAGGTAACGTACCAATTTCATATCCATAAAATTGCAAAAATCATAAGGTATGGAAATATTCTAGATCGGAAGAAATGTTTAATTTTCCAGTTAAAATAGCTCCGAGTGCAAAGGGTTAAATATGTTGGGATCTAACTAATTACTAAATATTTCAATATTTTATGAAGTTCTATTAATATCACATCCACAAAATGAAAACAAAAATATATAGAATGGAATTATTCTAGATAAGAAGACATGTTTAACCCTTTGCACTCGGCTGTCCCCTCTGAGGCACCACTAAAAATTGCTGTACCATTCTTCAAAATATTGTTTACATTATTAAATATATCGGTATCTAATCAATTACTAAACATTTAGATACTGTATAAGGTAATGTACCAATTTCATATCCATAATTAATTGCAATAATCATAAGGTATGGAAATATTCTAGATCGGAAGAAATGTTTAATTTTCCAGTTAAAATAGCTCCGAGTGCAAAGGGTTAAATATGTTGGGATCTAACTAATTACTAAACATTTCAATATTTTATGAAGTTCTATTAATATCATATCCACAAAATCAAAAAAAAATCATATAGAATGGAATTATTCTAGATAAGAAGACATGTTTAACTCTTAGCACTCGGCTGTCCCCTCTGAAGCACCACTAAAAATTGCTGTACCATTCTTCAAAATATTGTTTACATTATTAAATATATCGGTATCTAATCAATTACTAAACATTTAGGTACTGTATAAGGTAATGTACCAATTTCATATCCATAAAATTGGAAAAATCATAAGGTATGGAAATATTCTAGATCGGAAGAAATGTTTAATTTTCCACTTAAAATTGTTCCGAGTGCAAAGGGTTAATATTGTGGCTAGCAGAGCGGCGAAGTAAGGACTGCAAGGTCGCGGGAACCCTTTAATCGATGGTGGTGAGCGAATTCTCGGGGGATCGATCAGGGCACCTCTCAGAGGCTGGATTCCATGGGGTTCGTTCGAGGAACGCAGACCGTTCGGTGAGAGCGGAGGATTTCGTGGTAGCCATGAACGGCGTAAATCAAACGAAGGCTGCACTTGACTAGAAACACCGAGTAGCGGGAGGAACGTTCTATATATAGAAGCCACTGAGTCATTTCACGTTGCTCAGAGTACACTGTCAACAGTGTCTCTCAACCGGACGAAGACACACACAGAATTTCGCGGAGACACGACGAGAAACAGCCTGGCGAAAATAAGACGATCTGCGCAACGAGGTTTCGAGATTCGACCATCTGGTCGAGGCTACTGGATATCGTTGCTTCATGGAGAGGATTAGAGTTAGCTCGGAGAGGTTGACCTAGTGGGAGCTAACGACCATGGTGAATCCGACAGTGTCAAACGAGTCGAAACTCTTGTTGGGAGTCGGGGATACGGACACGGGAATTTATGATGATGGAAATATATTTCACGCTCTCTCACTCTGTGGGAACACGCCCCAGACTGGATTAGCTAAACGGTGGCGGGTCGTTCGGATACCTAGATGTATGGCAACTGATAAATTTGGAATTGATGGGTTCGTATCCTGTCGAGTAAGCTTGAAGACTTCGAAAAGAAGGGAAAGAAAGAAGAACTAAGACGAAGCAAATTCCCAATTTTTGATCAACAGTTCATAAAATTCGAGTATTCAGAGGGTTGGCGACGGGTGGAAATTTTCTCGAGGAAGATCGTTAAAATGTTTCGTGAGGAAGTTTAAGGAAAGATCTCTTGTTGCGAAGATAACCAGCGAGGCTGTCTAATCGAACGACCTCGTCGCCAGCTGGCCCCGTCCAACGACAGAAATGATGGGGGAGGTTCCTCTTGTCTGTCACGGGGTTCCCGGAACGCCAGGTCCGAAGAAACGAGCGCAACTCACGCGTGATTGATCGCCGCCGGCCAACAAGGGTGCCGTACAAACGAGAGAAAGAAAGCCGAAGGGAGAGAAAAGAGTCGCTTACCATGGGGTCGTGGGGGAGGTGCATGGGGTAGGCTGGCTGGGCCAGGTGAGGGGGTGCGTATCCGCTGTACGGGGGCTGAACTCCGCCGCCGCCACCCGTCCATGGGTCCCCAGGACCCGTTCCTGCGGCATTCCCATCTGAAACAAAGATAAATTCATTTTTAGCATCCTCGACAACTCCTTGAACCTACTTCTTCGAAATCTTTGCACGCTTATACTGTTTTAAAAAAGGGTTACTTTTATAGTTTTACAAAAGTGTTACAAAGATAAATTCATTTTTAGCATCTTCGACAACTCCTTGAACTTACTTCTTCAAAATCTTTGCACGCTTATACTGTTTTACAAAAGTGTTATTTTTATAGTTTTACAAAAGTGTTACAAAGATAAATTCATTTTTAGCATCTTCGACAACTACTCGAACCTACTTCTTCGAAATCTTTGCACGCTTATACTGTTTTACAAAAGTGTTATTTTTATAGTTTTACAAAAGTGTTACAAAGATAAATTCATTTTTAGCATCTTCGACAACTACTCGAACCTACTTCTTCAAAATCTTTGCACGCTTATACTGTATAACAAAAGTGTTATTTTTATAGTTTATAAAAGTGTTCCAGAGATAAATTCATTTTTAACATCCTCGTCAACTCCTTGAACCTACTTCTTCAAAATCTTTGCACGCCTATACTGTTTTACAAAAGTGTTACAAAGATAAGTTCATTTTCAGCATCTTCCACAATTCCTTGAACCTACTTCTTCAAAATCTTTGCACGCCTATACTGTTTTACAAAAGTGTTACAAAGATAAGTTCATTTTCAGCATCTTCGACAACTCCTCGAACCTACTTCTTCAAAATCTTTGCACACCTAGACTGTTTTACAAATTTGTTATTAAAAATTCTACGATCGACATAAGGAAATATTTATACTGTTTTACTGTATGACATTTTTAGAAAATCTCTTCTATATTCAACTAATTCTTTTTCGTAGATCGGAAACGATTTCGAGGTTCTACCGGACCTCACCGCAGGGAAATATCAAAAAACCCATTCCTCCCGATTCTATGGATTCGCACCCGTAATCGGGTCGTTTGCATCCGCACACATACGAACGCAGAGTCGCGGCTGGATCAACAAATAGCAGCACGTGGCGTTCAGTGACCAGAGAATGTCGCGCACGTGCCCGAATAACACTCTCGCACCCCCGTGTCCAAGTCGAAAGACACGTACCCGGCTTGAACTTCGCTCGAATTACCCGCCATTCGAGATTATCGTTCTCAACTAACGAGCTCGCCCCCGCGAGACGCGAGAAAAACGTTCCGTTGAATTGATACGAGCCGAGGAAATTCGATTCCTCCTACCAGTGTAAATTACGTTTCCGTCGAGCTGGGGAGTGTACTATAGTACCCATACAGTGATTCCGTCGTTAATCACTGGAAGCTTCAATCTGGCACCTGTTTGATTAAATGAATTTTCGAAACGTTTACTCTGAATTCTTTTCAAGCCAATAATAAAAGTAGGCGTGTCTGTAGGCGGGGCCACTGGGCTCCTGACAACGGACAGAGGGTCTAGAACCTCGATCAGATCCGCGTTTTCTCGCGTACTCGTCTTAATAAGTCTGGCATACTATCTGTAAACCGTTCAAGCGACAATTTTTCCAGTTCCCAGATCGGGACACCCGGTACAGAGGATAACGGGCCAACGGTAGAGCCATTATTTCAGTTGAAAACAACAGCAATAAGCTTCGGGAACGTATTTCTTGATACTTTTGCTTGATATAATTCCGCGGCCGGGGTTTCCCTCGACGGGCGAACTGAAACTAAGCCAAACTACCCGGCCGTTCCCTACCCGACTACCCGGCATTCGATGTCTGATAAAACTTTTTCGCCCAGGTCCCCGGCCCCGCCCCCCACCGCACACCCATTTATAAGCTATTCCGCTCGCCTACCGGGTGTCACGAGCCCGAGGAAACGTATTCGTGGAGAGCCAACCACCGGCAACGAGTCCTCCTTTTACCCTCTGATCTTTAATAACAACTTTACCCGGAAAACTTTACCGATCTTATTGATTTACCGCCTCGGTAATCCGTCCGCCGAAACTTTCGCCCGCGAGAGTTTCCGCGAGCTCGTTTCGGCCATCTCTACGGGAGAATCGTGCACCGCAAAAATCCTAGATAGGGAAATCGCCTGGAAGACCTTTCACCTCGCAGCAGACGCAATTAATTTTTTCTACCGCGATACACTGTTCCAAAAGAGTTGCCTTCCCCGCAGAAGGATGGCCAAAACTCCGAGAAAGCATATATCACTTGTATTGTTTGTGCTAGAGTTACTAGTGATAATATAGAAAATATAATACCTATAGTATTAATTGTTAACGCGTGGCACATGGCACAAAACCTTTAGCGAAGCCAAGTGTCAGAGGTCGTTGGAGGATCCGGAACTTTTAATTTAATTTGATTCTACTGACCCTCAACACGTTCCACTAAAATTGAAGTAAATCTACCATCTGGCCCGTTGTAAATTTCAGTCGTTCCAAGGCTGTATCTCACGGAAACCAAAATGTAATGCGCGGGAATTAACTAGAATTTCACGAAAATCCAAATTCTGCTGAAACACATTCGTTAAACTAGATACGTTACGAGCACGTTCTACGGAAGTGTAGTAGAAAATATACCGTTTATCTAGGTAACCGGAAGCTCGTGGCCCACAAAAGATTGTACCCTAATTACAATAAATGTAAAACCAGCCGACGTTCAAAGTCAGATAGTTTTTATTCTCCTTCCGAGTAAATGTTCTGATAAATAAAGCGGCCGAACTCGTTCGTGAAGTTCGAATTGAATTAAAATCACTTCTGCTGGGGAACTTATAATTTGCTACGGGCATCGATTACCCTAAATATCAGATCGAAATTACGATACAGCCAAGTTTTGCTAACCCACCAACGACCCAAGTTCTCCTAAGCCATCTGTTGAACCTAGATTTCCATCGAGCTAACTCACGCCTAAATCCTATTAAACCCGGCCTGCGATAACTCCAAACATCCCTAAACTCAAAATTGAATAAACTTCGGCCGGTTATTAAGTCCCGGCACTATTAATTTCGACATTCTTTCCGCATGCTGAACTTTGGCGACACGGAATCCGCAGTTGCATGCTGCGTTTTCTCAAACCACTAAATCCTTGCTCTA
Organism: Lasioglossum morio; assembly: GCA_916610235.2. Taxonomy (NCBI): domain Eukaryota; kingdom Metazoa; phylum Arthropoda; class Insecta; order Hymenoptera; family Halictidae; genus Lasioglossum; species Lasioglossum morio. The sequence continues at coordinate 10,798,861 of OU744333.1, forward strand.
AAAATGTTTTACAGAATATAATACGCTCTGTAAATCATTATGGATCTGCAGCGATTAATCCAAATTCAGAAAAAAATATTTTTCTGGCTCTGCAAAACGACTGTACAATTTTATATGGCTACTTGTTTTTTTTTTTGCATAAATTATAATAAATGTTGTACAGATTTTAAAAATGTTGAGAGCTTTTTAAATTAGCTTCAACAAATGAATTAATCGATCATATTACTATTGGATTTTTTAAAAAATGCACAATTTTGATCGCTTTCGGAAAGAAGCATGATTGAAATTCATTATGAACTCTGCTTCACTGTTTATCAGACTATAAACTACAGTATCATTCGGGGATTCTTCGACTAATTCCGACGATTCGCGTCAATAACGCCGGCATTTCCTAGAAAACAGAATCTTCGCGATTCCACGGAGCGAACAAACAAGCAACTCGACGCTGAATGCATCCGGCAAGGTGATTAGTAAACTGCGAATCATTATAGAAACCAAATATGTTATGCACTTCACATGACAATTTCGAATATGAATTTTACAAGTTTGCATATTGACATAACTCTAGCAAAGCTGTTATTTTATGAAACTACTTGTTTTTTCCACTTGAAATATATCGAAGCGTTTTCGAAAAACAATTTACAGGCAATAGTTAGTTCCCAATGGAAGGCATACGAAACGCTGCACTAAAACCTAGATCATTATTCACCATTAACGGATTCTTTCTATCTCGACCTCGACGGTACGTCGGATTCCCTGACGTGTTCGCGAACGACGGTAAACAAACAGAATTCGCGGTGCAAAGAGAGAGAGAGAGAGAGAGAACGAGCGCGTCGGGGCGTCGAAATAGCACCGCGACGTCGGTTTCGCAACGCGATTAAATTATATCGGCGTAAAACAGGAACAGCGAGCCGCGATATAAAGTTTATTGCGCGCCGCGGGGAACGAACCGCGTCGACGCGGTTTTTCCGCGCGAACGCAATTTTTTCCTGCTCTCTTTCTCTCCTCTCTCTCTCTCTCTCTCTCTCTCTCTCTCTTTCACTCTGATATCTTTTTTTTTTTGTCGTTGCTGTTCTCCAATTTCCCCCACGGTTGACGTCGGTTGACGGCGGTTGCCGCGAATTTTCAGGGTGCGTCGTCGCGGCCCGCACCAGCCCGAACAAATAACGAAAGATTGTTATTGTTTTTACGCGCGACAGCCAGAGCGACGAATTTTACGAGCACGCGTTAAACAGCTGAATATTACTGCGATCGTAAACTCCCTTTTATCGTTCGTTCGAATCGTTACGCGATTCCCGACGGATATAGACATACGCGCGACCGGTTTAGGTCGGGGCGGACCGTCGAGACTAATCGATCGATGGATCCGGATCGATCACCGTCTCCGATTTTAATACCGGAACAAGTCGAAATCATTTCTTTCATAAAATGAAAAAAAGATCATATACCATAGGACTATTCTAGGTCCGAATAAATTATTATTATTATTATTATTTATTATAGACGGACTGAAGTCCTTTTACATAAGTTTTTACAGTATCAAAGAAACAAAAAAGAAAGAGAATAAATGTTTAATTTTCAAGTTGAAATAGCTCGGACCTAAAGGGTTAACCAAACGTTTTCGAAAACGTTCCTCGTATTTGACGAAGAAATAAATTTAATGATTTGTAATTGACGATCTCAATATCTTTTTATTTGAAGCTTTAATTCATATCTTTAAGAAGATAATCGAAGGATCCTCGAATTAGGTATTTAACCAATTCGTGTTCCGTCAAGTTCTTGTCGAGATGCGATTTGCAATGTTCATTCGACGCTTTACGATTGATTAAGTGACTGCGGATTTCATGTAATAGCAGTACTTTATGCGCAACACAAATATGGAACAACTAATGGCGCAGCAAACGTTTAATCAGATCGTTAACTGTATGTAAATAGACACTTTCCCGAGAGATTCAGTATAAATAAATCGGAATTCACAGGATCCTGTGTATATGATTTTATAAAGTACAGCACAATAATTAAAAAAAAAAATTAATATCATTTCATGTTTCTCTTACTCTGTCTTCCACAGAATCGTCCACAAAACCATTAATTTACAAGCGAATGATCCAGCAATCGAAGCACGTTAAGTGCTTTTAAATTGCAGCAAAAAAGGTTTCTCGGACCGCGTTAGAAAAAGAAGTCTATAAAAACTAAAATTACAATAACCGAGTTGTCGAGCGATTTTCCAGTGGCGTGAAAAGTTTTTGTTAGAGAAATGCGTTGAAATTCAATTAATGTTGTTAGTGTACGAGTCGAAATTGGTTTTGAGAGAGGTTATGGTTGTTTACTCACCTATATAATAGGGGTCGGCGTAAAGGGCCGCAGCTTTGGGGGACGTGTATCTCGGCGAGTCCTGGCCGAATTCATCCGAGCCATACTGCAACAAACAAAAATCCAGAGAGAATGATTAATACATATCCGGCAGATAGAGCGCACGAAATGATCGTTCAGAAATTTAAAGGCGAGGTCATCCATCGAATAAAGTCTATCAATAATGCAACGGCACGATTCTTCTCCCGCGACTACACCCGTGGATTATTGACACACGCGGTTGCAGTTTCAGAGCAACACGTTGCAACAGCACGGCCGTCTTCAATGGCGTCAGTGTTAGTTCGAATGCCAAGCGTTTACGGTACAATGAAAATATGTGCCGAGGGATTATCACCGCGTTGCCAGAACGACGATGATCTCGCGGCTCAAGGATCAAAGTATTTTCATACCGATCGCCAAACTTGTCGTATTCCGTGCATCGGCTTTGCGCCGACTGGTACACGTGTCTCCCTCGCGTTATCGCGATCTAAAAACTCGAAATCCTTCCTGGATTTGGAAATTTTTTCAAAAATACACAAACACGTTCTAGGTTACATTTCATCACCATACCTAATTCGTCTAAAAATTATCTTTAAATCCAGAGCTCCAGTAACACCCCTTAAAATCACTGTACGACCGTTTCCATCAAACCATTCGTAACTTAAAAATATGTACAACCCACCCAAAATTACTAGTCCAGTTCCAACGAACCACCCCCAACTATTAGCACTCAACAAATGTCGTCTCCCCTAACTGTGTCTCAAATCCCAATCACTCCGAATCGATAAACACAGTGTCCCACGACGATCTCCTCATAAAATCATCTTCGACACTTACCATTCTGTATCCGGTGTAGTCTGCAGGGCACACAAACATCTCGACCAGCGAGTGTCTATCAGCAAACGACGGTAAGACGAATAAGAAGAAGAACAAGTACAAGAAGAAGGAAGAAGTCAGATCGCGTGGTGGCCTAGCAGCAGCATCGCGGACGGTAGACTGGGGGGGGTGTGGGTGTATATCCGGCGATCTACGACGTCGGGACGCGGTCACGGGGGTGGAAAGCTTTCGGCGGGGGTTGAGAGTCTCGCGGCGGCATACCCTCGTCCCAATTTCACCGTGATATATGTTAAAATATTCCGCGGCGTTTCCCCGCTCCGAAAACTTTTGTCCGTGGGTATCCCACCCCCGCTTCACGGCCTCTGCTCTCTTCCGCCACCTCCACCTGCTGCCAGCGAGGGACCTGGAGGGACAGCCAAGTTTCGGCTAACGCGAGGACTATGGTCGTCGAATTTCAGCCGTTGAAAACGGCACCGCAACTTTTCCCGGGAATTCGTTTCTGAAACCACCCCTCGAGAGAGATTCACCAAAAAAAATTCAAATAAAATTTCTACGACGGTTGAATTTTGTGGAATAGCACTGCACTCCGCGGAAGAACTGTTTTCGCCGACGGGGTATGGCGGTACGGAGACACTGCACGGAACACCAAAAGAGGGGGGGAGAAGCCGAGGAACAAGTGTCGAGGGCGGCGAAACAAATGAGGAAAAACGAGACACCGAGCACGCGAAGGGTGACGCGAGACTGCGAGCGGACTCGGCTCTGCGCGCCGAGACGCGCCGATTCACTAGACGAGAAGTGGGGGACGGCTTCTAGCCAATCAGAGGACACGGAATATAGTCGAGGGGCTAAGACGCGTTAGGTGTCGTCCTTTTGATAGCTTCTGTGTGTCGTCCGTTCCCACTTTGAGGACCGACAAATTCACACAATTGCGAATCCGCGGCCTGCCGCCGGCCGTTCCGACGACTCGGGACCTGTGCCAGACCAGTCGTACCATTGTTTTAGACACGTTCTTCTACTGTGGCGAAGCACATATTTTTTTTTTAAATTTTCCGAAGCACGTTAGGGAGATTTTGTAATCTCCCCTTTGTTCAACTATTTACAGAATTTCTTGCAATTTGTACAAAACTGTTTAATAATTGTATTCGCAAGACTGCTGTATCAAACTTCATTTTAACTACCCAATTGTACCGTACTAATATTTCATTAATAAAATCAGATCATTTTTTTGAACTGATCAATTTTCCGAATTTTTCTCGGCACATTATTTAACTTGATTGCCTTTCAACGCTGTTCATAAAATTAGTGGTATTGGTTGCCGAACAGTGCATAAAATCAACAGGGAAACGGCAGCATTAAAACTCGGACAAAATATCAATAACCAGTCCCCCCATAGCATTGATAAGACATTATGAACTTTTAACGTTCAGTATCACTGGTGTTTTAATACATTTATAGCAGTCGTAACTGTGCAGAACGTAATAAAATGAACAAGTTTACTGAGAGATTTAAAAGATTTATGGTATCGGCATCGTGACAACGAGACAAAATAAAATAAATAAATTTGCATTCACCCCGAGCTTTCACAAATCAGTTCACATAAAATTTGTATCTGCAGAAATAACGAATAATTAAAATATCCTCTGCAGTCCGCTATAAACTCAATAACAATTTTAATAATGTTTTTTCATCGAACAACCCCCGACCACCTTGCACGAATTCACAAGGATATAAATTAAAAACAATCCGCAACAAAAAATACGTTCCACCATTTATTAATTTAAATAAAACATTCTCGGGGAATTATACAGAATAATATTAGAATTTTTGGACAACCTAATATTCTTGAAACAACAAAAACAAATCACTGCAATATACTATTCACCGTTTCTCGATTAAAAATATTTTCGACGATTGCTCCCCTACGAAACAAAAGCCGCACAGGAAAAGGAATTCGGGGGCAAAGGGTTGAACCACCTCCGGTTTGAAAGGGTGAACATCGCGGGCAAAGGATGGCGGGAAATCTGATCCGAGGAACAAAAGATCTTCGACAGCGTTTCGCGATGCATCCGTATCTCGCGAACCGAGGGGATGAAAGGGGAGTTGGGGGAGGGAAAGCGGAGGGCAGAGGACGGGGCACATAATTGTACGCGATAAAAGCGTCGAGTTTATCGCGGCAGCAGTCGATAACGGCTTACAAATACGAACGACCCGGTGGTGGGAGTCAGGAGAGAAAAAAGCCGCTGCTAATCACGCGATAAACGCTCTCGGCCTCTGGACCTATTAATTTAAATGAATTGCTTTGACATCGGCCGCTCTGATACGCTCTCCTATACACGATTTCACTTCGGACTCCCCCCCTTTCTCCTTCCTGCGAACACGTATCCTATTTCGTTTCTTTGGGGGCTGCGGTGATTAACGAGCATGGCCATTCAATTCAAAACATCTTGATCCCTTTGCTCCGTTTGCGTAGGTGAAATAAAAAATTTTCTATTGACTGGAGTGGTATTCGAAAGATTTTTGTGTTGTTTAACTCCAATAGCGGTTGATTATTTAAATCGCATCGATCAAATTTTTTAGGGGTGGCTATCGATGTTTTATGGGTGATGTCATCAAATAAAATGACACTAGAAAATTGTCGAAAAATTTCCAAATATTGATCTTGTCGCCTGAGAACAATGAGATCCGGAAGAACCAATTAGAGAGTATCCAGGAAATTTATCCGAGCTGATACCCCACTATATCTCCGCGAGCACCCTAAATTCGCGGTCGTGTGCCAGCTAGACAGAATTATAATAAAATTTTGTCGCGCTCTATATCACCGTGGGTAAAAAACGAGGTCCATCCGATTAAGATCGAGGAAATTGATCCAGGGAAGCGACGATGGCCCCGAGAAGACAATGGTGCCAGGACCTGGTGGCCGAGAGGAGCCACCTTGTGGCCAATAATTCACGTTTTATTTCCGAATGGCGGAGGATGGGTTTCGAGGGAGGACACGCAATAATAAAAATGTCCGGCGGCCGGACGGGCAAGGAAGGCGGATCAGAAATCTTAATATGTCCTGGTTGGGTGTCCACGGTGGCGAGAGTCAGCGATTTCCAGCCAATATAAATGTCCTACATTGATTTAGTTCGCTTTTTCCCCGAGGGCTGCGGCCGACGACGAGCGACAAGACGGAGAGGGTGGCCTCCAGGAAACCCGAATAGAAACGTCTCTGTCAGGGAAATTAGCTTCCTTCGGGTTTGAAATAGGACAGAAGGGTCGGCTACGAGCCGAGCAACGCGTGTTACGTGACGCCTTCGGAAAATTGAGCACGTGATGTCTGTCTCACGTTCTCATACCGGCTGTTTTGCCCTTACAGAAATTATTCCCCGACGCGATACTCGGGGAACATCCTTCCATCCTCTTACGTCATCTTCCACGACCCGGACAATCGCCTAATTAAAAATTCTTTAATTTTTTATACATTAATACATACATTATTCATTTTTATACTATTTGATTAAAATTCATTCGCTATTTGTCGTAACGAACAATATTTCATTTCTCTGGAGTTGTAAGGCAATTTGATTTGCTTCACTCTTCAAAATGAAATTGGTCCCATTTAGACGCAGTTCTGACGAAGTATGAGGAACGGAGTATAAAAGGCGCTGGGATAACAAAACACTGCGTTTAGACTTACTACAGTTTTCCTCTTCATACGATTTTTAATTATACGGTTGTGCAAACTCTATTGTACTTTCTGTTTGGAAAAGCGTAGCAATGGTGAAATATTTTTAAGATCAACAGAGTTGACTAAGCTTCCCTGACGTTTCTGATTTACGACCAATTTGTTTCAGTATCTCCCTACACTAATTAACCCCGAACCGAATTAATCGTGTACCAAAATAGCAATCGCAATGTACCTATAACGAATAAGTTCAACACTCTATTTAAATCGTAGATAAGAAAAAAATAATTGAGATAAAAGTCGTCGGACGAACAAAACCAAACGAACTTTCCTCATTATTGTTCTCGAGCTACTAATTACTGATCGAATAAGATGTACAACAACGTACAACATTTATTATTTTGTAAAATACAATCAGACCAAAAGTGAGTCCACAACTCCACCAAAAAAAAATTGCGTAGTCTGCAGGTAATTTTTCCTGAAGGGAAAGGGCGAATTATCTCGCAGCGATGACGAATGAGCAAGAATTAAGGAGACAATCGATTCCTCTTCTTATTCTTCCACTGTCTCCGTGTCGTCGCCGTTATCGACTACACGTGGGCGGAAATGGTCGCAGAGAAAGAGAGAGAGAGGGTCCCCCCGGTTCTCAGTATAATAGATCGCCGATTACCCCCTTATTAATTACTGTACCAAGACGCTCGGCCAGGAGGAGCGATTCGACGTAACCAGCTGGCACTTTGCTCCCATGAGAATACTTCTACCGGCATTGCTGCGCTCCCTATGCATATTCGACGCGTCATCTACCAGCATGCGATCGGAACGATAAAGTGATTCCTTAAATACTGTCTTCGGGACCCGATAGAATAAATTAGAGTGGCCTGCGAGACCGATTTCTCGAGACAACCCCTAACACGCCCACATCGTCGCTAAACTGCCGATCTCTGCGCGAAATATACTGCATTAGTAGTGAGAATCAGGAGTTACTTAAAGAATTCTTTTTTTTTGTAACAGTCCTGATAAATTGACAAATTTGTCGAATGCCACAATATTCTTGAATTCATATTGTGCAGTCACTGGTCAGTTTCACTTCCATTTTTACCCTTTTGTAAAATTATCAGCCTTATCATATTAATCCTTAGCACTCGCTAAAAATTGCTGTACTATAATTCAAAATATCGTTTACATTATTAAATATGTTGGGATCTAACCAATTATTAAACATTTCAATATTGTATGGTCGAATGGTGACTCTGAGTCACCGCAAAAATTGCTGTACTGTAATTCAAAATATCGTTTACATTATTAAATATGTTGGGATCTAACCAATTATTAAACATTTCAATAGTGTATGATCGAATGGTGACTCTGAGTCACCGCTAAAAATTGCTGTACTGTAATTCAAAATATCGTTTACATTATTAAATATGTTGCGATCTAACCACTTATTAAACATTTCAATATTGTATGAGGTATTCTATTAATTTCATATCCACAAAATAAAAAAAAAATCATATAGAATGGAATTATTTTAGAGAGGAAGACATGCTCAATTTTCGAAATATAAAAGCTCCCAGTGCAAATGGTTAAATTCGCGATTTATCGAACTTGAATTTTAACTAGACCTTTCTGTACGAATCGAGGATCCGAAGTAAATTGTTTATGCTAAAGATGGAATGAAAGCACCGTCGATTTTCGTAGACGTGTGTGTGTCAACACTTTAGAAATCAGCATGAGTAATGCAAGTTAAATTCTCCGCAGACGTCGTTCTTTTTTTCTCGAAATTGCCCAGCAAATAATTAGCTCCGACGAACGCGGTTGCGAAAGCACGAGCGAGCAGCAGCCGCCGCAAGGATTAGCACCAGAATATACCGATCCGAGCTGATTGCAGAAACCTCAAGGGGCCGCTTTTTCTCCGTTAATTAGCTGTATCAAAGCTTATCAAAGTTGTCGTATTGTTCTACTCGCGCGCACAATAAATATATCAAAACGCGCGCGCGCGAGCGCGGAAGAGATTTGATAACGAGTCCGTTAAGCGCGTTTCGAGAAGAAAATGATCGCTTTCAGCGTCTAACTAGAAAGTTCGTCTCTGGTTTCGAGGTCAACGGTGTGCCGGTAAATTCGAGTGGATCGACTCTGTATCGGCCTGTACAATGTGGAAGACGGACGCACAAGTAAATCGAAAGTAAAAGCCTGTCGAAGTCGACTTTCACGGATCGAATCGGACGGATTTGTGTGTCTCGGACCGGCAGATACCGCGTATCGATAACGTATCTGTTTATCGGTTTAATTAAATTTCAATGAAAATTTATAAACCATCGAAGAATAGTAGTTGAGTAATCGTGACCCGTCCCGGCCGGATAATGTATTAAATGCGGGACGATTTGTAAAAAGGACGCAACGGTCTTTAAACTAAGTGGCCGGCGTGGCACTGATGAATGCCGGATAATTTCTAACGAGCTTGCTCGTCTCCTTCTTCTCTCCTTCGCTTTTCTATGTCTTTATACGCACCCGCATGGGACTGTTTACTTCGACGCAAATTGATCGTGTCACGCACACCTTGTTGCCAATGTGAGCTGACTTCCTTCGGGACGAGGGAACTTCCCTTGAGAACGATCGAACAGGTGTTGATGGAATGGAGAACGCTAATCGAACGATGCTTCGAAATATAGAAACGTGTCCAACGTTGGAAGTGCGCGGACACGTGTCGTGAGAACGAGAAAGAGTGGGAGGAGTGGGAAAATATATATTTTGAACTCTTGAAAAAGAAAACGATACTTCTATCATTGGTTTCGATGTAAAACTAATTTGGATGGCCAGAGAGATTGGAATTGCACTTTAGAGGAACAAGAAAAGTATATTTCTACATCTACTGGTAATATAAAACTAATTTAGATGATAGATTAAAATCTAAAACAGGGAATAAAATAATAGTAAAATATCAGGTAGAGTAATTCTAGAAAGCAGATAGGAAAATATAATATACAATGTTTGATCGAAGGAGAAATAGAAGCTGATCGACAAAAACAGTGTACATTATTATTATCTCCGAGTGGCGGAGATTAGCAAAGCAACGTAAAAAAATATATCTGCTATCAGGTTTAATATAAAATTGATTGAAATGATCAGACTGATTAGAATGTACGAGAATGGAGTGTCTTATAGAAAGTAGCTCCAGAGAAATATTAATGAACGTTCTATTTTTTAATAAAAAAAATTGTAAATGGTGGTAAAAGGTGACTGCATTATTGCTATGGTGCGTGCAATCACTGTATCGACGATTACAAAAATAGGGAAAAAAATGTCGTTGTCGTTTCGATTAAATTGGTTAATAAGAATTTAGTAACAATCTCTCTGTTCATATACTGTTCCTTTTAATCATATGTTAATATTATAATATCTGTATTTCTACAAGAAACCTATTCTGTTTTGTAATCTTCATACTCTGTATTATATGTAGTGTATTTCTGTTTTGTAACTATGTTGTAATAAATCTCATATGAGATTTTCTATAATAAAAAAAAAAATTTAGTAACAAACCCAGCGGATTCAAGCAAGAACAAAACGGTTCACCATTTCCGGTAAGCGAAGGAGAAAACCACGGACCCGTACCGGTCAAAAAAAAATGTGAAATTTCACGGCCGATCGTCGCCGGCCCACGAATGTGGGAAAGAATCGGCCGATAAACCGTCGCCGTTGATTCTCGTATTTTCTTTTACTAAATTTATGTTCGTTCAGCTCGTGTAGGACGGGGTCCCGATGGTTTCCCATGGAGGAGGGTACGGCCGGCCATAAAGGAAATACCCGTAGATGGAATAGGCATGTTCTGACACAGGACGACTTCCGGTTGTGCCATTTCGAACGTCCGCGACGAATAGGAATCGAGCCACACGCTCTCTGTTCTCGTCGAGTATAATGCGGCTGCAAGACCGTGTCGCGACGTTTCGCATAATTTAAGCACAGCTCGCCGACCAACGACTTCAAAACCCTCCAAAAAAGTAAACAACAATCCCTGTACCGATAAACCAAAACCCCCAACACTGGACCACCTCGTCGAACAAGGAAATCGATTCGAGAACGACTAACATTAAAACTGCAGAGCTCTGTTACAGTAACGTACACTTAAGTGTCCCCCTGTACCTCCTTCTCCTAATTCCAAAAACTCATCCTCGGACTAAAATTGCAAAAAACAAACGTAAAATAATTTTGATAACTAGGTAATTTCTTATCGGCGCACAGGTTCGATCATATGCTACAACAATTTTTATATTAAAATGCTTATAGCATATGATCGAACCTGTGCGCCGATAAGAAATTACCTAGTTATCAAAACATGGCGATCGATAATTTAATAACTCTATCATAGATGGCGAAAAATTCAAAGTAAAATAATTTTATTCGTGACCGAATACGGATACTTAGTGGTGGCTTCTTAGTTTTTTTTTTGTAATTCAGGGGAATAGTAAAGCCATAGCGCGCGCTATAGGTCAGTAAGCGTAAGTGTACGTCACTGTATCGGTTCTACCAGTCCCACCCGAACTTTACTCCCCGGGTTCGGTATCTCCGATTTCGCGGAATCGCGTTTTATCGGGCGCCGCGGAAAAGAAGCGAACGGCACGTCGAGGGCGGCGGGGAGGGCCTGGCGAGAGTTTCGCAAAACACGAGATACGATGCCGCCTAATATTTGAGATCTCATTAGTGGACGTTATTCCATACCGACACCCGATCGGTTGTTGTGCTGACGCGGAAACGGAGCTTACAAATCCCACCGACACATATATATATATATTTTACGGCGGCGAACGAGGAGGCGGGAACCGAACCGTTCACGGGCAATTACGTTCGTTCCGCGCGGAGAAAGACGAAAAAGGAACGAAACACTGCGTCGTGTCGGTGCGAGAAAGAAAGAGAGACAGCGAGACGGAGAGAGAGGAGCTGGAGCCGAGCGAGGATGACTAAACCGGTACCAAAGAAAATTTTCCGGAGTCAGTCTTTAAACAAAGAAGCCGCGACGACGACGATACGATGTGCAAACAGAAGTCTCGGGAGCTGGAATTCATTTGCGACGAGTAAATCCTCGTCGAAAGGAATCGGGAGAGGCTACTGGTGAGAGAGAGGGGAGAGAGAGAGAGGGAGAGAGGTGTCGGAGAGAAGAGGATTGGGATCGTGAACCGGGTACGATCGAAAGCTTACCCTGGTTTTAATTGGCACCCACTAATTGGTAATTATCAGGCGTACCCACTCGTGGAAACCTGACGTAAGAGGCTTAAGGCCGTTTACACGGGATGGAGGATCCGGTGGCAGAGCGGCACCAACACCGACACTATCGCTATCACACCATTGCCACCGAAGAGAGCCCGTAAGGTGTACGTCGGTTTACAACGGGTCGGGACACAGAGGCGCGCAGGTGTGCATATGTAATTCCGTATGGGTGCCTCGGCTAGCAGCGCGCAGCACGTGAAAAGAGGCTAGAGATCAACGACGTCTACATTATTTATTAGCCGTATCGTCGCCGCGTACATAGCCGGAGCCAAGACAAACGGCTGCATAATCAACAATTAGTTGGCTGATATGGTCTACGTGATCGGTTTTTAACGAGCGAGCTGCGACGACCACGGGAGAGACCTCGATCAACGAGAGGACTCGCTGATGGTGGTCTCCGGTGCAATTACGATATTCTGGGACTTTTGCTGGATCAATTTCGGCCCTATCACATTTTTTTTTATTCAATCAGGTACCTGAATGTTAGGCTAACTCCACGGAAGTGATACGAAGTACCTAGATTCTAGAGATCTACAGTTCCAGTTAACTCGGTAGCACAATAGCATCATGGCGCTCGGCTGGTAATCGATGCGTCGAACAAAAGCACTGTAGAACCAATAATAAGACTATTTAGGTTATAATAGACATGAACTGTAAGGTTCTTAAGCGTCTGTAGGCCGGTAGACATCAAGATGTTCAGGGCAAAACTGGAATTAGAGTTCACGATGTCTACAATTGACCTGGAAGGTGAAGTGTCTAGGTTACAAGGTAGCTTAAGTGTATACCTGAGTCGAATAGTACCCAAAGTACAAGGTAGCTAAATTACAGGCCATATAGTGAGCGGTCTAATCTGCATAAAGCCTAGAGCGCGAGGTAGCTAAGTTCCAGAGCAACCTACTACACATAGTGCTTAACTTTGAAAAAAAATACACGGAATCCGAAGTAACTAAATTGCAGCGAGAAAGTACCTATATTAAATGTAGAGTAGCAAATAGCGAGCAGACACGCACTATATAAAATATCTAACACGGTATCTGGTGAAGAAAGAATCCAGTCAATCAAGAAATATTGCAATGTCTATTACTCAAGCAAGACTCGCAACCACCTAATAAAGTACAGCGTCGAAAGAAACAATATTGAAGCTTACTTCAGAGGGTATCAGGCACGGCATAGCTCCGAGAAACAATATACTAAATCTTTGCCATAAAGTATCCAGATTGCGCCAGAGGCGAGACTGTTCAACTTCTAATAGTCTTAAACTGCAATTATATTTTACGTGTAACTTACGAAGTAGATAGACGCTATCACGCCGAGTCAACGGGACGCGTAGCACTAAACTAGAGTAGTAAGATGCTTACGTCACGGTAAACCTAAATTATGAATACTGAATCACGAGGCATTCTCATTGCGATATAAACTCGAATGGCGGAACCGGCTAAGTCGCTGTTGTTATACTCGACATTGATTCCTCCGAATATCCTATAAAATTGAAGTCTCGAAAAGCTTTGTACCAGTCGAACGTGAACCTAATTTTCAAGCTTGCGAACCGACAGATTCTCGAATCGCAGGGAACGCGAAAATCGGAACGTTCTACGCGTAATCGCGGAAACATCTACCGTGCGCCATACGCTAATTATGAGGAAGCTAAACTGTCCAGCAGAGACAGCTGAATTTCAGCAAATCCGCCAGTGACATACAGGTAATCAAAGCAGTACAGCGGTAGCTGCCAGTTAGACCGTCTAGATTTAGGTAGCGATCGCTCGCGAAGCGGTACCCGGTGACCCAAAATCTACCGGAGCGTAGATCACCGGACGACTGATCTACCTTGCGCGCCTAGTTTATAGGGGAATTAGTCCCCGTAGAACCTGGACAACGATATGTGCGCTCAAGTCATTAGACTCGCACAGAGACTCCGTAATCTGTATCGGATTGAGAGACGGACTCGATCTACAAACCCGAAGTCTACACTCGAATATCTGGGTTACAATGCTAACTGGTAGCGCTGCTGTTGGTATGACGCTCCCAAGTTTCCGGCTGCTAAATCAGTGCTGGCTTGGCACCGGCAACACGCCGGTTCACCGACACGCGATCCGTCTTCCGGTGCGGCCGCGATTCCGCAGCATACGGTTTTAAAACCGTTGCTTCTACGCGGATTAAAAATAAGTGATCGGAGATTTGAAGCGCGGTCTGCAGAGTTCCTGCTTCGTCAGGAGGTCGAAGACTGATGTAGGCAACATCGTACGTGGTGGATCTTATGTATTTGTGACAGAAAGGAGTAGATGGTAGCATACAGGGAGACAAGAAGAATTTAAGACTACGTTATTATCAGTCTGTTGAGATTATTTAGGAACAACTTTCTGTTGAAGACCTGTATTTTAGACCCCTTGTACTGTAACATCAGTGAAGAAGATTTGGAACAGTGTCTACTAAATATGTATGTTCTTGTTAATAGTTGAAGCTTGTGTGACAAGAAAAATTCAAGAACGTGTACATGTTATTATTAATCTGTTGAGATTATTTAGGAACAACTTTCTATTTAAGTCATGTGTTTTAGACCACCTGTACTGTAACATCAGTGAAGAAGATTTCAAACTGTGTCTACTAAATATGTATGTTCTTGTTAATAGTTGAAGCTTGTGTGACGAGAAAAATTTAAGAACGTGTACACGTTATTATTAATCTGTTGAGAATATTTAGGAACAACTTTCTGTTAAAATCATGTATTTTAGACTCCCTGTACTGTAACATCAGTGAAGAAGATTTGGAACAGTGTCTGCTAAGTATGTATGTTCTTGTTAATAGTTGAAGCTTGTGTGACGAGAAAAAATGAAGAAAGTGTACATGTTATTATTAATCTGTTCAGATTATTTAGGAACAACTTTCTGTTTAAGTCATGTATTTTAGACCACCTGTACTGTAACATCAGTGAAGAAGATTTCAAACAGTGTCTACTAAGTATGTATGTTCTTGTTAATAGTTGAAGCTTGTGTGACGAGAAAAATTTAAGAACGTGTACATGTTATTATTAATCTGTTGAGAATATTTAGGAACAACTTTCTGTACGAGTCATGTGTTTTAGACCACCTGTACTGTAACATCAGTGAAGAAGATTTGGAACAGTGTCTACTAAATATGTATATTCTTGTTAATAGTTGAATCTTGTGTGAAACGCGTAAAATTTTCAACCTGTTAGCAGCGAGTACTGTGGAACTAAGTGGGGAGACGTAAACGCGGTGTATCGTTTCTCCCGTTGACTCATTCGATCAGAATGCCAAAGAGAGCAACAGAGAATAGACTCTCCCGATCGAGAAGCAAAGCAAAGTCGGATTGGCGAAAATTTCGCACGCCACCCGGTAGATCCCAGCCGAACGCCCGCGTTTCTCTTTCTCGTCGAGCACCGACACGCTGTCTCTCTCCCTCTCCGTCTGCTCGAAGGGTCGACTCATTCGTCGAGAATGTGATTTAAGCCTGCATAAAAGACGACGGCCGTGCAGAATTACAAGAGGCATGCAGTTCCGCTCGTCGATATACGAAGGAACTTTCCTCTCTTGTCACCGCGCGCGGAATACCGAACGATCGGTTATCGCGTTCTCGCTCCCGGCTCGGATACCCGTGTCCTCTCGTCTCACCCCGCTGTCGTCCCTTTTCTCACGAATCCCTCCGAACGGGAAACTTTTTCCGGGAAAATAAAGCGATTCCCTCCAGACACCACTCCCACCCGAGACCGGCACCCTGTTTTTCCGCCCCTACTTAACCCTGCGGCGCTTGCACGCGCGCCCGAATCGCCGACGCCGCCGATTTTTCTGTATTCCGAACGGCCGACGATGATTTGTGCGAATCTGTCCACTGGGTGGCGAAATCGAACAAACACCCAGCTACCTTCTAATTAATACTTTGATTCGTCGCCTAGCTGTCTCAAAAAAAATCTTTTAATTCGGTGTAATTAAACTCAGTGTGTTCACACAAATTGGATGCTCAAAAATTTCGGATAATTAATGTAATTTATTTTGGAGAAGCAGACACGTAATGAGTTCTCCTTCAATTTTCTTGCGTTCAATTTTTCTGTGCAAAATTAAGGTGGAAATTGTTGGGAATTAGTTTTTCGATGGCCAATCATGAGAGGACAGCATTGGTCGCGTAATAACTGAGCACCCCGCTTCGATAAGTCAAGAATATGAATGATCATAGAACTAGGGTGGACAACTATTGTGACCGTAGGTGTATCGCGGATCTCTTTTTTCGAAAAACCAGTTGCGATACGTTGACTGCCCCACGTGGGTTTTATGTGTTTCGTTCGGTGAGCACCGTTTATTTTATTCGCAGCAGCGGTACATGTTATTAATAACGATTATTCACTATTCAATGATACGATTTCTAGCCCACTCTGTTTACTCGCTTGTTTTGCTACGGTTAAAGACCATGAAGATATATTTATCAGAACAGGTTAAATGAATTAATTTTCTACTAAATTCACTTTTGTAGCCGCTAAATTTTATGTCAGCGTCTCGACTCATCCTCCAGGATGAAATCATGTGCCTGGACACCGGAGCACGTCTCGCCAACGTCGGCGAATGTTTAGTCTACGATCTGTTACTATTGTTATCAGTGTTCTACCCTTCGCAGACGATATCTGTTTCGCGTTCGAGGGCAATTAGAGCTCGTTTGCAGCGCGCAAGAACCTGCGGAAAGAGACGTAATTTTCACGACGACGACGGGGTTATCGGGGAAGCTAACGCGGACTAGCAAGAAGATCATTTTCCGTCATTTCGAGGGCCAGAACCGAGGAGGAGATACTAGCCTACATTTTCACCGGGTGAACGTCACTTTTTCTCGAACGGTTCGCGGAAAACGTTTCGCAATGGCGAACACCGTAACGAAGTTTGTAGACTCGGGAAATCTCATCGTGACAATCTATCGTATTTATATATTGTTTTCGACTTATCAGACCATTTTCATTTGCATAAAGTCCTATAATGAAAATTTTCTCCACAATGTAGCAAACATGTTCCAAATCGAAGTCCAGAGTTTCTTCCGATTGGAGCACTGTTTATTTCATAAATATTGTTGTTATAAGAAAATATTTAAAACACAGATTGAATTAGTAGTACTTTATTTTACTTGAAGATCTCAGTAAAATTCATTGATGTGCTCTATATATTTTACGAATCATAACACGATTGTGGCGAGAAAATATTGTGGCCGCAGTGACGATTGGGTATCGAAAATTTTTATCGGAGGACCATCTGCGTTTTCCGCGATTATTGGCGGATAATCAGGGTCGATATTCGAGCGAACGGTTGTTCGACAATCGAGAGATGTTGATAGCGATTAAGCTCCGGCTGGAACGCCGCGAGCAGAGGCTAGAAAGGCGAGAGACAGGCGGGTCTTTGCCGTGTGGGACGTGCACCACGCCCGATCCGGAATATTTCATGCGGTATTTTTTTTTTTTTATTTCCCGGCTTTTTCATAATCTTGTCTCTCGGTTATTACCGCTATTAACGTGCGCTCGGTGTACGCTCGTTAATTTCACCGGTAGGTACTCTTTTGTCGGTGACTGGTCCCGATCGAATAAAAACGAGAACAAACACCGGCCAGAGGAAACAACGAAACTTTCCGGGTTTCCCGACGTTTCGATTTTCATACGCACGGGAGAGTGAGAGACTGAATTATTCTTTTGGCCTCTTTGACAGTACTAAAAATCGTAATTACACTGTCGAAAATGAACATTTTAATAAATAATACTCGTGGAAAATAAATCGTGTTTTTCGATTCCTGCGAGGCCCGCGGCGAATTCGAACGATTCGCACGAAAAACTGATCCGCCGAGGCTGATAATGGGGAACGCGAGAACATCAAAGGCACTTTAATGATCGCTTCAACTAATTAATATAATTGTCTTCCAGAGAGAGAGAGAGCCCCGGCAAATTGACATACCGCCCCGGAGTCCGCCTTATTTATTCTATCCGCGGGAATACACCTGTACGCCGTTAATTCACTCTAACCCTTTCGCTGTGGGTGTTAAATACCAGTACAGTACCTTCATAATTGATACTAAGATATAATAATTGCGCTTGAACTGCTCTTTTTTCGATCTGCAATTCCAGGAAAGAAAATTCTTTTTATTTCGCATTGTTCACTCAAGGCTAGGAAAAACTGATTCAATTTGTAGTTCGTAATTTGCGATGTGCCATAACGTTCCCTTTTAAATCGGAGATGGTAGGAAAGTTGTAAATGAGTTCTAGTCTATTGAAACGAACACCGTGAAGTTTTTGCAAAACTTGTTCTCACGTTATTAATTCCGATGAGAACAGGTCTTAAATTAAACGTTGAGAGTTAATAAAAATAAACATCGCTCTTTTTATTGGTATTAAAAGATTGTTTCAATCGTTTTAACATGTACCGAGTACTGTTAAAACGAAACGACGATTATTTTACGGAATATTTCAGGAGTGGATGTTTAGAACGGACATTCTAAAAATTTGTAGATATCGAATATTTAAAATCGAGGTACAAAGATACATAAAACATAGTGGAATAGATTAGCATGTAATGCACAGATAAAAGATTTATCATGGGGCGGAAGTGACTCAGTTCAGAGTGATACTCAATTATCATACAGTAAACAATGTTAAGTAACCGTATCACGCCTTTCGTTCACAGAAAAATTTGAAACTCGTTCCATAATACAGAAAAACAACTCCGTAATTACCTATAAATAACGTATGGAAAGTTCTCTTTTCTCCGAAGTGCCTTACAAACAATTATACCAGAGATCTTCGACTGCATCCAATTTTATATTACTAGTAATTGTAATCCCCAAAAAATATATGATTGTTACAATCCGATTGTTCGACGGTTAAAACTATGTATGATAAAAAAAACTTCCTAAAAATAGAGTAAATCATATTTTTACACAGCTATTTTGATTAGAATATTTTTTCTTTAATAATTGCCTAGTGGAGAAATAAATTTGCTTTAACGTTTAAATAGTAATTCCAGAAAAACAAAATTCAATTTCAACATACACCAAACGAGCAACGTGCTTAATATAATTTTAAAAACTTTGACAGCCGTCAAATTCCTTATTCCACACAGAGTTAATTGTCTAAAAAAAAAAAGAATTGTCAAATTCGACGTTCACCCAATAGATTCTCGTCCAAAGCACGCTCGGTGAAGAGCGTTAAAATGGGAGGATTCTTGAAATTCTTTAGCGCGAATTTTTCGCCGACAGACTACAAGGACGGGATTCAAAGGGTGTTTCCCATGTGTGTATGTGTTCGTGCGTTTCGTATGCAAGTGTGACCGTCGCCTAATACGTGTCACCGCGGCACATACTAATTAGCTGTGCGAGCGAAACGCGCCGTGAATACGACTTCACGCGGAGAGACAAACATTAGATACGCGACTCGAGGCTAGGTCGAGGCTCAGCCTCGGACCAGCCAGCCACTTCCTGCTGCCAATTGTTTTTCGTAACCTCGACCGAGAGTTCCGGTCTTTAATTATGGCGGGGCTTTAATGGAAAATTAAACGGACCGACTGCGATTCAACATGGGAATTAAATTCGTCTCTTTCAAACGAACAAATCATTTTCTTCTAACCAGCTATTTGAGAAATGTATCGTGTAATTTTTAATTACTAGACTACATATGATATATTATTTAGAATTCCACCCTTTATCCATCCATATTAGAAAAATGTCTCGTGTAATTTTTAATTACCAGACAACACGTGATACATTATTTTCAAAAACGTTAAAATTATTAATAGAAGAAATAACTGTCCGTTTTCTTTTATAAGCGATGCGGACAACTTTATTTGGTACAAAACTTTTTCAATGGCAGTACATTTTTGTACATTTGTAATTTTACCTGATGGCTGTTTCTTTAAATTGTCCCATAAAGGTACAGAACGTGAAATTGTACTGTAAAGGTAAAAAGCGACTAAACCCACAATACATTGAACCGTACCCTCAAACTTTCCCTCTTTTTATAATAATCCATGGTACTAAAACGCCTATAAAAAAAAGTTAAAAGAAAGCCCAAGCAGTACCAAATAAAACAGTTTCAGTACAGGAGACAATGCGGCTTAGAACGAGTATCCACGAAATCATTGACCCTGCAAATAAAGTCACCAAGTCAAAACGTCCTTGAGGACTAAAAAATTGCCTGAGAGGTCCATGAAAAAATCAGTCGGTCAACTAATTATATTAATGGGTCCCCGGTTGCGAACGCTAGTAATAAATATTTGGTGTAGCAAGGTTCGTAAAATTGTCTATCGGTCCTAATGGGTCAGCCATAAAACAGGCCAAGAAGCTCTGGAGGTTAGCAACACCTGGTCAGGTAGGCCAGGCCAATGGGCACAACGATGGCGGGCGTGTGCATACGAGGCTATACACCTGAAAATTGGTCGTGGCCATGACGACAATGGGGCCCCCGAGAAAACGTAAACGCATTGTCGCAGGCCCAGGTACAGCTGACCGGTAGAGTTCCCGGGCGAAGAAACGGGCGGCAAGTGCATCCGGTATGCTCGCCGGTTCAATAAAAGTTCGGAACCGGCTCGAAGTCACGTACGGGTACTAAACCGGTCCTAGACCGTCTGGGACTAATCGGCGCGGGGACTCGCGCACCACTGGAACACCGAGTGTTCCCGATCGCAGGTACAGCAATCGTAAAACTGTCATACCTGTCCGACTGAGAATTTTCGCACAAGACGTGCCGTGGCTTAAGCTCTCCAGTTAAGTTGCCCTAACTGATTCAAGACAACTGATTGGAGTTTTTACACCCACTAATCGCATCAGGCCGATTAACGATGAACGAAAATCGTTCAATCCAATTCACATTTTAAGAAACTGATCTTCTTTGGTTTCATCAAGGATTATAAAGATTGTATGTTATATCAATGATTTACATTAACTTCAGTCAGCCAAACGAAAATATTTTGACAATCAATTTCTGACTATCAGCTATTGTTGAATGTATTTAATAATTTCGTATAAAACATTGCATCGAGGCAAAGGAAAACAAAGAACCTTAAATGGTTGTTCCAGTGTCAATAGTACAACCAGAAAGGTTGTTGAAAAATTAATTTGAAAGATTGAGTACTCTACTGAATCTAGTAAAAATATGTTAGACATAAAAAATTAATCAAATATGTAAAATAATTGAGATAAGTCACTGTAGTGTCGTGGAAATACTCAGTCAGCAGGTGCTAAAGATAATCAGTGAATTGAACCGTTTATTTTTCGCTCAACTTCTCATTTAAATCCACGAAGCCAGAAGAATGAGTCTTAGCTGTCCAACAAGCTAACAGGTCTTCCCAATTAATTTCAGTAAATAAATTTTTACCCCGCTCTCCTGTCCGCTGTAATGGCTCCAGTATCCAGGCGAGGGAACCGACGAGACATTGAGCTGCATCATGGATCCACTTCCGGTCAAATTGTTGGGGCTGGAAGCTTGGTACTGATCCACGTTCAACTGTCCGATCGATTGGCTGGGGCTTCTCGAGCTGGTCAGTCTCGAACGATTGCAGACGACTTGCAGAGGGCTCGACGGTCCTCCGTTCCCTGGACCGAGTCTGGCTTGTCTTATTTGCACCTGTGACACCTGCGCGCCCGCGATCTGGCTGTACCTGGTCGCGAGTTTGCCCTGCTCGGTCGCGTGACCAGCCTTCGTCTCGAAGTCGCTCAACCTGAAGTTCTGCTGATTCATCCTGAAATCCGCGTTCTTCTTGAAGCTCCGCTCCATGTCGGCTTTCTCTCGTATCGGAATCAAACGGTTCTTCTGCTCCGGGTCCATGTTGCCGGCGACATTTTCTCCCGCGGCGAATTAGACTTTCAAATATCGCCTCGGAATTTAATCATCCCGGCCCCGCTGACGATGATCGTGTACGCTAACCGAGGCGACACTAATAACGTTCGTTGGGATCGTCAAACGTTAGTCTCGATCATTTTTCTTCGTGGAACGGTAAAACGTTAGACAATTGTCTCCAGCACACCTTTAGCGAATGGTCAAACCTTGGACAACTGGCCCAAACACTTCCTCTTGCGGAACTCGCAAACTTTAGCCAACAGTCTCAAACATTTCTTTTCAAATCAAAACAAATGGTGATCCTGGCCCTAACAGAATCGCCAGAAAAATTATTGCATTGACGTAGCGGATGTTCAAACACTAGCGGAGGTCCCCAACCTCTTTCCCTGTACGCAAATAAATAAAATGAACACCAAGAGACTTCAGACAAAATTGATGCCTACGATCAGTCTGCCTAACGAGTACCTGCACAACATAATTCAAACACTCTCCAACCATCACAAACGACCATCAAGAGACTTCAGAAAAGAGACGATACCTATAATTGATGACCTTATAACGATATACCATTAATTCAAACATTATCAAACAGTCTCAAGCGCGCTTCTCCGGACAAGAACGAACGTTTAAGAGAGAATTAGCACTGGCACCTGTCCTCAAGAGCGAAATACAGCCCGTTAATAGAGTCCTACAGCACACTGTCCCCGAGCACGCGATCAGCTCGACACGCTGCTTCAGGCAATCGATGGGATCGGCAAGCAGCTTAGCTATCATCGTCGATCCCGTCATGCTAGTTTCAGCGGGGCTCGCTTGAACGTCTTCCAAAAGCTCAGGCTGCGGAGAGCTGGTCGCGCGTCGTCGGTCCGCATCCGAGAAAATTATGCAAAGTCGCGAGATAAATTTGTATCCGGCGTGTGCAACGCCGAGGATAAACAATCTCGCGTAGGACGATCGGCTCTGCGTGTGCCCCCGCCTCCGACTGTATAGCGTTTAATGCAATTTATCGCTGCAGGAACTGGGATCGCTCGATTCGCTGCCGACGTTCCTCGTTATTCGGTTAAATTCGCGCGAGTCAGCCAGCGCTCTAGCGCGCGAGCGAGACCCGCGATGATCATTAATCAGCGCGCGGAAAGTACAAGATACCCTGTCCCGGCTCCCTTCGATTTGAATTCCTCGAATCGCTCCGGCCTTTCGACGAACCGCCCCACAATTCCGAACACAATGCGTTTAACGAATATTTCCACCGCGACTCTCGAACGCATACGAAAATACTCGAAGCAGACGAACAACTGTCGCGAGGAGTGGACCGTTCACAATCAGCCACGCTCGGTGTCAAACGGATTATTCGTGAGAAAGCCAGAAAATAAGAAAGCCTAGTACACAAAAAGAAACTCCTATTTAGAAGATTTTCCTATTTTCCTCTCGAAACCTTTTACATATACGACGAAAATACACAATCACTGACTCTAAGACTGTACATCATACAATTCCCAACATTGCCAAACAGAATAATTCTCATAAAATGTTTCTTCTATAGAAAAAAAAATGCACAATCACTGTACACTACATTTCCCATCAAAAATCATAACATTTTACCGTTGCGATGTGTTACACAATGTCCAACGTTCTCCAACCCGAACTAGCTCTCAAAAAAAAAATGTTCTTCTCGAGTCCCCTCGAGTCCAGTCGCCTGGACTCTCAAGGATACTGCTCGAAGACGAAAATGATGAGAGATGATTTTCGATTGCGGCGAAAAGAGTTAAGCAAGTGTAGTTCGCGTGCACCGCTAGAACAATCGCGAGAGAATTAGAAGGCCTGGCGACGGGCAGCTGGTTCGCCAGTAGAGAGACGACTGGTTTTGTTGCTCGGCTCATAAGCTACGCGCCGCACGGAGCCTGGGTCCAGTGTGTACCCCTCCACGGTTGTTCCCAGTGCACGTACAAAACGCGCTCGTGTGCAAAACCTTCTCTCACTTCTCGGACACTAGACTGTACTCGTCCCCGTTGCAACGCGTTGCAGCCGCGCGCGCCTGCACTCTGCCAGTTGCAGTTTCTCGAAGTTCGCGGAACACCGATAAGAATTTCATGGGGGCACGCTCTGTTCCCCCCCAACCCGCGATCGAGAACGCGAAATTTGATTCATTTGATTCATTTCACTCGGTTCATTCATTTTATTCATTTCATTCGTTTCATTCGTTACATTAATTTTATTCATTTTATTCGTGTCTCTCACTTTATTTGTCCATTCCCGATCACACCTGACTGTTCACCGATCGAACTCGACACGATTTCTTTCCTTTTCCTCGATCGAACTGCAATTAATTTCCGTGAGCAATCACTTTTCATTTGTCCGCCTCGCGCGTCGAGAGTCTCGAAACGTTTGTCGAGAGATTATATGGGGATCCGTATGATGAATAGACTCTGTGGATGCTTATGGAGATTTTTGTTCTCTTGCTCGTGTTACAGTGAATTTTATTGGCCGTGATTTATCGCCTCGATTCGCTCAAACCGATGCAAAGGAGGAAATCTACGAGAGTTTCTGTGTCATTCATTTGCGAAGATGTTTGTAATTTATACGGCTGTAAACATTGACAGCGCTCTGACGAATCGCGTATGATAATTTCCTTCGATCCCAATGCTCGTAAATCTTTGATACGTGTTTCGGGATACTGAGAATATGATTTTCTGAAGAGACGACCATAAATTGTATATATTTCTAGTTGGGAGAACATGCAAAAATTGCTCTAATTCAATGTTTGTATTTATTAAATTTAACACAGGACAGTTCGGAACGCAATGGGCTGAAGTGCCATTTTCCTAGAATACGAATAAGGGACAGTAACAAACGAACGTTCAACAACTTTGCATATTAATGAAATTGTTACTTAAGTATTTAGTATAAACTGTACTATTGCTGGCATTGCAGTAGTTATTGGAACTTTGATTTAAACAGCAATTATTAAGAATTTCTAGTATAGAAAATCAGTTTCTTATTGCTCCTTATTTATATTTCAAAGTAACGTTGTAAGTTTTCATAACGGAGTTCCACATATGACTGTTAACAAATGTGCCAATGACTGTACTATTTGCCTTACGATTGTTATTCACTGAATATATTTTATAATAAAACATTTAGGACTCGTAAAACTGTTTGATTTAGCTAAAAAATCTCTATCAGCTTATAATAATAGAAAGTTAAGCTCTTTTAGAAATTTCAAAAAAAGATAAAATGATTTTTACTACGATTTTGTCTTAGGGTGCCAATCATTGTACAGTTTACCCTATATTTCTCAAAACCAACAACATGAGGAGAAATTCCAGCGAGGGTTAGAGAGCCATTTTCCCGAGAAGCCAAATGAATATTAACAATCGAGCGTCCGTGGATGGTCCGACGATTCCACGTTGCCGTTCCCCAAAAGCAATTCTCGCGATAACACTTTTTCATCTCGTCGGGAGAGCTTGACGCAGCTTCCGAGAACTGCGTCGAGCGATTCCGAGCGAGTGGGTGGTCGCTCGTGCGGCTTTGTCGCGAGTGTATCTCGATCGAGAGCGTTCCTCTTTCCCTCTTTTCCCTCCTGGTTTCGTTGCCCCGTCGCCCTTCCGTCGGGCCGACGAACGGACCAACGGAGAAAGACGTTTCAAGCACGGTAAAGGGTCTCTCCTTCTCTTTCTCTCCTCTCTCTCGGCTCGCCTCGCGCCGCGGGAGATTTATTCCGGAACGCGCTGGCCATCGTCAAAAAGACGAGTGTGTGTATATTGATTCATTGGTGGCGAACGTTGTTTTGCGCCGCGCTATCTCACCTCTTTCCCTCCTCCTCCACCCCCTTCATGCTCACCCATTCCTCCCTCTTCGGCTCGTTCCGCGCGAGCATTAATCGCGATATCTTAATCGGCTGTTTCTTCCCTTTTTCTGTCGGGGGTCAAGTACCCCGAGAGCTGGAATCGCGAGCTGATTGGAAAACCAAGCTGAGAGATGCTACGTGGTATTCTTAATTATTATTGTTGCCCGAGGGGGTTGAGGCCGATTGCCAGTTGAGAAAAATTTTTGGTAACTTGGAGAGCTCGTAAAAATAATATTGAGTTGATGTTTTTACTATTATTTATTGTTAACGAGATGGTCCTCGTCTTCGTTGAGAGTAATTTAATTGGGATTTAGTCATTCAGGATAATTATCAATCTTGAAGTCACAATCTTGTAGTTTTTTTTGATACGAATTAGAAGACCCATGTTACAACTTAATTATTATGGTTGCTCGAGGGGGTTGAAGCCGACTGCCAGTTGAGAAAAATTTTTGGTAACTTGAGGAGCTTGTAAAAATAATATTGAGTTGGTGCTTTTACTATTATTTATTGTTAACGAGATGGTCCTCGTCTTCGTTAAGAGTAATTTAATTAGGATTTATTCATTTAGGATAATTATCAATCTTGAAGCCACAATCTTGTTTTTTTTTTATACGAATTAGAAGACCCATGTTACAATAATGCGATCATAAAATTAACACTTGTTACAAGATCCTTTGTTATAAATCCCGCTGTTAACTGTTCGCAATAATGCATGCAGAATTTTCTGTATTATAGATACTTAGTTACTGGATATTTTGAAAACAGAAAATTGAAGATACGCGATTGAAACGGCACACCGTCAATATGTATTGTATCATAACTACTTCGATAACCGCAGCGTATGTTTACAGTGGTCATATTTCATCAGTAGACTGCGGATGTTGATGCATTTATAGCATATTTGACTGCTCGAAGTACGACAAAATGATCATTGGCAGTCCTCGTGTTGCTTCGGACGATATTTAAACCTCGATCACAGAAAGAGTGACCGCGTATTCCTATTTAATAGCGACCTTCGAAACTTTCTTTTCGGAGACTGGAAATCGCATAAACATCCGCAGTCCGCACATCAAAAGACTCTCGCGGATGTTTATGCATTTATGGTATCTCGCGCATAAAATGCAGCCAGGCAAACATCTCTATAAACTCGACTCGACCCGATCGTCGTAATGTACGTATCGATTAATTCAATTTCATCATTGCACGAATGTCGATTCATTGTTTCCAACATATTCAAATTATTAATGATGAAACGAAATTTTCATTTAGCTCTTGTCTCGCGAAATTGACTTTTACATATTCTATTTTGACTAATTAAAGAATTTTTACTTTCCAAAACAAATATGATCGTTTGGACCGGATGATCCAGGAGGGAAGCAGGACGAGCCTAATCGCGTTGCAGGCGCCGAAGGGATGAGAATGCCGACGGTACGATTCATCGAAAGCCGTTGTGCTCGGAGTCGGCAGTCGGACGTCGAGCTCTCGCGGTGCATCACGGTGCATCGTTGCATCTCTCCCCGTGTAGATGCGCCGAGAGAGCTACAGAAATAGTTCGGAACCGAGGCGGAGCGATTTTCGGGGCCGCGAAAGGAGTATGGAGGGGCGCGGGGCTGTGCGGGGGCGTTTTCGGACGGCGACCGCTAGCAAGGGAGGAGAGAGACAGAGATGAGGAGAGAGAGAGAGAGAGAAGCGAGAGGAGGGAGGAGAGAAAATACGAACGGGAGTTACGAGTTACGGCGGAAAACGGCGGATTATGTGTGTTTAACCCCCCACTTCCGAAAGGCCCGGAGTTATGTTTGAGCACGAAAAGTAAACTTCGACTTCGTGGCGACGTGAGGCGCTTTGCCGAGGATTAGGAGAGGAGAGGCACCACCGGTGTGCTACTGCCGCCAGATCGGTCCTCGCTCTCTCTTCCTCTCTCTTTCTCTCTCTCTCTCTGCCTCTCTTACTCTATGTATTTCTCTCTCTCTTTCTCTCTGTTTCTCTTCCTTTGTCCCGACTTCCGTGCGCACCCTGGGAATCGATTCATCCGCGGACCACCACCGTGTCTCGAAAATCTGTCTCTATCTTTCTATCTTTGTTTCTGTCTCTTTCTATCGCCTTGTATAGTGCCAGTTTCTCTCTCTCTCTCTCTCTCTTTCTCCCAGACTCTCTCGGGCGAAACAAAGCGGCGGGGTATCCTTCGGGGCTGATTTAATTGCTCTAATTCAACCCTCGACGAGCAGACTCGTTCTGACCCCGTTTCCCGGCAACTCTGTTGCGTTCTTTTCCGTCGGCCTCGGGAAAGTGGCCATTGTGCTTTGTTGCAGAGAGACGCGCTGCGGATTTTCTGCAGTGGCACTGGCAATTTCAAAAATGTTTCTACATTTTATATTTCTACTGTGATGTTTTCCAAGAAACAAAATATTGTTGGGTCTCCTAGGATGCGAAAAGCAGCTAAAGTAGCATCCACTATGTTGTCCTAAATTGTATACTTTTTTTCATTTAGATTATTTACACTCTGAATGAAGCAGAAATTTCTATACCTACAAACTGAGGCTAGAACCAACCCTATATATAGCTAAATTTATAAAAACAGAGAATCGAAAATAATAGGGGGATTGTAAAATTACGATCGCCAACGAATTGAAAAAAGAAGATAGATCGGAACGAATGCCCGAGAAAAGTACGTCTGTCACCAATGATTGGTTATCCGTGCAATTGACATTATTTGAGAAAAGAATTAATATTAAATAATCCCTAGTAATATTTAATAAGTCCTATTAAATATTATCATCGGAACGAGTCAGTGGAATGTATTACTCGAGACACAACTTCACCAACTTACCGCGAAATACTTGACAATAAAATTACAATGTTTAAGCAGACGTTACCCAGCTAGCGGTACGTAAACTATTTAAATGTTAATACCGATGGACTTTATTCTAGAAGACTCTAAATGAAGACGCCGCTTAGGGACGACTGGTAGCAAACTCGTTGCCATGATTCCTCTCCGATAAACTCGACCTTTAATGTCTCGTTAGCTACCGCGTGATTTATGCCACAAAAGATCGTGCAATATTGTAGATCCTCGAAGAGAATCAATGCTGCGGAAACATTGTTGGACGACTCACGAATCCCGTTTGTACAGTTGCTTGGTCCAAGGTTAGGCTCGTCGCGATGGAGAACGTGATAAGCTCGATTTGATGAGCTCGAGGACGACGACGGACTCGGATCGACAAGTAAATGGAACCGATCTCTTGTCAAGGGAATCGGCAAGGGTATTTCCGATGGAAACTATTGTTCTAGAATATTCTAACGAATAGATTGTTCCAAAACAGATACCTGATCAAATTCTCAGAAATCGAGAAATTCAATTTCTATTCTCATTCGAAATTTTTCTAAATCGAGACAGCATAGAATCAACCCTTCACTGCATCATTTTTTTTTTAAATTCAGATGAAAATATTGAAAGAAGGTCAGCATTTGTGTTTTCTTTAAGAGAAAAATATTTTAAAAAAACGAAAGCAAGATTTTCAGAAAAATAAATATACATTCTTAGTTTACTATATACCAGATTTGTTAACTGTATCAGATATGATACACTCTGCAGCGAAGGGTTAAATATACTATTAAAAATTATGGTACATCTTTAATACAATAAAAAGAAATCGCTAGATCGTCCAATAAAAAATGTCCACCAACATTCCGAACGCGAGGCAGTATAAAATGTTAATCGACTATCAATTAAAAGCTTGGTATGTCTTTGATTCGACAAGAAAGGTTCGCCGGATTGACCTCATAGAAATTAAACAAGCGCGCGGTTCGTTATAAATTTGAATAGAGGAGGTGGAAGGAAATTGGTTTGTTTGGATTTTTAAGGCGAGACAGTAAAATCGTTCGGACAAGCTCAGCGAAAATTTCGCTCGGGGCTAATGGTGGGTGGTGATTCGAATCGGAAATAGTTGGCCGACGCCGATATTTCGGTTGCCCGGCGCGGCGAGTTGAACCGCCGCCTTCGTTCCGCCGATATTTGACGGGCTGCTTGGACTTGCAGTGGCCTGTGTGCATCCGCTTTCCTACCTGTTGCACGTCGCCAGGCCAGTTTTTCCTCGGATTTACCTCTGGCACCGCTACACGCCGCGGGGGCGGAGAGACCGAGAGAGGAACACTTTTTTTTCCACGGTGGCTGGATGAATTTCTATCTTGCGCAGGACTCTCCTCAAATTTGTCATCCGCTTAATCTCTTATCTCTATCTCGGAGTTCCCCACCGTAATTCCTTAATCCGCCATTGAAGACTGGCCCCCGGGGGGAAAAAAAATGCGAAATAAAACGATTCTGAAACATTTCCTCTTAATAGGAATTTATCAGACAGCATCGATCCGACGTTGTTTTATCTGCGTGGCTCAGCAAAATACAATTTAATCAACTTCACTCGAGTCACGAAATTACAAATTGCCGCACGTGTAATTGTTCAAACTAACTCAGCTAACTTCCTCTACTATTTGGTACCACACGTATGACAATTCTTACAAATTTGCTACAAGTAGGGCTAATACAAAAGTAATAATGATCGAACCTGTGCGCCGCGAAAAAAAATTCATATTAACACAGCTAAATTTCTATTTCCTCGGACCGACTGATACAATAAATACAGTCGAACGCTAATCCTTGTAATATTTACTGCCAGTAAGAGGTAACAAGTGTCGCCACTAAATTCGCTGAAACTTCGAACACGAGTGGTTCGAATGTTTAACAACGAAACAGACCCATAACGATCCAGTTATGAAACGCGTAACACAACGGCGTTGCGAGGGCACGAGGAACAGGTTTTTAATTTCAGATCGGCGTTCGCGCAATCGATCGCGCGGCGCGGCAGTCGTCCGCGGGATTTCGCGGGGAAAAGCGACACAAAACGGGGATCGGCATGCGTAATCGAGAGAGCCGGAGCAAACGGCCAACGCGAGCGCGCGCGCGCTCCGGAATCGGCTCGAGACCGGTTGCTCAACGAAAACTAGTACCGTACCACGGGCCGCGAGGTGCCTAATCGTACACCTTCACCTAGATATCTGTTCGACGCGACAACCGTACCCTTTCGAATCGGTTACTCGTGTTACGCCTTGCCTTGCCGAGCTGCGATTCCGAACGCGACAACGCGCCGATTCGATTTCTGCGGGACGCCGAGCCTCGATTACACACCGTACTTGTTTACCAGCTGCCGAGGGACCGAATAACTCGCGGCTGTTAACCCTAACCTGCTGTATAATACCTTGCAATTCATCTCAGCACACTCACAGTAGCATATTACTTCGACAACTATTTTTATTCATTTTTTTTTACTTGCGGCATCGTTGATTATTGCCTTCTGTTGCGTCAATCATTCTTTTTATTTGATATTTAATGTCAGTGACTATTTTCATTGATTTTTTTAATTGCACGCAATGTCGGTGATTATTTGATTGTGTACAACAGCAATGAGTATATTTATTGATTATTTTAGGTTTCAGCGTGTAAAGTGGATTTCAGAGTTTCTACAATTTGTTAGGACACTCGAATGTTCTTTTATGGTTTCACATTCGCTGTTACAAGATTCAGCAGATTCTTTTTTAATTCGGTCTCCGCTTCCCATTGTTTTAGCACGACCGCAAACGTAAAAGCGGCAAAGTAAACTGTCGCTCGACGAGTAAACGGCGACCATCGTAAACATTTTTCATTCACGAAAGTGTTAACAAACGCGACAATCAGTAAAACCAACATTTCATACTCGCCGACCAAGAGCAGGAGCTCGCGCGGATTTCAAAATATTTGTCTTGCAACCAATTATCCACACTCTGCTCGGAAAACAATTCTGTGGAAGATGAACGTACAATAGCGTAGTTGTTTATTGCGAAACGAACAAATTGGAAACCTCCGCTTCAGCACGATATACAATATATTGGTTTAAATATAAATGTTGAAATACGTATATGTACACTCAGTAACAATATACATATTGTTTTAAATATAAATGTCAAGTATAGATGTTCAAATATGTGCATGTATAGTCAGTACAATATACAAATTGTTTTAAATATAAATGATCAAGTATCTATATGTGTACATAATTTACTATGATTGCACAAAACTAACAATAAAATCCACGCAAAATGGACACCGCAGTGCTGATATAATTTCCCATGATCACAAAGTGCATTTTGTTGGTGGCCAAGGTGGTTCAAAACCCACCTTAATAAACTGTAGGTCCCATCACGAAATAACCTTGGCAAACAGTTGAAAACGATGTTAACCCTCAGCACACGACTAAAAGTTGCTGTACATTCTTCAAAATATTGTTTGAATGATTAAATATGTTGGTATCTAATCAATTACTAAACATTTAAGTATTGTACGAGGTATTATATCAATTTCATATCCATAAAATGATAAAAATCATGAAGAATAGAATTTTTCTAGGTCGAAAAAATATTTAATTTTCAAGTTAAAATATCTCCGAGTGCAAAGGGTTAAATAAATAGTCGTAACATAACCATGTATTTCTAACCTTTTCGTTTGATCCTACTACCGAGCATTTTATTCGTTGCGATATATTCCAAAATGTTCGCTATCATTCTAAAGATCATTGGTTATCCCAAATAGGTGGACCGGGGTTCGAATCCCGTCGGGGTAAGAAATTATTTTTCTCCGTTCATTCTCAGTTTAAATTTTCGCGCCCCACTTTCCACTTCCGTAACGTCGACACGTCACATCCGTTATTTTAGAAAATTGTTACCCTCAGCAAAGAAGTTTCACTTCAATATAAAAAAAGTGCAGTTTGCAGAGCATCGAATACCCAGGTTGGTAAAAATGATAACGCATGCACCAACCACCGAAGTCGAGATAGTCCAGAAAATGGACTCGGCTCAAGAATACAGAGCAGCCAAGACAGAGCTGCTCGGACAAAAGAACATCCCAGTCGTTCTGTAACAGAAGCGATCAGTAGAAACAGCTTCTCCGGTTCCGTGTCGCGGCGACAGAAATCAGAAACGGCTCACGAACGTCTTCGAATTTCGTCACGCGACACCATCATCGTTCGCTCGCGAAACAGTCGGTCGCCGAAGAGAATGGTGTCGCGTGGTGTTTCGCGGAAAATATTATTTTGCCGAGCTGCTCTATGTGTGTGTGTGTGTGTGTGTGTATCTCGCTATTTCTCTTATTTCCCCTGTCCGTTTCCCCTACCACATCGAAGAGGCTGGTAGAACGGTGTGTTACGTTGTCGACGGCGGCAGGCAGTCTGGCCAGTTTACTCTTCAGCTAGAGAGCCTCCGTTCCGCCGGTCTCTCTCTCTCTCTCTCTCTTCTCTCTGTTCTCTCCGTAGCCGAGCGCCAAGCTGTCTCCCTCGAATACGCTTCGACAACCGGTGTGTCTGTCCCTTTTCGTCTAAGACGACTAGCCTATCCCCGTGTGCTTAACCGTGGCACGATCACCTCGCCGTCCTTGTCGTACAGATCTCAGGTAAGCACGCCGTACCTGTGCGAGCAAGCGACCGCTCTCTTTCCATCTCCTTCCCACTCGTACACTTCTCCCATAGTCCTACCGAGTCCTTTAAAACCGGTACAGTAAGAGCAGAAACCCGAGCGAACACGCCCTTCTTGTACTTTGCTTGGCAGACCGTTTTCTGCTAATAATTATTTCACGTGTAACTATAAATCTGCTGTTTCTAGATGATATTTTAGATAGAGATGAATATTAAATGTAATTCAATTGAATCATGGAATTCGCAAAGTTCGCTTTGAAGATCCACCGAAGGGTTAAAACGCTTTTTCAAAACGAACCTTGAAGTCAATCAATTTTAAGTAACACTTTCGTCTTCCCAACTGCAACGAACGCAGGAATGCAATATACCTGCGCTGAAAAGATCCGAAACGAAACAACAACAGGATAAGACAGTAAGAGATCAAAGAGAGGAATCAAGGCCACGGGCAACGAAAATTCCGAGGGACCCGATAGAGAGTTTGTCTCCGAGGAATCTCTCCAATTCCCAGAGAACTGTTGTCCGGAAGAGGACCGGGTGGGGATCGATTAACGGGACGTTCCCTCCTTTTGTCCCACCGACGAAAGAATTAATCAGCGAAGAGTAAATTGGCCCAGACTGCCTGTCGCCTTTGGTAGAACGCGGGGAGACACACACACATAGACGCACACGTGCGCACACGGTGCCAATAAAACTAGCCGACGAGGAACGAGGAACGTGGAGCGAGCACGACCAAAACGACCGACACTGACGTGGACACCTTTTCTGACCTTATTCGACCAAATTAGAAATCTATTGGGCACAAATGAAACACGCGATCCGAGCACCGGCTCTGAATAACTCGTGACCAAAGCGGACTACACCTATCGGGGTCTTCGGAGCTGGCAATTTCGTTAGCTTCCGGTTCTGCGATCTTTTTTAACCCTCGGACAACGGACCATTTTTATAGCTATACTAGCTGATTCGACAGACGTTGTCCTGTCCAAATTTCTATAAATTTGTTTCTGATCGTTTTGCCGATAATGTACATTCCTATTGAAATACTGATTAAAAGCTGCGACGTTCGTTTTTTGTTGTTGTATTGAAATATGATTCAAAAAGCACTTTTAGTTTTTCCAGAATTTTCCATTTCTTCCGGGGAATTTCTTCAATTTTTATTTCCCTAAAACCTTATTCGGACTATTACGAACATTAAAGGAAATTAGCCAAACAGCAGTTAGTTTTTATTTATATTGTGAGATATATATATATATATATATATATATATATATATATAAATCTTTATTTAGTCCCCTCAGGGTTACAAATGCGCTGACCTGAACTCCTCCTTTTCTTATTTATATAGATAATAATCGAGAATTTTTAGGACCGTTCGCAGCTCCAATTAATAATTTTCAAATATTTACTTTTCATGGTATTTCGTGTGCTATTCAATTAGTGTAACCTTCCCTCTGTGTATGGAGTGCAAATGCATCCCTGGCTGACGAGAAGGGAATTAAAAATTTGACGAATGGAAAATCGTCATCTTTTTGTAAAGCAGCTTTTTAAAGAAATTTTATGAAACATGAAATGTTTACTACACTGCGGGACACGGAATGACGGATCGGCTTGCGTTTCCGATTAGCAGAAAGAATGTCCCCGAGGGTGTCAACGAACCCAGTAAATCCTCGCGTAACACTCGTCGCTTGGCAATTACTCAATCGCAGAATTCTCAATCGACCAGCCGCACAGCTCAGCGAACCACTCTCACTTTCAGCGTCGTCCTCCATCGGCACCGCCCACGCGATTCTTAATTGCCAGCCGATATTCTAGGCGCGGGACTTTTGCCATCGACTATCCTCGTATCTCGGACCAGGAAAAAACCCATGCCTGTCTTCAATTTTTCAAATCATCACAAAACGCAGGAACACTCGGAAATCGCCCACGAATTCGATCGTGTAATATGTAAGATCTTGAATCTGCAATTTGATAATCATTCTTTTTGATTTCGAACTAGCTGACCCGACAGACGTTGTTGTCCTGTCCAAATTTCTATAAATTTGTTTGTGATCGTTAAACAGACGTTGACAATGTGAATTCCTATTGAAACATTATTGCAAAATCATGCACTATTTATAATCGTATTGATTTTTTCATTGAATCTTTGCAAAATTTTCAAATGCAATTACGCAGGATTTTATGATAATACCTTATCGATTGGACCATTATTATATTTTTTCTTTTTTGCATGTCTCTTCTTTCTTATCAGACGAGTAGGCTTGTATCTTTCTCTTTTTTATTTTGTAAACACTTATGTAAAAAGGCTTCGGTTCGTCTATAATAAATAATAATAATATTGATTAAAAGCTGCGACGTTCGTTTTTTTATTGTATCGAAATATGATTCAAAACGCACTTTTAGTTTTCCCCAAATTTTCCATTTTTTCCGGACAACTTTTCCAATTTCTCTTTACCTTAAACCTTATTCGGACTATTACGAACATTTAAAAAACAAATTAGCCAAATTGGTCCAGCGGTTCTCTAGTAATGCGCTTACCAAAGAAGAGCATTTGATTTTTATTTATATAGATATAGATAATTTCCATTTAAAAAATGCTGTACTCACACGAATGTGTTAGCGTTCTGAAAGAGGTGAAGAGGAAAAAAGAGTCAACGATCTCGATGAATTGGATGGGAGACACTGTCCCGCAAAAATTCGCCGATCTCGCGTGACACGGCGGAAGAAGAGATCTCGTAGGTAGATTAGTGAGCCTGTGCAATTAGAAGGCGTTCCTCGGACTATCTCTAACACTGCCTCGGTACCGTTAACTCATGCGATGCGAGCCTTCGATCGAGGCTTCCTGAATCTCAAGCGATCGATCCCTTGAATAACAATCGTCGAGTCGTTTAGCAAGGATTATTTCTTATTTCAAAAATGATGTTCAATTTAAATTCGCGATACGGACAATTTTTTCACGATTTTTATTCGCCTATAATAAAATTTCTGTTTAATGTCTCAAATCAGGGGGTAAATCCGCAACACCCTTCCTTGTTAACCCTTTGCACTCGAAGCTATTTTATTTCGAAAATTAAACATACTATGATTCCATTCTATATGATTTTTTTATTTTCTGTCTCATACAATATTCAAATATTTAATAATTGGTAGATCCCAACATATTTAACAATGTAAACGATATTTTGAATTATAGTACAGCAATTTTTAGCGGTGTCTCAGAGTCACCTCTCGAGTACTAAGGGTTAAAAATTTACTGTCACGAAAAAAATTCGGTTTGTTTAGAACAGACCAATTTCTGTGCAAGTTCCGCCGATTTCCGCTAGGAGCGTACAAGTAGCGATCGATCGCCGCAGGAAATCGGCTCGGACAATGTTCGTCGGTATTCCCGATGGTGAGGGGTACCGGTATAAATATGATATCGACTCACTATAAAAGTCCGTGTTACGGGGATCGTTGATGCGTGGAGGAACGGAGGCGCTCGCGATTTCCGCGCGCGCAAGATTTACAGGTCGTCGCAGGAGGCGCGGTCAAAGATTAATGATCCGGCATCGGTAAACACGTAAACCGACGTTGCATATCGCCGCGGCGTGCGGCAGCTGAATAAAGAAACCGGCATAAACGGCGAATGACAAACATTTCCGTGGGGAACGTGGAAAATATCGGCGCGGGCGCAACGCCGTAGAGAGAGAGAGAAGGTAGGCGCGGTGCTAGAAAGTTGAATGAATTAAGCACGCCTGTTTACGATTGTTAGCGGCTGCCCACGTGCTTCGACGCGGGCTTGGTTCGGTTTGTGCACCGCGCCGTTTTGTTCATGGAATTTACCTTCTTTCCGTCGATCGCGCGACTCCTTTCGTTCGCGACAATAGGATCTCGTTTGATCCACCTTTATCCGACCAACAGAGAATTCGTTACGACGCTTAACCGTTTGTTCACCCCCCTCTCCATTCCGGCAGCGTGCACTACAGAGAATCGACATTAGTTATACACACACGGGAAAAAGTCGATACGAGGCTGTGCGAGCTGCGCGAGAAATTGTTCGGGAGAAACTTGGTGAAACAAAGTGGGTCAAGGATTTCCTTTTGGGCGAAACAGTTTTCTGGAAGACGATCATTTTGCACTCCAATGTTCTCCCAATCTATGTACTTTCCTATTATATCGGATCAGAGGCAGCGTAGTACTCCACGATCAACAGACTGCGGATTTTATGTACTAGCATGTTTAATGCATCACTAGTTTTATGAACTTCTATTCTACGAAGTTTCAAAAGGTAATGGTCTTGCTAAGGATTTCAAAATTTTTATGATTTAAATGTATAATGAATTAAAAATCTTACTAAATCGAATACGATTAAGATTTCAGCGAAGCAGATTAATTAAAAATATACAATCGCAGTAAAATAAAATTCTCTATTATAAATAAAGAACTCTAAGATTGAACCATTTTTTCCTTCTACCTATCTGTGTTCGTCATCTCATTTCGAGCTCGCTAAAAATCGCTCTAGTTACAGGAAAAAAATCCGCAATCTGCTGATCAACGATCCCACCTTGAATACTGGTCGGCAAAGTCAGCAGCATACGATCATCCAGCGATCGATCACTTACCTGAAACAAAACGAAAGAATTTTAATTAGTATCGTGGATAGCGAAGAGACTGGTCGGCCAGCGTAACGCAATTACGGTGGACCGACGAGCGAATTATTAGCGAGGCTCAAGGTAACCGGAAGTAACGGGCGATCGATTTTCATGGAAACCGTTTACTACCTCTAATCCCAAGATCTCGCGGGATTCACTGTTCATGGTGGCTCGAGGGGGGAGTGAAGGGAACCGAGGGGGCACGAAGAATTCTCATCGCGTGTCACCGTCGCCCTCACGGTGACCAAGGCCGCGTGATTATTCCGATCGGATAAGCTGCTGCGAGTCATCCGAGTCATCCGATCACTTTTTTCCCAAAGATGGACTTCGAGGTTGCTTCTTTAGCTCGGAGACTTGATTAGCTCGCAGCTCGTGACGAACGGTTTTATTCGATTACGCGATTTCGTGTCGCAGAGCCTGGCATCTAACCCCTTCGAATCATTTTTGTGAGGCAGTTTTCGGAATTGCATCTGAAAACCGGATGGAGAAGTTGTTGAGAATTTGAAACACTGATGAAGTTTCATTTTTTTTTCTCAGAATAATTAATGAAGCTTCTTCCTCGAAGAAATATACCAGTGAACGCCATAAAAAAATACCGTTTCGATTATGTCGTTTCTAGAGCAAAGTGCGTCATCGAATTGATCCATGTCGCGTGCGTTATCATCGGCGTTATCGCCGCTGATAATCAGAATAAATATCCCAAAAATGAACGTCGCCGATCATTACATTTTTTCATTAGCTTTCTTTAAGTTTTATGTTAATATTGTTTGCATTTCTATATTTTTACTGACGGTCAAATATCGATAACAGAGAAACAGAATATAGTTGCGAACACTAGTTTCATAAAGAATTGTTCAATAATATTTTCAATCTCGATAAAATTATTACGCGCAGCTTCAGTGATTAACTTTCGCGAAGAATAGGGAAATTATGAACATACATATTTCGAAGGAATCTTCATCGCAAGTCACACCGAATATTATAGAGCAAAGGGTTAAATTAATGTTCGTAGGGGTTGGTTATCACCGATACCTTTAAAGGTTAATAGTTTAATCAATGACGACAATCGATGGATTCTAAGCTTCTTTCGAGGGTGAACGTTCGAGGGTGAATTTTTCAGAAGTTTTCGCTTATTCAGGACCGAAGGGATGAACCACTTGAGAAAATTAGCCAGCCGGGCGAAATTCCGGCCACCCCAACGAAGCATTCGTCATCCCCGGCGAGTGGAGTAATAATGGAGCAACGAGGACGAGTAGGCGAGCAATGGTCTCGATGTCCTTACTCTAGGATATTCAACGCTCTGCCGTTTGTCGCTGGTACACTCCCACGCACGGGGTTTCTGCGCTCTGCTTCCCCATCGCAACGCGAAAAATCACGTGTCGGAGGTGTGCTGGATCGGTGCTGGGATGACGTCACGCGTCAGCAAGAGTGTCGCATAACTGCACACGAAATTTCACGGAAAGCCTGCTGCACACGGTGCAGCCCTGTCTCGAGGAACACAATTAACACGCTCGCTGACGAAACAGCGAAAATATTCAGCGACAAAAATAGAATGGATAGACAACGTTTTATCGTCTAGGTTTACCAGAACATTCCTTCCCATAATGCAAAATTTGGTACACAGTTGGTAACGTTCCTTATTCTTCATATATGTATGATAACAAAATGAATTGTTCCGAATCTAAAGTGGACTGTGCAGCTAAACGATCGAAGCTTAATAACATGAAAATGAGACATCAAGCCAGAATTTTACGTTTCTCCAGTCAAGTGATTATGTCGCAAATAACAGAAATTTTCGTTTCACCCCTGCTGTGATCGTCGTCGGGTTTAAACGCTTCGGTAATGACCTGGCCGAAATTAAGTAGCAGTGTCTGACGATGGACGCTCGATTTCCACTGAAAATTACCGCTCGGGAACCTGTAATTTAACCCCTTTTCGCTGTCAGTCACAGCGATTAAATTCGTAACAGGCCCGACGCGACGGAGATCTTTCGAGCACTGTGTGTCCAGCACCACCACCTAGTAATCGATTAACGTCGCGATACATCGGATCGATAACGACTTTTATTCGCGTTCTAAACGGAAAGTCTCGCGGACGCTGAAACACTGATATAACAGCGAAAGAAAAAGGGTGGGGAATCGCGTCGAGGGGGTTGGTTGGGGGTGAAAGGGGGGTGGACGAGGAGTCCCGTGGCACGATAACGAAGAGAACGCCGATTCCAACGGCACTCGTAAAGCCGGACATTTAACGATGGCGATTTAACTGTCGCAGCGTGGCGCGCATACAATGTGCTCTCTCCGGCGCGGACCTGTACAATAATAATTATGGTCCTGGCTACGATTGTTTATGGAGGGCGGCAGTTAAATTACCGCCGGTTGACGTTACACGGGCGCATTTCGGTGGCTGCTTTCCCTCGTCCCGTTGTAATTGTTATTTAACAGTGGTTTGTACCGTCATCGTCGGGAACAATAAATTTCCCGGTCTGGTCAGATGAAGATTAACCATTGCGCGACGCGCGGCGTTTTCATCAAAGCCTCGTTAAACCCCCCAGCGCGGAAATCATCCCGCGAAATGCACTGTCCTTCCTTCCTTCGCTTGGCAAATTTATGACTGCGGTAGCGCCTCGATAACAGCGCAACATGTATATGAAAATTAGTGGAAATTGATCTTCGCAAATCTGATTACTTCAATTCATTATTCGCGAATTGATCGCTCATTTGTGCTGACTGCGGCATCATCTCGATAATAAAATTTTTGGACAAAATCAGTTGCGAGCTCTATTTGTGAAAAATGGAAAACTCGAAAAAAGTGAACGCAAAATTGAAATATTATATTGGAACTGTCTTCTATGTAGATGGACTTACAATTCAATTGACTTGTCAGTGCAGTCTGGATTTTCAGAAAAAGACTGCTCACTAAATATTGACAGAGCACAGTGGTCGATAAAAATACAGTTGCCAATACGTCAGGCGCGGTACACGGAAAGGAAGCAGTAAAAATTAATTAGCAAACGAGCACGGTAGAATAAGATATACCGAATCCTTAACGGGGAGTTAATCTTGCAGATATCGCCGGTAATTAGTTACCATTAACGAACGGATATTTAGCTGATCGAAATTGCGATGGCCAGATACACGAAGTCCCGAAATCCCGAGAGATCGAGATCACCGTTATTCGGATCAGGATTCGCCGGGCGCCAGGCTTCCAGGAAAGAGGATCCAAGAATCAGCCGATACGCCAGTGAGAGAGGGAGAGAGAGAGAGAGAGAGAGAGCCCACGGCGAATTTATGAAGCAGCTGACCGTTATCTCTACCCCGTAACGAATTCATACGCGTCCGCGATAGTATTTAATTCCGCGGCGGGGAGTTAATTAAACCAGGGTCGCGCGCGTTAATGGATTCGCCGATGCGCTTAATCGCGGGATAATTTAGCGGCGCGGGGCCGAAGGAAATTCGTCCTGCGAGTCCTGAAGAGCCTCTACTCGAGGAGGACCTCGTTCTCGAAACCGGAAACCTCGAAACTCGATTTCTGCCAAGAGCCCCGAGCATCGGATCGTCGGCCATCTTCGTCCCGTTAGCGCTAATTGAATCTAAATAACTGAAGAAAGTGTAATTTACCGAAAATTTATCCTGCTATAATCGAGATCTTCTTTAATTAACCGTTCTCCAGATTTTTTAACGATCAAGAATTTTTGAAAGAAACAGCAAACCAGAGTATTCGATGAAAAAGAAATGTATTAATTTGCTGTTGTTAAAGAACTACCCTCGG
Source organism: Lasioglossum morio (assembly GCA_916610235.2). Lineage (NCBI taxonomy): Eukaryota > Metazoa > Arthropoda > Insecta > Hymenoptera > Halictidae > Lasioglossum > Lasioglossum morio. The sequence goes on from OU744333.1 coordinate 10,840,508, forward strand.
TGGTACGCTTGCGGGCAGACAGAAATATGAAAACGTTTAATCGGAGACTTTCGGCGCACGTAAGGGTTGAAAAGGAAACTTTTACCCTCCGAGTGGAGAATTTTCCAAGTTCGAGGTTCCCGAACAACCCCCTGTGTTTGTCATTTCCCGGAGAAGTTATTACGATCGCTGAGTCACACTGCATGTGGCCTAAATGAGGCGAAAGAGGAGTTAAATTGCGAAACGAAAACGGTTTCGCCGCTGCCGGCGGCCGAGGGTTGAACAGAGAGCCAGCGAGACGAATGGCAGCAGCGGGGAAAAGGTGGTAGTAATTTGATAATATATTACCCCGCGGGTTCTCAATCCCGCTGAAGAACAGAATAATTACTCCGAGCCCACCCCTAAATCATGACTTACCCCGGCTCCATTTTCTGCGACCATAAAAAACCTTAAAACCTCCCCGTGTTACTGCAACCTTTGTTACACGGCCAGACAATATCACACTTCTCACATACCACAATTAATCCGCGATTAATTTTAACTAAAAAGTCATGAAACAACGTCTCAGCACATTTTACATTTTCAACCCCTAGATTTTTATACTATGATCTTCTACATATTTTTCACTATATTTATATCATATTTTCATCCCCCAATCTTATACTTTGTCTCCTAGATTTGGTATACGGAGATTTAAAGCAGATTTCCCAAAAGTTTTTAACAAACGTATCGGCGAAAGGGTTGTAAAAAGCGCAGCAAAGTGTTCGCTGCGGCTACAATGAAAAAGTTTAATCTTCGCCGGGCTAGAGAAGCTTCCGGACAAGAAAGGAATATTTTCCGATTATTTTTCTTGCGAAATAAACGGTTTAACAGGAGGCCACCCTCGTCGACGTAGAAACGAAGTGCACACCGAGTCGGGTTTTAACGCGATACACGTATACAAACATGGGAGCGAGAGCGCGGGTTAACGCGTTAAGGAAGGAGGGGGATGAAAATTGAAAGCCACTGACTACACGTTGGTAGACTCCGGGAGGATTTAGGGGTGAGACCTGGCCGGCTCTAGCTGCCTACTTTACCAACCGACCCGGGCGAGTTATTAAATTTTTAATGTGTCGAAGTTGGTACAGACGAGACTCCGTTTTTCTCGCCCTTCTATCTGCTCTCACCCCCCGAAGCCACTTCAACCCCTCCGACCGAACCGAATATCGGAGAACCGAGGGTGAGCGAGAAAACGGGGTGTGCAGGGGCTGCTCGAACAGAGGGAGGAACACGAGGAATAGACTCTTGTGTGTTGTCTGTCGCAATAAATTTATGAATTGTTCCCAATTACACGGAAGCTCGTGGCCAATCGCGTTAACTCCCTCCGAGAAGAGCGGAAACCCACCCTCGCAGTTTCCTCGCCACTTACTGAGCTACGTAAACACTTTTCGTGGTTTCTACCGGAGGAAAAGAAACACAGAATATTGGGGGAATTGTAACAGCCTCCTCATTTCATCCCTTAAAATTCTAATTTGGAAGATGTCTTTATTAATATTCAAACGTTTAGACATGATCTTTTTAGAAGTATGTTTATTAATTTTACAACCCCCAGGAGATGCTACAACCAGATTTATGAATTTAAAATGTTATTAAATTATTTTCATCCGATTACAATTATTATTCTCTATGTAGCCTCTCTATCTTGAAACTAATTCAGACAATTTTTATTTCAGTTGAAGGTTCTCCCTCAACATTTAAGATTATTACAACCATTAGATCTTTCTAAAGTTTGCATAATTCTTCGGAACTTTCACCCGTGGCGAGGAATTATAACGCGGCGGATTTCATGGGATTTTTATGGGATTTCGGGTCGGTGTGTGGGAACGCGACGATAACTTGACAGAAGATAGAGAAAACGACAGCGCCAGAGAGAGAGAGAGAGAGAGCTTTTGTTTCCACGCGGCGTGATCTCTCGGACTTGTTCGGCGAATTTTGCACGCCGCCGACATTATTTCAGATTACAAGCTCGTGACTCACGTAACCCGATAGATGGGAGATAGTTGGCTGATGACCGTGCGTTCTCATTAAACACTTGACGCGGTGTCGAGTGACACGGCTGTCAAGGATTGTTTGCATGTCGGCCGACGGAGGAACACCTTCGCTGGAAAAATCTTGATTGTTCGACGATCGATACCGGTATCGACGCTTTCGATTCCGCTTTTACGGCCCACCCTTTACTCGAACATTTGATCTTCCCAACGACCCATTCTGTCACCGTCGAGAACCAACCGGGAGCCCATCCACCAGGCATATTATATACGTTCTATGGTATGAACAGGACTTGAACCTTTATGACGAGCTACGTCTTTTCAGCGAATTAATCGCGCAGCTAAAAATTTATTCAGAACTGTCAATGCTTCTGTTAATCCGTGGGTCTAGTTCTTCGAACGATCTATCACATCTTGACAAAGCATCTGTTCATTCATAGAGATTGTGGTATTTGAATTCTCGAAATGGACGTATATATTTATTGTCAAATAAAAGTCTCTCAAAATCAAAACCACGTTATTCCAATCATTCATTTCCTCCAAAAACACGCTGTGACAATGCTCACAGTTTCGCCGGAGCAAGACTTGCCTCCCACTACTCTCCCTGTCACGTGACGCGTTTCGTCTCTGTCGTGCGTGTGTCACAATGTCACGTGGCTATTCCGGTAATGACAGAGAGATGGTAACCGTATTCCCCTCAATTTCCTCGGTCCGACGACAGCGCGGACACGTGCCTTCAAACACGCCGCACCTCAATCACACCGCCACTCGATCGCACTGCGTTCCTACGTGTCGTGACGTCACAGCCACCCCCCCCCTCCATTGGTACGTTGGTGGGACAGTTCTCGGAACAGTGACGTCATGCATTGTCTTGGAGGGAATTTGTTGCAACTAGCGAGGTTCTGCGGTAGCGCAGTAGTCCCACCCCAAAGCCCGGATCACCGATGACGTCACGAGATCCAGAACTAGCGAAACTACAGTGAGAAAAAAAATCGGAAAAGGGCAAGAAGAGAGAGCGAGACAGAGGGAAGGGGGGGGGGATCGAAAAGGGGGGACAAGGTAGTAACGATGTGTACACGGATCCCTCGGGCCCCTCTAGAGGCGGCAGTTTTCGGGGGTGCCCACCCCTGCCTGCACCAACGGAATATACAGTACACAGAGCGTGTAACGTCCCACTGTCAGCCGACCCTTCCACCCCGGAACACAGAGAAACGGTTTCGGAGCCGGGCACACGGACTGTGTTGAAGCACAGGGGTCTGCCCTATGATTTGTAGCGGCACTATAATGCCTCAACTACCCACCCCTGACTCACCCTCTCTCCCAACCCCCTCGACGTTTCAACCCTCCACGGACACAAGTACAGGGAGCGGCTAACACGCAGTCCGTCCGTGGAACACGCACCGATTCGCCTCCGCCTCCCTTCCAAGCCCTTGGCCGGTATAGCAACACGTAGCTACGCTTTCCGTTGGGAAAAAACGGGGGTAGTTTCCAGGGGGATGAAGAGTTACGAAGCCGGCAACAGTGCAGGCTACCACCGTTGTCCTGGCATTTTTGCAAGAGGACGTTAAAGGACGCGGATTCGCTGCGTACGAATTTTTTCGCACGCCAGGCTGGTTTTTGGGAAAGCTCTTAAACTGCGCGCTTTATGCGGGACGATAGTAATCTGGAATTGTTCGGAAGGGCGGAACGCCAAGATTTGGAAATTTGGTGGAAATAGAGGTCTTGAAAGAGATTTGTGAGGATTTCCAATTGAACGACTCTTAGGTGTGTGAACAGAGTTTTTCTTAAATTTTGTATGGTACATTTTCACGTTGGAGGGTTACAAAATGTTTTCAGAGTTTGGAAAAATAGACTTGGAGCTCTCCGATAGAAATAATTTTCCTGAATAATATTTTTCTTGAATATTTATATTTTCTATGGAATGTTTTAACTTTGAAGAGTTGATTTCGATTGGGGTTAAAAAATGCTTCGCGTGATATGGAAAGTTGTATCGACGCATTACAATCAAAGCAATTCGCCACAAAAATCGTAGGATTTCCCTCCGATTGTATTTTGTTGAATTATTGAGTACCGGCTATAGTGACCCTTCAGGTTTCATAACGCCCTTCGCTGCTAGGGTACAATCACACAGATAATTCGCCTCGTTATTGAGTTTGCGGCAGTTAGCGTCGAAAATACATTCTGGGGAGAATTAATCGCAAGGAGGGTGAAAACTGCAGTGCCAGCCTCGGGGGTAAATTTTCCGCGATTTAGGTGCAATTTTCGAATCGATTCTACTTACAAAGAACCTTTTATTGAACTTCAGACTTTTCGGGTTTCCGAAATCATTTCTAGAACTATAATAAACCTTCCCTTCGTATTACTGTGTTTCATAACAGACAATTTTTCATGCTAGGAATTTTTAACAGTATTTCGTAAATTTTTATGAACTATAAAATTAATTTTAAATTCTCATAAGACTAATAACCTTTCCGAAAAGTTATTTCAAATATTTTCCAACTTTCCACCCTCGTAATTCCGACGAAAAAGTTTAAAGTGTCTTTAAAGCTAATCATCGCTTTAAGAAACAATTCCCAAAATATTTTCGAACCTGCCACCCCCATAGTTCCGACGACAAAAATTCTCCCCTCGTCACAGTTTTCACGAGTCCCCGAACTGCAAGCTCTAAAATCCAAACACAATGAATCCTTCTTCCAAACGAATGTACATAGTTCCAGGAACTTTCCACCCCCCCTAGAATTACGACTAGAGCAGTCATCTTCATTTACGACGCAATTCGCAAGCATTTCCCACATCTCCCCCGTGGAGTTCCGACACTAAAAATCATCCACAGTTCGCGAACTCTCACGAACGTCCGACAAATTCTCACCCCCCGACGGGGTGAGAATCTTCACGCAGAGAATCCGTCACAAGATTCTTCACTGAGAAAAATTAAGAAACGACTAAAATGTTAAGTAGTAAAAATGATCAAAGATAACACCTTTGATAAAAATAAAATTCAATTTCATTATTATCGACACGCGATACAATAGAAATGTTCTTTTTCTCCCAGGAAACGATGATCGTCGAATCGGTTCTAATCGCAGTGACCGTGGAATAAATCGCGAAGCAAGGGGTAAGCGAAACCGGAGACACAGTGATTGATACTGTCGCCGGTAACGAGGGTCGGGAAGGAAAAGGGCGCGGGCATTAAGCGTTTCAATTATTTGATCGGCCGATAGAGTTGTACGGTTCGAAGCGGATTTGGCTCTCGCCATGGGGGATCTGACCGGGGATGAAAACAAAAAAAAATAAAAATATATTCTAGGGGGTGGGTGGGCTGGAGGCACAAAGCCGATCATCAGAGCGCGCGCGCGCGCCCCCGTGGCGAAGATTATACACCGTGTCAGAAATAACCGAGCCTAATCCTCCGCGCTCGAGGCGATCATCGGGGGAACAGTGTTACTCTCGCGGAAGGTCGCGCGATTAATTAACCAGAGCCCGGAAAAGATGGGAAAGTCGGGTCCGATCGGCGCGTGGCGATTCTTCTTCTCGTCGCTTGTTAGTCGATTCATAAATTACGAGAGCTCGCGCGAGCGAGACGAGGAGGGAAACGGGACCCGGTTTTTCGAGCTAATTGGAAGACCAGCGCCGACGCTCGTAATTAATGGCCATTTCACTATCGTCCTCGCATCCTCTCTCTCTCTCTCCCTCCTCTCCCGCTGGTCAGTGCTCGCGTGACTTTTTTCGTTGGTCGAACGCGCGTTCCTCGATAACCTGTACAGGCTCGAACACGCGGGAAACGCTTCCGGTACAGGGAGGAGAACGAAACGGCATCCAAAGTCACAAATCACCGAGCATCGGACCCGACGAGTCCGCTTCTGAAGTGCTGGTAAATTAAGCCTGGCGAAATTGAGACCCCAGCGTCCCGGGCAACGAGGTTTTTTTTTTTTTTCGACGACCGAAACCTTCTGCTCGATTTTTCTGCGTTCCAATGGTGCACCGGCACAGTTTCTTGTTGGGCCAGTTTTTACCTGTTCATCACACGCGATTGTTTGTGCAGAGCCTCTACTTGGCCAGTATAAATTTTTCTTATCTTCTAACTCCGATGAAATAGTCCTGATTCGCTCATTTCAGAACTATATCACAGTCTCCAAAGATTCAAACTCACCGCTGCAAAGAAACTCGCGTGGCGAAAATCTGAAAAATTCCGAAGAACACGAAAAAGTCGCCGGTGTCGACTGACGCGACAATTTCTACGGAAAACCATTGACCGGAAGCGTTCGACAAAAAGGTGGGCGGGGTGAGGGGTTGCGAGGGGCGCGAGGTAAAGAGCGATGGACACCGCGAAACGGTAAATCTGATTTCCGCGAAATTCCATTTCTCCCGGTGACTGGTTTTCATCGTCGACGGTGGAGCTCGCCGGGGGTGTACGGGGGGACTTCGGTGGGAAGGGGTCAGGGGGGGTGAAAGGGGTAGCAGGGGGCTGGCTCGAAAACGGTGCCGGCTTACGGCTTTATCCCCGGCGGTGGATCGATCGACGATAGGAAGAAGAAAGCTGCGAGAGCGAGTGCACACGAGCCGCGGATCTCCGAGAATCGTTCCAGACGTCGTAAGTATTATTTCGTGCTCGACTCTTTTTGCTAGCGGACCAGGCAGAAGAGAGGTGAAGCTCCCTCTCTTTCACCCTCTCGCTCTCTCTCTCTCTCGCCATCTCTATCCTCTCTCTTATACTCTCTCTCTTTCCCCGGAGGTCCGTAGCAAAGTGTATTAAAGGCAAAGTATAAAAGTTCAGCGGCGCGCGAATTTACGAGGCGCGTGCGAGCACGAGATAAATATCTTACGACTCGGTACCTCTCCGCTTCGCTCGGCTCTGCTCCGCTCTGCTCCGCTCCGCTCTGCTCCGCTTCGCTTCGTTCCGCGTCCTCTGACCCTGGACCAGAACGGAACACCACGACGGGAACACGCGTATCCCGGCCAGACCGCGTGCAATTACGAAGATTTACCGGGGAACTTCGACGACCGTGTGAAATGCGAGCGCGAATCGCTAATTAGTTGCGATATTTATTGCCGTGGCGAGCCTCGCTACCAGCTTCGATCCGGGAAACGACGATCTTGATAGCCGGGAACCTCCGGGATACGCTCGATCATTCTGAAGATCGAGGGCGATTTTTTCAACGTGATGCAAGATTGCAATCGTTGGCCTGTCGCATATGAGACGTCCGAGTATGGACGGCAACATTTTAAGCACACATTTACTTAAATAAATAGTGAAAAGAGACGCCGTTGCAATATAAAAAGGGGAATAGAAACCTTAATCCTTAGTATAGTTTACATTATTAAATATGTTGGTGTCTAATCAATTCCTACACAATCAAGTATTGTATGAGGTATTTTTTTTATATTTATTTAACGTCGCTCTCAACTCTTTGCTAAGATTATTTCGCGATGGGACCTACAGTTTTATTAACACTAGAACTACCGAGCACGAAACACAGTTGGCATACATTGCCTTCTAATAATGACAATATGCCATTTATTTAGATTTCGTACAGGCGATATTTAAATATGTACTTCAATAGAGAAGTTCACTAAAAAAATTTAGAAAAAAACATATTTATACTTTTAATATTTCTAATCGAAAAGAATTCGCATCAGTCATTTTGACTGGTCCGGTAGTTCTAGTGTTAATAAGATGGGTTCTGATCCAGCTTGTGCACCACAGTATTAGATTACGAGGTATTATATCAATTTTGTATCCATAAAATGAAAAAAATCATATTCAACGGAATTAATCTGCAGAAATGTTTAATTTTCAAGTTAATATTGCTCCGACTGCAAAGGGTTAAGCTGAGGTACGTTTATTCTATCGTCGTTTGTTCTGTCTTTCAGAATTTCATGATTATGCAATTTTCTAATTACCCTCCACTGCACCGACGCGACGCAATAAAGTGCAGGGTGCAACGAGGCCGATTGCCGGCAGCATCTCTCAATTTCGGTCACAGTTTCACGTCGAGCGACGCGCAATTTTTCCTGGCCAAGTGCAATCAGCTCCCCCATGCGACCTACCGTCTTATATGCTTCCTGACATTTTCAGATATTCAATTACCGCGACACAAGATATTGCGGCGGAACAGGGCCGGGGCCCGCCGCAAAAACGTAATAAATCGCCAAGAGACCGCGGAGCGCGCGCGATACGACAAGGAAAACGCTACAATATTTTGCATGCGTGCAACACGTACGTGCACCACTGCACTACATGACATACACTCGCGTCCATAAGTATCCGAGATCTAGCCAACTCTTAGAAATTCTGTGTACAAGCACGACATGACCATTTCTCGATAACAGTACTAAGACTGTTCTTTATGCAATTTCTTATTATCGCGATGCATTTTCTAAACAAGAAATGCACTTTAATTGTTATACTTATTATTCTGCATAGAGCTCCAGTCTACAGCCGTGTGCGATGTAATAAATAAATTTTTTCGAAAACCTGCAACTGCATTCATAGATGCATTAGTACAAAATGATTATTATTATTATTTATTATAGACGGACAAAAAAAAGAGAAAGATACAAGACTATTCGTCTAATAAAAAAGAAGGGACATGCACAAAAAGAAAAAATATAATACTGGTACAATCGAAAGGTATTATCATATAATCCTGCGTAGTTGCATTTGAAAATTTTGCAAGGATTCAATGAAAAAATCAATACGATTCTAAATAGTGCATGATTTTGCAATAATGCGATTCATTGGATTAATTAATCCATAAATAGATTTCGCTTTAAGTGTTTGAAAACCTGCTCTTGTTATAAGTCATGATTTTAATTTTGGTCGGAAACGCAACGACCAATGCAATTTTGTTATTCTTCATTTTCTTCGCATTGCGAGCTGCACTGTCTCTCGGACCAGATGCAAATTGCGCATTTCGACGCACCCTGTATAAAATCCGCAAGTATTCGCGCGTATCGATGTCTCGCTTTCGGAATGCTGCGTGCGGCCGATCGGCAAGAATCGCCGCGACTGAATGCGAAACACGAGCGCCGTTGAAATCGATAGATCAATTCCAGAGGGGCGACTAAACATTTCCGTCAGCGTTAAACTTATTTAGGGGGTGTAGAGACCGTTTGGCATCGAGTGTTAATTTAAATCTAATGAATAGATTTTTGGTTCAAGAATTATTGAAGAATTTCGGTAATATGTTGGAAGGGCGGACCATTACCATATGGCTGCTTCACTTGCTCGCATTGGCATTATCGACAATCCCAATTGTAAATGTAACCAGGAACAGGAAACACTTAACCATGTTCTATGGCAGTGCAACCTATATGAAGATCAAAGGATCAAACTTGTCCAGAACCTTATTAGAGCAGGTTTCCAATTGCCATTGGACATAGGTTGCTTAATAGCTGAACCGAATATTGGTGCTTGTTTATATATAATAGCCTTTTTAAATACATGTAACCTACGTGCCTAAGTATTTTTGATTTTTCTATTGCTTGTAATATTTTTGTTATACTATACAATATACTCTGTACTTTGTTATGTAATACTCTGTACTAAGCATTATGTTGTAATAAATCTCATATGAGATTTCCAAATTAAAAAAACGAAAAAAAATATGTTGGAAGGTGAAAAGTCGCTAGCCAGGAAGAGCAGCGAAGTGTCGTGCGTGGCAGGAAGAGATCGTCGCGGTTGAATTCGGGAGCAGATGACGCCGATGCTCAAACGGTCCGCAATTAAAACGGAGAATAGAGGGATTGGTTGGTGACCGCGGTTTCCTCTTGTGTCTGGAGTTTGCAGAATCGTGGTGCTCTCGTGTCTCTCTCTCTCTTTCTCTCTCCAACTGTGCGTGTCGAGCACGCGCCTCTTTTGCGGAGGCTCGCGTGCGTTTTCTTGTAGACGCGAGAGGCGGAGGGGCTCGAGGGAAAACGATCGGAAGAGAGAGAGAGAGACAGAACGCGAAAGAAAGAGAGAACAGGAGACGAATGCAAGCGATCGCGGAAGAGAGTCGCACACGAAGGGAAAAAGGGAGACGGGAAAGCCGTTACCTCAAATTACACGGCTCGTTTTATTATTTATCGCCGGCAATTTCTGCTTCCACCGAGGAGCCGCATCTCCACCGTGGAACCGCCGCCGATCGAAGCATGATTTGTGCGGCCGCCTCGCGAATTCGTCGTAGATCAATTCGAAGGCATAGATCACCCGTTTCTCTCTCTCTCTCTTTTTACGTTCCTGTAATTTCCGATCCTATCTTCCTGTTTCTCTCTAGAGCTCCGTGAAAAAAATGGAAAATTTCCTGGCCAATTGATGTACACCTCTTACCGTTAACATCTATCCATCCGTCTCGAATGGGAAAGCAGCATTACCGTAATGCGTCTAAAACTGTTAGATTGGTATATTTTAGTTTCGGGTTAGACTTTCGTAAATTGTTCATTTGCCGACCTGCTGATCTCTCGGGTTTACAGTTAACTTTTCCATTTTTCCGCGGACACGAGCTTTGCGTTTACCGTGCTCTGGCTTCCACGAGTTCGTTCAATCCAGCGTCCATTTTATTCCGGAATTCTCGTGTTAATTATTTTATACTTGCTTCTTCTCTCGTATTTATTAAAATCATTATGAAAAACCTTCTTCATGTGCTCAGATTATAAATACCATATTAAAATTACTTTTCAAAATTTTCGGATGTGTTCGACTTATAAAAATACACTTCAAAAAATTGTAAGATTTAAAAATATTCTTAGAATCGTTTGAAAAAAAATTGCTGAATGTAACATCAATATTAAAAAACGTGTTTAAAATGATTTGAAGAGTTGCAGATGTAGTCTGGCTAATTGGTTTACGAATTATTTTATACTTTCTCCTTCTTTCGTATTTATTAAAATCATTATGAAAAACTTTCTTAATGTGCTCAGACTATAAACACAATATTAAAATCACCATTGAAATTTTTCGGATGTGTTCGACTCATAAAACTATACTTATAAAATTGTAAGATTCAAAAATATTCTTAAAATCGTTTGAAAAAAAATTGCCGAATGTAACATCGATATTAAAAAACGTGTTTAAAATGATTTGAAGAGTTGCAGATGTAGTCGGCTAATTGGTTTAACGGGCAGGTAATAATTTCGTTTCTGCGGTCACGAAATCGGGAACGAAACCGAGAGTGCGAACGAACAATCGGCTCTCGCAGCGTGCCGCCTAATTTCAATTAATCGAACCCGCAGTCGATTCTCGGCTTTTCACCGTCGACGGGGCGTACACCGTGTGGCCGCATCGATCTCTGCGGCCCGGCCCAGTCCGACCCGCCGGTAAATAAATAAATGCTCGTCGCCGCGATTAATTAAATGATAACAAATAATTATGACGCGTGAAATTGTAGCCGCACCTGCGGCAATTGCGCGATTGTGAAGCTCGGCGCCGATCAATCCCGCCCCGGACCGATGATATTTTCCGTGAACACGCTGGGGCCTCTGTATCTTTATCGTGTCCGATTGTTATTAATTGCCGACCGGTGTTCTCCGCTTAATCTCAGGTTTATTAAATATCGTATTCGATCGAACGAGCCACCGATAACGGTCGAAAAGTTATATTGCACTCTGTGTTTGCAAAATCATTAATTTTTTCGAAGGGACGAAAATATTCGAGTGAAAGCCCTCTCATAAATATATATTTCTGTAATTAAACGAGACAAAATAAGTTATAGATATTTCTCACAAGTTTTCTACAACCATACCTTTTCTTTTTAATTAATTGTTTGACGAGAATGAATGTCTTCATATTAGTGACCCGGGTCCATGTATTTAATTTTTCAAGTTACAAACAACTGATGTATGATAATATGAAACTCTTAGTTTATCGAATTACGTAATACTGCATAGAATTTATGTAAATATTTATAGTATTTCCGTAAATCTATATCGTCATGTTCATTCGTCTATCAAAACTCGAATGAAACAAGAGGCTAGTTCCTCGATTAAAAGTTGTAACTTTTGTTTTTAACCGATGGTAGTGGTGTAAAAACTTTGACAAACTTTGTCGAAGAACTTTCTCCACTATCAACTATGCGCTCTGCTGGTATAGATTGTTCTTTCTCGGTATCGCATTGCCCGTAACTATGCTTGCTGTACGCAATACTATTACACAGAACACCAGCAAGGTCTAAGGTTCAAGAAACACAATTCTTATTCCCATTTTATCATTGAAGAAATAACATACGTTATAGCTGTGCAAATAATTGCAAATTAAACCATGGATGGCAAGATCAACTCCTCTTAAAAAGAAAATCAAGTGCAGCCTCTAAATAAATTTATAAAAACAGAAAAAAAAATGGTTAAACTGTCAGTTCACGGTGCACTTCTTCTACCCAAAAAGTCGCACGCAGCGTCGATTAATAAGACCAGCGGTCTCAACCGTAGGATTAAAGTTCCGCGATAATAGTCGTCGACAGTTGACGACTGGAACTTCCCCTGGAAAGCCATAACCACGCGGATTCCATGGAATACGGATTGCTACAGGTCACCCGGTACTGCCAACCGCGATGCACCGTTCGATATTTGCATAAACACGCGGCGCGCACCTGTAAATAATTTCTTTCTCGCTCGGATCGCGCTTTCACGCGCGTAGATCATCCCTGACGCTTTATGGATCGAAACGATATGCGTGCGTTTATATTTGCGGCGGTCCTCATCAGGTCCGAGTCGATTTTTCTCTCTCGTTTTCCAATGTGAATTGCGTAAGAGAGATAGAGAGACAGAGAACCGGGGCATAGGAGGTCGCTCGTAAACAGGAGGCTTTTCTTTTCTCGTCCGTTTCTTGAATTTTTCCTGTCGAGCACAATGGCAAACCGTGGTAGGGTCGCGCGGTATTGCTGGCCAGCTAATTAGCATATAGAGTGGATAATTAATTACGCGGAAACGCCGTTCGCCGGTACTTCTTTCTATTTTTTTTTTTGCTACGGGCCGATCGAATTTAAAATTAGGTTGCGAAAAGAGCAGGTCTCGATTACAATGTAGACAACGGCCGAGGCGTTCGGTTTTGAACGTTGCGGCGGTGAGGGTGTGCGTGCGCGAAAAAAAAAAATAGAGAAGAGCCGGAGGATGATAGGGGTCGGAAACGGTAACTGTTCCGCGAGTATCGAAAACCGGAGGATCGAGGACACTCGAGGGCTCCATCGAGGGTGCGTTTTTCGACGAGCGTCAGGCCAGCCGTTGAGGACACTTCACTAATTTTTCGATTATCCCCCGGGCCCATCGAGTGGAATATCATTTTTGAGCGCGTCGACGACCCTCGAAACGACAACTGTTTCGCGATTCCACGAGTGCCATCGATTCCATTAATTCGAGACCCGGAACGGGTGGGGTCCATTTCGTGATTTACTTAATACGGGACGCCTGCGACCACCATCTTTTTCATAACTCGACGCGTCCGCTCAAAACATCTCCAACTCCGTCGACGTACAGTGGATCCAAAGAGCATTTGCACTCGGACACATTCTAACACGACGATTAAACATTTCTTCTGACCCAGAATAATTATTATATGATAAAAATGAAATGCTGTTCGGATAATTTTTTTTTAATGTTCGTTGTAGTCCGAATCAGGTTTTTAGCGTAAAAAAAAATTGGAAAAGTTGCCCAGAAAAATAGAAAATTCGGGAAAAACTACAAGTGATTTCTGAATCATATTTTAATACAACAACTTGCATTATTGACGTCTTAAGGTTTTTAGGGAAAGAAAAATTGGAAAAGTTGCCTGGAAAAATGGAAAATTCGGGGGAAATGGAAGTGTTTTTTTTCTATGGGATTTTTGTATAAACTCAAGACGATAACTCACGATTTGAACAATGGATATGCGTAATTAGAACAATCTCAAACAAATTTATTAAAATTTGGACAGGACAACGTCTGTCGGGTCAGGTAGTTGTATATAATACTTAATCATTTACATCATATAACATCATCTAATACTCAAATGTTTAGTAATTGATTAGATACGAAAATATTTAATAATGTACAGCAATTCTTAGTGGTGACTCTCTGAGTACAATTTTTTAAATTATTTTATGGATCGAGAACGTGACAGTCCAACGAGAAAAAATGAAGACACTGTTAAGATACTTTTCGCAGTGAAAAACGTAGGAATAATGTCAGTATTTATGAGAATAAGTTCGAAATCTTGGCCACAAGTCTGATACGTTATTGCAAGGCAAGGGGATGTAACCCTTGGGATAACTTCAAGGAAAATATTATTCCTAGCTGGTTTAATGGAACTCGCCTACCAAAACGGTCCACAAATAATTCATAGAACGGCTCGACTATGCGCGAGTTTTATCATATCGTTGTAAAACAATATTTATCCTGTTTCATTAATCACGGGGCTCGTGGTCTCGTTCGTCTGTCCGGCGGCGTGTATGTGTATCGCTACCTACGATATATGTATATTCCCTGCCCGTTATAATTAGACTGCGGATGTTTATGCAAGCAGAGACTTTTGTGGACTAGTTCACGGTGACTGGGATCTCGGAAAAATTTATTGACTCTACCCAACACTCCGTCTAACAGGAATTCCTTTTTCTATTCCGAATAATACATAGAGGACTTTTTTCTAAAGAAGTCAAGATGTTCAAACTTAATACAAAAGAGAACAGTACTTACGAATCGTTCCGTGTCGGAAAATTGTTGAAAATTTAATTAAACTAGGAGAACTAATTTTTTTTAATGAAGTCTGTATGCTCATAATTGATTAGACAATTTTTTTAAATTTTCGTAAGAGAATTAAATGAAAGGCGGAGCAACTGTTTCAATGAAATCAGAATATCGTTGAACTAAATCACTCTAAAGTCTATTCACAATACAATTAATTTTCGAAAGAACTCGAGCCAGACATTTCCAAAAGAAATTTATACGGGCACGATTTAAAGCCTATCGCACACCGGCTCAGTATTTCCAAACACACCGCGTAAGAGCATCATTGTAAAACATTAAGCCAAAGTGTACGTGCACGCGGATTGTTTATTTTAAAGAAGTCTGGACGCTGAAAGTTTACGGAATGCCAAAGCAGCAATGAAAACACGGGCATAAAACAAATATTATAAATAACTGGAGAGACAGAACAATGCCAGAGGATTGTCCAACAAGACGAGAGCAACACTTCCTTCAACAAACAATTCGCCAAAGTAAACTTTCCTCTCGAATCTCTTCGAGCCGAGCTTGGGAAAAAAATATTCTTCCGAACTGAGTGCTTTCTCCGGCACAAATTTTGAATGAACCCTGTGAAAGACACGTTTCTTCTTTTTCTTTGCGACGAGAATCTCCGGAGAAGCTCGGTGACGCGGAAAATTTCAGAAATCACGGGAGACCAGAGACAATGAGAGCGAAGGCTGGAAAAAGCGGCTGGAATTTTCGAAAGGCGGGTTTCGCGGGACACAGAAACGTACTTAAGCCGGTTTCTAAGAGAGCCAATAAAACCGCGATTGGAGGCCAACCCTATCCCCGTACCGGCTCCAGTCACCGCGAGATATCTCACGGATAAAGATAAGGGATGCTGCGAGAGACGAGAGACGTCTTCGCGCCCCGCAATGTACCCCGGGAGTGAAATGCTCTGTTACTTAAATATTTAACCGAACTCGGCGAGGAGCTCTCTCCCACCGACACCCCCGACGGTTTCCGCGTTTCTCCGCGAGAATATCCCGCGGCGGATCCATTATACCCTCCTGAGTTATTGAAATGAAACAAATACCGGGAACCTGGCAGTCAATGGTTCCCGTCTGTTAACCTTTGAACACCTCGAGACCCGATACTCGGTCAATTACACCACCATTCTTATCGCGGCCACTTTACCTTCGCTGCGGATACTGATCGATCCGAGTGTCGGACGTTCGATCTTCAGTTTCTAGTATTTCTGTAGTGCGAGAACGAGCGGAACGACAGAAACTGAAAAGACATAGGAACCCTTGAAACGTTTTTCAACCCTTCAGTGAACCATTAGAGCCGTTGCAGTCACACTCGAAATGCTAATAATTATTTAATGTTCAACTATTGATAACATAACTATTTCCGTTTCTATATACCATTTAACAAAAAGGAATATTAAATTGCTCTACGTTTAAGGGTTGAAATTGGAGCATGATGCGACTGTTTTAGAGAAGTTGAAAGATTAGTTTACTATATAACGTGTATAATCTGTGTATATATCTATATATTTATTACTATAATAAAAATTTGTTGTCCGGCGACTAACCCCTGGAAAGTAACCGTAAATAAAAATTCGAAAATCGATAATTTCCTGGAATATCGGACAAGTTGTTTGAGTTTCCCATAGTTAAAAACTGTAAGATCGTAATCATCGTAATCGCGCGTTTAGCAGTATCTGCCGAAGCAGCGGGCCGAGGTCGTGCATAAAAATTGTATCTTCCCACGTTTCACCGTCGAGAGCTTATCCCCGAGAAAGAGAGTCCAGTTTCCCTGGTCCTCTCCTCGACCTATACGTACACAAACTTCCAAAGACTTCCGCCGGTGAGGCTCCTGTTTACAGAGACCAACTTCTCCTATTTATACATTCCTAAGAGCCTCACAGAAGGGAGGAAACATCCTCAAAGACTAGCTCTCTCTCCCGGCCGTTCGTCAGGACACACAACCCTACCCAAACAATCTCCGCAGGAACACAATCTAAATAAAACGTCCCCTAAAACTGTACAAGCCACCGTGAAAACAGTCCAGTTTCGATTCCTCCTCGTTCCTCCGCACGCACGGCTATTTATCATTCGATGAAATTAACCCTCGTTCGATCGATGTTCCAGCTCTCTTTTCGACCCTCTTTGTTCGATTATAACGACGATAAATATAGGAAAACAATACATTACTCGGCCGTGCCGCATTAATCACAGTCCAATATTTTATTTCTACAATTATCTTCCGTTTTACTCCCCCGGTACGCCGCGTAAATTCCAATCAACGAGTAATGTGCGCGTGCGAAGAGAGGTTATTAAACTGTTTTATATTTTTGATACACGTGTGCTGGAGAAATATAGTTCAGTTGCCGGTAATGTTGATAATACTTGTCTACTTTCTATAATTTTAGTAAGTAATCTCATTACTCTGTTGCTTCTAAAGAAACATTCATCAGAACTGATTCTATTTTCTGAATAGAATATTTATCAACATCTCCATCGAAATAAGTATCAAATTTTTCTATCAATGATTTAGTAATCACAAATTTAGAATACCTTAAACATTACTAACTAAAACCTTTTGAAAAATATTTCCCCTTTATAAAAAATAAATTCTCTAGCTTCATCATGGCCGAAATCTTAACACATTACCGATCGGTGATTATTGCATATTTTTGAAAAATGTATGGTACATGGGTAAATTTTCATGTAGCATTTAGTATGAACTAACTAAGTCACCCTTAATAACGTCGTCTAATAGTTTCATTTAAGATAGCAATGTCAAAAAGAAAATTACTATGCTTTTTTTGGTACAGCAGAATTATTGAAAATCCTATTAATAGGTTTCCGGTCGGTAAAGTGTTAATTTCTTAAAATTACAATTCACCCCGATTGACTGAAAGACTAACGATCGTCGCAAAATTCAGATCAACGTGCAGGACACGAGTGAAAAAATGTGTGGCGCGGGGAGAGGAAGCGGGTCCTCGGAAGTCAACATCGCTAAACAATCGCGTGGCGCTTTAATCCCGCGGAAACCCGTGGAAATCCGTCGGATGGCCGCCCTACGCCAGCCAGAACCGATGATCAACGGCCGGTGCAGGCTCCGCAGTGAAAAGTTACATCGTTGTGTGTCCCCGGTTGGACGCTCGGCCGCGTTAAATCACACAAAGGAACTCCGCGGTCCGTGGGTCTCCGGTTTGTCCCGATCGTATTGTTGTCGGAGCGATACGCGTCGGCTGCTGATTTTTCAAAGCGCATAATAACGAAAAGTCACCGGCAACGATGCCTCGGCTGCCCCACGGTAATGGAGCCATTCGTCGAAAACGGGACGAAACATTATTATCGGTCAAACGCACGCCGAAATATGTAAATCGTCCCGCGTGCCGGGGGGTGGCGTCGCGCGACCGTGTGCTGCTCGCGATTTACTCGCGTTCGAACAGGAAAAAGGACCGATAGAAAGATAGTGGAGAGAGCGAGAGAGAAAGAGAAAGAGGGAAATTGGAATCGAGGACGATGGAGTTTTCCGCTCGTCGAAACGATAGTTCTCGCGCGACGGAGAACCCAGCCCGGACCCATCGACTTTTCTATTTCGAATGGATACTGTTTTGCACCTTTGGATGCATGATCCGTTTTAAACGACTGCGTCCGAACGATTCCAACACCCGGACAAAGAGAACACACCGAGGAGACGATCGATGGAAACGAGACGCAGCTTCCTGGGACTGGGAAGATCGTTCCCGAAGTCTGTGCCGAGTCTTTCCGACTGCGAGCCCGGGAAAATACTGCTCTTCGCAGCAATGTTGGCCCAGTCGATGCGAATTTGTGTTCGGGGCTAGTTCGGTTTTTGCGAGTTTGCAGTTTTATCTGTGGTGTTTGCGGAAAATTTGGTTCTTTCAGTGAGTTTTGTTAAATTAAAGCAACTGAGCCAGAATGAAAGTTTCATCGTACCTACAATCTTTGCTTCGCTGTGCTTAAAAGTCCCAGTAGAATTAAGTACGTGTAACGTTTGTAGACAGAAGCAAAATGTTTGAACAAACAATAACATCCCAGAAAATCAACCTTAAATCCTACTAATTTAAACTTTTACTTCTCATAGTTTCAACCCTGATCCGTACCTCGTGTCAATTTGACACAATTTTAATGATACAAGTTGTACTGTTCTATTACTTGCAGATTTTGCCTGAAACTTCGTAACTTTTATTTTTTTTAATGCGATACACACAATCGCGAAACTTAATAGATGTAACTCATCAATTTGAATGAAACACATCGAAAAATAACTGTTTATCTTGTTATGTCATCGATCTTTTGCTACTGTGTCAATTTGACACCGAGGGACAGATTGAGTTCGTTAAATGAGGAACGTACGAGGTTTAACTCTGCAGCATCTCGGAGGTCCCAAGATAATTCGCATAAACTTTCGTTCCAGCTCTGAGAAACAATTGTGTAACGTATGAATGGCCGATGACCAGCTGAAGCAGTAAATAATTGCAAGAAGCGATATTTTCCGCACAGGAGGCGGCGTCGAAGTTGTTCGATGCGGTTCCGTGGAATTCGCTTCGGCGAGAGATTGTCTTCGTGGTAGACGGGTTTTCCCTCGGTGCAGCATGCGGGTGAAGGTACGAAAAATATTTCAATTCCTCGACGATGCACGCCCACGTGTCCCGCGGCGGTCCTCTCTCGCCAGGAGTCGATAAGGGAGATGGTTATCTGCCCTGGGGAATAATGAACGGGCACGGATTCGATGTAAACGAGAGCGGTAATGCGATGCCGCGTCCGATAAGGAGATAATGACGATGATCACGGGGGGCTGGGGGAACCTGCACTTTGTTCTCCTTCGATGATAATAATAATTACAATTAGGCTTGGCCCGCGAGGAGAGCGTCTTTAATGGTATGCATGAACACGGGCCACGGGCGACGCGATGAAAAAAACACCGACGGAAACGCGAGCGAGCAAGTGAACAAGCAAGAGAGAGCGAGAGAGAGAAAAAAATCTACAACTCTCTCCCGCAGCCTATTATCGGCTCGCCACGCGATTTATCGCGAAAACACGCGGCCGATCAGCCAACGAGACATGCCCGATCGATCCGTTCCGAGGAGACTCGGAATAATACGCGAGCCACGGAATTTACATTAAATTAAACACTACGATTATTCGAACGGCCAGATAATGATATACAATTATCTACGACGCACCGATAATCAGCCGCGAACACCGCTCACTTTTTTTCCACAGGACAATGCGGAACTGCCACAGAAATTCGCGAGCCGCCCGATCCCAAGCGATTTTTCCAACCCCCTGTGGCTATCGCAGAAACCACCCTTGCACTCGCGCAATCGTTACTGCCTTGGGTAAACGGGATTGTTCAACGATTACTATTTAACCTCGCGATTAACTTTTCTCGGAGTTGCTCCGATGCAAATGAGAAATTATACGAGATGCAAATTGTTTCAATAATTCGACTTATTTATCCACGCGGAACAATTCGGTTTGCATATTTAGCGTGTCGGAACTTGGACGCGAGGTTTGCGAGAAAGCGGAGCGATGAGTCTAGATTTTTTTTTGAAAATTGCTTTCGGTTGAGCAAACGCTCCGGAATTTTTATGATTGCATTGCTCGGCGAAGATGATAAGGGTTGAGAGCCGCTGGCGGAGCGGCGCGCTCCAGGGGGTAAAAATGATGTTTGCGCGGATACGAAAATTACGAGCGATAGCCCGGGAACGAGTGACCGCCTCGTTATTGGCCACTTCGGTCGGCTCGCGTCTGCTTTATTCTCGCGATATTCCGCTTTAATTTTCCACGCCCGGTGTGAATAACAATTATGTAATAATTTCGAGCCGGGTCCCGGCCGCTCTCGCGCACACATATATATATGTATATGTATATCTATATACATATATATATACATATATATATCCCGGGCGTCGAAAAGCGCGCGCGAGCGTACGCCACACATCCGCGGCAGAATAAATCGAAAATTTCATACTGTCCGTACAAATGAATTTCTGAACGCTCTTCTCCCCCTGGGTCCCCCCCCTCGCTCTATTATCGGCCGCGCCGGAGGTCATATCTCAAAAACCGCGATTCGAAAACGCTCGAATGAAAAAACATAGCTCTCTCTGGCCGGTCGCGAGCGAGCGCGGGAGGCACGGAAAAAATTTCACGGAATTTCATTTTCGGTCTTTTGGCCGGGGCGCGCGTGCTGCCCCGATCAAAAGAGGCTTTTAATTTATCGGGGCCGCGATGTTTCCGACGATTAAATTTAATCGCGGACGCGCCCGATGTTTCGGAAACCTCCTCTCCGCGGCACAATGGCCGGCTTTTGATTCTCCCTCGGAAAAAAAGAAGCCTGCGGTCGGAAAAATCAACGATACGTTACTGCACGTAGAAAAATCACGGACCATTGTCGTGACCGGGACCGTTGGCCAGCTCTAATGAATATTTTTTTTTTCTCTGCTCGCTCGGAGGCAAGTCTTCCTAGTCGTGCGTCAATCACAACGACCAATGAGATGGTGATAAGCGGGCAGACAACATGGCGCTCCTCGGTGATCCGCGACTATCGCTTCCGATTAAAATAAACGACCGGTCGAACTTTATCTCCCCCGTACCCCGGGGTTATCTAATTTTTCTCTCCCTCGCCGTCTCTCCTCTCGTCCCTCTCCGAACCCTCTACGACCCGTATTAACAGAGATATAAGCACTGAAAGTCGCGAGGTGGGGGTTGCGCATCCTCCGGAGAAAAATGGCGGACCGTGCTTCTTGGAAATGACGACATTGTCCGTTCGCTCGCTCGCTCGCTCACGCGCACACACGATCGTTACTAATTACCGGCTCGGCAGTTTTTTATCGTTTGCCGCGTGTCATCGCGAGGTTACTACGCCAGATAATACATTTTTTCCGGTGCCCCGCGGGGAACTAATAGATTAACAATGTAATCGATACGCGTGTATAATAAGTTACGTCCGAGCACCGAGCCAGAGCAATTATATAACGCGGACTTTCCGAATCCATTACGAGAGGAAATTACGTGGGCTCATTGTTTGGTGAGAAGTAAACCGAGGTGAACAAGTGGTTTTAATGTTTTTTTTTCTTTCTTTGTCATCTGGTACAATTATATATTTGTAATTAACCCTTATCCACACGGGTAATTTTTTGTACGATTCTGCACGAATTTGAAATAGGTACCCGGGTACCACGCCGTGTGGATGAGGGTTAACTGATAATTTTTTGAATTTATTGAGTGAAGAAAACATATCGTCTCGGTGACGATACAGAGGTTAGCATCGGTGAAAAATGTTTTTCTTAAACGGTCTGCAATTTTTGACACTTTTCGCGGCTGGATTGTTCTGCTTTTGCGAGAAAGGTGTTATCTTCGACGCGGATCAAGCGGAACGCGTGAAACATTTTTCACGGGATCGTCGGACGTCGATTTCGAGCCGCGACACCGTCGACGGTCCCTCCGTTCCGCACGTAATCCTTCTTAAGACGTTTTCTAACCCCTCGCCGGGATTAACCGAACGAGGATCCCGGGGATCCGGCCGGTTTCGCCCGATATAAACGGGTCTGGCTTGCCAACCGGCTCGTATAATTGGTTGTCAGTCAAGTAGTCAGTGGCAACCCCCTCGGGGCGAGTCGTGCGACGAACCACGGGGGACACCCGGTATATAGGACAGCGGGACGAGACGGCTGATGGGATTTCACGTGCGATCGGTTAAAGAATTCTTCTTGCCGATTCCGGGTTGCGGTTGACGTGTTTCTCGGCAATAACCTTCTTTTCGAGCCTTAAACCATCGCTGTGACGTCACAACAAAACCATTATCATTATTACTATTTAAACAATTCGAGTACTCTCTTCGAATGCTAGTCAATCACAATAACAGCGACCATAGAAATCGACGGCCAAGAAGCAAGCGAATAACTCCGCCATTTTGTAATATTTCGAGAAAATTGAAAGAAAATTGATAACACGAAGCTGCAAGGTACACGATTAAACCACCAAAAAAATTAGAATTGTTCGTCCAGTAATTATCTCTGGAAAAATTCGGGAACTTGTGTGCGCACGTCACAGGGTGGTCACCCTCCTCGAGGGGATGGAAGTGGGTGGACCGCGATGAATTTCACGGATGCGCGAAACTTTTGCGGAGGATCGATGATCGATCGAAGCCCGGGGAGAGAGAATTGGCACGCTCGGGGAAAGACCTGTCCCTGGTTGGTCCTGTCGCGAAATTAGTATGGAAAAGTGAAAGCCGGAAAAGGGTGGGGAAAAAGTGGCCAGCCAGACGCCGAGCTGGAACAGAGAGGAGGAAACCGAGAGAGAGAGAGAGAGAGAAAGAGAGTGAGAACGATCTCGGGCTTCTCGCGCTAATGGCTTTTGGCACGAACGAGACTCTCCAAAGTACCCTTGACCCATCTAACGGGGGAACGATAAATAATTCATCGGCTGATTTCATCGTGCCGAGCGGGTCTGGTTATTCGCCGGGCAAATTATCGGAGACTAATTAAGGGCCAATTAAGCGGGGACCCGCTGAATAATTCGCCGGCAGTTTCCGCGAGTACCCCGCGTGTCCGTTCGGGGACCGAAGGAACCTCGGATCGTCTTCCGGAACGCGTTAACTCGTTCGCAGACACTTCAGAGAAAATGGCTCTCGTCTCGCAGCGCGCGAAAATTACTGTTTACCCGGCCCATTAATTATTTCGGTCTCTTGTGAATTATTTCGACGTGTTTTGACATCGGTAGAGAGTGGGAGGTATAGCTGCACGGTGTCGATCCTAACGTCGCATTTTATTATTACCAATAACGATAATTGAATAATGGTTGAACGACTTTAAGGGTTGAAAATTGCAGTGTAAACGTTTTGAAGAATTTGTTGGGGCTCCTTGGAGCGCTCATGGGACTCGGCTGCTATTCGGTCCATTTGGTAATCGACGGTCTTAACGAAATTGTTGGTCCGCAACGTCGATATCATCGCGAGATGGCGATTACGCGGCACGATATGTACGGAAGCCACGTGATCACCGAAGGCAAGTCCATTTCCTGGTACATTAAGGCCAACAGTTAACGCGATTGAACACCGCTTGGAACGCGGACAGAGAGGGTTTCAGAGGCAGCGCATAGAGCGAGAGAGAGAGAGGGAGAGAGTAGAACTACCATCGGCGAGAGACAGAGACGAGGAGAGGAGAGGCCGCAGTCAGTAAGCGTCGCGTAATGTATGTAATTAATGATTACTGGCACGCATCAAAGCCTCTCATTAATCTCACTAGCATGGCCGACGATGCGCGAAACGTTTGATCGTTCGATAGTAAACCGGCCGATTTCACGGTGCGTCGACGGATACGGAGACCCGTCGATTGCATCTAGCACACGAGCCGCGTTATTAATAGTGCGATTGTCTAGCGAACAAACACCGGCCCTATGTGCTCTCGTCGATGCACTTCGTGCGCTCGACAACAGAAAGAAGATACCACTGTTTCCGTCGAGTGCCCGTTCCAAGACCATTTCTGACCTACGCAGAGTCTCTGTCCGATCGACCGCTCTGTTTCACGATCCTAAATACGCGAGATCGAGAGATCGATCACTATACGATACGATAGAACTGACGATTTATTGTGCGCAGTCATAATTGGTTCTGTTCAACGACGCTAATGGCACTTCGAGCACTCTGTTACCGCCAAGTGCCACCCTCTCATTCGAAAATAAATAGTTTCTATGTGTGTCCTTTAAGTAACTAACATATCCAGACTTTATTTCGGAGTTTGTAATTCAAGCAGTCGCCTGTGATTTTAATGGAATTTATGCGTGGAGCCATTCAAAGATAAAAGTACATCAACTTACGGCATAATAAACGTTGTTAACACGTTCCCTGCCGCGTGACTTTTGTTCGTGCAAGCCTTCGCGATGTTATTCGTAGAAACGACCAGAGTTATTAATTGGTATTAATAGTCGCTTGGTAATGGATTTTGCAGCTTATTACACTGTAACTAGATCATTTCGGAATAAATTTCAAATGAAGATAAATAATTTAATAATTGCAGAAACGATGTATTATTTTAATTTTTTATAAGTCTATATTAAAAAATATTTTGACAAATCGTCCTCTGCATGGAGTGCGCCTCTCGACACCAATTAATGATCTTTCAAAGTCGATGTTAACTCAAAGCCCGAGACGAAACCGGCCTGACTCGCACAATGGCTCCCGAACAACAGAATCCAACAGCAATATTGTGACAAACAATCTTGCGATCGGGTCCAGTTTTTTTCCCGGCGGTTGCAGTTCGTATGCACATCGAGCTCGATCGAGCGAGGCGCATCTTTTCTGCGGCGCTCCACCTTTTTTTTGCATAATGTCAGGGCATATGAGAAACGTATCGAGGGAACCTGCGGACTCTCTCGATCAGGTTTCGAGAACAAAAGGGTACCAGCGTCGAGGAGAGAGAAAAAAAAGAGAGACAGCGAAGGAGAGGTCGGAGCTCTGTCTCCAGTTTCGCAATCGTCGGTTCCCACAATTTGCATTTTCTCGAGTGGCAAAACCGCCCGCGATGAAAATGACATTTCCTGGCCGGCTTTTAACCCTCTCTCTCTCTATCTGCTCTTTCCTCGTCTCCTTGTTCTTCTGTTTTCCACTGTCGCCATCAATCGTGCGCCGAAACCCGCGAGAGCACACGCGTTTTGCTGTTGCTGCACGTGCACACGTGCTTGCTCACTCTCTCTCTCTCTCGCTCTGTCTGTCTCCTTCTCTCTCTCTCTTTCTCTCGTTTGCCCACGACATTTCCACAACGTTTCCCCGGCAAATCAGCGGCAAATCTTGCGCGGGCGTCTCAAAGGAGCCGACGTTTTCCCTAAACGGTTAACTCGCGGTTGACTCGTCTGTAGAAAGGGAGAAAACATTCTGCCGCGGAGTTTTTCGCTTTCGTTTCTCCCCTTCGGGCCTGCCGCCGCGCAATTTCTCTTTTCGTACGAGTGGGAATCGCCGGGGAGAGGGATCGGTCGGTTCATTAGGCTCGCGCAAAAATAATTGTGATTTTCATCGATCAAACGTTTCCACTCATAAAAATAGTATCAACCGGTGAGAGAAAAATATTTCTGAATATATTATTGTAATCTGTATTCATCCTCCATATTGTTACTCGATCGTTAAAAAGATATTTCCGCAAACTGAAAATTCCACGACTCTGTAATCAGCGATTTCAGCACAGTGAAAAAGGCTGAAATCTATTTACAACCTTCTATTCCACAAAGAGCTAATTAAACATCCCTTAGAGCACGCCATCGTTTCAAACACAGCGCGCAGCTGGCAAAAACAATAACCGAGATAAAAACGTGGGAACCAGTGTAATTTTTCCAAAGTGTCAAATACAAAAAGAAACGATACGTTAAACTCGCGAACCAATTAAAAATACGATGTTGTATATTCTGCATACACGGATGCAATCGGAGATCCGGATCTCGACAGGATTTTTCCGTCGCGGCATGATGCAACCGATTCCCATAAGCGGCGCCGATTTCTCTAGGGCGACCCGGCATTTGTACCCTTTTATGTTCTACACGGTACACCTATCACCGAATAATAATAGGAGCTGGTCTTAAGCCACGCGTTCGCGCACAATAAGTGATTACGCCGAATGGGAGTTGTAAAATTTTTCCGGTGTGAACGCACGACGATCGTTCTGCTTAGATTCTCTCTTGGTCTCTCTGCCACCCCCTCTTGCCCCCGGTAACCCCCATGGTGGCCTATCTTTCTTCGTTGGCCGGACAATGAGACGGAATGGCGTCCATTGTCGAGGGGCCCGGCCCCCAGGACAATTCGCCGTGGATAAAGTTAGCCGGATCGGCCAGCTGAAGCCGATCGCCTTTAATGGATCGCTCGTATGTTACGATTCTTTACCTAGGACTCTCTCTCTCGCTCTCTCTATCGCCAAAGGAACGGTTTCGCAACCAACGGACCCACGTGGACGAACACGCTGGGCGAAAACGCGGACCCGATTCGCGAACAGCTGCGGGACTCCTGACCAGCCGGTGATAACGCGTCCCGATTTCGGGACAAAGTAAGGCCCGAGATGATTGGTCACTTACGGCTGCCGCCGATCCCGTGCCCTGCTAGCTGAACTATGCGGATACCCTACATCGGTCGTGAAGTATGGGACTCGGCCACCTTATTAATGCGCCAGAAATATTCTGCACCCGACCTAATGAGCTCCGTATACAATAGTTACCTAAATGAGACCGTTGCGATTTGTGGGACTTGGGGATTTTGTTGTTTATAGCTTCGGGAAGCTAGGAACTAACTTCTTGGAGCTTGTGGGTCTTGGTGGAGGATTGCGCAAAAGCCTAACAACCGGTAGGAATGTGTAGAGCATACTGTCTTTGAGAGTTTTTGAAGGATCAAGGCAATGATCAGTAGCAGAAAGTGCTGCAGGTTTTTTTTACTATTCCCTTGCTTTATAATATTTGTTGATAATAATTATAGTGAAGCAGTTGGTATGAATGAGCGGTATGGATTGGTACGAGTATGCGGTATGGGTTGGTACGAGTGTGCTGTATAGGTTGCTATGAGTGAGCGAAGTATGAAAAGTGTGTGCAGAGCGTGGGATTGTCGGTTCTGGTTTGGAACGGTGTGAAGGCATGGTCGAAGTGTGGAAGACGTAAAGAGTACATGTTTTATATAAAAAAAAGTGATTATATTATATCAAGTTCAACAATATCGTATAACAATTTATCTTATTCCACTTCTTATAGCTTGTGGGTCTTGGTGGAGGATTGCGCAAAAGCCTAACAACCAGTAGGAATGTGTAGAGCATACTGTCTTTGAGGGTTTTTGAAGGATCGAGGCAATGATCAGTAGCAGAAAGTGCTGCAGGTTTTTTTTTACTATTCCCTTGCTTTATAATATTTGTTGAGAATAATTATAGTGAAGCAGTTGCAGTATAGGTTAGAATGAGTGAGTTTGGAACGGTGTGATGAAGGCATGGTCAAAGTGTGGAAGACGTAAAGAGTACATGTTTTATATAAAAAAAAAGTGATTATATTATATCAAGGTCAACAATATCGTATAACAATTTATCTTATTCCACTTCTTATAGCTTGTAGGTCTTGGTAAAGGATTGCGCAAAAGTCTAACAACCTGTAGGAATGTGTAGAGCATACTGTCTTTGAGGATCCTCTTTGAGGATTTTTGAAGGATCGAGCCAATGATCAGTAGCAGAAAGTGCTGAAGGTTTTTTTTTTACTATTCCCCTGTTTTATAATATCGTATAACAATTTATCTAACAACCATTCGCTACATCTACATTTAGCAAAGAATGAAATAAAGTTTCAACAACTTGGACGAACGTGAAAAATCGGCTGGTCGAAGTCGTTTTGCTAATCCGGGGTAGAACGGTGCCGCTAATCCGTGGTTGGCAGCAACCGTTGTACACGCTGTTAGTGACCAGCTAATGACGCAGTGATTTCGCTAGAAACAGATCGCCGCGTCCGTAGATCGTGATTCTACGCCTGGAGGTTCGTCATTACTTGCTCGGGAAGCTATTCGCACGTTTTGGCCTCCGAGAAATTGCGAACGCGCTTCCGCCTCGCGATCGAAGCTAACGTAGCGCTAGTGAAGCGAACCTTTCGCCGGGAAAAAGGAGTGGCCTTTCCTCGGGGATGGGGAGAAGGCGAATTGTAATTTACATCTGAGAAAGAAGCACATTTCGTAATGGCGAAATGTCCGAAGTGCTAACCGAAAATTGCACGGAGTCTTGAGCTGCGAGATGCAGGGAAATTGAAATACTCGAAAGAAAGACACTCGGCAGCTTGTTTGCAGAAAGCTGCCACGTTTGACCGTGGATCGGGAGAATTTACAGAACGACGCAAGAAATGAAAATATTTATTTATTTATTTATTGATGACGTAAACCATGTTGGGTTTATATAGCAGAAAATAGTCAAGATCAGCTGATTTTCTAGCGTTTTCAATTTTTCTGGTGGGTCGAGTAACAAATTTGAAGTTTGACACCAACGTGCCAGTGAAATAAAATTATTCCTCTGGAAAAATTCCATGTTTCGTCTAATACTGTGGTGCTCAAGGAGGTTCGGAACCTACCTCAATAGACTGTAAGTCTTGTCGCGAAATAACCTTTAAGAAACAGTTGAAAGCGACGAAAAATAAATAAGTAAAAAAAAAATTAACAAATAAAATCGACCAACACGTTGCGTCCAGATTTGCGTTCGTTTCGCTCAGATTCTAGTTGTGTCTGTAAACATAACTGTCCAACATCGATTTGCAAAATTCGCCATAACAATTTTTGTAATTCGCCTTTGCGGCAAAACGATGGAAGCACGGTTTAAAACTTAATGATTGAATTATAAAGATCATGGTGAATCATGGTTTCATGGGCGTGGGCTACCGAGAAACTTTGTTACTTTTGTCAATAGACGCCGTTCTAACCATTATAATTTAAACGCTTCGTTAGCCAGAGCAAAATTTATTACAGACAGCACTTGTGAATGTGGAGCTGAATCCCAAGATCTTGATCATGTCATTTGGCAATGCCCAAAATATGAAGTTGAAAAAAATACTTGATATGTGGTCCAGATATTAAAGGCCTGTTAATTATTTTCGATTTTATTAAGCGTTGTGTATTAATAATATAATTTCATTTCATTGAATGAACCTCTTGAATTACAAATTAATGTTAAGTTAAGTTAAGAGGCGCATTAAGTCATATTATATAATACGCTATTGAATTCATGTACTGAACATGCTACATAAACCATATTTGGTTTAAAGCATGAAATAAATAATAATTAATGATTGAATTAGAATTGAAATGTAACGAGTAATTTTATATTATAACAGAGTGATTTTGACGGGCGATTGTCGGGCCGCAAGTAGGCCGAACGAGTGTGCGACTGGCATTGCCCAGAGAAAGTGCAGCTCCTGGCAGGAAAAGGTGAATTTCGTGAATGAGGATGTCGAAGAGATTCGACGAGACACAATGTGCCTGCAGGAAACTGGTAATCCGGAAGAGAGTGTCCATGGAGGACGCCTATCAGCCGGAGGATTTCAATTTTCGGTGGAAGTGAATATTTTCCAGAAAGACGTAACACTGCGGGTGTAAATAGCATGGATCACGTGGGAAGCAATTTTCTCCCTGGAAGAAACCTATCGGGTAATCAGATTTCAGTTTATGATAGAAAGGACATGACACACAATCGAAGTTGCAAACTTCGAATCAAATCCTAGGAGACAGGTGAAGATTCATTGACAGAATTCTTGCTCTTTGTTTTCAAAGGTAAAAAAAAAATAGGAATAGTCTAACATCTCTTTGCAACATTCCACGAGCCTGCAAAAGGAGATTCAGGTAGTCGCAAAGGATTGGTCTTCCGAGAAGACACCTATCGAGCACGGAAATGTCGCTTTCCTGGGGAGAGGTGAATATTTGTCAAGAGATTACAGATATTCAGATTGTAGAACGGGGTACAATGAAGCCACAGGAAAGGGTACAGGTTCCCCAGAAAGGAGTGCTACTCCAGGTGGACAACCACCGACCAGGAAACTTTCGTCGTTTAGAAGGAACGTTTCAATATTTCTTTAGAAAGGACAAATAAAGTGTCTGGAGAGTTTCAAAGGCTGCTTCGAGGATTCAAAGAACGTCGCATACGCTGTTGATGTTTTGTCGGATCTTTATCGAGCATTCCTAAACATCTTTAATCTTTTTACTGTTTCAAACTTGCACCAGCTTGTTTCGTCATGCACACTCAAAATCCACAATTCACTAATAATGCTGTATTTCTGTACATTTGTGTCACCCACGGTAGGGTGATATCGTTCCAAATGGGGTGCAAAAGTGTACGGTTGACCAAGAAGGGTTAGTCACCCCTGAAAATTCGACTAAACCTAAGAAGAATATTTTCCACGGTGGATCCGGTGAGTCCGGTGAGAGTCTCAGCAGAGGCAGCACAGGTGACCGAGAAAGGCGTATTTTATTCCGTGAGGAATTTTTCGTGTTTCCTGCGTGGAAGGTTGAAAGAATATTTTCGCGAGGGAGGAGAGATATTCGATAGTGCTGAGGATGGTCCTGTTCGATCGCAGGTTACACCGGGCCACACGTTAAAAGGGCGCAGGTAATCGAGGGCACCGAAGGTTGAGCACCCCCCGGTCAAGGGGAGGCCCCTGATTGGTCGAGCGGGCCACGCACCTGGCGGACAGCTGCTGCGAGAACGACGCACGCGCATGCGTCAGCGCCGTTACACCGGGTACGTGTGAATGCACATGCACAGGCGCGCTGTGTGCACTATCTGCCCTGCAACGTTGTCAACACGCACAGAGAGAGACCGAGGCGAACGCGCGCTCGCGCGATCAACGTCTGCGCGAATGTAAATCTTCCTCGTGTTGCACGATACGGGGGGAAAAAAGATGGAAAGCCCGGGAACATTTCGTAAACTCGCCGACGAGTCTCGTAAAAACCACGCCGGATGAATTTCGCTCGCGGCATCCAACCGCTGCCCGACATTTTTCGTTCATCCACTTTTCCAACTCTTCGGGGTACTTAACTCGACTTTTTTCAGACCATACTCGCACACACATCGAAGATACTCGGATAATAGTTCCACCTATCGCTGCATGACAGAGAGAACATAAAAATTGTACCGACTGAAGAAAATGTAAAAAAGTTTCACTGCCTAGGAAAACATATGAAACCTGTACCGTCTAAAAAAATATACAAAAATAGTATTGAATAAAGGAAATATCAAAAGTTGCAGTTCAGGAACAGAAAGGAGAAAGCAAGGGAATCCTCGGCGTCTAGATAGGTGCCAAACCAATCAGAAAATTCAGGGTCCTTGGCCCCAGAAGATCGGCATCCCGCAGAATTGTTCAAAAGAACAACGATGATCACCGAGGGTTCGAGAAACCTGCAACCTGGCTAATTTCCCATCGGCCAGGTTCCACGCGGTTCGAGACCCCTGGAACGCGTCTCGTTTCGTGCCAGGTCCGTAGGTTCCCAGAACAGGTAGAGGGTGAAGACGCACCAGCAGCAGCAACGTAGACAGCAGCCCAGGCAGCAGGGTAGCAAGGGCTGCGAGGGAGCCTGTCAGGGAGAGGAGAAGAAGATCGGATGCAGGCGGTGGTAGCTATCCTCTGGCAGGTCTCTAGCCGTGTGGGATTATGGGCTTTAAAAGCGTGCGACCGGTTCTCGGTCGGCGCTAATCTCATTGTTTTACACACGGAACAGCAATAACGAGGTTGTGCAAGGAGACGAGGGTCCTGGGATTAGGGACCTCCGAAAACCCAAATCACAGGTTGCGTATCTCCGCGAATACCAGGCCCGAAGAGGCCCGGCGAGACAGGGCCGACAGATTTTTCCAGGTCCACGATAGATGCCCCAAGATAAGCGAAAATTGCGGAAGAAACGTTTCGGGGAAGGACCATCCGTAAATCTATGGCGGCGTAATAATAGAGTGAGGAACATTTCTATATTTTAGTGTCACCCTGTTCACGATTTCGTTGCAACCGTGGCTAGTTGCCTTCAGATTTGTTATCCATCTTTCTAGACTTTTGCAAACCTACTTCTACGAGAACGTCTACACAGTACATATGTCTTCCATTCACCGCCTCAAAGTTTTATTTTGCTACAACCTCTGCAGTGTATTATTTATTTCAGGATCGATGGTGATCGTTACTTTTCAATTCTTTTTAATCTTTTCGTCGTTTCCAGAAATTCGCTTTAACCATAAGCGGGTGAAGTTGGCTTTCCACTTAGAATTAATCCAGTAGCGTAGCTGTCTGCGATCGCACCCCCGAGGCTCCAGCCCCAACAAAGAGCCCGTGGCAACGAAATGGAGGATTCGCGGGCCGACAAGCGAATTACCGGCGCCGGTAAAGCGACGCGAGCCTCTTGGCCGCACGTCTATCAACACGATTGCACAATTCAATCGTCGATAGGTGAAAAGAAGTTCAGATTAGGTGCACCTGTGCAAAGAGATCGACGCGTCGGTGTGTGTCCCTCCCCGGTGTGTTTTCCATATCTCGCGCTTATTACGTTAATCCGGAGGCAGGAAAAAAAAAAGGAAAATGTGGTTCCGAGTCGCGATACCCGCGCGATGAAAAGCCTCGCTTCGGCGAAAATTGATTCTCCCCGATGGCAAGAAACGACGACCCTTATCGATCCCCTCTTTCTCTCTCGCTCACTCTTACGCGCACACACACTCCCTCTCTTGCTCTATCTATCTCACAGGAGTTCGTATTCTTCTCGCCGTCTCTCTCTTCTCAATACAATCTTCGGTCGGAGGATCCATATTGGCCTGTTTCGACAGTATCAAAAAATGGTCGTTCCGACGGGATGGAAAGTCGTTCCGATCTGGACCGTGTACATCATCGAGATCCCACCGAGAGAAGTTTTTGTTCCAGCATAAACGAGGGTTACGCTTCTTCTTCCTGTGGCCCGCTTTTGTCTTTTTTTTCTTCTCTTTTTACTGGCGTCGTTTCGGAACGAATCGCAGCGCGGAACCTCTGTGGGAAGATGTGAAATGCCAGTTTTGGGGTGTGATTCTCATCGGTGGAATCCTCCGCGGCCTCGGCAAATTATTTTCTCTATTTATCTTTATCTTTATCTTTATTTTCATGTATTTTTTTGTCTCGTGCGTGATAGTGTCTGAATGAGACGAGCGATTTTTGTCTTTCTCGGAATGCGATAGAATTACTGATACCGAAAGTAACTTGTTTTTGATTGTTACAGATTGATTTACGACGATTCATTTTTTCCGGTCTAGATTTACAATTTGTAGGTGAATTTATTGGATAATGTATTTTGATAAAATTGATTGGTGTTACGTAGAAGATTAAAGACCGACGACTTTATCGCTAGTTAGTTTCTAGCACGCTCGCCGCCATTTTCAGAGGAGGGATCAGCGGATCAATGCGTTCAATTTCAACGCTCGTTGGAACGCTCCTGTGGAAAAATAGTGGATTACACGTTGGCACACCTAATAACAATGTTATCGGAGCCTACATTTTATACAGCGCGACGATAAAGTTGCTGGATTGATCAATAATACTCGTGTCGTCTCGAGAATTGTTAGTGTAGACAGAAAATTACGATGAGGAAACTTTCCAATCATACTGTGACTGTGAGAGGGGGGGAATTGTGCAAGCATTAAAAGGTGGTGGTGGTGAATCGTTTTCTAAAAATGGTGCCTTGAGTACCTTGTGATATTAAACACACAAAACTGAATGAATTGGATAAGGGAGTTCTGAAATTAAGTTACAGAACATTTGCAGCTCGTCTTTCCACCATCTTGTAGAAATTCTGCTTTTCCAGATATTTTTCAAATCGTGTGAAGCAAAAAAATGGTAAAACAGTGTGGCTACAAAATTGGGAAACAGGTTCTCGACAAACGATTTTCTGTAAATTCTGTGGTTCGATAATTTTCGATTGCACGAAACAGAAAATTGTCAAAATATACAATTAAGGAGACCACCGAGGGGGAACGTAACTGTCAGCTCGCTTACGGTGGAAAGAATTCGGAAACGACTTCGGGGAACAGTTTTTCGGCCAAAACACCGCAACCCTTTGAAGGCTGCGACACTCGTCAGAGCCAATAAACCATAATCCACGCCCCGAGTTTCGTCCAATAACAAGGCACTCGGCGCGCATTGTCACGATCCCACAGTACGTTTTGTTCCGGCGTGAAACGAGGCTCGCATACTTTTTTTTCTCTCTTTCGTGGAGGATCTTTCTCGTTCTCTTTTTTCTTACATCTGTAATTTTCCTGCTCCACGGAACGAACCGTTCCCTGTCTCGTGTAGGAAGAAGGTAGCCACGGTGAAGCGCAGTTAAGGAGGGATAAAAAGGGGCGAAAAGAGAGGAGAGACGAAGAAACGACGAGCGCGGAGAGAAAAAAGAAAGTAAGACAGAGGGAAAAATGAAAGCGCGGGGAGCGAGAACGAGAGAGAGAGAGAGAGAAAAAAAGAAAAAGAAGGAGAACAAGAGAGAGAGTGAGAAACAGGGAGGAGAAAGAACGGAGCAAGAACCCCCGACACTCAGGAAATGACCCAACCATTGGCGTAGCAAAACCATAATTCTGACCGTCGAAAACCATAATTCCCTGGGACCGAACGGGAACGCTCTCGTGTTTCTACTCTGTTCAGCTCAGCTCAGCCCGGCCCCGGAACTGGCTGGCCGTCGTTCCCGTAATTTTGGATCGAATTTCAGGACCGGTCACCCGTGGTCTCGAATTAAAATCCGAGACTTGTCGCGTAAATAACGCCGCGTGAGAACAAATCCAAACCGGCCCCCACCGAAATTGCTCCGACGCTAGACCCTGGCCGACTCGAGGGTGCTTTTCGGGCTGGCTGCTCCGTGAAAAAAAAAACGAATATTTCAGACAGGAAGCACGAGGATCCCTATTTTTAACTGCTCTTTTACGTATCTGCTCCCGAAAAACTAGAATGAACGATTTTCTACCGACGAGGAAAGAGGAGTTTACTCGGTGTATGTTTCTTTTCTAGATTGCACCAATAGTTGTTTCTTTACTTCTCTGTATCCGAAGATACTATGGTAATGATTTTATTTCGTGTAAAGATTGGGGATGTACTAAGTTATTTGATTAAAATTTTTACGGAAATATTCTGTAGGAAACTTATCTACATAACATTTTTATAGAATCAACTTGGAAGAATATTAACCAAAACAAACGAACGCGCATAGACCACCTGAAATCATGGAAGGCATGAAAGTAATTCTTCGTTTATATTTCCTTCTGCTGTGATATTGATCTCAACTCTCAATAAATAGCGACCGCAAACTGGTGAATTTCAACAGCTAGTGCATTCGATCTTACTTACAAGAGTATCAATTATTAATAGAAGCTAGTCGCAGCACGACCATAATGCTAGCTATAGAATCTTCCTGATCCCCTCGGGGCTTGTTTAACCCCGCACGAAACACTAACAAACTTGCAGATACTCGACAAAGGTTTAACAACACCCCGATCAATTCTTTCTACACGTTTGTATTCTACTGGTAAACTTAGAAACCAATTTCAATTTTCATTTGTGGGGTCCATCAATGAGAAAAACATTTTTGAAACGTCTAAAATGGACTTAAAATTAAATTAAAACATTTTATATTCCGTTTTAATTACATCAAGATAATTCCAGCTTATTAAAACTATAAAAGGGAAAATGAGGTTTCGACTTTTGTTTGTCGCAATCGATGCAAATCAATTCTGTGCTGAAAACTAACGATCATTTTTCAAATTTGGAAGAACACCCAGCGGTGTGAAATTTTTGAGAATTTTCCAGACTGGAGGACCGCCTAGTTCGGAACCCACCTTAAACTGTAGGTCCCGTCGTTTAATAACCATAGCAGTTGAAAAAGCGACGTAAAATAATCAAAACAAGGAGGACCGCCTAGGAGATCGCGTTATCAGTACAAAACAAGTTCGGATATGAGAGTTTGGTCGATTGCCTAGCGTATCATCGGTGGCGTGACGTAGCCGATATCAGTCGGATTAAGAGCGGGACACTGGTCTGAGATAAAGAAAATTGCACCGGCTGGTAATCACATCTCTTTTTCTTTTTCCCGAAGACCGGGGCGCGCTCGGGGAGTAATAAGTCGATGGGACCCCATTACGCGTTGCTCTCTCCCGGTTCCTCTCACTCGGAGAAATAAGACCGCTTTCAATGGCAAATTAAAAGAGACACGTGTACCTTCGACCGGCCTCTTGATCGATTCGAATTAACTTATAGACGACGACGACGACGAATAGGACAACGAGAGTACGCTGCCGTCGGGCTTGGAAGTAACATGTTGAATTTCTGAACAGTCGGTAATCGTTGTCGATAGAGCAATCGCGAGGATCGACAGCGAGGCCACCAAAGCTTTCGGTTTCGGTTGCGTCCATTTCTCGCGAAACCATCTTTCTCTCTCACACCCGTTTTCTTCTTTCTCTGCTCCAGCAACGTGTATTCGCACTCTCGACGAAACGCGATGCTTTCCACCACGAAATTATTGACTGTTGCTATAAATACGCCTACTGACGCTTGCTATAGTCGAGCGCGCGGACCTTCCAGCTTAGAGAGCCGTCATTCAGCGTAAAAGGACTTAAAATCTCGAAAAAGAACCGCTCGATTCGACGCAGACGCCTCCGGGAAAACTCGAGCCTTTGTTTCCCAGATGATAGCACCGAGGAGAGTGTTTAAATCACTCCAGGCGAGAGGAATACCAAAGAAAAATTGCAATTGACTAGCCTCCAGCACCCTATCTAATTTTTATTTATTATTGTACTAGTGAAAATATCAAATCCCAAAAAGGAATGACAATCGACGAATTTCGAAATACCCTATCTAATTACTATTTGATATTTTATTGGTGAAAATGTTTTCTACTTGGCAGAAAGATAAGAAATATTGGATTTAATGATAATGTGAAAATTAGTGAGGGTTGGAACACGAGTTTTACATTTAAGTAGAAGAGAACGATGAAGCTCTCTCTCTTTCTCTTCAGAAACTATTTTGTTTTATAAGTTACAAAGGGTTAAATCGATACAATCTACTTTTCCACGAATTCAGGATTTTTCGAATGGTGACAGAAATGCATTCAATCAAATTTAAATAACGGATAAAGAGACAAGAAACACGAAGGGTGCAACATTATTTACACCACAGACTCTCCCCGACGATGTTTCTCTTCCATCATCCAGCACAATAAATACGAGTCTCGATGACAATCAAGTTCCCTGAGGGAAAAAAAAGCGGTTCATAGGCAAACAGGTTAATGCGCGGTCCGGTTTTCTATTAAACTTTGATTGGACAGTATGAAATCGCCGGGTGAATAATTGAGAAGCCTGCGGCCGTGCTGCGAGCGTCGTATCAGGTTCGGATTAGGGTTGCCCCGAGCCAGTTCCGATTTCCGTGGAGATCTCACGGTAGATGGTGCCTACCACGGTGCCTGCCCCTAGATTATATCCTGCTGATCCTCCGCGGAGTTTACGTCCCTACGTGTGCTGTTCTTGCTATTGTTGTTCGCGCCACACCCCCCTCTCTAACCAACTCCCAACCCTCTCCTCTTCTACCCCCAGTCGCATTTAACCCCAACTCGGAAAGTTTTCTCCGACTCCCAGCTCCCTGGAAGTCACGAAGCAAGTTTCGGTTTCGAAGATAACTCGCTTCGCCTCTTTTTATTTGTTTCCTTCGTATCTTCGATCTGCTCCCTCCCCCTTTACCCCGCCGCCCCTGAATCGCTCGTTTCCGACCTTACCAATTATGGAGCCTGTGAGAAAAATTCGGTGCATCGCTGTAGTCGCTATAGTTGGTACCCAGTAGACACTGTTTTTAGGATTTCTTATTAGATAATCTAAATTTTGAGGAATTTAGAAATTAAGGGACTTTTGGGGATTTTTGGTTATGTCCTCACTGCACTGAGAGCACTGGAAAAGTTGAAAAGCCAATACAACCGTCTAATATAATTTAGAAATATATGTCAGCGCTTATAATTGAAATAAAGAACCATTATTATAAAGATTGTTTCGAAATCAGATTCTCCCGACAAGAAGAGAATAAGGATATAGAAAACTGAAATTAATATCTAAATAATTTTCTGATAAATTTGAATATCAATTGAGGGTACTTCCAATAATTTTCATTCAAACTCTGAAGATTTCAGCCTCCGTTTTGACTTGCAAACCATTATTATAGCACTTGATCCAGTGATAACATTATTTTCAACCAAGGTTGAAATCTCGGTAAATGCAACACGCCGAGTGCTTCCGACAGATTATGGCATCCGTGATCTTTTCCTTGTATTGATCGTCATTTTGACGTTTTCTCAAGGTGCAAACTAAAAATATACAGTTTCCCTTGAATCTCTTTGGTTCAGTCAATAGATTTTTCTGTTATCAGTGTTTGTACTCTAATGCCGTGCAGTGAATGTAAGCATGCAACGAGCGTGATATGTATTTACAATTGGATCGTATGTGGGTACAATCTTAGCAGAACTGAAACGTTGTAAATAGACCAGCGGAGTGACATATTAACACTTTGACTGTCTCGTCAATCATGCACGAGCGACGAAATTCTGCGTACCGACTTAAAAACGAAGTTCTATATCGGATGCAGGAAACACGCGAGTGGGACAGATCTTTTTACGATTTCGCCGGGTGGGAAAATTGTCGAAAAATCCCAGGGATCGAAATTCAAGCTAACAAAAGTTCTATAGAAAATATTTCAAAGATTCAAAAATTCTAAAGACCCTACATCGGAGGAACCAACATTTTCCGAGACCTAGAGGAGAAGTTCAAAAACATCCACAGGGAGCAAAATTTAACTTGACGACCATTAACATTCATTCAGGAAGAAAATTAAAATCCAACACCGAGTCTCAGAATGTTCTACAATTGCCTACACACATTCTAGCATAATACTATTAGTAATAATTCGAAAAATATTCAATACACACAATGACTTCTAAAAGAACACGGACGAAAACCAAAATTCAAATACGACTACTTATGAATACCTTTGCACGCGGAGCTTTTTTATTTCGAAAATTAAGCAGGTCTTTCTATCTAGAATAATTCCATTCTATATGATTTTTTTCATTATGTGGATATTGTAGGTATTTATTGAAATATTTAAATGTGTTGGTGCCGATCGATCGTCGACGATCAGATGATCGTCTGCTGGTCGTCGTTAGGAACTGACGATCAATTTGTTACAAACAACCGATATTTAAACATAAGGATGTAATAAAGAAAGTAATAAAGAATTTTTAATAAACCTCCTATAATATGAAATTAATAGAATACCTCATACAATATTGAAATGTTTAGTAATTGGTCAGATCCGAACATATTTAACAATGTAAATATTTTGTAGATATTTAGAATTATAGTACAGCAATTTTTCACGGTGACTCAGAGTCACAACTCGAGTGCAAAGGGTTAATTGCAGTACTGTCGCTAGACAATTAAAAACTGGCCCGTCTACATTGGCCGCAAAGGTCGACGAAGGTTCGAGCACCCCAAAGACCAAAATCAAAAGTCAATTACGAGTCTCGGCAAACAGATATTCAGCTCCAGGGTCGGTTATTAAACCGGGTAGCCAATCCGGAGCGGAATTCGAGGGAGAACCGGGTAGAGCATGGACACACGTAGCGCACGGACGTGTTCTCTGGTCGACAGGCCCTCACCTTCGACTCGGGGATCGATCTGCATAGCGGTAGCTCGCATAATCGCGCGAAACGTGCGGGGTCGCGCCTGTGTGTGCGTCCATCGGCCGTAACGCCGCGAACGGTGCAAGCCGGGGCCGGTGTCTCGGGGGTCGGATCGAGCTTAGATTAGGTTTGCCCGAGCCAGTTCCGATTTCCGGCGAGATCTCACGGTAGATCGTGCCTTCCTCGGTGCCTGGTTCTGGATCCCACCGCCGCACCGTTGCCCTTTTGCATCCCGTTCGCTTTTTCCTTCCCTCCCGCTTGCATTTTTCTCCTCTGTTCCAGCTACGCCACGCGACCATGCCCTCTTGTGGTTCAATTACACGCAACGCCCCCGGCGATTGCGTTTGCTCTACATGCCGACGCTTGTTTTCAACACCTCTCGCGAACTATGCACTACTCGCCCGATGACGTCCGTTTCACCCTTAATCTTCAACGGATTTTATACAGAACGGTGACGCTAAAACTACCCAAGCCTAAACGAGGAATGACGTGTATTCTTTTATGATAATAACAGGATCGAATTTATTCAGATTTTATAGGATTTTTATGGTAATATTTGAACAAAGAAACTGTGCTAAAGAATTTCTATAATTTCACGAACTGTAAGAACATCTGAAATTCGTTATTTTGATGGGCTCGGTACATAGTTCTAGTGTTAACATTCAACCTACTTTTTATAAGAAATTTTTGTACAGATATCTTTAGTAAAAGATTCATTACAACCGCACAAAGTCTAAATAAAATCAATCCTGTCGTTTGTCTAGTGTGAAGTGAGCATTGCCATTCGGATCGTCAGGTTTAGACAATTTATGAGATTGATAATTAATACTACGAATGTATTTTTGATTTTTCTATTGCTTATAATATTTTTGTTATACTATACAATATACTCTGTACTAATACTTTGTTATGTAATACTCTGTACTAAGCATTATGTTGTAATAAATCTCATATGAGATTTCCAAATTAAAAAAAAAAAATACTACGAATGTCTCCAAAGACAACTGTGTAACCGATCAGTAGTCGGGTAAGGAAAACACCGACGAAGACGGGAGCGAAGCGAGTGAATTAATTTCGTTGGATGCTCGGACGAGCTCGGGAGAAATTTTCCCTGTGGCGAGAGCGGAAATTCGTAACGAATAGGAAAAAGTTTCTCTCGTTTTATTTCGAACGGAAGGATCGAATTCGATCCGACAGCTACCGGCGTGGCAGGTCGGTTTCGTGACTCCGAGAGAGCCGAGACCATTCGTCGTCCTTTAAGGGCCTGACGGTTGTTGATTAAGGCTCCCGTTCGAGTCGAGACGGCCTTATGCTGGAAAGAGAGAGAAAGAGAGAGAGAGGAGGAGGAGGAGAAACGGGGAGGAGAGGTCAGGTTATGTCCGTGGAGGTTTTACGGTGCTTGGGTATCCGTAAACGCCATATGGCCCAAAAGTCGACATGTTTCCTTCGTTTTCTTTCGTCTCAGAACGGACCCAACCGCGCGTCCATCATCTCTCTCTCTCTCTCTCTTTCTCTGTCTCCTCCCCTCTCCATTTCTTCCTTTTTTTTTCTTCACGCCGCTTCTTCACCCTCCCGATTCCTCGTCGTTAAGGAGATCGGTCGAGTCACGTTCACGTTGCCAGTTATTCTTTGTCCCGAAAATTAAAAAACCCCCTACAGTGGGAACGCGGCTTTAAGCCTATTACACGGTTCGGTAATTGGAGATCGAACGCGGCGGCTCCCGGGAAAATCAAAATTTCTCACCCTCAAATGAGATTTTCCGATTGCGCTCTATCACACTGGAATCTATCCAGAGTTTCCTGAAAATTCACGGCGATAATTCAGAGTGCATGGAAACCAGTGTACAGCAAAATTCTGTTGCATTCACGAAAAACTCCAGGGTACGAGCATTCAATTACCTGACCGTAGATTCGAAGGTTCATTTCGTGTTTGTCGGGAATAGTTTAGCCGTTGATAATTACAAAATACGTTCCGAGCAGGTGGACGCTTCTTTGTGGTCCGACTTTAATTGTGAAACGTGGAAGACGTTCCGAGGAAATGAAAGGTGGCTGCCTGTTTACGCAATGGAATACGTTCTACGCTTTTGTAGGACTATTGTTTTTTGTTCACCGAAATTGTCCAATTGTTTGAGAACATCAGACGTTCTGTGATCAGTATACTGCGGATTTTAATGCAGAACAAAAATTCTTTAATAATTCTTGTAATAAATGATGCATTAAGATTCTGAAAGTCGATCAGTCGTTGAGAATGATTTTTGTGATAAAGTCCGCAGTTTAGTGATGAATTCAGAAATATTCCTCAGCTCTTGTAATAAATGATGCATTAAAATTCTGAAAGTCAATCGTTCGTTGAGAATGATTTTTGTGATAAAGTCCGCAGTTTAGTGATCAATTCAGAAATATTCCTCAGCTCTTGTAATAAGTGATGCATTAAAATTCTGAAAGTCAATCGGTCGTTGAGAATGATTTTTGTGATAAAGCCCGCAGTTTAGTGATCAATTCAGAAATATTCGTCAGCTCTTGTAATAAGTGATGCATTAAAATTCTGAAAGTAAATCAGTCGTTGAGAATTTATTTTTGTGATAAAGTCCGCAGTTTAGTGATCAATTCAGAAATATTCCTCAGCTCTTGTAATAAGTGATGCATTAAAATTCTGAAAGTCAATCGGTCGTTGAGAATGATTTTTGTGATAAAGTCCGCAATTTAGTGATCAATTCAGAAATATTCCTCAGCTCTTGTAATAAGTGATGCATTCAAATTCTGAAAA
The DNA here is from genome assembly GCA_916610235.2 of Lasioglossum morio. Lineage (NCBI taxonomy): Eukaryota > Metazoa > Arthropoda > Insecta > Hymenoptera > Halictidae > Lasioglossum > Lasioglossum morio. The sequence goes on from OU744333.1 coordinate 10,883,128, forward strand.
TCAATCGGTCATTGAGAATGATTTTTGTGATAAAGTCCGCAGTGTAGTGATGAATTCCGAAATATTCCTCAGCTCGAGGTACGGCCGTCCCAGAGAGGGATGGACCAAAAACTGTGTACGGTGCTTAAGAATTCTCGCGAGAAGAGACAGAGTCGCCCACTCACCCGGGGAGGACGCGTCGGTGACGCCTCGTTAATCGACAAGCAACGATTGTGACTGTGAACTCACCTGAAACAGAAGGAGAACGAAAACGGTTAACAAGAGGACAGATATCGTCGCGTTTGAAAGCATGTAATTACAAATCATCTCGCACGTGTACTCCTTTGTGCGGTGACGTACACACAGAGATCGCCGGGCCCGTCGCGTCGCGTCGACGAAACATATATCGGACATCCATTGGTGTGTACCGTCGGTGACGGGCGACGCCCACTCGCGACACGTTATTAAATCGCTCGCACACGCCTCGGCCAGTATCTACGCTAATGACTATTGTTCGACAACACCTCCGACGGAAAAGTCGCGTTCAACGACGCAGTCCCCAGTTCTCTGTCGATACTCGTTAACCCTTTCACTATAATGGACGAGACATCTCGTCACCACGCTGTCGTACGATGCTATGGACGAGATATCTCGTCACCATGATTTCGTCGTGCAATAATATCTCGTGTATCTTTATTACTGCTACGAAGCATTTTGCTTGAAAATTTTAGACATTTTATCTATTAACCCTTAGCACTCGAAATTGCTGTACTATTATTTAAATAATTGTTTACACCATCAGATATGTCGGCTTCTATCCAATTACTACACATTTAAGTATTGTATGAGGTATTATATCAATTTCATATTTATCAAATTTAGAAAATCATAGAGAATGGAAATATTGTAGGTCAGAAGAAACGTTTAATTTTCGAGTTAAAATAGGTCCGAGTGCAAAGGGTTAAGTATTGTATGAGGTATTATATCAATTTCATGTTTATCAAATTTAAAAAATCATAGAGAATGGAAATATTGTAGGTCAGAAGAAACGTTTAATTTTCGAGTTAAAATAGCTCCGAGTGCAAAGAGTTAAGTATTGTATGAGGTATTATATCAATTTCATATTTATCAAATTTAAAAAATCATAGAGAATGGAAATATTGTAGGTCAGAAGAAACGTTTAATTTTCCAGTTAAAATAGCTCCGAGTGCAAAGGATTAAGTATTGTATGAGGTATATCAATTTGATATTTATCAAATTTAAAAAATCATAGAGAATGGAAATATTGTAGGTCAGAAGAAACGTTTAATTTTCGAGTTAAAATAGCTCCGAGTGCAAAGGGTTAACCCTGCCTCGGTGCTATTGTAACTCGAAAATGAAACATTTCTTGCGACCTAAAATAATTCAATTTTACATGATTTTTCTCATTTCATGGATATGAAATTGATATGATACGTCATATTGTACTTGAATGTTTAGTAATTGGTTAGATCCCAACATATTTAATAATGTAAACAATATTTAGTGGGTGACTCTGAATCACCACTCGAGTGCTAACGGTTAATTTCATGTAAAATGTCCTCGTCCCCTAAATTTACTATACACTAGAATGAACAATTGTCAGAAGCAATCATACAAATGAAACGACCGAAATGAGTCACTGGCTTTGGAAAATAATCGAGTATCAAAGTCCAGTCGTATTGGTATCAGCTATTTTCCTGATTCTACATCTTGCATGCTACATTCGATCCTCGAATCGATACCACCCTCGCGTAATAATTACCCAAAACGATGTAGAAGGATATGAAACAAAGAACATCAACAAATTCCAGAAACAACAGTCTGATAAAGTCGAGTCGTATTGATTCAAGGACCTCACCCCCCAATATTCTCAACTCCTGACCGAACAATGAGCCTCGGGAAACCACCCCTAACTTGATACCCATTCACCAACTTCCATAATCACTTCAACTTACCAAAAGACTATAAACCGCCATACAAACTCGAAAAATGATGAGAATTCTACAAGATGCCGAAAAATGGGGTTAAATTTTCAGGAAAAATCGTCAAGTTCCGAGGCTAACAGCTTTCGGATCGTCATCATCAACGTCATTCTGGTGGGGTTATGCGCGCGCGATACACAAAAGCGAGATAGCTGCGGTGTCGGATCGGGGGTTGGTCGGGGGTGCGTTCCGAAACACATCCAGCTGGCGCCTCTCGGCACTATGGCGGCCGTTATAAGCCCGCTACCAAATCAAGCGTGTGTGACACACTAATAATCGGACGTATATATGGTGTCTATACAGTGGCTCGGGAAGCACACGTGTATACATAAGGGGTGGCGCGGGTGTACCCTTGTATATAGGTATCACACATTCCTGTCAAGTCGCGTCTATAGGTGTATCGCGAGAGGGTTGTATGCGGCTGGAAACGCTCGCGAGCGCGTTTACAGATACACGTAAATGGAGACAGAGACGACACAGATATAGGACACGTACACACCGATGTGCCCATAGACGGATATAGGTGTATATCTTGTCAGGCGACACGTATACCAGAGCCAAACACAGGTGAGCCAGAGTATACAGGGCAATTAGAACGCGGACGGAGACGACGTGATTTTCCGCAGGAATTTTCGCGCGCGCTCGCGCCCTCTCTCTCTCTCTCTCTCTCTGCCACTTTATTAATTTCCGCTTAATTAAATCGCGCCTTCGGCCGGATTACAACCAGGATTACGTCCCGACGACCGGCTAAGCGGTGACCAGAGTCCGAGGAACTTCCATATCAACGGCGCAAAGTTTGCGTAACAACTTATCCTCCGCTGTTACGACTTCCTCTCTGTGTGCGTACAAGCGGCGTTACGCGACTCCTACCCTCCAATTTTAATGAAACGCGTGCAGCACTTGAAAAAAAATGTTTGACACGGTTTCCTTCCAGCGACCGTTCTTCCTCAAGAAGGAAAATTGCCTCACGAGGTAGAGCTCTGCATAGACATTGCACCGCGCCTTTTTAACCCTCCGTGGACGTAGATTCTTTCACATATTAATTCTTGTACGCTACTCGGAAATAGATCCGAAATGGAGGTGCACTAGCTTAATTTATGTAGAATTTAAGTCGTCAATTAACAATTTAAGATTTAATTTCAACTATAACAGATATAATATTAAACACGTCCTTAGTTTTTTACACGTCAAACGAGAAAACAACAACATAAAACAACATAAATTATAAAACATAAAGAACGCAAATAAATAACAAATATCGTACATTCGACGGAATTCTCGTTGCTCGAAGACGATTTTTCCCTACATTTATAAACGTATCAAATTATAATTTTTCTCGAACTGTATAGAAGAATTATAATCTTCACAGACGCGGACTTTTCTTGAAAATGGTTCAAAACAGAACCGAAACGTCGAAATTATAATTCTGCAAAATTGCTAATTTTTGTATTTGTGATCGAACCTGTAGCGCCGATATCATATAGAGCATATACAAAATTTACGATCGTTCAAAATAGAGAATATTATGTATAGAAGAATTTTGTATTTGGTTGTTCGAACGTTTCTGTATTTATTTATTTATTTATTAATGGTTTATTTTTTTAATGTGGTCGCATTAACATCTAGGTCATTAGCGACCACATGGTTTATAAACAAATATATATTACATGTTACTGAAAGGGTTACGGTTAATATCGAACGACTTGGTAACCAGTATCAGCTTGAGAAAGGAAGACAAACAGTTTTTCTAACGAAATAAAGTTTTCTATAGTGTTATCAGGAGGTCAGTAATTTAAAAGTAATTTCTCAATAGAAGTCGCCGTGACTCATGTATGATTCAGTGTGCAGAAACAAATTTTCACAATGTTTATTTCGCCAAAGTGTACCTACCCCTAAAAATTCGCTGTTTCACTTCCGGCGTTCGTTACAGGCCGTCGAAGAAACGGGATTCGGGTCGCTAATGCGGGGTAGTCGTAGCGCGGTAATCCGTGGCGGACCAGATTCGCCGGAGATCGCCGCGGAAATCATCGAAACTGTGACGATCGCGGGTCAGGGACGGATCAAACGCAAAAGTCCGGTGATCCGGAGTCGTAGTGGAGGGGTTGTAGGTTAGGTTCGCGCGAAATACGCGTGTCCCCCGATGCAACATATCCGTGCAAACAGAACCAAGGGGATAATGGTTACGAGGAATGGATATATCAGTCGACGCGCGCGTTGGATCCTAGGATACCGCTATTAGTGGAGCTGCAGGCGCAGGGATATACTGTTGTCACGCGAATAACTGGTATGCGAGAGGATACTCGGTTGTGCTGGTACCGTGTGCGTGTGTCTAATTACGTTCGTGTGCGTTCTCGCGCGCGCGCAACCCATTGCGAATATATATTCCCCGACGGAGTATCTATTTACGCGTGTGTATATGTCGGGCGCAAATTGTGGAGTGGACTGCTCTCGAGTGCGCGGGCGCTCGCGCGAGCGCAAGGCTGCTGCTGCTGCACGGGATCTGTAGCTACAAGCGTGATCATATGGGTTACACATACGTGCCTAAGTACCAATGCTAATCCCGACCATAGATTACGAGAGGAGCAGCGACGATCAACCGGAACCACGCCGCAGGAAATTCGAGGACCCTTTGGCTTCTGGCTTCTCGCCTCGGGGGCCACCGCTCTAATATCGTCCCAATTCCTTCCGTCGGCAATTTATTCGCGACTTCGGGATATACCTGCTGAATAGATGCCGGGCTGACTTGTTAATAATTACCGCACCGATGGAACTCTCGCGGCTGCTGTGCTCCAGCAGAGGATTTCAACGGGCGAGGTCGGCCGAGATGATTGGAGCCACGCCGCTCCGGATGTTACCAACGATTTGCGGGTTCAAGACTGGCTTTACGGATAACAAATTAGTCCATGTTTTAATACACGGTCTCTGGAATGTATGCTGCATTTTGTTGGAATTTGTTTGGAAGATTTTGTCAGCGAGATTTCTGTGGTACTAGTTAGGGGATGACACGAGTACGTGAATTCTCTCGTGAGGTTAAAGATTGATTTTCTAGGGGGAGAATTAGTCAGAATTGTAGATTACGAACTGGACTATTTGTTGAACATAATAGAATTTGTTTTAAAATGGTTTTGTAAGGAATAATAAGGAATTTATTTGTAAAACAAGACACACGGATAACCAATCGTTGACAGACGTGTTTGTCGCGGGAGCTCGTTTCTATCTGATCGTCTTTTTACAATTCTTTTTAGAATTCTTCTGTTCTGATTCTCTATTTTATAAATTTAACTATACATAGGGTTGTCTGTTAATACACACACGTACATACATACAATACACACACACACATCATTCGTACTTTAACCCTATAGTTTGTTTCAAGATTTTTATATTAGAATTCGGAGGAAGATATGGGATTCTTTAACAGTGCGTTCTGGTAGGTTAGTATTTTATTCCAATAGTATCTCCATTGGCATCTCCCTAACGGTTTGTTCATAGCGTTCAGAAAGTGGTGAGATCGACGATGCACGCGATGCAATTGTGACATTGCGAGCGAATAGTAAAGCCTAAACGAATAAACCGCGGAGTAATTGGAATAAAATAGAATGTCGTGTCGTGGGACCGAAAACGTTTAACCTTAATTGTCGTTCGCTAAGTGAATAAATGTATGAATCAGCGTATCTGGTAAACGGACACGTTCATTCGTAACGGAAAGGAAAACATCACTGACACGCAAACGCACAGAGACACACACGGACGATCGTCGTGATCGCGATTCATTGTATTATTTGAACAACGTTCTTTTTCCTGGTTCGTCTTCTGGCACGCGCGCGCGCGCGCGGTTCTACTTTTGCGATCAACTGTACGAGCGGAGGAGAGAGAATGAGAGAAACGAGAAAGCGAAAGTGCTTCGTCGATGGCGGTGGTCCTGGCTCGCTGCGTACTGCTCGTTCAATTAAGACGAAAATTCGAGACGATCGGGTCAAGCGACCGACGTCGATCGTGAAAGCTGTCCCATGCGTTGCATGGACACGCATCGCGAGTTTCTCGTGTCCACACACTCCAAATATCACTTAGCACCAAACATCTTCACTAACGAAAACAAAGAGTCGAGCATGGGACCTTCGCTACGCCTTGGAAACATAATCTGATTAACGGAGCAATTTACTTGACTCGAACTACCCTAACAGGGGTCTCCACCATTTCTGTTTTCAAATTAGAGGCACATTTTCACTGGGAAAACCTGTAGTCAGTTTCTATTCGAATGATTCATTTTATAGTCGCGTTTTACTTCATGTTCGATAATAGTCAAAAGGGTGTCTACATCCATGGTGCGGATGAGCTACTATACCAAATTTGGATCAAGAAAAATTGGTTCGATTTCCAGGAGGTGGAGGTAATTGCTGATCGAAACCAGGGAATTGAATGAAACCGACAGGAACCGTTACATCGCCTCGTTTCACGTGTCTATCGAGTTCCCAGTTGCCGAGGAACTTCGTCCCGAGACCAAAATTTTATGCAAATCGGGCCCGACCTGGTCCGCGACCTATGGCGAGCGGTCAGTTCGAAGACTTTATCGGTCGTTTCGATGCTAATCACGTTCGCCGCTTAATACACTTTTGATTAACTCCCCAATTTTCGATCCTCGAAGATGATGAGTGTCGAGATCGATTTAGTAATCGATCGGTTTTCGTGGATGACGGATATCGAAGTAGACCGCGGATGAGAACCGCTGAGAGACGGGCGAGGGCTAGGTTAAAAGCGGCAATGAATAGAATTGATATAAATGGGACGGCGACCTGGCTCCGGTCTCGAAGCTGATTGTTTTTTCTTTCCCCTATCGTCGAATTGGCCGACAAGTGCCACTTTATTGCCGCAACCAGTTTCGTTTTCGAGCTTTTTGCCGAACCGAACGCTCGTACCCCGACTTTGACCGAGCGTGAAATCGAAACCCTTGCGAGTCCGATCGATAATTCACGGCTGGGACGCGCGAATTTCGGAATTTGGATCTGCATCTTGTTTGCATTGTTCCACGCGTCTACGTTTGTAACGTAGTACATACGAATTTTCAGACAGTGTCCGATGTTTCGTGAAATTATTTGGTGTTGACGATGTTGTTTTATTTTCGGCAGAAAATAGGGATCGAGGACCACAAGAAAATTACAATTTTCTCGCATCCGAATTTTCTGCTACAATCAATTTCGTTCTAACCGATTCCAGTACATTGAAACACTTCCTGTAGAAAAATTCAGAACAACATAAATTACAGCTCATTTACATAATTTGCATAATATGTGGAACACCTTGAACGACAACATTCATCGGCGGCGAAACAAAATTTCACAAAAATTAATTTTTAACAACCCACGAAATTTCCATGCTCGTACACGAGAAATACGATAACGACGCTCCGACGACGAAACCCATCGTTTAGATTCAGCTTCACCATATTTATTTATGTGGTAATAATCAATTATTAAACACGCGTGCGGCTATGTGTGTTAATGTAATGCAGTCGAAAGTGTACATACAATAATTTTACGCAACATCGCGTCGTAGAAGCTGCGTGGAAACCACGGTGGTTCAAAATGATCCATTCATCTGGCCTGTCCCAGATAGGATCGTTATCGATCAAAATCATTTTCTTTTTTATTATTCAATCCCATCCACATGATTCACCTAGTACTTTAAATTCATCTTTAGATTCATCTTGCACTTGAAAATTATTCATAGAAAATTGTTTCGCATACAACACTTTTTGAACATTTCATTAAAGATAATGTCCGCCGGATCGTTTTACTCGACGATACCAATTTCCTGCGAAAAAAGAGTAAACGCGGCTCCAATTTGGAAGATTCTGCGTAACGGATCAAAAATTAATTTTTTGCCACCGGCTGTGTGCCGTTCCACTCGTTTCCGTGAGCAGCGTTCCAATCGTATTAACGGGGGAAACACGACGGGCCAATTACACCGTCGATCAAGCTCGTTATCAAAAAGTGACAATGTCTCATTACGACGGAGGTGTCGGCGGATGGAGCTTATACGGCTCGGATGTTGAAGCCGCGATCGGAATTGCGGCGCGGCGGTTCGCGTTACGAAACAGAGAGCAACGATATTTCGCCGGGGCCACTTACGAGTCGCCGCTAATTTAAACGTTTAATTGCGAGTCCGTTTTTAGCGGAAAAATGAGCGCGCGAGCGGCTAATTAAGTCCGGCCCAAAGAGAGATAACGCTTTCATAACGAACACGGCCCTCCGCTTTTTGTTGTAGTATTTTCAAGTGGCCGCCTCCGTTGGTTCTCTCCACTCTCTCACTCTCTTTCTCTCTCTCCGTTTCTCTTTCTCCCGTTTCTGTGGGTCGACGATGACTCGGCCAAGATTTTACGCCCGACAAAGCCCGGAAAAAAGCTCCTCGAAATCCGCGTAGCGCCCGACCGTTTCGAACACGTTTCGAGAGACCGAGAACCGGATATATACGAACAGGGAGGAGAGAGGGAGAGAGCGCGAACAGACCGGAAATGGCTGGCCTTACCACGGCCCGATCAAAAACTGGTTCCACCAGACGCTCTCGAAATCGAGATCGGCGGGGGGATAAAAAAATATCGCCCCTACGTTCAGTCGATAAATCCTCGTCGAATGAATTCATTGTTCGGGGGCAGGTAAAGGGATCTACGATTTTCGGTGACGGTGCGCGCTCCGCTCCGAGTCGTTAGGGTACTTTAGTATGCCCGGACGATCCTCGGCAGAGGGTGGAAGAATTTTTGGGGGACGGTTCACCGAGTTATTAATGAGATGGAGAGAGATTGCTGCCAGGAAATCGTTGGATCGACGCAGATGTTTATGGAAATTTTCGATCGCCGTTCTAACCTGCTTCTTTTTTTTTTTACCTCACCTTGTCGATTTATCGTGGAGTTTTGCGAATTCACGGTGCGCCAAGTGGTTGGGAATTTTCGGAAGAGTTCGCCGAGGTATGATTAATTCGTAAGGCTCGTCGAGTTCGTTCGTGGAGGATGCTCTAATTTTTGTTTCGCGGTTACTCGGGCATTTTTATTCGATTTAGGAATTTTTGAAACGACGTCCAACTGCTTAATTTATTGTAGTAGACGATAAGATACTTTTGGGTAGTGTACTGCAATTAACGAAGACAATTTTTGTTTTGCGTGAAGATCCGCAGGATTGCAATAATTGTGGGATAAAATTGATCGACGATGGCAGACTTGGTATTAACCCTTTGCACTCGGAGCTATTTTATTTCGAAAATTAAACATGTCTTCCTATCTAGAATAATTCCATTCTATATGATTTTTTTTCATTTTGTGGGTATGAAATTAATAGAATACTTCATACAATATTGAAATGTTCAATAATTGGTTAGATCCCAACATATTTAATAATGCAAACGATAATTTGAATTATAGTACATCAATTTTTAGGGTTACTCAGAGTCACCATACGATCATACAATATTGAAATGTTTAATAATTGGTTAGATCCCAACATATTTAATAATGCAAACGATAATTTGAATTATAGTACATCAATTTTTAGGGTTACTCGGAGTCACCATACGATCATACAATATTGAAATGTTTAATAATTGGTTAGATCCCAACATATTTAATAATGCAAACGATATTTTGAATTATATTACAGCAATTTTTAGCGGAGACTCAGAGTCACCATTCGAGTATACAATATTGAAATGTTTAATAATTGGTTAGATCCCAACATATTTAATAATGCAAACGATAATTTGAATTATAGTACATCAATTTTTAGCGATGACTCAGAGTCACCATTCGATCATACAATATTGAAATGTTTAATAATTGGTTAGATCCCAATATATTTAATAATGTAAACGATATTTTGAATTATATTACAGCAATTTAAGCGATGACTCAGAGTCACCATTCGATCATACAATATTGAAATGTTTAATAATTGGTTAGATCCCAATATCTTTAATAATGTAAACGATAATTTGAATTATAGTACATCAATTTTCAGCGGTGACTCAGAGTCACCATTCGATCATACAATATTGAAATGTTTATTAATTGGTTAGATCCCAACATATTTAATAATTTGAATTATAGTACAGCAATTTTTAGCGGTGACTAGGAGTCACCACTCGATTGCTAAGGGTTCAAATGGAACAAATTCAATTGTATTGCTGTTTTTGAAACACTGACGACCGACAAACGAACGATTGCATGTTCTCGAATCGTCGAAAAATATTAGGCGTATTGCTGAGAAAGGAATCAACCCTGCGCCAACCTAATCGACTATCCAGCCTCCGACTCGTGGAATTCGAAAAAATACGGTCGCGGAAAGTCAGCCGCTCCAATTCCGCGCCGCGCGATCTGCGAGAAGACGAACAATGGATCGGCAGCTGTCGATCCGTGGCCGCGCAGGTGAGAGAGCCTCGCTCTAACCTGTTGTCTCCCGCGGTTGACGTTGGTCCTTTGTAATTAGACTTCTATTGTGCGGTGGCAATTGGTAAGTGGCGCGGCGTTAGACAAGGAGAAGATTGCGCAACGAAAAAAATAAAAAAGAATTTCAATATCGTCTCGCGTCGACCTGGATCGGTTATCGAGGTCTATCGAGAAGCGGCTGCTCTCGCCGGGAAAACCGCGTGAAAGCCCGAAGGGGGGCTCTCTCGATGGAAAGAACGCGGAGACGTGGAACTCGCGAGGTTCGCTCTCGCAGAAGAGATTTATGGGAACACGGGGAACTTCCGGAACGCGCGCGATTAAGGGGAAATTAAAGTTCCAAGTAGAAAAAGGAGAACCGCTGCGCACCGACCAGTCCATAAGCCGGAGGAGGATCTAGCGGCTGTGCTGCGCGGACTGTAGCGAAATAATGTACAGTGCCGTACAAAACGGCGTGGCAACGATGAAAAGGGGGAAGGAAGGACAGGGGAGGGATGTGTACACGGAACACCGTGGCGTTTCGTCGTCGTCTCTCTCTCTCTCTCTCTCTTCGTCTCTCCCCAGCCTCTCTCGGCCGTCAGGGTGACAATGGTGTGCAAAGGAGATTAACAAACAGAATAAGCTAACGCATAATCGCATTATTTCTGGCTAAGCCGCATTTAAATTAGATAGAAATTCCATTTAACGAAACAATGCCGGGATGATGATGAGTCACTGCCGCCATACGAGTCGAAATAGACGTTCACCCCCGCACCCCCCGAGCGACTGTTTCTGATATTCCTTATTACGCGAACTGACTTCTCGGAGATAATCGCGCCGAACTAAATTCCAAGCGAAACGCATCTCGATCTCATGGAGTCCGGGGTTCATTCTGACCCGTAGTATCTAAATCGCCATTGTGTTAGAACCTGGTCAGAATTCTCTATTAGTTTGTTCGTTCGTGTTGCGTTTCGTGACGGTTGCAGCTTTTCGATTTTCTTCTGCAAAATTGAATTAGCACGGTGAACCGGTCGCGCGGAGAGAAAAGGGAAAGTTGTGCGCCATGCCCTGCAGCTGAAAAATGTTTCCGAGGACTGTACACAATGGATTCTAGAATATTGAATTATACAGGGTGGATCGGAACTCGGGGGTATAAATCTATGCGAACACATTGTAGAATCGGTAGCAGTAGAATTTCAAGCAGCAGTTTGTCCGCAATTCCTATCGGAGTCGAGTAGAAACGTCAGCCTATATTTTCTGCTCGAACAGCAAGAAGTTCGTTCAGTATATCAGAGAAATTTGATTCATAGAAAAATTTGATGTTGATACAATACTCGATTGAAAAAAAAGCACATTTCTAACAACGTCGACAATATTAAACCACCAACAACCCCTAAACGAGAAAAAATGTCGCGACACTATCAAAAGCAATATTTTAAAAAGCCCAAGAGCAATCAAAGCACTGTGTATCCGAAACGCACAAAGACAACAGAGAGTCTGGCCGCAATAATAAAAAAAAAGGAAAAAATTCCAGCGCACCCCGCACATCCGAGGCAAGGGTGCCGGCATTGAAAAAGAAAAAAGCGGACGACCATCGTGCCCGCCCACGTGACGACGGCCATGCTCGTGACGTAACAGTGACGTCAGTGGGCCGATGGCGTGCTCGGCACGCTCCGTCGGCCGCGCGGAGAAAATCGTAAACGTGTCTCTATTTTCAATCGACGCACAATCGGATTTACAGGGAAACCCTGTGCACCGTGAAAACCTGGCCGAGATTGAAAGGAACTCGTTTCCAACTGGTGCATCCGGTCTGCCCCTATTTTAAACGCGGCGACCGGCTACCCTATCTGGCCAACTAAGAGACAACTAAGAATCTTCTCATTTTTGCAACCCCTAAAACTCGGACAGAAAACTGTCTTTTATCGAAGTTATTATTAATTGGTGGCTTGCATTAATTAGTCGGAAGATTGATATAATTTAGATACTACGTTGAAGACTCTCGTTGTTATATCAAATTATTTGGTGGTAGTTTCTGTTTTCAATCTCCTAGGATTACGATAGTTAATAAAACGTTCCATTTATTAATATTGCTAACCGAGAGCATATTTCTGGGTAACTAAATTTTCAGAGTTATTTTGTTCAACCTCCACACAGGTCACGATAATTTAAACTAAAGTTCTTTCTTCGGTGAGAAAATTATTTACTGTATCTCTGTTCTAGCTAGTTAATAGACTAAAAATGTTCTAACTAGTTTTCCTTTAACCGAATAGACGCTAAGAATCAAGAATCACTATTCCCGTCCTCAGACAACGTTTCTAAACGTTGTTCTTTTTCATTCCGTGGAGCCCGACTCCAGAGAGCAGAGCGACAGAGAGGTTCCCCTATTGATCAGCGTTGAAAATCGATGGAACTGTTTTCGTCTGCGGACGCAACTGGTAGTCGACGAGTGCAGGGTGCATCGAAAAGGGGTTGGAAACGGGTCTTACCTGCGCACCACCGCCGACGATCGACTGGTATGCCGACTGGAAGACGCTGCCGAGCTGCGTGAGCCCGTCGTCCTCCATCTGGAACATGATGTCCGCGCCGGGAGAGCCGTTGTTGTTCAGATTGTTGTTGTTTACCATCAGCTTCTCCGTGCTGGCGACGTCGCGCAGTATTGTGTTCGACTGCATCTCGCGGCCACCTTGAGGGTGGTTGTTGCGGGACGGGAGCGGGGGATGGTTTTGCGGTTAGACTGTCGCTAAGGAGGAAAGAGGATAGAAGAGGAAGGAGAGAGAGAGAGAGAAAGAGAGGCCGAGTCTCGGCCGCCAGGTGGTTCGCTATCAAATCTTGATGACGATCGCGCCTCGACCGTGGTGTATCGCTCTCATCGTCCGGCTAGGTAGCCAGAGTCGCTCGCCAGGGGGTGGCTTTAGCTGGTGAGCTCTGTTGGACAGTGCGCACACGTTTCGAGGATTTCGGGGCGCATATCAGTCGGCCACTTTCTAATGGGACTGGTAAAACCACCGGGCACACAACGGCAGGGTTCTTCGGTCTTTCACTGAGAAACGGAGGCAATTGGGGGCAGAGAGTCGAATCGAAGCACTGGTCGTTAGGGGATGACTGGAGTTTCGTTGAGCTCCGTTGGATAGTGGGCTCACGTTCCGATGAGGATTTCGGGGAGCATATCAAGCTGCCACTTGAAAATTCCGTGCACTCACTGGCGAACTGCTCCGGTTTTTTCACTGAGAATCAAGTGGCGGAGTCAGATCGGAACACTGCTCGCTAGGGGATGGCTCTAGCAGATGAGCGTCGCTGGACAGTGCGCACACGTTCCTAGTATTTCGGGGCGCATATCAGCTCGCCACTTTGTATGGGACTTGAGGGACCACCGAGCACACACTGGCAACTCTCCTTGGTTTTCACTGACGATTAGGGGACAGAGTCAGATCGGAGCATTGCTCGGGTTTGAGCCTCACAAGGTTCGACGCCGCCGCGTGCCACGAGGACGCATCGCGTACCACTAGCATTCACCCGCGCGTCCATGCACCATCCGACGCGCGGCGTCGCTTTTTCAATCAAAGACGAACACCTGTTCACGGAATTGTACCAGAAAGCGAACCGCACTGGGGACGCGAGGATGCACGTAGGTAAGTTGAAAGATTAACTGTTCGCGGACAAACTGGAGCCACCACTCGACGAACGATTGCGATGGAGGAGCACTGTGCACGAGAGATTATGGTCAACGTGACGACGGAAGGCGAGAATTTCGGATGCGAGATCGATCGGCAGGGCAGAAGCGAGAGCTGCGTGGACAGACGACGAGGAGCAACCACGCGGGATCCTTCCTGCACGGGGTACGCGACGAGACTGACGCTTCGCGAGGGGAGGCTCCCGCCCCACCCCTCCCCTACCGGCTATGACGGCCCCCACTACAATCCCAAACTAATCCCCCTCCAACCGGCTACGGATGCGCGGCTAGCGATGGGCGCTCGAACCTCTTACTCTCGAATTGTGCTCTAAAAGTTGAAATCTGACGATTCTGGGCTGAACTGTGTTTTTCCACGTGTTTCGAGTTTCATTCGCAACTAAGTTACATTTCTGATTGGTGTAGAGTTCCACTTGTTTTCTATTTACAAGCTGATCCCATAAAGTTTGCTACACGATGTGTATAACAGTTTGGAAAAAATTGGACAGTTTTTTCAAGAGTAGTTACATTATCGATTGAGGTAATTTTTCATCCATTTTCAATTTACAGGTTGAACCTATAAAGTTTGTTACACGAAGTGTATAACAGTTTGGAAAAAATTGGACAATTTTTTCAAGAGTAGTTGTATAATCGATCGAGGTGATTTTTCATCCATTTTCAATTTACAAGCTGATCCCATAAAGTTTGTTACACAAAGTATGTATAACAGTTTGGAAAAAATTGGACAGTTTTTTCAAGAGTAGTTACATTATCTTCCAGGTGATTTTTCATCCATTTTCAATTTACAGGTTGAACCTATAAAGTTTGTTACACGAAGTGTATAACAGTTTGGAAAAAATTGGACAGTTTTTTCAAGAGTAGTTATATAATTGATTAAGGTGATTTTTCAACCATTTTCAATTTACAGGTTGAACCTATAAAGTTTGTTTCACGAAGTGTAACTTTCGGAGTATTTCGTGTTAGAAAAATTTGTCCGTAGAATTTCACGAGCCAGTCGATAGGACCCGAGAAGTTAGATCGGAGGATCTATCTTCATTCAATGATTATTTTTAAGAGTTCCAGGCTGAGTGGCTGATGACAGCCAGATGGATTAGCATTTGCATACGTTATAAATACTACAATAGTGTACATTGACCGAAATAAAATACGATGGTGTGCGAGGTCAACGATGGATGCTGGAGTCACCTGTTTTTGCAGTTGATTAATTCAGTGACATAAAACGATACAATGTAGCTCGCCGCTTTTTGCATATCTGAAATACACCCCGTGCAAATGTCATCAACCCTTCCGCAGCTTCTGGTCTTTCTTTTAAACGAATGGGATCACCAACTCGACCACCACAAACATTAGGATAAATTCAAATTCTTTTCACTTCCCTTTCACTTTATAGGCCACGAGGAAAAATTTATAAAAATAAATCTTTCACTAAAATGTGGATAACATGTCAATCAACGTGTTGCTAGTAGAATTAGGACAACGGTGTTGTAAAATTCGGAAGGTTCCGTGAGACCAAAAAACGTGGTTCTTTCAGAGCCATCGCTAGACTCGGGCCTCTCAGTCCCTGCGAGAGCAGTTTCTCTCTCTCTCCTCTCCCCTCGAGCCGGTATGTCGGACCAGAGAGCGTTTCGGCTCCCCCTTCACGTTCCCTGCTCACAGGAAGCAACCCCTAGCGCGAAGGGCCGGCGTTTTTGCCCGCAGAACCCACCACTCTCTTCGTGTAGCTACGACGACGACGGGGAGACGAGTGTGGGTGGATGGCTCTCTTTCTCTCTCTCTCTGCCGTCCCGAAAACATCGGTCCACTTGTTGAGTCGGAAAGAGAGCCGAAAGAGAGAGAGAGAGAGGGAGAGAGCGAGGGAGAGTCGTCTTTTCCGGCGGCGCACGCGAAAGTGCCACGGCGTCGTCGGAGACAAAAGCTCTGCGTTACCAGGAAGCCGGAAAACGAAGACACACGGAGGACCACGGGCTTTCGCGGATGCGAAATCGAACGAGAATATCGAGACTGGAACGAGTACACCACACGGGAAGCACGCACTTTCCCGTTTCGTGAAATACCTTTCGCCTCCGTCCGGTCAAACCTTCCTTTCTTCTCGCACGATTTTTAGGGTACCGTTGCTCCGGGCCGCCGACTCGGAGACATTCGGCCTGTGTGGTCTTTTTGCCGAACACCGCTGAAAATTATCCATCAGTTGTAAAAATTCTCCACGGGAGAACATAGATATTGCCCGAGACGATCATTTTTTGGTACCGTTGCTTCGAGCGTTTGGCCAGGAATGTTCAAACTGTGTGGTCTCTTCGGTGAAAACCACTGAACGTTATTAACATTGTAGAAATTCCTCACGAGGAACTGTATGGTGATACTCTTTTTATATATAATACACTAGCTGACCCGACAGACGTTGTCCTGTACAAATTTCAATAAATTTGTTTGCGATCGACATTCATCTTTCGAATTGGGAATTACGGTCTTGAGTTCATAAAAAAATCCCATAGAAAAAAGCACTTTCATTTTATCCTGAATTTTCCATTTAATTATTGATTATAAATGAATTCAAGTGATTCGCTTACCAATGAACAGCATTTCATTTTTATTTGTATAGATTAATTATACTCCATTGAACTGAGCTGGAAATATTCAATTCGTGTCTATGCTTGCAACGAAAAGAAGGAACGGTTGTTCAGTGTTCTCTATGAAACGATAAAATAATTTCGGTTTATCTTACATTTATAAAAATGTCCAACAAAATAAATAGAAGATTTCAGAGATGAAAGAGTACTGGTCTGACTCGTTAGCAAGCTTTCAATGGACCCGTATCTCCGGACATGTATCGAGGCGATGTCGGGAGTGGTTCTCGGGTTGTTCCCAAGTGTATATCGAGCTACTTTTTTTCCGCGTCGAACGTCCGGCTGGTCATATCCGGATTTCAATCCGGGAAAACTGGAACTCTCGTTCGTTTGCCAAGTGGGTTAGATTGGGTCGGGTGAGGTTAGGTAATTATATACCTTCGGCCAGTCGCGTGGGTACGACACTAAAATTACTCACGAATTTCCAACTAACGAGCACTACCTTTGGCGCCACGGAGGTATCTCGTTTGTCTCCCGAGACAGATTTTCCGAAACCGTGGTATCGTCGCGGCCCTTTCGCCCCGCGGAATGAAGATATTTTCGCCTAACAGATCGTTTAGCGACGCTTCAACACGGTGCAACTTAGCCCCGGTCCGTTCGCAGAATTGATGCACGCCTCTCCGGCTCGTTGGGACGCGTAACAAGCTGGATTTTTCGCTGGATCACACGCGACCACCGGCAAACTTACAGGAATGTTGCTAGTCCATCTTTTCCTCAACTTGCTGGAAATTCTACTGCTACTCGATCATCTTGTGAAAATGAGTAGGTGCTAAGAAAACTTGAACTTAGAAAACGAATAGAACAATTATTATAGCAATCCGAAAACTCCTAGTGCAAGTCTTAAAGGAAGACAAACACCTCTATCCAGCAGTATAATTTTATTGGCTCCATTTAACACGTTGATCGCCTAGCATAATTCGGCTAAGTTTCCCGCGGGCCCAAATTCGACCGTCGGTACGCAGAACGGTATAATGTGTTTTTAATATTTTTATGTTGTATATCCTATATATAATAACCTATATTTAATTAACTCGAACAAGAAGCATACCCGTCACCCAGATATGGGTGACGTGGCGACGAACGTGTGTTAAAGATCCCAATTTCATAGAAGAAAAATTGAATCATCTCTAACCTCCCAGAAGACATTACAATAAAAACGCTACATAATATATTCCACCTTTCCGGAATGAATTCCAGGCAATAAAAGTTGTTTTTCGTGTACACACGTTAATCATGTGTGTTACTAATGTGTTTAGAAGTTCGTGCAGCATCTAAGGAAGCACGGTTCACTGAGAAATGTATTCGGCACGCAATTAGAGTGATTCCGGGCCACCCTAACTGGGAAAAGGTAACGGTCAGGGCAGCATTTTTTCGTTGGGACAGGGCAAGGTGCGTCTCGAAATGATATTCGGGAAGACCATATGCCGGTGTAGCGGCGCGACAAGTACCTTTCGAGATTTACAGCGGCCATATTAATGCCAGCAACTGCACCACGGGAGTCCCGGGGAATCCTCGCGGCAGAGAGACGTAAAATTTTCTCGTCTCTGACCAGAGGGACCCGGCCCGAGAAACTCACCGACGAGAAACCGATGCGGATCGGTCGTTAAAACCTGGCCTCGGACCAAGCTCCTACGATACTTATCAACTGAATCAACGAATCGGAATTACGCAACTGTTTATTTGTACAGCGTCGTTATTTATCTTCAGGCTTGACGAACTTTCTGTCGCACACTCGAGTTCACCCGTGCGACTTCTCTTTCTTTTTTTTTTCTTCTTCGCCGTATTCGAGTGTCCCGATCTGATACACGCCGCGTAGATTACATCTTGATGCAGATAAAATTGCCGCTGGATCGACGGTGGTCGGAGAGCCGGCCATTATTTACGGGATCGTAAAAATGGGGAACACGCCACCCTGCAGGGAAAGTTCCGAATCGAGCACTTCCGCTGAATTTATTAAGCGTAGTGCTCCGAAGTGGGGCGACCGTCCGATTTTTCTTATTAGTAGACTGTGGTCCTTCACGCGCTCGGAGAATTCATAATTGAAAACGTTGATATGGACGAGAAATTTTTTTAGTCCGTGAAAAACAAGATTACAGAAGCTAGGTAGACATTTGTTTCTTTTCTGAACAATTTTGCAGAGTTAGAAACGATGCGACGAGATCATTAAATATTTTCAATTTCATTGCACTGCAATTTAATCAAATGCAAAACAGTAAAAACATTTAGAACATTGTTGCTTCATTTTTATCTTATTATATGTAGCTCCTGCAGCTTGATATTTCGAAATTGATATTTCCGAAAAAATCACGAGCTTGTCGAAGTTTCGGGTCTGCGTACACCACGGGGGTCGCTAGTGAAACTTCTAACCGCCGTGAACAACCTCAGGTAGAAGCCCCAAACTGCGAAGTGCTGGTGCCTCATTGTTCTCTACGCTTATTTTGATTGTAGCTAGGTACCTGTCGCCTTTAATTATTTTACAGCTTGTACCAGCCATAGTCATTCATCATTTCTGCCCACCTGACACCCTCAAGCCCACCTTAACTTCGCAGCCCATTTACTACTCCTCCGACTAATTGTCCCAGGATTTACTATTTTATAGCACGAGTCTTGTGTAAACGTTGTCCCTAATTCTGAAAATGCTTTCCTCGCGTACCTTCGGAAGATAGTGACTGATAGAGGACTCCGAGAATTCAATTCTCACTCAAGTCGCTTGATTTACATAAATGAAATTTTCTCTGTTATTCGTGCACTTGCCCACTAGTTCGGAGGCTCTGCCGTACCTGTGTAGACCTAGACGAGCATCGGGGATCGATCGATCCGATCCAACTGTTCTTCCCTGGGTTCGAAGCTCGGATCAAGTGTCTCCAATAGAAAGGTCCCCGAGACGATTGGTGTCAACTCGATGCTTCTCTTCGGACTCGTTGCCATCGGAATATGTTTCGCGTGGTCCGACTGCTCGCGACGTGGGATCGTGGGTGAACAACTCGTACGATTCCACTCGGAACGATTGCTGCTAATGCGTTGACCCCCCGGGACGATAAAGATGATCGAACCGTATCAAAAAATCTCCCATGCTCATCTCGCGGTTGATTCGTTTCAACACCTTGCTCAAGTCAGCCGAAACTAACCTTTGTGATCGGTAGATTGTGGATTTCATCCCGTTATTATGTATCATATTTAATCTGAATATTAAATAATTATGTTAACCCTTAGTACTCGAGTGGTGACTGAGTCACCGCTAAAAATTGCTGTACTGTAATTCAAAATATCGTTTACATTATTAAATATGTTGGGATCTAACCAATTATTGAACATTTCAATATTGTATGATCGAATGGTGACTCTGAGTCGTTGCTGAAAATTGCTGTACTATAATTCAAAATATCGTTTACATTATTAAATATGTTGGGATCTAATCAATTATTAAACATTTCAATATTGTACGAGGTATTCTATTAATTTTATATCCACAAAATAAAAAAAAATCATATAGAATGAAATTATTGTAGATAGGAAGACTCGTTTAATTTTCGAAATAAAATAGCTCCGACTGCAAAAAGTTAATCTTGAAGAACTGTATGCTTACAGTCAACTAGATTGAAATTCGAGAACGATTGATTATTTCTCATTATCTTTATTAAGGCACCAATAATTTATATAATATAATGTACCAAACTAATGAACATATTTTCTAAAAAATAAAAAATTGTGGATTTCATGCATTCAAAAGAAAAATGAGAAGATGCAATTTAAATAATTTTCGAGCATCAATGTATTCAACTTATGAAAATTATTAAAGGGAGATACAATGATCCACAGCCTGATCGCAACGTTTCCTCAGGGTTGAGGAATCAGCTGGAAATTATTTCACGTGTCACCTAAACGGCAGGTAGACAGCAAAGCCAAAGAACAAAAGCTACTCTGATTCGTGAGTGCTCTTCAGGGTTGTCGAATAAGCTAGAAATTATTTCACGTGTCACCCAACGGCCATATCGTTAAAAACCAAGAAATCTAACGAGGGAGACTCGTTCTATTGACAGACGAATTCTTGGATCACAGTGCAGGGAGCCGATCATAGACGTTCCTCAGGGTCTCCTCATCGACGATGAATCGTTCCACGTGTCACCTGATCGGCAGGTAACCAAGAAAGCGATCGAGGAAAGGAGAAGAGAGTAGACACTAGCGTAGGAAGACGAAGAGCAATGTAACCTGTCGGCGTGGGGAGCGTTTCGTCATTGTGCGGCGGGCAACAAATAATTAGGTAACCTCGCCAGGCCAACTGTGTAAACTGCGGGTCTCGCGATCATCCTTACTCCGCGTCACACGGCTCGAGGAGACACATCGAAAGCACAAGGGAAGAGGAGATAGAGAGAGAGAGAGAGAAAGAGAGCAAGAAGAAACGGAGACGAGAAAGAAAGGTGGAGAGTCGTCGACCCGGACGCCTCTTCTTCTCGTTCGTCGTGTTCGTCGCCGCGTGGTCCCTCCCCGTTCGCGAGCCCGGCGTTCTCCGGCGCAAAGAACGAAAGAAAGAAAAACGAGAGGGGCGAGAGGGAGAGAGAGAGAGGGAGAAAGAAGAAAAAATAATCATAAGACCGCTGTCGGTCGTTGTCGGCTGATGCTCCTTGTCGAGCGTTCTCGCGAGGACACGGCAAAAAGCCCACGCGAGCAAGAAGACGGAACTTCGACGTTGCCTCGTGCCATTACCAGCCGAACCCGTACGCCGTACCAGCCGAGAGCTGATATAATTAAGGCCGATCGTTAGATAACGCGAAAATTGACTGAGATCGAAATTGGACGATAAACGTTGACGGGAGACCGGCTCCGGGGAAAGTACCGACGACGAGGAACTACCGCGATCCGATTCGATGCGGACCAACTCGTGTAAATTCTTCAGGGTATTGCTTGGCCAGTCAAGGAACTGCGTTCCTTCGCTTCTGTACAAGTTGCGGAACAGAAAACACGCTCCTCTCTAGATCCACCGAAGCACATTCACATTTTTACCGACTCGTTACAACTGAAGATCTTCGTGCAAATTCCGATTTTCATAGCTATACCTACTTCTAACGACACCGTAAACAATTCACAGAGTAAAAGATTCGAATGGAAATACAATATAAATATTATTTATCTTGGTTAATTGACACATTACCGACCGGTGATTATTGCATATTTTTGAAAAATTTATAGTACATGGGTAAATTTTCGTTTAGCATTTAGTATGAACTAACTAAGTCACCCTCAATAACGTCGTCTAATAGTTTTATTTAAGATTGCAATGTCAAAGAACATTTCTATGCTTTTTTCTGGTACAGCAGAATTATTGAAAATCCTATTAATAGGCTTCCGGTCGGTAAAGTGTTAACTAGAAGTACAAGCATGAAGCGAATAAACAACAACTGTTATTTTCTAGGAGTCGACAGGTTGGCGAAATTTCTTTATAGAAACTGCAAAATTCCATAATTACTGAACATAAGTGGATTAAATTTATTCGTTTAATCGAATCACCTTTGGCTAGTACGTCAGACGTTTATGGAAATTAATATTTCGAATCGATTCGAAGGAAACGAGATTAATCGAAATTTCATTTGATGCGTCGAGAGATTCGGGAGATTAATGACGATCCGTGGCCGCGTTAAGTTTAATGAGATCTTGTGTTCCATTGATTTTTGCAGACTCGTAATTGACTCCGTGATTTATTGACTGCGCGGATTACGGTAATCCGAGTAGCAACATGAAAATTTCTGTCGAACAGATAGTGCAACATAGATAAAATATATACCGTCGTGAAAAAATAAAAGCAAATGTAAACTGCGAGTATACAAATCGTACACCGTGCGAAGATCAATAATGTAATTACTATGGTTCTGTTTTTCGAAAGATGTAACTCGACGTTTACAGACAGTTATAACAGCTGTCCAACCCAATCCTCTCGTTGGTCACGTGTAATGAATCTGGAGTAATTGCAGTAGACTAGACAGCTATTATGACAGATAGTGTACGTCGAGTCTCTTCTTTTCAAGAACAGGATATAGTCTCTCAGATTAGCTATAACTGCGAACGTTTAAATGCTAATAAAGAACCACTAAAGAAGTTGATACGCTCGTAAAACGAGCAACTTCGCAAATGGGAACCGAGCAATTACATTTTCCATATTTTATACGATACTGCGGATTTTTATGCATTTCTAATTTCAGCGACACACACGTGTAAACACGTTGATCAACACCGGTAACCATTTCTACTTTATTAGCTCCGAAGACAGTTTATTTTATAAAGACGCTTTCAATCGCTGTAAACAATTTTTTCTTTCTGAATTTCATGAAACAATCTATGGAAACGTGTGACAAATGAAAAGAGCGTAACGATGAGAGCACTTTTCTCAAAGAGAAATTAATGCCCTCAGCTTCGGTGCCAAACGCTTTCGCAAACCACAGTACACGTCCGCAAATACTCCACCCCTGCGAATCGTTCGACGCGCCAACAAATCGAACAGAAGGATTTTCCCTTTGCGACTTTGTCGAAAACTCAGTCCTGCCGTGGGGTCGGAAAGAATCGTCGCGGGCGTTCCATAAAAGTGATTTAATTTCCCGGTACAACTCGTTCGGCGAGGAAGGGTGACCGGCTAAAAGGTAATAGTTAATAACGCAGCGCAGCTGAAAAGGGGATTCGGTAATCCGCTTCTAATTTCTAAAACAAAGACAGTGGAAGGAGGTGGAGCAGTATGAAGAGACGAAAGAGAAGTGGTAGGAGGAGACGGTGGTGGATCGAGGATGAGAAAGTGAAAGAAGGACGAGAGATCTGGAGAGAGAAAGAGAGAGAGAGAGACAATGTAGGAGTTCGAGGGGTAGCGACGGGGTTGGAAGCACAGAGGGGGGTCTGAAGTGAGCAAGGAAGGGATGGAGAGAGAAAGAGAAATATTCTCTCGTTGAGGCAAACCCGAGATCCCGGAGAGTTCGGTGGGTTTTCAGGGGCGGAGAAGAGAAGAGACTGTCCTTCTCTATATATCTACCTCTCGCTGTCTCTCTGGGTAAGGGTAGATGTGGAAAGAGGGCTGAAATTGGGGGCGGTCTGCCAGGAGGGGAGTTCGAGGGGTCAGGGGCGGGGAGACGAGGGGAGCAGGCAGGGTTCCACCCTGGAACACATTAACTGCAGGGCGACGGGGTATATAGAGATGGGTTGGGGGCGACGCCACTGGCGTAAGCTCAATGGAAAACGGGATTGCTCGGTAGCGTAGCATGAAGACGGCTTAATCTGACCTTTCTTGCGAGTCACGGAGGTGTACTCGAGCAACTGGCTTGTGTACTCGACACGGGGCACACACCTCGAGCACTCACTACCGCCCAGAGATTATCGGCCCGACTCAAACCTAACCCCCTCCCCTCCGCGCCAATCCCCTGTTCCCCATCCGCGTCGAAGACCCGCGAGACTTATCGCGCGGAGAAAAGGAAATAGCCCCGGAGATCGTTCGCCGGCGATTTAGCGCAGAGTGAATTTTGAAAGGGAGATCAATTCGCGCGGGTCCGGTCTCGGAATATTCGACGGTGGTGGACGAATTCCCGTTGAATTCGACGTCGATGGGAACAGGGTGACTTTGGCGAGTAACTTCCTGAGTTAGATAAAAATGTAGGCTTGATTTGATCTCACCTTGTGCGATGATAATAGAGGACACGATGAAAGGGATGATTTTAGTTGGATTCTTTTTTGATAAAGGGTTCGATTTTGAAGGTTAGATAGGATCGATGTGACTTGTACAAATGGAAATTCAGGTTTGACTTTGTCTCGTGATGTTTGATGATCCACACAGGGTCGGATTTTTGTTAGACAACTGATTGAGAAAGTTGGACAATTACCGTGTGTGTGTGCATGACAAATCTGTAACAATTTTTGCAGCAGATAATTTCAGTCGGCTCTGCGAGCGAGCCCATAGAGAAGCTCGCCGCGAGCGTATATCGAGATCCGGGCGCGTAAATCGCGCTCTCCCGGAGAATTTGCAAAGACCGTGGAACAATCGTTGAAGGATCGCCGACTCGGTGGCCGCGTTAAGAGTCCTCTGAATGAGGAAATAAATCTCGGCTGGGGCAGTGTGGTTGGTGGCTGCGTTCCGCGTTCCATCGTTACTTATCCTGTTAATTAAGCCACTAACGAAGGGTCAATTTTCGATAGATTTATGCACCGGTTACGTGCACCGAGCGAGACGACTGCGACAACGACGACGGTGCAACACACATTGGAAAGAATCACTGCGTGACTCGCGGCCGGGGTCCGGAGAGCCAGCTCTCGTCGTTAGCAAGAGCCTCCATATCTAATCTCTCTCTAATTAATTCTTTTTAATTCGCTCACGGCGTGCCGGCCTGCTGGATAGACGCAGAAGAACTGCGAGCTCGCTCGCTCGTTCGCGGTCTCTCATTGTAAGATCCGCGAGATTAATCCCGATTAGCCTTAATCGAGGCTGGTCTAGCGGTGTATCCGACCCCCTCCCCGCGATCGATTCGTCCAAATATAGATCGACCTAACGAATCTCGATCGCGGAGAGCCAGCGCACGACGTTGTATCCCGGCACGTCGATTCCTAGATCCTCGTTTGCGCCGTGGCGAACGAGAAAGACGGGAAAAGCTGAAAGAGAGCAGAGAGAAGAGAGAAACGGTATAATACCGGCATATGTACACACGGTTTATAGGTGGATGAAGCCGAGTGTCCTAAAAAGGAGACGAAAGCCAACGACCATATCGAGAGAGACGTGTCCCTCGTTTGCTCGCCATTCTATTTTCTTTTTAGATCGCTTTAGCGGCTCGAGACCGATCGCCGCTCTTATCGATCGTTCTGCTTCACGGAGGATTTTCAGCGGACGGAATAAATGCTGTTCACTTAGTTAGCCTCGACTCGCGCCGCAGCGAAAACTTGCTTCGCTCTGAACAGATCTGCGACAGTGCGGAAAATCTCGAACAATGTAACATGGAGAAAATCAATGAACGTCACGATTTCAATAATATTTGAATCAAACGAATTCTGTGTTTACGGAAAACGTAGCAGAAACATCAGTTGCTTCTCCATTGCTGAAAGAATTTAACGAAGAATTAAAGACTCGATCCTGTGACTAATATTTTCTAATTATTATTATTATTATGTATTTTGAACGGACCGAAGTCCTTTTTACAAATGTATGCAGTTTATATAGTACGACAGAAAAGAATCTTAATCTAAAATTTACATAATTATGGAGAGCGCGAAACTAAGCAAATATAGGTACTATTAACGAATAGTACAGCGCAATTTTGTTTTGAATGCCTGTAATGTGCTATTGAAAAAATCAATATTATTATAAAATGTGTTTGAGCTAGCAATAATGCGATTTAAAGGATTTATTGCTCCATATGAGGATTCGGATGAAAATCGACTTGATCAAAACTATCCTGAAAAGAGGATCCTTACAAAAAGTGTTATCTACTCGATCCCAAGAAAATCAATGAACGTCACAACTTTCTAAATATGCGATAAAGGAATTACGCTTGCGTTTGATAGAAAATTGTGGCCGGGAAGACGGATGCTCTAAGAAACGAGGCTGGCGGACATCTTAAGGAGCAAGAGGAGAGAGAGCAGCACACGAAAGGAATCCTGGCGAGAATCGTGGCCTCCTTGGCGCGCTAGCTACGCCAATGCGAGACACTGAACGAGGGGTGGCAGGAGCACTAGTAGCGTAGTTAGGGGTGGCTCGGTAGGGATGCTTTAGGGTGAGATTTAGTACCAACCTCCGCCGCTTAGTCTACCCATCTTGGCTGTAGTGCACGGTGGCCGTACGTCCCCCTCCCGAACTATAGTCGATACTCACGAGAAATATCAAACTACTGCAAAATATTGTCCCCGGGAATTGATCGGTTTCCCGATTTTCCTTCGTCAGCGTG
Source organism: Lasioglossum morio (assembly GCA_916610235.2). Classification (NCBI taxonomy): domain Eukaryota; kingdom Metazoa; phylum Arthropoda; class Insecta; order Hymenoptera; family Halictidae; genus Lasioglossum; species Lasioglossum morio. The sequence goes on from OU744333.1 coordinate 10,909,728, forward strand.
GCCGGATCGCGGGAGAGGCCATGAGATGGGACACAAACTTCGGGGACGCAGTTACGGAATAACGCGGATCAACGGTGACCCGAGAGCGTCGTTTATCCGGGCTAGGATTAAACCAAACTCGAGGAATCGATTCCCATGGTATTCGGAAACAAAGCTGGCCGTGCACCACGACGATGGATCGGAATTATTTCGGCCCGGATCGACATTGTTTCGAACTAATAGCCAGCGAGATCCTAAAAGAGCTGCGAACGGTTTAGGGGTGGGTCCGGAGGAGTCGAAGAACACTCTTTTAACCCTCCACATCGAGTTGATGCTGAAGTGCGTATGAAAAGAAATAAATCAGACATTATACAGTATCCGAGAAAATAATAATGTATAAACCAACACTTTGCCTACGAACCACAGCAAGATTTCGATAGTCCTCCGCAGAAAGGATCGAGCAACAATCATCGCCGTAAACTTGCCGAAATTTCTCGCTTGCATTCGATTGAGGATTGAACGTCGAACCCCCTTGGGGGATGATAGTATAAATAATCGAACGCGGGGTGTTTTCGTTGGAAAGCGGAGACTTCTGCGAGGATTCTTTCGCTTTCGTGGCTCCGCAGGGGAACTTAAGGGTCCCATTTCGTGAAGTGGTTTTCCTCCTGTAGAACTAATAGAAATTTCGGGGCTCGGTACCTTTCGTATTCCGGGTAATGTACCCTAAGTACGGCCATATAAGATAACAGTGAGTGGGGTGAACCAGGATGGATAACCACGGTCGTACACATACACACACACGTACACGGGGAGAGGCTCGCGCGGAGTTCGCGTGTATCCAACTTTCCTGGTAATTTATTACGATCGACCTACGCCTGCTCGTACGACCTTGTATCCTCGTCCGCACCCTACGCCACCGGGCGATGCTTCTTCCGGCTGCGAAACATTTTCCTTCTTCGTTGTCAATTTGCTGTCCCGTTTAACATCCCCGCGACTTCCGTATCTCTTCCCATACAAGCGGCCGGATATTCAACGCGAATACATGGACACTTCGAATTACCGTGCGAGACGCTACCCGCAATTTATTCGATGTGTACATTTTTATTTGTCATAAGTCGTCGAGGACGGGAGAAAAGTTTTGGTTATCGATGGAAGCGTTTGTCAGGGATAAACATTTTCTATCTTGACCAATTTCTCTCCAAGGATTGAAATCATCCCCAAAATCCTCGTGAGGCTATTTCTCCAAATAGTACAATTTCAACCCTAAAATCTCGTCGCAAGAATTAGTAAAAATCCCCTGTGAAATGGGATCAGGCTTTCCGTGGATCCTCCTAACGGTCTAGATGGCCTAACCATAGGATTCACACGGATGTTTGGCCAACGTCTTCCGTGGCGGTAGTCGTTTCGAGAGTTCGGGAGACAAGTCGGGCCACTTGGAACGAGGGATCGTAGCTCGTTTCGTGAGTAACGACTCCGTCATGGTATGGGAAAGTGAACGAGGATGTGTGTGTGTGTGTGTGTGTGTATGTGGGTGGGTTCGTAAGGGGTTGTAGGGCGAGGGGAATCCTCGGGAAAAGGGGGCGGGAGTCAAGTAAACTCTAGAACGTCGGCCTCTTTCATCCCCGAAACTTCAAAAGCCGGAGGAGTCGCGCCATATGCCACCCTTCTTGAACCTCTTCCCTGCTTTTTTCTCTCCTCCTTCGCGATAATAAAATTCTAATCAGCCTCGCTGTACGCCCTCGATAGTTTTCCAAGATTCCGAGACCTAAAAGAGGGCGGGACGCGGTTGAAATACGAAAAGGTTTTCGGAACGGTCAAACCCAAACGCGACGCGTTAAAAAATAAGGAGTAGGGGGTTAACATTAAGGCGCTTCTTCTTTATCACTATATATGTATTTCAGATTGTTAATAATCTTTTCAGTATCGTTCGTAAAATAAAAAATTGAAATAATTATGTTCGTCATTTTTTTAATACTTTCGTTACCGTTAATGTATTTTCGGGTTTGATTCATTCATATAGTTTTATTTACCTGACCGATCCTCGAATTAAATTATGCAGTCACGTGTTCGCGCGATATTAAAGAGAATTAAAAAATTGATATTTTGTCAAATTCTCGCCCCTCGAGATCACACTTCTTCGCATATTTCATCGCACAAGCCACCCAGAAATGATTTGTATACAAGAAAATGATTCCAGCGCATGTAAAATATAAGACGTTGCTCCATACTAATTGATGTTACCCACGAAGAATTGGGTGAGGGCACGTTTTATCAAACTCCATCGCGCCGCTACAGTGTCGTTAAATTAATTCCATGGTGCCATATTTCGTCGGGTCCCGAAAATGGTAATGGTCCACGGGGCGATTCGGCTCTCTCGATCGTTCACGATCGACCAAGGAATCTTTTTGCTTTTTATACTTCGTAGCCGCGGACGCTTAACGCGCGCCCTCGATTTATGGTAATTGGCGGCGCGGGTAACTTGGCGAACTCGAAAATCGTTCCCATTTTTTCTCTTCCTCCTCCTCATCTTCTTAACACGTTCGAGATTGACCCTCTCCGTTCCGCCCTCCATCTCTTCGAATTTTCGAAAACTACGAGACCATTTCGTTCTATTTTGTAGCATTTTATTTTGTTTCATACCTCTTCGTTTGATCTTATTTTATTTCGTTTGAAAGATGATGAAAATAGGAACTGCTTTAATCAAAAATTGTGTGGAGGGCCACAGGTGAATTTAGGGTGCGAGTATGAAGGAAGTATACAAGGGGTAGTTCCGCTCCCTTTCTTCTGTTGTAATTCCGTGAAAAATGTGAAGTGGCGTATCTAGCGGGCCATAAAACTAACAAGTCAGGGGGTGGAAAGGTGCAAGACGTCCTGAAAATCGAATTCGGGGTCCTGTTGACGAGTTAGGAAAAACGTGACTAAGGTTCTATGCGAAACAGAGGCCTCCACCGAAACAGGGATGAAACCCCGGAGCTAGCGGAAGCCGCGATCGTGTATGCAAACATACCCTCAAAGTAAATAACCGTTGCACCCCCACGGTAGGCTCAAATTCTAGGCTCGTAGTTAAAGTACGTGCTGCTCTTCAAATAGTTTCGAGATACTTAACCACCCCCGCGAGACTCTATATCACGTTTATGTTGGTAAGTAGACTGCGAATGGCTGCGAGTTCCCGTTTCTCCTGATAAATTAGAAAAACAGCTATCTATTTTCCTTCGCCCGCGAAGCACTGCAACCACGATAATAATGCCACAAATTAACTCTCCGCGGGAACATTGTTTATGTCGTGCTTTCATCTTGCTGCCAATACAAACATTATAAAGTTCATTGTTAAGCGTACAGTGTCGTAACTGTGGTGTAAACGATGGAGTGCAGCCCAATAAAATGTTCTCAAATTATTCATTAATATATAATTAAGACAGAAAGAATCTAAGTAGGTATAAGCTAAAAGAACTTCCACGTACACACATTTCTAAACACTGTGAATTCTTGCAGATTTAATAGTCCTCTAGATTAATGCTTTGGTTAGCAAGTGTCTGTTTCACAGGGTGGAATAGAAGCATTTTAGCTAAGACGTTCATCCCCCGCGGGATTTACTCGGCTTTCCTCGGCCAATTAAGAGGAGTTAATAAATTGTTTACAGAAGTTCGTGAAAATCTAACAGGAATTCCGTCGGAAGGTTCAAGTTCACCCCCGGGGGCAGTCGGCGGATCGTCACGAGCCAAGGGACCGACGAAAGGGCGCAGAGCGGGGGGTGAGGTACACAGAGTGGCATCCCCCGAATTTCACAGGCCGGTACGCCACAAATGAAGCACACTTGGGTGGTGCTCGATTTAGCTCGTATCAACCCGCACCCTCGGCCGGGCTGAACGCATCGCGCAAACACTGCCGCGTACCTAGAGCAAACACACACACACGCGCCTCCCTGTGTACACATGTAATTTTAGGGAATTATAGATACATACTCCGGCACCGAATCTGCCCCGTGTGTGGACGGTTAGAGTGGATCTTCGCTAATGTCTTCTTGATCCTGGCAGCTGAGCTTCCTGACTATTGTTTCCCCCTCTCGAACGCGTTAATAGAATCTACCGAGCTTCCGAACGAATTGCGCTCGGACGAAATTCAAACTAACACCTACGACTCTGCAGTTTCTTTAGAATTATGAATGAAATAATTTCAAATGAAATAAAATATAACGAAATTAAAATGGGACAAGACTGAATAAAATGGAACAAAATAAAATAAGATGGGACAAGACCAAATAAAAAGGAACAAAATAAAATAAGATGGGACAAGGCCAAATAAGATGGAACCAAATAAATTAAAATGGGACAAGACCAAATAAAATGGAACAAAATAAATTAAAATGGGACAAGACCAAATAAAATGGAACAAAATAAAATAAGATGGGACAAGACCAAATAAAATGGAACAAAATAAAATGGGACAAGACCAAATAAAATGGAACAAAATCAATTAAAATGGGACAAGACCAAATAAAATGGAACAAAATAAAATAAGATGGGACAAGACCAAATAAAATGAAACAAAATAAAATAAGATGGGACAAGACCAAATAAAAAGGAACAAAATAAAATAAGATGGGACAAGGCCAAATAAGATGGAACCAAATAAATTAAAATGGGACAAGACCAAATAAAATGGAACAAAATAAATTAAAATGGGACAAGACCAAATAAAATGGAACAAAATAAAATAAGATGGGACAAGACCAAATAAAATGGAACAAAATAAAATGGGACAAGACCAAATAAAATGGAACAAAATCAATTAAAACGGGACAAGACCAAATAAAATGGAACAAAATAAAATAAGATGGGACAAGACCAAATAAAATGGAACAAAATAAAATGGGACAAGACCAAATAAAATGGAACAAAATCAATTAAAATGGGACAAGACCAAATAAAATTGAACAAAATAAAATAAGATGGGACAAGACCAAATAAAATGAAACAAAATAAAATAAGATGGGACAAGACCAAATAAAATGGAACAAAATCAATTAAAATGGGACAAGACCAAATAAAATTGAACAAAATAAAATAAGATGGGACAAGACCAAATAAAATGGAACCAAATAAAATAAAATGGGACAAGACCAAATAAAATGGAACAAAATAAAATAAGATGGAACAAGACCAAATAAAATGGAACAAAAGAAAATAAGATGGGACAAGACCAAGTAAAATGGAACCAAATAAATTAAAATGGGACAACATCAAATAAAATGGAATAAAGTAAAATAAATTGAAACAAAAAGGAAGAACATGGAGCAAAGTGAAATGAGAAGGACTAAAATGGAGCAAAATGTAACAAGATGCGGTGGTTCGCAGCAAGTAAAGGTGGTAGCAAGTGTGCTAATGATCCACGGTTGATCTACGAAGCAAATAAGAGACCGGCCCGTCCGGTACAACAGGGAAACCGCAACGGGAGAGACCCGGGTTGAAACGCGACCTGTTCAAACACACGCGGAGCGGATCGGCGCACACTGCACACGCGACTACTCGCTTCACGTGCTGGGGCACGCGAGGATCCACGCGCGCCACCCTCGCGGCCCCCTCGAATATTCAAGGGAAGAGGGTCCGCGGATGCAGCCCCGTCGACTTACGCTTATGCAATCGTCTATGCAACGGCGCACCGTTGCGCTCGGTGCACCGAGCGTGCAACCGGAAGGGGAGGCTCCCCAGGTCGGTTTATCGCGGCCGTTATCTTCGCGAGAAACCAGTCCGGCCCGAAATTTCTGTCTGGAAAGTGGCCGCGTTTGCTCTGGGCATTTTGTAAAATCGCCGCTTCAAGCAAGAACGATTTTATTTTGAATGATTGCAATACATGAGCAAGGTACATCAACTACTGTAAAAATAGTACATTGTGCAATTTGCTCTCTATTTTATTTTATTCTGAAACTTTGGGGCTTTCTAAAATAAAAATGTGAGAGAGAAATTCTTCAGATATGTCGCACTACGTAGCATGTAATTTTTTAATAAGTGTAATTCAGAAAAATATATATTCTTTCCTTCGAGACAATTCTTATCGAGTAAAGGCTACCCATGATTCATGAACGATAATGTATAGCATTAAGGAATGCATATAAAAAATGATGACAATACGCATTTTATAGCATACGCGCGTGAGATATAATTAATTATGTAAGAATACATACAAAAAGAAGTGGTACCACGACCGAAAAATCTTGATTTTGAAGTGTTCAACTCGTTCGCTGAATATAAATAGAGTCCGTGCGTGCACGCACTGGGACACCTGCCGCGCATTCAGACAAATTGCATATTTGTGACACTTTCAACGGGCCATGCGAAAATTTGTAACTAATGAAAATGAATAGCACTGTTGAAACTGGTACGAGCAATTTTCTAGTCGACGTAAGAAATTTTTCCCTCGTTTCGATTTTCATGAAATAACATGTGGAGATGAAAATTTCCAGAAAATATTCGTTAATTGGCAGAACTATTCTAAATATTAATTCCATGCTGGATAAAGTTTTCTAATTATCCATCTGGCCGCAAAAGAAATTCCAATGCAAGGGGTTGATTCCTGAACAGCGATTTTCATAGCAAAGACATTCGAAATGAATATTTAAAAATCGAATAATCCTAGCAACCCTCCCCACAACTAAAATCCCACAATCTGCTTCACACAGTCCACTTTCTCGCATCTGTTTCCCTAAAAAATCGACCGACGCGTTACAGATTACGCGCACTTAATACTGCGTAAGTGTAGAAGAGTGGAGGTGCTCGAAAACGATCGCGCCGAAGCCACAAAAGAAAACAGGAGATCGTAACGCAAGAGAAAGATCATTGTACCGCATCGTTTGTTCAACCAGCAGATAGCGAGTCCGGCCGACCTCCCCTGCGAGGATAAAGGATCGAGAGATGAATCCATTTAGAACGATTGATATGTTAATTGGCGTGCAGTTCTCACCGCGGTCGTTAATCCCCCATGAAAACGATCGCGGGGCACACGCGAACCGGCCACTCAAATAGGAAACCCCCTTGCGAGACACGTGACCTCGGACAGGGGGTGAACAGATAGTGGCCACTCGAAATTTCCTGTCGGTCGAAGGTAATAGATTGATCTCTCACTATAGGAAGCCTACCGGTCGTTAAATATCCCGCCATGGTGGAATCAACCAGCCATGGGACACGCCGTATGGGCCGGTTTTCAACCCTTCTCGGACCACGCTCCGTGTAATCGCGGTGTCTTCCTTTTGTTCAACCTAGACAACGATTCTAGAGCTTGTCATATTTATATGAGCCTGAGAAAATATCTACGTTATTTTTAATCCCCTAACGTTCACGCGAACCTCCATTTTTGGTATAGTAGAAAAGAGGGGTTGAAAACTTAGTTTTCATAGCGTGGGATTTAATCGATTCAAAACCAGGTAGAACGTTTTAATAAAATTAATCAAATTCCTGTTTGGAGTTTACTGCGACCATCCACGAGACAAATGGAATTTTTGTGGAACACGCTAAATCTTTCTACAGGATTGTATTCTCTGTATCAAGTATTTAATAAAGTAATTAAAATTCCTGGCTACAGTCCAAGTGGCTCTCGTCGACAGTATTGATTTCGCAAAAAATGATACGATACCAGCAAACAGAGGACTCTCTGTAATCATAGTACATAAAAATGTTCAAACAATTATCAAGCGCAAACATTGGCGGATATATAATTTCCTGCAGTTTCTATTTATTTTTAATTTACCCGAGGCCCGATGGAAATGACGATCTTCGCGAATTTTTTGACAGGAATGCGAGTTGTTATAATCAGATTGCTGATCTAATGCAAAATAAAAATCTTGTAATCACACGAAACTGGAGTCGTATACGTTTCTTGTTTGAGATAAAGTTGTGTGTTATATTAAAGTTTGTTCACAAAGGTAATTATTATAGGTATAAGTAATATATTAAGTTAATAGCCCAACAAAATTCGAAATTTGATCGCTAGTACAATTCCACAGACGCGGATCGCGTATGCCAATTGATTCTGGACACGAGATCGTATCGAGCACGGTTTTTACAGGAAATTAATTTCACCGGAGAATCAGGATCTATCCTGCCGCTTCAGATTACACACGATCCGCATTCGGCTGGGTGTGGAAGACACGGTGAACGTATATATCTCGCGTGCGATCGGCCGAAAATGCACGCGTGAGCGATAGTTTACGGTCATTGTGGGATTATCGCGATAAATTATTGGGTGTATCGCAACTGCGCCTATCGGTATGTCGATAGTATTAATTGGGTCGTCGAGATTATTACCGGGAATGTATCAATAATAATTACCAGTGTACCAGAATGAACCAGGATTTACCTCTAAAATTGTAATCACTGCCTTTTCTCTGTTCCCCCTATTCATCTGCGCTTAATACCCTCATCAAAAATGGAAAATAATATCAATTACCGTGTCGGCTGCCCTTAACAATCGTAAATGCAACTACTATCCGAATTATCGTGCCGATCACCGGCAAATTAAAGCTCTGTTAATTGGTGTGATTGCGAAACAATTATTTCGGCACGGCAAAGGACGAAATTGGATTACGTCACAGAAGAATAACAGAGAAATCGGAATGGAATTAATTGAAATGTTGGTCCCGTGGTAAATACGATATTACAATGCTACCGTTCACAGAATTATTTTTCTCGAAATTCTAACCGAAATAAATCAATCTCGACTCTATTATCGGTTGTGTAATATTCGCTGTCGAATAATACCTCGTGGATGCATATTTATAATTATAATAATCGTGAACCGAGTTAATCGAGCGAGATATTCAACAAAATCGCGTTCTCGTCAACATGGAAGTAGATCGGGGCCGGAGATCGCCGGCTAAAAATCACTCTCGGTTTCAATTACGCGGCTTAACGACGCTCGATGCAACAAATTAAAGTGCCGGTGCCGGACAATAGTCGAGCCAGCGTGCGAGCCACGGTTCCCGTATCGTTCGAAGCCTGAAAATATGTGTATAGATCATATCTCAGCCGTCCTCTCTCTCTCTCGCTCTCGGTTACTCGCTTTATCCAGACCCGATAGCAACCCTCTCCTCGTCTCTCCTCGCCAAAACAACCGCTCGTTTCCCTCCCCTCGGCCTGCGCAACCCCCCGAAGGGTGGTGGTTTACCCGTTGTAAGTCGACAACTCACTCTATAAACCCGTGCTGCGCCGCGCTGTGTACTCTGTACACGGCGGCAAGTTTGCACGCTGCCCGAGAGAGAGATAGAGAGGGGTGGGGAGAGTTTGTTAGAAGAGGGGTGAAAGATCGACGGGGAAAGGTAAAGAAAAGGAAGGGGGGTAAATACGATAAGAACCGCGCGATAATCCCATCGCTGCTGGCTCCTCACCATCGACAACCACCCCTTTGTCCTACGACGACAAACTTCACCGGTGCCATTTTGTCGGTTCTACACGCGACGATTCGCTCGTTCGCAAATGGCGATCTAATTGATGACACAGTGCCCATAATTGTGGCCATTGAATGAATTTGTTATTTGATATTAATTTCACTGTGGATCTTTATGCGAGACAAACATTTTCTACGTCAATTACCGAACACCAAACTTCAATTTACTAGAAACAATAAATAAGATAAATCAGCAAGTACCATGCATCCGACAGTCTCTTAGGCTAAAACATCCAGCAAGAGTAGCCATTACTCGGCCCGATAAAGATACCAAACACCGCCACGAGGGGTTGGATTTATCGTTCTTAGATAAAAATAAACAGCAGATTGATCTCCGTGCCCGAAGAAATATCAATATGATACAACGATTTACAGTTCGATCTAGCCCGTAAACTTCGAAAACGGGGTCGTACACAATGACGCTGGCCGACGCGAGGTGTGTAAAGTGAAATTGCCTTGGGGGGGAGTTACGGGGGTTCCCGTGGGATTAAGCAAAACGCGTTTCCTCGATCGTGGACCACTTCGACTTGCAGATAAGCAGCAAGACCGACGGAGTGCACTTACACTCGCCTAATCGACCGGCTTCGACACCGGAAGACTTTACGAGAGTCCGCGAGAGTCCACGAAAAATCCTCGGTTTCTCGGACCAGCCCGTTGCGTCACTGTATAATAATAGTCGTTCGAGGAGCAGGGCAATAAATAGCAGAAAATTCTCCTCGGTTTCGAGAGCCCTAAATTCGGTTCTCTCTTAAATGGAGCCGGGATCTCGAAAGAGAGAAAACGGGAGAGAGAGAGAAAGAGAGAAATGACGAGCGGTTTCCGTTCGAGCTGTCCTCGGTCTCACGATCGCTCTGCGAGGGAAATTACGAAACCCTCAGACCGCGAAGCCCACGCGGAAAGAGGGAACAAAAGGCTCGGTAAAATGGCGCGCGAACCAAGGAATGGACCAAAGCACGGAGAAGAGAGAGGAGAGAGGATAGAGGAGAGAGAGAGCGCAAGCCAAAGAGGCATTGGCTCGTGTGCTACCAGCAACAGGTGCCCGTCAAACAGCGTTCAACGTCTCCAGCGAACAGTCCTCTCTTTCTCTCTCTTTTCATCTACCTTGCTACTGCTCCTGCTGCTGACCTTCCTCTTCATTCCCCCCTTTGCCGCTGTCTCTTTCCCACCACCTTGCTCGCCTTCTTTCTACCCCGGCTTTCTCGCACGCGATCCACGGTAATTGATTCGTCGACAAGACAGCCCATGCTACCCTCTGTCCAAATGGCCAGCCGTTCATCGACCGATCCATGGGATTTCGGGAACTACGCGGTCGAAACCACCGTGTGTCGCCATTGGGAACTGCTCGACAGAGATCCGATACATCGTTGATACTGGGAAAATTAATCAGTGACGATTTTTACAGGTTTTTCGAGATTTCTGTCGTAGAAGTTGGCCGTGGATTTTTATGGAAATTTCAGTAATTGTGGATTGTTGAAGATAACACAATGATCACTCGTGTAGTGATCTCAAAAATAGGATGAAATCAAAACAAATTGTTTAGTAAAATAAAAATTAGAAAGATCAAATTTATATTATTAAAAAGATAGAATTTTTGAGTCCCGAGTAAGAATATTATATCTTTGTATTTTTCATGCGGTGCCAGAAACATTCTGTTTCATTTTTGTCACGAGGAATTGCTTGATTGGATATTAATCGGAAAGTTTTGATTCGGAAAATAATCCACGGAAATGGAAGTTTGTACAATGATCCTCAATTTGCATACTATTTGCGAAACAACCCCTGTTAGTAGAGAAGGGTGTGTAGAAGTATTTGGGCGAGTGTCTAGATTGAACCGGCGTGATATCTCGGCGAAGAAAAATTCTGACAGTGTTATTAATGGTATCAATTGACTGTGAGTTATGCTCAGAGTCTGGTTCAGCTATGTATCTTGCGGAAGAGAAATATTTACAGTGTTATTAGAGGTATTAATTGACTATGAATTGTAAATTAGGTCCAATCTAGGCGCTGGTCCAATTTCGAAACTCTCCCCTACATAATCGCATCTATTGGTAGGAAAATAATGGCGATATTCGGCCATACTGTAACGAGATTATTATCATAAATTGAGAAACAGAAGGCATACCAAACAATCGAATGAAATGTTCGAAAACAGGAATATTATACAATCGATTGAAGATGACGATAACGCTATAGTATTTCACACGCACAAATATCTCTACTTTCACTAATCTTGTTCTATGTCTACACGAGACGAATGAGACATTTCGATTCCCCGACAAAAATTCATCCATCTCGCTGTCAAATTTTTTATTTCTTCACGACTGTGTTACAATTCGACGCTCGATGCTTTCCAATGTTACATCATGTATAAAACATAAGTAATCCAATCAACGTGTAAACGTAGATATCTCGGCAACGTACGAAGTTCAATTAATTTCATTTCCATATGTACTTAACAAATTGATTAACTACAGGAACGTGTAAGTTTCAAGTCGGAGTTTTGATCAATCTTATCTCATTTTCCTATCACAATTAGTTAATACTTACTTATCGTTGAATCACCTCTACATCATCACAAACTTCCTTTATCACAATCTCCCGCAAAAGAAGTGCAAGAAATTAATTAACTGAAATTTACGAACCACCGTACGAAAAATATATTTTTCATCCACGCAACTTTAAATCGTATACCTGACGTACTACGACGTCCAAGATACGTCACGTGATTCTTGCAGCAAGTTATACATACGAGTAAAATACTGTTCAATATCAACAACAAATATTACCAGCAACATAATCGTCCCACAAAGACATTTGCTTCAACTTTATGCGAAAATTCATTATCAAATCAATTAAAAATGATTTTCTCCAACACAGACGTGTAACATCGTCAAGCAAATTCTCACAATTCGAGATAAACACGCATCTGCACTTCGAACAGAATCTGTCAGAGTTACAAATCGTATAATGGGTGTACAAGTTTTTTCTGCTAAAGTCGTGATCCAGATCGATCAAAGATTTTCGTAGTTGGTTCCTCGGCAGCCCGGTGGGCTCTGATTGACTCGGTTTTACGATGCGCAGAGTCGCAGGTGTTTTCACGCAGAAATTAAACCGCGGCCACTTTTGAGGTTTCGCTTTTAATTGCCACGTTACGACGGTTTTACAGCGGAGATCATTAAGGTCGTTATTTTTACGGCGCGGATGCCGTAAGAATTTATCCCGACCGAAAACCCCTGGATTCTTCACTGTTCTTGCGCGCACACCGTGCGTTCCCGCGGCGACTTGTTAGATAACTCGGTTTAAACGCCGCCTAGATCTCGTTCCCGCGACGTGCTTAATCGCGCGTGTACGATTAATGAACCGGCCTCGCCGATTTTTTCCCCCGGTGCGCGCACACCCGCTCGTCAAACCGAGTAGCAGCTTTACGAGCGATTTTCGATATTCATTTGTCCCGCTTGACGTTTATCGACTGCGTAATTCGAGAGGCTGCGAGAAAGTCTCGCCCGACTGTCGGATAGATCCCTCCTGGTCTCGCGATCCACATACCAACGTTCGTTGGCAAATCAAAGTTATTCGACACTCTCGAATGAATTATTAATAATATATTCATTTTATTATGTTGCTTCTAGATGCAGAGAAAACAGCTCCAAACTGTTTCAGGGAAACACTAGATCACCAGATTTGAAATTTGTTTGATACCCTCGAGATCTTCTTCATTAAATGGGGCAATTAGCCTCGAATCTTTTCGAATTCGTAGACTGAAGATTTTTTCTTGAGACTTGAAGATATCTTGAAGATGATCCATACCAGGATCGAAACGTTGGGAATAATTTAATTTTTGCAAAATTGCTTTGGTTTTCATTATGATCGAACCTGTGCGCCGATAGCATACATTTTTCTACTGAAGATTTTCATGTAAATTCACAATTTTATATATATCTTTAAGTACTACATCTTTCCAAAGTCAGTTGTCAAACGATTGACCCAAACCAATATTTCTATCGTCGAATAAATTATTCTGAATACTGCCTTTCATTTTTCTCATTGTTCGTCGAGTTTCAACGGTGTCACAGTTCTGAGGTTCCCGGAGAGAAACGATCGAATCATAATTCCAAGTCCCGAGTGAAAAATCGTCCGATCCACGGGCTCGTTGTGGGTACAGAATATTCCATTGGAATCACCAGTTTGACAAACTCTTCCTGTCAGCTTAATCCGGCCAGCCGATAACGACTCTCGAAACGGACGTTGTATCATTTATTTGATCGGCCGCCTCATGCTTCATAATGAACGGTTGGCTACTTGAACCCGGCCGTTTCAGAAAGCCGGGGAATGGTTTCGTAGGCGCCGCAGTGTCCGGACGTGGGCCACGTTCACGTTCCGAATCCCACGGGACTCATTATCGCGGTCGTTCTCGGGGAGCTTTCAAATTACAGACCGCGTTTTCGAGTGGAGGATCCAGCCCAACCGACGATCATCGCGGCTTTTCTATTTCGAGAATAGACCTATTGTTCCTAGTGTCAAAATCGACCTCGGCGATCGCCTATCCTTATTTCCACGTAGCACCGAAATCGTCAAAATGGTACTTATCAATATTGTAGAAATATTCTCGTTCGCTCTGCTGTCCAGAATATTAGACGGCCCGTCGTGTTTATACGTCGTTAAGACGACGGTAATTCACGCGAAAGATAGTTCGAGCGTTAATATGGACATTTATTTATTTCATAACAATATAAGGCAACTAGCTTTTCCCCGCGGCTTCGCTCGCATAGGAAACTGTTTCATGACTTCGAAAATTGATATTGTTTCTCCATAAAACCTTTTAACCTCCCATTCACTCCTATAGAGTTTTAATTTTATGTCACGTCCCCATTTTAGATTTCAAAATTGATGCCATTTTCGTAATTAACGTCCCTAAACCTCAATAACGAAACCTATACCGATTTTTAGGCTTATTCACACCATTTTAGCCCATTTGTGGAATGTAAGTTTGAATTTAATTTATAAGGAGTTGATTCTTGGAAAACCACCACGTATCTAAGGGTTAGGTCTATTTGGTTTAAAATTATAGTACCTCGTTATATACTACTAAATAAAATATTTTAGGAGTTGAATTTTTTAAAATGCCGAAATACGTGTTTGATTAATTATATCAAAGAGTAATAATACCAAGTTTCAAGCAAATCGGATCGCGAACAAAATATTCCTCATACAAATGTTGCAACCCCTTTTCACCCCCTTAGGAGTTGAATTTCGAAATATCCTTTCTTATCCCTTGTATAGATCGCAAAGAAAACCTCTGTGCAAACTTTCAGCTTTCTAGGTCCAAGGGTTTAGCCTGGGTGTTGATAGATGAATAAGTCAGGACATCATTTTTATATATAAAAAAAGAAAGATGATAGAGAAGATATCGACGAGCTCAGACAAATAAATGTGAGACAATTGCAAATTAGAGACTTGCGAACGAAACTTGAAAACGATTCATTAAATTACTCCTTTTTCTGGATACTATAATATGTTCTATTAAACGAATCAAGACTCAATAAACTGAACTCTTTGTTTCGAGTGAATTCATCGTAAGTTTGTTCTTAGACTTTTCAAAATGGACTTGAAAAATGCTGAAAAGCGAAACTGATATTCAACAGTGAGCAAAGGGAGGACCAGTTTGACACAGGACGAGCACGGTCGTGGTGCGATCGTCCATCGAAAGTTAGAGGTGGTCCAGGCCGTGGAAGGGTCCATCGGCCCGTGAAAATGCGTGCCACTTACACGGGAGCACGGATCCTCGGTTTCTTCGAGGCGGCCACGAAATTCCTCGAGGCCACGAATTAGCGAGAAGCCATTCAGGCAGCCATAGCGCGAGCCATGGAGCCAAACTGGAAGGGCTCCACGGTCTGGCGACCGTAGCACGCGACACCATATGGTCTTCTCCCGATACCCATGAGCCCCCTATGCACAAACATGCCTCCGAAAGATACGGGCTTCGAGAGATCTTAACCGAAACGAACGGCGCGCCGTCGAAGCGTCCAACCGAAAACCAGATAACGCCAAGAATTTCTTTTTTTAACAATACTCCGGAGAAAAATGTCGAGCGGATAGGGCATCGGGAGACCTGGCCTTTAGCTCCCTCCCTGACTATACGCGTCGGCATGTTAACTGTGTCACTGGAGAATGCGGTGATATATTCACTTTTTCGAAATTAGCTTCGGTTTTGCTTGGAAAGTGACCGACAGCGCCGGGTTGAATTGTGCAATCAATCAGATGAAATTGATTACTAAATATCTCGAATGAATTCGAAGAAGGGAAAAATCATACACTTTTCGGTCGCGGAAAGGGGCTCGATGCCGTAACAAGATCAACCGACGGAAATCAACCCTCGGTGGTCGGTAAAAATCGGCGGCCGACAACGGGGGTAATGGGGCCAAAACAATAATAAATAAGAGCGCAGAGTCACGGCCGAATAAATCCTCGACTATCCCACGGTGCGGATCGCCGTTAATCCACGCGGTATGGTGTGTTGCTTGAACAACCCTCGGACCAACGCAGTCACAGCGTAAGCCTGCTAATAATTTATTCAGCGCGCAGGACTACGCGATTACGTTTCTATTAGGATATGAGCGTTCTAGTGTTCTCGAGGGTGTTGTAACCGTATTCCCGGGCTACCTCCGCTGGGAGTTTCACTTATCGTTCCCTCCGCAACACCCTCTGTTCAACGTCCCTTTTTCCCCGGTTTCTCTTCGAGGTCCGCCAACCGTGACCGGTGGCGTCGCGCCCCCGTAAGAAAACACGAGCAGGACACCCATGCCTTCTTCGGGTAATATAAATACCATGGCTGCTAGATCGGCACGCAGGACGAAATAGAATTTTTTTTTGTCGATGGATCTAGACTACAGATTTCTACCCTTGTTATCGTTTAGGGGACGCTGGGTGCCGGGGATAATGATACTGCGGATACCGGCCTCGAATGAATCATCCGGCGAGGGTAGTGGTAATAATTATGATCGCCTCTGTCGGGCTCGGGATTATTGAGAACGCATGATAGATAATAGATTAGGCAGGGGTTTCCAGACACTTTTCACGAATATTAGCGTCAAGGGAATTTTGTGGTTAATTTTCGAAAATCGGCTGAATGGAATTTAACTCGGTACATAATTCCATGTTATCTAAAATATTAAAAGAAAATGGTAAAACTGGTTTTCTGGTAAAAGAGTATCGTCCACCAGCGGTAGAATTCGAGCACTCGGTATCGACTATGTATTCGCGATAACGCGGCAACAACGATAAGCGATGCATTGATTTTTTCGTATTTTCGACACTCGTGAACAAATGAATGGTAATTGATTAGATCTCGTACGAGCACCAGTTGGTTAATTAAAAATTCCTTATAGGGAGGAACTTAAACGCAGGCTTAACAGTTATCGAGACTCTGCGATTAGGAGCGATAATCAGGTCGCGCGTCTCGGCCAATTGGTTGAATCACATGGGTCGCCGAAAATGGAGATCGTTATAATTAATCTTATCGATTCGCCGCGTCCCAACCGCGTTATCCCCGACTAATTTCCACGGAAATCGAATGACTCGCTCCTTCCTAATCAGCGGACTTCGGGGAAACGTTTTTCGTTTCGCAATTCACGGTTCGTGTCGCTTCGCAATTTTCCCCGAGTGCCGTCATTTGACCGTTCAAATCGACTCGGTGAACTAACCATTTTCAACCATTGGTTAATCAAATTTCATACTTGAAAATTTAAATGCATACAATTTAATCCTACAGCAATTATTAGATTGTATTTTTTCCATTTGTACAAATTCAACGACTATTATATTTGGTGAACTCTATTGAAAATTTTCACCGGTGTTGTCCAATATTATAGTCAATATTTGTTACGAATCGTAACAACAATTATTTAGAACTTCCGTCTGAATTTCTCAGCGAAAACGTCTCCGAGAAAATTCTTTGCGAAAAATAAATTTATGCGATTCTTCCCTACACGTTTGAAAATCTGCCGAGAAATGATAAACCTCGAATTGTCCGCCGAATTATCCTCAGATAAATCAGCCGAGCGGATGCACGGTAAGAGAATTTAAACAGGTGCGGGGGCGTATTTGATGATCGAGAGGCGATTTGTTTTCGCCTCTTTCCCTCCGGCACTCGAAGGAGAGTCACGAACACCGGGACGACAAATATTTAACGTTCGCCTATCGATCGATATTACATTCTATTTGCCGAAGAGACCGCCTCTTCCGTACGCTGCGCGCGTGTCACATTTTTTAGCATCCTTCGAGATGCGACACGCAATCCTTCTTTGATTAGAGCGGCTTCACGATTTTTTATCACATTCGTGTTTGAGTTATACCTTCCTTAAATTCTCAGTGTTAGATTACTGCTGTATGTGTTCGCAACGCTGAGCATATTTAAGTTTTTTCTATTTTATATAGCTGGTTACTAACAAGTTCATAAATACTAGTTAAGAAAATCTGTCCATTCCACAGACAGTTGTTTGGCTCTTCTAGAAAAATATAGAGCGGGATTATTGTTAAACCATATGACAATCGTCGTGAGAAACCGGCCAGAGACCCTGAATCTCGAAGTCTCGACCGAGACCGCTGCTAAAATCATTATCCCCCGCGACCTCTCGTGAAAGATTACGATCGTAAACGGTGTCTGAGATCATCGCGTGTCTTGCTCGCGGTTCGAGGAGCCGACGAGAGACCACGAAAAACGACGCGTGTGTTACTCACTGACAAGCAACCTAATTCCCGGCGCAGCGCGTTTATCCATCGTGCTGCTTAGGCTCGCGTTTGTCCCGATAGATTATCGAATGGCGAACACGTTTCTCGACGGGCTGACCTAACTCGGCATGCGGTTATCAAATGACTCCGAGTCACTCACCCAGTGCTGCGTTGTTACGACCTCGCCGTCCGGTCCGTCCAGGGCCTGCTGAATAAAAGAGCAAACGATCAGTCGATTCACACGAATTCGAACGGCTCGATTCAACTAAGCTTCCCTCCGTTAGTACTAGTTTTTCTTGTCTGATTAAGTAGATTCACAGGCAACCATAAACGTCGGTAATAATAAAATATACTTCTTTTACGGACGACGTGTACTAGACTCCGTTAAATAAATCTGTAGGCACTCTGAACCGAAGAGTTAGAAAAAAAGCCTCCTAAAATACTCTTCTTCTTCCACAGCTGAATAAACCAACGAAAGTAGTGCAGCAAGTTGCAGCCGCAATAATAAAATTCATGCACAACAAATAATTCCCTTCTATGTATATTAATGATATCCAAATCCCGTGTAAGACAGCATCAAAATATATGGGTATACCGAGACCCTTCTTCTTCGAATGTCTACCAGCTAGTCCATTTCTCACCCTCAATTTAAAAACACTCAGAATACAATCATCATCCCCTACGGGGAGAATATTTATTCATCCCTTAACCCTGCTACAACCCCGTCGAAATAATGGATCTTAGATTTCTTCTCCCGTATCTACTGAAGTCGCGAAACTCTATTCATTGCCGACAAAGAAGAATTACTGAGAAACACGATAATGCACCAGAAGGCATTTTCTAATCTTCTACGAACCTGCAAAATAGCTAATTACACTGGCAAAGCATCAAAGTAAGAAACAAGATACGGTTATATGCAAAGATACTTACGTCCTTCTTCCTCTTGACCGCCGCAGCACCTGAAACATCGGAACAGAGAGGCTTGAGCTTCGAAGAATTTTGGGGTTGGAGACGAAGAAAGGGTTGAAAAGAGACTAACCGGCTGCGGAGTTTGGTAACCGTGCTCCGTTGGTGCCGGTGGGTGCTGCGGGGTTGGCTGCGGGGGTGGGTGTACCCACCGAGGGCGGTACACCACGGGTTCCAAAGGGGAAATAAGGGGAATCCGGGGGGTAGGTGGCGCCCTCGACACCCCCACCGCCTCCACCCCCGCCCCCACCTCCCCCTGGCCCCCCGCCTGGCCCACCTGCTGTCGGACCGTATGCTCCTCCACCGTACGTCTGCAAAAAGAACAATTCATCCCCTGTATTTCGAGGCTGTGGAAACCAGACATGATCATCAGGACTGCATTCTTTATACACTGCAACCCGCAAGCTTCGATCATCTATTTTTTTCAATCAGTGCGCACGAAACTTTCTCATTTCTTATCGTAGAACCATTGAAATTATTATTGCAGTCTGCACAATGACACTGGTAACATTTTTATGGCACAGATGGAGTCCGCAACAAATATAAAATAAAAGCAGTGCACGGAGTAATAACAAATTAGAGGCTAACGGCAGAATGAAAATGGCGGTGAGATAAAATTCAAGAGGGGAGAGGAGAATAAACGGTGATTTAACGTTGCGAAACAATTTTCGAGCCAGCCACGTTCGTAATTAATAATTCCGCGTCTGGCCGATGCTATCGGCGAAGAGGAAGCAAAGGAAAGAAGCGGATAGAAGTCGGCTCCAATAAATCACCCATCGAAATCAATACTCCTTATCAGTTATGGTTTAACGACTGCCGATTAGATACTGCCCTGCGGCGCCGTCAAAAAATCTCTACTATCTACGCCTCTTCCTAGAAGCCGCGTAGACTAGTCGTGAAAGCACTTTTTGAATAACATCATCGTGGAGAATCTTTCACAGTGAACCAACTCCGAAAAGCTCGTCCCCGCGACCTCGTTTTTTCACGGGCTTTCACCACATTTCTCATCTGTCGCTTGAAATATTGTTCCGACCTTTGTGTCCGTCATCCCTTATCTCTGCCCACTAGCTCAACACGTGTATACTAATGAATATTAATATTATTTTTATCTTGATTTTACTGTAGAGAATCTGTCCACGAGTGGGAAAACGTCTTTTAATTATTCTAGTTTTCATAAACTTGCAGATTTACATTATCACAGCTGTAAGTAGTAAATAGGCGTGGTTATGTAGAGTGGGCGTGACGTTGTTGCTCTCGAGACAGCCGGGGTAGTGCCCTACAGGGCAACGTGCGAAGATCAGCGAACGAGCAGATTATTCAAAGTCTCTCGCATGACCGTTTCCGTCAACGATACCGATGTTCGCATCGGCGCGCATATCTGACGAATATTGATTGCGAAAGAGCCATAATCCCGATACTCTGCACCGCGGGAGTATCCGTTGAAGGATTCGACGATCGGCTAATTCGATAGCGAGGTTGCTGTGCACCATCACCGATCACCGATTAAAAGGAAGGTCGCCGGGATAAGACAATTAAAAGTGTAGCAACAGGCGCGACGAATGCGGGCGCAAGGCCACCATCCTATTACGCGTTTTATAAATTCGACGCGGGTCTCTCTTTTCTCTCCGAGAGAGTCGAAACCGCCCACGGATGAAGGGGGGGTGGGGGCGATCGCTTTAATCAAGCATCGCGGAAATCGTTTCGCCTGATGAAATCGCGAAAGCTTCTGCGATTTTCCATTCCGATAGCCGATCGATTTATTCGATTCGAAGGATTCGTTTAACAGGCTCGATACCGACCCTTGTTGATTATCACCCCGTGATCAGAACACGGAGTGTTTTATTCAGCCGCGCGCGCTCCACGGGTCTCCGTTCACGGCTTTTACGCGTTTATAACGCGCGGAGGAGCGCGCTATAAACCCAGCACGTTAATGGCGATTTAATTGAAGTTTGATTTAAATTCTACCGCCGCGAAACCGCAAATGAACCGACAAAATGCTTGCGATCTTTATCTTGCGCGAATACATATATCCGCAGTCGAATGATTACAGATTAATTTCCGTTTGAGGAGCGAACGTATTCGTTGGAACTACAAAGTGCAACGTTATCGAATATCGTGGTAAATTATTGTCGATTTGTCTGTTCTTGACTGAACACGGTTTTACATTTTGTTGGTTTGATCAAGAATTTCTCGTGAACACTACATGTTCCTAATAAGACCAACTTTTCGTGAAATCACCTTTCGCAGTTGGAATAACATGCCAACGTCCGATATATTTTTCGATGAGTCACACGAAGAATAATACGTTATCGTCGGTAAATATTACAGCGCTCCATCATAAATGAGAGATTACCATCATCAGACCAAAGAAGATTCCGGAAATTTCAATGACTAGCATAACACGCGCTTCTAAATAAGACACTTTGAAAACACCTTCTGAACGAATTACACATTAATCATAGTAATGAGATTTTTTCAGGTGTCAACAATTGTTTACTATATTATTTTTGTAAGATGTTTTCAGGAGCATTCGATAGCACAGCCCTTAAAAGAGAAGGCGAAAATAAAACTGAAACCACCCCCGTGGGAAGATATATCCGCGCGACTTAAACGTACCAATCTTAATCGGCCTTGAATAGCAAACGTAAGAGCATAATGGTCCTCCCGCATGTTTTACTAATTAGCGATCGTCACGGAGGTCGCGCGGAAGAAATTGATGGCCGACACGCCGTGGCAGAAGAAAATACGAGGAACTTTATCCGCGCTCCGCGAATAACTTTTCATCCGGGCTGGCTTGAACCACCCCGTCGACCACCCCTCGTCCATCGTATTCCTTTGTTCCACATAATGTATATATTAGTATGTACCGGTCCCGGCGGTGTGCGTGTTCACAAGCACAGTGTTGCGTCGTGAACGTAGGGAGAGAACGTAAGTGATATTAAAGTTGCCGGTTGACGATGCTCAACCCTCGCCAAATTGGGTAATTCTTATTTCCGGGAGAAAAGGAACGCTTCACGGTCGAGATTAATCTCCCTCGCTTTCTCACACCCTTCTCTCTTTCCCCTCCCCAAGCAGAAATGTCGCCTGGTGCATCGCGAGAAAATCGTGGACCGAAGAAGCGCCATCTTGGCCGACTAATTGTGCACCGTCGGAATCTCTATAACTCGAAAATGTTTTAAAAATATCAATGATAAAAGTAAACCAAATTTCACAGGATTAAAATATTGTAGGATAATTGTACGGTTGATAGAAAGAGGGTGTATCTGGAAAACGGATGGCTGAAGTATCATCGATATACATGCGAGTTAATAAATATTGTAACGCGTGTTTAACGTGAAATTTTACAGGATTAAAATATTGTAGGATAATTGCACGGTTGATAGAGAGAGGGTGTATCTTGAAAACGGATGGCTGAAGTATCATCGATATACATGCGAGTTAATAAATATTGTAACGCGTGTTTAACGCGAAATTTAACGTCAACATATGTCTTGTTGTTGTTTGATCCTTCGTCGTCGTGACGTCGCGAGTGTTTGCATTTAATGGCTCGTTAATTAACTGTGCTAATTCTGTCAAAAACGAAACTGCCCAAGCATCTCCTAAATTGCTTGTTCCATAAGTTTCAGCAACAGTTCAGCGTGTTTCCTTAATTATTTCAAAGGAGCACACCAGCTTGAAGTAGCCACGAGCTAAGAGAAAATTTTAAAAATCGCAGAGACTAGCGGGAGAGCTTAATATTTTTAAGGGATGGCGGATTTCAAGAGGGCTAGGGATGAAGAAGGGCACCGGTTGCTTTCCAAGCACGATGAGAACCACTACGAAGAATATGACCCGGTCTAAAGTTTTCGGATTATCCGGGGGCGTACGCGAAGGGGTGGCGAGGGAGGAAAGGAAGGGCGGAGTAACTTTTTCTCGGATAAATTTGCCTCCACGACTGCAATAATTATTACGCCGCTGTTTCTTACGTAATCCAGCTTTATCTGGAGATTCGAGTTGGTCGAGCCTTCTCTCCTGGGGAGAAAATCCTAGACTCTCCTAACCCCCTCTTGACTACCCCGAAGATCATCCCCCAGGAGGGAAAAATGGAGGAAAAAACTGGCGGATTTTAGTGGGATAATTGGGAAAATGGTACTCACCATTCCGTTGTCCATCGTGGGGCCATACGGCGACTGGAATCCCGGTTTCTCTGCAACAGAAAAAAACGAGCAAACATTGAAACAGAACTGTCCTCGTTGAAATAAAGTTCCGCTAAACGTTAAAATAAATAAAGTTACGACAGTTCTTGGGCAACGAGCATCGTAAAGCCGAGAGATCCTTGTTTTTTAGTGCGTTATTTGTCACAGGAAGTTAGGAAAATGAAACGGTTCGCCTGCTGTTCTTGAATCGCGGAATTATATTTTTTCAGCGGCGAACTGTATTACACATTTCCACTCCCTTGCTGGATGTTCGAGATTTTGCCTTCCATTGTTCGTAATCGGCGATCAAACGGTTGTGTTTTGAGTTCTCGCGTTATTTGTGGATCGTTGTACACGAATGTTCAGGAAAATCGTATATTTCAGCGCGCGGGAAAAGCTACAAGCGCGACTGAAAATAACGAATGGACACCAATAAAATACTCGTTGGAATTGTCAAAAAGCGGGGAACCGCGGTTAGATATATATTATTTGTATTAAAACAGTATTTCTCGCTCGCAAAATGCCACGCAATGAAGTAGATAGAAATTCGACTACGGTACAAATCGAGCCTCCAAATGGAATAAACAAAAAAAATCGTATCTTATTAAAAAATAAAACTATTGAGCTGAATATTTTTGTACGGATTTGTCAAAGTAGCATCTGAACACAGCAAAATTTCCAGAAATGTGTAACCAAGCCGTTCGATCACTGAAAATTCCTGAAGAAGCGCACCGCGCGGAAGAAATTGAAAGAGAAGAGAAGTAAATACGAAAGAATCTGACACAATAAAATTCGGGTGTAAATCAGCGATTTCGAGGAAGTAAATAGAACGGGTTCGCAGCGGCGTTAGCCCATGATCGGGGCATATTCTTCGGGCGAAAAATTGTGGGAGGCTAGAGAGAAGGGTATCGCAAGAAGACGGTTCCGACGTGCACGCACGGCGCGGCGCGCGAGTCGATGCAAAATTAATGTCGGGCATAAATTCGCGACGCGTCTTTATAAATCAAAACCGCGATCGCGCTAAGAATCCGCGGGCCGCGCGTTTTCCGCGTTGCGGCTGCCACGCACGCGGAATAAACAACGAGATAAACATTACGCGATTCCCCGTGCTCGGTGCGCTAGGAGGCTTCATCCGTTATTAATGCCCACCCCCGAGTACGTACGTGCACACGGCGAGACGGGAGAGAACCAGAGGGAAGAGAGAACGAGAGAGAGAGAGAGAGAGGAGGAGGAGGATGAGGAGAGAGTACGAAAGAGAGCGTAGAAGAGCAAGCAGGAGGAAAAGAGAGGAAGAAAGTACGTGGGCCCGCGTCTTGCCAGCAATTTATGAGGATCGGCTGGATTTACTGGTTTCGAAAACCGCCGCGGAAGAATTCGGATTAACTTTAATTCGACGATATTTTATCGCCACCGACCGCTATTGTATCCCAGCCATCCCCGCGGCACCCCTCCCGCCGATCGACAATGAATTTCTTCCCCCGCGGGCAGGCTTCGGTCGGGTTTTCAATGAACGATCGCTTCCTGCTATTTACATTTATTTGTATTCGACGGCCGCGGACCCGTTCCGTTAAACTGCGACGAGCGCGCGAATATTTATGCCAATAAAAATTTTTATTGCTTGATTTTCGGCCGCGGATAGATAGTGGTCGGTGGTGCTTTTTTTTTTTTTAACTAACTCGCTGATGAAAATCAGCACGGCGAATGTATTCTTTGATGCGGACGAGCGTTTTAATTCTTTCCATATGGAGCGGGTTTATTGAAATTTCTTGCCTTTGTTAATTACCCCATTTCGATCAATACCTGAGAACTAAAAACGGGAAACTGATAATCAATTCAATTTGAATAACTTACAACTCACGACGCGATATAAGCGATCGTTTGGCAGGGGAAAAGTTTCGATATCGGAGGACTGCGGAAGGGTGAATTTTTGGATCATTGGATAAGTGTGATAGAGTTAGAAAATTAAAGCGAACAGTGCTGCGGTTTGACCAAAGAAGCCGAGAAGCAGAAAGGGCCGAGCTATACTGATAACCGCGAAAGGGCAGCCCAGGAGGAGTATATCACATTACGTAGGACGGATATATCCGTGCGTGGACGATAGGGCGAGTGTCCGACTACGACACGATCGGGCCGAGATAACTATGAATCCTAACAGTTTCGGCTTGCTCGTGACATGTTTGCCGAAGCGTGCAGCACCGAGTCTGCAATATCATGCATCAAAGGACAAGCTAAACCATGGTCCATCGTGTCATCCTCAGGACCGGTGCAAGCCAGCTCGACCGTTATGACGTAGTGTTGAGCACCGGGCAGCTTCGTGTCACGACTAGTTCGTCTTCCACGTTGGCTGCTGCCGGCGTCACCTCTATCGAGTACTGGCAACGATGAAGAATTACCACGGATGTGCCCCCACGAGATTCCGGAGCTGCTGCTAGCCTTGTACGATTGTTTTCCACGATAGAATGTTCCTACTCCAAGTGTTCACGGACTCCTGTGAACTGTAACTCGACACTCCGCATACGGGTGACAACCATGAAGACGTTGTCAGCCTGAAGAATAAATTTCTGATAGCGGTCCTCGTGTTTCGGACATTGTAATTTCGAATTCGTACACTTTTCTAAACTTGTAAGATCATTATTCGTAGCTTTTTTTAGAAAGTTAGGGGTGGTAACAACGAAGGTTTTGTCAGGGTGCTGAAGAATAAATTGCTGATAGCGGTCCTCGTGTTTGAGACATTGTTATTGCGAATTCATATACTGTTCTTAACGTGTAAGATCATTCGTAGCTTTTTTTAGAAAGTTAGGGGTGGTAACAATGAAAATGTTGTCAGGGTGGTGAAGAATAAATTGCTGAAAGCGTTCCTCGTGTTTGAGACATTGTAATTGCGAATTCATATACTGTTCTCAACGTGTAAGATCATTCGTAGCTTTTTTTAGAAAGTTAGGGGTGGTAATAACGAAGGTGTTGTCAGGGTGCTGAAGAATAAATTGCTGAAAGCGTTCCTCGTGTTTGAAACATTGTAATTGCGAATTCGTACACTTTTCTGAACTTGGAAGATCATTCGTAGCTTTTTTAGAAAGTTAGGGGTGGTAGCAACAAAGGTTTTGTCAGGGTGCTGAAGAATAAATTGCTGAAAGCGTTCCTCGTGTTTGAGACATTGTAATTACGAATTCGTACACTTTTCTAAACTTGTAAGATCATTCGTAGCTGTTTTTAGAACGTTAGGGGTGGTAACAACGAAGGTGTTGTCAGGGTGCTGAAGAATAAATTGCTGACAGCTAAATTGTAGCTTTGATAGCAGAGATTCTATTAAGATTTTGTTTTAGAACATCTGTAGATCACGAAGAACGAAAAGTTGTATCGAAAGGTCAAAGAATTGAAGGCTCATTTAAGGGTTGACATTCCGAGCGCTAATTGATCGAAAATTGGAGGCTCTTAACTGGACGACTGGTCAAATTCAGCGAGCATTTGTAGGACAGTCTGTTCGGTTTGTTCATCCGTGCTAAACAAATCGATGCTACTTTCGGTTCGTACAAGGTAACAGGACCGCAGAAAGGGTGCGATAATTTCAGGTAATTCTAATTCGATGGTGTCGCGCTGATATACGACGCCGTACCGGGGCTGACCGCGAAATCGCGGTCGTGTCTCGCGCGGTGAAAATCGCCGTTCGCAGCGCGCGCCGAGCTGCGCGGTTTTCGAGGTTGTGTCGCGCGCGTTCCGCGAGCTGTAATGCCGAATTGATGCCTGCCCGAAATCCGTGTAGATGGTATCGTGGCGGCCAGCGGCCGGCTGTACAGCGTAATTCTACGCTGGTGCTCGATTTCCCTCTTTCTCGACCCATATTCACCGATTCCCCATATGAAAATACCCTAAAAAACATCCCACCGCTATCGAGAATCTTCCATTTAACTCTTCACGAATGCTAGATTACTTTAGACCTGTCTCAAAACGTTGAGTAGTCTTACAAGGCTTGATTTTCCTTGTTAAAATACAGCAAAGGTTTAAATATAACTTAAAAATTCGATAAAAACTGCATGGACACATCATTTCACCAAATTAATCGTCTCAAAGTGCCACTCAGGCGAACACAAAAAAATCTCCTTTCGAAGATCACCCCACCCACAGTTGATCAAGTATTTTTTCCCACGAAAGATAGAGAGTTCCATCATCCGTATGTGGGTGAAGCGGAGTGGCAGTGGACGCGTCGGTTAAAAAAAAAAAAAACCAAAAAAAGAAGAGCTTCACCAGGCATCGTTATTATTCTCAATGAATTTTGGAAAGCGCCGGGATTCGCGAAATCAATCGCCGGAAAGGGGATTCCGCGAATCGATTAAACCGTGCCGACACCGTTCCGCGGATTCGCCGCGGCGACGCGGAAAAAAAGGAACGCGGGGGTGGGAGACGGGGGCAGGAGAGGAAGAGTGGGGAGGAGGTGCGGGTGGAGAAGAGAGAGGGGGTGGAAATATCGTGGAATATTACGCGCAGCGAGAACGCCAGACACTTTCAGCGTTGACGATCTCGTAAAAAAGCGCGTGGAACGCGAACCGTTGAAAAACAAGAGGCCGGGCATAAAAAACAAAATGGACGGAGGGAGAAGGACGGAAAACTGCCACGACCTATCTGCATTTCGCGGTCCCAGAGCGCGCGCAAAAAAAAATTCACCGACCGAAAGAGTTCCCCGTGTGCTCTCGTCGCTCGCCACCCCCGCGCCCGCCGAGTGGCTGACTTATCGTATCAAACCCCGCAACCCTTCACCCGCGAGATCCTCCATTAACCCTTTCTGACCGGAATTTTTCCTCTAAAAGGGACCAGGAATGTCGCGCTGCGGATCCGATCGTATTCGACCCTTCGCGGCCCGAGAATGTTCAGCCCTTAACTTGCTCGGTTTACGATGCAATTTATCTTTTTGGATAGCCCTTTAACGGCTTCTTCGAAACTGAAGCTCTAGGCTAATTTGATTTATTTCGTGGATGCTCGTGATCACGCTGGAATTTTCTATAATACAGACTGAACTGTGTTATTTTGTTTAATGCTCTTCTCTTCAGCACGCTTTAAGATTAACCCTCATCCGACCCTCGTGTCAATTTAACACAGTTTTTCCCGAAATAAGTTGTACTGTTATTTGTTGTACTTTAGTTTTTTAAATACGAAACACAACCGAATAACTTAAGATGTAAATGTTAACTCATTAGTTGGACAGAAAAATATCGAAAAATAAATGTTTATCTTGTTATGCGAACTATATGTCACCAGTGTGTCAATTTGACACCGAGGAACAGATTCGGTTCGTGAAATGAGGGACGGGTTAATCGACACTTGAAAATACAAAAATTGAGCACTTGAAGAATACTAAAATAGACTTTCTAAGAGAAGTTAAAATCGAAAGTGTATCGAGAAAGCGTAAAATGTTGCTGTAATATCGACCAAGGGCCAAGGTTCTTGGTAAGAATGCCAAAGTCTGCGAGAGACACGAGAAATGCATGGTTGCAGTATGCGAAGCTGAGAGTCTGCATGTTGAAAATTCGGGTGTTAAAATACAGGATCACACGCTCGGTCGAACGTCCTTAATGCAGGACCGGGATTGGATGACCGCTCGCCTGTAGCTTGACCCAGGATTCCTGTGTGTCCAGTTCGTCCCCGGAGGATTTTTCCCCCTTTTTCGAAAAATGATCGCACGCCTGATCCGCGTGGGTACCTTGCAGGAGTTCGTGAAATTTAGACCGACCGATCCGTCTCGTTCCCATATGCGCGGCGAATTCGCCGAATTTCGATCGAGTTACAAAGATTCGGGACAAAAAATGTTCGAGACGCTGCTACACTCCGGTCCGATAACACCGATATTACCATAACCGACCATATTACGAAACAATGAGTCACAAATTGTCACCTTACAGGGCCGCCTCAATTTCATGAACGTTATTTTCCCCCCGAAAAAAAATCATACAAAATAAATTTAACATAATAATATATGATACAAATAAGATAATAAGAAAATATAATTATCCCTCTGCTCACGAGCCGCTACGGAGGAGCATTAACGAGCTTATAAGGGGGGACACGCAGCATCCGATCGCAGCGGATTCTTATTTTCCGAAGAGGCGCGGGATAAAACAAAAGCAAACAAAGACGCGCGGTAATCTGCATGTAGTTATAAAAGGAACGGAACGCCACTGGATCCGGGACCGTAAAAAATACAATTAATCCGCGACAAGCTAATAATTCGTCGGGATATCTGACCGAGGATCGAGTTCCTAACGCGACGCATCACCACCTGCCGAGAGAACGATTAAATCAAGCCTCGAACATAAACGAACGGGGCGAAGACGAAAAATCCGTGGAACGAGCCGCGACAAAGGCGAGGCAAGCCCTGTGAAACGGCGAAAGAAATAATGGAACACCTGCCTGAAAAGGCTTAATTCGATTATCTCCCCAGGAGGATTATTTTTTTACGTCGAGCAATAATAAATCTTAATAGTCGACCTTTCGCGTTCGCCGCGTAACGGTTGAAAACGTCGGACATCTTCGCGAAACAGGTATACACACGCAGAAACAATTTTGCAAGACCATTGATGCAAGAACACGTTTCTTCTTAAACAACTATATATGCAAGTTCATGTGTTTATAACTCCCGTCATTTTTTTCCGATTGAAACATTACAATTCGGATTTGCTCGTTTTATGCAGGATATAATGGAGAGCCTCGATTAACCGAACGAATAAGACTTGTTTGACGAAAACAGTGTTCTGGAAAGAGGTGCGCGGAGAGAAGCAAAAAAAAGACAGAGAGGTCCTCGTTCAGCTGCGAATTCGTCCAGAAAAATGGTAAGAAGGACGTACTCCGTTGTCCCGGAGGGCCCGCGAACAATTAAACGGGTACAAAACGTGTCTGCTCGGAGATATCGGTTTTCCTGCCGACAACGTTTTTTTTCTGGACGGTGCTCCGATATTTTTGCGGGACACCCGATACGTGGACCGCCGGCGTGCAAGGCCCACGCACCCCAACGAGCCATTTTCTATGGGAGAATTCGCGTGTGTACCGTCGTGCCGGTGCACGGTGCCACGCGACCCAAAAGGGTGTACCGTGCGCGCAGGTAAGAACGAGAGAGTCCGAGAGAGAAACGATGCACGGGGAAAGAGGACAACGGAAACTCACAGCCCGACAGAGAATAGCGAAAGGAAGGGGGCCGGGGCGGGTTTGCCACCCCTGGGGCCCTCGACCCCAACGGTAGAGGGGAGACGCACACCTATACACCGAGGGAGGAAGAATAGAGGGCCAGGAGAAAGACGAAAAAAATGTGGAAAAGAACTCAGGTAGCCAATGGTGCTCAACCGTGCCCTTACGTGCACCGACTCGCTCCACGGTCGATACTTTTCGAATCGATCCCGTCAATTCGATACGTTTCTGCAAAATTTCGATATCTCAACCATTCGCTTCCCACTCGGTTTGCAGGGGTTGTAAAATTTCATTTCATTTATTGTGCGAGTTTTGCTCGATTTATTCGTTACTTTGTAAAGGACGAAGCAGTAATTCCAAATCAACCTGTATGCAGATTCAAGGTTTAGACACCTGGACAGCTAATGAAGACGGTATACTTCGTGGTTACGACACTGTTGCTTCAGCTACTGTGTATTTGAATTGTTGAAGATAGTATCCGAGTTTATATCGACTTCGCTGCAACGAAACCATTGTTATTTCTCAAAAATGGAACACTCTGTACACGTAAAAATGTTTCTCATTCCTCGTATAATGGTTTTAGTTGGTAAAAATGTTGAGAAAGTCAAGAGATTCGAATGAAAACGATGGTGTTCCGAAACTATTCGGCCACCCGTTATACAGGAGTATCGGGCCATCTCCAGGGCCTCGAAAGCTTGCCCTCGCCAGGACACAGTGGAACCAACGGACTGAGAATAATCGGAAGAGCGTGTACAGTACACTTCCAGATATAATATCCCACCTTGTCGGACACTGGCAAGGTTCGCCGGGGCCCGAAACCGCAGGGCATTATATGTGTATCGGATCCGTGAGTCCCACGACCACGGTCGTCGTCAGAGAGGAACGAAGTCGCCACGCGACTTCTTTACTTCTTCCCGGACCGACTTATCTCTGGTCTTGAGGTTTCCTTAGTGTTCTGTGTTCGGTTTTTACTGGACGTCTTCGTCTACAAGCGTGCGCGCGTCCCCGTGCATGTAAAACCTCCACCGGGGCCGTGTAGAACCCGACCAGAACGGTATTCCCGTGTGTAGAAACCATCCCGATAGTCTTTATTGGACGGGTCCCGTCTATATGTAGCGGACCCTTTCGTTGCGAATAGTCTTTTTAAAAGGTTATTTCTGCGCGCTGGAATCCTTTGGCCATACGTTATGGTTGACCGCAAGGACATTTGTCGTGGCGAAACACATCCGATGAGTATAGTCCCCAACAAAAGGACACGTTGTCCGTAGAATTCTACCACGCGGTATACAGAGTCGATGCAGACTATTCTCGGTATTCCGAACTGGCAGACGGAAATAAGACTGATCGAACCATTTATGATTACTCCGGGAAGTTCCAGGCTACGCTAGAAGAGCCTTTGTTCTGACTCCTCTATCTTTGGCTGCTAGATACTCTTTGTTGGACTTTAGATTCTCTAGAATCTCGACTCCTTCCGGTGATCATAGGACCCTGCTGGTCGAATTCGGTATTCGGAAATTTTGTTGGCTAATTTTTCTTGGGACGATTGAATACCCAAATCTGAGGAAAACGGTCCAACAAATTTTCTCAGCGAAATTGGCTACAAGTTTAAAACTTCTGTGGCTCGGAGAGGCGACAGATCGGAACAGCTCCGTTTCTCGCGGCAACTCTAACGAGACGATCATCCGAACACTCGGTAAAAGAGTGTCTTTGTTGCAACACGACTTCGCTGCCAAGGACTCTTTGTTAGGAGGCAATTTATAGCTAGGAGACTGTCGGCCGGCCTGAGACCTCAGCCTCGCAGAAATTCAAGGAATCCGAGCTAGCGATCGAGCTTGATCGTGTCCCTCGGACCCGGACAGCCACAAATTTCTACCGATATGGTGCAGCCGAAGCCGGGATGATACTCGGATCGAGCAGCCGCGGGGACAGCGCCAGGACACGTTCGTTCGGAGGCTGGTGCAAAAGAGAGGAGCAAACATCCCGGAACCGTTACTTTCTGGAACGGAAAGGTAGCAAGAGAGGCACATAAAAATTCCCCGGTGAAAAGAACACCGGTCTGACCCGAGACTTGTGTGTGCCAACAAACCAGTCAAATCGACCTAGCCCACGTAGAGAGGAGAGCTGAAAAATTCAGCGAGAGCAGCGCCGCTGGCTTGCGCGTTGCCGAGAGACGAGGAGAACGAGACGAAGAGAGAAGGTGAACGAGAGAGCTGGATGAAAGAGAGTGGAAGAGGAAGACGGAGAGGCAAAAAGACCGATGAGAGAAGGGAGGAAAGGGAGAGGATCGTCCGTTGCGGCGTTTGGGAGTAAACGGTACGGCGAAGGTGTATTTTGTGGAGGAGAAGGCTGACTGCCACGCGACCATGGGGCCCGATGGTGGGGACGTCGTGGTGCCAAGGGGCCCCGCGGGACCGAGAGGGCTACAGCTCGGCAAAAGGGACCGGAGTCGACGCTGAAGGGACGCGGTAAGGGGAGAAGGGGGCACGGCAACAGCAGCGGCAGCTGTCGCTGTCAGTGCCCCCCTTCGTGTTACCCTAGAAGGGGCCCATCGGAGAACAGTGGCGCAGACTGCGGTGGATCCAGTGGCTCTCAACGTGACTCGCGGATTAACCCTGATATCGTACTCTTCAGACTTTAAAGTATGACGATACTGTCTCAGAATTTTCAAGAAACTTACTAAAATGGTTAATTGTACATATAACAGTCGATTAATAAATTGTAACACCTCTCTAATTCGCGATTTGAGAGAGGTATGTACTTAACGCACAATAAAGAATTCACTTAGATCTTGTACAAGGTTGTTACAACTTCGATGACGAAATTAAGCCAACCATTTCACACGATAGCTTCTTTAGGGTTTTTTTTTTAATAATTATAGAATAAAAGGCCAAGACGCTTGACCGTGGTTCAGTGTGAAGACCATCGATTCCACGAGGCTAACGAGACGAATTCTTGCCACGGAGACCCGGAGGACCAATCGAAAAGCGGACGAATGCTCGACTGATTGCGGAGAACGATCCGGAATGTTCTTGAAATGGATTATCTGTCCCGGGTATCTTCCCTCGCTCGTCTCCTTTGGACGCTGTCCAACTCGCTCGAAGAGGAGAGACCGGGGATAGACTCTCGAAATTTAGGTGTATCGACCAGGGCTACTGCTAACTCCGCTGCGGATCGTATGGGTTCGACTTGGTGGTTTTTCCTGGTTCTTGAGCAGAGACAGTAAATAAAGACAAATTCGTGGACGAAGATTTTGGAAAATATTAGAAAAATTTTCCTCGGGAAACCTAGAGACTTGTCATGGTGACTATAACGTTAACCTAGTTTCTGACGAAGGGATTTCATGCATTTATAACAAAAATACATTCGGCAATTTTTTCGTATTTTTGATAACAATATTTGCTATGCATTTACCGTCGTCGTGGATGAAAATATTTTCCAGATTGAAGATACGGAATAAATGACAGACACTTGACGAGTTCGATCGAACAATTTCAACCAGGGAAATCAGAACGGGCCGATCAAGTATCACAGAATGAACCGTGTTACCTTAATTAACCGATAGGAACGCAGACGCAGAAGAAATCGTTGTGTTGCAATTGGGGCCCAAGAAATTCGTGCGGAGCGGGGCCCGGGTAAAAGCGAACAGGTCCACGATGATTCTGGGGACCGGTGAAAACGGGCGAGAGCGCCGCGTAAAATCGCTTCGGGAAAAAAACGATCGCAAAGGTGTGCACGGGTACGAGCACGGGTACAAACGAGTACGGGTACGAGTGCGCGCGCGCTAGCTCGTGCTAGCTCGTGCCTTGTCGGTGGCACGTGGCGTACACGTGCTCCGGTTTCCCGCCTTCCGTCTCCACACCTCTCATTCTCTCTCTCTCTATCTCTCCTCCTCTCGCTCTCTGCCTCTGTCTGGTCGCTTTTGCACAGAGTTAACGCGCGTTTTCATTCACAGGTTCACGCGAACCACATCGTTGAAGTAGGAGGACCACCTTGGCAGAGCCAAGATACCAGGAGGAGAAGCGAATCTTGCTGATCGCCTCGGGGATGCGTTCAACAGGTGAGAGCCAGCCGCCATTTTCACCTCCACGTTCCCAGCCGCACGCGTTCTCACGCGGCGAGCTCCTCGTTTCCACAAAAATTGGAACGGTCCCACCGAGAATCTTTTCCGATCTCTTTCTGGATCAATGATATTCAGATTAACCCCCTTCGACCCTGTTGACACGCATACGTTCCAGGGAATTTTTCTGCCCGTCTGTGGAACGATACGTGCCACATAAACCCCGATAAACAAATATTTCATCATGATAAGATCCGCAGTCCATTGGTAAATGGATCCGCTTCATGGATCAGCATTCTCGAAACTAAAAGCACCGCAGACACATTCAATCTCAGGCCAGACCGCAGAAAGCAACGGCCATGGCAATTTTCCCAAAAACTCGAGTAAAAATCCACTGGCCGGATCGTCGGCAAAGTATAGAGGGCCGTCGGCGGAGGATCGAGTGTCTAGAAGCCGGAGGATCTATGTCAGAACGAAATTACAGGGCAGAAGTTCGACGATCGGCGGTGACCCGGGGGATCTCTGGGTCCAATTAGAATCAAGATTCCACGGAGATTCCTTTTGCTCGGTTTGCGGGCCATTGAACGTCGGAAGGTGACGCTGACCGAGGACAGTGGCACCTGCCAAAAAATCAGAGCCCCCTTTTCGGCTGGCGCCAGGAGAGCCGAATGCACATTTGTTCGAGAGACCCGGTGTATGCGCGCGCGCGCGACCGACCGTGCGCGTGTCTCTCTTATACACACAGGCTTATTTGATTGTGTTACACGGTGCGTACACGTGGGCCCAGACAGTTCACGAAATCTGGCCAGATGTCTATTACAAACGTGGTGCAGGTCGGCACAAACACACCAGACCCACCAGCAGCGGCGTGCGCTCTCTTGCACTTTGCGTGCACTTCGCGCAACCACCGTGAATGCTTACACGCATGTGTGTGTACGCGTGCATGCGTGTGCAACCGAGAAACAGCTTTCCGTCGGATTCGCCGGTGCTTGTTGCTCTCGTACAGGTGGCGATCACTCTTCCTGGCCGGTTCTTATCGGGCCGCGATCGACCTTTTCGTCTCTGTGAACCGGCACCGACCACCGCAGCCTCGAGACGGGTTTCTTTCGATCCTTTTGGAAAGGGAGATTTATTTTCGGAGACCACGAGAAATTGTACTCGCTGGTGGCTACACGCTCCAATCGTTGCAGGTGGTTCCTGCGTTTAGGGCGCAACGGCGCACGGTCGCTCAACAGCTAATTAATGGAACCAGGTTCTTTTTTTCGAGGATTTTCAGAAATGTTCCAGAACGTCCTCATGTACCTTCAGACTATTAATCTTATGACATTTATAGGAATCCTCCTATAAGAATATGTAATCGCGACATCTGTTGCTTACTATATTGTAATGAGCATGACACTCTTGTGTATATCCTAATGCGTGTTTATATTGTATCGCAGCGTTCCCTTTCTTCTCTGTTAGACCTTCGAGTAGGACAGACGTGTACGTTTCAGCCAGTTCAAACTACATTGTACAATCCAGCGCTAATTACGCTAATATATATTATATATATATTTCCACTCGTGTACCAACAACATTATTGTCGTTTTTAATGGATTTATGACGAAAACGAGCGTGTGCAATTCAATTCTGTAAAGAGATTAGAAGAATCGATAAATAACAATGTGCAAGCTGATTAGAGTAATTAAAAGGGAGAATGGCATTTCTATTTGGATCCATTTTCGTACAGACAGTAATCGTCTGTGTTCGTAATGGTACAGATATCCTGAAGAGCAAACGATGTTTGACTACTGAAAGAAAAACGAATGAACGATTGAATTATGGAGGAGATCAAAGGCGACAGCAAAAGTTTGCATCGTGTATGGAGAAGGGAAGTTGAGAACAGCTATGCCTGCGCCAATGGAGCAAGGGGATACCAGGATATGGTACCTAGTAGGGTGGTGCTTTCAGTCAGACTGCTAAGAGACTCTCTAGGACGATGGATGCTCGTCTTTCCGGAGGACGGGAAGACATTCTTGAGCAGGGAATACTTGTAACCCCTGATACCGCACCCTACTTCTCGTGCGACGGACATTTTCAGTAAAAATATAAGCCACGATTCCTCAGATTCTACACAGAAAACCCAATCGAACAGACACAAGAGTACACTGTACAAAAGAACAATCGGATATCCAAATTTGATGCAACATCACTTTCATCACTCTTCAGATTTCAGACTCTAATATTGTAAACTCTTTGTTTTACATTGCACAACGTCCAGCAGCACGTTTTTCCAACTCAACCAAAAAATCCCTAAATCCTTGTACAAATTAGGAACATCCTGTACACTGGAAAGAAGACTTGGCTGTTCGACTCCGAAACTTCCGTTTTGAGATTCATCACAGAAGACATCACGCGAAATAAGGATGATCCGGAACGTTTCCTACGGTAACCATAAAATTCTCAATCCCAGTACGAGTCTGAATCATCCTGTAGACTGGAGGTTCCTTCTGGAGCTTGAAATCGCGTCGCCCGCTCGGATGATCGCGGCGGATGCAGAATCATCGAGAATCTTTTTTATCGGTCCAAGCCCCTTTCAGTAACCCAGTTCTCGCGCCGGCTAATGGACTTTTGCTCTTCCCCGCGGAGCATCGCGAATTTACCGGGGACCAGTTCGAACCCGCGATGGAAAGAGACACGTAGAGAGAGAGTACGCGAAGAGGAAGACGCCAGAGACAACGGAGAGCAAGAGGATAAAGAGAAACGAAGACCGATGGTCGGGATGCAGAACAGAGAGGGGAAGGAACCGGAGAGGAGAGTTTCAGGACGACGACGACGACGACGACGACGACGGTGTTTCACGGTGTGGCAAATTCATATCGACCATAACGGGAGCGAGGCGAATGGCGGGCCGCGTTCGGTAACGAGGGACTTGCATTAGTCAGGAATTCGAGTCGCAGCGTGCGCTAGCCCGTTTCGCGAACTTCCCCCTTCCCGTTACCGCCCCCTTTCAGCCCCTTACTCGACGACCAACTGGATCTAGAGTTCGCAAAGCGAACCTACACACGGAGCCCGGAAATTCGCGAACGAGCCGAATTCATCAGACGAGTTTTTACTTCCAGGTGAAACACGGATGAGCCTTTAGACATCATGATTTGCGATGAAACGGTTAATGTTTGTTGGAGATATAAGATCGCGGACTGTTGGAGGAATTTTCTGTGACTAAATTTTCTTTCTACTTGAGTAATATTTTTGAAATTCATGGAGATACTAGATTGTTCGATTTTTTTTCGGATTACCGACGTTATTTCACCGATCGGTATACGCCGACGATTAACTCGCGAGAGATTGATTCGCCCTCCAGGACGACCAATTTTCGTCCAGACTGTGTCCACAGTTCTTACCGAGTCGAACCGATTCGATATTGAGTAAAACATCACCGAAGGCCGCTCCTGAAAGCGTTTAACTCTCTACAACGCCCCACAAAAGTAAGCACAGACTCGCAACAAGATTTACTGCGGAGAACACGCGGCTCCGGGCAAAAAATTACAACTCCGTATCAAGCGTCGTCCCACTCTGCGCCGAGGAGCGCGAGAGACAAGGCGAATGAGAAAGAGAGCGAGATCGAGGAAGAGAGAGAGAGCAAGATAAAAAGAAAAAGTGAACGAGCGGGGACGCGTGTTCCATAATCCACCGCAAAATCGAACGCTGCCGCTCGGTAGCCTGCTCATTAACCATTTTATCGGGTGGATTTTTGCTGGTGGGACTCTGGAGAGGCAAAGAAATCGACGGACCGATGTGCCCACCATCGCCGACAATGCTCTCTGACGGAATCGCAAAAAGCGGATCTCGCGTGTGTGCTTGGTGTGTTCCCGCGACGCAATAACCAGCCGAGACGATTCCGATCGAAAAAATCGCGGTGAATTGAAAACTCGACCGAGAAACGATTACGAATTTTTCGCCGGCCGATACGGCGAATAATAAAGGCTACGGGAAGATAACGCGAGGCGATCATCGCCGCGCGTGACCCCTATCGCGACACCGAACAGTGCAACGCGTTGCAACGCGTGCGTTTCCCGATCCGCCACGGTAGAAAAAGGGAGAGAGAGAGAGAGAGAGAGAGAGAAAGAGAAAGAGAGAGAGAAGACAGTGACAGAGAGATGAAGCGAGACAGCCGGTCCGAAGCCGAGGCGTTCGTGATGCAGGGACGAGGAGGGAACGATCATGATTGGGAGAACGCGTGCACGGTGGGAGGATGATGCTCGTCAGAGGAGAAAGGGATTCGGGGCTAGGGCGCAAGGGGGATGAGGGGTCGAGGCCGAGAGGGGTGCAGAAGCAGATGCTCATCGGGCCCCTCCTGTAAATGTAGATTATGCTCATCCCTCGCGAGTGTGCGTCGACGTGCGTGTGCCACGCACTTTGGACTTGGCCTTTCCTAAGGAGAGAACCGAATAGTCGCCGTCGCTGCCCACGGGAAACCGTTTGCCCACGGGATTCTCTCGAACACTGCTTCCGGGAGACGCGGTGCAAACAATGAAACAGATCTATGCGCGGCTCTAAAACCACTTGCTAATCGATTGATCAACTTTTCAGGCGCTTCTCGAAGAAGCCGTGGATTCCAGAGTCGTTTTAAAGTCGTCTTGGATGTTAGTGCGTTCGGTTGAAGTTTATATTTCCATAGGTAATTCTACTGACCTATTTAGAACAGTCAAGAGAAGCTGTGATTGTTATCTGAAACGTATTGAAATAAATGTACAGGCTCAGCAACAACGATGAATCATACCTCTGCGAGATAGCAGTGTAAAGCAACTATTAAATCGTGATTATGAAATCGATGCTTCTAGTCTATTCGCTGGACACTCCGTCGTAAGTGAAACGACCATGCTTGCATGTAGCTATTTTTACTACCCTTATAGGATACATTGAAGAATATAATCTTCGCGCAGCAGTGTTATTGAATGGTGTACAAGTCGCGAGAGAATCGCGCATCGACACGAGGCAATCATTTCGAAGAAACTTCATCCCCCGTGTAACAAACCCGGTCCCATCTATCAGTCGAGACTGGCAAAACGAATTTCCATACGCGAGCCATGGCGATTCCGAAGTCGTGTGCGAGGCGCGTGTACGACCAAAGGAGTGGGACGAGCCGAAAGTAAGAACGAGGGAGAAAGAGAGTGAGAAAGAGTGAAGGAGAGGGCGGCAGGAAAAGAAGGATATAGTGGGAGTGAGGAAAAAAGAGGAGAGAAAGAGAGAGAGAGCAAGAGGCAGGTGCATCACGGTGACACTCCCTCGATAATTCTCCGGAAAGCGAGACAGAACCAGAGAAAGTACAAGAAAGATGAAAGAAGAGTGTGAGAAAGAGAGAGAGAGAGGGAGAGAGAGAATCCAAGAGGGGAAGAGAATAAAAAGAGACAAGTCAAAGAGGGGAGAGAAAGAGAAAAGGACAAAGACCGTCTTATGGGATAAGAGAATCGTGGGAGAAGGAAAGAAACGGAGCTAAGTCACGAGTGTTGTGTCTGGAGCTCGTTTATGGTTGTTCGCTGAAACTCTCGCTCCGGGGGAACGAGAGAGTTTCAGAAATGGCGTTCCTGGGGTCAGATCGGATCGAGAAGGTAATCTCTACGAATTGCTTGCCAGCCGAGCTTACTCATCGCTGTCGTTTACCTAAAGAAATCGAAATCTCTTTTCGATTCTTCCTCGCTGCCACCCTCTAGACCCTAGGCCTTCGAGCACACTCGCATGAAAACAAAATTCCCTTGTTAGGAAAATTGAACGGGTGTGTCTAGTAAAAGGGCGCGTGTTCGATGCAATTTTAAAAGGACATTTTGCATCGCTGGATGAATCTTTTTTCCATACTCTTTACCTCCCTCCGTGCAATTTCGATCGACGATGGATAATTAATGCGAATTATTTACCGTTAGGTTGTCGCGCGATCGCGCGCCCGCGTGATTGCGCACGCCGTTCAACGTTTTATCGTTTCCTGAAACAAACTCCGCTTCAGGTAGATTTACTCGTGAGTCACTGGCTGATAATTTTAGATCGGATCGGACGTCGAGATCCGCGCTCCTGTTTTCGCCGCGTTACACGCCACTCCCGATCATTTTGCCGGCGACGGAATCGAAAGTTCGATCGAAAGGAAACGCATTCGACCCGATACGGAGGACGCTGGATGCCGCGAACGGATCGCTCCTGATGAGAAGAAAATATTTCTGGAGCGTCACGGCCGTGATTCGATCGTATTTTTAGATACCCTTGCACTTGGACCGAGCCCTGACCCTTTCCAAATCGTCCGGTGTGAACACTTCGACTAATAACATAGGGTGACCTGACCGAGAAGATTTTTTCATAAAATTCGGTAACAGACAATCGCCATTTGTTTTTCTTACTTGAGCACTGTGATGCCTGGGAGAAATGAAACGATACATAATCACGAGAAGGCAACAATCCGAATTGTCACAAGGGAAAGAATGATAAATTACGGAGCGTGAATCGAAAGCTTAATTTCAAGCAAATGGAACGAAATGATGGATACACGTAAGCCTTGGAGTCAATAAAAATTAAGGAGTTTGATTGCATCCGGAAGGTATCAACGTACCAAAGAAGATACCGGTATTACTGTTATCTCTTAACATGTTTGCTCTTTAATATCTCCGACTTGCAGGTGTTTCAAACTTTCTATTTTGGAGTGCGTCTATCCCCAAACCTATTGAAGCACGCCGATATCAAAACTTCTTTCACAAAAATTATTTCAAATTAATCGAGCAATGGTCTCACTGAAAATTTTGGAGTAACAGATGCTCCTGCAAACGAATCAATATATTATCATATATAAAATTTGTATTTTTATTTTTTCTCGTGATCACGTTTCTCACGGTTCTAGTGGCTTTCGAGTGTTCTCGCAGGACACCCAGTATCGTACACAATGTTTCCACTCGAAGTAGCAATCGTTGAAAATTAACCGGGCAAAACGAGCGAAGAATTAACCGGATTGTTGGCAATTGACGACCGGCACGCCAGAACAATTGACGCTTAACGAACCCGACACCGCGCGCCGTTCAAACATCGGAATATAAATGAGTAAGACGAGAAATCGATCCGAAAACAAGCGGACATATATTTTCGAAATCGCCGTTGATCCGACACTCGAAAACACCGCGTAAAACCCGACAACGAATCGGCCCCGTCTGTGTGCGTGCATGCATGTATCTAATCTCCGATTACACACGAGCGGCGCGCGTGCATCGTATAATAAAATTGCGGCTCGTTCCCGTGCAATTAATCTATCAAACATTTCGCACGTGGAAGTCCCACTTCCGTTGTTAATTTACGACACGGTTTATCATGCGATACAATTTAGTCGAATTGTAACGAGTCTTACAATTTCCCGGAACTGAAATTCCATTAAATCGGGGACAAATTTTACATTTAAATTACGCCAATCTAGTCTCTCTATTTTTCAGACCCAAATCATTCCGGACACAATTTCTCTTTAGAAAAGATCAGCGCGTATTGCTATTCTTATAAAATATTATTAGTAAATTACACTAAATTGCGAGGAAAGCACACAATTTACCGAAAATAATTTCTTGTAACTAGTCTGTCCATTATACTACATTATCGAAGATGTAAGAAACATTTTATACGAATTATTGTAGTTACTATAGGAATAAACTTCCGGAGATAAACTGCCGTTTGAATTTCCCGCGTGAAGAATTCAAAGCCGATGCTCGAGCTACTAGGGCCCGCGAAAATTCGAAACTCGCCAAGATGGCGTTCGGCCCGAGTTGAGCACCACTGCCGTATTCTAAACAGCATCTCTCAAGTTAAACAAACAGCTGGGGTTGACCAAGTACGATCTCGGAATCCTGTTCGTCACGCGAACCATTCGATGATGTGTCTTCTTCGCGACGCAGCCCGATATTGTATACATAAACATTTCGAACAATCTTGAAGTTCGATGCGGGCAGAGCGCTGCCATGTTTTTTATCGTTATCGGCGATAAATCAAAGCTGAACAATGTCAATCCGATAAGATTGGTTTTTTTTTTAAACAGATAAGACACATTTCGACGATGGTAAGCGCGTGTACAATCATCGATAACCTCTTAGAAAAAGAAAGAGAGAGACGCGAGCATGGACAGACCATTGAAATAAATGAGAACCACTTCGCGGCATAAACTATGAACTTATAGTTGATGAAATACTATCTTCGATAATAAATAGTCTATGTTATACGAAATTGTGTTCATAAATTTCAATCTTTTTTATGATTCAGACCGCCGATTAGATTAAAATGATTATATCTACGTACTCGCTTGTATACTAATATTCGTGCTTAACCTACAAGTAACTATCTTCAAATTGGAATGTACAAAAATAAATCAATGCTTCGAGTTACAGAAATGAAAATGATGTCGCTGCAGCATGTAACGTACAAATTAGGATAGTATCCGAAACATTTTTGCTCGAGAGCGTAGCCAGTTCTGTTTACAACACGCAGCAGTTACGGCGCATCGTGAAGAGCCGTTTCGCTCGGTTTCTCTCTCTCTCTCTCTCTCTTTGTCTCTATGGAGAAGCGAGGTTCTCTCTCGCTCCGGAACGGGCAGGTGTATGGAAAAGAAGAAAAATAAAAGGAAAAAATACGCACGACAGTCCCTTCCCCTCGATATCCCCCGGGGGCAGTCCGCCGAGAAAAAGACTCGGATTTATAGTCTCCTGGCATTACGTTCGAACGATTAACCTCTAACGATTGCTCTCTTTCTTCCAGCAGCGTCGCCGGAGAGACACGTGGTACGAGGAGCGAGCGAACGAACGAACAAGCGAGCGATTGCGGAGCACGCCCAGTCCGTGGGCAAACATTCAACTAACGCGTCTCTTTTCTGCTGGCATTCATGAAACCGAAGGCAGTCGTGCACGCGTATTCGCGAAGAATCTCTCTAGTAACCTTGAAAAGTCTTTTTCTCGGGCGGACCGCAGTCGTCACGGCATATCGTGGGGACATGTCACAACAGTGACGCTGTTGCACATGACAGCACCGTGCCGAGAGAGAATAGCGTGTCCGTGTCTCTGGTGTGTGTAATCCGTGTATAGGTTAGGTTATGATTACATTTTTCCATGTCCCCGTGGTAACGTGGATAAAAATTCACTGTACCCAGGGGCGAAACGACGTAAAGGGACAAGGTAGAACACGAGGATGAACAGATCTCTCCCCCGGGGGTTAGTTCACTACGATGGGGCAGCACTGTCCAAAGCACTGACAAGCAAACCAAAACACAGAACGCAGAGCGGAGTCGGCCGAGAGATTCTCGTCCGGCGCGATCCTCAAGACGATCGAGGGCTCGATCGACCGCACCACTACACCCGGACGATTCAATCAACCTCGCGGGAGATATCTGTCCACAGAGGTTAGCACAGCAGAGCGACGCGTTCGCTATATTAAACCCGCGATGCTTGATCGTAGCCAAGTGATCACCAGAGACACACAAGAGACTGGCCGTGTATTTTTCTCACACGGTGCGCACGCACAGCACTGGGATTCCGGTTCCCGTGGCTCGGGAAAGGGACTGTTTCGTGACTGACGACACTCACCGGGCTGCTTGTTGGCGATCTTATTGAAACAGTTCTGAAAGACCTCGTAGAGATGCATCGGCTCGTCGTCGCTGGCCGCCATGTTTTCACGAGACGAGAAAACGAGTGGACGTCCGTGGTTGAGCAGAGTGGGCACGGTTTCGCGGTGCGGCCGCGCGCGGAGCCACCCTCCTCCCAGAACGGTCACGCACACTACTGAACCAAGCCGCCTCACCGACGAGCTTCTTATAGATCGCCGGTGCCGCCATCTAGCCTCCGTCACTTGCGCCGCCGCTCGTACGCGGCAAATTCGAACGCACTTCCTCCTAAGGAGCTTAACTTTTAGTTACTCACATATATATAGTATTTACAACATCAAAACTTAAAATTTAGTCTTTCGATCATGAACAGAGATGACCATCACACTAGCAGATATTTATTTTGCATTAAAGTTGTTATTTTGTTGAACAAAAATTTTTACTACGTTTCGATTACGAAGGAGAAGCAAATAGGAATTAATTTCAAAGAAAAATTAACAATCTACAACCTTGTCTACTAAACTATTGACTTATCGTATTCGGATTTATATAATTAACAGGTAATTATAAGGAGAATATCGAATCCGATGACGCCATAAATCTATGCTGTCTGTAAATCGATTGTTGTGAGCAGTTTTATTCACAAGTTACAAATACAAACAACAATATATCTTCGATAATAAATCTTCATTAATTTAACGTACGAAATATACAACTAAGATAAAATTTATTAGTGTGGTACA
The DNA here is from genome assembly GCA_916610235.2 of Lasioglossum morio. Classification (NCBI taxonomy): domain Eukaryota; kingdom Metazoa; phylum Arthropoda; class Insecta; order Hymenoptera; family Halictidae; genus Lasioglossum; species Lasioglossum morio. Next base: position 10,954,563 of record OU744333.1, read on the forward strand.
ATAACACATTTCTTCGTGTAGTATTGTGTTACAGTCTCCTGTCATTGTTAATGTATAAGCTGATACCAATGATTGGTATGGCAGGCCACGTTTCGATGTGTAAATACGTTATTGCTGCATTACTGAAAGGAGGCAAGGTCTCTGTGTAATCACCTCTATTCGGTTTGCCTTTAGCAAAGAGTATGACTATTGTTCGAAAGACTTCCAATCTATGGAATTTTTGTTGTAGAAAATAGATCTGAGTATCGCTCAATTACGCGTGCTTACGTATCTTATTACTAATACAGATAAAACAGAGAGCTTGATATCAGTTTTAACATCAATTTTTTTGAAATTTCATGTTGTGTCCTTATACTCCGGCAAAGTCCGAATTCTGTGGGATCGGGTGAGATATGTCCTCGTACTCCTGTCGTCCAAAACCTAAAATAATAAAATGCATATTATAGACGTGTACTTCTGTTATCTAAATCACATATGTAAGACAACAATACGACGTTCACATTACACAAAATAGCAGAAATATTGCTTACAGGAATAATAAGCTAAGTTTGGGACAATATAAAGACAATTGCAGATGCAATAAGAGTAAAGTAAAATATATTCTATAGAAACTTAAAAACATCACATGCACCTACTTAAAGCAAAAGTTTGAAGAAGCAACGCAGGCCTACAAAACACAGATCTCTGTCCAATGTATTACTGACCCGTTGCTGGACTCTGCGAGAACATTGTTGTTAAACTTCCGCCTCTCGCTTGGCCTATTCTCAGAAGTGATGCGCTCGTGAAAACACGCGCGATTAGATTTATAATCATAATCCCTGCGCCAAACTTGTCTGATGCATCTCCAACTATGATCAGATAGACACATCTTCTGTGTAAGGAGGTTAATCAAAACAATATAATACCATACGGTATATGTTAGTCTTGAACCATTAAAAATCTGACTTACTTGTTGGAAAATAAATGGCTAACGTTATTACATCAAAAAATATCGAAAGTACATTTATGATTAGCGCCTAAAACAATCAATACGATTATGCGCACATTGATAAAACAGTACATAAGAAACTATATTGTTTACTAGCTTACGAATTGCAGCGGTTCGTCTGACTCGATATGATGGATAGCCCATAATATACAAATAAAGAAGAGAAAATTGTAAAGCATTACTGATTTTGGACACCAGTATCCCTGAACACTCCTAAAAATCATTTGTTTAATCTACTTAACAGAGAGTTGATAATCTATACTATAACTCAATTATGAAATACTTTGTAATTGAGATGTATTAAAATATAAAACTTATTCTTACCATGTTACTAGCACTAAATGTATTGCAAATATCACCTGAAAAAATCCGATCGGATCGTAAAGAATGGTCATAAAATATCAGGTCAGTATATGGTGGTCTGATTTCACGAAAATTGCGGTATTACGTGAACCGCCGCAATGATATGAGAAACTCGTCAAGCAAGTTATGGTATTGTTTCATTGCCATCCACCCTTACATAAGTGTATTTTATTTCAAACGTAAATGTATACAGCGCTGAAAGTGTCGCATGAAATGTCGTTTCGAAATATAATTATGGGAGATTACAAGACATCTGTTCTACGAATTAATCTCATTTAAATACCTGCGAGCGGAAGTGCAGAGGAAAAGCAACAAAAGAGGATAACGAGTAGTTAACATGCAATAAACGGCATTTGGAATTGCGAAGAAAATCACTTTTATCCAGCGGAAAATATCGCGTTAAAGAAATGGAAAAACATAATATAACAATTTCGATAATATTTACCTTCAATGGGTAGTGTGATATACTCGACATATCTGGCATTTTTTTAAGTTAAGAGAACGTGTTTGAGTTTATAAAATTATACTGACTGACGTTCCTCTTCTGTTTACCACAATTTCCACCGATTGTCTATCGAGTCACAATTGTTTTGTACGATTATCGAAATCGAAAGTGACTCACTCCTTCGAAACGCCTCTTCAATACAACGCGAAATCGTATAGCATTGGTTATAGCATACATAGATAACTGTGCGCATCTAACAGTGGGAGACCTCTATCAATGAATATCAGAGACGGCATCTACTTTATTAATATGACCAGAGAGTTGCGATCAAAAAGATATATAGAGAAGGTAGAGAAAGTTACGTTACGACAGAGAGTAAATGAGAATGCTCAAGCCCGGGTTTTGCCCGTGCCACTTTTGTTTGCACATCATGTTTAGCCTGGAACAGCTTCTACATCATCTTTAGCATGGAACAGAACCTACATCATCTTTAGCAGGACACAGAACCCACTTTACTACTTACTACATCTATCACCAGGACCAGAACTAGCTTCAACCAAAGCTTCATCACCGACGAGGCTGCCAGCCTTACGAGACTACGTGTCCCGCGAAAATTTCGGTGTTCTCTTACGAAGAAGACTCTCTATTCAAATTGAATTGTTTATTTGCTATTCATTATGATTGTTTGCTATTATTTCTGACTGTTTGTCTGTTCTTTCTGTTACAGATTCTGCGGGAAAAAGTCCAACGATCAAAAGCATCGATGCTACGATCTATGTGTTCGAGAATCGATGTCAAGACGCCAACGGTCATTTCGTACATTCTTTAAGCAGGGGAAGACGTAAGCGTAGATATCCATTGTCTTTTGAATGATACTGTGTTGTTGATCATCCTCTTTCGAAGAATTAGTGAACAATTAATAAATTAAATAATTGTAGAAAATCAAAGTTTCAGTCTTCTAGAGTCAGATGTCGCTGTATTATTAAGTCTGTATATCCAACGAGCATTTTTTTACTACTAGCTTGGGCGTTCTGCCACTATGTGGCATTACGCTCTATAAACATTTAAACACTGCAGATGATTCTTGCCGGAATTTGCATTGTGTCTTACGGAAAAGACGGCAAACATTATAAACACACGAATAAAAATAATAATCTACTGCTTTTAATTATGATTTTCTAATTATTGAGTAATTAGATTGAAGTTGGGAGATTGTACTTTATGGTACGTGCACATTATATTCCATAACTTATGCAGATACCAATTGAGGTTATATTTCGCGGAGAGGTTAGGAAGACGTAGTATTTCTTTTAGCGTTGTCGATAGAAAAATGAATAAATTACTTTCTGCGCCAATAAAAGAGATTAGCCAGAAGATAAATGCTGGTGATCTGCGTCCTTCGGACATTACAAAGGCCACTGTCAAGTTGACAGAGCTTATTAAACCGTTAAACGCTTATATCACTGTCACCAGTGAAACAGCATGTAAAGAAGCACAAGAATCAGATGTTAGACAGGGGAAAAGTGGATTGTTGGGTGGGCTGGATGGAATTCCAATTGCAGTTAAAGACAATTTTTGCACAAGTGGTCATGCAACAACATGTGCCTCGAAGATGCTTTCAAATTTTATTCCTGTATACAATGCAACTGTGTATCAACGTTTGAAAGATTCTGGAGCAGTCTTAATAGGCAAAACTAATCTTGATGAATTTGCTATGGGTTCGGGAACCACTGATTCATATTATGGGGCAACTAAAAACTTGTGGAATTCAGATGTATCAACAAAGTATTATCGTAACAGTGGTTCCCAAGAAAAGTGTACAGAACAAAGTAGTGGTCAGAATTCATGGCACATAGCAGGTATAGTTCATTAGTTTTTTCTCTGATATTCTTTGTAAACCCTGTAACAATTATAGGTGGAAGTAGCGGTGGCTCTGCCGTAGCTGTTGCCACTGGGAGTTGTTATGCTGCATTAGGTTCGGATACTGGTGGTTCTACTAGAAATCCAGCATCCTACTGTGGTGTTGTTGGACTGAAATCCACTTACGGTTTGCTATCTCGATATGGACTTATTCCCCTTGTAAATTCTATGGATGTACCTGGTATTCTAGCAAGAAATGTTGACGATGCTATACTGGTTTTAAATGCTATAGCTGGTCCAGACGAAGCAGACTCAACCTGTAGTCAAAAAGAATATGTACCATTGAATTTACCAGATTCAATAGACATTAGTAACCTTAGAATTGGAATACCAAAAGAATACAAGGTCAAAAATATAAGTCCTGCCGTTCAAGAATGTTGGGACGAAGTTGCTCAGTACTTGAAGGAAGCTGGAGCATCTGTTTCTGAGTTATCAATGCCGCATACAAGCTACTCTATAGCTTGTTATTCAGTCTTGAATCGTTGTGATGTTGCCAGCAATTTAGCTTGTTACGATGGCATGGAGTATGGTCACAGAGCAGATGAGTGGGAATCCATGCAGAAACTTTATAGAAAAACGAGAACAGAAGGTTTCGGCAGAGTAGTGAGAGAGCGTATCCTAGTCGGAAATTACTTTCTGTTGGAACAGAACTACCAGGACTATTATGTAAAAGCAATGAAAATCAGGAGGCTGATCGCCAACGATTTTGACGCAGCGTGGAATAATAATGTAGATCTTTTACTCACCCCCACCACTTTAACAGAGGCACCGAATTACGACGAATTTATTTCATTGGATAATCAGTCCCAGTGTTTGATTCAAGATTATTGTACTCAGCCCGCTAATATGGCGGGAATACCGGCAGTCAATGTGCCAATTAAACTTTCTAAAAGTGGTCTACCTTTGTGCATGCAACTTATGGCTCCCCCTTTTCACGAGGAGAGGCTCCTTAAAGTAGCGAAGTGGATCGAACAAAGAGCAAAGTTCCCGAAACTTGAGCTGAATGACATATTTTAAGATGAATAAAGTGTTTTTTTTGCAGCAGCAGCAAACCCGATTCTTTTCATTTCTATTCATAAATTCCGAATAAAATTTCGGAGTCCGTCGAATTATTCGCAAAAAATATTTTTAAAAGATTCGGTCGGGATACGCGACGTCTGCGACATGCATGAAAAGTAATATTTCCGCACAGCTTTACGGTCGCTCGTATAAAGGCAATTGGAATTTAAATAGATACCCCGTTCTCTCACACGGTTATTGTAGCATCGTGAGATACAAATTATTGTGCTCCTACGAGCTATCGGCCGTATCTGAAATTCTATTCATCGAGTAATCAGGTCGCGTTTGCTTACCACGATGGAGGACCCTTCTGTTATTGCATCGCAATGTACCGTGCTCTACGAATGAATGCCATGCCGATATATGCAACTGTAAATTACTTGACACCGGTCGCGAGTATGAAAAGGGGGTAGAATTTATGTTAAAGTGGACAGCATCGTAATTGAAGCCTGGTAAGCTCGAACACTGAATTTCGTGCTTTCTCTTTGGCTATGAACGATGTACATTCATGAATCTCGTATTAAAATACGGTATACGTATATTATGCTGTAATATCATCACATATAGACATTTTTCTCTTTGAAAATGGGGGACGAACGACGACCGAAAACTGCCAGGAATAGAAATTGCTATTTTAGGGCTGTTTAGGGATTACTTGGGCCCTTTGTTAGAAGTTTCGTAGACGAGCCCTCGCCCGCGGATGAAATTCCCCCTTTTCAATGGAATCCCGTTCTACTTCGATATCTTTAAACATTTTCCACGCAACGAATACGTATTATAAATTTCTCTCGCGCGGAATAATTATATTTCACAAGATCTGTCGACCGTTGTTATGATCGAATACTTTTTATTCGTGAAGTATTACACGCGAATTTCTCGAACAGCGAAGCATTCTGCCACAATGTTCTGACATTTCGAAGTCTATTGTCCCCAAGAGGCTTGAGGGATCGACTGACAAACAAACAGTATTGTGTACGTCTCACGTACCATCCATTGAAGTTCCCTCAATAATTAGATCGCTCTGACATTTCAGTCGATTTTCGTTGCGAATGTAACACGGTGACATTTTGATAATTTCTTCCCGTGGACGAATTCGAAACCGACGGGAAAATAAGGAAGAGATGAAACACGGATATCGGGATGAATTCCTCATTGTTCACTCGGCGACAGCGCGAAAACCGCACCGTCTGAAGTTTTCGACGTTGTTTCCAATTTTTTGGTGATAATATAAAATACAAATACACGAAATTCTGAATGCTAGAAGACTGTTACTGTCTAATTTTTCACAATTTGCAGTCTTTAGCAGAGCACATGTCCAAAGAAATTCCTAAAGAAGAGTTGAACGAAATATACAAAATTATTTCGAAAATGGGGGTGACATAAAACAAATCACTCGTTTCCCTAAACAATCGATGTAACTCGAACGATATAGAATTCGTGATTTATTCAGTAAAGTGAAGGAAACAGAGCTTAGGGAACGTGACGTGTAAAGTATCTCTTGATCCTTGCGTGCCCGTGCTCCGAATATGGCGTACCCGCAGCGAATTGCTAATTACACAGAGCGTTGAATAAATATTTTCCGCAGTAGGTATATTCGCAAGTCTTAACGTCCCTGGTGTAACACAAAGGATGGTCGTTGTTCGGTTCTGTAGCGAGACCAAGGAGAAATGTAAAATATTCGATGCACTTTGATAAACGTCAAGCGGAAAGTGTGATCGCATTTTAAGGGAGGTTTCGGGGAAAAACAGGGTTGGGCACGGTGTTGGTGGTGCGCATGCGTTGGCCCGGCCGAGGGCTGTCGTGTCGCACTCTGCCGACGGATCCGCCAGTCGTCGTGACGACCTCGAACCGTCAGTGTCGCGAGCCGTTCGGATTAATTCTGGAATCGTCGTCGTCCATCTCCTCTGTCCTCGTTCTTTCTCTCTTTCTCTCTCTCTCTCTTTCTCTCTCCCCTCGTTTCCCCTGTCTCTATTTTCCCCACCTGCAACTGTTGTTCCAAGAGCTGATTGTTTTTCATCCCCGCGGCGTTTAACGGTGAAAACGTGTGCGATGTCGAAGTGGCGCGTTTCGAATCGCGACCGATTTCGCGCCGCGATCAACAGTGTCGTAGGAGTTCGTAAATAAAGCGGAGGATCCGCTGTGCCCCCTTTTTGTGCCCCCCACCCCCTCGTGGAACCAGCCCCCTTGACACAGGAGATCCCCCTAAAAGTAGAATCGACAGTGTAGGCGCGTTCGTGTTGCGCAGTAACGGATAATTAAACGTAACGGGGATTTAAACAGGTGTGCGCCGAGAATCTTCCAACAGCGGACCACCACAAGGTAAATATTCAATTGATTTTTCGGATTCAGCTGCACCGTCGAAGGTCGCTCCTAGAGTTACGCTTACTATCCTATCTATTTACAAACTGTTTGATTGAATGACACGATGCGGATTTGCTCGCGACACGTTCTTCCGGGGGTCTATTGTTCTATCGATAACCCAATTCGACGCGGACGAATGAAATGCTGCGATTAAGTGGCGGATTACGGTTACGGAGTCGACGACTGCTAATTTTAACTTGTAGAAATTGATGGAGTATCCTTTTTCAACGTGGAAAACTAGATGAACTTTTCCAAACTTCTTAGATAGTCTATCAGTCGAATTAGAAATGTTTTAGAAAATTGTAAGTTGGCCCATCAATTTTAAGAGAGTTGTTTCCTTGTTAGGGGTTGGTCGTCGAGTCTATGTTCAAAGTACGTTGAATGTATATTGGAGAACGTTGTATGTCTCTGTATGTTGAGTTAAAAACTGTACCGTTCAGCTGCAATTGTATTATCAACGATTGAACGTTACATTGTCATTGACAAGGTGGTAGTTTGGAATGTGTCAGTCGTAGAATCTGTAACGGGACGCTATAGGCGCCATTTGAATTATTAGGTCCGCAGGATCAATGGTATTGCTATTGAAAAGATATTTTTTTTTGTCTTCAATAGAAAAGTCGCACGGTGCAGTTTCGTCCTAAAATATTATTGATTTTCGTTGTCCGTCTCTATTATCGTTCCACGCATCGGTACAATTGCACTTTAAGTAGTAATGGACTGTTCTGTTAGTACAAGCACTATTGACACTTGGCGTTAGGGTGGCTACAATAACCACTGTCGAGCAGCGCGGTGTCAATGGTAACGCGTTACATTAAATCATAACGATTGATTAAATAATCGAATTTCGCGACGAACGTTGTCGTTTGTTATGCAAATAATCAGAAATAATGAAAAATATCAGAACACGCAATATAAAACATTTGGATAATTAATTCTGCAAATTAATTAAATGAAACGGATGCTGGAGCGATGAAAATGGAATATTCGAAGTAAAAGTAATTAAAACCTGCGTATCGCTGTTTAATTATGAAAATTATATTTTTGCAATACATCATTTGTTTGGCGTCTAGTATTTCTTAATTGGAGTGGTATACATTCCACTTTTTTTCAAATAAGTCTACAAAAATTGCACAACCATTCGCAGTCGAATAATTGCACAATTAGAGGGAACAAACCACATAAAAGTTAATTACAAACCGAGAAGGGATTGATTTGTTGGTCCGAGTGTTTTCTATCGACGGTGAAGTGAAAACCTAGCCGTTGTTAGGAACGCCAATAGGGATCTGCACATGCAACTTATGCGCAAAGGCCCCGCGGTCTGTCGAAGCCGCTAGCCTAATAGAAACGTCACGATTCCGTGGTAAATGTTTACTAAGAAGGAGAGCGTTATAGTCACGACTAGAGAGCTAGGCCCGTCTGGTTGCACACGGGAACGGGACGAGCAGGCGAGAGATGAGGACGCAGATTCCTGAGAAAGTTTATAGTGATCATGGTTGAAGATATTAAGGTCGAGCGTAAGGCAACGATTTAACTTTCCCTCGAAACCTTATATTCTCATATGGCATGAAAGCCGATCAATATCCTCGAAATAGAACGAATGGGTACACGCTTCATACCGCGCGGGGCAGACAAGCAACATTTTCCGAGCCTCGGTGCACCCTAATATTAACGGCACCCTATTATCAGTGGAAAATTGCCAGAGTCACGAAAACCACGCTCGTCTTTTCTAGCCGATTTTCAGCGCCGATGAATAATCGAGACTGAAAGAATCCAGCTCTGCAGACAAAAAATGCACTTACTCGCATCTTTGCTGTAAATGAACAGAAAAACTAAATATTAAGCAAATTTTTCAAACGAGAATTTATTTATAGAAGTTCATTCAGCCATTCCTTCATAGAGGTACTTCATTCAAAAATAGTAAAATTTATTCACGAATCTCTCGATCTTCTCACGAGTAATTATTGTCAGCTGTCGGAATAATTTGATTCTCGTAAAACGATCTATAAAAATAGAAACTTGCATAAGGATCTATTCATAGGCTTCCGGTGAAGTATTCTAGATTCCTGTTAGGTAAACTATGTTTAAACGATTTCGCGTTCAAGAATAAATGAAATTCAAATGTTCGGAGGGCTACCGGTCCGCAGTAACGTTGAAGAAGCGTCTAAATTGTTTGGTGTTTGTTTGCAAACGAGCGACGCGCAGTTTTCCTCGGCGACCTCGTTCCAAGGAAAAGACAACGAGGAGGTTAAATCTAATCTACGCTCGTGTGCCGTGACAAAAAAAAAAGAAAGAAGGTGCATTACGGGCCGCAAAAGTGTGCGCGTTACGTGAGCACAAGCCATATCGTCGTTGCAACGGGAAACACAAAGGGAAGGTTACGCGTTAAAGATAAGGAAGCATCGAACGGTTATGAACCGACTAATTTTATTATGGCGAGAGAGCGTGTTGCGCGTCGGTGGACCCCATTTTCCCGTAATGCTTAATTTCTCACTTCGTTCATTCCCCGATCCTGATTCCTAAACACACGTTCGCGCCCGTTATCGCACTTTATTATTACACGCGTTAGAACGAACCGGAGCCCGTTCCTTGCGTCGCATGACAATTATATTCCACCCTTCTTGAAAACCAGAAGGAGACGATTCTATATTAAAAAAAATAAGTTGGAAATGTAAATCAAAAGTTTTTCATAAGAGGTTTTCTTTTCCAGAAAATTGAGTATGAAAATTCACGCGCTGTGGAATAGGAATCGTCCGACGCGTCTGTGCATGACCTACTGATTCTACTTAGAAATGCTAAGCACGCGAACATAGTGGATTTTCTCGAAAACAAAGCCTCGTATGAAACAATTTTATTCCACTTTCTTCGCTTATCTTTTTATGTAGAATCATAATCCCCTTTTCGTTTGGAAATTGTTGTAAAGAATATGATAGATAATTTGTTGATGTCAAAACACTTGAAATTATAGGAGTTACAAGTGAAATAAGTCACGCGCGAATTCTTTCGAACGACGTTTCCTGCTCTCCAGTTTTGTATTTATGTAACGTCGATATTAATGTTCTTAATAAAACAGGATTATTATCTTATGCATTTGTTTCCTTCGGAGAGGCACGCGGCCGAAAATATTCGTCTAAATTTACACCGGAGCCGCGTTTCTTTCTAGGAGTCGAGCAATTTTGTTAATAACTCGTGTCATTCTTTTCGGAAAGCTCGTTGTTGGTCGAAATTAATTTAGTCCGGCTGAGATTCAACTTTATCGATGAGGATTATATTTAGAGAGGTCAGAATGCGCGGCCTGAAAACGCGAGATTTCGTATCGTGTGTATTTTTATACGTTCTACCGGAGTAGACTCATCTCTACGGCCACCGGAATACATATTAAGTTCCCCTGGAGATTCTAATATCGTTGATTCCCGGAGTTTTCTTTTTTTTTTGCGAGCTCTGCTTCTGTCGCACTGATATCCCTCTCTGCCGACTGAATATTTTAAACTATCTTGATACGATTCTTGCATTATGAAATCCAAACGCACCCTTATTGCATTTAAAATTTCAGTATGCTTTGCATTCGGTTCACAAAGCGAACATCTGGGATCTCGGTATATTTCGTATTCGTTCGGCGTAACGGACTAATTCTTTTTATATTTAAGAAACGCATTCGTTGCGCCACAGATTTTTCATCCATTCGATAGCCTCGCGTATTTCGACGAAACTCGGAACATTTTGTATTCCTTTAACAGTGGTACATCCTTCTACAAGATCTTGAAACGTACCGCATTCAGTGTACTTCATAAAACATTTTTACACTTCGTTGATGGAAATCCTTCTGATCCTCAAAGCTCGGGATATTTTGTATTCCTTTATTATCTGCAATGATGTTTAACATTTTGGAACGCGTTGAATTCAGCGAATGTTGTACTAAGCTTTTAAAATTATTAAAATATTTTCTTCTCTCGTAATTTTTCAAACTCGTGGATTCACTTTGAATCGGAAATATTTTAGAAGTATTTTCCTAGGGGGTAAACCCTTTGTCAAACAATTCGATGCGTTCAGGGTTGCTATCCAGGCATTCAAAGGTTCCAGGACACATTTTACATTCGTCAGGGACACCGAGTCGATCCTTTCTCCCTCCCACCCCGCTACACTCCGTATCCATTAAACAAAAGGATCCACGGAATGCGACGTACTTTTCCCGCGACGCAGATGATCCATTCGAGGTTCAATTGGAATACAAAAGGCACGTTTACGGACAATACCCATCGCTGGGCCTTCGAATGGCTTCCCCCTTTTGATACGCGACTCGCGACTAAGTACCTAAACTCACTGTCACTGATATCTTTCTCCGCCGACAATGGATATCCTCTCTTGCAGCTTGAATTACGATGCTGCGAACAGCCGAGCCGGTATCTATTCCGGCCATATTCTGCTATCATTTTTTTTTTTTGCTTGTTCCAGTATTCTATCGCGGAACAGAAATAGAGTTCGCAAAAATGAAAACGTCGCGACTAGACGATCATAGTTAGATCAGAGTAGTAACTCATGATAATATCAACTCTCTATTTAGCAAATAATCTTTCTGAATAAAATATCTCACCTCATAGTAATATCATTCATAAGAAAGGTGACACAGGTCGAAATAATATTTCTAAGAATAGTATAATAATCAATATGTAAATTGTGGTTTACTTTATAACTAACGTACATGACAATTATTCCAGTATCGAACTAACAACAAAATATTTCGAAGTTGGTGAATATATATATATATAATTGTATGAATATAGTAGAATATACCAGAATATACTAGATACACTGGATTAGATATACTAGATTATACTAGTTGGCTCCTGTACAAATATCCTTTTTTTTTTAATTATGAGGAAAGCAAGAAGATGTAGAGCCTCTACACAGTGCTCGCGATTTGATTAGGTCTGGGCCAGGTTTTGTTCTCTCCTTGATTTTTGCTAACGTCCCGCCGAACAACATGAAGTATTTACGTTAACGTCAAAGCGACACTGATATCTCTCTTGGCCAACAATGGTAGCCCTCGAAACGGTTTGAATTACAGCATCGCAACCGGTTCGAGTGGATAAATGGTACCTGATCCCACTCGGCTTGGCACGTGATGCAAAGTAGGGTCAAGCCGGCGAGTATTCTAGACAAAACTGAGTCTCTCTCTCTCTCTCTACCTCTCTCTCTTGAACTGAAGTTTCTAGTGCAACGACCCTAGACTGTGTAACGATTAACGGAGTCGGCGAAATCATTTATTGATAAGCCAAGGATATACACGGACGCAGATGACACCAATATGGAGCATTTTACCTTTTACCTGGTTCCGTAGATCGTTCATCGATCATCTAATCGGATAATGCTCGTCCCCTTTTATTATATCTGGCCTCGATTACTTCCTGTGTCAGTTAAATCAGATGTTCGGAAACATATTTTTCCTTTTTTCTTAAATCTGGGAATTATTCAGTGTACTAGGGGAGAATGGTTTTCATCAACGATTTTAATTGACGATTAATTAAGATCTACGTTGATCTCAAGGAAGCAGATTCAAAAATATGTGAAATTAAATTGGTGTTAATAGTTGATCATCCTTATTTTTATAGAAATTGTGTTTTTTAAGATTTTCTAATTTTCTGTCGCTTTCCAGGTTTACTGAAGAGGTCACCAGACAGTGTATTTGTGTAATCACAGTGTCTTATTCCGCGGTTGTGAACGCTGACCACCTGGAATACACAATTCACCTGCCGATCCACGCAATCATAACTCGGTGAGTTTTTAATTCAATGCGAACTCTAATTCAGTTTCTCTATGTAATTTTGTGGTGTGATGCTTGACCTGTAATACAACTGTACGTGTCAAACTATTCGTTCAATCGATAACTTCAGGCTCTTAGAACCGGAAAGATGTGTTAATAATGCCCGGTATTTAAACTGCAATGGAGAATAGAAAACTGCAACTGCATAGTCTACTGCAAGTTGCAGTTCGACAGAAACTTTCACTATTAATGTACGTGCGATATTCTAAAAAGATCATACAAAATGGAATAGCACAGTTCAAAGTATTTTTCTCTCGCGCTGTTGTAAATTATTGCTTAATCGTTTAACTTGAACAAAGTTTTTGTTATTAAAAAAACTCGATGTGCTAAAAATCGTGAATTATCTTTGATAATTTCGACAAGAAAAATGTGTCTCGCATCGCGAATTCCTAATTTTAGTCCGCTGAAAAGCGGACAAGGATTAATCAATCTTCGGATCAGGATTTTTCAGCAGATCCGCGGTGAGACCGCAAGGCTAGTATTACCTGTACGGTGTGGCATGAAATGTCTTCCGGTAATATCACGTTTCGAACTCGCGTTTCCATAGTAATTGCGTACTCGTGCCTGCCGTACCGAACGCATTAAATCGTAATTTTCTTTCTCTTATTACCGAGCATGTATTATGGAGCCATGGGCACCGGGTAAAATGCGATATCATTGTTCCATCCAGTTTTTCGCGAAATATCTTCCATTATCCTGCGCCACGCGCCATACAATCTTTACGGATTATTATTTACGACTAACGGAATGCATATAAGCTGGAGAAAATAGGACCCTAAAGATTATTTTTTACTGCATTAATGTTGACTGTAAGAAATAGTTTTTCTGGTCCCATCATAGCTGAATAAAATATTTGTGTAACTATTGATGAAACAATAATTATATCTGATTTAAATGTTGCACCTTGATGGGTTCAATAACCATGAAGAATTATGAAAAAAATTGCGTGAACAGCAATCGACTTCAGTCAGAGGAAACACATATCATGTCCGGTTTAACGCTTTCATGCAATGTTCTACTCTCCAGTCCTACGGCGGAAATATGTAAAATAACCTACTCGTTTCTGAATGAGGTTTAAAGGTCTAAGAAAACAGTTCATCTTTAAAATAGCTTGTGTTTTGGTTCACGAATATTTATAATTTGTATTATATTATTCAGAATAACACAATGTATTGAAAAACAATATACGGCAAAATAATCTCTTGAGATTCAAATTGCACTAAATAAAAAAAAATGTCCGGTTTAAGAGGAATCCTATTACGGGGTACGATTTTCCCGAGGTAGCATGATGATCCTGATCGCGAAGTAGCAACAGCCGATAAACTAGAGAGGATTCTGTTTCGAGAGAACACGGTGTATTAGGGTCGGAATAAAAACGATCATAGCAGGTCGGTTTCTATATCCTCCGTGGGTCTTGGCCAAGGAATACGCGAAATTTGTGACTGTTCTTGGCCGAAGGATCGAGAGAGGCAGAGAGTAGATCCTCGAGGATTCCAGAAGTCCCTTGGCAGCTGGCTCTGCGGGGTATTAGAACGATAATAACGTCCATAAAGTGCGTTCCCGTAGAGAGAAATGGTAACCGCGACATAAACTTACAACGACAAGTCACGCGATGTTTGCTTTCCGCCCTACGGGAACTTTCGTTTTTCTTTCTCTCTTCCCTCTCGTTCTTTTTCCATTCCCGATGTTTAATCGCGTGTTTCTTGCACTGGCCCTCCCGTATCGGTCTATATAATTTTTCACTTAGGAGAAATTTTTCACTCGAACTCTCTCATACCGTTACATTGTCGGCGGATCTTTATGGAAATTCGTATTTTTTATGGGCTGCTCCATCGAAATCCGATAGCGGAGGGTTCAACGATTTTTATGGACTTTGGTACATAGTTCTTTAGCGGCTGTCTTCCGCACTGAACAGATCGTAAATAGTTGTTAGTGGGAGAATTGGCTTTTTAACAATATTCGTACATCTTATAAATTTGTTGCATTCGGATTCAGTCGCCAGATTAACTCGGTCCTGGTATAGAGAGGATAACTTTTTCCCCTTAACTCGTTCCCCCTCCCCTCATCTGAGTTCGTATCATATTTATCCTTTGCACTCGAAGCTATTTTAACTGGAAAATTAAACATTTCTTCCGATCTAGAATATTTCCATACCACATGATTTTTGCAATTAATTATGGATATGAAATTGGTACATTACCTTATACAGTACCTAAATGTTTAGTAATCGATTAGATACCGATATATTTAATAATGTAAACAATATTTTGAAGAATGCTACAGCAATTTTTAATGGTGCCTCAGAGGGGACAGCCGAGTGCTAAGGGTTAAACATGTTTTCTTATCTAGAATAATTCCATTCTATATGATTTTTTTTTCATTTTGTGGATATGATATTAATAGAACTTCATAAAATATTGAAATGTTTAGTAATTAGTTAGATCCCAACATATTTAACCCTTTGCACTCGGAGCTATTTTAACTGGAAAATTAAACATTTCTTCCGATCTAGAATATTTCCATACCATATGATTTTTGCAATTTTATGGATATGAAATTGGTACATTACCTTATACAGTACCCAAATGTTTAGTAATCGATTAGATACCGATATATTTAATAATGTGAACAATATTTTGAAGAATGGTACAGCAATTTTTAGTGGTGCCTCAGAGGGGACAGCCGAGTGCTAAGGGTTAAACATGTTTTCTTATCTAGAATAATTCCATTCTATATGATTTTTTTTCATTTTGTGGATATGATATTAATAGAACTTCATAAAATATTGAAATGTTTAGTAATTAGTTAGATCCCAACATATTTAACTCTTTGCACTCGGAGCTATTTTAACTGGAAAATTAAACATTTCTTCCGATCTAGAATATTTCCATACCATATGATTTTTGCAATTAATTATGGATATAAAATTGGTACATTACCTTACACAGTACCCAAATGTTTAGTAATCGATTAGATACCGATATATTTAATAATGTAAACAATATTTTGAAGAATGGTACAGCAATTTTCAGTGGTGCCTCAGAGGGGACAGCCGAGTGCAAAGGGTTAAAAGCCAGTAGCAGTAACAAAGTATACGGTACACTCGATTCTCGTTAACAAGCCTAAATTCCGTGTGATCGGTAGCGTGAAGCGGGCCACGAAAATGATGATGGAGTCCACAGCATCACGAGCGTGTGACAGAAAAATTTTATGATCAGTGTACTCCCACACTCCATCCGCGATAATATTTCTCATTGAATCTTGAAACATTTTCAAACGTGAAATGCAGGCCAACGTGCATTCATGAAATCTTCGATCGAGGATCAAAGGTCCTCAGCGTTCGATTATCTCTCTTCCTCGAAGTAGCTGAAGGGACCGACTGTAATCTTGGAGAGCAAAATAACGTGAAATGGTCCATAGTGAAAGGGTCGGGGTTTGCCGCGTTTTCTCGAAGCCGCGATAAACACTCGAGATTCGACACATCCGGATCTTAGTCGCAATTGAACGAATGGCGTCATTCATTCGTTCGCGCGAGTAGGGGAATCTCGTGCGGGTGTGTGCGTGCATACGGGTGTCTCGGTTCTCTTTGCTCGTGCTCTCTCTCTCTCTTCCTCGTTTCAGCGCTCTTCCTCCTTTTTTCCCTCTTGCTCTCGCCCGATGGTCCCACATATTATGCAGCCTCGGACCTCGATGCGATATACTGCTGTTTAATATGTGGGCCACTTCAGTGCGTGGATCCTCCATGCGTGGATCACACGGTTATCCGTCTTTGAGACGGATCGAGAAGCTTTTCGCGAAACGATCGTCATGCTGCCGTTGAAACCGGCCGCGCTACAAGTGCTCCTCTACTGCCAATGGATACTCTATCACCTGTACGCGAACGTGATTCGACTCAGTAAGTGATTATCTGTGCAACTGACACGAATTTACAAACGCGTTGCTTATCGACAACACCTTACCTTCAACCTCTTCAACATATTCCCATATTCCATGTCTGCTTCGTCTCTTTGCTTTATAATATTCAAGATACAATTTAATCAACATGGATGTTATCCATTTCTTCTTGAAATGGCAATTACTATACTGAGGTCTCTCATAACCCTAACAAAATATTCGTACACATTTTGCTTTACCATCTTTAGAACATTTAGGTTATTTAGTCTTAAATTGCATACTCAAAGTAATCTGAGAAAATTGAAATTTTCGAAAGGTCCTGATACTCTGTAATTTGAGGAAACACTGTACCATTTAAAGGTTAATTTCTGTGGTAGTCATGCAATGAGCAGTTCTTCTATCTCTAGAGTCTCTATGCAGCTAATTTAAGGAAGAGCGACGATAATACACAAAGAGTGTATCGGGCTGATGATAAAATGGTAATTAGTAGCTTCTCAAGGAGAGATGTTCAATTCAAACACGGGAGATCGAATGTAACGCGATAAGGGCCGATGGTAAAATCCAATTACATCATCGAAGTGTATGTTAGCGTCAGGAATTAGCGGGGCTCGTCGCAAATCCGACCTGTCAGCGACGAATTGCCTGAATTGTCAGCAATGAAAGGTTTCCGGCGCGGCGCACAGGGCCAGCTTGTGTAACGGCGAAAGAATTTTTCGCGGTTTTACGTTACTGCAACTCCTTTGCAATTCTTACGACTGCGGCAGCGTGTGCGCGCAGCATCGGCCTGTCAGCGAGAACGGTTCCGTAACTTTTGTAATCATCGCGGAAAGTTCAGCGTACGGGGTTGGGAACGGAATAGTTGCCGGTAATAAACATTTGCGGCGCGCAGTTGTACGAACAGCCGAAGTTTCGGTAGACTCCGCAGACTTCCCGGTGCTTTGCTCCTCGTCAAACGAGATCAGGCTCACGGAAAGGGCGCAACAAATGCTCTTCGTTTATCCGGTAAGTTCATTCTTTCTGGTTCTCCAAAATGGTATGATTAGACTCGGATTTCTCCGCTATAGGCCGTGGGAGACGAACTTAGTTTTTTTTTCAAGTGAAATTTTATTAAATTCTCTCTTAAAGTTTGTGCAATAGAAATTATGCTGGCGAAAAATTACAATTCCTCCCCAATTGTAAAAGAGTATGTCCGAATGAAGAATGGCAGACTTCCCGGTGTTTTGCTCCTCGTCAAACAAGATCAGGCTCACGGAAAGGGCGCAACAAATGCCCATCGTTTATCCGGTAGGTTCATTCTTTCTGATTCTCCAAAATGGTGTGATTAGACTCAGATTTCACCGCTGTAGGTCGTGGGAGACGAACTTAGTTTCTTTTTTCAAGTGAAATTTTATTAAATTCTCTCTTAAAGTTTGTGTAATAGAAATTATGCTGGCGAAAAATTACAATTCCTCCCCAATTCTAAAAGAGTATGTCCGAATGAGGAATGGCAGACTTCCCGGTGCTTTGCTCCTCGTCAAACGAGATCAGGCTCACGGAAAGGGCGCAACAAATGCTCTTCGTTTATCCGGTAGGTTCATTCTTTCTGATTCTCCAAAATGGTGTGATTAGACTCGGATTTCTCCGCTGTAGGTCGTGGGAGACGAACTTAGTTTTTTTTTCAAGTGAAATTTTATTAAATTCTCCCTTAAAGTTTGTGTAATAGAAATTATGCTGGTGAAAAATTACAATTCCTCCCCAATTCTAAAAGAGTATGTCCGAATGAGGAATGGCAGACTTCCCGGTGCTTTGATTCTCGTCAAATGACATTAGTAGGTTCATTCTTTCTGGTTCTCCAAAGTGGTGTGATCAGACTCGGATTTCTCCGCTGTAGGTCGTGGGAGACGAACTTAGTTTCTTTTTTCAAGTGAAATTTTATTAAATTTTCTCTTAAAGTTTGTGTAATAGAAATTATGCTGGCGAAAAATTACAATTCCTCCCCAATTCTAAAAGAGTATGTCCGAATGGGGAATAGCAGACTTCCTGGTGCTTTGCTCCTCGTCAAACGAGATTAGTAGGTTCATTCTTTCTGGTATTCGAAAATGGTGTGATTAGACTCGGATTTCTCCGCTGTAGATCGTACACAGTTTTATAAGTCAAATTTTATAAACCCTCATCCGTCCCTCGGTGTCAAATTGACACACTGGTAAAATTTAACTCGCATAACAAGGTTTTATAATATACATAATTCCATTTATTTTTCGATATTTTTTTTATCCAAAAACTGATGAGTTAACATTTACATCTTAGGTTTCTCGGTTGTGTTTTTCATTTAAAAAATTAAAGGCACAAATTTTCTGGCTTTACGTATACAAATAACAGAACAGTACAACTTTTTCAGAAAAAATCATATTCATATTATGCTGGCGAATGTGCCGATTGGTGAATGCGAGTGATTATGATTTAATCTGTCGGACCAAAAATGAATCCAGCCGGCTTTCAATTCCAGTGATTTGTTGCGCGTCACTCTCGTCTAAACAGCGACGCGGGACCGTGTTGCTTCTATTTTATTCGATGCAAAACAAAGCAGCGGCCAGTGATTTGATTATCGTGGGGACTTTAACGGGTTACCGCGAAACGAGCGGCTATCTATTACCTCGCGGCGCATGATGATGAGCGTTAAGGCAGAGTTTCACCGGAACCGTGCACTCTGTATGCACATGTACAAGCAAACGTGTGCAAGCACAATGGTAACGGAGTATGTAAAATTAGTTTCCCCGAGAGTGACGAACGTACTGGAATCTGGAACTCCGTGTCGCCATTGTTGTTTCTAAAACGGATTATGGAATTACAGGAGAAACCGTCTATCTCTCTCTCTCTCTCTCTCTTTCGTTCTCTCTCCCTTGAAATAATCCGCAATTTTATTACAAGAAACGAAATATATAGATTCTCTCGGAATATTTAGAAACGTCAGGGGATCTGACGCGAGCAAATTATGAATCCCTACGAGGCAGAGTCCAAGATCGAGCTGGAATCCTCACAAATTCAATGATAGCAACGAACTTTAATTCGATGAAAGATACGGCTGTATCGAATTCGTCGGCGGTAGAGCCATTGTTGTCATAAGGAAGACAGATCCCACAAGTGCAAATTCGGAGCCGATGCATATTGCATTCGCGTCTCGATGGGGCGATATAAATGGCACTGGTAATGCCAAGTGGCGCTTCTTCGTCCTTAACTCTGCAATTGAATATTGATCTTCACCTGGATTTATCCGTGACTCGTAATCTATTTAGCTTCTGGAATCTAGATTTTATATTCTTATACAGAATCACAAGTTTCCTAATTGTACGCTGGATTTAGACGACTCGCTGTGCTGGAAATCAATTATGCTGACAATGGTGTCGTAGGTACTTATTTAAGAAGCTTTCATACTTTCAAGATTTATACAAACTATTTATTCGAACACTCGTGCAGGTATTACAGAGGGTTGAATAGCTGTTAATTTTGAGACAGTTTGTGTATACTTATTGATTAGCATATCCTATTTATGGCTTATGCATAGCATATACATAAAACATGTTATCTAATGTAAACTAACAAGGAGAGTGCACCAACGACGTCTCACCGATTTAGTTGAGACTCTGTATACTTATAGATCTCGATCTCCCATTTACGTATATATACCATTATAGACGCTAACACTCAATAGTTGTCGAGATATTCATAAACAAAGTTCTTACGTATGCTTTTACGACATGTACCACTGTTGTAATTAAAAATATGTAAGTGCAATATTATTAAATTTATCGTATACCATATTTTCTCTTCCCATATTTACTTTATTTTTTCTGTTTTCAGACACGAGGGGATACTTTCTATTTCATTCATTTCGGCTAATTTATTTATAATTTATTAATACGTTTGTTCTTTAACTTGTTGTTGAATAAATAATATAAATAAATATGAAAAAAAAATTTTCACCAAACGAGAATCGAACCCTAGCCCACCGGGTGGAAGTATACCTACTCTACAACAGCAGATTTAAGCAGTAATGTAAGAACTTTGTTTATGAATATCTCGACAACTATTGAGTGTTAGCGTCTATAATGGTATATATTCGTAAATGGGAGATCGAGATCTATAAGCATACAGAGTCTCAACTAAATCGGTGAGACGTCGTTGGTGCACTCTCCTTGTAAGTACAGCTGTATAGACACCTTTAAGAGTCTGGGTAAGCTTAAATAAAAAAAAAAATAGCTGTTCATAACAATTAATTGTTAACAAGCTTTTAGGTAGAAATGGAAGTATGCTAATAATTAGTATTTAATTCCCTAAAAATAAATCTTGAACATTTATTTCTGTCACAAAAAAAATATTAATAAATGTGGTGAAAGGGTAGTTTGCTGGTCAAACACGAAGATTACTTTGGTCGTGATTGGGTGATCAGGATCGCGGATCCAAAAGGTCCAGCGCGGCGAGCCGACGAGTGGAAAAGTGAAGGTTGCGGATACCCTGTCGAGTTAGGGGGTCGCGAAATCACGGGGTGTCATTGTGGCCTGTAGTTATAGGACGGGCCGTGTAATTGGACGAGGCCCGGGACTCGTGGCACGGCGACGTGGCCAATCAACCACCATTGATTCACTTTGGACTCCGTCGTTCCTCCCGAAAGTTAGCCGGGGCCAATCTTCGTCGACACGAGACCGTCGACGTGTTTACCGACCGGCCCAGGGAAAATATTTTCCCGTCAATGGGGGATTGGATTTTGGAAGGCCTTAATCGTGTTCCATCGACTGTCCTTTGGCACCATTCCTCTTCCGCATACCCTAACCCCGGGCTGCGTTCTCGTTGAACGACCCTCCCGAAAGTAAGCCCGCAAATCGAGAGTCCTCCACAGCCATTCCTGGCTATCCAATTAGCGATTCGACCGACGATAATTCTACTGGAACGCGGCTTTCCACGTCGAGTCTCTTCGTAATGCCGACCTATGGATTGATCTTTAGCGGCGGGGAAAGGAATTTTCATGGTCGGAGGGTTTCACGGACCACTGAGACGTAGCTCGACGATCTTAGAGGATGGCAGAACCCATTGTGACGATTTTACAGCGTTTACGGGCGGGACACTCTGTTATTAGCATGAGCACGGTCGTGCCTGACAAGAATATTTTTTCCAGATTTCAAGATAATCATTTTTTCATACATATTTTTCCTGTTGCATCGGACATAATCGCATCACCTTGAAGTGAGCACCGGCTCCAAAAATTTCAGTTTCATGTACAATCGTCTTAAGGGGGTAGGCACACCACGTGACATAACTAACTAGCAAGTAACTAGAATTTTACTAGATTTTATGTCGAGACATAGGTTTGCGGGCTTCGGTTATTTGTTCTTATACGAGCATATTTTGAGCTGCACAAGGGTTCATTTGATAGAGGAAGGTTAATTGCACCGCGTTGTGTCCCATCTTATGAGTGAAAAAAGTCTTTTTGTGATAGAAAAATACATCGGAATCTGTGGATGTTTTTTCTCGATTTTCGCTCTACTTTGGACTTTTTTTGACTCATAAGATGGGGCATAGCGCGGTGCAATTAACCTTCCTCTATCAAATGAACCCTTGTGCAGCTCAAAATATGCTCGTATAAGGTCAAATAACAGATTCCCGTGATTGCATTAAATTTCCCCATATTCCGTTCATGAAGCCAGAGTCTATAGCAAGTCTAGAGCCAATTTTAATTAAACTATTGTCAACGTGGAATCATAACAACAAAAATATATTGGGCTTGAATCCATTCGGATCTATTAACAGCAATAAAGATATTAATAAAAAAAAAAAGAAAAAGCGTTAGGCTGATACATATATGTATGTTTATCAGTGTTACCACACAAAAATCTTTTTTTCCACGCGGAGATTGGTGACACTGATAAATAGTCTAGGAACAGGTGTGCCTACCCCCTTAAGCCGTTTGTCCACGGGTGTCGCGTCATAGACGCGTACGCGACAAAACATCGATTGCTGTACGTTCGAGTGGTGCAACCAATGTAAAATAATTGACGTCTGTCCACGAAGCGTCATCGTCGTAATAATCGTAATGGTACGCGTCTGCGACGCGACGCTCCGTGGACAAACGGCCTTAGTTAGCAGCTGCGATTGTAGGTCCACGTTTACGTTTCCTCGGGTCGACTCTAATCACGATTAGCGGTACGGTGTCGCAGGTGGCGCACTGTTGGCGAAATGGGCGAGAAGTAATTAGCGTTAATCGACCGCCAATGACATTGTACAGGATTAATTGAAAGTTCCTTTGTTTCTTAAGCCTCGTCCAGTCGAAATTCGGTTGATTCGAGCGTCGGCGTGCAACACCCCTTGATACGAAGCCCACGAAAATAACTGACACCAGGAGAGAGAACCCTCCCTTTGGCAGCCTCTCGCCGATGAATTCGATGCTCTTGACCAAGGGGATCCTCGCCGCGGTGTTTTATTGACTCGTGATTTCGATTCCGCTCGTTCGGAGCCGGCTACTGCGAATCTCGTTTCCAATCGCTTTCGCATCGTTGTTAACGCATCATCCTACGCGGTCGGTTCGCGCGCGGCCGTTAATCGGCCGTTTAACTCGCTTGTAAATCACAAACGCATCGGCCCGTGATTCCCGTTGTTTCGCGAGCATCATACTGATTCGCAAGCAGGATATTTCGAGGACCAGTTAATTACACTGTCAAATTGTTCGTCCGGAATTGGGCCAGGGCTCTCCGACGCTTCCGACTCGCTTCGAACTCGCTCGAGCTAATCTTCCGACGTCGTTCACGCCGGAAACACACTCCTCCGTCGTAATTTGAAATTGTTGTAGATTTGTTACTATGGAATTGTTCTACTGTTCAGAATCATTTTCAATTGTTTCTTTCCCACCATTCGAGTTGGATCTTCAGAAAAAAGATCCACATCGGGATCGAAACGTTAGAAACATGAATTAATTGCAGATTTGTTGTTTTTTGTTCAATAAATGATCGAACCTGGCGCCGATATCATCAATTTATTTTTTGTCTTAATTTCGATCGAGAAGAAATTAACCTTTATTCGAGGTGGATGTTCTTTTTCCAACGTAGAAAATATTAACAAGTATATTAATATAGAAAATCATCCAACTATGTGGTATATCTGTTCCGGGTGAGCATAGAGTTATAATCTCGCGTTATCAGGATTACGAACTTGGGCATGACGTATTAACCTTAATGACGTAGTCATTCATCGGTCACTATTAATGTAGAAAATATTTTTGGGCATTTGAATTCTAGGAAGTATTCTAGTTGCGGATAATTAAATTTTTTAAATTCTGTTGTATTTTCAAGACCTTAGGGGCTACATACAGTGTTTTCATTCAAACACTTCTGCAGGTATCGTAGGGGATTGAATGGGTGATTTGATGGATCGTTGTTCGAGCGGAACTGATAAACGCTCTACTAATTTTGTTAATGGACGAGGGGATAAAACGAGGTAGATTCGTAGGTTTGAATGGTAACGCGTGTTATATGTTACCCCAGATATCTTTGTCGAGGAAGATCGATATTCAAATGAAATTGAGACGAAACACCTTGGGGTACCATTTACAATGGCCGATTACACTAGTAAATTTGAAAGTCGGCTGCGAATGGCTGGGACAACGATAAATTCCGCGAATTGGCGAAACTTTTCCGATAGAATAACGCTGATAGTGAACTGGAGGGTAGTTTCGAGGGGAATCTGTACGGTGGATTGAAGTAGCTGGCACTCTTTAGCATATGATACCTGCTGATCGGTAAATCGATACTGTACTTCATTCTTTCGTTAATATTCATTTCACTATTTTCAATCTATTAAAATAATTCGAGTAAGAAACAACTTTCTTTTTTTATATAATCAGGACGTGGATACCAATAGATTACAAACCCACCCCTTAAAATTGAAGACCATATTTTGCTCGCGTCAGCTGTAATATCGTCTACCCGAAAATTATAGCGAAAATCGTTTACCCGCAAGGTATGACGGTTTCGACGTAGAATTTGGTTGCAGAATTTCCCAGACGACAGATCCGCTGGAAAGTTATGACAGGATGGGGGCGTCGAATGTGACCTTAAATCGATTTTAACGCATATTGCACCGTTCGATAGCGTGTCGAGTAGAAACAGTTTCGGAAAGATGCAGAATACCAATGACAAACCTTTTCTATTTTACTCATTTTTGTATGAATCATTTACCAACATACTAGCGATGGTATATGATAATATACCAGCGATATTTTCCCGATGAAAACGAGTCTAAACACGACACAATTCGGTGTACAATTCTTCGTTTAATTCACGATTCGGTATATCTTCTATTATTCGAATCAACTACATCTGGACACTGCTAAATACATTCTGGTCCTGCAGTTTTTACATTGAACGAGGCATCCATCGTATTTCGGAGGCAAAGCACAGCTGCGTCAGCCGGCGTTAGACCGGAAGATTCCTCAGTTACCCTGCATTTCGCATCCAGCATCCCTGAGTGATACGAGGGTGAAACCGATATCCCAGCAATTTTCTCAATTGCATCCTCCTCTCCCTCCCACAGCGGCCTCCGCCCTCACCTCTGTCAGTGACAGGAGCATTCCTGCCTCCTCCGCAATTTGTATATTAATCCGGCATTATATCGTCAGCGGTATAACAGGGTTTAGAACCGGGGGAAATTGGATGACGTAAATACAGTGAAATAATATCGTAGACGAAAACTGTCCGGAGTTATTGGCAGTGGTTCGAGCCGGGGATCGGTCTCACCCCGCTAGAATATATCTCTCGCCTCTCTCCGATATTTTCCCGTCGGGTCGGCCGTAAATTAAACGCGGAATACAATCATAGGGATATTCATCGAATTACGAATTTATTTGTAAATACCGCGGTCGTTCGTCCTGTTTGGTCGGAGCCTCGGTAATTAGCAGAGATCGATCTGGCGAACGGTGATTTTTGAATTTTTTAAATCTCATGAGATTTTTTGTATCGGAAGACAGCCGCAATTTGATTTGTTATGGTTTATGGTTTATTCTTCTCTTTATGTACATAAAGATGGCGTTGTAGAGCCTGAGCTCTATTTGCCCAATGCAAACCGGTCCTTTTAATTTGATTTGTTGTTGAGAATAATTATAGTGAGGTAGTTGGTACGAATGAGCGGTATGGATTGGGAAGAGTATGCGGTATGAGTTGGTACGAGTGTACGGTGTGGGTTGGTACGAGTGAGCGAAGTGTGAAAAGTGAGTGCAGAGCGCGGGATTGCCGCTTTTTGTTCTGGAACGTTGTTCTATACACATCAACATTTGTTATATCGTGTAGACGGTAACAACGACTGTGGATTTTTGTTGCGGACGGTGTAATTAAAGGGATGGCGATCTAGATAGTCGCTTTAGGCCTGATCCCCAGCATCATGCTTGTTCACCCGTTGAAGCCACTTGCGCCCCTCTCGAGGGAGAGTGTTTTACACCCCTGGGACACACGATCTATCAGCGTCGCCCCCGCCAGGCATAATCACGACCCTGAACCCTTTCGTTCTTAAAAGATAACGATTACGTCATGCACGGGGGAGGACAATGGCGTTCTGTGTCTAAATCATGAAGCGTGACGACAAGGCGCTGGCAATTAGGATGATAAGGGCGACGAAGGGATTAACCTCTTAATGATCGTGCTTATTGAAAAGGAACCCCGAACACCGGAGCACGCGCGCGCCGCCCCTGCATCGCGCGGTACTTACCTTCTCCTGGAATTAAAGTCAAGCTGATACGATCTTTAAAGATTATTAGAATTTCATGCTTTATTCGCAACAATTAGTTTGGTAGCACTTCGAACAGTATAGCAGTAACTGGACTGCGAATCTTTATGCATTTATTTGTAAAAATTGTCAAAGAATGCTGGAGTATCAGATTCTATAGAATTTCGTACGATTTTTATGTATTCTGGATCTACAAATGCTATTATTAATGAAAATAGAATATTCTTTGCAACCACCTTCTTAAAATCTGTCTAGAAAAACTGAAAATTGTATAAACATCCACAGTCTAATTACGAGTGTTTAATATTTGAATACTTGGTGATTATCTGGATTTTTCGATCTCTTAGAAATATGATAAATATTGACTTTATCAGTTTCGAATTTGTATCAGTGGACGATATGTGAGCATACGTAAACAAATTTTGTGGACGTTGTATTGTAGATAGAAATTGAATTATGTACTTGATTGTTTCAGCAATTTATAGAAGTATTTCCAGAAAATGGTTAAAAGTCGCAACGGTACCCGCGGTTGATGGTCAAAGCGTTTCTTACCAGTTCTACAATTAATGTTGTTGGCGCACTGGTTCGATCAATTGGAGACAATAAATAAATTTGCAAAATATCACATGATATTTTATTCAACGTTTCGGTCGAAATTTAGACCATTTTCAAGACCGGCATGGAACCAACATGCTGTTCCTTGACTCTTAAGAATTGAAATTAGTACAATTTTCTAAGCAAGTGAGTTAATACTTTTGTTTTTTATTGTTAATAAATTACTGTTTTCTGCTTTTTCGGAAAGGCATTTACCTAAGAATATATTAATTAATTGATAAATTCTTACAGACGCAATACAGAAAATTGACATTCTTGAAAATGGTCTTTTAGACCGAAACGTTAAATAAAATATCATGTTATATTTTGCAAATTTGCTTATTGTCTTCAATTGATCGAACCAGTGCGCCAATAACATTAATTGCAGTTTCGAACAATTGTCGATCGAGATACAGAGAGCTATTTCTTATCAGTGTTCTGGTCACGACGGAAATGAGTACTTGTACTGGGTCTGCATTATTGATAGAATCTCGGGCCGAGACGAAAAGTTTCGTCACGAGACGCGTTCGTTATTTCTTTGCTGCGCCCGTATGAAGTTTTAACGATGCCGCCGTTGCATTCTTTATAGGAAACACGGGCGTGTTCTATGAGCAAGTTCGATCCAGGCTTAATATACCATCAGACGAACAAGACATGATCCGCGAGACCGAGAGAGCTGACGGTGAATTTATGGTCGCCAGAACGGAGCCGCATGAATGGAAAGCAACCCGTGTTCGCGATTACTTTACCCTTTCTCGGCCTGGTCGATTCTTCGACGAACTCCGTATGAAAACCTTATCAATTATCCGTGATTTACATGTTTGTCCCACCCCATCTGTCTCTCTTACCGAGGATCATCGACGTTGGGGATCGTCGACGAGTTTGATCGCATGTGTCTCGTTGATCACGCGATTTCCTCGATCACATATTCCCCGTGTTCCACTTGGCAACACTTCGATCGGGGAAACTGTTTTGAAATGTTCAAAACGTTCCCTTTAGAGAGCTTCCTGCATTGTAGTTTTATAAAATTGTTGTCTCCTCGAACAAAGAACCGGGCTAGATTGTATCGTTTCTAACCCACCTTACTATGTATCATGCCAGCACATGGTCAACAAGTGTTTTTGAAATGTTAAATTTAAATTAAACTTTGTTACTAAGCAAGTAAGTTTATACCAGTAAAAAAAATGTGGTTCATTTCAGTAATTTTCTCTTTTATTTATCTTTTTGCTTTCCATCACGGTAATATATATTCTCATATCAATTTTTACAGACGCAATTATATTCTTGAAGATGGCCTTAACCTAGAAACGTTGAATTATAAATTTGTAAAACTGCTTAGGATAGTAATATAGGATCGAACCTGTGCGCCGAAATTGCATTTTCTATTAAAATTGGCGATCGAAATAACATAAAACTGTTATTGTAGTTTTAAATTAGAAAAAAAGAAAGAAAATCAAAATCGATTTCGATGACGGAGGTTTACACAGTGCGTCGAATTTTTTGTTGAACAAGTCGAGCAACTGTAGCCGTGTGTGACGAAGGTACCCGCTAGCTCGAAACGAGAATTCAATTAGAGGTCTTCTAAAAGAAGATCGTCGAAACTGGGTTACCGTGTCCGCGGAATAGAGCTCGAACAAAGGACGGGAGGGGGACCTTCGATGAATTAATATCGAATTATTAGTTGGAAAGTTATAATTAATACGTTGACTCGCAGCGTATCGGAATTAGGCTGCAGTTGATCCAATTACATTTAATTTCATTAGAGGCTCGCTGTATGCGCGCGTTTCGGGTAATGGGCCGGCGCTGCAACTACGTCTACTAATTGTAAGTACTTGGGCCAACTACATGTATATCGGCAGGAACTCGTTAGAACGTTGCAAGTTTAGTTTCACGGGAAACTGGATAGAAGGAAGACGTAGCGATCAACCGAGCTTCAGACCAATTTTAATTTCAAAGAGCGGGGATAAACTTCGAAAATAAATATTTCGAAATTGTAAGGAATATGTAACGATCATTTAAAATCTTTCGTATTCAACATATTTCCACAAATTCTCACATTACCATATTACCCACCGAAAGCCTATTAATAGGATTTTCGATAATTGTGCTGCACCAAAAAAAGCACAGAAATTTTCTTTTACATTGCAATCTTAAATGAAACTATTATATGAGGTTCATAAGGGTGACTTGTTGGTTCACAACGAAAATTGCTGTTGCTATTAAAGGTTTCTATTGGAATATGGGTATATAATAAATCACTCACGATCAAATATGAAATAGAATTTATTCTAATATAAATATATAGAAGACACGCACGTCTTTACTAATTGACAGATATGACAGAAGTGAGGATCGCTCCAGAAAATAACAGACATCGATTGAAAGAAACAGATAAGAGTTGAGAGTTTCATGTCGTAGACAGCATTGATACAATGTTCATTTATATAGGTGTTCGAGAGTGAAACAAACTGAATTTACCTACTAAATAAGAGTAGATTATTTTTGTCAATGTATAAATTCCAACAGTTTCATTAAAAAGTGTTTAGCCATGTACCATAGATATTTCAAAATTATACAATAATAACCGGTCGGTAATGTGTTAAGATTATAAATGAATATATTCAGAGAAATTTTGTAATATTTTTAGTAAATGGGTACCGGGTTGGCTACGCGAGGGTTAATTGAATCTGTACACTGTGCACGGACCTTTAATATCAACAGTCGCGCGCCCATCGAACTTAAAATCGACTCTTTCCCACGATTAGGTCTGGGGGATGGTCTGACGTGTGACCGGGTCCAATAAACTCGATCCAGCCGGCTGTTTCGCTTTTTTTACAGCTCTATCACGATTCCGCTCCGAACGATATCCCGTTGGTTTACTGCCTGTCGTTGCTGCAAGCTCAATTTTCCGCGTTCGCGCGACTTCTCCGCTTCTTTTCTTTATTCCGCGTGCTAAAACCTCGGTAAAGTGACTCTGCTACAATGCGATCCAGAAATTGGAGCCGTGGAAGCAGGAATGAATCATAGTGTTCGTTGCATTTGACGTTCGCGCAGTCCTGCATCCCCTATTTCACCCCTAACACGCTTTTCATCCCGTTGCACCACTGAACTACCCCTTATGGGGGTTTAGTACTGTCATCGGGGGGTTCTAAGAATGTTTCGTGAACCGAACAAGCTTAAATTGTATGATCTCGTCTTCGTTGGAGTTGTTGTGTGGACCCAGCAGAGTTAATTATTTCAAATGTTCAGTTTTTGAAATTTTGCTTATATTTAAAAATCTTCAGTCTCTGCAGTCTCGTTGTATTTAAAACATTTCATAACCGCAACGAGTGTACTGATCACAATTCGTCTTAATTGTACGCTGAAAAATTCTCTTTCATTCGTCGGAGGAGCTGCTGAAAACCCACCCCTATTTATTCAAGCGACATTTTCTTGGTCGCTCGGTCTTTCTCTTTCGGCGAGAGCGCGTCCCGACTGAACTCGTTAGTTTCATACGCGAGTTCTCTGCAGGCTGGCAATGTAATCTCGTAAGTTTGTGTGTTTTGTAAATAAGGCGGTTTAAAGTGAAGCGCAAGACCGCGATAGTAAAAAGAGCGGAGCGAAGTCGCGAACCAAGAGTTGCGGCGAGAGAGAGAGATCTGAATGAAGTCAAAGGATTTATTTAAGAGATGTCGAAGTATATTGGATGGACGATATTACCATTCCCTGCCATTCGGTTTCGCAGCCAGCGAAAGGAAAACGTAAAGCGACCGCAGATAAACGAGGATCCTTGCATAAACTTAAAGTCTCCGCGATTGATCGCCGATTCTCTCACCGAAACAGTGAACTTTACGAAGCGATTCGTTTTTTTTTTTTTTTTTAATAAACACCGACGGTCTGTTCTCGTTCGTTCGCTGAAAATTGGGAGAAGAAAACCCTCGTAAAATTCCGGGCGACTGTATAAATTCTCGGACGAATGCATCTGCCGCGTTCCCGGGACGACCCTGGGGAAAATTATGAGGACCGAACGATCGCCGCTGCCGCGGTATTAAAATGATATTAAAATCCTCGGTGAATCCTTCTTAATTGAAAATGAACCCGCCAGCTTCTCGCTTCATAACCTCCTTAGTCCGCGAATACATAATTAATCAGCTAAATGACGATGGAACGCCTGTGATCACTGGCTGAAAGAATTCGAGGAACATCAGAACTTTAAGAAAATTACATTTTTAGGGAAGTGCAGCGTTTGCCTTATTAAAATAATATTCTCAGGAGAATATTTGCGCTAACGTATATAATTAGCGATTTATAATGTAGTTAAATGTCGAGTTACTTTATTAACAGTCTCTATTTACTATAAAATTGTTAATTAATCTGTTAGCAATGCAAATAAAAATTCGAAGCACCGTTACGAAGAAGTGGGTCGGATATAAGGGTTGAATATAATTTTGATACAGGTCCGCTGAATTTTCGGAAACCTATAAATGTGCATAGTCGAACTCTGAGCAACTGGGTCGAAGAGGTGCAAAAATATGTTTCTACCTGGCTGGATTTCGCAGGTCGAGCCCAGATGCAGCAATCAACCGACCGAGTCCAACGCAGAGAGCAAACCTAGGTAAAAGCACCTGCCGTGATGACCGGTAGTATCCAGCCAACTAATTTATCGAGCTGGAAGGTCGGCGCTCATCTTGGCTCGCGTGCGTACATGATGCACAAGCGCAGGGAAAACGAGAGGGTGCAACCTGCATCCCCGCACGTAACGTAAACGAAACTTAAATGAGTACCTGAATTCCGTGGGTCACGCGAGAACGCAAAACCCCGTCCGGAAGGGTTGGGGGTGACTTTTATTGGCGTTTTCGAGCTTCGAGCTATCTTGTCCGGTACTTGTTAACTTCCGGATGAGAGAAGAGCTCGATCGAGCCGGTATTCTCCTCGAAAAACAACCCTTCCGCCACGCTACACCCTCTACATTATTTATCTCGTGGGACGTAGCACTTTAATAACACACTGGAAAATATTGCATGTAGTTTAGTATACTTGCTCGGTGTTCCAGGATAGTTTTATTCCTTTTTATTCGATAGAGAAAATGTAAAAACCACCCCTTGCAAATTCCCGAATACGGAAATTTAAAAGTTATGAAACATTGAGGATATACAGTGTTTATATAGCTTTATGGAGGTGAAATTGATCCTTGCATATGAAGAATATTGTCTGGTAAAACATTTATCAATTGTAATTAGAAAAAAGAATTGGAAACTTCACCCCTTCGAATTTGGACATCAAACATATCACATAATACATTATTGTGTCTTTCTTCTATTTGATGTTTAGCTATTTCTGTAAAGAAACGCGCAAGGGGTTGAAGTCGCTTTAAAGCAGAAATTCTGGTGGGTGATTGTAAAAGAGGGGACAGATTAAATTCGTTTGATAATTATAATCGACGTCGCTTTGCTTTACGAGCGGATCGCAGCCACGGATCAATTCACTTGATGGGTGCAGGTAACATTATCCACGGAACATATCAACTTGGATATCTGAAAGCATGTGTTGAAGCGCTGTCGACTTGTACCTAGTCGCTCAGACATAAGTGGTTCACGATATTAGGAAGTTCCACCCTAGAGAATTCGATACTTAACTGATGTGTCAACCGAGGGTCATCTGTAATACAGATTCTGTATCATCAAAAATTCGATTCGACTAAACGCTTCCCTGCAATAGTTGCTCTTCCACATTAACTATTTTCCACAAACAATATTCTCCATCGACTATTTTATTCTCGATTATGATCAAATATAATGTTTCCAAAATGTTCATCGCGCGTCATTTGCTAAACTGCTATCTTGACCGAAAAATGGGTAGTGACTAGAATAAGTCACATTCAGTCTATCTTGATCAAGTTGATTCCTCTTCGGTATCAGAAATCGAAAATTTTTCAGTCGACACTAAAACTCTGCAGAGCTTTCCGAGGAGCGAAATCTTTCCAAGAAACCGGACTCGATTTTCACGAAAGCGGAGTCGCGCATGGAGAATGATTTTCAATGGAGGGACTCGCGCTGAATCGTCGCAGGACAAACGGAAAAATGAGTGGCGCGTTAATTAGGCTGATCCGAGGAAACGAGTGATTTATGGGACGAGCGCTGGGCGTGTTCGCCGTGCAGTAGAATTTCATTCGACCGAGTTCAGCCATTGAGGGTCCGGCGGTGCGTCTGGTAATCACCATTACGGCCAGACGCGCGGGTTTAGTATCGCGGACACGGGACAAAGCTTGTGTCGAGGAAACCGTGAAAAATCGCGTAGCGAGCACGGTGCTCTCGATCGGCCTGGGGTTTCATGCGGACGAAAACTCGTTATCAGTAGCCGAATCTGTGGTCGATATTTGCGATAATGCTCGCGTCGACTGGCGGCGACGGTTCCGTGATGCCGGGAGTGGCGCGGGGGGTGGAAATTCGCTGGCGGAAAAGGGGTAGAAATAGAAAGGGATGAAAAAAGTGAAGAGAGCGAGAGGGGAGGAGGTGCGGTGGACAAAGGGGTGGAGAGAAAAAAGCATCGCGGCGATGGTCGTGTGGAGCCACAGGTATCCCAGGACCATGCGATCCCTATTCACCCTACTACAGGTCGTTTCAGCAACCCTCCACCCTTGTTCCATTCGTCGTGCTCCCTTTTTTCGCTTCCGCGTTGCCCTCTCCGCCTCGCGCTCCCCCTTTATGCCGCCCGCCCCTCCACGCTCGTCTTTGTCAAACGCCCACGCAAAGCGGCTTACGGCTAATACCAAACGCGGATCAGCCGGCACGATGAAAAGAAGCTACAGTCGTAATCACGTGGCTGCGATTTTCTGGTCACCTGTGCCGTGCCCGAGACGCGTCCGAGCGGACATTAATTTCTCTCCTGCAGCGTCTCGAACTCCGATTTTTCATCCACCTCTTCTTCGGGTTCATCCTTCCACTTGCTACCGGGTACCCCTTTTGGGAGTTAAAAATTTATTGTAGCTAACTCAGACACTCTTAAAAAGACAATCGATTTCTTAAAATTTAGAACAATTAATTTGCTGCAGGGAAACAATTTTGAAAAAAGTGCAACTGCTCGGAGCTGCAGAGAAAATAGTAATAGTTGTGTTTCACAAGTTGTCGTGTGTGCGAATATTGAAAATTTAAGAAATATAATTTTCAAATCTTTAAATAAAAAATTCAAAATCCAAATGGTCCGGTCCAATGTCATTTTTTTAAGAGTATCATAATATTATTGCGAGTATATTTACATCTGTGAAAATGTTTTATCAGTGTTCTCTATGAAATTTTTCGACCATGAATAAGACATTGTATCGTTTGTTCCATTTGAAGATCGCTTTATCGGATCTCGCGGTTGAAAGCGAATTTTTGAGAATCGCCGGCTTTGTGGCAGACAGCTTTTTTTCGTCGCGCTTCCAATACTTCGACTGGGGATTTTGGTAATCAGGATTCTGTGCGATAGGGTTTTATTGGATTTTAATATTTTTCCACCCTTCGACTGTCACGGGATTAATTAATTTTAGAGCGGGGCACTTCGAGCCGGCACTTTAATTAAAATGATGCTATGAACGAGTTGGTAATTGAATGTAAATTTGTTTGAAGGACTGCGCGTTTGTGCTTTGGTTATTGTTAAACGTGCTTGTCGCTGGAGTGCGTGTTATTTAAACAATCGTCGATTGTTTTGTACGTTAATTATAACCGTGAAGGTTTAAATACAACTTTGAACAGTCCTCCAGCCATTTTGTGTTACAAATTGATCGTTTCACAAATGTAACTAGGTCACTTTTAGAAGCTTTGATGCATGTGTTCTTTCACTTAAAAAGATACATGACCTTATGATATACATAAATTCGAAAAAGAGTGAAATAAAATACACTTTTCATTAACAATATTTTTTCTGCTGCAAGGTAATACTCGTGAACGAGTAAAAAAAAAATAATGGACGCGCTCAAAGGGTTCCTGTTCTCCTTGAAAAAGCGATCAAATATTCCTCTGTACCGTTTTTTTTTTTTCAGGCGCAAGAAATAATTAATCTGACGTGATTAAGAATGATGTCGCGCACAAAGAGATTTTATAATCGACTTTCCGTGTTCCGTGCAAGGGATGAAACTACATCTATCTCGAGAACGGACTGTAATGTAACTCTGGGTTCGTCAATACTAGGAATTCTTGTTTCGCTTGGCGGTTTGTTTAGTGCACCCATCGAGCTCGATGCGAACTCCGCGAGAGAGAGGGAGAGACAGAGCGCGGTAACTTTGTTACTCTATCGCAACGGAATATGCTTTGTTCCCGGGATATTGTTGTCCACAGTGTTGCATCCGTTACAAGCTTGTTCATGCTAGATTTACATCGAATAGCGAAGTTATCGCGGTGTACACGAACCGGTAGCTCTTTCATTACTATACCGCCAGTTTCGTATAATTTTATCACCTGAAATATTGCTGAAATGTTGCCCGCTGCTGTTTTAATAATAACGTGCTCCGCTGCAATTAGAAACCAGATAGATCGTTCCTGAAATTTACTATTGTCGGTCATTCGTGTTTCAAGCTATTTATCCATGAGAAATATGCTACCTTGCGTTAAGAAAAAAAATCAATGTTCGCTTGGGTTTCTTTGTAATTAGTCATTACCAACTCGAATTTATCTTGCAGTTAATGTTGCAATTTATCTTGCAAACAATTCTTCTTTCGCCTAAACATCCGCAGTCTACTGACCCCCAGCAAATTCTCCCTGCCGCAACCCTAAGAATCCCCGATATCTCTTCCATAAATCCCGAACCCCTCGTAGCAAAGTACACCGAACCCCCTCGTTCCTTCCAGCGCTCTTCCAAAAAACCATAACAATAACCATCGGGGCAATGCTCGCGGCAGATCACGCAGCGCGAGACTCGGGTGTATCGCAGCCCCCGGAATCGCCAATTGAATCGAGGCCGTAAGCATCGAAGAGACCCCCGGTTGGACGGGTAAGCGCGCGGGTATCGACCGGTATAGCGACCCGCGACGAATCGCCGGGTCGTATTGCCGAGTTGGAGTACAAACGGCTGGTAATGTAGACAGCAGGAGCAGTGGAGGGTGTCCAGTGAGAGCAGCAGGGGTGGAGAGGGACATAACGAGGACCCGGACGATAGTGGTCTCGCTGGACACAGGTAAAAAGAGGCGCATAGAGATGTATTCACGCGTGCTGTGGAGGTAGCCGGCACGACGGGACACGGTGCACGCGATAGCCTGGTGCGTGCCTAGCGAGGCAAAGCAAGGCAAGCGAGCCAAGAACGAGGCAGAGCAGCAGCGAGGCAACCGTGTCGATGGAGCAATAAGGACGGTTTTTATGCGTCTCTGGCCGCGTGGGTGGTGTGTCTGTAGGTGGACGAAGGCGAATCGCTCGGGACGCGGCCCGGTTCAAGGTAGGGGTTGGCTCGGTTCAGTTTGGCCTCTTGGTTCGAGTCCCTCCAGCTGCGCACCACTACTACCCACGCCGGCAACTCTGCCAACACCACCGACATCACCAACATCGACGCCGTCCTGGCTCAGCGGCGCTCCACCATCGCCACAATCCTACTCCCGCAGGGGCGGAACTCGATAGACTGCGTAGGATGGGGGCTGCTGGCTCGTGGATCAATACCGCGGCGGGTTGCAGGGCGTGCAGGGGTCTGCCAGCGTGGTGTGGCACGCGCACAACCCGCCAACGGAACAGAAGAGGACAACCCGCTATCGGGACCGAGGAGGACAACCCTATAGGACTCGCACAACCCGCCAGCAGAATGAAAGAGGACAACCCTATGGAACGTGCACAGCCGACAGGACAGAGGAGGACAGCTCTGTAGAACCGGTTGCTCGCCTCGCTCGCCTCGGTCGCCTCGCTCGCCTCGCTGGCCACACTCGCCTCGCTTGCCTCGAGGACAAGGAGCAAGAGCAAGAGGGATGATCGAACCAGCGGAACTGTTGATTCGATGGAAACACTGTCGAGTTTTGCGAGCGAATTTTCGCCGGTTCGTTAAGGATACGGACGCCGAGGACTGACTTCGCGTGCCACCCCCCGCGAGAAACCACCCCCCCGTCCCCGTCCCCCGTGTTGCCTTTTGTGCCTGGCACTGCCGCGATGCCTATCGGGAACTGGTTACCGACTAGCCGATGCTAGGCGACCCTGATGGATGATTCTCGGATCGCTCTGAAGCTCGTGGCCTCGTGTAAGCACCAGACCTAACCTAGACCTGCCCTGGGATTTCTATGGATCTCCGCTGAGAGATCTCGGGCCGATAGCGTGATAGCTGTTTAGGTCGGTTTGGTAATGGAGGTGCTAATCGTGGGCGGGTCTATGGGATATGAAATTGATGGTGTCCTTTGTTTTGATACAGGCATTTGGTGTTGCGTTAGTAGTTAACTGTCGTTTGTTCCATTTAATTACGATGAAACCTGGGTAGGCATTTATTCACTTTCTGCGAAAAGAAACTGTAACGAAACCCCGTGAGCAGTGTTTCAATTGCAACCGGACCTCCTGTAAGGGAGTTCGGTTGCTAATTCCTAGGAGTGTAATGAGCCGCTGGTGCGAGGGATTGCAGGTAAACAGTTTAATTGGGTATTTATCGTGAACTGGAGATCCTTTTTCAGGAATCATTATTATTTAATTAGAAACAGAGTGCGGTTTCAAGAGTTTCACTTCGGAATCAGAAATTATATTAAGGGGGTAGAGAATTTAAAAAATTTGTGTGAGGGATTGCAGGTAAACAGTTTAATTGGGTATTTATCGTGGACTGGAGGTCCTTTTTCAGGAATCATTATTATTTAATTAGAAACAGAGTGTGATTTCAAGAGTTTGACTTCAGAATCAGAAATTATATTCAGGGGGTAGAGAATTTTAAAAATTTGTGTGAGGGATTGCAGATAAACAGTTTAATTTGGTATTTATCGTGAACTGGAGATCCTTTTTCAGGAATCATTATTATTTAATTAGAAATAGAGTGCGGTTTCAAGAGTCTGACTTCAGAATCAGAAATTATATTGAGGAGGTAGAGAATTTAAAAAATTTTGATTGATTTTTAATTGGATCGATTTTTAAGCCATTTCATGAGATGAGAATATTCGAATTGATTCCACCAACCTTATAGAAACGGCCCACTGTGCGACGTCTCCTTTCGAGGTTGCGATCGATTACCACCGACAGCACCTCGATGGTCGGCCCCCGTGTTCGCTTTCCAGTTTAGCCTGTTGGCTTCCAGCACGTTAGACAGTCCCGTGTATCGGTCTCCATCGGCGGAAACGTGTGTTGTACCTGTAGCTTCTGACGTCGGTGGTGGCTCGCGAATTCGTAACAAGAGCTGACAGTCCAGGTAGCGTCTCCCGGGAGATTCCTGCTCGCTGACACACTGACTTTGCCAGCCCGTAGTTTGCGGTCTGTGGTCCCTCCGATCGATAGTTTCTTTTCGGGAACTATCTCCTCGGAGAAACCCGAGAGGAATTCCAAACGAATACGTGCGCCCTGCTCTTTCGTTCGTTTTGGAATTGCAGCGACGGCAAAACTCGCGGCTACGATATTTTATGGATCGCGAAAACACGGGTCGAGACGGGGGCTTCAACAATTCACGAACAGAAATTTGAAATACCTGTCACGGGAACGCGGCACTCCACGAGATCAAGACAGATATTTTTTTTTTGGAAAATAGTTTCTCTTCAATCTTACCACCACGATACAATTTATTTACCTTTAAATGTAGTAATAATGTATAGATCAATAACCTTGTACGAGATTCCAAATGCTTAACCATAAAACAGATTTTCTACGATTATGATAAAAATTAGTTGATGTAGTTTAAAAGGGTAAAAGCATTAGACAAACGTTCTTGCAGTCGTAGAAAATTTCTACTTTGTGATCGGATGAATTTCGAACGATCGAGTGTCATTTGCCACCACGAGGGGTTAAAAAAAATCGCAACAAAGTGGCGAGCCAATATTCGAATATCCACCGAAGAATCAGTGAACGTTCTAAACTAAGGAAGAGCATAGTCCGCCTCTCATTTTCATTCGTTTACACGCCTTTCGCTCGTCGAATGAAAAGGGGTAGAAGTCGTTCCGGCGCTCGAGCCTCGTTCCTTGTCATCCCTTTATCGCGCGGTCGAATTCTCTGCGACTCCCTTTCGTCTTCCACCCCCGCCCCTTCTGCCAGGGTAAACAATACTCGAGCTTTTTGTGCCGTGCCCCTCTTTCCGCGCCTCGCGTTTCTCTAAAAGTGGATTCGCGATGAATTTCTTTTCGGGGGGAGGTTAAACGCGCGCCAAAGGATACTTGAGCTTCTCCGCTTCTGTCCTCTCGCGTGCCCACCCCTATTTCCCACCCCTTTCTCACCCCCCTCGTTCCCCTTATCGTCCGAGCGGTTTCTCTCGGAGGCTTTTTCCTCTTTTCGATCGCGCCAGGACACGCGACGAACGAGGAACAATGCGAAACTATCCCTTAAAGACTATCTCTCAAAAGAGTATCGAAAGATTAGCTCCAGTTCAATTTTCACGAGAAGGGTGTATGAGAAATGTAAATCTATGGCACAATTTACATTCAATGTGGAATAGGGTGGTGAAAAAATATCGTACATAAAATTTAACAGTGTCATTGCAAAGAGGAGACTTCAATCTTCAAATCCATGGTCTTTCGAGTCGCAGAAAATATTTTTTGAGATCCATAGAAATTATTGAATTGGCCTCTTGTTGTCCTTCAAGTTCATGTTCCATCAGTTCTGTTCGGAGGTTTCCTTTTTATCGCGTGAAAACACGCGACAAACAGGGAACAATGCGAAGCTGTTCCTCAGAATATATACGGGAACCGACCATGAGTCGACGGTGCCACAAATGCCTTATGGGAACCCCTGCAACCCCCTAAAGCGCCTCGGCGTTACGCTGATCGATCGGGTTTCGCCCGCGGAGCCAATTATCTCCCTCTGCGCCTGGAATATATAACCGCAGTTTCCTGAAAAGAATCGAAAAAACGGCCGGGCCCGATCGTTTGTTCAACGTATTGCGGTTTGGTCGAACGATCGGCCGACTGATGAAGTAATTTCTGGACGCTCGAAGGGCGTTCAACGGTCGAAAGGGAACGCTTTTGAGCGACCGTAATTGAAACGCTGCCGCGGATCAGACTATTTTGGCAGCCACTCTTCTTTTTTCTTGATCGAGTATTTTTGCCGCGAGATCATTTGTACGACTGCTCCCCCAATCAGCGGCTCGATGGGAGGTAACTGGCTCCTTGTCAGGTTAGGTTGTTCGCCCCTTTGGCAGAAATTATAACTTAGGGGTAGGTTTCGTTTGTTGGCTGATACAACTGGCTTGTTTCGAAAGAAACAATTTTGGGATTTAGGTTGTTCGCCCCTTTGACAGAAATTATAACTTAGGGGTAGGTTTCGTTTGTTGGCTGATGCAACTGGCTTGTTTCGAAAGAAACAATTTTGGGATTTAGGTTGTTCGCCCCTTTGACAGAAATTATAACTTAGGGGTAGGTTTCGTTTGTTGGCTGATGCAATTGGCTTGTTTCGAAAGAAACAATTTTGGGATTTAGGTTGTTCGCCCCTTTGGCAGAAATTATAACTTAGGGGTAGGTTTCGTTTGTTGGCTGATGCAATTGGCTTGTTTCGAAAGAAACAATTTTGGGATTTAGGTTGTTCGTCCCTTTGGCAGAAATTATAACTTAGGGGTAGGTTTCGTTTGTTGGCTGATGCAATTGGCTTGTTTCGAAAGAAACAATTTTGGGATTTAGGTTGTTCGCCCCTTTGACAGAAATTATAACTTAGGGGTAGGTTTCATTTGTTGGTTGATACAACTGGCTTGTTTCGAAAGAAACAGATTGGGATTTAGGTTGTTCGCCCCTTTGACAGAAATTATAACTTAGGGGTAGGTTTCGTTTGTTGGCTGATGCAATTGGCTTGTTTCGAAAGAAACAATTTTGGGATTTAGGTTGTTCGCCCCTTTGGCAGAAATTATAACTTAGGGGTAGGTTTCGTTTGTTGGCTGATGCAATTGGCTTGTTTCGAAAGAAACAATTTTGGGATTTAGGTTGTTCGTCCCTTTGGCAGAAATTATAACTTAGGGGTAGGTTTCGTTTGTTGGCTGATGCAATTGGCTTGTTTCGAAAGAAACAATTTTGGGATTTAGGTTGTTCGCCCCTTTGACAGAAATTATAACTTAGGGGTAGGTTTCATTTGTTGGTTGATACAACTGGCTTGTTTCGAAAGAAACAGATTGGGATTTAGGTTGTTCGCCCCTTTGACAGAAATTATAACTTAGGGGTAGGTTTCGTTTGTTGGCTGATGCAACTGGCTTGTTTCGAAAGAAACAATTTTGGGATTTAGGTTGTTCGCCCCTTTGACAGAAATTATAACTTAGGGGTAGGTTTCGTTTGTTGGCTGATGCAATTGGCTTGTTTCGAAAGAAACAATTTTGGGATTTAGGTTGTTCGTCCCTTTGGCAGAAATTATAACTTAGGGGTAGGTTTCGTTTGTTGGCTGATGCAACTGGCTTGTTTCGAAAGAAACAATTTTGGGATTTAGGTTGTTCGCCCCTTTGGCAGAAATTATAACTTAGGGGTAGGTTTCGTTTGTTGGCTGATGCAATTGGCTTGTTTCGAAAGAAACAATTTTGGGATTTAGGTTGTTCGTCCCTTTGGCAGAAATTATAACTTAGGGGTAGGTTTCGTTTGTTGGCTGATGCAACTGACTTGTTTCGAGAGAAACAATTTTGGGATTTAGGTTGTTCGTCCCTTTGGCAGAAATTATAACCTAGGGGTAGGTTTCATTTGTTGGTTGATGCAACTGGCTTGTTTCGAAAGAAACAATTTTGGGATTTAGGTTGTTCGCCCCTTTGACAAAAATTATAACTTAGGGGTAGGTTCCGTTTGTTGGTTGATACAAGTGGCTTGTTTCGAAAGAAACAATTTTGGAATTTAGGTTGTTCGCCCCTTTGACAGAAATTATAACTTAGGGGTAGGTTTCGTTTGTTGGCTGATGCAATTGGCTTGTTTCGAAAGAAACAATTTTGGGATTTAGGTTGTTCGACCCTTTGGCAGAAATTATAACTTAGGGGTAGGTTTCGTTTGTTGGCTGATACAACTGGCTTGTTTCGAAAGAAACAATTTT
This sequence comes from Lasioglossum morio, assembly GCA_916610235.2. Taxonomy (NCBI): domain Eukaryota; kingdom Metazoa; phylum Arthropoda; class Insecta; order Hymenoptera; family Halictidae; genus Lasioglossum; species Lasioglossum morio. Next base: position 10,996,835 of record OU744333.1, read on the forward strand.
GGGATTTAGGTTGTTCGCCCCTTTGGCAGAAATTATAACTTAGGGGTAGGTTTCATTTGTTGGTTGATGCAACTGGCTTGTTTCGAAAGAAACAATTTTGGGATTTAGGTTGTTCGCCCCTTTGGCAGAAATTATAACTTAGGGGTAGGTTTCATTTGTTGGTTGATACAACTGGCTTGTTTCGAAAGAAACAATTTTGGGATTTAGGTTGTTCGCCCCTTTGACAGAAATTATTACTTAGGGGTAGGTTTCGTTTGTTGGCTGATGCAATTGGCTTGTTTCGAAAGAAACAATTTTGGGTTTAGGTTGTTCGCCCCTTTGGCAGAAATTATAACTTAGGGGTAGGTTTCGTTTGTTGGCTGATGCAATTGGCTTGTTTCGAAAGAAACAATTTTGGGATTTAGGTTGTTCGCCCCTTTGGCAGAAATTATAACTTAGGGGTAGGTTTCGTTTGTTGGCTGATGCAAGTGGCTTGTTTCGAAAGAGACAATTTTGGGAATTTGCTTTTTTTCAAGAACTAATGGACGTAGAATTTTTTAATTTCCTGATTATGTTTTTCTATGTTTGGAGACTATAATAAATTTTTTTAAGTATGCTGCAATTTCGTTCAGTGATGCTAGTTCGGTCAGACAGCACTATGGAAAATATATATATATCCTCTGGTATGAAGGTTAAAGCAATATTTAAACATTAACATAAATGTTGCCATACTTCAAATAGAAATTTTCTTTCCTCTTCTGCGACATTTTTGGGGATAAAGACGTTTAATCACTGTTTATTCACGACACAGTTTATATTTGAAGTGCAATAAAAATCTATGCTCCCAATAAATACAAAAAGTGAAGGCAATTTGGAGACGAGTCGATATCGAGGACATGGGGTCGCGAGCTCGTCGAGGTATAAAAGAAAAATTCTATTCTTCGAGGTCGTGGAAGTAGGTAGACCCCTGAAATCCCTGACCTTCCGCACTCGAACGAAATCGCGAACAAGTGTTCTCCGGCGGAGCAATATCGGGCCGGTTGAACCGGTCCCTGACAATATTGGTACTCTCTCCCTCCTCTTTCTCTTTCTCTCTCTCTCTGGTAGATCTCAAAAGAAAAGCTGAACACGGGGGCGTGGAGATAAAGCGATTCCCGTCGAGCTGATCGAAACGCTGCTGCCACGGGTTTTCGATCGATTCCCGCGGCGTACACACGTACACGGAGAAACCGGCAGGAAAATTGGAGCGACGGATAACGGACGCTCTCTCGGCCTGGTTCCACCGCAGACGTAGAATAACGGGTATCCTGTCGATAATAAATCGTTTCCTCGTCTTCGACGCCTCTCACGTAGCAAATGAACCCCGGCACCGGGGACGCGGCAAATTCTCCACGCCAATTTCGGAACGTTTCGACGGACGTCAAACCGATTCGTCCTCGCCCGACCAATTTTACGCGTGTTGTTTCACAGGGAAAACCGCCACCGACGGCGATACACCCACACTTACACCCCGAATTCCTTCGAACGTCGCCATGGAATCGTGTCTGTCAATGATCCGCTGGCTTTTCTCACCCTGCGCAACCCATTCACTTGCAACCCCCCCTGTCAGACTTGTTGCCGAAACACTTTAAATTAAATTCAAAGGGATTCAAGTCGACAGCATTGAAGAGAAATATTATTTTGTAGTTGTACCATTATTGTAATAGAAAAGATGTTTAATGACTATTATTTATTTGAAAAGGAAGTACACGACTGAAATATTATATAAGAATGATTAACGGAATCGTACCAAATTTGACGTGTTTCGTATCGTTAAGTGTTTCGATCGTAAAGACGCATCGCTACGCTGAACACATCCTTTTATAAACTTCTTAGTCAATTGTTTAAGAGTTTTCTCGAATAAATATTGATTTAACAAAAATATATTGCAATCGCAGCATCGCGACACTCATGCACACACACACGATCCTCACATCAATATAACAAGTAACACACAAATAGAAATATACAAATCCTACATTCCTACATTATTATATAATTGATTTCTTTGGTCGATATCTTTTATGATACACTGTGATAAGGTTCATGCTCAGCCGGACTCGATACAAAAATATTTTATATGAAATTTTAAATTATTCACATTGCTAGAATAACAGAACTTATATTTTGCAGTTGGGTGATCGTGAATAATTTATTTCGCTGTTGAAACAATTTTTTATGAGAGCGTAACCAGTGTTAGAAGGTTTACGTTTTCTCTAAATAACGGTGTATAAATCGAAACAGATGAATTTCAAAAATAAATGAATGTGCAAGTGGAAGTTTTCGAGGTACGCAGCATCAAGGACAATTTGAATTGTTCGGCGGCAGTAGAGCGAATTGTTGCGCGTTGAATGGGTTTGCTTTGGAAAGGAAAAGTTGGACAGGCCTTTGAGCATGTTTTTTTTTTGTTTTGTTTTCGATTTTCTCGATTTCCTCCGACGTTTCTTCGTACACGTTGTCACCCCGGTGTGGAAACGTTGCTGGCATTTATCGCTGTCGTAGGATCTGTTATTGGATTTCCACTCGGTTGACGCTTTCGCCTGTTTCCCCGGCAAGAACGATTAAAAGAGGGTTCCTTGAATGCGTCCTGACGAGTATCTGATCTGATACTGAAAATACTTGGGACACCTCGTGGAAATAGAATTGCGTGTTTCAAGAGGACACGTAATCAACGCTGATAAAGCCGAGAAACTTTACAGACCTCCACCAAAGTACACGTCCTATTAAATGTTCATCGGTTACGAGCCGTGTTCCTAACACTCGAGATTATTTTCAGAGATCGTGGTAATTATTACATTTGGAATTTCACACATTTATATGGCATACAAATAGCGTGAGAAATTAATAATATGTATAATATATAGAATGCAAGAGTAGCAATGCCTTCATTATCATTTTATTATTTTTTCTTTTTGCAGGACGGAACCTCGTGGACGTTTTCTGTAAGTCTCCTTCCTTTCACAAAATTTTTATTACATTCTTCACTTGAGACCTATTACGCTGTGTTAGATTTATGAATCATATTGGTAGTATTGTTACGTTTTGAAGATTGGTAAATTTGAATACTGAATTTGTTTACTAGTGAAATCAAAAAATAGAATATTCCAATATTAAAAGTGAAGCTTTCAAAATCGAAGTATCATATATAATCAAATATTGAAGTTAGAATATTATGTATTCAAATACTGGAATCAAAATAAGAATCCAGAACGCCAAATACTAAAAGTGAAATATCCAATATTGGATTGCAATTACCGAGTATTGGAAAGTTGAATATAAATCGATAAAAAGAGTTGAGTTACCTCGACCAAGGAATCCATAACTCGACACAGTCTCTGCAACCCTATTCCCTCTTCGAGAACGTTGTAGAGGCCGCACAGGCGCATCTTCCGGCGAGCATAAAAAGAAAATCATTTCGCAGTAACAGCGAGCGCCTGAAAAATTCAGGCGACGGAAGTGGCCGGCCATTAGGGCCTCGCGGTGAGAGTTGAATGACCGATTTCAGCCGGAGGAGTAATCCGTCGATTAGGATTACCCAAGGATTATCTTCCTTCTCCATCTGGTCCGTTTCGTTGCCTCCTCGGCGACTATAATCGCCGTTGCCGTTCGTAGTCGTCTATGCCTGATCCGAGCGAATTTTCGTTGTCTCCTCGGGACCTCGTAAATTCGCGAAGATTTTCCTCCTCGGGTTTTCCTGAGCCCTGAGCTCTCTGCTACGTGTCCCGCGTTTTCCACGCTTGCCCGAAAATTGACTTTCCCGCTGTAACACCGTGTTCTACCCTCGCGCCTCGCCCACCAAGTAAATTAACTCCGCGACACGTCTACGCGAGAGCACGCGAAAATACCACGGCCCACGGAAACGTGAATTACTTGGCAAAACAGGTAGATCCCTGCGAGCGGTTCCCTGAATTTCGAAATTTCAAACCTTTGTGCCAGACGGCGTGTTCCATCGCGCCGTAGTTGTCGCTGTTTAATCCGTTTACGGCAGAATTTCTTTCTTTGAACGAGCCGCGTGATATAATTGCTTGCAAACGGAACACACCGAGCTCTTTGGCATTTACAATGAAATTACAGTGGCATGCTAATATCGGAAGAACGAAATCGGAAAGGTTACGAACGAGCTGCAAACAAATATTTCAACGATTTCTCGATATTTGAAGGTATCGTGCTTTTTATTTCGACAGAATTAATCTCAATTAGTTTTTAACGATTGATATTTGCGACAATAAAATAATCACGCAAAGAGGAATTTATTTTTGGTTATAAATAATTTTGAATTTTTTCCTATTCATTTTGGCAGAAGTAATCTCTATTTTTTAACGATCGATATTTGCGATAATAAAATAGTAGTACACGCAAAGAGGAATTTATTGTCAATTATTTTGAAGGAATGAAATCATCCCTTAAAAGCTTTTCACGACTTTTTGCTATTCTCTGACTATTAAAAATTGTAGAAGCTTCTCGTAGAATGTTCAGAACAACAATACGATCACACCCGACTTGCATACAGGAGATACTGGATCTTTCTTTCCCGAAATGATGGAAGTTAGTCTGGAAGCAAAGATCGTCCAGGGAAATAACGCCATCGAGTCGACAAAGGCGCGATGAAATTCGCGGGACACCATTACCGGCAGAAATGAGAATGCGACCGTGCTCGGAAATCCATATCGCGCATCCCCCAGCCAGAAAAAGAAATGGCGGACATAGAAATATTTTTACACTATATTTGCTTGCGAGTTTTGCTAGTCGTTCTGTATATTCTGAATATCCTTTCAATCACTTCTTTTCATATAATCCATTGATCAAACATATAAAAATCTTCAAAATTCCGACTCTTTGCATTTTCTATCTTTCATTTCAAAAGCAGAAATGATGTGCAGTGAACTATAAATGATTGAATTTCAAACGATTTAATTGAATTAAATTTTATGGTGCACAATAATTCAATTCAATAAAATATCTACTATATTTATAAAATTCTAATAGTGCACTAGAGACGCACCTTCATACTCTTAAAATATCTCATAATCTGATTATTGAATTTAGGTTGACACGACACGGTGAGGATTATTGAAAAAGAAATTCTGAAATGGTTATTTCAGACATTAATGTCCTGATTACCATAAAAAGATATTGATGTGACTTGCCACTAATATTTAAATAATCTTGAGTGATCTTGGATAAATATACACGAGTACGGCAACCGAACGATCGTAAAATCTGAATTATCGTTTTACTCGGGGGTTGCAAATCTGTCGATCGATTCCTCGTCAGGGATTAGTCGATTAAACTTTCATTCGATAATCGATTCGTCTTTCGCTCGCGGCTTGTATGATTTATTTGATGGATTAATTCGCGCTCGTTATTAATTCAATGAATGTGTTCCTAGCTTCTGCCACGTCGAGCCCTCGTGGCGATAATCGGACAAGTATCATAGCAATCGGACAGGAAACTGTTCGTCCTTTTTTAAACACTCCATCGATGTTCCGCCAATTAATTTTTCCACATACTGGACGGCGGTTTTCATCGATTTGTAAATTTTGTTAACTTAATTCCGTAGTTGTGCGGAAATTTCGAACGATGCTTTCGAAATTCTAGTTTTCATTTTTAACCCGAGGCTTCTGAAAAAAAATATGAGAAATGTGCATTACAAGCTTTGTCTTATCGGTAGACCGTGCAATTTCATGCAAATCTATGCTTTCGTATGCAAACTTGCAGTTTCATGGGCAAATCTACATTTTTATAAACACGTCTACACTGTTATAGGATAATTTCAAGGAGATCGAAACGACAAGAAATTTTCTTTGCCATCGTAAATGACTTCGCTAACCTTAAAAATACAAAGATTTCACAATACTACGTACAGGTTTCCATTTTTGTCCATTGTCAACTGCGGCGTTTGCAATATCTTCGCGGCGGATCTGCCCGCGGAGAAAATTGTTCCGCCATCAATTCGATACAAGGATAACGTTCGCCCGTTCTCTTCCCCGACATATATTTCCCCGATAATCGTTCCGGTTCGTCAGGTGAAACCGTGCATCCCGAAGAGGATTGGAAATCCTCGAATTCTCCCGTGTTCGCCGCGCGGAACGGGACGAGGGAAAATCGACGGAAATCTTTTCAATTTCGCGTGCCTTTCTAGTCCTGCGGATTACTGCGGTACTCCGGAGTGATTCTTGAGGATGAAACGTTGCAGCCGTGCGACAATTTCGCTTTTTCCTTTTTTTTTCTTTCTCTCTCTTTCTATTTCCCGTTTCCCATCGGCCCTTCTATCTCTTTCTCGTTTCCCTTCGTCCCTTCTCCGTCCGGTTGTGGATATCCTCTCTCACCGGGCGAAGTATAATCGTCGGCTCTTATCCTTTCCTCTGCACGACTGTTTTCAATTTAATCCTCGAGAGTAAATATTCCTCGATGGCCGGGATACACTTTTTGATCATCCTCGTCCCACACCTTCTCGCCACTCCTTGTTTCCTTCCGAAAAACACGCGACATCGTTCCTCCAAGGTGTCGACGCATTTAACCGACGGATTTTTATGCGTTACACAATTGTATGTGCATCATTCGTTTCTGCAGTTCACCTCCGTCTCAGAAAAATGCTGAGCAATTTTACCACGTTTTTATTTTTACTTTCTTTCGATCCCCTCGATATTTATTTCTGTTTCGTAGCACCTTTAAGAAACAATTCACAGTGCACCAACTCCCTCACTTCAAATCATTGTTATTCTATTTTATTTCAATTCCATTTTATTCTATGGAAATAATATAATATTCAGTTTATTAAATGTTTTCTTTTATCTCGATCGCCAATTTTAAAGAGAAATTTTATGTTTCCTTCAAATTACTAATGTATTCTCTGTTCATACCATAACGTTTGTAATTCACCTTACTATGTATCATGCCGGCACATGGTCATCAAGTGTTTGAAATATTAAAACTAAATTAAATTTGCTACTAAGCAAGTAAGTTTGCACTAACAAACCATTAGTTTCTTTGTTCTGTATTTTTCTCTTTTGTTTCTCTTTTTTCTTTTTAACACGGAAATATATATTCTCATATTAATTATTACAGACGCAATTATATTCTTGAAGATTGTCTTAACCTAGACCGAAACGTCGAATTATTAATTTTTAAAACTGTTTAGGAAAATAGTAACATAGAATCGAACCTGTGCGCCGAAATTACAATTTCTATTCAGTTTATTCTATGGAAAATCGATAATAGAACGTTTTCAACCCCCTCTCTTAAAATGATCTTTATTTTTATTTTGATCCTCGTGATTCTATAACCAAGTTAAGTAACAACTGCGTTTAATTAAAAACCAACAACGGTGCATAAGGCTTCTCGAGAAATTCCAGATTAACCCTCTATTATTATTATTTCGTTTAATTTGAATTTTAATTTCACAATACCTTCGCGAAGATTGCCTGAACCGTCGACGGGAACGCGATAGGTTTCAAAGTATCGCGCGATGAATTGCCTCGCGGAGAACGGTGCGAATGCGGGATTGATTGGAACACGTAAACGCAAAGTATAATGCAGCGTTCGGCTTATGTTTATTTTGCAAATTGAATCGATTAAACGGGCACGTCCGATCGCCGGACGTTTTATTTGCTTTGTCCGTTCGCGTTTCCGGATTGTAAAAGTTTACCGTCGCAAAGAGAGGCGCGGATCATCGCGATATCGTACGAAATGTCCCCTTCGTGACTGAACGGTTACTCGAATGCCGGTGTAGTGGCATCCGTACAAGATTATTTTTATCGTTATTACCTCGTTCCTCTCTGGATTACATGTATCTCGATTGGATAAGCTTCTGAGCTGAAACGAAATTAAATTCCCTGCTTTCCGAATCTTCGATCCATATACACATGCAAACGTGAAGGAACGACGTGCGATCGTTCGAAACATCCGTTCCCAAAGATAAATCCATCATAAATGTTTTCTTTTATCTCGATCGCCAATTTTAAATAGAAATTGCAATTTCGGCACACAGGTTCGATCCTATTGTAAGGAAAAGCCGTAATTATTATAATCATTGACAGACGTGTTTGTCACGGGCGCGTTCGTTTCGATCTGATCTTCTTTTTACAATTCGTTGGCAATTACAATTTTAGAATTCTTCTGTTCCGATTCTCTATTTTATAAATTTAACTATATATAGGGTTGTCTGTTAATACACACACGTTCATTCATACAATACACACACATCATTCGTACTTCAACCCTATACTATGTTACTATTTTCCTAAGCAGTTTTAAGCACCACATAAAAAGCATATTGAATGTTAATTAACTCACTGCCACAGGCTTAAATTTATCTTTACTGTGGTCAAATGGTGTGTTTAGAAACGTCTTTCTCGAGTTGAATTAACCGCCACATATCGATCGACCAATGGCTTGATCTTTGTCATCTGATTTGTCGTCTCCTCAAACAAAGAACCTTGGTCATATCATAATAAACAAGTGTTTGAAATATTAAATCTAAATTATATAAATTTGTTACCAAGCAAATAAGTTTGTACCAGCAAACCATTGGTTTCGGTTTCTGTATTTTTCTCTATTGTTTCTCTTTTTGCTTTTTAACACGGAAATATATGTTCTCATATTAATTATTACAGACCCAATTATATTCTTGAAGATGGTTTTAACCTAGACCGAAACGTCGAATTATTAATTAGTAAAACTGCTGAGGAAAATAGTAAGTAGTAGAAAAAGAGTAGTTCTATATAAATCCATCAGGATGAAACAATTTGTTCCACAATATTTTTCTTATATTTAAAAGGTAACAGATTTCAGTAATTTGTATGTATTTGCTATATGAACGGTTAGGGGTATATAGATAAAACTGGTGTCCACATTCCCACCCTTTGATGTAATACCATCGAGGACGAATTTCGAATAAAACTTTTTCTACATTCTGGGTTCAAGTGAAACTCCAGTAGAATTTCTGCGACAATTACTTCCTCGAAAAAAAAAAGCGACGATTCTGCGGGACGAATGTTATCTTCGAGCGCGCGCCTTCCAATTGAACCGTTTCAATTATCCCCATTTAAAAGGGTAGCGAAGAGACTTGCCCGGGGACAAAGGAGTCATTCCGCGTGAAACGATTACACGGGAGTCCTCTGGTGAAAAGAAACGGCGGTCGTAGGAAAGCGGTCGTCCGGGGATGGCAAGCCGGCAAACACGTGGCATTGTGATCGGCTCCGCGAGCTTTTGTCGAATTCGTTTTCGAAAAACCAGCGAACGCTGGCCTGAATAAGAGAAACGCCGTCGACAGAGTGGCCCTGTTGTGTGGAGTGAAGCACACACACACACACCAGACACACACACACTTTCTCTCTCTCACTCCCTCTCGTTTGCTCTCTCACTCTTGTAATACTAAATCAATATCTGGCGGTGGGGTGACCTCGTATACAGGGTGTTTCGAAAGCAGGCGACAAAACCGCCCTGTTATCGAACGGGCATCAGCATTGTTTCAAGGACTTCCAATGGAACTTAAAAATCGACGCTTATACCACGGCTATGGGGGTTGGAAATATTTTTTTATTATGTCTTTCTGCTGTGGATGAAATTTAGAATTTTTAGGAATTGTTTTCTCTGCGAAATAAAAAGTTGTTACTAAAGAAATTGTTACTTGTTGGTGAATTGTGTAATTTGTTGTGCAGTATGGGGCGCTGAAAGAATTTAGGGGTGAAGTTTGTGTTAATTAAAAGCAGATCTCGTAGCGTACAATTTTATACTTTACGGAATTTCGTTATTTGTGATATAAATAAATTGACAACTGTTCTACAGTAGTAACTTCCGTTGTTACAAGTAAGCTTCATTCAATGAATCTTACTGATCTGCATTGCACACTACGCTCTAATTAAAATTAAATGTACTACTAATTGGATATTAATTTCAATGGAATTAAATTTGCAAAGCGTTAACGTACCGATGAATGTACATTACATACAAGGGTTAATAAGGCGAATAAATGATTTAATTGCGACAAGAGTTATCTCGTGGAACAAGAGAGCAGAGTATCGAATCGACACGGAAATTCGATCGTTGTTAATAACTTTGATTCATTAAAATGCTGGCTCGGTCTCTATGTTCTACCTATCCGCGAAATGAACGTGTAACATGAAACAAGCTAATATTGTCAAATATTTCTGGAATTTCCTCGGGTTATCGGAGGAGTCACATTTCTGTTGGGGGTGTAGATCGAGGGTGACTCATGAGAACGACCCTTGCGTCGCGACGCTAATGCCAGGGCCAGTTTCTGCAACGTAATGCCGGGAACGAATCCCGTCGCTCATCGGTTCCTGTCTAATAAATCAATTCGCAACTTTTAAACTTGCACGGGACCGGTAATTGACGAATCGTTGCGTGCGTTAATGAATACCGATGCGTCGATACTCTTTCACTATTAACTGCAGATTAAACCACACACACCCATAACCGCAAAACAAATATTGCATCGAATAAAAGGCTTGGTAGATCGTGCCATTTTACTTGCAACACAACATGTACGTATATTAATTTTCTTTCTGTTACACCGTTTCAAAAATATTGATTATTTTTTCTTATTTTCGTTTATATTTTCAGACGCGAAAATTGTTCTCTTTGAAAAAGATCCATATTGGGATCGAAACGTTAGAAAGCATGATTTAATTGCACTTTTTGTTGTTTTTTCTATAAATAATCGAACCTGGCGCCGATATCATCAATTTATTGTTTATCTTAATTTCGATCGACAAGAATTTAACCTTTATTGCATCGAATAATTGTTACCTGTAATTACCTGCGCAGATATACAAAACATTCCAATAAGAAAAATAGGAAAAAATGTATGTTGTATAGTGCAAATAACAGAAAAGTGTCCGAGTGTATTTTAACTCGGAGTATGAAAATCGTGATTCTTGCTCAATTTCTTACGAAGGAATGAATTTAAAAAATTGATAAATAAAGTGAATGTTCCTAAGGATTATCAATCGTATAGTTATGAGAATGGTTCATTGTCTAAGGATTAATAAGATCATCATCAGCGTTATTAACACTAGAACTACCGAGCACTAAACGCAGTTGGCATACATTGCCTTCTAACAATAACAATACGGCATTTATTTATATTTCGTACACGGGATATTTAAATATGTACTTGAATAGAGAAGTTTACTAAAAAAAAATTCTCAAAAAAACATATTTATACTTTTAATATTTCTAATCGACAACAAAATTCGCATTAGTCATTTTAACTTGTCCGGTAGTTCTAGTGTTAAGTCTGTGGTCGTCGATGGTACGCAAACACGGGATTCTATCGTCGATAGAATAACAGAAAGGTATCCGGAAGTTGGGAGGCCGATAACTCGTTGGGACGAAGGGAATGAGGGAGAGAGGAGAGGGGTAGAGAGACAGGGCTAAGGTCTGCGAGGGGCAAGAACGTAAGGGTAAGGGTGTAAGGGTCGTGTGTTCGTCACGTGCTGGGTGTTGCGTGGCTCCATTCACCGTCGTTGATACATACGTCCCTGATGGATCATGCCCGAGAACCATATTGTTGCACGTAGACCCGTAACCGAGAAAATAAATGTGTCGGCCGGCTTAGTTAGCGCTGCTGGTCACGCTGTGTTGTTAGGCGAACGTTGAAATTCTGTTAGCTGCGCCCGCGATTATGTAGTTCACGCGCCATTAAAAGTTCTTGCTACCACCCGGCGATCTTTATAATAGTTGAAGCCGACGAGGAAGAAACTTTGAAGAAGAACCCCGAGCTAGAAGCCAGACTCTGCACGAGATAACATTTACTGTGGAAGAGAAAGAAATTGATAGATGGGGGTAGTTTACTACAGTGATAGAGGACTCGATTAGAAAATTTTTTGAAATCGTACAGCGTAGCAGGAGAGAAAATTATGGAGGAAAACATTAATTCTAGAAGAGGAAGATATATTAACAAAATCTTTCTGAAGCAGTATAGCCAAACAGTGCTAAGAAAATGTTTTCAAAATAGAACATCGCTAACTAAAAGTAACATAACAGGAATTAAAACAAATGAAAATAATACAATTGCTATAGTGATAGAGGACTCGATTAGAAAATTTTTTGAAATCGTACAACGTAGCAGGAGAGGAAATTATGGAGGAAAACATTAATTCTAGAAGAGGAAGATATATTAACAAAATTTTTCTGAAGCAGTATAGCCAAACAGTGCTAAGAAAATATTTTCAAAATAGAACTTAGCTAACTAAAAGTAACATAACAGGAATTAAACCAAATGAAAATAATACAATTCACCCTTCCAATCGTCTTTGTTCTATGGCGCGTGTTCTGACGCGACAGTGACGCAAAAATTCGAAACCAGCGCCATTATACTTAAGTTAGGGATGTCCACGATGGGGGTGATACGATCGTCCTAAGCGCGTAAGAATAAATTCGGGGGTGGGTCGAGCGAGGAAAAGAGTGATAAAAGAGGTTCGTTATCGCGGTATAAAACACGACAGGGAATATTTTCTCGGGACACCCTGTATTAAGGACACTCGGTATTCGCTAGGCGTACTCTTGGCCACCCTCCTCGTACTCGTGCAGTTAGTCACCGTGTTCCACCCTCGATTTTCCGACCACCCCCATCGTCGGATACAAGGTGGCGCGAAAACACGTACGAATGAACATCGACTCGGGAAAAAGCAGTTTCGTTCTGCCGGAAATTCGACGGTGATTGCGGGTCGATGGGACGAAAGCGATGAAAAAAAAACCAAGGGGAACGTTGCTCAGAATCGTAAGTCTGATCCTGGATTTTCGATCGGTCGATATACAGCAAGGATATCTCGGTGTATCTTGATTAGCCGAGGCGGGTCTGTTGGCGAAACATTCTTTTCGCTGGGGTTTCGTCTTTCTTTAACGAGAACTGAATCTTAGGATCAGAGCTGGGAAACCTGTAATAAATAATCTTCAGTCGTGAAATAGAATGGTCTATCTGGCTATAAATAATTGTCTTAATGAATCTGGGTTGAACTGGTTGTTTCCCCGATTTTCTTTTATTTTTAACACTGTAGGTTTGCCACCATGTATGAGACGAAGGTATTTTATCCAGCACCGCACTTTCAGGAAAACATATGTATTAAAATAACGAAGCGCTGTTCCCGGAAGAACAATTGTTCCGACGTGAACAAGTTGGCCGAAATTTAATTAACAACGCCTGGGGAATAAAATATTTCAGCACTTTTGAAATGTGATAACAAGACTGCGTGTTTTATAGAACAGAAACAGTAGACAGAAATAATTTAAGAACGTGTACGTATTGTTGTTTTGCAACTCACTGAAATTATTCAAGATAAAAGTATATTTTTATATTGCTGCTTGTGCGTTGAAATTAACCAAGGAAATTTTTATTTTGAATAAAGAGGTACAGCCTAATAATGATTGATGAAGGGCTGGTAAAAGGGTATAATTTACGGCCCTAACGAAAGCACAATGTGCAGGGAACATACCTGAAGATTCAATAGGGACTGCGAGTTTCTCGCAATTTCAACGAAATACTTTATTTCGAGGCAATGGGTTTTTCGGAGTCCGAGTGATTACTTGTTTGTTCGTCGAAACGCGGCATTCGATTAGACAGGACTTGATGACCGAGAACGAAGATTGTTTCTCCGATTTAACGGCGAAATTAATTGTCCGATCGCGGATTAATTTATCCCCGAGCAGGAACGAAATAAAGTCTCGAACAGAGCTCGATCGCAATTAAGATATCGATCTGCCTCGATGTCCTTTCTCTTATCGTGAATTCAAAATACTCCCCCCACCAGCCGACTTAATTGTCTACGCGCGATTTATTCCTGGAATTGCAGCTTCAGCTACGAGCAGAACCGGCAGAATGCAAATTATTACACGGGACCCAATCTTTTCGCCTTTTGTCAGTTCTCCCGGTCGGAGAATCAACAATTTAAACGATGCTCCGTCCTTTGTTACTACGCGGAGCCGCGCGCGGAACAACATAGTTTCAAAGACTCGCACAAAGTCGAAACTTTTATTTGACGAGACGACAAACTCTGCGTTTGCCGAGCTAATTGCAATTTTAACTTCAGCTACAAACAATTTTTACGTGCGAGAAAATTTGTCGCTCTTCACAAATTCGTCTCTCGTTGCTATTAAATGTTTCAGTGTAAAGGACTTTGACGTAATTCGAAGCAATAGCACATTCTTTTATGAAACACGAAAAACTATAAATGTTTTAGTCCAATCCAGAGGGTCCCCTTTAAACATCCGGTTCCATTATTCCGTCATTTGTTTAAAAGTTATTGAATGTAGGTGCAACAATGGTCACATCCAGGACAAATAAAACATCATTTGTTTCATACAGGCGACTGCGACGGACAGAATCAATGCGGCGAATGGACGCAGCCACAGAACCCGTACATTTATTAACAACTCCCACAATTCTGAACGAAACGTTTTACAAAAACTCGTGGTATTGTTTCAAATATGCCGAAACACGCTCGGCAAATTTCAGCTGTATAGTTGCGACCGTTTTCTCGAAATTAATACACGACCATCGAACCGGACGCAGTTATAAAAATAAGTGATTGCAAACAGGGGTTGATTTCGTAATTCCGAAACAGTGCGTCATCGGTTTCGGGAAAGCGCGGCGGTCAACATCGTGTTAACAGCGGTTCATAAATCCCGTTGAAGCGTATCTCATCAGAGAACGCAATATCCCCGGGTTTGTTCCATCGATTCGCGTAACTTTCGCGACTCGACGGGTGGGCGGTAACTCTCGAACGAAATGAAAACGAAGGAAAGCAGCCTCGGCCTCCGGAGAAAGGAAAATGGAGGAGATGCCGGGAATCCTCCGGATATCGTATTTTCTCGCGACGCATTACACTCGGGCTCAGCCCTCGGCCCTTCTCTATCTCGCCCTTTGTAACGTCCTGTACCGTGCGTCGTCGCCACGAGCCTGAAACGAGGTTAGGGGAGAATGACTAAGTGCGACGAGGGTGGGTCACGTGAAGAGGGGATCGAGGGGCAGGATCGTACTCTCGTGAAATTTCCCTAAGACTCGTTTAACCTCCTTCCGAACGCGGCCGAACGATGTCTCGCCAGCCACCGTATATTTCGGAAAAAAACTCGTATCCTCCTTGCAAATCGTGTATTCCGTTGGACGTGTGACAAAACTCGCTGTCTACTCCGCCATTGAAGCCACGAGCATGTTCTTTGCACTGTATCCCACCCTTTTTACGGTGGAAGTGTGCTGAATATTTCAAGCACTTTTCTTTCTACGTGCGAAATGAATAAGACGCTACAATTTTTATTAGCCTCCGCCTAATAATTTATTTCGTCGACGAGCGACGACACTTGCGATTCACTCTTCGAACGATGCTAGTAGCGTGGTCTTTGTACATTGTGCCTTTGTTAGGGTCGAAACATTCTTGTTTTCGTGTGTTGACTGATAGCACTTGCTGTCAATTTATCTCCAAATGTTGTTCATTTAATGCTTATAAGATTCTAGGTATACTGAAATAAAAATCCTTGGTTCTGTTGGAATTGCTAATAATTTGCAGTCTGCCGGTAATGATGTCGAGACGTAAAGAACACCATTCGCTGCAGCAAAACGGAAGTCCCGATTACGAAACTGATTCCGCTTTCCCCTCACGAAAGAAGGAGCGAAAACAGGAACCAATATATTTTTAAGTACTATCAGTGGCGGAACGTGCCCGGCGCCCTACCGTTGTCTTTCCTTTTCCTTCTTGAGACCGATCTCCAGATGGGAGGCTTGTTAAGACTTGGCCACAGAAAACAACCTGGACCCCTCCGTCTTCGAGCGCTGTAAGGTTCCGTAGAACAGCTGTCGCTTTCGTAGTAAAAACCAGAGGCGACCGAGCCCCGAGTGTCGTCGTTCCCGAGCATCTGCATAGATGAGGATAGTTCCCGGGATACACGAGTATATCCGGGGACAGTGGTGTCCAACTTCTACTCTCAAGTTTCGAGAGATTTCGCCGGTCCGACGACGCACGAGCCACGCTACCTATTGACTTAGGAGTGTCACTTCAAACATTGAACATCTCTTAGTCGACGTGTAGCCACGGCTATCAAATTTTACCCCGAAAATTTCGCGTGAGTCACTCGGACACGTGCCGCAGCTTTGAAGCACTCCGGCGTATTGTTGCAGTCTGTTACTCTCACTCGTTGTCTCTGTCAGGCCCTTTACTTTGCCTGTATTAACTTCCCCACTCTGCCTCTACCAGCTAACCAACTTTGTCTTTGTTTTCTCCAGCTCTATCAAATTCCACTACTCAGGCATTACTAATTTCTCCTCTAGCTCTTTTAACGTCCCCTACTCTGGCTCTACTCATTTCCCCCACCGTGCGTCTGTTAGTTCCCCTACTCTGTTATTTTGCTTGCAGTTTACGTCCACTGCAATTGCCACTCGCTGCTGCCTTTATTAGATCCTTTACCCATCTGTTCCGCCATATTACCTTTAATTTCTCCCACTATGTGTTTGTCAGTTCCCCACTTTACCCTTATCAATTCTCCCATTTCGTCTCTATCTATTTCCCCACTTTGTCCACATTAGTACCCCCATATTACCTTTCTTTTTTTTTAATTTCTCTCATTTTACGTTAATCCTTCCTCCTACTCCGACTTCATTATTTCTCCCACCTCGCCGCCATCAGTTCCCTCGGAATACCCACGTTACTAGACTCACTCTGTTCCCATTAGTTCTACCAGTTCGCTCCCATTAATACTCCCACTCTATCTCCGTTAGTTCCCCCACTTTACCTCAGTTAGTCTTTTCACTATATGGTTCCACACCCCATGGTGTGTCCACGTTGACGGGTGGGGCTCTTCACGTGACACCTACCCCTTCCATAGACTGGCAAACGAACGAGCGGTGTTTCTCGATTTTTCCTGTAATACAGTTTAGGCTGCGTCTCCACATAGGAACAACTATCGAGGGTGTAAAGTAGTTTCTACAGAATCATATAGACAAGTGTAACAAAGTAGAAATTAAAGACGAAGTAATAGCTTCTCAATGTTTAGAGCTTACTTGTGCAAAGCATATTAAGCCTAGTCTCCACATAAGAGCAACGCTAGAGAGTGCAAACAGAATTTGTTCAGAAGAAAATATCACACGAAAATTAAAATTAAAGTAAAAGCTTCTGAATACTTAGAGATTATGTCACGTATCCAAAAGTCTAAAGCTTATGCTGCGTGTCCACATGAGAGCAACTATTAAACGATGCAAAAAAAAATTACTCCATATAACAATAGTGAAAGAAGGAACATGAAAATTAAGATTGTCGCAACAGATGTTCCATATTGAGATCTTAGGCTGCGTATCCACAAAACTTACCGAATGTCTCCATCGATTTGGTTCGAGATTTCTTTCTACGAGCGAGAGCAACGGTAGGAACAGCTCGTAGGTGTCTGTCTAGCAGAGATGTTTAGTTTCTAGAGCAATTTCCAAGTCGACATGTAGCATAAAGCGTGCAAACAGCTCCGGCCCCGTGTACAACGCTGATCCGGAGGATGATGCGCATACATATTGGCACGACGACGGCGATAGATCCCGGAGAACTTCGCCACCTATGAATGCACCGAGGTGTTTAACGAGAGCTGACACGTTTGACGCACTTGCAATCCACCCACGCGTCGTCTCCTTCGGCAATAAGGCGAGAGAACTCGTACGCGCGAGACGTCTCGGAAAATGCGGGTCTGGTTGTGAATCGTTAACGAGACGGGACGGCGTTTTATTCGAATGCTGTCTGACAGGTTAACATTGAACCACAAACGACATAAACGTTCCTTAACATTTTTAATGCGCTCGCCAATGCAAAACGCACTTCACACTCGCAGCGAATCTTTTTCCAAAAGGTTCCATTCAACTTTTTCCGCGTTTTGACGCCGACAATACTGGCTGATGACGTTGACACTTTTACAAAGCCTACTTTTCTCCTTACACAATTATCCGCGTCATTTTTTCGAGGATCTTAATACACAGCAACCTCTGCAAATTGAATCCAAGTCTTTGAAAAGGGTTCGAAATGGTGCCGGTTTTTTTAACCAGTGCTTGTGTCGGTTTCGTTGCTTCAGCTTCTGCGCCGATTGTACGCGAATATTTCGTTACGAGCGTTATGAGAATGAAATAATTTAATTGTACGTCGAGGTTGTCTCTAGGTATCGCGAAGATTCAATATTCATGACAATGAAATAACGTTGCAATTTATTCCTTTTGAAATGAATAATATTCGCGTTCATCAAATCGTGAATGAAATATTTACCGGCACTCGGATACGTTATTGTACAATATGGGCTTCGAGAAATGCGATCTGCGCATTGTTTAATTAAACTCCGAGCGTTTCATGAAGTAGCTTTGTCATTTATGCGGACTAAAACGTTGTCGTGCATTTGTTTCAATTTTATTTTAATCACTCGTGCAAATCAAATTAAAATTTCATAATCGTTGTTAATTGGAGTTAATTTTACAGTTTACTTTTTTTTCAGCCGAAATTTTCTGCAGCAATAGCAAATTAAATTTCGAGCTGTAACAGTCGTGTAGCAACAAAATATAGTGAAGCAGGAGGATTTATAGCGAAACGTGGAATGTTGGGAGGAAAATTAAAAAATAATTTAATAAGAATACGGAGGAAGCTGGTTAGCGAGAGCTAGGGAAAGAAGGGACTCGTGGCAGCCAACAGCCATGGGGGAAATTCGTTATTTATGAACTCGGAAACGCCTGAAATCCGAAAGGTCCAGGTGAACCTACAGCCACCACCTGCTGCCTTCAGGGCCACCATAAGCCCGATATACTGTGCGGGCCACGTGGGTCGCTCGACCAAGATTCGTGAAAAACTGCCCTGAACCCTCGTCTCACCAAAACGAACACCTGCACGCCAAAAGTGACTTTGCAAACGTCGCAACTGTTCGCAAAATTTTAACATTAAATCTACCACATCAGTCAAAATGACTGGTTTTACGATTTCATTCTGAAATACCTACTTCATGTTGCATTTTTCCTCGCAATGATACGATGACTTTTACAGCGACATAACTAAAGGTGTGATATAATGAATTCTATTTTTATTTTATTTATGGTATACAGAACCAAAATAATTTTGTATCATGGCTATTCATAGCTGTACCAGTTATTTTTACTGGTATTTCCCAAAGTGGAAAAGTATCCTATTCGATAAATAATTAGTTAATTCGTAAAAATCGTAATTCCAAAAAATCTATCAGAATTTATTAGACATTAAAGTTCTATCGTGATGCGATTTTAATCAACACTAGGCACAACCAACTTGAATAAACTGGAAATAATACGTTGATAATGTTTAAATGACAACAATGAGATCAAATGAAAAACTGTACAAGTATTTTTACTGGTACTTCCCAAAGTGGAAAAGTATCCTATTCGATAAGTAATTAGTTAATTCGTAAAAATCGTAATTCCAAAACATCTATCAGAATTTATTAGACATTAAAGTTCTATCGTTATTCGATTTTAATCAGCACTAGGCACAACCAACTTGAATAAACTGGAAATAATACGTTGATAATGTTTAAATGTCAACAATGAGATCAAATGCAAAACTGTACAAGTATTTAAAGAATTGAAAAATACTGTTTCAAAGAAAAATATTAAGGTCTGTATGTAGCATCTGTATCTTGCAATTAATATAAACAAATTTTGATTCGCATAAAAGTGTGCAATCACAGAAGCAAAGAAAAATTGAAACTGCAACATAAAGGAAATATTGTATAATTGTATTTCACGTTGTCTCGTGTACCAACTTGCGTGCAGCGATGGTTTCACAATGCCGGTAACACAGCGGAGAATATGGTGTAGGCTTCATTAACCATGGAAATTACGTATGGTTTACAGCGTTTCGCGTATTTGCCGTAATTGCGCGGAACAGGCGGGGACCGACGCCGCGATAAGTATCGAAATAATTAGTAATAAAATTTCCTTAGGTTCGTAACCCGTTGCGAAAGTTATGGCGGGCCGTCGAATTTACGAGATTACACGTTTGTCCCCCGATTTATGTGTTTAAAGGAAGACCTGAAAACTTTAAGAGGATTAGTTGTCGCGTTTATCGTGCAGAAAGGCCGTATCGCATAAAGTACGACACGGTATGGATGTACAGGTCGGAACGCGTATGAATTTCCATGGGAACGATGTTCGCAGCAATGGTTATTTAAATTTCAACATTCAGCACGAAATGTAAACGGTTTACGAATATCTTTATTCCAGCGATATTTATTCCACGCGCACGATCAAATTGAAATTGGAAAATTCGAACGATCAAAGGAGTGCGGAAAGTGCACGGAAATATGACTGTTAATTATTACATTCGTTGCTGTTAGGAACGCGCGTTTTTGCATTTATTATTATTCTGTGCGTACGGTTTTACAGTAATTATTGTGAACATACATTTATTGCTGCGAACATACGTTTGTACATTTATTAATAGGCGAGACATATATTTCTACATTTATTATTTTTGGGAATATATAGTTTTGGCTTAAACAGAAACAAATGTTGAGAAAATGTTAAAAATACTTACACAAAATGTAGAAACTAAAAACAACGTAGAAAGCATGCAGAAAATGATGAAGATAGTAGAAAATATGTGTGGAAGCACGATAGAAGATGTACAAAATAGAGAAATTATTTTGATAAAACCTATAAAAAGTATAGAACATATAGAAAACGTGCAAACAGAGGAAGGATAACGTAATAAGTCGATTATACTCGATAATACAATGATAATTTGCAACATCTCCGCGAAGACCGAGAGAAGGCCTCGATTTACGAAGGTTCCCGAACGTTCCGTAGTGTCCCGCGTAATTTGTAGGTACATAAATATCGGGGCACTTAAATGCACAAAAGCCATCGATGCACGGCTGCGGCTTCCCCTGCGCACCGATATTTATTGTCCCACTAAATGCAACTCATAAACTTTATTGTCTCTTGTACAGAGAATATTCTAGTCCAAAGGGGAATCGACCGATTTCACCGGGCGTACACCAGAAACGATGCCAGGACGTTACTCATTTTTCTTATTCCGAACTCGTTAACCCGATAAAAGGAGCTATGACTGCATCGATGCACCAGTAGAATTTGCGATACTGTCGCAGAGAAGGAATCGCGATTAAAAAACAGCACGCGACACCCGATAATTTATTGTTCGGCCTAGGTGTGCTCGATATTCCAAAAGAAACTGGTAACAATTTCACCATGGAAAGACAGATCACCCTCAGATCCCTAAAAAGTCTCTTGGCAACCCCACGCATGTCCATCTTTTTCCCAAGCATCGGTGAAAACTTCCAGACACGTATCTCGGGTCTCTGGTGACCCTGGTCCCCCGGGGGTAGCCGAAAAAAAAAACCGAAAAAAATTTCATTAAGATTCTCTTTCACCGTTTTCGCCGACTGTTGACGCTGGCCAGGGGTTGGATAGACAACGGGGATCAGAGGAATTCGCGAAAGCTGATTCCGTCCCGGTTGTCGAAAGTCCAAAGGACACGGGGGAAGAGAGAGCGTCCGACTGAGGATCTACGTGTCGTACATTATTCAACGTTGCGGGAGGGTGGTTTCCACCCCGCGCGTCTTCTCTTCTTCCTCGTTTCTCGTCTGGCACCCTTTTCCGAGCGTGGCCGTCGGCCCAGCTTCCGACCTTCGAATTTCTCTTCCTTTCGGCGGGGAATATCTGGAGGCTTATTGGAAAAGCATTGGCTCGAGGAGAGAGACCCTGCCGACGACGCGACGGCTGGCACCGCGCCTCGCCCCCGGAAAACTCGCTTTCCACTCGAGATAAGGGTTGAAGAGGGCCCCTGGTTTGCCGGGGGGTGGCCGGGGAGAGGACTCGGAATTAGCGGGGAGAGTTTTGCGCCGGCGATAACGCAAATCGTATTGACGCAGGAACCAGTTGTGTAGCGAGGATCGAGAGCCTGCCCCCTGCGGCCGCTGCGATTGATCCGTGATTTCTGTTTGTTCAGAGGAAATAGAGGGACTACCGATCCCATTGAGAATCGATCCACACGAAATTCCTGTTTGCCCTTCGCTATTGCCGCAGATCAGGTCCTTGGAAATTATTCAACAGAAATGTCTTCATGTGTCCAAGCAATTAGTTATTTCTCTAAAAAAAATCTAAAAAGAATTGCACACACAATACATCATCGCGAAAACTGTTTTTCCAAGTGAAAGATAATGGCTGGATGTGCCCGTTGACAATGGAAGGATCCGTCGGAGCGATCCCGTACGTAGCCCAATTGTTTCCTCTTTGGGAGAGGGGTCGAAACGCGGTCGACGATAATAGCGGGTACGATAATGACTCGAGTCGTTGCTCAGCCGCTGACGTCGGGTCAGTGGTAACCCTGGAACCCGATCCGCGGCTCGGGGGCTCTTGGGATCTCCCCCCACCACTCGGCGGCCCGGTGCAGGGGCCCGAACAGGTCCGACGAGCCTCTCCTCCTCTTCCGTCCTCCTCAGTTCAGTCAGTTCTGCCGCGACCGGTGTTCCGAGTGCTTCTCACAGTGTCAATCCTCTTGTGTCAGTGTCGTGAGTGTCGTTCCTTGGATGCGTTTTCTTCTCGATGATCATCGAAACAAGGCCCAACTCCGCCCGAGATGCTCCAATGACCGGTAGCGTATCTAGTTTTATTTTAATTAAGTCTTCGAAAGAATTGGATATCTCGAAACGTGGGTCTTGAGTCACAAACGGTGGAGATTCGAGAGACTCGCTTGGGCCCCCGATTTAAAGGGCCCCGTTTTAGGGACCACTGTGTTTCATGAGTTGAAAGATCCTGGATTTGTTGAGAATCTGTTGAGTGTGCTTCTCGGTTGCAATTATTTGGATTTTTGCCTCGGGCCCCGGAACCCGTTGGGACTGCTGTGCTTCGTAAGATGGGAGATACTGGAGTCGTCTTTTAATGGATTTGTTGTGTGATTCTCCGTATGAATAGTTTGATTTTTATCGTGGTTGGGCCTCGAAATTCATTGGGCCTACAGTGTTTCGCTAGATGGATGATCGTGAGGTTGTCTTTTAATGGATTTGTTCAAAATACGTTGTGTTGTTCTCGGTTGCAGTAATTTGTATTTTTTTTTTGTCGTGGTCTGGGCCCGTTATACTGGGAATCGGAGGTGCAGTGTCGTTTTCACGCGTGCCTTACCTATTTTCTGTGCGGTTTCTTGCCTCTCGTCGATGTTCATGGTTTTTGTCGATCCGTAAACGAGGATCGATATTTCTGGAGGATTCCGATAAGTTTGCGGTGTGTTCACAGTGGTTGCTTGCCTTTCTTCGTGCTGGTGGTTAGGTTTCTTTTAAATTGCCCTCAAGGATAATGAGTCCGGTTTTTATGGGACTTTTTGACGAAGGATACTTCTTGCGGTCGGGTTCACCGAGGTTTTCCGTGTAAACGAGACTTTTTGCGTCACTGTATCTTTTATGTTATCAACGGTGTACGGTATTTTTGTTTTGCAGCGAAGTGAAAGCTCGATTGAAATGAAAAAAGGAACCCGGGGTCCATTTTTCATCGGTTTTTCGAGGAGAACGTGCTCGATCGGATCCCTTTTGACCGATGCGAGCCGTGATCGAGTGGGGTTTTCTTTCTGCGGAGTGTGTTTCGAATGTGGTGCATCGGGTTGTAATATTTTCTGTATCGACTCGGGAAGCTTGTTACGTTTGTTTGATCGTGGTAAAGCTCTTTTCGAGCCACTCGCGATTTTACTCAAGAAACTTTCTTTGTGCTGCTCGAAACACGACCGACCATTTTACTGCGGTATTTTTTCGGGCGACACCCTGCGGGAAATAAAATACACGGACGCCGTTGCGAAAATAAAAAGTGTCAGCCCTGGTTTCAACCTCTTTTTGATGGGTTGATTTTTCTGTGGCACGGTTCACCTTCGAACGGAACCGCACCCGTTACACTGTTAAAAACACTTTGGATTTCGTATTACAATATTGATGTCTCGATTACCTTGTACTTCAATTTAATCGGAATAGTTTTTATTCGGGAGCAATAACCATTTATTACGTCTTTCAAATATTTTATCGGATAACAATCAAACGGTTTTCTTGTATTTCTCGTTCTTGTGTAATTTTAACGTGGCATTATTCTTGAGTAAATTCCGATAAATAATTTTACAAAATTAATATTTTAACACATCACCGACTGGTAATTATTGCATAATTTTGAAAAATCTGGTACATGGCTAAAAACTTTTTAGTGGAACTTTCATTATGAACTAACAAATCATCCTCAATAACGTCATCTAATGATTTCATTTAAGATTACAATGTAAAAGAAAATTTCTATGCTTTCTTCTGATACAGCACAATTATTGAGAATCCTATTAATAGGCTTCCGGTAAGTAAACTGTTAAAAATAAAAGACTTTATACTTTTTTGTACAGTCTTACAAGTACATCATCCAGAACATTAATTGAATGGAAATCGATATTTCAAAAGGCAATGCAACTGGTGAGAACGTGTAAAACGCAATTGTTAATATTCCTGTGCAGTTTATCTTGAAAGCCTCTCGTCGACGTCGCCACGTTTTGTAAATAAACCACGTCGCTGTTTCCTTATTTTACCGAGAAACTGGCGTGTATGTCGATGTTCCCGAAGTGCAAACGTGGGCGTTCCTGTACTCGCGTATCTTAAACCCGTTTCGAATTCTCGTGCATCGTGAATGAGAATCATCAACACTTTGCAGAATCAGTTTAGAACCTAGAACCACGAAATAAAATGCATTCTACTAACCAATATTCACTTCTACATAATTCTCTCACACTCGGAAAAACACGCTTGGAACTAAAATAATTTAATTCGAACATTTTAATCTTCGTCACTCGATCAAATTCGATTATGTTATCTAATCAAGAAGTCACTCCTGCAAAATCTATTTAATTTTCAACGCGCCACACCTCGAGTTCGCAATTTTTTCAAAGAAAGTATTTAATAAATTTCATTCGAATATTCGTTTTAGTGAAACGATTTGCCGAAATAATTTTTTATTCTTTTAAAAAACTGAAAATCCTTGATCGGCAGGGTATGTTCTATGAAAAAGTTTGTTCGTGACATATTGTTCTGGATCTCCAGCGATCACCAAAAGACGATTGATCTTCCTCTTCGCAGAGCGCCGTGGAGATGCGTTGTTTACTCCAGTATTTACTCGGAGCAAATATTAGCAGAATGTAAACTTGTCCACGGTTTCATACATATCGGGACGAACGCGATTGAATTTATTTCAGGCTTGGTACACGGTGTGTGTACCTTACGACAAAACATATTAATACAGGTTGTGTCCGAGCGCACAGTATACTCGCTGACTCGTTGATTCAAACGATTGCTCAATTTCTGTTTTTGCGCTGCGCTCCAAATTGCAATTGCTGTGCAAACATTCGCCCGGTGTACGCCACGGTGTTTACCGTTTTGGATGCGATAAATTTTGCAATCGGTACTGTTACAAATCACCTTGAACGACTTGCACGCGATACGTAAATTCGTCGACAAAGGGAAACTAGGTGCGCGATTATTTCGAAAGGATTTACTGCTCCGATCGTTGCGAATTACTCGATCCGATTTAGTGATCCTGTTGCTTTCCACGAAACTCCGTTTTCCATGAAAAAATATCTGTTACAAAATTTATCCATTATTTCCCAAATAATTCTAGCAAATCGTTTTTACAGTCTCAAAGAACACGCATTAAAATATCCTTTGCTTGTTAAATAATTGTCGAGAGTACAAGAAACGATGAAACATATTGCGAGATTTTATTTCTTCACAGAACGTTCTGCTTTTCTGATCTAGTATTTCTTTTTAGAAATTAGTAGCAAATGTAAAATAATATAATGTATTTGAAAGTTACCAGAGCACAGTACAATGCCTTATCTGACAGATAAGCGATTCTGTTTTTAACGGAATACATTGTACAAACCCGCCACTGCAAAGAAACATTTGACTCATCACAGTGTACAAATTCTGAGCTGTGGAGACAAGTTAATCATTACAGAAGCATAACTTGCGGTGCCTTTAACACTAGAACTTTCCTTCTAATAATAACAATACGGCATTTATTTAGATTTCGTACACGGGATATTTAAATATGTATTTCAATAAAGAAGTTCACTAAAAAAATTTCTCAAAAAACATATTTATACTTTTAATATTTCTAATCGAAAAAACTTCGCATTAGTCATTTTGACTGGTCCGGTAGTTCTAGTGTTAACTTGCCTTCTGCGACAGCAAAACTGAGAGCACGGTTTCAGTCTAAAGAAAAAACTAGAAAAATAAAGCAATTGTTACAGCAGCATAACTTGCAGTTTATTTATTTTATTTTTCTAGTTATGTTTTCGATTGAAACCGTGTTCTCGGTTTCGCTGTGACGGGACTTCGATTGAAAATGCGGGAGCCTGCGCAAATATTCAACAGTCTATCCGAGGCGTTTCGTTTTCATCAATGAAAACTGCATAATATCGAAGCCACGATCTCATCGGTGCCGGCCGCGAGAGTTCGGTTTCGCCTCGATGCATTTTCACGCTGCGCCCGTGAAGCATGCTTCTCGCCCGGAACGCTATTATTCACGGTCCACTTCAAGGTAGAAATCTTCTTCTTGGAAACGGCTGAACCCGCGAGATGACAGGGGAAAAAGGAACGACGGGTGCTGTTAGCTCGCTACGAAACCGTGCACAATGCAATGGAATCGGTCAGCTTTCGCGCACAATAACAACGGCACTCTTCGTCGTCCCTATTCTTGTCCCGATTGAAAAATTCTGTAACGGAAACGACGCTCCTCGAGAAAGAGAGAAAAAAGAATTCAGACATTCTCCGGGAAGAAAACTTGTCGATTTTTCGAGACCTCTCACTACTTTACCTCGTTCTATTCTAATATCGTGTGCATCGATGCACCGGTGCATCACGAAAATATTCGTTTCTGAAAATGCAAATATTCATTTTATTATTACCATTAATAATCTTTTTTAATAAACCTGTGCTCGAAGACTACATGCATTAAATGAAATTATTAGTAAAAATGTGAAAAATCATATACTCTTCATGAATTTACATCAAAGACGAAATTAACTGAATGGTTTGACAGTGTTCCATCAAGCTTGAGGAAAAGGAGAAATTATTATTCTCATGTGTTCTATAGTCGTGATTTTTCTGGAAAATTCGAATGCTTTTAATTAATGTTACCTCCATGGTTTTCTTTTTTTAAAATGTGTCTAGGCAATTTTGATATTTCTGCAGAAAATGGTGCACATTTTTCACGAAGAATATTTTTGGGACAATGGCTTGGATTTGAAATCCTGCACGTGACAGCAAGAGCAGTAATTAAATTCCGGACAAGTAGATATTATCGGAAATCGAATTCTTCTCGAGACGATTTCTGTCGAGGCTTGCGTTCCCGCGACGAAGTCGATTTCTCGCGATTAGCTGCGGATTGTTTTAGACCAGAAATGTGCATCGCGGGCCAATGCAGTTTTCCCAGTGGCCGAAATTGCCATCTCAGATTGCACGGTCCGATTGAAAGTACCGGTGCACTCAGTGTACACAACGTTTGTTCATCGTTATCGTTGGCGCATCTCTGCATTACGTTTCACCGGAGAGAGATTTTAGTCATCGGTCGTTCTACTCTCTCTTTTCATCTTTGTCCGACTCTCTTTCTCTCTCTCGTCGAGTGGTCTCGAACTGTGTGTCTGTTAGCTTCCAGTGAAATGATTACAAGAGATTGCACTTCGCGATTGCAGTGGCCGGCCCATTTATTATTGAAACGTTAACTTATTTCAATCCTCGATAACGTAACAGCGAATTAACTTGAGACAGATAAACTCGCAATCAGATGCAGTTTGTCTTCGGAAGCGATGCATTAAGATTTAAATGTCGGAGGCCCTGGGGATGAGAGAGCAAGTCTTTCTATTTTCCATTCCCGTGTCGTAGAAACCACATCTTCGTTGCATCGCTATTTACACTTTATCTCCCTATTTTCGCATCACGTGAGACTACGCAAATTCAACAGTTATTCGATCATTTAACACTTTACCGACCGGAAGCCTATTAATAGGATTTTCAATAATTCTGCTGTACCAAAAAAAAGCATAGAAATTTTCTTTGTCATTGCAATCTTAAATGAAACTATTAGACGACGTTATTGAGGGTGACTTAGTTAGTTCATACTAAATGCTAAATGAAAATTTACCCATGTACCATACATTTTTCAAAAATATGCTATAATCACCGGTCAGTAATGTGTTAAGAATTTAAATTAGTACATTTTTCTAAGCAAGTGAGCTTATACATTTGTTTTCCGTTGTTAATAACTTAGTGTTTTCTGCTTTGCGGTTTACCCCGTCACTGTCAATGAAACTACCCTGTCTTCAAGATCATTAACTAGTTTAGTATTTAGAATATTTAACTAGTTGATCACTTGTGTGGGTTTGCATTTCGAAACCATCTAAACGCGTGGTTTCTCGACTCTTAACACTTTACCGACCGGAAGCCTATTAATAGGATTTTCAATAATTCTGCTGTACCAAAAAAAAGCATAGAAATTTTCTTTGTCATTGCAATCTTAAATGAAACTATTAGACGACGTTATTGAGGGTGACTTAGTTAGTTCATACTAAATGCTAAATGAAAATTTACCCATGTACTATACATTTTTCAAAAATTCGCAATAATCACCGGTCGGTAATGTGTTAAGAAACCTCCGTTAAAGTATTTGCCACATTTTTCCAAGCAAAATGAATCCGAACACGACGCGATTAGCGTCTAAAATAAAGCGATTAATTTTCAACACGTGTCATTATACAACACGGTAAAAATTTAATAAAATTATACCGATCACCTAAACTCTCGCGTATCCTGAATTACACGGTTAAATACAATTCCAGTTGTGTCGCGTCTGGTATCGTTTTAATCGGAAATATGTCACGAATATATAGGTGCAACTTCCATAAAAAAAAGTTTATAGAAATTCCTTTACTTGTTATCCTTTACCGCGTGGAACGCCAGCGGCAAGAGGTCAAAAAGAAAAGAAAAAAATGTTGTCGGTACACGATGTAAGTGACATTTCGATCCCGAAAACGTTTACATGTATCGAGACTCGACGGTACATTCAAAGATTCCGTGTCCGATATCGTGTACCACTCAGCAAGGAATACCACGCTTTTCAACGTGGAAATCGAACATTTCGACGAGCTTTTCGACCAGCGACTGATATTTCGAAATCAAGCGTTCTCATCTGACTTTTTTTTCCAGCGGCGTCACTGAATTCAACATTCAGAAATACACTTTTCTACTTTCTACTGGCTCGGCTCGCACAGAGAGAGAGAGAGAGGATCCGATATGATATTGTGTCAACAGGGGTCGACCGGTTCGTTGAGTTTGTATGAATTGCACCGTGAGTGCATTCACCGGTGCAATTCTTTCTCCCCCACGGTTGTTTCAACGTTGTCGTCGTTGTATCTCCGCGCCGTGAATCCCGTCCCACCCCTCCGGCCGCCTCTTTCCTCTCCAAAGTCCCTCTCCCTTGATTTGTTCGGCGAGAATTTCGCTACGAACCGTGTAGTACCCGTAACCTACTCGATTCTCTCGGCGGCACGTAGTTATTTCAATGGGGCACAAGTGGATGCACGAACGGAAGCGAGTTAATAGCACCGGCTCGACATTTTTTATTTAATATTCCCTCGCCTGTAACGATATCCGCTGCGGCACACACCACACACACAGAAAGAGAGAGAGACGAGGCTTTTCTCATGAATTTGAAATTCACTCGCGCGCCCGATTCCTTGGCTTTTGCACCCACCCGACGCAAGCAATCAACATTACTTTGCCAGCTCGAGCAATAAACGTCGCCTCCGTGCCCTCTCTACTGTCTTCTTCCGCAGGTTTCCTTGCAATAAATAAGCATAGCGAATTCTCATTGGTCTCTTTCTTCAAATCAAATGAAAAATTTTCATATCGATTGGAGTTCTATCAATCGCAAAAATGCATTTGTTCAGATCTCTCTCTCTCTCTCGGTGCTTTTATTAATATTTTCAACAATCGCAGAATCAGGTATGCAACGGGTCATTCTTCTAATCGAATTTCAATAAATTGATATGTGTCGCGCGTATGAATGATTCAATCTGCCAAATACATTTCCCGGACGTACTTTTATTCCTGTTTTTAATAATAGTGACAGCAGAACTTTGAAATGGGTCATTTCTTCAAACCAATTTCGATAAATCGATGTGTAGCGTATAAATGATTCAATCTATCGAATAAATTCTTGTAGAACTGCTTTCATTAATATTTTTCGTAACAGTGAAAGAGCAGAATTCTGAAGAGGGGTTTTCCTCTAATCCGAATTTAATTAATTGATGCGTAGTCCGTGTACGATCGTGGTTCAATGTACCGAATATATTTCTACAGAAGCGTTTATATTAATATTTTTTAATCAGTCGATCAGGACTTGAAAATGGATCATTCTTTTAATCTCCCTTCGCAATAAATCGATGTGTAGTCTGCGTATGAATGACTCAATTTACTGAATATGTTTCCGCAGGCGTGTTTCCATTAATATTTTTAACAAACCGAGGACATTAATAAAATATTTTCGACATAATGAAATAATTCCACGTTTCGTAAAATATTTTAAACATAATAATATTCATATTCTGCATTTCACAGAAGTTTATCGAAAATATTGCCAAGCAAGAATGCGAAACAAGAGCAACAAGTGTATTTCGTATAGAAACTTTAATTTCAACTTTTTCAAAATTCACTACCAACAAGTTCAAGTTCCAGCAACAAATCTTTCGATTTTCGTAGAACAGCTTCCTCTTCCGTCGCAGGAAAAATAAAAGAGACTGTTCGACCAATCCGACTGGAGCTTTCCGACGTTATTTTGCAAGACATTGGATACAGCACGTTCCAGAAACAAGTTTCTAAGAAACTTTCTAACATTTCGTATTCTTTTTCAGAAAGTTGCGATCGTAATTTTCGATGTTTGAGCTTCAAGCGCGCGCGCGCCATTTTGCGAAAATGTTATCTCGGGTGACTGATTCTATCACAGATAGTGTTTTTCAGATTAAGAATCTTATTGAGCCACAATTCGCCTAACAAATAAGTTGCTCTCCAAAAAAATCGAATGTTTTTCTGAAGCTACATCTTTGTTGATACAATTTTCATAGAAAATGATGCAATTATTCATTTCAATTGCTTATGGATATTCGAGGGATACATTCGTGTATTACAATCAGCGTAGATGTGATTACTCTCGTATAGTAATTGATTCCGTACGTCTATGCGATTTGTACGTCCACAGAGAAGGGTATGGGGTTGCAGCCAGTGTCGCTATACAGTTTGGTCTAGCTCCGGTCTATCGGAATTGTATCGTGGCTGTTTGAATGGGTTACAAGTGTATCGAGTGAACGGAAGCGAATCAACGATTAGGGAGTTCGGATAATTGAGGAGTTACTCCATTATCCGGCCAATTATCCGAACTACTCAAGCTTCTGTAACCAAAAAGCTTCTCTATTCAACGGGGAGAAATTCGGTAGCTTCGAGAACATTAGGGGAAGAAAATTCCTTGATAATTTTTCACTTTCCAAAAAATTCTATAC
Organism: Lasioglossum morio; assembly: GCA_916610235.2. NCBI lineage: Eukaryota > Metazoa > Arthropoda > Insecta > Hymenoptera > Halictidae > Lasioglossum > Lasioglossum morio. Next base: position 11,028,433 of record OU744333.1, read on the forward strand.
AAGTATTCAAACCACTATCACTGATTATAATGTTCGTAATTTTTCTGCACGTGTGAGATTAATAAAATTTGCACTTTAATAATTCATTTGATGACAATTTTGTAGTTTCGAGAAACATATTCATAGACTTAAAAAATTTTTCAACAGAATCTTGCAAGTTCAGAGTCACGAAATATAATTTTCAATCCTGGAAAATAAATATTTCAATGTAACTAAATATGATATCTAATTAACCCTTTGCACTCGGAGCTATTTTAACTCGATAATTAAACGTTTCTTCTGACCTATAATATTTCCATTCTCTATGATTTTTTAAATTTGATAAATATGAAATTGATATAATACTTCATACAATACTTAACCTTTTGCACTCGGAGCTATTTTAACTCGATAATTAAACGTTTCTTCTGACCTATAATATTTCCATTCTTTATGATTTTTTAAATTTGATAAATATGAAATTGATATAATACCTCATACAATACTTAATCCTTTGCACTCGGAGCTATTTTAACTCGAAAATCAAACGTTTCTTCTGACCTATAATATTTCCATTCTCTATGACTTTTTAAATTTGATAAATATGAAATTGATATAATACTTCATACAATACTTAACTCTTTACACTCGGAGCTATTTTATCTCGATAATTAAATGTTTCTTCTGACCTACAATATTTCCATTCTCTATGATTTTTTAAATTTGATAAATATCAAACTGATATAATACCTCATACAATACTTAAATGTGTAGTAATTGGTTAGATACCGACATATCTGATAGTGTAAACAATTATTTAAATAATAGTACAGCAATTTTTAGTGGCGCCTCAGAGGCACCACTCGAGTGCTAAGGGTTAATACTTGTAATAATATGTTCGACTAAAATATTTTTATAATTCGTACAAAAAAAAAGATTTATCTCGATTCAACCAGTAGTTTCGAAATTAAAAATTCAGAAGCACAGTCAGCCTTCACAAAATAGCGAGATTTACGGGTGTTCATTTCGCGAACAAATTCGAGTTGAGGGAAATGATGAATTAAACCTGCCGTAATTTCTGCGCGCACTACATCATCCCGAATTTTGAGGAAAATCCCTGGGGGTGGGTGGAGCATCGGGGGAGCAGTAATTATCGATCAACGCCGTTCGACGCGCGAGAAAAATAATCGCGGGAAAATTACGGAGCGTGCAACGTCGTTCGCAGCGAAGCTAGAGACAGAATAAAAGTGGGGAATAACATAAGAAGAATATAAAGAAAAGGTGGAGGTGTGCGTCTATCGATCCGGGTGTCGTGTGGGGAAGAGCAGATGGAGTGTGACGGTTGTACAGAAAGCGCAGGCAGCGAAGAATAAAAAATTGGACGAGATGAAAGTGCAGCGGGAAGCTGCGCGGTGCGGTGCCGGGGATGTATCGAAAGAAATTAGAAAACACGTGCGAGAGAAACCGTGTGGATGGAAGTGGTGCGGTGTCGTGATCGTTCTTCTTTGTTTTGCTCGGCGAGTCGACCGAGTTTCAGGGCTCCTGGGCATCGTAAATGTGACTCCGTTGATAAACGTATTACGATTGGTTTCTACCCCCGTACCTCCCGTTCTTTTTTCCGTCCTCCCTGTTCCTTTTATATTTATCGTGGTAGTGGTTCTTTGTCCGCGGATTACGCGGAGAGTGCGCGCCCCGTAAATTGCGTTCGCTTCATTTCGCGATTCGAGCGGATAATTAGCGTGGGTCGCGGACGTAGCCGAGCGAAAAGTTTCGCCTGCATCTTGGCCCGATGCGTTTTGTGCAGCTTCGGTCACAAAGAAAACCAGAACTTCCCAGCGGAAAAATTCAATTTAAAAAAAGAAGAACCGCGGCTGACTCTGCTCCTCGGTAATTGGAAAAAGAACGCGAGAGTTCGAGACGTCGAATCGACGGCTGATTGCTACTTTATCGAGACGCGAGATTGCCCGGTTGAAAAGAGGCCGCTTGAAAATTATTCTAATGGAACAGAAACGACCCAGAATGTTTTTAAGGACGGCGGGGGATTCAACTCGATTAATTTATTCGACCACTCTCGCGTTACGAAGTTTTTAATTAAATTCGCGACTCTCGGGAAGTTTGGTTGGTTAACATCGTTCCGAGGACCGACTATAAAAGCCACGATGCCGGCCATTAAACAAGGATTTTTTTTTATATTGTTCGCGAATACGACTGGACTTTATGCGAAATCGAGATTTACATTGAAAGAGACAGGAAATCGAGTATTTCTTTTATGTTTCCAGACTTGTTTCGTTTGGTGTCTCGAGTCTGCGGTGAATCATTTTTTTTGTAAAGAATTTCTTTGTTTTCTACGTACGTACATGTGGTAGAATTTATATGGCGATTATTAGAGCGGAAATTCTTTAACAATTCTGAGTTTGAATTTTCTCAGTATTCTTATTGTTTCAAGATGAAGTCGGAATATTTTTAAATGTGCTGAATTTCACAGCAGTTACACAAGAAAATTGTGTAATTTGTTTTTTATCGATGAATGATTCACGAGAACCTGCGCATCTCGTCAGATTTCGTTGCACAGCTTTCTCTATCTCGACGATGTCGGTCCTGAGTGCATGACTACTGTTCATAGCAATTCAAAACCGGGTTTATGGCGCGGAACGTGTAATTTAGACCAGCGCGTACCATCGGCGAGGCGTGCGTTAACGAAACAAACGTGTCTCGTGTTCGCTTAATTGAGATATCGAACGGAAACTATTACACTCTGATTATTTCTATTGTGGTCGCGAGGCGTTTTGTTTTGTTGATTTTGTCCGTGGGGAAAGTGGGACGCGCGGAAGGCTTTCTAATGGATTCACTTCATCGACGTATGAATATTCAGGCGCTGGGAATATCTATCGCGAATTAATATTTTCAGTCTGTTAAATAAACCTCGAGTTGTCTCGGTCTCGTCGCGAGAACCTTCTCGAATCACCGATTGCAAATCTTAGTATTCATTGAATCAAGTAAATCCACTTGGCGATCTTCTTGTTTCGTGAAAATTGAAAATAATACACAGATACTCTTAAATATATTTCCACGTGCTCACCTTTATTACGAATACGCGAAATCCTTTTACGTAAATAATAAACGAGTACAGAAAGAAGAAAAGAATAAATTGGACACACTAGCAATACTTTAATCCTTTTACTTAAATAATAAACAAGTACAGAAAGAAGAAAAGAATAAATTGGACACACTAGCAATGTTTTAAAAGAATTAAATAAAACGAATCGAAGTTAATCTGTGTAATATAATATTTATAATTAAGGTGGTTCGGAATCCACCGTAATAAAAAGTAGGTCCCGCTGAAATAGGCGATAGGGGGAGAGTGTTGGTAAAAGGTGAGAAGTGTGGAACGGGATTTAACCCTTTGCACTCGGAGCTATTTTAACTAGAAAATTAAACACTTCTTCCGATCTAGAATATTTCCATACCTTATGATTTTTGCAATTTTATGGATATATTGTTAGTAATTGATTAGATACCGATATATTTAATAATGTAAACAATTTTTAGTGGTGTCTCAGTGGGGACAGCCGAGTGCTAAGGGTTAAAACCCTGAGGGGACGAAATATCCATTACATACAAGTAATATTTATAATTAAATTATAATACTATTTATAATTAAGAAACGTGGTTGCAGCAAACCTTGAAGAATTTCTCAAATCTGACGCAATCTAGGTAACAACGTAAATATTCTTGACCCGAGTAATGCAGAGATACACTCCGTAAAAAAAAATACACGAAGAGTTTGTTGGAGACTCCCAGTTTTTGAGGACACAGTTAACGTCTACCTTTTTCGGTAGCTCGACACGAAAAATCCAGCTTGCCAGGCGAAAGCCCAAAGTTTCTCGTTCGCGACGGCGTTGCATCATTTGCGGACGTGTTCATTAATTTTTTTTTCGGCTCCCACGGATCAGAGTCGCGCTTTGAAAATCGTGTGCCAACGTCCGTTGGGGTGAGCTCAACCGAATACTTATAAAGGGGTAGCTTCCCCTACAATCTTGAACAAGATAGGCGGTATTCAAACATTTTATAAAATGATTTCACTATTTGTACGTGCATTTACGCGCGTTTTCGAGAATCTGTAGTATTTTTTCCCGAGGTAAATTATTCGTTTGAAGTTAATATATTTCCATCAAAATCCTCGCTCGACTTGCAACCCTTGGATTAAAAATATTTTCGTGAATCGTGATCGCGAACATTTTCCAAGTGAAAAGGTGCGGAAAAGGAAAGCAGTTGGAATATTTGTACACTTATGTTGTTAGGTTATTAATCTGTAGTAACACGATAAACTATTCTCTCGAAGGTTTGACATTTTTCAATAAAAAAATTCTCGCTCGAGTTGCAAGCTCTTTTCGATCGTACCCTGCGGATTCGGTTTCGTCAAGTTCGTCTGCGATATTTTAGTGTGACATTTCCCAAGCGAGAAGGCGCGAGAGAAACGGATAGTTTGCAACCCTTGGATTAAAAATATTTTCGTGAATTGTGATCGCGAACATTTTCCAAGTGAAAAGGTGCGGAAAAGGGAAGCAGTTGGAATATCTGTACTCTTATGTTTCGAAAATCTGTAGTAACACGATAAACTATTCTCTCGAAGGTTTGACATTTTTCAATAAAAAAATTCTCGCTCGAGTTGCAAGCTCTTTTCGATCGTACCCTGCGGATTCGGTTTCGTCAAGTTCGTCTGCGATATTTTAGTGTGACATTTCCCAAGCGAGAAGGCGCGAGAGAAACGGATAGTTTGCAACCCTTGGATTAAAAATATTTTCGTGAATTGTGATCGCGAACATTTTCCAAGTGAAAAGGTGCGGAAAAGGAAAGCAATTGGAATATTTGTACACTTATGTTGTTAGGTTATTAATCTGTAGTAACACGATAAACTATTCTCTCGAAGATTTGACATTTTTTAATAAAAAAATTCTCGCTCGAGTTGCAAGCTCTTTTCGATCGTACCCTGCGGATTCGGTTTCGGCAAGTTCGTCTGCGATATTTTAGTGTGACATTTTCCAAGCGAGAAGGCGCGAGAGAAGCGGATAGTTTGGAGCGAGGACGACAGGGAAGCAGTTAGAAACTGGGAAACGGAAGTGGACGCGCGCTCGAAGGGAGCGGCTTGGTTCCGAGGCGGATCCGCTCGGCGTGGGAACGCTCGCGTTCCGGATCAGGCCGAGGCTCTCCTCGGGTTCAGAGCGCAGGAATGCTCACCGGCGAGTTCTTCCTTCAACATCGGCTTTCTTTCTTTTCCCGTCGAGTCGGTCGTCGTTCTCTTTTTCGACGCTCACTCTCGCCCCGAGACTCTCGTCCCGTCGTTTTATCTGCGAGTCCCGGAGAGCCTCGAACTGATAAACCGTCGCGGGGTCGGTCTTCTCTTCTTGTTGCATTCGTTCCGCTCCTCGGGTCATCGTGCCGGTCGTTATTGGAACACTTTGCATTGTTCTGCGGCGACCGGTTGTGTTTCTCTTAGCTGGCTCTCTCTTGAATCTTGAATCTTGATCGGAGTTAATTAAACGGCGATTCGTTCCGCCGATTGCTCGGCAATTTGTGTGTCTCGGAACACGATGACGGAACGAATCCGAGATGCTCTCGCGATGCTTCTAAAGCATCGTTTCGATATATTTTTGCGGTCGATCGTTAACTGCAATGCGCTCCTTCAGATTTACCATGGTTCGTATCGCGTAAAAGATGTTCGAGTTACACGAGCCGATGTTAACGCTTCTTCATTAAACTTCTTTATTGAAGTACCCTGTTAAAACTGAATAAATTTAATTATTCAGAAAAATGTTTCGGCACACGTTTCATTTCATTTGCCATCGTTGGCGCTTAACGGGTGAAAACAGCCCTCGATGTTGCCCGTCAAAAACATATTTTATCGAATACCTTGCAAACTGTTAGAGCTAGGAGAATGGCAGAATGAATTTGTAAGGAATAGATCATAAACAATATTTTTAAAATTTCATTTTTTACAAATAAAAATATGGGGTACGTGTTTTGAGACAAGAATTATTTTTCTTCGTACAACGAATGGTTCCATAGAAATGTTTACCGTGTTTCCAATATGTGGATGTGTATTTCTGAAACACTCGGTGGACAGTATTGATCGTGTTTGCGTGTAATTTTAGAGTGGCCATTCAGAATTTAACGAGTTTAAACTTAGAGTACGGTTCTTTATTTTCCATGTTGATCGATCAGTGAAGGCCCGCATTAATTTGTGTACCATATAAAATTGCGTGAGCACGAAAGAGCCATTCCATATTAATTTCGTTGCTCCATTTTCAGTGAGAACTCCAATATACTTGTACCTTATTAAAATTATTAAGAAAAGAGATCGATCTCTATGCGACTCTCTCTCTCTCTTCTCTTGTTTCTTGCAATCGATGCACAAAATTTTGCATAAAGATCCGCAGTAATTATAATAAAAATTCTATGAAGTGTGAATGAATTCCTTGCTGTTATTTTATACCAGCTGATTTTAATGCTCGATGGGTTCGGCGTTAATGTATCCGGGCTCCGAAATATATTTGACAGCGCGACGCTCGACAAAAAAGGTTTATCCGACAGATGAACATTATTGGCAACGTTATTACACTTGTCAGTCACGGCGAGGGTGTCGGGGGAAATTCAGGGAGACAGTATAGTGTGGCACGAAACCGCGGAGGGTTGTCGAATGCTCAGATAACCGGAAGGAGTTCGGTTACCATGTATTCCGATGATCGAGATTCCGCCGCGTGACCGCGTATTTGCATGCTACTTTATCTGGCAATAAATATTTATTAGAATTTACGCGCCGGTTGCCCGGAACCGAGTACCGCTGAAAAATCGATATGTCTCGAACTGAATCTCGGTCGACAGTTTCCACGCGCACCAGCTGGAAACCACTTCGTCCCTTTTCGTCCGTTTTCATCCCTTCGCGTAGTCCTTTTTCCTCCGTAATACAGAAATAAAAATTTTATTGTGAACGTGAAAGCTGCTTTTCTCTATTGACGATAACACAGAACTGTATAAAGGAACCGGTTTCACTATTTACCTCGAGAATCTACCGAGTCGTAACACAAATTCGTTCTCTTCAAGCGCTGATCGCTATCTTTTCATTTATTAACAAAGAATTACGATGAATCATTAAACCGTTGAGTACAAGTAATTTTTATTTATTCGCGTTTACAGAAAAGAAGAAACTATTGAAACTGTACAAATAAAAAACAAGTGTCCGAATAAATGTAAATTTGTCGTAAAAATTTGTTGAAATAATTAGTGCGATAAAGGACAGAAGAACGCGTTAAATAAAGATTAAAATCGAATTTTCCACTTTCGTCCCAGTAGAATAAACGAAAGCACTTTCGCGATTCCTTCGCGGACGTCATATTTGTAAGGAAAACCCGTATTTATTATAATCATTGACAAACGTGTTTGTCACGGGCGCGTTCGTTTCGATCTGATCTTCTTTTTTCAATTCGTTGGCAATTACAATTTTCGAATTCTTCTGTTCCGATTCTCTATTTTATAAATTTAACTATATATAGGGTTGTCTGTTAATACACATACGTTCATTCATACAATACACACACATCATTCGTACTTCAACCCTATAGGGTTAGGTTATTGTATGAATGAACGTATGTGTATTAACAGACAACCCTATATATTAAATAATCCACGTGTTCAGGGTTAGCACCACCGAGATCCGAAAACGTTGACAAATCGTTCTGTATCGAAACGGTGGCAGCGAAACCGGTATTTCCGAGTCGTCTGAAATGCACAAGGTCTCCGGAGAAGTTACGCAAGAAATCGTTCCCGCGACCATTTAAGGGCCGAAGGTTGAAGGTTTTGGGTAAAAGGTGTCGGCTGGAGGGGCACGGATTCGTTGTCCGTCAACCTCGATTGGATCGAGAGAGCTCGAAGGTGGTTTCTCGAGTTGGTTTGTTCACCCGGGGACCTCGTACGGTCGCGAGAGAGCAACCTTTACGGTAAAACGGGAACACGGCGACGAGACACAAGTGCCTTAAATGGCCCGCGGTGCTTTTGCTCGTTTTCAATGCCGCCGCGACGAGAATGTGACGCAACGAATGCGCATGAATGTGCGCCCGCGCGCTTTTCCGTTCCCTCTCGGCATACTTCAATTTTCCACGGTGACCGTGCGCGCACACGCCGTGCAACTTTTACTATGCCCATGACGAATGACTTCCCCGTACCCCCGTTCGCATTTCCTTCTCGCGATTTCTCTGACACACATTCGCCGATCTTCCTGCAGCATCTTCTCCCTTGCGAGTAAACATATTTTATTCTCGCGATGGATTTTTTCGATATATTTCTCGCGGTGGAAAGTGACCCCCCGATAATAGACCTAGAATTTTGTTCAATTTTTAATTCCGACGAGAGAAAAACAATTTATTATAACCAGAAAATGTTAGGTAATTGATTTCTTAAACCCTTTGCACTCGGAGCTATTTTAACTCGAAAATTAAACGTTTCTTCTGACCTAGAATAGTTCCATTCTCTATGATTTTTTAAATTTGATAAATATCAAATTGATATAATACTACCTATTATATTGTAATATTAGGCCAACAACCGTAGTCCCGTTGACAGCACCGGTTCTCAGTAGATCACCGAAGTTAAACAACGTGGAACGTGAATGGCACTTGGATGGGTGACCGTTTGGTAAAAAACCGGAAAGTGACCCGCCCGGGTGTTTTTCACGTGTTGTTGGCAAAAGGTGGTTCGGAACCCACCATAAACAGTAGGTCCCGCTGAAAAGGTGATAGTGAGGAATGGAAAGAGGAGGAAGAAGATTGGTAAATGAATTTGACACCCTGAGGGGACCAAATATCATGTTACAATATATTGTAATATTATATTATATTGATATAATAACCTAACTTAGTTTAATTACTATGTATTAACTTAACCTTAAACTTAATCTTAAATATATATATATATATACATATATATATATAAGGAGAGGGAGAGAGAGAAAGAGCGAGAGATAAAATTGTATTTACAACATCTTATAACTACCTTAACCCTAATCTTACACACTACAAAATTCTAATATATACAATTGATTTCTTATTTATATCATAAATCAATTACCTAAAATTAATTTGCCGAGTAATGTTCTCTATCCAACATTTTTTATTTTTCGTCGCTCTCGCCAGTATCGAATTCAAGACGGAAAATTAAAGACACTCTGTTTGTCGTGGGAAACGAGATTCGCCAGACCCGAAACCATAAACGAAGGAAAATAAAATCCAGCAGCATGACGGGCCGTCAGACTCGCACAACAGGTTTATACAATATTCACAGTCGTCGGCGTGCAACGTTGAACCACATCTAGCATCATTGTACGTCACACGCATTGCTTCCTGCAATCACGATGGACGTATGTGCAGTTTGACGTCCGCGGATGGACAGTAATCTTCCGTTTCGAGGTGTACGGGTAACGGAAACAATTCTTGTTCCGTGTGCGTCCGATACTCTGTCACTGTAAAGCCTAGCATAATTTCGCAACGGAGATGAGCTAATTCGATATCTCGAGACGAGGTACGCGTGTTATTTCGATTGAAATATAGAGTAATTGCTTTAAACAATTTATGACTTTATCTTATTACATGAATTAATTAACTCTTTGCACTCGAAGCTATTTTATTTTGAAAATTAAACATGTCTTCCTATCTAGAATAATTCCATTCTATATGATTTTTTTCATTTTGTATATATGAAATTAATGGAATACTTTATACAATATTGAAATGTTTAGTAATTGATTAGATCCCAACATATTTAATAATGTAAACGATATTTTTAATTATAGTATTTTTTAGTGGTGACTCAGAGTCACCGTATTTTTCATAAAAGTGAAAAAATCGTTCCTCCAATAATATTGGCTGATGAAATTAATTTAATGTACAGACACCCTTCAATCCTTTTAAGGTTTCTAAATACATTAAATTTCACGTCTTAATTTAAGTCTTGAATGCGTAAAATCCGCAGTTAATTAAATGTTTGCCATGAAAATTGATTCTACTATGAATATTTATTCGAAACGACACCGAAAGATGATTATTAACTAAACGAGACCATTTAGCGGTATTTAGTTGCGTTAACGTAATCGTTCGGACACTTCTTCCGCTAAACTTTCGTTTCGCCAATTACCGTAATTAATCAAGTGGAACGCGCGTCTGTCTCAGTTTCGAACTATCATCCGTCGAGTTCGATGCCAGGCAACCTGCACAGAAACTCTGTCCGACTGCAGTTGACGAAGTCTGAATGACTGCGAGCGAGGAACGAAAGTCTGAAGGCTGCTCCGGTGCAAACAGGAACTACGGTACGCCGGCTCATTAATAAACATAGAAGTCTAATTATAGTTCTGAAGTTAAATCGTCGCGACGCATATAGCAGTCGGTTGAACACACTTTTTTCTCTCTCGCGCTCTCTCTTTCTCTCTCTCTCCCTTCTCTCCCGGTGAACTGCATATAAATCCGATGCTGTTCGGCCGGTCGTTAAGCGAGTCCTTGTCTCTATCGCGACGAACGAGGATGCACTTGAATTAAGAACTCAAGGTGTTTTGTGATGAATTTTGCAATTACAGGGTCCTCAAAAATTGAGAGACAGCAGCCATGTTTTATATTTCCAGTGACAGAGCTTGCTGAAATATGTTCAGGCGAATAATATTCTAATTTTATTGAAAAAGGGGAGAAAATAGTAAGGAACATTAAAAGTAGAAAACTAATCTAGTTCATTTCTAACATCTCTACCAGTTTTAGTCCACTGAATTACTATAAAATTTACTGAGAAACTAAATAATTAAAAAAAAAATGTGTCACCGAGCTTACAATATTTTTCAATGAAATTCAAACGATTAAAAACAGAAAATCAATTGTTTTTAAAATATCCTAGAAAAATTCGTCGATGTCAAACGAGAAAATTGTTCAGGCTTTTTATTAATTTATCCGTGATTTGCGAATCGTTGTGGTGCATCCGGGTGATTTTAAGGCCGCGCCACCCCGTATATTCAATGGCTGGCCCGTACACGTGTGCATACACGTGTAGAAGCAACTTCGTGGCTGGCAATTAAGAAGCAATTTAGTGCACCTTCCCGCGAACGAGCTTTCGCAACAGCGTGCGCGACGATAAAGCTCTATCCGCGCGCTTTCGTGGCTGAGCTATACGTATTAAAGTTATCCTTACTCGAGTGAGGCTAACGTTGCCCATGCTTTCGCACAGCGAACGCAACAGCTGGTAACTGAAAATTCCGCGCAATCGGTCTTTTCGATGCCGTGTACACGCGGTGTTCCATATTTTTCCGACGTGGAACGAAACTCGAGCAAAATAAGCACGCGTTTTCTATTTTCCTTCCATCTCTTCCGGTGTTTCCGTTTTCGAAAGAGAAAACACGAAGCTTTACAACGTTTTCACGCAGCAATTTATTTTTCCGTCGAAATTGTACGGACTCGTCTCTCTGGTCAAACGAATTTCATATTACCACATATTCATCGGTTTTCTTTGTGAAGATTTTATGTTGGTATTCATTTATATAACAATTTTTCACGTTCGCATCACTGGCCAGAGAATTTCATATTTCATAGAATAAATAACGCGATTCGGTCTGTTACGTATTCATCGTCGTTGTTCGTGAAATTTTCGTTTAAGAATTTATTTATGCGCTGTAACTGTTTTTTACTTCATCTCCCTGGAAGAAATAATTTAATACGTTTGTTCAACTTCGAGCATTGTTTCGAAGTAAAGAATATAAAACTCTACGCAAAGTTTTTAATTATTTTCATTTCATTTTATTACAGCGACAGCGTTAGTATCTCTACTCGTGAAAGAATTTCATATTAAATCTGAAAATAATTCTGGGGTGTATGTAGATAGTTTTCAGTATAATCGCGAAGCAAAAGTAGTTAATACTTCGATAGAAATTGTAGGCATTAAAGTTCTTTTAAACGCAATTCGTAACAAATCAGCGGTTCTGTGTATACATATCACAGTAATGGATTAACGATTGTGGGGCCATCGGCAACGCACACTGGCGAGTGTCATTAATAATTGCTTGTCCGTAATTGTCATTATCAACGACGTAATTAGGTGTTCATTTAAGTTTATAACTCGGCCCGAAAGCAATAAATCAATTCGTAACTGAATTATACATTTCACGCAGCAGCGTGTACGTCGAACTTCCGACCCGAAAATAACACTGCAAGCACAATTAAATATTTATCTCCTTGAAATCGACGTTCGCCTCTAGTAAATTCCGAAATCAAATTTTCAGGGCCAGGTCAACATTCAATTTATCTGGAATTTGTAAATGCTACATATTGAACAAAAATTTTATATTGATTCAGTAAAAGAAAAATTGAAAATAATTGATTTTGAGAGGGCCAAAATTTCAAATAAAATTCGCAGTAGAGATTTACGCAATTGGATAAAATAGATCTAATGCAAATTCTACATTGATATTAGCTCCCTAAAATGTACGAATAATCCATGTTAAAAAATCACTTCGAAATTTTATATTAATTCAATAAAAGAAGAATTGAAGATAATTGATTTTGAGAGGGCCAAAAAATCCAAATAAAATTCACAGTAGAGATTTACGTAATTGGAAAAAATAGATCTAATGCAAATTCTACATTTATATTAGCTCCCTAAAAGGTACGAATAATCCAAGTTAAAAAATCACTTCGAAATGTATCAAATTCTAAAAAAAAAACGGAGTTCCAAGTATGATTATAGTGGAACGGTAGAAGATAAATAAAATGGGTCGTAGAATTTTTGAAAGGGTCGTGTCGCTATGAAATTCGCAGTCTACTATCCAGCCTGTTACGCGGTCAGATAGTGGCTTTTTTTTATTCAATAATTTCGGCCGTGGTGTTGCTTCGGGTCACCGACGCTGGTGGCGTTCCTTTTTTTTCCCCCCGAGCTGGCTCCGCGATATAACCGCGGCATGAATATTCATGGATCCTCCCCTCAGTCATCTCTGTTCCACATTCAAGCCATTTTCCTCTCGCGCGTTTAACGCGGCGAGTCTTCTTTCCCTCGGCCTGTTCCATTCCACTTTTCGTCTTTGCCTCGTCTCGCGTGTCACCCTGACGAGTCTTGTACTGGCACGAGGGGTTGCAGCAGAAAGAGAGAGAGATATGCTACACGGTAATTGGCTCAGTAGACCAGCTATGTTCATGGGTGGGGCACTCTGTACAGGCTTCCCCAAAACCGACAATACCAAACTTCATTATACACATCTGTCCATAATAATAAATTTTCCCTTCGACGATTCCGGAGGAATATATCAAAGGTTCTGATATCTTCAAAATCTTCAAAATCAATCTTTAAAAGCTCCATTTGCAGATTTAAGAATATCAGATTTTCTGTGTCTCATTCGTTGTATAATTTGTATTTTCGCAATCTGAAATTCGTACTTGTCGTGGTAGGGAGTTATACATCAGCCTCCACGAGTTTTGCTCTTGAGAACTTTTTATACGTGTTTTAACCCTTAGCACTCGGCTGTCCCCTCTGAGGCACCACTAAAAATTGCTGTAGCATTCTTCAAAATATTGTTTACATTATTAAATATATCGGTATCTAATCAATTACTAAACATTTAGATACTGTATAAGGTAATGTACCAATTTCATATCCATAATTAATTGCAAAAATCATAAGGTATGGAAATATTCTAGATCGGAAGAAATGTTTAATTTTCCAGTTAAAATAGCTCCGAGTGCAAAGGGTTAAATATGTTGGGATCTAACTAATTACTAAATATTTCAATATTTTTTGAAGTTCTATTAATTTCATATTGAACTAAACTAGCTCCGAGTGCAAAGGGTTAAAAACTGTGGATCTCAAAGGAAACATCAATTTTTCAAAAGTTCGAAACCGAAGCGCAGCGGGTTAATTCGGTCGCGACGCGGCGAGAGCTCGACAAAGCCGCAAATTTTCGCTCTAATTACCGTGGGAAAAAGGGTTTAAGACGGTCGCGACAAGTCAATAATTACGTTGCACTTGGCGCACGAGGACGCTTCGCGACGGAGGAAGACCTAAAAACGCGTCTCCGCGAGATAATTAACATTTCGAATACACTCGGCGAGCATTCTTCATCGCTCGAGTCTCTGCTGACGGGTGTGCTCGCGTATCCGTGCAGAGCGAAGCAGAGCAGAGTTAAGAGCACGAACAGCTCCGAAACACGATTAAATCGTCGGGGAGGAAGTTCGTCGGAGCAGGTGTCGCCTTTAATCGAATCGGCTCGGGCCGGGATCGAAAGGACACGCCGAGAAAGTTGGGAATTGGCCGAGCTAGCGAGGAGAGCTCGGCTCGAGTCTGGCCTCTGGCTTTTATTTCTCCTACTTCTGGCTTAATTAGCGGCCCCGCGGGGCCCGCGACCGCTAATTATAACGCGGCGTTTTCGACGTTAGGCGAATCTCCTACTCCTCCCCTCTCTTTTACAAGAGGCTACGAAATCCACGACCCGTTTCTTTTCGCCTGATTCCCCTTTCTGTTTTGCCGGCGGAGCTTTCGATTACCCGGCGCGGAAACGGACGGCAGAGAAATGAAAAGTGCTCAAGACACAAAGGACAAGCCCGGTCGAAAGACCCTACCGCACTCGCTTTTCTGCGCGGCGAGAACGTATTGAGTAAGCGGAGTTACGCGCGGCTGTAATTAAAAGCTTGCTCGCGCCGTAATTGTATCGATTGTTCGCTGCTCGTGCACGCTCCCACGAATGTACTCGCGATCGCTTTCTCTCTCTCTCTCTTTCTTTAACGCACTCTCCTCCGGTTCTCTGTTTGCTTCCGTTCTACGGAGAATCGATAGCAGGGACGCTTGCACAGTGACTCACTGAGGTCTTCGAATTAGAGGAACGTGTTCATTAATCGCGAATGTGCCCCGCTTGTCCCCTACCACCAAAGCAAAAAGGAATCATTGTTTCCGAGGCGAACCTGATGCTGCAAACTTTCCTGCCCCTTTCGTACTGTCCTACAGGTGCCCGCCAAGGATTATGCAAATCCAATTGAATGAAATTTTTTCATTTATGATTATTAGAATTGTAAAGATCGATGAGGAATTATTCCACAAATTTCTTTCCATCAGTATATATTATTTAAAAAATGGCTAATGTAAGATGTAATGTAAAGGTACACATTTGGAAAAAATCTTTTGGTACAATCAAGTACAAAGTACAGAAAAAGGGTCATAGCCAAACCTAATATTAGGGCCTGTCATTACATGTTATCATTTTTTAAAAGCTCTGGCCTGAAAGTATAATTTTTTTTCCTCTTTCCTCTCTGTTCATATACTGTTCCTATTAATCATATGTTCGTATTATAATATCTGTATTTCTACAAGAAACCTATTCTGTTTTGTAATCTTCATACTCTTTATTGTATGTAGTGTATTTCTGTTTTGTAATTACGTCGTAATAAATCTCATATGAGATTTTCTATAATAAAAAAAAAATTTAAAAAAAACAGAAAAAAGGAAAGGGAAAGATTTCATGGATCAAAACAGTCGTAGCACTGAAGATGAAATGATAATCGGATTAGTTGTGCAGGCAGATTACGTGACACCCCGTACACGAGTATGCAGGAAGCAATTTTTCAGGACACCGGACTGCCATGTACGACGAGATCTATAAAGATGTTGATCCGATAAGACGGCGCACGTAAGCCCGAAGACGGAATTCACGATCGGGGGGGTTACTGTTCCCGATCAGCCGGCTTGATTTACGTCGCACGAGAACAATAAGCGTTGGAACAATCTGTCTCGCTCGAAAGAGCATTCAGGATGAGCCTTAACGGTGAAAGCCGGACCGGAAGGATCGACGATCCGTGACCACCGGCACGACAATGCGAACGGTATCTAAACCTTTTGCACCGCGGATAATGGATCGTGTACGCTTCCCCGCCCGTCACATAATCATCCTCCATTCTTTCTCTCCTCCTGTCGTCCACGATACCTTTCCACCAAATTTTTCTTTCCACGGTCCATTCGTTTCCCTTAACGCTAGAACTACCGGACAAGTCAAAATGACCCATGCGAATTTTGTTGTCGATTAGAAATATTAAAAGTATAAATGTTTTTTTGAGAATTTTTTTTAGTAAACTTGTCATTATTAAAAGGCAATGTATGCCAACTGCGTTTAGTGCTCGGTAGTTCTAGTGTTAATAACGCTGATGAATACAGTCGACATGTGCCATATCGAATCCTTCTATCGATCTTATTAATCCTTGGACAACGAACCATTCTCATAACTATATGATTGATAATCCTTAGGACCATTCACTTTATTTATCAATTTTTTAAATTCATTCCTTCGTGAGAAACTGAGCAAGAATCAGGATTTTTATACTCCGAGTTAAAATACACTCGGACACTTTTCTGTTATCATTTTATTATTATATTTAGTGTTAAAGCAATTTCAACTTCCCTAAGGAAATGTACGTTGCAGCTTTTAAAAAATGACAACATACAGCGACAAGCCCTGATATTGGGTTTGGCTAGTATCAGTGAAGCATCCATGGGAAGTTGAAAATTAAGTTGACGGATCTTTCCAATAAATTTTGATCTTTCCTCATTGTACAAATTGCATTGCCAATACGTGGTTCAAAGTCTCATCTCCCTCCCCACAACTACATTCTGGATCGTCGATAAAGCCAATGCGAGCCAGAGAAGCAGCTAGATGATAATGGTCTATTAATAGTGACAATATCCGAACGGGATAAATTTAACTGTGAGAACCATGGAAGACGGTTTTCACTAAAAAATTGCTGAAAGTAGATTTTGCCCTTAATGAGTCCTTCAGTTTTTATAGAGGAGAGGGTGTTATCGAACGTGTTTTTCCGAAATGATTCAAAGCGATCGGTGTAAGGAATATTGAGGATACAAGGATTACTAAAGAATGAAGCCTCTTTAGCTAAGATTCTGAATGATTGTGATCTGCGTGTGTGAGAGTTTTACAAAAAGAAAAATACTAATTTCTATGCCTTTATGTCTGCCCTCATGTCATGTTTGTATTATAACTTTTACCATGTTGAAATAAATCTCATATGAGATTTCCTAATAAAAATTTATTCGTTGCGATATATACCAAAATGTTCGCTGTCATTCTAAAGATCGTTGATTGTTCCCAATCGGTGGACCGGGGTTCGAATCCCGTCGGGGTAAGAAATTATTTTTTTCCATTCATTCTCAGTTGAAATTTTCGCGGCCGACTTTCCACTTCCGTTGCATCGACACGTCACATATCCGTCCAATCAGAAAATTGTTACCCTCAGCAAAGAAATTTCACTTAAAAAAAAAATTAAAAACTTGACTGCTGAACGTCGCAACAGGCTCGTCCGCCGGACACAGCAATTAGTGTGAGCTCGCGTCGGTTAATCCGCGAGGAATCATCCAGCAGAAGGTTTAATTCGATCGATATTCCGTGGGACGAATGATATCGAGGAAATCTTCGCGGAAGGTGTGCCCGTTGCAAACTGCGCCATTGCAACATGTGTGCGAGGCTTTGTGAAAGTCTGATAGATTCGTCGATCGTGTCCGACTCTGATGAAAGGTGGGCACGAAATAAAAGGTAGCTGGTAACGAGGTAGCTTCTTGTTTCGGGCCGCTCAAAGAACATCGAGGGCCCCGTCCGCGCTTTTCCCGGCGTTGTACACGCGCGCGCTCCCATTAATATTCATGAGCCGACGGCAGAATCCGCTTAATTATCGCCGACCGTATACCGTTCTGGTAATCTCACGGGCGCGAATCTCTTCTCCCCCCTCTTCGCCCTCCCTACGGGTACGAATAAATAGGAAGAAGGCTATTCCGCCCCCGCGACGTGTTAATTCTTCGCCGCTTGCCGATTCTTTCTTGTCGGAGCCGCGAGAAACTCGATATAATGTTAATGTCGTTCTCCTGTTATACGCGTACGGTGCAATGCGAAACCCGTATCGCGATAACTGTGCGAATGTCGTCGTCTGGGAAAATCTAGTTTCACTGAATACCGCACGCAACGAGTCTGGTTCGTTCCTTTTCGCGATGGATTAGCAGTCAGATTGAATTGTTTTTGTCCGGTATAATCAGCGAAGTTTCCTCGTTATACCTTTATAGAATTTTCGTCTGGAGAACAGTTTCATTTATGTTTCTTTTTGATTCGTATTTTGAGAGCAGCATTTAATGAATTCAAAAAGAATTTCGTTATTTATAGTAGTACATGTCGATATTTCTACTCTCGATAGTGGCACTTTTGTGGAGACGCAGCTTGAGGTTCTTGACCTTTTCAGGTGCGTCTCTATACAGGAGCCATTATCGAAAGAGTAACTTTACAATACATATTATTAAAAATTATATTCTTCTTGATCTCCACATTAAATTGCATACATTTTCCGTGCTCTATTATCATCCACCGTTTCAAAGGACCTCTTAAGCTACGTCTCCACAAAAGAGCCGAGAGAAAAAGTCTGCGGTATTATATTAGCGAAAACGATATTCATCTGCGGCTCTATTCGACGTCTTATTCCCATTAGTGACTCTTCGCGTGAAATGTATCATGGTCGGTGTAGAAGGGCTTTAGATAGGCTGGATCTGCGTCACCGGTACTCCCCGGTTCCTTTTCTTCGCTTTGTCAGCCGATGGATGTCTTTTCCAAAAGGATATGTGGCCCATTGAGCAATTCGGTACAATGGCACCGTGGGGGACCGTAAATACAAATTACATCAGCATTACCTTGCCATTCTGAGGAGCCAAGCGGCGCAAGAAATCTCGAATTACTCGGGGAGACCGCATTGAAACGCGACCACGATCGGACTTTCTCTGGCTAAAGTCACCTGAAGCTCGGAACTGGTCTTTTCCTCGAGATAACTCGATGTTACCGTTCCGAGAGGAAACGTTTTAATATTTTACAAACTGGTGGTGTCTCTCGAAGGCATTCTCGTATTTTGCAAAACAATTTTATTGTAATTCGAACTCCCTGGTCCAAGTATTCCACTTGGAAATCGATCGACATTCCAATTCCAGCGAAATTCCGTATCTGCTTAATGATCTTGAAGCCTAGGAGAAGTCGCACCAGTTTTCCTGGTGACAAAGAAATCGGTGCTCTGCATGGGGCTTTGTCAGGATCCCCGTAGATGAGACTGTCACACGCCGCGCTCCCCCTTCCGTTGGCTGACAAAAGGGATCGACAAACTGGTAGTATGTCCATTTCGAAATTGAACTCTGGGGGGTCGTGCAAGGTTCGTAACTTGCAGGGACTGGGAATAAACGTGACAACAACACTCGGCCCTACGTTATATCCGAAATTACTGGCTTATTTCGAAACGCGTCGGCGCTTGTTGCTGTTGCTCAAAGTGTCTGCTCCTGACGAGATTCCACCTGGTTCCCTGGGATTGTTATCGTATCTCTCTTCTCCGCGGATTCCCATCAAATCTCGATCCCTTTGTTCTCACTAGGAAGTGACGTATCGACGCTCCGGCTGCAATTAATTCCTTCAAACTTGATTAATCTTGACACAACAAAGTAGCTGCTACAAAATAAATCTTCTCTTCAACCTATTAAACATACTAAGAAAGACATTTTTATTTTGTGTGTTAACATGTGCCTGAATATCGACGCTCCGGATGCAATTAATTCCTTCAAACTTGATTAATCTTGATACAACAAAGTAGCTGCTACAAAATAAATCTTCTCTTCAACCTATTAAACACACTAAGAAAGACATTTTTATTTTGTGTGTTAACATGTGCCTGAATATCGACGCTTAGGTTGGAATTAATTCCTTCAAACTTGATTAATCTTGATACAACAAAGTAGCTGCTACAAAATAAATCTTCTCTTCAACCAATTAAACACACTAAGAAAGACATTTTTATTTTGTGTGTTAACATGTGCCTGAATATCGACGCTTAGGTTGGAATTAATTCCTTCAAACTTGATTAATCTCGATACAACAAAGTAGCTGCTACAAAATAAATCTTCTCTTCAACCTATTAAACATACTAAGAAAGACATTTTTATTTTGCATAAAGATGCGCGAATAAAGAAATTGATTCAATAGTCCTCTATTTTTATATCACCAATAATTAATACCATTTTGCTCGGTGTAATCGAAGATAGGGTTGAGCACGATTTTGCAAAGTCTAGAGCTAATCTAGGGCTTGATACTTTCGCGCCGATGTTTGCAGACATCTGGTGCCGGTACGAGCTCGATAACCCTTGTTTACCGGCCTGTCGGTAAGTTAATGTCATTACGCCTCGACGTCGACCGTAGGCACACTAATACAGTAATACCTTGAGCGTAGCATCCCCTAAAAACTGCGCAAGGCCCGTACCACCCTTATTACAGGGGTCCAGGGTATAGACACTGTGTACACACACGTTTCTCGCGTCCCCCAACCTGGATCCCGATATTCGATCGTCATAATTTATCATTACACACGGGAAAGGACGCGCTCGATAAATTCTGCCGGACTTTTCGACGAAGTTAGCGTTGATTTATGCGTCCCGGCTATCCGAGCAACGCACGTTGGGGATCGATGCTACGGTGTCTCCTACGCGGAGTGAGTTAAGGTTTCGTTGCGATTCGCGACGATGTGTTCCATCGTGCGTAATTAGCAAACATAGAGAGAGAGAGAGAGAAAGAACGAAACTTTTATTTAGATAAATGATTGGGAATCGCGGACCGAGAGACTTGTTTGTTGATTCGAGAGGAGAATTTTAATTGGAGTTTAATTGGCGAGCTTCCGCGGTCCGTTATTGCGAGTGGTATTATTTTAAAGGAATGCACTGGCCTGTGGAATTAAAGAACACTCGATTACCGTCGGAAATTTTCGTCTGTGATGCTCGAACTAGGACAACTGTATGGTACGATTATTCTCAACAATAATTTCTATCTAGCTTTCGAGTGTTCCATTCCAGATATGACAGCTCATCAATTAATTTTAAGTAGAAATATTATGTTCGCAGGCAAACTCAGCAGCATTGAAAAATTACTGACAAAATTCAACTAATATAAACCTGTCTACCATAACTTCTTCCAACATGTTCGTTTTAAAGGGGGCGAGTTTCAGGATCGAATTCTCCACCGTTTCGACCAAGACACAAATAATAAATAAAATAAGACTCAATTTCCTAATGATGTTCGGTTAAAACTGTTCGACTGTTTGTTTAAAGATGTTCTTATTAAAAATGTTGGAGTATTTGTTTAAAGATGTTGAAATGTGTAAACGATGAGATTATTTGTTACCGTTTCTCGTTGAGGATGAACGGTCCCGTTGCCGAACAGCGTCCGATTTCGAGCAGAGAGATCTGAGTGTGACGTGGAATTTCAGATGGTCCCTTTACCCGTCGTGGCAATAGAAGCACCACTGTGAAGGACCACTCAGAAAAATGAGCGCAGCCGTAGAAAACGGCGTGGAGGCCTCGAAGCCGCGTGGCGTTTTCTCGAAGGCATTCGCTAAACGGGCGCAGCCCTTCGAGGAAGGTGAGTCCGGTGAGAGACGCACAAAATGGTTCAGGGATTACTTCGGTGCACATGGGGCTTTTTCTGGTGATTGGTTCCTGTATCATAGTACCTATTTCTCGTGAAGCACAACGCTACGTAGCGGACGGCGATTGGACGTCCGGGGGTTACGGTGGTGGGACACGGGGTTAATATTTTCGATACCTTCATCCGATTCATAATTAATTCATCTCGATTCTATTCTCCATCTTCTACAGGTTCGATCACAAATACAAAAATTAGCAATTTTGCAGAATTATAATTTCGACGTTTCGGTTCTGTTTTGAACCATTATCAAGACTCGATACTGTCGGATATAATCGCAAATTCACATAGTTAGAGATAATACGAAATCTTGATTTCTTACGATTATCTGAAATTGTGAATTGAGTCAGAAATTATTCAGTATAATATTAAGGAAGCTACTGTACAATCTGAGAGAACATATTGAAACTATATATATATGTATATAACTTTTATTGATTCCCCTTAGGGTTACAAATCCTTACAACTACTCCCCTTCTCATTCGCCGCTTTCCTTATCACCTTAACTTAACTTAAAACTATCTTAATCTTATACCTAACCTATATATAAATAAATAGAGAGGGAGAGAGAAAGAAACTATATTTACAAAAGAACTTACTAATCTTAACCTACCCCTCCCACCCCCCTCATCTTTTTTAACATACTGGAACTAATGAAATTCATTTTTGTAATTATTATCACTATCATAAATCACAATGTTTGTGAATTTCACGTGTCTGTAGGTTTCCGTAACGTTTCTATTTTCCCAAAATTAACAAAGTCCCTAAATTAACTACACCAACTAACATATAAAATAGTAACGATTGTTCAATTGATTATTTCTTCCAGAGTAGTTACAAACACAATAAAATACCAGCGAAATGATTTACATGAAGAATAATATGATCAACAAAAACATTATAAAATTGCAGAATATTTTGGGGTATTTCTAAATTCCTCTAATCTTCTACACCTATTCATTTTTATCGTTAATGCATAAAATCCGCTGTCCAGTAATGAAACAACGCCGGTAGCGAACTCGTTCAATTGTGACTTATTTTCCTACAGCAAAATGTTTATGGCGTCAGGCCAGAGTGCGGTTCGGTCAAGGGATTAATCATTCGTACACACTAGCGAAAAAAAAAAGGTTTACATCCTCTCGCACTTTTCCAGCCCTAGGAGATATTGAACAGGCTTTCAGTTTCCGCGGACGCTCGTAAAGAATAGCTATTTCGCTGCGTACGCGCATAATATCGGGGCCCATCCCATATATCAGGCTAACCCCTTCGCGGTTTCCTTCGCCGGTATCATAGCGACCTCGCGCTGGAAGCGCACTTAACGTGTTCGCGTGTTTGCACGTAGACCTATATACCACCTGGAAGGGTCGGCCCAGGCCTCCGTCTGCTTTAATGCACATACCTGACCGTAACCCGATGCTTGTGCCGCCTGGCGATGGGACTCCAAGACGCGAGGCTCCTCTTGCAAATCGTTTTCCAACCGACAACGCACACCTTCGGGAACGCTCGACCGAGCTCCGACGTCGATATACAGGCTTGAAACACTTCGAAGTTATTGCGATCTCCTGGAGATCGTGGAAATCTGCAAAGGGAACAATTTAGAAGCTTTCAATGTCTTGGGATTGTGTTTGGAGATATTTTGCAGTGGAAATTGGTGTCGACGGTCTTTTGGATATCCTAGAAATTCTAGATGCTTCGAGAGACAAAACATCTTGACTACCAAACATCTTGACTACCAAAAAGGTCATATTTTTGAAAACGTTAATTCTAGTAATCTTGAGAAAGCTTTAGGTCCTCGAAAAAATGAAAAATTTTGTTATTTTCTTTACTATTATGATTGTGAAATCCTCAGGAATACTGAATTGTCGACAATATATCGAATCTTTAAGTGCACTTCCTATTTTATCTGGAAAGTCCGTCTCACCTTCCAGGACCGGAAATGTAATTTGCCAGATAATTGGAAATGATTAAGCACTGAATAATACATCTTAATACCACGTAGAACCGCCTCGATTCCAATTCAAGATAATTTCGGCTCACCTCAAGATCCCCAATTTAACTCACAATATCCTCGGAAGCCACCGAATTTCCAAGTTATTGATTCAATTCCACCGAACATTCGAAACGCAACGTATAAGTTGCCAATTCCCATCTAAATACACGACTCCCCCCACTCAAACACGCTTCGTCGATATCTGCGCATTAATTATATTATTAGATCCGATCGCCGATGGCGATATGCCTACCGTATAATATCGAGGAACTTACTAACACCGTCATCTATTCCCAGGCAAAGTTTCCTTAATTCTATTACCGTTTCGCTGGGATACACAACGTTGCCTCGCGTGGGAATCGTTAATAACAAAGAAAACTGAATTCTAATTAAGAACGATGCGAACAAGTCGAGTCCACAGAGTGCTCTTCGCGCAGGAAGCCAATTCCGAGTCTGCAGTCCCTGTAAATCGCACAGAAATAATAAATGCTGTGCAACATATCAAACAAAAATCAATAACTGGTAGAATAGAAATTTCCGATGAAATTAATAGGCCCTTTGGTGATAAAATGAAATTATTTGTTATCTAGAAAGTTACAGACTTGGATTATTCTGCTGGCAACAGAGTCACAGATTATTTGATAATCTGCAAAATTGTTCTTTGAGTTCTCAGTAGTAATTGATCGAACCATGAAAGTAGTAATTGATCGATCAGTAGTAATTGTTCGAAATATTAAACTTTTGTTATTCACAGTATGATTGCACAAAAATTCAAATAAAAATCTGCAATGCATTAACGAAAAATATCAGTATACAATGAAGTATCCTTAGCATAAAGCAAGGTTTCCTTTGCTCGGGAAGTTCCTCTAGGAAAATAATATTTTCTCGTTCACCTTCTTTTTGCGCAGTTTCGCTGGTTTTTCATAAACTTCCTCGTGCCAGAAGCATACTGTTCCACCGTATCGGTACCGCGTCATGTTTGATAAGTGTTTTAATACTTAAGCACGCGCGCACCGACGATGCCAGTAAATTTTTTAGGGACAATTTACCGTGCTCGAGAGTTACTGTCTCGGTGCTCGCGTTTTCCCCGGTTAAATTCATTTCGTTTTCCCCGGCCGAGAAACAAATAATTCACAACGTAATTGCGTTAAGCTTATCCGAGTTCGCACTTGAAGCGACCGGCTGCATCCTTTCATCAGGAACTTCGCTGGCTGCAGTAACGAAGCAACGAGATAAGGAATTCGTCGCGAGCCGCCAAACGAGCTTTTAAGATTCTCGGTCAATTAATTATCGGCGCAATTATGACTCTCGGTCGAGTCGCGAACAGCTGTGGAAAATAAAGCGATTCGAATTGTTTATTTGCAATCCGGTTCGACTTCTTTTCGAACAGAAGAAAGTAATTGATCTGTCAGTATTTTCGAATTGTTTCAATCATTCGGTTTCTTTAATAAATTGATCGAACCGTAGCGCCGAGAACATTAAACATTTGTTATTAACAATAATACGATCGATATAAGTGACATATTTATTCAGTGTCTTTCATTTATTCTCTCTGGCACGAAATTGAATGTCGAAATTATGACTCTCGGTCGACTCGCGAACAGCTGTGGAAAATAAAGCGATTCGAATTGTTTATTTGCGATCCGGTTCGCCTTCTTTTCGAACAGAAGAAAGTAATTGATCTGTCAGTATTTTGGAATTGTTTCAATCATTCGGTTTCTTTAATAAATTGATCAAACCGCAGCGTCGAGAACATTAAACATTTGTTATTAACAATAATACGATCGATATAAGTGACATATTTATTCAGTGTCTTTCATTTATTCTCTCTGGCACGAAATATTCGAAAAAAAAAACACGAATATAATTGACATTTGATGAACAAGTTTCTATTATACTGGTCCTCTCGTAAATGTATCGCGTTCTCCGTCATCTCGAGCTTTCATAAATGTCGAGTCGAAGCACACTCGAAACTCCTATCGAACGTTTGGCTCGAAGTCCAATACCTGTTTCATCATACGTTCATTTATTACCGCTATATTAGTCGAACTGTGTTTACGGCCGACGTATTTGGCCCGGCGAATGAGATTCCCGCCGCAGAAATTGAATTCACGAGGTGAACGCTTATGGCACTTCCTACTTCATCGAACACGCGAAGAAGTATACGCGTGTTCGTAAAATTCAGGAAATTTGCTCTGTATCGATTTTCGTGCGAACCCTGTGATTCTCGTGCTTCCGATAAAACCTCGACACTAAATTCGTTTTCAATACTCCACATTGAATTATCGTATTCCTTCCCATGCAATAACATTATTATAAAAAAGTTTTCCTAACGCGAGAACGACAACGAGGAGTGCACTAAACACGTAAGAAAAATTCGATCACCGCAACACTCGTGAAAATCATATATCACGAAAAGAGTCATCCCAAACGAGCACTACGAGGACTATAAAAAATGAGGAATGAGGGAACGAGAAGGGGTCACCGAAGGGGAATGGTTGCATCGCGCATAGAAAGCCAAGGGGCCAAGCATGAAGATTTAAAATGGTCGCCGGCCAAGTGGATCGAGGCACGAGAGCACGATTCGATCGTCGGAAGTTTCCCGAGCGATCTACATCAAAGAGCACTTGGAAGTCCAACGTGATGTATCATGACGCTGGCGAGGAGAACGGCCGAGGGATATGGCGTCCGTGGCCTCTGCGCGGCCGAAACTAGCATCTCCCACGAACTTGTCGATAACAGTTTGGCACCCCTCGGGCTTTTCTGCGTTCGCGCCACGGAGCGAGAGCACCGTGCTCTCCGAGAATTCAATTATCCCCATCGCTGAGAACGACTCGGTGAAGGTAATGCGAGATGAACGAGAGTCGACTGGCGACGGCCATCTTGTCGGCTGAAACCGAGTCCATGAGACCTCCACTTCCCTCTTTCTCACTCGATCGTCTTCCTGTCTGTAAAATAATTGTATTAGCAGTAGTTAAAAATTTCTTTTCGCAAACACGAAGATTTTTTTGTTTTTTAACTTATTTTACGTCGCTTTTGTGAACTCCTATTAACCCTTAGCACTCGAGTGGCGCCTCTGAGGCGCCATTAAAAATTGCTGTACTATTATTTAAATAATTGTTTACACTATCAGATATGTCGGTATATAAGCAATTACTACACATTTAAGTATTGTATGAGGTATTATATCAATTTCATGTTTATCAAATTTAAAAAATCATAGAGAATGGAAATATTGTAGGTTAGAAGAAACGTTTAATTTTCGAGTTAAAATACCTCCGAGTGCAAAGGGTTAAGTATTGTATGAGGTATTATATCAATTTCATATTTATCAAATTTAAAAAATCATAGAGAATGGAAATATTGTAGGTTAGAAGAAAAGTTTAATTTTCGAGTTAAAATAGCTCCGAGTGCAAAGGGTTAAGTATTGTATGAGGTATTATATCAATTTCATATTTATCAAAGAGTTGATCTTATGAAAAAATTAAGGAAGCTTAATTTGTTTCCACCTTTAAATATCAGATCGTTGCTTTGTGAACCGAATATTGAGGCATGTTATTTTCTTTTCAAGTTTTTCAAGCAATGCAATTTAAAGATTTAAAGTTATGTACTAAAAAATCATAGAGAATGGAAATATTGTAGGTCAGAAGAAACGTTTAATTTTCCAGTTAAAATAGCTCCGAGTGCAAAGGGTTAAGTATTGTATGAGGTATTATATCAATTTCATATTTATCAAATTTAAAAAAATCATAGAAAACGGAAATATTGTAAGCCAGAAGAAACGTTTAATTTTCAAGTTAAAATAGCTCCGAGTGCAAAGGGTTAAGGAGTTATTTCACGACGGGACCTACAGTTTTTATAAGGTGGGTTCCGAACCACCTCAAACAAGAAGATAGAAGATTTCACGACAGCATTCAAACAAAATGACCTGGCCCAAAGAAGATAGCTCGTGAACCCACGCTGTCCCCGAACAGTAGATATTTCCTCCAAACAAAAATGCCGCCACAGTGCAAGAGAAATTAGCTGGGCAACAGGGAAAAGCCTGTTACGGTGAAATTAGCTGTTCAGAAATGTGACACAATGCATACAGAGCATTTCGATACGCAGCTATCTATTAATTATACTAATCTTGTACTCAGCGCCACGCGAGGCTAATACATAATTTGCCGGGGACCTACATATTCGCTCATTAACCGGGTACATCTGGCCGGAATCGGGATACAGGAAATATCAAGGGATGCGTGCCACTGCGCACGTCGAACCGGTTGTAGTTAGGTAGAGTTAGAGAGAGAGAGATAACTATAGGAATCATGGGATTCGGTTTCAGCAAGATGGCCGTCGTAGTTCTTAATAGAAATTGATGATATTTACTAACATTGTATAAGCCAACAACCGTAGTCCCGTTGAAAGCACCGGTTCTCGTTAGATCACCGAAGTTAAACAATGTGGAACGTGAATGGCACTAGGATGGGTGACCGTCTGGTAAAAAACCGGAAAGTGACCCGCCCGAAGTGTTTTTCACGTGTTGTTGGCAAAAGGTGGTTCGGAACCCACCATAAACAGTAGATCCCGTTGAAAAGGCGATAGTGAGAATGGGAAAGAGGGACAAGAAGATTGGTAAATGAATTTGAAACCCTGAGGGGACCAAATATCATGTTACATACTAACATTGTATAATTATGCTCTTCAAAAACATTCTGTGGGTATCAACATAGTGCTTTATCGCTTCCCCTGTGTATGTAAAATACTAACATAAGATAACAATGCAATTAGCTAATGAATTTCACCGTTTGCTGACGTCTCGATGGTTTTTTTTTAATTTCAGCTCTCAACACACTAAACCGCTTGAACAAAGAAGGCGAGGCTCTTGCCCTTCAGGATGATCTTACAACGCACCCCACCTTGGCCTTGATGCGACGCATCCTTGCAGATGCACAGGTGAGACTACTTCCAACAATATCTTTTTTTTCTATAAAAGAAATTAAACGTCATAAAAATTGTTTGTCACGAGCGTTAAACGACCGCCATCCATCGTCAGCTAGAAAATGGATTTCGCTAACTGCATTTTCCGCTGGAAATGACCGAAGTTTATGTCTCCCGAATACTCTATAAAATGTCACGGTAAATTGCTTTTTAAAATAGCCATCGCGAACGGACTATATATATTTCTGCCGCGGTTCTATTTATCGCGACGAGGTGTTTATCGACGTTTCGGATTTGAAACAATCCGAATCATTAAATATGAATCGAATGCGAACGATAATTCGATGAAATCGCGAATTATTTCGATAGAGAAAGAAGAACCGCTAGCAATTTATTGCGAGTGGATGCTGAAATAATCGATCGAGCAGAGAGATATATGTAGATGCTCGAGAATTTTTCTGTTATTTTAACTCGTGATACTTTATTTCTATACTTTAAAAATCGACGAGATGCCAATCTCCTTAGCCAACTTAGAATTCTGTATTTGTATGGAACAAGGACCATTCGGTGTCGTCCTGCATCAATTAGTTATTATTATTATTTATTTTAAACGGACCAAAGTCCTTTTATACAAATGTATGCAGTTTACATAGTATGACAGAAAAGAATCTTAATCTTAAGTCTTAATTTAAAGGATTTATTGTTTGAAATCCTGTTCTCGTTCTCAAAACACGTTCAGGTACATAGAAATTAATTTGCCTCAGCAGTGCGGGACAATCTATATTATTATTTATCAAATTAATATTTCAAGGTTGACTGTGTTTGATATTTTGAAGTAATAATGATCAAAGATTGACATTGGATTGTTTGCCTTATATGCACAAAACCTGAAGAATTTATGCTGCACCCTGTCTATAATGATTTCATATTTCACACTTCTAGTTATGGTAACTACGCGCTTTATTATAATTCAAGAGAACTCGATCAAATTTCGCAGTTCACGTATTGAAAATATTTGAAACGGCGGAACTATATGTATTGAAACATTTATAATACGTACACCTGACCTCGGGCAACGAATTAACGCGCCACCGGGTACGTCGAACAATTTTCCACGGGAAATGAAATGAAGCGCCGTCTCGTTGACTTTTGTTGCTTCTTTTTCGAGGCGGTCTCTTTCTCCTACGAGCCCTCCGACGCTTTCCCAGGTCCGTTGTTGCTCCCCGGCATTGAAAACGGGATCCGGCGTCCCCTATCCACGGGAAAATGATAAAAATTGAAGGAAGTTAAAGAGGAACGTGGGGATGGCCGCGTAATTAACGAATCGCGTCCCGTATAAACACATTATACGGTAAATCGGCTCCTGCCGCGGCCGTTGCGGTGATTCCGAAATTAACGCAATTAAATAGACGGTTAACAATTAGTCGGCCGATGATGGTCATGGATCGCGGTTGTTCCCGGTTCGACGAGAAGGAATAATGCACCACGGTCCTCCGTTATTTATGAAACCGTTTCCTCTGGTGACTCTCTCGCGATCATACTATCGGCATTTTCTCGCCGCGACCCGCTCGAATATTTAGGCGACACGTATCGCGCAAATGAAATTTTTTTTCATGGCGGATTGCGAATTCGTTGGATATATTCAATGTCCGAGAATTCTATCCGGTACACAGAACCGTGTGGAATTTTTCAAAAATTCTTCTTTCTCTTACCCCATTGGAATTCGATGGGTTCGACGAAACGCTGGCACAAACGTTTGCACTCTTTTATGATCGAAATTAATCGACACACACGCTGCCACTGGCTTTTCAATATTTTGTCTCTTCTATCTGGGGACGCTGCAATTCGAAATTGTGTTTTCGAATGTAAGGACTCGGACGTCCTTCGAAATTTTAAACAAAACTATGTTTGCATTTGTAAAGGTACTGTCAATTTATGTGTCAATCTTTTTTCATCTTTCTGTTTGGTATTTCTCAATACCGTGTACAATGTCTTTGAGTCTCGAGAGTAACTCGCGATAGTTTCACTCTCAGATGGACACGTACCTTAAGTCAATTGAATTTATAAATTAAAATTCTATACTATTATACAAGTAATAAAAGAAGTACGTACTTTGTAAATTGGTAATGCTTCGGTAACACATGTTAAACTCCATTTATAAAAAATTGTTCATTCCATACAAATAATTTCCACTTGTTTTAACTACGATTAATTTTTGCTAAACATTATTTGAGCAAGATTCCAGCCAAATAAATGCATATGGTAATCACTAGTAATTTAAAAATACATGGTCGTTAGAGCGGATCATAAGTGATTTTATTTGCGCCAGTAGTATAAGTCAGCCATTGGTCAGACGTCGCAGGATCGCTGCAAATCACGATTGCTCGCGTCGTATCATCCGTCGTGTAACTCGCGCGTTACAATCCTCGTTACAACGAGGAATCGTTCGTCATTGCAGTCACGGTATCCGGGAAAAATCGCGCGGACTGTCGAAAATTAAGAAAAAGATGTGCCGGCGCAACCCGGGAACGAGGACACGGCGGAAATTGGCCGGCGGCGGCGGCGGCGGCGGCGGCAGCACGAGCCGAGACACGTTTTCAATCTTACACCGTGTCGTCGGAATGATCAATAGCCCGCTGAAAAATATCTAACGGAAGGAGCCTGCACCGGGTACGAACCGAGAATTCCATGTCCGACATTTCGATGTCGGAATCGCCCTTTTATGCGCGTCGCGTTCGATTTTCTGATCCCCCGGTTTTTCTCGCCCCTCGAAGCTCTCGAGGATCCCCCGGCAAAAATAACAAAAAGCAAACGGCTTGATGGAAATCGTCGGCCCGAATACATGATCGCGAATGCTCGAACGATGGAAATCCGTTTCACATCGCTGTAATTGGTTTTGTAATGAGGCGTCAAGATGGCAGGCCCTCGATCCGTCCCAACGGATTTATCTTCGCGCGAGAAATGCTTTTTTCTGAATGTATGTGAACACGCTTTTTAAAAATGAAACGTGCTTGTTCGACATTGAATTTGTTTCAAATAGTATACACGTTTTTTAAACAATGGAACTGTATATTTCTGACTGTACGATAGTTGAGTATTTGTTTAGGATTGAATTTGTTTAACACTAGAATTACCGGACAAGTCAGAATGACTGGTACGAATTGTTTTCGATTCGAAGTATTAACCCTTTGCACTCGGAGCTATTTTAACTGGAAAATTAAACGTTTCTTCTGACCTGCAATATTTCCATTCTCTATGATTTTTTAAATTTGATAAATATCAATTTGTTACAATACCAAAGGTTTTGTTTATCTCGATCGCCAATTTTTAATTGAAATTGTGATTTCGGCGCACAGGTTCGATCCTATATTACTAATTTCCTATAACAATAATTATAATACCTATAACTTATAATACCTATAACAATACTTAAATGTGTAGTAATTGGTTAGATACCGACATATCTGATAGTGTAAACAATTATTTAAATAATAGTACAGCAATATTTAGTGGCGCCTCAGAGGCGCCACTCGAGTGCTAAGGGTTAAAAATATAAATGTGTTTTTCCGAGAAATTTCTTTAGACAACTTCTCTATTGGAGTACAATATTTAAATAAAACTTGCACGAAATCGAAATAAATGTTATATATAATGTATATATAGTTAGTATATAATGTTATATATAAAATAGTATACTTTATAATAGAGTTCACGACTA
This sequence comes from Lasioglossum morio, assembly GCA_916610235.2. Classification (NCBI taxonomy): domain Eukaryota; kingdom Metazoa; phylum Arthropoda; class Insecta; order Hymenoptera; family Halictidae; genus Lasioglossum; species Lasioglossum morio. The sequence continues at coordinate 11,060,590 of OU744333.1, forward strand.
AAATCCATCGACCTATAACACCATCACCTCCGCGTGTGTTCGAGCCCGATAATTCACAAAAGATAAATAAAGTGAAATAAGTTGTGTTATAATTTTTGTATCGATTCACCTTTCTCGAATAAACGAAGTTCCACCTCACAGAAAAAGTAAGATTGAACGCGAAAGGGCATTAAAACATGCGAGAATAGTATCGGTACAAAAGTCGACATAAAACCAGTGGCGGAGCGCGTTCACCGCTAAAATATTTCAAGACACGGTGGCGCATAGTGTTCCCGCGAACCGGAAGGAGAAAATCGTGAAAAATTCGAGCGACGCAAGCTCGAGCACAATGAGCGTTTCATCGTGGGTATTTCTGCGTTCGGTTTCGTTACGAAAGTCTTCCGGTTCCCGTGGTATTCTGGGGCGGAAAGACAGCGTTCCATTGGGGGTTGAAGGAAGACTGAGTGCGCGTCGGGGGTGGTTGCGGCGAACGTGAAAGGGAGCTCGAAGAAGACGAAGCAAGAGAAGAGGAAGAAGAGAGAGAGATAGAGAGAGAGAGAGAGGATTCACTGTGAGGCATGGCGGGGTACCACTTAGCAGCTCGACAAACACGCGGTACGCGGAAAAAAGGCTGGAAAAGAGGGTGGGGACGGGGATGGCAGGGAGAACGACGGCTGCCTGCTGCGTCTCCTGATTTTGCATTTTTCATTTAGTCCCTGTCCCCCTTTCGCCCGAGCGCATTGGCAAGTGCGCGTGATTCATGATGCACTCGCCACGGATCTCTGGTTAGCATAGAAACCGGTAATTCAAGACAACAATGGCAAACAGAGTTCCGCGACCGGTGAACAACCGTTCCCTTTGTTCGCGACACTCTCCCCTCGCGTCGTCAATTTTCGGGTATGAATCCATCCAAAGCGATCTTGTTTATCTTCTTTCGGTGGAATAAGAAAATCTAGCAGAATCCTCGGTGAGGAATTGCAATTCAGGCATGTTTATCGATAATCGTGAAATTAACACTTTACCGACCGGAAGCCTATTAATAGGATTTTCAAAAAAAGCATAGAAATTTTCGTTGACATTGCAATCTTAAATGAAACTATTAGACGACGTTATTGAGGGTGACTTATTAGTTCATACTAAATGCTAAATGAAAATTTAGCCTATTAATACGATTTTCAAAAAAAGCATAGAAATTTTCTTTGACATTGTAATCTTAAATGAAACTATTAGACGACGTTATTGAGGGTGACTTATTAGTTCATACTAAATGCTAAATGCAAATTTACCCATGTACCATACGTTTTTCAAAAATATGCAATAATCACCGGTCGGTAATGTGTTAAAAGATTCGATGCTCGTCATTTTGGCGAGTTCTGTAGTTTCACTGTTAAAAGATTCGTGGAGTATAGAGCCGGATGCGAATTGTATTCTCTTGCGCGTTCCCATCAAATCGGCTTACGCTCAACAGAGACGCTTGTCTGTTCGACTGTCAGGTTTTTTTTTTCACGGAACGGATGGTTCCGCTGGTAATGGTGATGGATGACGTTTTCTTGCTGGGCGACAGAGCGTGCAAGAGAGAGAGAGGGAGGGAGTCCTGTGGGTAATACGGGTGGCATGGTTGGGTCTCGAAGGGGGTTAATCCGTCACCAATGGTGTAAAGGCACGTATAATGCTCGCGCGACGCGTGAATCCACGCGCGTGAACAAGCGCCGCGAATTTTACGAGCACGACGGTTTGTTAGTTCCGTTTCAGCCACGGTCCCACGACTATTGAATTAACCGTTGTGTAACGTTACGTCGCATGCAAGAGCATGATCGTGACACGCTCGCTGGAAAACCGGAACGAGAATCGCTCTCTTTTACAATAACGGTTCGCAACGTGATGCACAAATTGGTCCGTAGCTTTCGGCAATAAATTCTGGTCAGAAACGTGTTAAGATAATTTAGAAAAATATTTATCGCGACGATTCAAGGGATCGCTTTAAACTATGTCGTCATCTGTGACCTCCACAGAGCACCAGGGGTTGCGTTCTCGCGCGTTTGTTCAACCCAGGGGGCGGAAAAAAACGACGGAAAAAATTCCGAAAGACGAAAGTGTCGGCGCGTACGCGAAACCCATTACGCCGACAATCGATTCCGCTGCATTAAAACCGGAGAAAGCTGTTTCGCGGGGGTGCGCGGAGGGCGCGAAGGGCCAGAGGAGGCGCAAAGAATTGTTCACGTCCGCGTAAAATGGCCGTGCTCGGTAAACATATCGGAGTAGAGGTAGTGGGTCACGATGTCTGGTGTTTTTAATCAGGATACACCGGTTGTATCCCCGTCGTAATTCCGAACGTGACGTTAATACGTTCACGTGCATTAACGGGAACGACTTTCCTCGCGGCGGCGGCGACGCTATCAGGGAAAACCTCCGGGGAAATAGCGTGCTCGAAGTTCGGCCCGGTGGCCGAGGGATATATGTCACGGGAAATTCGTGTTGGCCGTGCCACCGTTGGTGTTTTCGTCCGACCACTTACGAATATTGCAGATTTTTCCGACGACAACGACCGTTCGCGCGACGGAATTCGCTTGCAGATCGAAACGCGGGGGTTGAAATCCTGTGGGGGTGAGTCGCTCGATTATTTTTCTATTTTCGGTGTCGGTCTGTACTATTTCCACCGTGAACGGTGTTACGGCTATCACCGCGTTTGATCTTTCAACGTGGTTGTATTTTGTTTGTAATAACAACCGCGTCGTTGTTGCTCTCATTATTGGAAGCCTTTGTGTAACTTGCTGGAAATTTGTATGAACTTTGGAATTTTTTTCCCGTACGTATTATGTAAACAGTTCCCTTGAAATTGTCCAAGTATCTTATCGCACTACCGAAGCAACAATATAAATTTTCGCGTTATAATATTAACGATAACGACGTCCTCGTTGCATTCGTTATGGGAGGAACTTCGTATAAGTCGTTGGAAGTCGCGTGACCTTTTCGAATTTTTTATCTTGAAAAATTATGCAAACGATTCTCTTGAAATTGACTGGCTACTTCTCGTGGCATTGTTGAAGTAACAATAAGTATTATTTCGATAAGAGAAACTGTACATAAAGATAATGAATGCGAACTGCACAATTTTTTATGCATTTAATGGCTAATTAATGATTCTGTACACAATAATTAAATCTTTTATACATTTCATTAAATTCAATATTGCATTATGAAACGAGTAAAACACACCTACCATGGACATCGGTGCGTTTCATTAGCATCTCATTAAATATTCAATTATTTATAATTAAATATGCTGAAGGTAGGAGGCAGGAGATATAATCCGTCGTTATATTCATTTTTAATCATTTTTATGCAGCTCGTATCAAATCCAATGTTTCGTAAATCAATCAAATAAAACAGTCTTAATCTGTAGAAAATAAAATTTGAAAACTACAATTAATGTTATTGGCGCACTGGTTCGATCAATTGGACATAATAAGCAAATTTGCAAAAATTACATGAAATTTAATTCGATGAATTTATTACCAATTTCATATTGGTATTTCAACAACTAGTTTGTTGGTTGAGTGACTTCGAAGGATTCATATTTGCCTACATTTATGGATTGGCCAATACATGGATCAGTGTTCTTTGATTCGTTGTTGTTTCAAATTGTTTCGGTCTACTCAGTCCACATACCACATGCATGGAACCAACACGTGGTTTCTTGACTCTTAAGAATTTAAATTAATACATTTTTCTAAGCACGCGAGTTAATACTTTGGTTTTTTATTGTTAATAAATTAGTGTTTTCTGCTTTTTCGGAAAGGCAGTTACCTAACAATATATTAATTAATTGATAAATTCTTACAGACGCAATACTGAAAATTTACATTCTTGAAAATGTTCTTTTAGACCGAAACGTTGAATAAAATTTCATGTAATTTTTGCAAATTTGCTTATTGTCTCCAATTGATCGAACCAGTGCGCCAATAACATTAACCCTTTGCACTCGGAGCTATTTTAACTGAAAAATTAAACGTTTCTTCTGACCTACAATATTTCCATTCTCTATGATTTTTTAAATTTGATAAATATCAAATTGATATAATACCTCATACAATACTTAACCCTTTGCACTCGGAGCTATTTTAACTCGAAAATTAAACGTTTCTTCTGACCTACAATATTTCCATTCTCTATGATTTTTTAAATTTGATAAATATCAAATTGATATAATACCTCATACAATACTTAACCCTTTGCACTCGGAGCTATTTTAACTGGAAAATTAAACGTTTCTTCTGACCTACAATATTTCCATTCTCTATGATTTTTTAAATTTGATAAATATGAAATTGATATAATTCCTCATACAATACTTAAATGCGTAGTAATTGGCTAGACACCGACATATCTGATGGTGTAAACAATTATTTAAATAATAGTACAGCAATTTTTAGTGGCGTCTCAGAGGCGTAACTCGAGTGCTAAGGGTTAATTGTAGTTTTGAACAATAGTCAATCGAGATACAGAGAACTGTTAAAATAAAATTTCGTTAATATTGCGGATTTTGTACACAGTACTACATTTACAATCTGTCGATTGGCCAATTCCTTCTTACCTAAACATCGTCTATAAAACGACCACATGTTCTCGGTGAAGGATTAAAAAATTGCACAAGCATCCTGGACAAACATCGTTACAATAGATTACGCCGGATACCGGGGCGTCCGCGATCGATCGCGTCAACAAGTGTACACATCGGCGACCAGAAGCAAGCAGAAGCGAACGGAGCAACGTTTGCGGAGGTTCGCGAAGAATTTGGTGTTCGTTTCAGAGGTACGACAATAAAACTGTCCTCGAACCAACAAGAGAGAGAGAGAGAGAACTCGTCGAGTCAGACCGTGAGATCCGTTTTCTCGCGCGTAATTTCTCGCTCTCACCGTTTTCCCGTTTCCCGCTCGTTCCGCGAAACGCGTAAGCCCTCGGCCGCGCACCACCACCAAATTGCTTTTCTACTCTTTATCGAACCCGAAACTTCGCGCCCAACCACCCCTGGCAAAACTGCTAAGCTCGGCCTCTTATGCGGCTGGCGTGTTCCTATTTGCATTTGAAACGTGGCCCCTCCTACACCGCGCGTTCCTTTCGGCTTCCCCTCACCCCCGTCGTCACCACTTTCGCGTACCAGAGCCCTTCAGCTCGACAACGAAACAGGGAATTGCCCGTTCAACGGGGTGCATGATCCGCGAAACACCACCGGCTTCCGGTTTCACAGGGGATCTTTCCGCAAAACGTTTACCGTAACGTTTCCGGGTAAACGTCCCTCTGCCTCCTCTCGCCACCGCTTCTTCGTTCCGCTCTCATCTCGTTACATATGTACACCGGCACCGTATGTGCAACTGTTTGCGCACCTTGCATCGTTGGACCACGTATCTTTCGCTGCATTCGTTGTTTAGAAGACGCGAATGATATTGCAACGCTTGGACGACGGATCATTTTTTCAACTGCACGATTATTCATTATTCTTCAGAATTTATTTGCCGGAGGCCTATTCAGGCGGTAGACTCGTTTGAAATATCATTAACACTTTAACGAACGCTCGCACAACATGTGTGTGATAGCCGGAACAACAAGTTTTATGTGTAAGACATGTAAAATACGATTACGTGTAGGTGATTGCATTAATAATTATCATACAAAGGAAAAATATTCAATAAAGTTCTTTGTTAATAATAATTCAATAAAGTTCTTTAAAATTAATTCTTCGAAAATATTGCCGGCCCCTGGCGACGTGTTAGACTGCGTAGACGGGCGATCGTTAAAGTGTTAACACATTACCGACCGGTGATTATTGCATATTTTTGAAAAATGTATGGTATATGGCTTTTTCATTTAGCATTTAGTATGAACTAACAAAGTCACCCTCAATAACGTCGTCTAATAGTTTCATTTAAGATTGCAATGTCAAAGAAAATTTCTATGCTTTTTTTTTTTGGTACAGCAGAATTATTGAAAATCCTATTAATAGGCTTCCGGTCGGTAAAGTGTTAAGAGTCGAGAAACCACGCGTTTAGATGGTTTCGAAATGCAAACCCACACAAGTGATCAACTAGTTAAATATTCTAAATACTAAACTAGTTAATGATCTTGAAGACAGGGTAGTTTCATTGACAGTGACGGGGTAAACCGCAAAGCAAAAAACACTAAGTTATTAACAACGAAAAACAAATGTATAAGCTCACTTGCTTAGAAAAATGTACTAATTTAAATTCTTAACACATTACCGACCGGTGATTATTGCATATTTTTGAAAAATGTACGGTACATGGCTAAATTTTCATTTAGCATTTAGTATGAACTAACGAAGTCACCCTCAATAACGTCGTCTAATAGTTTCATTTAAGATTGCAATGTCAAAGAAAATTTCTATGCTTTTTTTTTGGTACAGCAGAATTATTGAAAATCCTATTAATAGGCTTCCGGTCGTTAAAGTGTTAATACCGAACAACTGTGAAGTAATTAGAATTGGATGGGCCGCCATTACAGCCATAAGCGAACCTCGAAACGTTCCCCTCGAAAAACATGAACGCTTAAACATCCGATGGTACACAAGTACGTTCGGTTGTTTTATATTTACCGTCAGCTTTGCAGAAATGATCGTACACCGTCGAACAAGAATTGTTTGCTCGGTCGCAGCGATTAATTATCGACAGACGGCTGGTATAAAAATTACAAATCGAGTGGCGGCGGAACTCGGAAACTTTTCATTAAAACCAGCGAAATATCGTGGTATGTTTATCGGAGTTATTTGGAAAAATTGATTGGATCAATATTCGAGAGCATTTTAAACGGAACCACCGGATAAATGGGAATCGATGTTTGCCTCCCTACGAAACGCGCACGCTGAATAATAACAATTCAATTATTCCCCGTATTATTCGAAATTCATTTCGCGTGAATTTTGCACGATCAAACTCTATTAGTTCTCGCCGAATAATAATATCGACGCGATGTTAGATAAATTCGCACGAGCAACGAAACGAATTAGAAGTTACACACGCGATCGAGCAATCGAATAACCGAGATATTGAATGACGTGAATTTGCATGGTGTTATAACAATTCCATGTATGTATACGTTTATCCTCTACTCGTTACACCGTTTTGCTTCAATGATCGTTTGCGACTCTATATTAAATCGCTATTCGCACTTTCAGCGTTATAAATACAATCACGCTTTCACCTGTTTAAATAAATTACTCGTTAAACCGCTAGGGCAAATAATTATTCTTGACGCTACGTCAAAATTACTGTGAACACTCTCGGCATTATAATTTTAATCACACCCAATAAATATCCTTATATTGTTGCAATCAAGGCAATACATTGAACCATTGCTCGAAATAATTATTCTCGACCCCGACTAGAATTTTAGTTAGGCAAGCCGTTAGGACCGCATTAGGCTAGTCTAATTTCGCGTTAGGCCCTGATGGGGCAGCCCCATTGGGCAGGCATGCAAAATGTAACGCAGTGCGTCGTGACTGCCTAATTGGGAAAGCCGAATGAGGCCCGCATTAGGAACCCGCGTATAGGGTCACATTAGGCTTTCCTAATGATTATCCAATGCGGCAAACCGCATTAGGCAACATTAAGATAGTCTTATTAGACCCTTATTAGGAGACATAAAGGGAAATTAAGAAATTAAGTTAAATGTAATTATATTTGAAATCATAATAAAGTAAATAAAATGATTGAACAAGAAATGATGAATGAACAACAAAATGCTTAGCCTACTATATATACGCGCTTAATCTACAATATAATGTTTAACATACTACGCACTTAATTTACAATATATGCTTAACTTATTAATTATGATGCCCTTAATCTACAATATACTTAACCTGCTACAATATATATATATATATATATATATATATATATATATATATATATATATATATATGCTTATGATACTACTGCTTAATTGTACGACATATACAGTGAGTGTAAAATTCGTACGCATATGGCACCTGTTAGGAATGCCTAAGTTAGGCATACACCACTCTTTCCGCATTAGGCCCATGTATGGCAATTGTTAGGATTGCCTAATTAGGCATGAACTCGATCATCCCCATTTGGACCACGTATGGCGCCTGTTAGGAATGCCTAAGTTAGGCATACACCACTCTTTCCGCATTAGGCCCATGTATGGCAATTGTTAGGAATGCCTAATTAGGCATGAACTCGATCATCCCCATTTGGACCACGTATGGCACCTGTTAGGAATGCGTAAGTTAGGCATACACCACTCTTTCCGCATTAGGCCCATGTATGGCAATTGTTAGGAATGCCTAATTAGGCGTGAACTCGATCATCCCCATTTGGACCACGTATGGCACCTGTTAGGAATGCCTAAGTTAGGCATACACCACTCTTCCCGCATTAGGCCCATATATGGCAATTGTTAGGAATGCCTAATTAGGCGTGAACTCGATCATCCCCATTTGGACCACGTATGGCACCTGTTAGGAATGCCTAAGTTAGGCATACACCACTCTTTCCGCATTAGGCCCATGTATGGCAATTGTTAGGATTGCCTAATTAGGCATGAACTCGATCATCCCCATTTGGACCACGTATGGCACCTGTTAGGAATGCCTAAGTTAGGCATACACCACTCTTTCCGCATTAGGCCCATGTATGGCAATTGTTAGGAATGCCTAATTAGGCATGAACTCGATCATCCCCATTTGGAACACGTATGGCACCTGTTAGGAATGCCTAAGTTAGGCATACACCACTCTTTCCGCATTAGGCCCATGTTGGCAATTGTTAGGATTGCTTAATTAGGCATGAACTCGAACATCCCCATTTGGACCACGTATGGCACCTGTTAGGAATGCCTAAGTTAGGCATACACCACTCTTTCCGCATTAGGCCCATGTATGGCAATTGTTAGGAATGCCTAATTAGGCATGAACTCGATCATCCCCATTTGGACCACGTATAGCACCTGTTAGGAATGCCTAAGTTAGGCATACACCACTCTTTCCGCATTAGGCCCATGTATGGCAATTGTTAGGAATGCCTAATTAGGCATGAACTCGATCATCCCCATTTGGACCACGTATGGCACCTGTTAGGAATGCCTAAGTTAGGCATACACCACTCTTTCCGCATTAGGCCCATGTATGGCAATTGTTAGGAATGCCTAATTAGGCATGAACTCGATCATCCCCATTTGGACCACGTATGGCACCTGTTAGGAATGCCTAAGTTAGGCATACACCACTCTTTCCGCATTAGGCCCATGTATGGCAATTGTTAGGATTGCCTAATTAGGCATGAACTCGATCATCCCCATTTGGACCACGTATGGCACCTGTTAGGAATGCCTAAGTTAGGCATACACCACTCTTTCCGCATTAGGCCCATGTATGGCAATTGTTAGGAATGCCTAATTAGGCGTGAACTCGATCATCCCCATTTGGACCACGTATGGCACCTGTTAGGAATGCCTAAGTTAGGCATACACCACTCGTTCCGCATTAGGCCCATGTATGGCAATTGTTAGGAATGCCTAATTAGGCGTGAACTCGATCATCCCCATTTGGACCACGTATGGCACCTGTTAGGAATGCCTAAGTTAGGCATACACCACTCGTTCCGCATTAGGCCCATGTATGGCAATTGTTAGGAATGCCTAATTAGGCGTGAACTCGATCATCCCCATTTGGACCACGTATGGCACCTGTTAGGAATGCCTAAGTTAGGCATACACCACTCTTTCCGCATTAGGCCCATGTATGGCAATTGTTAGGGATGCCTAATTAGGCATGAACTCGATCATCCCCATTTGGACCACGTATGGCACCTGTTAGGAATGCCTAAGTTAGGCATACACCATTCTTTCCGCATTAGGCCCACATTCGTCTTTAGGCATGCCTAACTGAATTTCTAGTCGGGACGCTACGCGAAACTCCTGTCAACAGTCTCGGCATTATAATTTTAATCAAACAAACAATATCATTATACTTCTCGAGGGAATGACATTCTCGAATAAATTTCTCATTGAACTACTAATCAAAAGAATTGACAAATAGAGCTGTGTCCAGAAATAACTTCGTCTCAGCGATTGCGCACAGTTTCCCCGCAACTTTGCGATTCATTTTCGCACAGAGCTGTTAAAATGCTCGACGGTATAATTTCGTCGAAACCCGATAAAGGTTCTTTTTACATTTCGTCATTACAGCCGCGATGGCGGTCCGAATTGGTTCAAGCGACAATTTAGGCACGGGCTAACCGGATCAGTGAAAAATGCATTATGCGACACGCTGTGTTGAGCGTTGGTGAGATCAAACGCGAATTAAAGATTCACCCGTGTCCCATGTTACCGGCCGAAAAGTGCGTCGGAAGGAGGTAATTCGTCCATTCGTGCGCGCGTACGACCGTTCCCGGTTCAATTAACGCGGAATTGCCGCAACATTCTGCTCGCATAATGCGGGTTATAACAACGTTACCGTATCCCCGTGGATCTTGAACAAGCGCGAACAGTATGGTGACCAGGAGGATAGGGAGAGTGGGAGGAGTGAGGGGGGAGGCAAGGGGGAATTACGGTGACGAGATTAATTTAAACTAAAATTCGCGAAACGTCATGGGGCCGTGCTCGCGGAACGTGTGCTCGGTGCTCGTCAACCTGCCGAGTACTCCGGTAATTAAATTTGCATTCCTTTATTTTTCCAACGGCGAGCCCCGGGGCTGAATCAGGCCACGAAAGTGCAATAAAAAAATCGCCACTCGAAACTCTGATCTCCCTCTCTCTCCCTCCCTCTCTCTCTCTCTCTCTCTCTTTCAGCTCGTTGCTAGTTCTCCGCGAATCTGCTACCCAGAACCGATGCCGCGTGCATTTCGTTAACTCGTTAACCACGCTCTACTAATCAATTACAGTCATTAGAAAATCTCGTGCGTATATACAAGAAACAATCGCCCGGCGATCTCTCGTTTTTCTTTGTAAGAGAAAACGCAAATTGCAAGCACGTTTGTCTCGCGTTTTTGGAATTCGTTAGGTTATCAATGAGCTCTCACCATTAAATCTACCGTAACCGGTCGAAATGACCGATTTTGTTAGTTTACAATTATTGAAATATTTCATGTCTGTCGCATAGATACATATATATTTCTAAGTGAAGTTCCTGTGCCTAATCTTGGAGACGAGAATTACCTTGATGTGGAAACAATCTGTGAGAGGACACCTTTATGATATAAATATAATATAAATGTAATAATAATAATAAATATAATATAATAATATGATGTAAATATAAATATAATATGATAAAAGTGCAATGTCGGAAGTGTTAATGAAAATCTTGCAAGCGTTCCCTGAAAGAGAATTATTGAAATATTAAAAATGATTTCACAAGAAATTATTGTATAGATATCTTTAGTAGCGCATGTATTATAATAACTCATACTAATACATAACCAAACCAAATACCTAGGTACACTAAGAACATCAGAGAACCGGAAGTACAAACACGAAAGATAAGACGGAAGAGAAAGAGGAAATTAATCAAGTGAACAATCTAAACAAAGCTGAGACTACTAAATAAGCAACGCAACAATCGAGGAAGATGTGGCTGAAAAAGGTACATAAATTGTTGCAAGGGTGTCGAGCAAGGTTCCCGACGCGCAGCAAATTAATCCTCGTATAGCAGGGAGTACGCGGGCGGTACCAATGACGCGTTATTGCGGCCATAACTTGCCAGTCGAAGGGATAAGTGGGGTGAGCGAAGATCAAAGCTTAGCACGGCACAGTTTCGGCAAAGAGCGTCGACGGAATTCTCCTGCACGACGTCGACGGCGGAACATTTAATTGCGAACCCGTTGGCCGTGCCGTATCAGCCGGTGCCGCAGTATGCCGGGTGCAGTGAACCTTTTCGGAGCGTGACAGATGGATATAAACTTAACACCGCGGCCGAAATTATGCGTCCCCGTCTATAATTAACCGGACTTTAGCGAGCGACCCGGCGTGCCCCGTTCGAACGCATCGGATTCCTGCGAAAGTGGTACAAGTCTTCGCCCCCGTCGAAATTTATACAGGCCCTTCCAAAGCCCTCATCGTCGTGACCTTCCTCAATCCTCGAATAATTAACTCGTTGGGATTATTAAACGAAAAAAAAAATTCTAGATGACTACCGCGTTTAGTAATTGACGTAGACAATTTTTCTTTTATATAATTTTTCTAATAATTTTCTTTAATGTATTTTCTTTGTTAATTCTTTAATCTATTTTCTATAATGATAGAAACTGGTTAGGTTCAATTAATATTAATAATAAAATAAGTTTGAGAACATCAGTACATTATCTTAATGTAGAAGTCTTAGGCTGTTCCAGTGAATTGAACTCTTCTTTGGTGGACTAAATATCTTTATGAATGATACACTTGTAGAACTAACTCGATTATTCGCACGTGCTGATGTACACCGAGTGACGGCTTTGTTTCCTCGCGTACGCCTTATTACATTTATAGTTACTTAGTTATTAGTACAATTATAGATGTTGCGATTATTGATCGGTCACACAGTTTTTCCTATTTCCAACACTTAACTCTATTGAAATTATTCAAAGAAGAATAACATTTTTATCTTACTCCGGTCTCGTTCTAGGCAAATAATTTTTATATGATAATAATGATCTCTGATGACTTTCTTTAAGTTTTCCTCCTCGCCTTCATTAACATCGCTTTTACCCTGACGCCGTAGTCCCAGCAGACCGGAAATCGCTCGCAGAAGCTGGCGAAAGCTTGCGGACACATCAAAGCGTTCGAGCAAAGTAACAGAAGTAACTGTACAGTGGCGGGATTACGGGTCTGTAACTGTCGCAATCAATCCAATTAATTCGTGCCGACTTAATCTTTGACGGAGAACCGTCAAAGGCCGTTTTGATGCGCGGCGTTTCTTGTAATTCCGGAAATTACTTCTCCCCCGTCCTCGACGTCTCCCACCACCTTCATCTGCTCATCGCGATCCGGATGACTTTCCGGTTTCGTGATCCCGCGTTTCACCACAATTCGCGTCTCGCATCGCAATTAACTCTGCGAACACATCTTACCATTTCTGCCGCTGCGTGCATTACCCAGACAAACTGTTTCATCAAGCTACAGAATTCGGATTTCAATCAATTACACCGTCGTTTGATCCAATTGATTTTCAACAGCGTCAGATCATGGATTTTAGATTAGTTATTTGTTTATTGTTCCTCGCTTGAAGTTACAAAATTTTTATCAATTGTTTCATAAATAGTAGGACACCCAGTATGTACTTCTTACAAAATTTATTAAAATAAGAACTACTTTCGAGTCTCTGCTTCGAGAAACAAATCTGAATATCGAGAAACTCAAGTAACTACATTAATTTATTAATATTAACTCTGCGAACACATCTTACCATTTCTGCCGCTGCGTGCATTACCCAGACAAACTGTTTCATCAAGCTACAGAATTCGGTTTTCAATCAATTACACCGTCGTTTGATCCAATTGATTTTCAACAGCGTCAGATTATGGATTTTAGATTAGTTATTTGTTTATTGTTCCTCGCTTGAAGTTACATAATTTTTATCAATTGTTTCTTAAATAGTAGGACACCCAGTATGTATTTCTTGCAAAATTTATTAAAATAAGAACTACTTTCGAGTCTCTGCTTCGAGAAACAATTCTGAATATCGAGAAACTCAAGTAACTACATTAATTTATTACAATTAACTGTGCGAACACATCTTACCATTTCTGCCGCTGCGTGCATTACCCAGACAAACTGTTTCATCAAGCTACAGAATTCGGATTTCAATCAATTACACCGTCGTTTGATCCAATTGATTTTCAACAGCGTCAGATTGTGGATTTTAGATTAGTTATTTGTTTATTGTTCCTCGCTTGAAGTTACATAATTTTTATCAATTGTTCCATAAATAGTAGGACACCCAGTATGTATTTCTTGCAAAATTTATTAAAATAAGAACTACTTTCGACTCTCTGCTTCGAGAAACAATTCTGAATATCGAGAAACTCAAGTAACTACATTAATTTATTTAAAAAACGCTAGCTACGTTGAAGTGTCCGTTCCTAAAATTACCGGAGGTCATTTTTCCCGAAAAACTGCATCGAAAGTGCGGAATAAAATTTTCGCGTACGAGGCTCCGTTGGCCAGAAAATTGAGTTCAAACTGGAATCGACCGTGTCTGATCATGGCTGGCCGTTTCTACTTGCGTGCGCGATAGGAATTTTCAAACTCGCTTCGTTCGGAAACGGAGCATCGTACGGAAAAATTTGATTCGGAATGCTCGATAGAGTTTTTCACGAAAAATAACCTCCATTATTTTTACAAACGTTCACTCACACGTAGCTCTTGTTATTCATAAATTACTGTGGTCATTTCTAGTTCGTTAACTTGCGCGAAGCAGTTCGGAACTGTCTGTCGCTAATACGTTACGAAACATCGACTTTTTACAATAATTTATAGAACTTCATCAATATTTGATCTGGAATTGCAGCTAAATCAGAACGCGAGTGAACAAAGCTTAACCTATCTGATTTTCACACCTTCGTAATCGCCCGTGGTCTAGATAAGAGAAGCCGAAGAAATGCCGTTTGTACTTGAGGCTAATCCTTCGCGTACAAGGTGTTTTGTAACGAGCAGCAACGGTGTCGATGATGAAAAGCCGCGCAAAAACCATGAGAAAAGTTTCTGTAATGAATCGAGGCGGCGATGACGCTTCTTGGGAACAATGAAATCAGTGGCTCTCGTTAACCCCGCTTTAGGAAGCCACGCTCTCTTTTATTACGTGGTCTCAGTTCGCTGCCTCGTAATCATTACGAAACACAGAGAAGCGCTTCTACTTTCGTTCTGTCACGCTCTTCCGCTCCTATTCACGTGTGTTCCTTCCACCGGCGCTTTTCCTTTGAACTTTTCCTCGATGTTCACATAATTGTTACATTACTACTCTGCAAAATCCAGTGGTTCGACGCTGGCGTCCAATTAACATGCATCTGTAAATCTGTCGATACTCGAGCAATTCGTTCGGCGAGTTAAATTAATTTTATTTCCGTGCGAGCAGCTTCGTTGAAATAATTCTTTTGCAAAGAAGTGCCACGAAAAGTGCCTTATATAATTTTTCAATTAAATACTTTATTGGATCGAGGTATTTCTCGTTCGCAGAAATATATGAGAGGACTTCCAACAATTGAGCAATAATCAGACTGTGGATTTATATATTTCATATTAATAAAAATTAAAGCTAGAAAAAATGGTACCTCTCGTGTCAACTGAGTTAGGTTCTTTTTTATTGATATTTCGCATTTGAGGCCGGAAAGGTTCGAACGCCAGAAATCCCGGAACAGCACCACGGTGATCATGGAAATTATGGCCTGAAATACTTTGTCGAGTATAATTTCGAGTTTGACCTACATTAGGTGGCTCGACAAGGGACGTATGATTTAAATAGCATGGCGGTCCACGTTCCCTGTTGTTCCGTGTCACGCAGCCTCGTCGTGGCTAATTCCGTAAGCTCCCGCGGTTATGAATGGCCGTAATACTTTTTCCGCTGCTAGCGTGAAACCGCTAGAGCTCGTCCCCCGTTATTGTTTAAATCAAACCCACACCGGGGTCCGTAAGTGTCCGTGAGCTTCACGGAATCCGCTGGAAACCTTTCCATTACCATTATCACACGAGCGTCTCTCGCACACTTTCCCCTTGGATCCTCGGTATTAATTTTTTAAGTGACTTGCTCCGAGCATTTATCACTCTAAGTAATTGTACCAGTGGACCTCTCAGATGTTTCAATGTGCAGGCAGTAATTTTTTTCGTCAATTTTAAGGATGATATTAGAGGAATCTTCAAAAGGTGTTTTTACATTGGTAATTGTTCATTTTGACAGGATGAAAATTAATCCTTAGCACTCGAGTGGTGACTTAGGCGTCACCATTAAAAATTGTTCTAAACATTTAAGTATTGTATGAGCTATTATAATAATTTCATATTCGTAAAAATGAAAAAAATCATATAAAATATAATTACTCTAGCTAAGAAGAGATGTTCAATTTTTGAGTTAAAATAACTCCGAGTGCAAAGGATTAACATAAAATTGTTTTCCAACGTTCCACAAGCTGATGGGTTAATTTTTCCATTAAAGCATTTTCTTTTTTTTTTGTCAGATCATCGGAAGTATTTGAAAAATCGCGTTAACAATCATCAATGATAATTACTATCACATTATGTGGTCTGGAAATCGCGTTTCTGAACGATCGATGATGTCGTGCTTTAGATGTTTTTATTTAAATTTGTTTACGTATTTTGTAGTCCAAATCATAGCAGCTAATTGCCAAAACACCTTTGTAGTTTATTGTACGCAGGTAGTCCGGGTTCGAGTCCGACGATGGTAATAATGTTGAGGCGTATGGTCAAGTTTTTATTGCTTTATGACTGAGTTACTTATTGGACTATTTCGGAGCTTTATGACGATAATCAGTGTATTGTAGGACACGCTGTAGTAATTTGATTATAGCGGATTATCGCTGTTTGGGCGCAGGTAGTTTCGATTAGCCAGCATTTTATGTTTATTATTTTATTGTAACGACTAGGAGGATTTTATTAGAGGGACGGAAACAGCACAATAGGTGTGCGCGTTCCCATTGAAGCTACATAGAAAGAAAGTCAAACGTCGAATTGGTCGGTGCTGGCCAGGTGGCAATGCAACTATTAAAGCCAAGAACAGGTGTAGTCAGGAGTCGAAGAAATTGTCCTTGCAAAATGCGAAAAGATGTCAGAGGACAATTGTACCTTCGGCAAGAGGAAAGAAGAGTACAGGGTCCTTTCGGCTCGTGGACAGTGGGGTTATAGTAGGTACCTTCTATTCTTAGTTTTATTTCGGATGGACGAGCCCCACACTACCCCCTCGACCATCATCGGCGAGGGAGTGTGCGTAAAATGCATTTCTTTGCTGTCCTTAAAGAAAGAAAAAGAAAGGTGACGATACTGCCAAGTGTAGCCTTGTCGCACCTTTTCTTTTACAGTGATAAGAACATTTTTATGCAGAAAAATGTCGTGGAAGGGAAAAGAAAATGTATATTTTTTCTATAGCTACATTTCTTTTAATGGTTAAATATTGATTAACGAAGCAACTTTAACGTCATCTAAAATGAAACGCGTAACATTCGTATGTAGGATTCAAGAATAATATGACAAATTATTAATAATTAATATTAATTTGAAATACAACAAATACAATTAACTAAATTTTCCCGTTTGAATCTCCGTCTAAGATCATCCTTGAAAAAATTCGTTAAACTTTCACAATGTCAAGAAAATTGTGGTTTTCCCAATACCACGAGTGGAAATTTTTTTTGTAACATGCTATACATCATTTTCTGTAGATTTGTTCACACTGATTTCAAATCTGGCCTCAAAGTTTGTCTACAACCTCCGGATCTTCCAAAAAATAATTTTTTTTTATTTTTTCAAGGTTAAAAAACGTTCGTACCACAATCTACATAATTATATCAAATTCTGTAAAGTTTCAGCTTTAATTTAAAAAAAATTACATCGCTCTATCTCGTTTCTATCGAAAGTTCTTTATTTTCACACAGAGTTCATCGGTTTGGCCCATAGTGCGACATCTCCCTACACATTTTATTATTATTATTTATTTTAAACAGACCGAAGTCCTTTTATACAAATGTATGCAGTATTATATAATATGACAGAAAAGAGTCTTAATCTAAAATTCACATAATTATGGACAGCGCCAAACTAAGCAAATATATAGGTACTGTTAACGAATAGTACAGCGCAATTTCATTTTGAATGCCTGTAACGTGCCATTGAAAAAATCAATATTATTATAAAATGTGGTTTGAGCTAGCAATAATACGATTTAAAGGATTTATTGCTCCATATGAGGATTTGGATTTCATTATTTGAAATCCTGCTCTATTTCTCAAAACACGGTACGCAACTCATTACACATATTTGTTAGACTTTGTTAAAATCCTTCATCACGAGTCTGGCTCGTCAAAGTACGGCAAGGGGTTAATGCGAAGAGTGTTAATGTGAAATCGCTTAGAAATTAAAGGAATCTCACTATTGAGGTTCGCGAAGAGTACTAATGTCGAAAACGCGCAGGGAAATTGTTGCATGCGCATCGTCGATAAATCTCGACTCGCTGTCCAATGGGTTTTCTGTCGTCGAGTAGAAATTGATCGATGATCGTGCGGTTGTCTGGTGCGAAGAGGGCGTGAATGCGAGTTCGCCGTTGGTCTCTCTCTCTCTCTCTCTCTCTCTCTCTCTCTCTCTCTCTCTCTCTCTCTTGCGATGAAGAGAAAACGGAAGGCGCCTCCGGGAACGCAACAAGTTCGCGATCCCTTTATCCTCGTCGGCTATCCTTTTGTGTCCCTGGAACTTGGCCAACGGTGGCTCACCGCTGCTGCCCGTCCGACTATCTCCTCCCTTCGTTTATCCTTCGACCACCCTCGCCTTCGGGTTCTTATCTAACCCGAAAGTGCAATCAATCATTTCAGAGGGCGATCACTCTCCCGCGACCGACTGCTACGA
Source organism: Lasioglossum morio (assembly GCA_916610235.2). Lineage (NCBI taxonomy): Eukaryota > Metazoa > Arthropoda > Insecta > Hymenoptera > Halictidae > Lasioglossum > Lasioglossum morio. The sequence goes on from OU744333.1 coordinate 11,079,151, forward strand.
GCAAAGTTCGGACGCGATTGACCGTGTAACGAGTGCCCGCCACCGGTTTCCACTTTGCCAGGAACCGATTCCGGCCAACGATTAAGCGGATCGTTCTGCTGCGACGGCAAGTTTAAGGGTTGCACTTTAGACCGACACGTTATCTCGGTTTCACGCAAAAATAGCACCGTCGAGAGTGCTGTCTTGGAACCTCTCGCGAAGTTATCGCGGCTAATTAAAGTTGTAGAACTTCTCGAAGAGTTTATACGAGCACTATGGCCACCGTGAATATTCTAGACAATACATATAATTATATGTAATGAACATGTTAATGTAAATATTTTATATGGGTCGAAGGAATTGATTGTGATTAACAAGTAATGCGGATAGCGGTTCGTTAATTGCAATAAATCTTCGTCAAAACGAGGCGAGAGAAAGGGTCACCGTCATCCGGTGCCCCTGGACCTGAAAGTTTACGGCACCCCCGGTACATGGGTTCTACCGGTTCTCCCAGGTCCTAAATCAAAAAAAGGGCCACCGTGAATAAAATATTATTCATTTATTAACCCTTAGCACTCGGCTGTCCCCTCTGAGGCACCACTAAAAATTGCTGTACCATTCTCCAAAATATTGTTCACATTATTAAATATATCGGTATCTAATCAATTACTAAACATTTAGGTACTGTACAAGGTAATGTACCAATTTCATATCCATAAAATTGCAAAAATCATAAGGTTTGGAAATATTCTAGATCGGAAGAAATGTTTAATTTTCCAGTTAAAATAGCTCCGAGTGCAAAGGGTTAAATATGTTGGGATCTAACTAATTACTAAGCATTTCAATATTTTATGAAGTTCTATTAATATCATACAAAATGAAAAAAAAAATCATATAGAATGGAATTATTCTAGATAAGAAAACATGTTTAACCCTTAGCACTCGGCTGTCCCCTCTGAGGCACCACTAAAAATTGCTGTACCATTCTTCAAAATATTGTTTACATTTATTAAATATATCGGCATCTAATCAATTACTAAACATTTAGGTACTGTACAAGGTAATGTACCAATTTCATATCCATAAAATTGCAAAAATCATAAGGTATGGAAATATTCTAGATCGGAAGAAACGTTTAATTTTCCAGTTAACCCTCATCTACACGGATACTTTTGTTGTACTATTCTAAATGAATTTGAAATAGGTACCCGTGTACCACGTCGTGTGGATGAGGGTTAAAGTAGCTCGGAGTGCAAAGGGTTAAGTGAAAACAAAACGACAAATTTATATTAACAGAAGAACCATCTAGAACAAAAAACGACGACTTTGTACGAGCACCAGGACCACCGTGCAAAAGATAATTCTATACGTTCATCAATCTTTCTTTGAACAACACAGTTTGATAAGAAGGTTCCGAGCAGACACCAGTGTCTGGTTATCGCGGACTGATTAAGGGTGAGGCGCGAGCCGAATTGAGTTAGGGGTGTGCAACGAGGAATTTATATTAGACAGTACGGAGAGTACGAGCGTCGAACGAAGGCCAAGTGTCGAATACAACACGATTGATCTCGATTAATATACCTCTGATGCGGTCCGGTAACACGGTCGCCTCACCGATGTCCGCGCCTAACCGCAGCTCTAGCTACATTCCGCAATCATTGACCTATCTCAATGAACAGGCTGCCAATGTTAGCCGGAACAGGAGAGAACTGTCTATCATTCCGTACTGGGGATTCCGTGGTAATTGAATGAGAATTGGCTCATCTAGAGATTCAATCACGTCACTTCAGCCTATTGTTCGTACGGTCGAGTTGTCGCAGAGACGAGACCTGCGATCTTTCGATGGTTCGGCGAAAGCGTCGAACAAATAGGATACACTTTCGATGAACTTCAGTGCCGTGAAATTGACTGAGAACTGTTCGAAATAAGAAAAACTGCGTTATCGATCAATAATCGCGACATCTCTAATGGTACTAATTGTAAGTAATCACGAATGTAATGAGGCGTACGCGAGTGTGTACATCCGCACGTGCGAATAGTCGAGTTAGTTCTACAAGTGTATCGTTCAATATACAAAGATATTTAGTTCACTAAATTAGAGTTCGATTCACTGGAACAACCTAAGACTTCTACATTAAGATAATGTACTGATGTCCTCAAACTTATTTTGTTATTAATATTAATTGAACCTAACCAGTTTCTATCATGAATTCATAAAAGAAAAATTGTCTACGTTAATTACTAAACGCGGTAGTCATCTGTACGTGAGGAAAACAAACTCTCACTCTGTGTACAACCACACTTGCGAATAGTCGTATCAATTTATAAGTGTATCGTTCAATATATAAAGATATTTAGTCCACCAAAGAAGAGTTCAATTCACTGGAACAGCCTAAGACTTCTACATTAAGATAATGTACTGATGTTCTCAAACTTATTTTATTATTAATATTAATTGAACCTAACCAGTTTCTATCATGAATTCATAAAAGAAAAATTGTCTACGTCAATTATTAAACGCGGTAGTCATCTGTACGTGAGGAAAACAACCTCTCACTCTGTGTACAACCACACGTGCGAATAGTCGTATCAATTTACAAGTGTATCGTTCAATATACAAAGATATTTAGTCCACCAAAGAAGAGTTCAATTCACTGGAACAGCCTAAGACTTGTACATTAAGATAATGTACTGATGTCCTCAAACTTATTTTATTATTAATATTAATTGAACCTAACCAGTTTCTATCATGAATTCATAAAAGAAAAATTGTCTACGTCAATTACTAAACGCGGTAGTCATCTGTACGTGAGGAAAACAAACTCTCACTCTCTATACAACCGCACTTGCGAATAGTCGTATCAATTTACAAGTGTATCGTTCAATATACAAAGATATTTAGTCCACCAAAGAAGAATTCAATTCACTGGAACAACCTAAGACTTCTACAGGTCTTGCCCAGTCTTGAGCCCAGAATTTTTCTAATTAAAAGTGAGTCTAAATATTAAAAGAACAACCATAGCAACATTTTTTTATTTTAGACAAAGATCGACATTCTATGTACTGCGTGTTCTCCGTTCTCCGTGGAAAAGTGTCCACTTCGCTGTAAAGTCGCGGGCATCGATCCGGAATGGAGGGAACAACGTAGACGCGAACCGTTTGACGTGATTCCCCGGAACAAATACGCATTGAAGCCGATGGTGCAATCGTCAGGTTCGCCGTTGCATCAGCGCCGGGAAAAGAAATAAGAGTTGCCAGTGGTGGAATAAGGGTGGAGGAGGAAAAAAATGAGGCGGAACCCCCCGGACGGCGAACAGGAAACGCGGAAGAGGAACGAACCGGAGAATGAGCATTACGGGAGCCACTCGAATTTATGAAATTGCAATTTCAGCTCCCGGTAGCAATTTATATCCGCGCAGCGCGCCGAGCAAGGAAAATAATCCACCGCCTTGTTCCTTTCCGCCGCATTTCTCTCCGCTCGCGATCCGGGACAGCGTCTATGAATTTCATTCGCGAATTGCTTCTCAACGCGAACAGACTAGTCGGATACCGTCCCGATCGTTTTACCTCGCATCTTTCCCCATACGTATCGGCACGCTTCCGCATACAAACAAAAATGTCAGACATATTTTAATCAAACCCTCCCCGGTGAAATATGACTCTGCCCGCCACAGTAATATCCGGGAAACCCCTTGCTTTGATACCGATTCGAGGAACGTCTCAAATTGAATTTTATTACCGCCTTTTCGGACAGTTTCTGGATGACGCGATGAAATTTGATATTTTCTTTCTTACCGAGTATCAACGCTTTACTAATAATGATTTTGATCGAACCTGTGCGCTGATACCACCACGTATTGTTTAATTAATACTTTGCAAAATCGAAAACGTATATCTCCATGATTTGACAACAATGTCAACAATGTGGATGTAACACAATGAATTCGCGTGGATTTGCAAAAAGATATTATATAGTTTAATATAGTTTGTTGTAGCATATGATCGAACCTGTGCGCCGATAAGAAATTACCTAGTTATCAAAACATGGCGATCGATAATTTAATACCTCTATATAATTTAATGTGTCAAAAAAGGTATACATTCACGAACACCGTAAAACTATTTGAAATAATAAATTGCACCATGTGCTCTCGCACGTGCTTTAGTCTCTCTTTCTATCTCACTCTCGCTCTCTTATCTATTCTCTCTCACAGAACAACTTCGTCGGCGGTTTTGATAACAGACGCTCCCCACATACACTCATTACACCTTTTCCTCACGTTTAGCCTATGACAATCACGTAACATAGATTGTCTTTCACATTCATCCTCATACCGCATTTTCACTACATTCATTTCACAAAACCATATCCACCAACAACGTGACAACAACAATTTTCCTACATAAAATATCCAAGAAAAATTCTCATTTTTTTTCACCTCGGGAAATGAATAATGAGAACTGCTTGGTTTCCGAGCGAGCGTTTCGCGATTACTCGTGCGGAATTATTTCGATTCCAGGAGGAGAGGAGCGAAGCTCGGAAAAAGGCGTAGCCGGTCAACAACCGCGGAAGTTAATAACATTAACTAAATAAACGCACCGGTCGGCAAACAATGGCCCGGTAGAGCCGGGCTGCCAAGAATAGCGAAGCAAACGTCGGCTTAGTTTACCAGAAGTTCGCCACAATGCCTGCGGACGCTTTATGTGTTTAAGGGTCTGTGTTGTGCAGGCTGCGCGCACCATGTGCACATATAAAGCGAGCCCAGTTAGCGGGCCAGAGGCCTGTGTGTATCAGTGGCTGGTGTTCGGGTTCGGCATGTAGGTCAACGTTTCCGAGATTACATCTTCGGCAAGGCGAATAAAAGCGACGGAGGGAAACCAGCGTCGCCGATGGTTATCGACGTTATCGGGACGCACGCCGGAACAGATTCCTGGCTGTTCTTTTTTCCACGTTGCCCCTCCGATCGGCCCTGATAAACCCACGGACTCGGATTCGGTGCAATTAACAACGCTACCGTGCAAACCGCCGCCGTACGAACCGACGAGGATCTGCCGGCTCTCGTAAATAAATCATTTCGTTGATCACGTTAATGAACGGACCTTCCGGAGGCCGGCGCGCCGCCAACTTTCCTTAAAGGGTCTGCGCCGCCCTTTAAAGGCGAAAACTTCCCCCCTCCGATGAAATTCATTTATTAAATCCTGTATCATACCTCCGTAAATCCTCCGGTGATCCTTTAGAAAAATCTTCTGCAGGAAAACGAAAAACTTAAATTTCACATTAATCTCTCCCTGGGGGAAAACGTTGAAAAAGACGTCTTTTTTACGTTTCTTTACCACGGCACGCCTCATCAAATAGTCTGAAAAAATTTATGGAATATATTCATGCCTATACACCGATACCATGGACGTTAATTTAATTACGTCGCTTCTCGATCTTTTACAGACAGAATTTGCGGGTCCTGTGGAAATCACCGACGCAAACTTCCCCGACACGGTTTTCGCTGGTAACATTTCACCGATACCAGATTTGACCGACAACTACCTTGGCCGACAACGAATCTAAAATCGTTGTCGGTCAAATCTGAAGTCGGTGATTTCCATGGAACCCGAATTTGCAGTATATGTAACTGGGCATTGGACATCTGACTGATTTTTTTGTTCTAGAATTTTCGCATTTGATTGAACAGGTAAAATATGCCAGAAATCATACGTCTCTAATCCGTGATTTTTTTTGTTCTGGAATTTTCGCATTTGACTGAACAGGTAAAATATGCCAGAAATCATACGTCTCCCGTTAATCCGTGAGCATGAACGAAACTGTTGATTAGATATCGAGGAAACGTGACTTTGAGGCAAAGAGAAGACGAAGCCGAAAGTTGTAGCTCCTTTCCTGATTAACCGAAAGTTGGTTCTAGGGTATCCGGGGGTCGGGATGAAGTTCTGGATCAGTCGACGTTAATTCCAAAGAACCGTAGTCACACACCGAGGACACTGTGATAATCCTGTATAATAATTCCGCGTGCCGAGCTGCAGATGACAATTAGGTTTAATCTGTTCGAAATGATTTAACACGTGAAACTACCGGTTTGCCACTTGGCAGAGCTTCGCGGAGTTGAATTGCCGATACGGGAAGGCCGCGTCTTAGCCGTGGCAAAGGCTTAAAGACAGTCTCGCGTTGAATATCCAAATAATCCTTTGTTCCCGCATGCGTCGTAGTCGCGGCGCGGATTTTGCGAACGCGGAGAACCAGACAGAAACTTCCCCGAGCACAGTCAATATCGTCATGCGGCGAAGCTTTCGAAACGACGGGCACAATGCCGGGTCCACAATGGGATTCCTATTCTATGCGCCGCGGTAGGCTTATTAATATTGCACGCTTCGCCGTTGCAGCGAGCTTTTTATCTACTGCATTGTTTATTCCGACCGGCTCATCTGCCCGCTGCAAATCTACCCTGTCTCTGCGGACTTCTCCTGCTTCAGCTGCCCGACAATGCATCACTGCATTCCCGTTTCGAAAATCGCATTCTTCGCCCCAACAATTGTTTAGCGTTCTTCCACCCTCCGTTGTAACTTTCGGGAATTTTTAGAACCGAAAACATTGAACGCATGGATCTTAACCCTTAGGGCTGTCCCCTCTGAGGCAACACTAAAAATTGCTGTACCATTCTTCAAAATATTGTTTACATTATTAAATATATCGGTATCTAATCAATTACTAAACATTTAGGTACTGTATAAAATTGCAAAAATCATAAGGTACGAAAATATTCTAGCCAGGAAGAAATGTTTAATTTGTCCAGTTAAAATAGCTCCGAGTGCAAAGGGTTAAAATTGGTGGATAATTTATCCTTCTTCACAGAATATAATGACTTTTTTTTTATTAACACTAGAACTACCGAGCACTAAACGCAGTTGGCATACATTGCCTTCTAATAATGACAATATGCCATTTATTTAGATTTCGTACACGGGATATTTAAATATGTACTTCAATAGAGAAGTTCACTAAAAAAATTTCTCAAAAAAACATATTTATACTTTTAATATTTCCAATCGAAAAGAATTCGCATCTCTCTGTTCATATACTGTTCCTTTTAATCATATGCTAATATTATAATATCTGTATTTTTACAAGAAACCTATTCTGTTTTGTAATCTTCATACTCTGTATTATATGTAGTGTATTTCTGTTTTGAAACTATGTTGTAATAAATCTCATATGAGATTTTCTATAATAAAAAAAAAAAAGAATTCGCATCAGTCATTTTGACTGGTCCGGTAGTTCTAGTGTTAAATATAATTGATTTACGAAAATTGTGCGAACAGAAGAGACTGCGGATTATACAATCTAAAAAGAGAGAAGAAGTGCAATGGCGGTAGACTTATTAATTTTGCAAAGGGCTCAGGCTCGAAGCTAACTTTTATCCACGGCCCTGTTTGCCCGCTTTACTTCGGCCCGCATTAGCGCTCGCAATTTCGCGAAAGGTCGGACGTGCAACGCGATTGCACCCGGTATCGCAACTTCCCAGAACTTCCGATACTTTCTCCGTCACGCATTCTTTCGGCCAGACTTTCACCCCCGTTTCTCCCCTGCGAACTATGGCGGTGGAAGCCCCGCTAAACAAACAAAGGGTCGCCGCCATTATTTCATTAGCCGGGCGAAAAATTCGCTAAGAAGTTTTCCGTCAACGCCCCTCGAAAATCTGCTCGGAAAGTTTGCGGGCCCGTGTCGACGAATCGACGATTGTTCCAGGGACTTCCGGTTCCGCGAAGTTTCCGAGACGCGCCCACCACGGCTTCCGGTTCGCGATTGCATCGGTGCATTTTTCTTTTGGGGTTTCTCCGAGAATATAAGTTAGGACCATACTGACGTTTAGTTCGCAGTTCTTTTTTCAAATTACTTTTTCAGAATATAAATTGCGAATATATTCAGTGTCATTAAGTTGACAATTTCTTTTTAAATTAGTTTCTCGAGAATATACTTCATGTCTTGTTCACTTTGCTATTCTTTTCTGAAATTGCTTTTCGAGAATATAAATCGCAAAATATATTCAGTGTCGTTAAATTGACAATTTTCTTTTTAAATTAGTTTTTCGAGAATGTAAATTAGGAATATATTTCATATCGTTAATATATTCGTTTCTTTCTTGAAATTACTTTCTGAAGAATATGTCCAATGATGAACAAGACGGTTGAATTTTCGGTTTGTGTTTGTTGGTGTAAGAAATGGAGACCGAACCACGCTTCGTTAATAATACAAAAGAATATAATATATTTAACAGTCAACAACCGTAGTCCTGTTGAAAGCACCGGTTCTCATTAGATCACCGAAGTTAAACAACGTGGAACGTGAATGGCACTTGGATGGGTGACCGTCTGGTAAAAAACCGAAAAGTGACCCGCCCGAGGTGTTTTTCACGTGTTGTTGGCAAAAGGTGGTTCGAAACCCACCATAAACAGTAGGTCTCGCTGAAAAGGTGATAGTGAGAATGGAAAGAGGGGGAAGAAGATTGGTAAATGAATTTGAAACCCTGAGAGGACCAAATATCATGTTACAATATAATATATTTACTCTATAATATATTTACTCCTGAGGCAAATTAATTTCTATGTACCTGAACGTGTTTTGAGAAATAGAGCTGTAATACAAACAACGAAATACAAATCCTCATATGGGGCAATAAATCCTTTAAATCGCATTATTGCTAGCTCAAACACATTTTATAATAATATTGATTTTTTCAATGGCACGTTACAGCCATTCAAAACGAAATTGCGCTGTACTATTCGTTAATAGTACCTATATTTGTTTAGTATCGCGCTGTTCATAATTATGTGAATTTTAGATTAAGACTTAAGATTAAGATTCTTTTCTGTCATTCTATATAACACTGCATACATTTGTATAAAAGGGCTTCGGTCCGTTTAAAATAAATAATAATAATATAAAACACTGGTGATACATTAGAATACGCGTACAATCCGTAGCGCTGTTAAAACTCTTCTATCTCTATACAGCTGCACTTCTCCCCGCCAGGCGTTTCATCATGGAGGTGTGAACATTTTTTCTTAGTTCACGGTTACCAACAGTGTTGTTGTTGCAGGCAAAATTTCGCGTGATGGTGGAGGAGAACGCAGCGACTGGCGCCCGGCTTGACGGGGAGCTGGAACGTGCAAGGGGTGAGTGCGCGACCCTCCGCGGCGAGCTGAGGGATGTTCGAGGCGCATTGCCAGTGGTGTTGAACAACAACAACGGGGCCGGGACGAACACCGCTGCCCCGGGGAACAGCAACAACAACGGGGCAACCAGCGGCACCAACAACACCACTCCTGGAACCCAAGAATCAACAGAGGCCGTCCAGCAACAACAAGAGGATGCCAAGAGGCTCAGCGCTGGCAGCAGCCCCGTGGACAAGAGGAGTTCGGCTAGCGACAAATCAGCCAGCCCCATAGAAAAACGAACCAGTCCGGTGGACAGGAAGGAGAGGACCAGCCCCGTCGATCGGCGATCCAGCCCCGTCGGTTAGTATCATCACCATAATTAATCCTTTCCCCATAACCAACGACAGATTCTTTGGGTAACCTATAACACACGTGACTTTGGGAATTCTTTTCTGGGTGATGGGAAGAGTTATGGTTTCGGAATTTCGTGGACTGTTAGGTGTGTCTTTTGGCTGTTTATAGCCGTTTGAAAATGTTGGAAATGTTCCAAATTAATTAACGCAATATCGAACAGAACCATAGTATAAAACAGATAACGTATTAATGATTTCGGCGCAACGGTTCGATCAATTAAACACGATAAAGCAATTTTACAAATTAATTTAAACTTTCAACGTTTCGATCCTTATGTGGATCATTTTGAAGAAAGAAGAAAAACTGCGTCTGAAATTAGAACAGATAGAAACGGTTACGATACAATCAGATTACAATAATTTTACCATCGATAACATTAACAACAAGAACAATAGTATATATCTAAGGATTATAACCGTGCCGGTCCTTTCAGCCAGGATTACAAAGTTCCACGGATTCACCACTAAGAAACAATAAGTAATATGTTGTGGGTTCGCTAATTAGCTGACCTATTCGTTAGCTGCCGTCGCCTCTGTAAAATGGGGGATGCTTTATGTTGATTTAGTAGTTCGACACAACAAAAGAGTTCCGGTGTGGCCCGGGGCTTAAAAGTGTTCGCAGACGACACCGTTCCAACTTCTCCCATAAATGTTCGTTCCTTTAACTTACGTTTAGGGTACACATAAATCTTACCACGGGAAAAAGTTTCACGGCCGGTATAATTCAAAACTGTGAGGTTCTCGTGCATAGCTCACGGTTAAAAGTTTATCTTGATTTCCGGAACACGGTGTATATACCACACTATCTCGTAGTTACTTGCTGCCAGTTTTACGACTGCCGGTCCATGATTCACCATTTTCTCCAACAACTTGTAATACGATGGGAAGAACGCGTGTAGCACCGTGCGCCAGATGTCACGGCCTTTGTGAAGATTCTTCTGTGACCAGCAGGAGATTTCATTACGTTCTTACTCTGTTCCTCTCTTTCGGCCCACCCCCCTTTTGTCGTCGAGTATGCCGACGCGTGTACGCGTTTCGATGAAAGATTCACCGCGTGCCGGACCAATTGCACTGTGAAACTGTTACCGGTTGTTATACGCGTTACGTCTAATTTACGAGAATACGCGTACGATCATTTCTAGTCGGTGATATGCAAACGAAGGAGCTCGTGCACTTTGCTTAATGGCTCGTGAAACTTTTATTATCAATCCACTCGAGTACTTCGTCTAAGCTACTCGGTTTAATACTTCGATTCACGGTGTACATTTTGTCTCGTTTCACGCATACTACTAACTAAGATCGAACTGGAGTACAATCTTTTCCGACCGAGTTATTCAACATTGAATGAAAAGCGTGTCGCCGTAGTAAGAGCAATCTAAAGGTGGAATATCTCCTTCAGATGAATGAATTATTGATCGCGAACCGTTGTGTCAAAGAGATCCCATCGTAACCTAGCAAGTCATCAGCTGCTAGTGAAGCATACAGCGACGTCGAATGTAACAAAGTGCACAAAAACTGCTCGGTGATCAATCTCTATATATAAAAATAATGTCCTGACTTATTCGCCTATCAACGCCCAGGCTAAACCCTTGGACCTAGAAAGCTGAAATTTTGCACAGAGGTTTCCTTCCTTTATGATCTATACAAGGGGTAAGAAAGGATATCATATTTATAATTTATATTTCAAATTTCGATCGATAGGAATTTTTCCTTTAGTAAGAAAGGATATTTCGAAATTCAACCCCAAAGGGGGTGATATGGATTGCAACGTTTGCATGAGGAATATTTTGTTCGCGATCCGATTTGCTTGAAACTTGGTCTTATTGCTCTTTGATATAATAAACCAACACGTATTTCGGCATTTTAAAAAATTCAACCCCAAAGGGGGTGATATGGATTGCAACGTTTGCATGAGGAATATTTTGTTCGCGATCCAATTTGCTTGAAACTTGGTCTTATTGGTCTTTGATATAATTAATCAAACACGTATTTCGGCATTATAAAAGATTCAACCCCTAAGGGGGCGAAAAGGGATTCCAACGTTTGTATAAGAAATATTTTATTTAGTAGTATATAAAGAGGTACTGTAAGTATAAACCAAATAGCCTTAACCCTTAGATCCGTGGTGGATTTCCAAGAATCAACTCCTTATAAATTCAATTCAAAATTACATTCCACAAATGGGGTAAAATGGTGTGAATAAGCCTAAAAATCGGTATGGGTTTCATTATTGAGATTTAGGAACGTTAATAACGAAAAAGGCATCAATTTTGAAATCTAAAATGAGTACGTGACATAAAATTAAAAACCCTATAGGGGTGAACGGGGGATTCAAAGGTTTCATGGAGAAACAATATAAATTTTCGAGGGCATTAAACAAATTCCTGTGCGAGCAAATCCGCGGGGAAAAGCTAGTACGCAATAAGCCCGGGCCAAGTAAGCAAACATGATCAAACATGTGCGACGGTACACGTATCGAAACACGAACATTCTCGCGTGATCGCCGGACGCTTCAGCAAAATAGTCTGTTTCCATCGCAGAGAAGCTCAATGGGTCACCGAGTCGCAGTCCGATCGACAAAACTCGGCGTCCGTACGCCCCAGCGCTCGAGAAGACGCGCCTCGGCGGCTCCGGTGGCAGCGTGGACTCTCGATCAGGCAGCGCGAGCCCGGATCGAGGATCCAGCAATAGATCGGGCTTTCTGCACCGCGGTGGCAGCGATCGATCGAGCGGCGACAGGCTGCGGATATCGACGAACCGCGAGTCACTTCGATCCAGCAAGGAGATGAACGATCACGAGAAGGACATCGACAAGGACCTGGTGGACGGCGAGGTGCGGCCCGGCGACGAGGACAATGAACCACCTGGACCAGCCCCGGGCAGCAGACCCTCGTCCCCGGCTAATTCCCTCGGTGGGTAACCCCAGCATTTAATTATGGAAGGCCCTCCCTTTCAAGTTCGCCCTCCGTGCACTCGGTGTCCGCGATTGTTCCTGCCAGCGACTCGTTTCGTTCCTACGAATCCCGGGAATTAAACGGGGTCTCCGGCGCAAGATGAATTCTAGCCTGAGCTTTCTTCAATGTGACGGAGGCCTCGGTGACTAACGAGACGCCTTTCTGAGACGTTTCCGCCTAGCCACCGGTTCGGTGCATTATTGAGAATGACACGTCGCTGATCCTCTAGCTCTCTCTCTTTCCCTCTCTCTACCCCTCTCTCTCTTTCTATCCCCACTATCCTCCTCCTTCTGTTACCTTACCGAATCTACTCCTTCAGCCTGCGCTGTTCGCCGATGGCACCAGGGATCGATGTAGTCGCGCGTGTCTTCCTTTGCTGTTTAGGGTTGCCCTTGTTAGAGCCTCCTTTCTCCAACTGGTTTCTGGGGGATTGTTACGGCGGAGAGGTTCAGGTTCGTTTAGCATACAGCGAAGAGGATGAAACAGGGTCGATTTAGTTTAACATTCAGGCTACAAGGATTCGTAATGATGTGGCAGAAATATACAGGCTGTCCCAAAACTACCCTAGGAGCCGAAAATGGGAGGTTCCTTGGGTCATTTGAAGCGACATTTTCCATAGCAAAAATGTTATCCGCGGCTTTGTTTAGGAGTTATTAACGAAAAACACGGACCAATCAGAGCGCGACCTAGACGCGAGTTGGCAAAATCGGCTCGGCGCGCCAACTGTCCATTGGCCGTCTGTGCCAACTCGCGTCTAGGTCGCGCTCTGATTGGTCCGTGATTTTCGTTAATAACTCTTAAACAAAGTCGCGGATAACATTTTTGCAAAGGGAAATGTCGCTTAAAATAACCCAAGGAACCTCCCATTTTCGGTTCCTAGGGTAGTTTTGGGACTGGCCAGTTGAGTTCTCAGAGATCCTGCCCCCCCCCCTTACATTAGCTTAGGCGGGTGTGGGGTTTTACTGACAAGGAGAGTGCACCAACGACGTCTCACCGATTTAGTTGAGACTCTGTATGCTTATAGATTTCGATCTCCCATTTACGAATATATACCATTATAGACGCTAACACTCAATAGTTGTCGAGATATTCATAAACAAAGTTCTTACATTACTGCTTAAATCTGCTGTTGTAGAGTAGGTATACTTCCACCCGGTGAGCTAGGGTTCGATTCTCGTTTGGTGAAAATTTTTTTTTCATATTTATTTATATTATTTATTCAACAACAAGTTAAAGAACAAAAGTATTAATAAATTATAAATAAATTAGCCGAAATTAATGAAATAGAAAGTATCCCCTCGTGTCTGAAAACAGAAAAAATAAAGTAAATATGGGAAGAGAAAATATGGTATACGATAAATTTAATAATATTGCACTTACATATTTTTAATTACAACAGTGGTACGTGTTGTAAAAGCATACGTAAGAACTTTGTTTATGAATATCTCGACAACTATTGAGTGTTAGCGTCTATAATGGTATATATACGTAAATGGGAGATCGAGATCTATAAGTATACAGAGTCTCAACTAAATCGGTGAGACGTCGTTGGTGCACTCTCCTTGTGAGTAGCCTTGGGGAGGGATTTCCCCTCCCCGAGGAAAGTCTCAGATCCACGGAATGCGGATAGCATTTTCCCACAATAAAAAAAAAGGGTAGTTTAGGGACACCCTGTATAAGCCAAATGTTTCAAACGTCCTCGAAATTACATTGTCTCTAGCTAAGCTGCGACGCTATTTTTTTTGTTCAGGAATAGGGGATCCACTGGTAGCATCCAGGCTGTCCAACATTTACGGGAGCGGCAGCAACGGCTCCGTGGAGCTGGCCAGCACGAGAAGACTACGATTGGAGAACGAGCGTTTGGTAGCGGAAGTTGCCAGACTGAGGAAGCTATTGTTCAGCGGAGCGGCTCGAGGCGAGGTCGGTTCGGAGGATGCAGTGCTCGAAGAGGAGGCTAGATTCGTTGCGCTCGAGATGGAATTGCAACACGCGAAAGAAGCTCTGCAAGCACTGAAGGCCGACCGGAAAAGGCTCAAGGCGGAAAAGTTCGATTTGCTTAATCAAATGAAGGCGCTGTATGGCACCCTCGAGGACAAGGAACGGGAACTCCGGGACTTCATCAGGAACTACGAACAGGTGAGTCGATCTTCCGTTGATTTGAGAAGTTCGCATGATACAGGTATAGTGGAGGGTGGAGGAGTTTCGTAGAGAAGCTTGTAGACTTTACTTTCTTTCTTTCTTTATCTACTTCTTCCTTCCAGACGATATTTTTACAATTTGCAGCTGTTTTAATTCACTGTTACGTTGATCGTAATGGTTAATGTTAACCATACTAATATTCTCCAATTTTAACGATCGTAAATTTTTTTGTATATGCACTATATGATATCGGCGCTACAGGTTCGATCACAGATACAAAAATTAGCAATTTTGCAGTATTATAATTTCAACGTTTCGGTTCAGTTTTGAACCATTATCAAGAAAAGTCCGCGTCTGTGAAAATATTAAAGTAATCAAATTTATTATTCATTTACCTGACTATTTAATACCTCTGAAAAATAGGTATTTATACATACTTGCTAATTGTGACAAAAAACAAAATGAAATCAAACCGTCTTACTGACTAGTACCATTTCACTCTTATTTTGATTTCATTTTGTTTTTTGTCACAATTAGCTAGTATGTATAAATACGTATTTTTCACAGCTATTAAATAGTCAGGTAAATGAATAACTAATTTGATTACTTTAATTGTTCACAGACGCGGACTTTCCTTGATAATGGTTCAAAACTGAACCGAAACGTTGAAATGATAATACTGCAAAATTGCTAATTTTTTGTATCTTAACCACACTTTTCGTTTCTCGAAAAAATTCACAGAACAGACCGGCCGAATTTTGCCCAGCAACCGAATCGCGTTCGGCTAATCCAATGTTTCCTAAATGTCGCCCTGGGGCTCGTTTGGTCAATTTAAAACTCATCTGCGCCCATCAGAGAGGGGCCCAGCTGCTAATTAGAGGACCCTGTGGCCCTCGGACCGATTCCCCTCGGGAACCGAAATTTTTCTCGGCGACTTGACCTTATAATTTCGTGGAAAAATAACCGCGGGAAAACTCGGTTAACGAACGGCCTCGTGGAAAACGCGTTTCAATTTTCCCTGTGGCGCGCGCGCGCGTGCGTCAGCTCCAGCTCTCGCCGGTAACAAACCAGGAGGGGTTCTCTACGCGAGACAGCAATTTTGCCTGTTAAATACTTTCATTAAACTTGGTGGAATTTCTCATTTTCTCGACACCGTTATCGCTCGCGCGTTGCGCCGAGTCGGGCCGGGTCGACGTTGTCGGTCATTTCAATTTCGTCAAATGAACAACCGCGCGCCGATCCCACAGCCGCGCAATCTCGCGCAAAACCGGCCTGCAATATTCATGCTTCATCGATACCCTAAGCCGATTCATTTGCCACGGTGAATCCGCGGGATTCGCGCGCACAGAACGTTTACTCGAATTTACAATTTTCCTATTCGCCACACTTAAATTAACGCCGGCTATTCTGGTTTATCGATTGCATAGAGTTTTCGTTCTTCGCGCTTTCTCGATGTTGTTGCAGAAATTGACGAGCCATTTGAAACCGCACCACGAAGAACTTTTATGTAAGCGTTTGATCTTCGTGTAACAGATGTCGATATTTCACAGCCTTAAACTTCGTAAACTAGCTGGAATCGAGGGTCTTCACTCGAGTCGAAGGTTTACCTTCAGTGTTACGCCATGCAAATTCACTCCTTTCCGCGGAACTTCGCGAAATTGATATCAAGCCAAATTTGATCATGTTCGTTTTCATCCCTGGAAAATTAGAAAAAGGAATTTTATTACGTTTTAACAAGCTGCCTGCTGTACAGTAATATACATTTTTCGAAATTTAGCGCAATTTTATCATCGTCGCTTTTGCAAGCTGTTTGCTTCGCGATAATATACATTTTAGTAAATTAAGTAGAATTTTAGCATCTTGATGAACCGAGTAAATTGAAAGAGAAACTATATTGAATTTTTAACGAAGTGTTTGCTGTATAGTAATATAAATTTTTTGAAATCCAGAGCAATTTTATCATCTACACTTTGGACTCGAGCAAATTAAAGATGGTGTTCCATTAAATTTTAGCAAGCTGTCCGCTTCACGATAATATACATTTTTATAAATTGAGTAAAATTTTACCATCTTGTTTCTTACTCCAATTAAAAATGAAATTTGTATTTGAACAAGCTGTTTGCTTCACGATAATATACATTCTGGTAAATTAAGTAGAATTTTAGCATCTTGATGAGTAAATTGAAAGAGAAACTATATTGAATGTTAAAAAAGTGTTTGCTGTATAGTAATATAAATTTTTTGAAATCCAGAGCAATTTTATCATCTACACTTTCGACTCGAGCAAATTAAAGATGGTGTTCCATTAAATTTTAGCAAGCTGTCCGCTTCACGATAATATACATTTTTATAAATTGAGTAAAATTTCACCATCCTGTTTCTTACTCCAATTAAAAATGAAATTTGTATTTCAACAAGCTGTTTGCTTCACGATAATATGCATTTTTATAAATTGAGTAAAATTTCATCATCTTGTTTCTTTCCCAAGAAAATTAAAAATGAAATTGTATTTTCACAAGCTTTTCGCAGTACAGTAATATAAACTTGTGGAAATCATTTTCATTCTGACTGACCACTGAAATAAATGCAACAGCTAATTTCGTGTCAGGGCTAAGAATTAATTTGCACAGCGAGCATCAGAAGCGGAGTGATTACGTAGACACCGAATTAATTCGAACGCCTAATGCATCGTCTTTCCCGAGCTGGCATGGAAAGCACACACGAAGATCTTCCCCTTTCAATTCGTTCAAAGCAGCCGCGCGTTGCAATCCTTAGAATGCACTCGACTCGGATTCAAAGTTTCAAGCAGCAGGATGCATTTTTGAGCGAAAAATGTCTGCCCCGACCGGGGGGAACCGCATTCTAAGGCTTTAAACAGATTGGAAGAAGAATATTTCTGCCGTGGTACACGTGCGTCGCATTAGAAGGGCTCTTTGTGTCGAAACCAGGACACAATCTCGTACGTTTTTTATCAGGTGCACTATTCCTCCGACTGTTATTAAATTGTTGCACGCCGAGCGACGACGGACGTTTTCCAGCCGCGTGCTGTCTTTCATATTAGATTTTCAAACGTTCAAAAACACGTAGCGAGACACTGCATTTTCAAAACTAATTTCGTTCGTACGACTTTCGCGCGAAAATTCCCATTAACTTTTCTCCCTTTGAAAACTACTTTCTCCCCCACCCGAAAAAGCAGCATTTATTAGCCGCACAATTTCGTGCGACGAGCAAAATGATAAACTATCATTGCGAAGCAAACAGCCTGCTGGAATTCCATTTTTAAACTCGTTAAAGGAGCGATCAACTAGACACTGTTCAAAAATCGATACTGGTAAATTGTTTGGAAAAAAGTGGGTGGTGTATAGTGTTAGAATGTTGAATATTTGTGTTTGACCGTTATATATACTTTTATTGATTTATACAACATGATATTTGGTCCTCTCAGGGTTTCAAATTCATTTATACCAATCCCCCTCTTTTCCACTTTCACCATCGCCTTTTCAGCGGGACCTACTGTTTATGGTGGGTTCCGAACCACCTTTTGCCAACAACACGTGAAAAACACCCCGGGTGGGTCACTTTCCGGTTTTTTTACCAGACGGTCACCCATCCTAGTGCCGTTCACGTTCCACATTGCTTAACTTCGGTGATCTAACGAGGACCGGTGCTTTCAACGGGACTACGGTTGTTGGCTTTATTGATTTATACATTATATATATTTTTATCGTTTTTTATAATACGTGTTTTTTAAACAAGTTTGCTAACTAGATGTAATTTCTTATCGTCGCACAGGTTCGATCATATGTTACAACAAATATAACATATGATCGAACCTGTGCGCCGATAAGAAATTACATCTAGTTATCAAAACGTTGCAATCGATAATTGAATACCTCTAACAAGTTTGCGTGATGTTTTAGTTTTGTTTTAAATAAATGTTGCTGACAGTTCCAAATCAGCAAAGAACGAATAAAGACGAGCTTACAATAGGGTCGAAAATAAATGTAGAAAAATGGGAAAATCTCGCGAGATTCGCAGAGGAACGTCAGGTAGAGTGACGCTGTGCGCGGAGCTGTCAGAACTTGCTAATAGTGATCGCGTCCCGAATTCGCGAGTTCCGAAGGACGGCAGGCCGCGCCAAGTCTAAACAGGGATTACGGGAATCGGCTTAAAGTATTTGCCGGGAAAATTAAAAAACATTCTCGTTCTGTCACGCTCCCTTTGCTCTTCGGCCCGTCGACAAAAATCGAGCTCGACGTTCACAAAAGAACGAGATCGCTAATGCCCTGTTCTACAAAGACAGTCTTTAATGTTTCTTGCAAGGAGCTTAAGGCGCAGTAATGGCTCTCCCAGCGAAAAATACAGAGTTTACTCTCCGTGGATCGGGTAAGAGAGAGAAGAGATATTCTCATAAGAACTGGGAGGACCATGCATCATACGGCGACCGTGTCTTCCCTTGGGGAACTCGGAAGGAACACTTTAATATTATATTCCACGCGGACGATCGTAAATACCGTGTCCCAAATTAAACGACGCGAACGTTCTTCGAAACAAGCCGTAAATGTCGCCGCCTCCGAGAACTTAATAAGCCCGCGCGCGGTTCAATTAATTAAGAATAGTTTCCGGGAGGCCGATGTTAGTTCCGACAACCTCCGTGATTTACGATTGAACTTCTCGCATTGCAGTTCGACAACCATGACTGAACTCTGTCCGGGAATCCTACCCCCGTCGCTCTTGGAAAATCACGTTTTTAATTTAAACTTTTCATCCCCGGAAAACTCTGGCAGAACGTCTCCGTTAGCATTGCGAAACTTGTCATTTTTAAACGTTCGGACTCTGCGCACCGCGATTCGAAGTTCCCGGTCTCTCGTTTCGCAAAAGAAAGACAGGCTCCCGCATCCATTCGCTAAATTATTTCGTAGAGAACAGGCGAACAATGTTTATAGGTGTTCCTCAACCCTGATATTCTATTCCCGACGAGCGAAAGGTTGGCAAACTATTTTTAATCTGCCAGGTGTGCCCTCGCGATATTAAAGAAAAAATAAAAAACAATATATTAAATCGTAGGTCAGTGACTATTAATAGTCGCCACGTTATTCTATCTTCTTGATCGAACAGCTTGAACATAGATACACATTGTTTATTTTTAGCTTGAATCATTCATTATAATATTAAAAAAAAAATCTCTTGGTTTTCTTTTATCATGTAAACATACGAACGATCTATATAGACTAGAGTACATATATGTAGTATTTGTTGCGAATACAATTAGTCACTGCAGCACCTTATTAAAAACTTAACGAGCAAGTCAAATCGCAGATGTTACATTAATTGTGTACTTATATTATCTTGAATCTAATTTGAATAGGAGAATCTGCAATGGCACAGCTCATTATTATCTACATTTTTTATTTATATTATATTTCACAGTTCCACGTTCTTCTGTACCTTCTTATTTCCGTATCTGGATTTTTATAACGCGCGTATTTCTGTTACGTTTTTATATCTCTCGTTTCTAATTACATTCTGTTTTCCCCTCTTAATTATACTTTTTTCCGCTCGCATTATCTTCGCTTTGCTATACATACACCACCGTCCAAGAGTATCCGAACATTTACGTGCTCGCTGATACCAGTGAAATATTTTCCGAACGTTAATTAATATTGCTAATAAAATCGCTGAAAATACGACTCTAGTTTTCGGTTCGTTTCTCCGGAATGAAATATTTGCGTGCACACATTTAAATGAATTTTATACATAATAATTACCTAGTACCAAGTAACATTAATTTTGTACAACAACAAAAAAAAAACAGTCGAGAAAGATGTTATTAACCACAAAATAATTTTACAGTTAACCTCGTAACGACGAGCGTGCTGCAGAATAATAAAAAAAATGTTAATTTTCGTGTTTATGAAAAAAGTGATTACCATTTTTCACTAGAATTAAAATATTCGTGAAAATAAAACAACCCTTATACGATTATAAGTAAATTCGGACCGTGAAATCCTCGAAATATCGTCACAGTAAATGCTCGCGGTATATCATGCCGGCCCAGAGAGACAGCGTTAAACGCATTATTATTGCTCCACCGAATTTCATGGTGTTCGGGGTCATCAGCGTCCATCATGGTAGCTCGTAATGGTGGCGGGGCCGCCGTTATCCGTTATCATCGGATATCTCCTAACTAGAAAGCGGCCGGTGCTTCTTCGTAATGGAACATGAAAGGAAACAGACCTTGTTCCGGGTCTTACGGCAATTTCTCTTCCGCGGAGCACGTCAATTTCCCCTTTTGCTTTATACTCTTCCGTCTTGTCGGATCGCGCGTAATCCACTTCATCACCGGAGCGAATGGTCGGACGTGTCGCGCCGCTCTTCCTCCTTCTACGAGAAAGAACCCATAGATCCCTGCATGATTTTTTTATCCGGTCGGCTTAACATCCGCGCATTCAACAAACCCCTGCCACCCACCCCTTGTCCGACCATCCCCCGTCAGAAACTGTTCAAACAGAAACACGCTGGCAATCTCGTCGATCTCCATCATATCCTCCTCGGCTCTCTTCCGTTGTTTGACATCGTAAACGTCGCTATGTACGCTCCCATGGATCTGGTTGTTTGATGTTTCGCTAACATCCTGCGCGCGGATACGCGGAAGGATATACGGAACGCGCAACGGTTAAATAAATTATCGACAACCCCTGTGGATATACATTTTTTTTCGACCATGGCCGCTGTTTGAACAGGCTTATCGATTTTCGAGGGTCTTCGACTGACGTGCTCTGATTGGCAGGCTCACCTGTTCGCTCGGAATATACAGGGTTGTTCAACCAAATTGGCAACCGGTATTTAGAAATTTTAGTAAATCTTCGGGGATCAGTTTTTTCTAGTTAGAAGGGTAACTTGAATCTTTGTGAATTGATTAGTACGTTAATTTCACCATCTGGTAGCTGTTGTTCAATCCTGACTATTTTTATCGCATGTACTTTTCTGTGTTTCATATTTAATTGATATTCAACAGGACGTGATGTTTCGTCAATAACTCGTAGAGGGGACTGTCGTTTTTATTTTAACAAAATCATTACGTAGAACATTCATTTTATAAAACATTAACGCGACGTAAATCAATAAAAACATATATAACACTTCAACATATATACACACTCATATGACATGCATACTTATATCATTCTTACAATTCATTCTTACACATACGGTTCATTCAGCAAATACTACTCAAATATTGTACGATACTCGTATTACCTCTTTAAACAATTTTACATATTTAAAAAATGGTTGAATTTCTCGTATGCTCGAAATGACGAATTTTCTGAAACCGTTTCCATCACAGAATATAGTTTATGGAAGGTTAATTCTTCTCGATCGCAATTTTACAAGCTCGATTTTACAAGCTCTTACATTGTTATTCATTCAAAATATTTTTCAGACGCAATAATGATTCTTTGAAAAAGATCCACATCGGGATCGAAACGTTAAAAACATGTAATAATTGTACATTTGTTGTTTTTCTGAAAATGATCGAACCTGGCGCCGATAACATTTAAAATTTTAATAGTTTATGGAAGCTACATCGCCGGTTCTACGAGGATAGGTTCGTTCGAACACGAGCAGAATATTCCCGAACGAAGT
Organism: Lasioglossum morio; assembly: GCA_916610235.2. Classification (NCBI taxonomy): domain Eukaryota; kingdom Metazoa; phylum Arthropoda; class Insecta; order Hymenoptera; family Halictidae; genus Lasioglossum; species Lasioglossum morio. The sequence continues at coordinate 11,101,445 of OU744333.1, forward strand.
CTAACTTGTTTCCGCGTAGGGTAGCATGGTTTTCCGGTCGAGCAGACTAGTAACACGCGCGATCGACAGTTTTTAACCCCCGAAACATGTTGACTCGCCAACACCGGCTAACACCTGACCGATCCGCCGGAGTGGCAGTAATCGCGTTGTCCCGAAGTTTAGCCGATAAACCAGCTGCAGCACCTGTTCGACGTAGCGTGAAGTAACTTACGCCCGAGGGAAAGATAAGTGGATTAAGTTCTCCGTAGCTGATATCCTGACCGGCTAATAAGCGAAGGGTACGTGACACCTGTAAATAAACGGGTCTCGAGTCGCACCTGTATTGAGTTACCGATCGACCGGCAACGAAAAACTAACCGGGGTGAATTCAATCTGCGTCGAGGCCGCGCGGAAATCCGACGTTCCCATGCGAAATCGGTTACACACCCTTCTCGACTCAACATTCCGGCATCGAGCTGTAATTTGTTCTCCAAGAAACAGTAAGCGAAGAATTACTGCTCCGGATCTTTTGATATTCAATTTTCAAAAAAGATTAGGTTCCTTGTAAAATTGTTCAGAGCATCTCGATAAGTGTCCTATATAGTGTCTAGGATTCAACCCTTAGAATTCGAGTGGTGACTCAGAGTCACCACTAAAAATTTCTGTACCATTATTCAAAATATTCTTTACATTATTAATCCTTTGCACTCGGAGCTATTTTAACTGTAAAATTAAACATTTCTTCCGATTTAGAATATTTCCATACCTTATGATTTTTGCAATTTTATAAATATGAAATTGGTACATTACCTTATACAGTACCTAAGTGTTTAGTAATTGATTAGATACCAATATATTTAATAATGTAAACAATATTTTGAAGAATGTTACAGCAATTTTTAGTGGTGCCTCAGAGGGGACAGCCGAGTGCAAAGGGTTAAATATGTTGGAATCTAAGTAATTACTAAATGTTTCAATATTGTACGAGGAGTTATATAAATTTCATATCCATGAAATGAGAAAAATCATATAGAATGGAATTATTCTATTCTTGGAAGAAATGTTTAATGTTCGTGATAAAATACCTTCAAGTGCAAAGGGTTAATAAAAATGTGACACACCACATAAATCAATGTTCACACTAGAAGAAGAGGTTATCAGGGAGAAGAGACTTAGGGGTAGCAAAGATTAGATTGATTCTGAAATTGTCTAGGTCCTCCAAGTCCCATGAAGAACTTCCTATATTTAAAAATCTGCAAACACTGAAACATTATTGTTTCTTTTTTACGTGATCTCAGTGAAGATTTGTTGATTATTCTACAAGGTTATGAAATAAAGTAATGCCAAGGATTCGTAGTACAGAAAATATGAAAACTCGGTATAAAGAATTTATTAGAAAAAAGAACAAGAATACAGATGAAGCTTCTCGCTCAAGTGCTTCGGTTCGACTAAATTTAGGGTAGAAAAACGTGTTCAGCGTATACCTACAAGATGGTTCTTTTTATTGATGGCCGAGGGATAGGAGGACCCATGTATAAGGGATAGCGGTGCGAGGAAACTTAACCCTTTGCACTGGGAGCAATTTTAACTGGAATATTAAACATTTCTTTCGATCTAGAATATTTCCATACCTTATGATTTTTTGCAATTTTATGAATATGAAATAAGTACATTACCTTATACAGTACCTAAATGTTTAGTAATTGATTAGATACCAATATATTTAATATGTATGCCTTGGATATTTGGTCCCCTCAGGGTTTCAAATCCCGTTCCACACCTCTCACCTTTAACCAACTCTCTCTATCGCCTATTTCAGTGGGACCTACTTTTTATTAAGGTGGGTTCCGAAACCACCTTGGGCACCACAGTTTTTTAAAAAAGCACATTCAATTAATTCAAGATGTGCCCGGGCGCGGGGATTCGAACTCGAGACCGTCTGGTCGCAGTCGTGCGCTCTTTCCACTGACCCACTGTGTGCCCTAAATATATTTAATAATGTAAACAATATTTTGAAGAATGATACAGCAATTTTTAGTGGTGCCTCAGAGGGGAGAGCCGAGTGCAAAGGGTTAATTTTTCTCTAAATCCTAAATACCAAGTTTAACAAGATTATTAAGGGTTGCAGGATGAGCGGGCGTTGAGTTAACAACTAGCAACCCTTATTTCGAAACGTCCAACAATCACTGACCCAAAAGCATCAGTGTCGCTTCTCGTGGTCAAGTGAAGACAGTTAAGGGTTGCAGAAAGCAATGACGTTGGATGAGCAGAGAAGAATTAAACTGGATGTTGAAAACTGTCGGCCGGTCGACACGTTAATCATTTGTGCTTTGTCTGGAAGCAAGTAGTTTGCACTTTGTATGCTCGCATGCATTGTTAGACGGTGGTGGTTTTGGGTGGAGTTACTGCCCGGATATGGGTCTCTTTGACCGTTGATTGCAGCGGATGCGGGAGAACGAGGCGACCTTAGGACGGCTTCAGCAGCAAGGAGTCGGTATGCCCTCGGAGGAACGGGAACGCGAGAGGGAAAGGGAACGCTGGAGTCTGCTGAGGGCTGCGAGGGACGAAGCCGATCGAAGCCTCAGCCTCGCGGCTAGTTTGGCCGACAAAGAGGCCGCCCTCTCGCACGCACACGCCACTATAAAAGAGGTAAGAATTCTCCCTTTTCAACTTGTCTAGCTACACCCCCGTTCCATCAGCTACCGTACACAACTGAAACAGTGTATAAACGAACAAGAGCCGTCGTATAATACAAGTGTGACGACCCCGTTTCCTTGAAAAATAGGTGACTCTGCTCCCGTTATTTGTAACCTCGGGAATACTACTTCTTCAGCGTTGCAAATATGAAACAATATTAAATTATACAGAAAAACAATTTCCTATGAATACGCAAGATCGAATTACAAATATTTTTGACGATGAGAATTCTTTAAAAAAAAAGTCTTTTTGCAAATACGAAACACTAATAAATTATACAGAAAAACAATTTCCTATGAATACGCAAGATCGAATTACAAATATTTTTGACGATGAGAATTCTTAAAAAAAAACTCTTTTTGCAAATACGAAACACTAATAAATTATACAGAAAAACAATTTCCTATGAATACGCAAGATCGAATTACATATATTTTTGACGATGAGAATTCTTTAAAAAAAAGTCTTTTTGCAAATACGAAACACTAATAAATTATACAGAAAAACAATTTCCTATGAATACGCAAGATCGAATTACAAATATTTTTGACGATGAGAATTCTTAAAAAAAAACTCTTTTTGCAAATACGAAACACTAGTAAATTATACAGAAAAACAATTTCCTATGAATACGCAAGATCGCATTCCAAATATTTTTGACGATGAGAATTCTTAAAAAAAAAAAAATTGTTTTTAATATGTGGAATAATATAAAGTACGCACAATGGGCGGAGGCAACCCTTAAAGTTTCCGAGAAAGAACACCCCTTCTCCCTCGAAAATCCCGCGCGTCATCCGAATTAAAGAAAAATGACGGTGTCTCCCATTGTTTTCACTTTCCGAGCGCATGTCTCAAATAAATGGATCTCTGGCCCCTTTGTCACCGAAGAATAAACGACTTTTGTTGGCGAGACATTTTCTTTTTTCTCACCGAGCGGCATAGTTTGCCGGAAAAAGTTCGGTGGAAGATGACAGGGTGTCGCCGGCATTATGCTCGTCGGCATTTCTCGGCGAAAGTATTATTGTGTTCGAAAAGAAGTTTCCGTCGTGTCCGGGGGAATTTTAATGAGGTTTCCTGTTCCGAGGGAAAATGGCGGTGCGACGTCGATAAGTAAATAGCCCGGGCAAGGAAGTATGTATTACCCCGGCCCAGAAGTGACTTTGATCAGTTCAATGTCGTCGGTTGCTATTATTTTCGAGTGTTTCGCGAGGAACAACTGAAATGGGACTCCTCGGAGAGAGAGAGAGAGAGAGAGAGATCTTTTCTTTTTATACGCGTGGAGACAGTCGGATGCTGAACTTCCTGAATTATTTACCGGACGCGTTGACTCTGCTTTTAGCGAAGTTGGCCTCGTCCGGGCGAACTTTGGTCTCTAAGGTTTTAACGATGAAATTGTTACGCGACCAAGTTTTCCTGGAATTAAATGCTGCTGGGAATACGGCTAGGAAACTCGTCTCGAATCCACTTCGAAATTCCCTTTTTTTTTTTTGTGTCGCCATGAAGAGCTTCATTAAATTGTCCCCGGTTCTCCCTTTCGACGGTGCCGAAAAAAAGGAAGGAAGTCAAGACCGCGGAAAACGCGGTTCTGAATAAACTCGCGGAAATTGGAAAATTATTTTATGCGATTCCCTTGACACTTTTACCGTCGGTGCTCTTAGGTACCTTCTTCATGGTCGTCTCCCCAATTTTCCATGTATTCTAGCTAGCTCGAAGAAAGCGGGGCGAAGTAAACTTTTATTTGTAACATTAAGCATCGTGAATGAAGAATGAATAATTTTCGATCTTCCAGTCCTCGTTCGCATTCTCGTTTAATTTTCCAGTAGCAATACCGTTGGTTCAGCATCGTTTAGAGTAAATTCTCTGCACGAGGATTGCACAGTAGTATGGCAGAACATTCCCATAAATTCCTCGGTCGGCTAAAAGCAGCCGTGAGTAATCGCGAGGGGTATGAAGTACGCTTTAAGGCCAGTAAAAATGGAGTGGTTCCGAGTTATTAGAAAATAAAGTATAATTACGAGTAGTCGCGGAGTATCCGATCGAATCGAGTAGCTCCTCTGCGCGCATTTATGCCCGTTACTTAGGGGATGTTTTCCCCCGAAGTGCTTTTATAGACGGAAATATTTTTAGTCGTGCAGGGGGGCCCGTATATTGTCAAGTTATTAAAAAATAAAGTTTCGACTAATTATCGAGGGTCGTGGAGGGGGGTGGGGGGGATTCGGTTAAATCGAGCGTCTCCGGGGAGGGCTGTGTAATTCCGTTACTTAAAGAACACCGGCGTAAAGTTCTTTTTATGGTCAGAACCACTCGATGGGGGTGGTCGGGGCGAAAAAGGGACGAGGAAAAAGTATCGGCGATCGATCGGGCCGGGTTATTACGAGCAGTTAGGTAAGAAGCATTTCTTTTGCCTGCACATGCAATTACGCGGAGGGTGAGCCTCGGCTTTGAGCCCTCAAATTGTCCTCGACGCTGTGCATAAACGGCCGCTCTGGCTAACGAGTTTAAAACTGATGGCTCGAGGGTTGCGCCCCCGGAATCTGCTCGACAGTCACGCACGCTCCGAAATATTCCCGGTTTCCCGCCTCGACGAGGATCTTGCGCACATCCCCCGGTCCTCTCTCTCTACTTTCATTAAATAGAAGTGGTTGGCAAATGTTCCCGCGGATTTCTACTTTAATCAACTGTTTTGCAAATGACAACCGGACGGTGGGGATCCGGCGTGCAACGTCTCCGGAAAGTGTTGATTATTTGGAAGTGATATACAAATGCCAGAACGTGACCGAAAATTGTTTTTATTAAATAATAATCTAGGTATTCAGTTTATGCGTTTATCGTTGAACAGCTGAGGTCGTACCTTAGTAATGTAAGATACGAAATGTTGAAGAATTAATTTATTAGAAAAGAAAAGCACGCGACATATATTTAATTTAACACAGGGCCGTCTTAAGATATTCGGCGCCCGTGGGCTATTAAAAATAATGCGCCCCTCTTCATAAGAAAATACACGGGATGGCTAGAGGGAGGAGGGTGACCAGCAAAGTTATACTAATTATACTATTGGGTTGGCAAGAAAGTAATTTCGGTTTTCACTAATAGATGGCGTTATGTTTTGTTTGATTGACTTCTGTTAACGTTGCATTTGTTTTGTTTCTGGCATTTCATAACTGCAACTTTTAGGTTACTTTTGAAGCAAATTACACATAATTTTGATTAAAATTGTTAGTTCTGTGTCAATTTAAACATGGAGTGCAAAAACGAACATTATAGACACATATTGCTTTTTTATTTCCGTAGAAGTAAAAATAACTAAGAGAGAAATAACTAATAATAACAAAAAAATATAATACCAATAAAAATTGCTGGCCCCAAAAGGCTTGCACCCCGGGGCTTAGCCCATTTAGCCCTGTGCTTAAGACGGCCCTGATTTAACAAGCACTTAATAAACATTTAGTTCTTAAACGGTAATTCCGTTATTTCGTAAACTGTATCGTATTTTATTGATCTTGACGTATTCGTGTTTAGAGAAAAAAGTGACGCCCCCGCGTGAACGCATCCTTTTATATCTTTTGCAAAGAATTTTCGGGAACACGTTCAGTCTTTGTTTATTGATTAAAGACAACATTTACGTACAAACACACGATTCACACATATACATGTAATCGAACATATACGAAATCTCTCGCTCCTACAGTAATATCACAGCGAAAGGGCAATCAAATGTTACCACGTTTTTTTCCCATTTACCTGCATCCCTCTCTTTGCGCGGCGCAAGGAGATATGCGAAATAGGGTCCCTTGAAAAAAAGGCTGGGACCTTGTTGAACATGACCACGAGTGGCAGAACGATTCGGGCTACGTTGCAGTAAAGAGCGTTTGAGTTTTCGAAAGTTATCGCAGTTGGTAGAAACGGTAAAGGACGGTAAAAACGGTCAGCCTCCGACGTACATATATATTTCTTAAGATGTATACTTTATCATATTTAATATACACTTTAATACAAATCGTGAGTGACGTGATGTGCGCTGTAAAGTTTATACTCCGGGAAAGTCTGCAATAAAAATACAGACAGAGGATTATTTCGATTTCGTGCAAGTTTTCTTTAAATATGTACTCCAACAGAGAAGTTGACTAAAGAAATTTCTCAAAAAAAAACACATTTATACTTTTAATATTTCCAATCGAAAATAGTTCGCACCAGTCATTCTGACTTGCCCGGTAGTTCCAGTGTTAAAATCGTGTACGCTAGTGTCGCCCTTGTCTTTGTTTCTTTTCCGATTCTGTTGTATCAACAGTTACAGTGGATAATTTTCTTGTTATTTTGAACAAGATCGCGCGAAAGAAAGGGCGCGGACAACGGATCGTGAACGGAACTGTTTCTGTCAACAGTTGCAGCGTCAATTGGCGGAAAGGGGCGGCGGCGGTATCTGCTTAAGCGACCAGGAGTCCTTGGTCTCGTTCCCTCGGGGCAGCGTGAATGGGGCGGCGACGCCGGGCGCCGGAAGCAGCAGCGGTGGCGGCGGCTGTGGTATCATCCCTCATATGAATTCTCAACCGCCATTAGGCAGCACAGAACTAGGAGTGACTGTTGGGAACGTCGGGAATGCGGCAGGTGCAGGCTCTTCCGGTGGACAGGCGGGTGATCGCGGAAGTTGCAGCGCGGACAGCGGTGTGAGGGGATCCAGCGATCGAGAGAGCGGAGGCGCGACCAGCGTGGGTGGAAACCTATCCGACTCCACCACCGATGGTAAGTCACATTCATTTTATATCGAACTGCTCGATGAAACTTCCCGGGCTCGCCTATTCTCAGCCTGAAACTCGCGGACTATCCAAATGACATTCTTCTGCGTGCATCAATTTATGCAGGGAGTTAGGAAAAGGGATCTCAATTGGGCAAAAAATTAATCGCTGATTGACGATTAAATTTCTACTTGAATCGTTAATCGCGATTTACAATTAGTCTTCTAGTTTAGTCGTTAATTGCGATTAAGGGTTAAACTTCTACTTTAGTCGTTAATTGCGATTAACGGTTAAACTTCTACTTTAGTCGTTAATTGCGATTAACGATTATTGTCAATCGGGTAATTGATTAATGATTAACTGTCAATCGGGTAATTGATTAATGATTAACTGTCAATTTTCCATCCGCCCTCTGTTCCTTCTCTCTGTCTACCTCTCCCTCTATATTACAATTTATGGATAGACCATATGGTAATTAACTTCAACAATTGATTGAATCAGTCTCCAATTTTTCGATGATTTCTTCGTTTAACCCTCATCCGTCCCTCATTTCGCGAACTGAATCCGTCCCTCGGTGTCAAATTGACACAGTGATAAAAAAAAACGATAAAATAACAAGACAAACAGTTAATTTTCGATGTTTTTTTTATTCAAATTGATGAGTTAACATTAAGATGTTAGGTTTTTGCGGTTATATGTTGTGCATTTAAAAAATTAAAGTCACCAAGTTTTGGACAAATTTACTTACAAATTACCGAACGGTATAACTTATTGCGGGAAAACTGTGTCAAATTGACACGAGGGACGGATGAGGGTGAATTAACGATTAACTTCATCAATCGATTGAATCAATCGCCGATTTTTCGATGATTTCTCCGTTTAAACGATGATTGCCGATTAAGTTCATCAATCAATTGAATCAATCGCCGTATTTTCGACGATTTCTTTTTTCAATCGTACACATTAATCAATCAATCATGATTGAAATTTTAATCGATTGTTGCCCAACTCTGATCTCAGATTCGTAATTCACGGACTGAATCTGTCCCTCGGTGTCAAATTGACACAATGATAAAACAAAAATCGATAAAATAACAAGTCAAACAGTTACTAATCGATGTTTTGTTCATTCAAATTCACGAGTTAACATTTAAATCTCTAGGTTTTGCGGTTATATGTTTCGCGTCACCAAGTTTCGGACAAAATTTACAAATAACAGAACAGTAGAACTTATTTCAAGAAAACTGTATGAAATTGACACGAGGGACGAATTAAAAATAACTGTAACATGTTCCCTTATGAGAATTACAAAATCGATTTGATTTAGAGTTTGCGCGGCTCCTATTATAATACGTGCTCTACTAAAGATATTTATAGAATCAATTCATATAAAATCATTTTTATTATTTCAATAATTGTAACATAATAATGGCCACTTGAAAAATTGTAATCACAGCGTATATTCAAAGAAACAGGATGTTTCTAAGAAAAATTAAATGCCTTTAGAGTAACCAAGGGAGATTTATTTGTGAATAAACTTACAGGTGAGGGTTCGATTTTTATATTCATGGTGTTAGGTGACTCGCCCTGAAAATGTGCGAAAACTTGTTTAACCTCTTTGTGGTTCTTTGTCGAGTCCGATACGATATCATATTTCGTTCCAGCTAGTTTCGCGTCGAACTCGACAGTACATTGAATTTTTTAGTGGTAACCGTAACGACATGAAATGGCTTTTACCTGCCTTCGTAAATACTATAGCTTGTCGTTCGAAAGAGGAGACCTATAACGGCTTGCTACCCCATTTCGCTTACACCTGACTCGTAACATATGGGTTACAAGAGCTAGGTGGACAGCTGTTGCGACCATCGATGCATCTCGACTCTCGTCCTTTGAAAAACTGCGTGAGAAAAACTTCACGCTGTTCTCCACTAGACTGCGGACCTTCGCAGAGTTTTACAGTTGCAAAAAACTAGACTTAACACATTACTGACCGGTGATTATTGCATATTTTTGAAACATATATGGTACATGGCTAAATTTTCATTTAGCATTTAGTATGAATTAATTAAAGTCACCCTCAATAACGTCGTCTAATAATTTCATTTAAGATTGCAACGTCAAAGAAAATTTCTATGCTTTTTTTTTGGTACAGCAGAATTATTGAAAATCTTAATAGGCTTCCGGTCGGTAAAGTGTTAAGAGTCGAGAAACCACGCGTTTAGATGGTTTCGAAATGCAAACCCACACAAGTGATCAACTAGTTAAATATTCTAAATACTAAACTAGTTAATGATCTTGAAGACAGGGTAGTTTCATTGACAGTGACGGGGTAAACCGCAAAGCAGAAAACACTAAGTTATTAACAACGAAAAACAAATGTATAAGTTCACTTGCTTAGAAAAATGTACTAATTTAAATTCTTAACACATTACCGACCGGTGATTATTGCATATTTTTGAAAAATATATGGTACATGGGTAAATTTCCATTTAGCATTTAGTATGAATTAACTAAAGTCACCCTCAATAACGTCGTCTAATAGTTTCATTTAAGATTGAAACGTCAAAGAACATTTCTATACGTTTTCTTTTGGTACAGCAGAATTATTGAAAATCCTATTAATAGGCTTCTGGTCGGTAAAGTGTTAACATATAATTTATAAAATTAAGCATTTTATAAAATTGACTACATGGTGATATAATAGAAATAATGCAAATAATGCATACACTGTGTGATAATTACTCAGCATAAATTGAAGAGAATGTCAAAATGAATTTGATATATTAAAATTGCGTAAATAGTGAACAATAACCTGCATACACTCGGTTAATTATTTTGCGTAAATAGACAAAAATATAATATTTAAAAAAAAAATAATTTGTAGCCTCTTTTAGTATCTTCTGTACTCGTATTCGTCGTAGACAGCCGGTTGTTCAGACTATAATTTCTCTCATATTATTTCGCATCAAGAAGATGTAGGAGCTACTCAACTTAAATAAACCGACCTTATAAAATGTTGAAATCGCGCCACGTTAAAAATGTTTAACGAACAACAGGGTGCATTGGGAAGCCTGTTTGTCATGATACCGAAGCAACAGGGGCCCGGCGCGGAGCGTGCCGGTTTTAATTAACCCATAATACAAACGTAATCGCGCAGAAGTCATCCGAGGGTAATCGTCTTGACGAATGAAGTCGAGTGACGGGTAACAACGTAATCGCCATTATTATTCATCCGAATGTCAGGGCTGCTCGCAACGATTCCTGCGCTTAGGTGTGCGACGAGAGCGGCAAGATTAATCGCCTAGTTAAAGTGCATTACGGTGCATCCCGTCGGATCGTTGGTCCGCGCGACCGTTGCCGGAAAAGGGAAGGGAAATAAAATGAAGAAGAAGAGATGAAGAAAAGGAAAAAAGAGAGAGAAGATAGCTCCGTCAACCGCGAATGTTAGCCGAACGTAGGTGGCGGGCTAATCGAGCGCATTTCCTTCATGTATTATTCAGCCAGAGGCTCGCCGTGTCCGTGCATTAAAACGGATTGATCGATTTCGTCTAGGACAAACATACTTCGCAGCCGATCGCATGCGTGCGCGCGAATTTCGCGAATATCCTCCGCGTGTCCACAGTTCGTCGAATAAAACGTTTCCAAACAGACAATGGTTCAAATCGATACACAAAATATATATATATAACTCGAACAGTCGGGAATTGAATCCTCGATTTGATCATTTTCAACGTTTTCTTCTGGCGATTCAATGTGGTCGTGATAACATTTAACCCTTTGCACTCGGAGCTATTTTAACTGGAAAATTAAACATTTCTTCCGATCTAGAATATTTCCATACCTTATGATTTTTGCAATTAATTATGGATATGAAATTGGTACATTGCCTTCGACAGTATTTAAATATTTAGTAATTGATTAGATACCGATATATTTAATAATGTAAACAATATTTTGAAGAATGGTACAGCAAGTTTTAGTGGTGCCTCAGAGGGGACAGCCGAGTGCTGAGGGTTAAACATGCAAAAATTCTTCATCATTTGATTACGAATTATTTCGAATTTCTTATACGTAGAAAATAATTAATTAAATTCTGTAAAGGAACTCTAGTTTCGCATACTTCCAAGTACAACAGCTCACACATTGCGTTCACTAATCCAATCTATACATACAATTGCAATTTGAAAAAATTTACTTTTGAAAGACTTCAAAGAAATTATTCAGAAAAGATTGAGAATGAAATGACTTGAAATTAATTGTGCTAGAAAAGATTGACAAAACAAATATGTGCGAGTCTGTTGTATCCTGTCCCGAAAAAACTGCACACAAGATACTCATCTTCAAATACAATTTTCACTCGAAAAATGTATCGTTGACAAATCCGTGGAATTTCGAAAAACACGCGCGCAGAGGGAATGATGAAACGGAAATTGAAATTCGACTAGAAAATCTTTCTCGCATGTTTTCGCTGCTCGCTGTAAGTCGAGAGACAAACGATACACCGGTTTGAAACGCAAAATTTCTTTTTTCATTTTTTTTTTTTGCTATACGTTGTACATTTCCGCGCAGGCACACCGACAATTACGGTCGAGGGGAGCGGTCTCGACATGGACAGCATCTCCGTGGTTTCCTCCATTGCACCATCCCACATATACCAGTGTAAGTGTCCAAACATAATCGCTGATCGTCGTCTCTCCTTCCGTTTCTTCATCGTTGTCCTCCACTGTCCAATGGACTCTCCTCTTGCTTGCGTCTGTCTCTCTGTCTAGCTGTCCTCTTTCTCTGTTTTGTTCGTTTTATTCGTCCGTCCTCTTCCGTTTTCTTCGTTGCTCCTCTTTCTGTCTGGCTGTTCTCTCTGCGCCGCTCTTCTCTTTCTCTCTCTCTCTTTGTTCTATTCGACGATCATCCTCTCCTTCCGTTTCTTCGTCTTTCTCGAGAGGACTACCGAGCACAGCTATTGATTTACGAGATACCCGTGTCGATGAAATAGTCGAGAATCGCAGCACGCGATTCCGCTGCCGATCGCCGGAGAGAGTAACATACTTCCCTAACTTTCACAGTGAGATATCCTAATTTTTGCTTCCCTCGTTGTTCCGATAGTTTACCCAGGGCCGTCTTAAGCACATGACTAAATGAACTAAGCCCCGGGGCGCAAGCGTTTTGGGGGCGGCAATTTTTATTGGTATTATATTTTTTGTTATTATTAGTTATTAGTTATTGGCCAACAACCGTAGTCCCGTTGACAGCACCGGTTCTCATTAGATCACCGAAGTTAAACAACGTGGAACGTGAATGGCACTTGGATGGGTGACCGTCTGGTAAAAAACCGGAAAGTGACCCGCCCGAGGTGTTTTTCACGTGTTGTTGGCAAAAGGTGGTTCGGAACCCACCATAAACAGTAGGTCCCGCTGAAAAGGCGATAGTGAGGAATGGAAAGAGGGGGAAGAAGATTGGTAAATGAATTTGAAACCCTGAGGGGACCAAATATCATGTTACAATAATAGTTATTAGTTATTTTTATTCAAATCTTTTCACGACAAAAGTAACCAAATAACCTGTTACAAATTAACGTAACCCCCCTCCCGCTAGCCATCCCCTGTATTTTCTTACGAAGAGGGGCGCATTATTTTTAGTAGCCCACGGGCGCCGAATATCTTAAGACGGCCCTGAGTTTACCGTTGAAGCGTATGAGCCTCCATGCAATGAATTTGAACATTTCTCTGCCTCGGTTCCTCAAAAAGACAGTTTTCAGATTTCTAACTTTACACGTCCTTTGCGATTTAGCTGTGAAAGTTACAAAAATGTTTGCGCATAAAATGGTATACAATTTGATAAGATTGTAAACGTTTGTATATGTTGATGTAATGTTTAAGCGACCAAGGAACGGCTAAGAAAGACTGGTAAACAAATGATAAACAGATGCTACGACACGGTAACGAATACATGTACGATTTACGTGAAATATAACTTGATAATGAACTTCCACATTGAGAAATGATAATAGACGAAGTGATTCTTTGCAGAAGGGGGTAGCAAAAGTGTTACGAAGCGAGGGGTCAATTTTCAGGGTGCGATAATATTGTGTTAGCCGCGGGATCGACGGAATGAGTCGATGATGTACGGTTCTGTTTATGTTTAATTTCAGCAGCGACCACGCCGAAGGACTGCAGCCCCACGTTGTCACCCCTGAACGCGTTCTCTAGGTCTATGGACAACTCCTCGTTATCGCGATCGGTAGAACAGCTGTCGAGCCCGTTGGAATCCGAACCGAGGAGGAGCAAACAAAACACACCTATCGCAGCACCTGCCGCGCATTCGCGTTCTTCAGCAACCCGAGGAGGCACGTGGGGATCTATTTCCAGGTGAGAGCCGTCGTTCGCGAACACACAGCGATATTAGAACCGCTGTGGACTGTTCTGATCATTCTATACGCGGTGCATACTGCTCGCTTAAAGTTTCTAACTTTAAAAACTGCTTCGTAATCTATGTAAATGAAAATAACATGCTAGTCGTTGGTAAGCGCATCACTTGAGAACGGCTGAACCGATTTGGCTAATTTAAAAAATATATATTCGTAATAGACCGAATAAGGTTATCAGGGAAAGAAAAATTGGAAAAGTTGCCCGAAAAAAATGGAAAATTCGGGAAAAAATGAAAGTGCTTTTTCTATGGGATTTTTGTATGAACTCAGGAAACAAATTTATTGAAATTTGGACAGGAAAACGTTTGTCAGGGTAGCTAGTATTATATATAATAAAGTAGCCTGAGTCTGCTAATAATAGTAGCAACCCTATTATACAATTACTGATTGGATCTAAGTAGCACGAAAATGGTCAACATAGTAACAAAATTGGAGCTTCGTTAAAAAATTAGTTCGTACAACGTTCATTATAAAAATGGCTCGCTTTCATAATAATAATTGAACATAAGAAGCACACAAAATGATCATTAATAAAATTGATTGGATCTAACTAGCACGAAAATGGTCAACACAATAGCAAAATTGGAGCTTCGGTAAAAAATTAGTCCGTACAATATTCTGAAAAAAATGGCTCACTTTAATATTAATAATTGAATATAAGAAGCACAAAAAAATGATCATTAATAAAATTGAATGGATCTAACTAGCACGAAAATGGTCAACACAGTAACAAAATTGAAGCTTCGTTAAAAAATCAGTCCGTACAACGTTCATTATAAAAATGGTTCACTTTCATAATAATAATTGAATATAAGAAGCACACAAAAGGATCATTAATAAAATTATTGGATCTAACTAGCACGAAAATGGTCAACACAGTAACATAATTGGAGCTTCGGTAAACAATTAGTCCGTACAACATTTCTGATAAAAATGGCTCACTTTCATAATAATAATTGAATATAAAAAGCACACAAAATGATCATTAATAAAATTGATCGTCGATTATAAAATTGATCCGGTCCGCTTGTGCTAAAAGCATGTCTCGGTCCGATAATAATAACTGCGGCAGCCGCAGTCACTATGAAATTACAAGCGAATGGAAATGGCAGCACGAAAATGGCCACGATGGTAATAAAATAGGCGGCTCTCAAGAGTCTGCGGAGTTTGAAAACCGCATTTTAAATCGGGGCTTTCAGAGTGTTCGCCCGTTCCCGGCATCGAAAGGCTGCAAACAACTCGAGCGGTGGGAGCGGAAGCAACGAGGGCTCCGACGGCTTCGATCCATATAGATCATGGTCACCTCTTACCGAAGAAGGTTACGCAGAGAAACTTCGTTTACTTAGAGAAGCCGCATCCGTGCCTATGGAACGATGGAGGGCACCGACGGTGTTAGCATGGTTAGAGGTTGCTCTTGGGATGCCGCAGTATGGTCCGCGATGCGCCGAGAACGTCAAGTCTGGAAAGGTAAATCTTGTCAAACGTAGCTCGATTAAACATCAACTCTTGCCAAAAACACTGTTTGCAATGCTAAAATAAATAGCGAGCTGAATACAAGCTAAAATAATTAACCCTTTACACTCGAAGCTATTTTAACTGGAAAATTAAACATTTCTTCCGATCTAGAATATTTCCATACCTTATGATTTTTGCAATTAATTATGGATATGAAATTGGTACGTTACCTTATACAGTACCTAAATGTTTAGCAATTGATTAGATACCGATATATTTAATAATGTAAACAATATTTTGAAGAATGGTACAGCAATTTTTAGTGGTGCCTCAGAGGGGACAGCCGAGTGCTAAGGGTTAAACATGTCTTCTTATCTAGAATAATTCCATTCTATATGATTTTTTTTTCATTTGGTGGATATGATATTAATAGAACTTCATAAAATATTGAAATGTTTAGTAATTAGTTAGATCCCAACATATTTAACCCTTTGCACTCGGAGCTATTTTAACTGGAAGATTAAACATTTCTTCCGATCTAGAATATTTCCATACCTTATGATTTTTGCAATTTTATGAATATGAAATATTATATATAAAAGAAAATATATATATTATAAAAGATATAATATAAAAGAAAAATATTATATATGATATATTTAATAATGTAAACAATATTTTGAAGAATGGTACAGCAAATTTTTAGTGGTGCCTCAGAGGGGTCAGCCGAGTGCTAAGGGTTAAATACAAAATAAGTATCGGTAGCAATTTAAATCCTCATTCGGGATCATCTCCTCAATTTTTCTTCATTCTAGTGCTTGCAAGCTGGAGAACCACTGTAGCAAAAATTCCTGCGAGGAACTATTCAAGTCTAGCAATTGTTTAAGAAATTTATTAAGAATTTTCTTTATTCTAAGAGAATTGTTTAGGGCAGCAATGTCCCGAACGGTACCCAAGTCCTGTTTCTGATTGTTTGAAAATTGTGTAGGTACTGCTGGAGCTCAGCGACGCAGAATTGGAGACAGGATTGGGTGTCACGCACCCCCTCCACCGAAAGAAATTACGTTTAGCTATCGAGGAGCATCGACATCCGAATCTAGTTCGGTATCCATGCATTGCTCAACTAGGTCACACGTGGGTCAGCTCCGAATGGCTGCCAGACCTTGGACTCGCACAATATTCCGAGAGTTTCGCTACCAATATGGTGGACGCCAGGATGCTCGATCACCTCGGCAAGAAGGAGCTCGAGAAGCTGCTCGGTGTCACCAGGAAGTTTCATCAAGCCAGCATCGTGCACGGCATTCATTTGCTACGAATGCTCAACTACGATCGCCAGGTAAAAAGAATTTTCTAAATGTCTAATATGTAGAAATTAATGAACTACACTAGCTGAATAAAATCTGTTGAACAGTGCAAGATACCAGACAGGTGTCAATCAAAATTTTTACTGTATAAGACGTCTGATATATTTATCAAAGTCTAAAAATTATTTTGGAAAATGCGAATAAATTTGTTTAACCGGTCTAGTATTTAAGGAATATATACAATATGTGCACAGCTGTGTTCATTTACCGTAAATGATCACGGCAACGCTCAAAGGACACTGTTAATCGTATTCCCCGACAGGCATTAGCAGTCAGAAGACACCAGTGCGAGCAAGTCGACACGGATCCTCTGGTTTGGACGAACCAGAGGTTCATTCGGTGGGCGAGGAACATCGATCTAACCGAATACGCTGAGAACTTGAAAGGTACGTCCATAATTAGCCACCGAACCCATCGAAAGGGACGAATAATTCTATCTATCCGCTGGTTCCAGTATTCGAAGGAAATCTATTCACCCAAGTTTTCTCATTTTAATTTTGTTGATACCTGGATCAGTTTCATTTTATCGTTAACTCGACGACCTCGCTTCGGTAAAGAATTCTGTGAAAAATATTCTACAAAAATGGCACTTCGTACCATAAAAATTCGCAGAGCAATGCAATGCGTTAAATCGAACTCGAATTTTCTGACGGTAAATTGTTTGCTAAGGAAGGTGCCATTTTTGTAGCTGCAATGGCCCGTTTCTACGGCTCGTTTCGAATGATAGGAAGACTGATTAACGTCCAACACTAGATTCCGGTGTGCACGGTGCCCTGGTCGTGCTGGAGCCATCCTTCACCGGCGACACGATGGCCACAGCCTTGGGAATACCACCAGCTAAACACATGATCAGACGACACCTGACCGCCGAACTGGAAGCCCTCGTCGTTCCAGCAAGGTACTCAGTCTTCTATCATCCCGAGGCGACATTGGACAACGCTCACTAATCGACATAACGAGATCGACCCGAAAACACGATTCATCGTTCTCGCGTTTCCATTTCAACTGTCCTTGCTCGAGGGATTCTCATCGGAGACGTTGCCCTTCGTGAAATGGCATCGACTGCAGAAAAATCATCGATATCGCAGATAAACGAATCCATAGGATAGATCATGGGCAGTAGCAACATATTAATTATAAAATAGAATTACAGGAAAATAATTACACAGAGAGAGAGACAATAATTTCACTTTGGGTCGAGTGATGACCAGGTTATTGATCAAAAAGACAGAGTAACATAAACTTAGTAAGACGAATATTTGCAATTATTTCTGTAATCATCGTAATTGTAACTGATGAAGGAAATTTTTCATTTAGCTTGCTTGTGTTATTTCATGCAAGCAACGCAGTAATATTCTTCATCTTCTTCCTCAGTATACTCATTAATTCTTTTTTCGTAACTGCTAAAAGGATTCTCTTCCTTCAACTGCAGTCTAACATTTTTCTTCAGCATTTTCCCTTGTACTTCTCTAGCATATTCTGTGCTAATCATCCCTCCTTTGAAGTTATGAACTTTGAATAATAAATTCTGACTAACGAGACGCGCAAGAGTGCAAAGTAACGATCGGTACTCTTTCAAAAGAGGTCGAATTAAAGATTAAAACAGAAAGAGAGAGAGAGCACATATTTACAAAGGAACTATTTGAATTACATTTTATTTATACGTCACATAAGAAATGGATGTAGCTGCTGCATCTTGCATAAAAAAATCCACAACGTGCTGCTACTGCCCTCGATCTGACTTGGCAACCGATAAAAACATCGCGAAGCAGTTCCGTGCAAAAAACTAATGCCAACAAGTTGGACGTGTTTCACGCGTGTCCCGTTGTTCTCTCGAGCTCGGACCACGCAACAGGTTACTTCAAACAGATTTCGTGTTCGTTCGAGTACCGACGTCGCAGCTTGTCGATTGTTAACACCGGTTAACAATCGCACTCGAAGTCAATGAGACCGCCACTTCCGGCACGGACGACGTTCAGAGACTATCCATGTATAATATCAAATCTCGCGGGTTCTTTTTTATCGTCTTCTATAGGTAAAGCTATTCGTAGGGAAACGTTCGTTGAGTCACTGTCAATTATTTCGAATTCGCGTTGGACATTGTCGAGACCGTTGAGAAACTCGACAGTTCCGTGGAATAAAAAAAAAAGAAACGCAGAGGTGTGCCACGCGATTAGCTTCGAAGACGTTTGTTATTGTATAAAGTCGCGTGTAGAAGTATTACAGGCCTCGATTTTTTCAAGGTTTCTACTTTCGAAGTATATTCGTCAAAATGATCGCAACAACGTTCTACGTTCGAGAGAGCACGTGGCTCGTATATTAATTATCGTGTCCCGAGACGTCTGTAAATAACTATAGCAAACCGGCAAGCTTATACTAATAGTCCGCATCGGTATCGTTTAAGATAACGCAGTCTTAACGGCAGGGAGATTGTAAATAATCGAGTAATTGTTTACAATTTTTGCTAGAGAGAGAGAGAAGTGTGAGAGAACGGAGCACGCGTACTCGAAGGTGTACGGTGTTCCCTCGTTAAGAGTCGAATCGTAATCTCGATTTTCTGCCTTTGGCGCGCCATCGATAAAATTATTGCAAACCTAAGAACTCGCTTCGGTGAATAGACTACGGTGATTTAGAGTAACAATTTTATTTTTCGTGCGCCGAGACGAGCAACTTCGTGACGTTCGTGTAACGAGGGACCACCGTACGATACCCTAAATCTAAGCTTTCGAAGCTGATTGGGTTCCCCAGTAAAGGTCGCTGCTCGTTACATAAGTTCATTCAGACATCGACATCAAACATCAGACCCGTCACGAAGGTCTCAGAAAGACTGGAGTGACGATCATGATCGAAATGATCGATTCGCAGTGAGGTAATTGTACACGCAGGGTCTCGGCAACCCCGACCAATTCGGCAATGTTTGCGGGCCTAGATATCCGGTCGGGGTCGCTCGGGACCCGCCCCGTAGTTTAAGTACTCTCATCCGTAATACACACGCCATACTTGGATATATCGGGAATACACACACGTAAATACAGTACAGTACAGTCGACATAATGTACATATACAAACATACCCGGATGAAATGGTTCTTGAAACATTGTACTCGGCACCGCAGCTAATTCGCTGGGTCTGCAGTCCACTCGATCGCGGATCCATCGGTAATGTCTTTCATAGCTGAGCCGTAGCCCACAGCTGCCGCCTGCACTGCACTGCGCTATGTACAGCACATGTTAATATTAGTAATTCTGGTGTGATCCGTGGCCGAACAAGTTCGAACACTGCTCGAAGGAAAACGCATAAATTCCGATCGGAAAGCTGAGCTCGAGAATCTCGAGGACCATCCTCTAGCTGAACGCCACCTGAGAGTCCGCCTCCTTGCTTTGCCTCTGTTTTTAAAGTTTGTTTAACTAGTACCGAGCCATTCGATACGCTGTTCCGAAGGAAACCCATAAGTTACGATCGACAACTTGGGCTCGAGAATCTCGAGGACCATCCTTCATCTTCGTCGAGCGCCATCGAAGACTCCTTGCTTTGCTTTAGAGTTTGTTTAATACTAGAAATATACCGAGCCATTGCAACACTGAATAAAACCCATAAGTTGCCATATGAAACCTGAGTTTAGAATCTTGAGGATCATCCTTTAGTCTCAACAGACGGTTTTTAGAACTTGTCTGTTCAACTCCATAGCTCCAGAAGCTCCAATGTTAGTAAACTTGCTTAACCAATACACTATAATATTTATTAGTAACGGGGACAAAGTAAAAATGGCGCTGGACCGGAAGTTTTCCAACAAATTTGTAAGCTGCAGACATTGTGGACGGCCAGTGTTGGATGCTCCTACAGCTCGAAATTTCCAAAATCTGTTTGCACAGATATTCTCTGTGACAATTTTCCAAAATTTGAATTCGAGAAAGACGTTTGTTGCGTTGATTCAATATGTAACCATGGATTACACCAGTATGCATTATGGTTCCTTTTACCTTTTTCTGATTTGCCAACTTTGATATTTACATTTTTGACTGTTCGGTGTTTTATTCCAATTGACCAGTTGGCCCCGATTGCGTCTCGGTCGATCCTTCGCGGACGATCCTGCGCATCCGGTGTCCAGCGAACATCATATATACATTCTTCTATTATATACATATCTATATATCAATGGTGCACAAAATGCTTGTGTATGTATATTTATGTTGTAACTAGATATTCATTATGATCGATCTGGTCCTAACGTCGAGCACTTGCAGCGAGCCTTCAATTTCGAATGTTTATCGATCACGATAGATTTTGTGTGCCAAAACGATTTTTAATCTTACCTCCCTCACCATCCTCCGCACTGTTTTCTTTTTATACGAAGAACCACAGCCCTAACCCTTGAAAAATTTCTATTAGTCTTTACATTTCTACCCCTATTTCGTTCTTTAAAAAATTTGCTTCTACAATATGTTCGGATTCCTTAGAATAGATAATATCAAAGGGGTAGCATCGTCAGTTTCAATTTCGTTAATGTTTACTCACCAATCTTTTGGATTGATAATCGAAACTCGACGCGATCAACTATTTCCCAACTCTGCTCGACCCAATCCCAACCATCACACCAGCAACTATAATAGCAAAAACCATCCTCGATTCGCACCCATGAAGATGCACCTCACGTCCCGTCACGAAAGGGTGCTCGAGCTTGATACGGTAGTGCTCGCTTGAATTTGTAAAGTTTAGGATACAAGATAAAGAAAAATCACAAATTATTCCTGGACTACAGTAGATGCTACATTCTTTGTAGCGTGCCGAACGTACAAAGGAATCATTAGTGTGAGTATGTTGACAGTTACTGAAAGGAAACTATACAGCATATGCCCCACTATTTAACTTAGAGTTCTCTCGATTTGTTAACGCCGAGTGTCATTATTAGACTCCGGATTTGATGAATTTATAACAGAAATGAGCAAGTGCAATTTAAAACAGTGAAACTATTAAAAGACCTTAAGAGTGTTAACCCTTAGCACTCGAGTGGTGAGATTCACCACTAATAGTATCTACAACATTATTCAAAATATTGCTTACATTATTAAATACTTTGGTACCTAATAAATTACTAAACATTTAAATATTGTATGAGATACTATATCAATTTCAGCCAACAACAGTAGTCCTGTTGAAAGCACCGGTTCTCATTAGATCACCGAAGTTAAACAATGCGGAACGTGAATGGCACTTGGATGGGTGACCATCTGGTAAAAAACCGGAAAGTGACCCGCCCGGGTGTTTTTCACGTGTTGTTGGCAAAAGGTGGTTCGGAACCCACCGTAAACAGTAGGTCCCGCTCAAAAGGCGATAGTGAGAATGTAAAATGGGGGAAGGAAGATTGGTAAATAAATTTGAAACCCAAATATCATGTTACATAATACTATATCAATTTCATCTCCATCAAATGAAAGAAAATAATATAGACGAAAAGTAATAATATAGAAGAAGAAATTATTATAATTATCGAGTTAAATTAGCTCCGAGTGCAAAGAGTTAATATATTATTATCAGCACATTAAAATAATTAACGAAGAATAGAAATGTAGCTGCTGCGTCTTGACGCGCAAACATCTTATTTCTCCATAAACATCCGGAGTCTAGTGAATAGCAAACTGAAGAGAGTACTATCGTAGCAAGAAAGAGGGGCGGTGCAGAAAGAAATAAAGAGAAAGAGGTTCGCTGCAAACTGTGCCGAACGTGTGTGTGTCCGCGGTGTCACCAAAGGGGTTGTGTGCATATAAGCGGGTCTGAGGAGTGCGTGTACGCAGAAAGGCGTGCATGAAGCGTGGTGTGCGTGTGCGTAGAAGTCAGCTGGAGGTGGTCCCGAGGAACAGCAGCGGCGGGGGTCGTCCGATGAGCACCGTGAGCGCAGGGGGTAGCCTCGGTCGTGGAAGCAGGGCGCTGCACCTTCAGCATCATCAGAGCTCCCTCTCGGCCCTCCACATGACGGCTAATCACACTGGCACGGTCGATAGACGCAGATCCAGCCTCAGGGTAACGTACCGCATAGATTTAACACCACCTGGTCCATACACGACTGCACCGGGTACTCGTTGGTACTCCATCTTCTTAGCGTATACATATACTCTATCTCTCTACATCTATCTATTCTATTCTATTCAAACTTGCACGGGGTACGAGGGCAATTCTTGGCAGATCGCTTCTTACCCAGAGTCGCTGATGCTAGAACTTTTGTGTAGCTTCTGCAATCGGATTAACACGAAGCGTACCATCGGTGTATCTGGAAAAGAATTCACAGCCGTGGAAGATCACCAATTATATTGGCTTTATCGTTGGTAACCGGGATCGCTTTTTTTTCCTGTACAACTTTTGTTCGTTGTTGCTAGCAGCTTGCATAATGTGGTCAACGTAAAGAACTTTGAAAAAGAATTTTTAGTTCTTGGTAGGTGTGTGTTTGAAAAATTAGGAAGAAATAGTATGTAGATTGTTTTGAACGTTGGTTGATTATTAAGGCTACTTGTGAAAACAGAGTATACAGGGAGTTGAACAATGCGATGACCTTGGCTATCAAAAATCATGAATTTTTAGAGCTACGACATATCTGAAGCGCATTCATTTAGTCGAAAGAGAAACGAAGCACACTCTCTGCGTTTAGCTCCCACTGCACAGGACACTAAATTTGTCATGACCAGTCGAGACCAGGCACACGCTACAAAACCATCTCTAACGAGTCCTCGCAAACCGCATAAAAATAAGACTAATCTTTATTGATTTCAGTAGTTATCTATGGAGTGGTACTTTTCAAAGAAATCGCCAGATATGAGAACGAAGGGACGTCAGATAGATGACAGTTCGAAACGTAACGGGGTCTTAAGTAAGAGAATAAATATTTGAGAGAACACACTGAGCCCCGCCTCAGTCGGCTAAATGCTAAAAGTAGACGGGATTTTCGTTCGCAAAAATAGGTAAATATTCAAGAAACGACAACCACTTGTGGAAGCAATCTGCCTTGAATAACATCCGAGTGTCACACTGCTAACGGGATGATTTTCTCTCCCACTCTGAACACCATTGCATCACCACTCGAAACACCATTATACAGAAAGCCATCACTGACAAATCACTGTTATCACCGTCACGCATTGCTTTCGATGGTCGCTCGAGGCGAGAAACGTTTTCAATTTCGACAAATTAATTCGATGAGAATCGATCATCTTCGATTAAGAAAACCACTCGAGCTGCCATTCCCCTAAGGGGGGACTCTGTACACCATGCACCTTTTCCGAACTATCGAATCTCCAGTCTCTTTGGCCTCATCTCATTTCTGTAAATATTGACTATGTTTTTCTTTCTGTCTCGAATTCTTTCGTTTCTCATTCGCACGAATTGCATGGCATTCGCTTAGGTAACGACGCTCGCTCCGCCGTAAACAAAAAAAAAAATTCGATAAAGATAAAGTAAAACGTTCTTCTAATCACGGTGCATCCCGAAAACTCGCTTGACCCTTATCGAGCGGAGGGCACGATCCCTTCGCGCGACGATCACATCCGTTAATCGATCGTCGTTCCGATTAACCCAAAACAAAAAAAAAGAAAGTACACAGCGCTCGAGATGGAGAATCGATGAAACTTCCAGTTTTGCTCAGGTATGGTATTCAGTTTACCGAGATGAAATATTTTTCTAATACGTTCCGCACGGTATCGACGAACAAGGAGATGGACGCGCGCAAAAACCATAACCGCGACGCGATCGAACCTCCGCGCGATAAGGGTCGCAAGCTGTGAGCTATGAGCTCGGACCTAACGTTAATCATTGTCCCTGCATCATGTGGATCGTCGCAGACCTGCAGTCTTCTTTACTTGAAAAAGGTTCGGTATATATGTATATATACGTACATGTATCTAGATCTATATTAATCCATCGTTTTCTTTCGCCTACGTCTCTGTACATTACTCTATCGTCGAGACACCGAGGTTGTCGTTCACGAGGCCTGGTTGCGCTCGAAGTTTCCTCGAGGTTGCTACGATCTATAAGACTATAGTTCGTTTCTCCGTTCGGGAGAATCAAGGATTAAGCGATCGACGCCGCGTGGGAAACTTCGAAAGAAATCTTGCGGAGGGTGCAACGTGCACGATGGATCGCAAATTCACCCATTCGGTAATTTTAAATTGTCAATCGGCTTGGAAATTGTTGCGATATTACTTCCCAATGCACGCCCTTGTGGGGCACGATTTTCAAAAATTTTTTATTACATTTCAAACGCGCATAAATTATTTTAACACATTACCGATCGGTTATTATTGTAGAATTTTGAAATATCTATGGTACATGGTTAAACAGTTTTTAATGAAACCTTCGATAGCAACAACAATTTTCGTTGTGAACCAACAAGTCACTCTTATGAACCTCATATAATATTTTCATTTAAGATTGTAATGTAAAAGAAAATTTCTGTGCTTTTTTTTTGGTGCAGCAGAATTATTGAAAATCCTATTAATAGGCTTTCGGTAGGTAATGTGTTAAGAAATCATGTTTTTAATGGAATTTCTGGTATTGATAGAAAAAGTTTATGTTCCTGATGAAATCGTGTAATTTTATTGTTTTAATTCGATGAAAATTATTCGCATTTCTGTACCTTTTTTTTGGTGCAGTAGAATTATTGAAAATCCTATTAATAGGCTTTCGGTAGATAATGTATTAAGAAATCATGTTTTTAATGGAATTTCTGGTATTGATAGAAAAAGTTTATGTTCCTGATGAAATCGTGTAATTTTATTGTTTTAATTCGATGAAAATTATTCGCAAGTGAATTTCGAATTTCTCGCAGAAACGCGATCCGAAACCGCGATCTAGCGTCCACGTTGCACACTCCAAGATCTTCGTAGAGACATAGTAGATACTCATCGTTACCTTAGATCACCCATCAGAAACGAGGAGACATCCTCCCCACCAAACAAACACGGAGGATGTCTTCTGGTCGACAAAGTTCGATCGTCAGCGAAAGCGTCTAACGTGTGTTTCGCGTCGTATCGACGAGATTATTCATTGGAGAGATATGGTGCTCGTCCGACGCCGCATCGACGATCGAACGATCCTCACGAATTATCGATCTCGATTGTACGAACCTCGACAAATACGGACGACAAAACGAGCGTCCGATTGCGTTGCAACCGGTGTCCGAGTTTGCGAGATTCGTTCCGAGCTCGATTCCACATTCTAGATAATTACGAACTCGCGTTTTTGAAAGTCCCGCTTCGGAAATCGGTAGAGAAGAAGAAAGACTGAGGTAACTGCACTCTCGTGCGTAGCTAAACGCCGGACAACAAAAAAATATCATCCTTACTCACTTCCCGGATAGATTGTCTACTTGTAAATCTTGTAAACCCTCGTCTCTTGCCGACGATCGCAGCGATCGGTCATCGAAGAAAATGATACTCTCGAGAAGATGACTCGTCGCAATTTGCGCGACAGTCGGCCTCGCGACATTCTCAAATCACGAGCTTAAATTGTTAGTGAAATTTCTAGGGAAATCTGGTTGGTATTCTGCGCTCGTAACTCGTCGATCCTCCAGGAACCTCGGAACCACTTCACCTTAGCCAGAACCCGTTCTTTTCTCTTCAACTGTCTCTGAAATGACATCCTCTTATTCCTGATCAGAATTTTTCGTTCGATTTTATACCTTTCATAACTACTCTCTTTGTTTACCCTTTAAATTCACCTAAGAACAGAAATATTAATTATATAGGATTTGCTGAACTTGAAATTAGAGAAAAAATTAAGAACACGATTACAGTTTTTGTTAATCATATACGTTGTACGTTATACGTTATACATTATAGATTATACGTTATACGTTATACGTTATACGTTATACGTTATACGTTATACGTTATACGTTATACGTTATACGTTATACGTTATACGTTATACGTTATACGTTATACGTTATACGTTATACGTTATACGTTATACGTTATACGTTATACGTTATACGTTATACGTTATACGTTATACGTTATACGTTATACGTTATACGTTATACGTTATACGTTATACGTTAT
Source organism: Lasioglossum morio (assembly GCA_916610235.2). Lineage (NCBI taxonomy): Eukaryota > Metazoa > Arthropoda > Insecta > Hymenoptera > Halictidae > Lasioglossum > Lasioglossum morio. The sequence goes on from OU744333.1 coordinate 11,128,140, forward strand.
ACGTTATACGTTATACGTTATACGTTATACGTTATACGTTATACGTTATACGTTATACGTTATACGTTATACGTTATACGTTATACGTTATACGTTATACGTTATACGTTATACGTTATACGTTATACGTTATACGTTATACGTTATACGTTATACGTTATACGTTATACGTTATACGTTATACGTTATACGTTATACGTTATACGTTATACGTTATACGTTATACGTTATACGTTATACGTTATACGTTATACGTTATACGTTATACGTTATACGTTATACGTTATACGTTATACGTTATACGTTATACGTTATACGTTATACGTTATACGTTATACGTTATACGTTATACGTTATACGTTATACGTTATACGTTATACGTTATACGTTATACGTTATACGTTATACGTTATACGTTATACGTTATACGTTATACGTTATACGTTATACGTTATACGTTATACGTTATACGTTATACGTTATACGTTATACGTTATACGTTATACGTTATACGTTATACGTTATACGTTATACGTTATACGTTATACGTTATACGTTATACGTTATACGTTATACGTTATACGTTATACGTTATACGTTATACGTTATACGTTATACGTTATACGTTATACGTTATACGTTATACGTTATACGTTATACGTTATACGTTATACGTTATACGTTATACGTTATACGTTATACGTTATACGTTATACGTTATACGTTATACGTTATACGTTATACGTTATACGTTATACGTTATACGTTATACGTTATACGTTATACGTTATACGTTATACGTTATACGTTATACGTTATACGTTATACGTTATACGTTATACGTTATACGTTATACGTTATACGTTATACGTTATACGTTATACGTTATACGTTATACGTTATACGTTATACGTTATACGTTACATGATTAGTTCTAACCTTTTTTTATGGTTCTGGATAGTCAGACGAATTACGAGCGAGTAATCGCGACCCTTATAGTTATCCTCGACTATATTTTCCTTCAGAGGGCTGACCGTATCGCCGCCACACTGTAAACACTTGTACATAAAGGATAAAGGAAAAGATTCGAAACAGTCGATTGCTACCTTGTCACCTTCCAATGTATGTTAATCGGAGTGTCCCGTTCCCAAACAAAAAGGGTATACACATCTTAATTGTAGTGAATGCCGCGTTTCAAACGAATTGCCCGCAGACGCTCGATTTCTAGCCACCTAAACAAAACTAATTATAATAACGATGACGATGCCATTGTGTAAATATAAACTGATGATTTCAATGTGGAAGTCACGGTGTGTGGGTTCTTAATCGACCTTGTTTCGTCCTTTACTAGTTGTCGTGGAAGAGCTCACAGGTATGCGACCATATTCATCATCTACTTTGCGTTCTCATCGTGCGTGTTTCTTCATCATTTGTCCCCGATCATTGCTCGGTAGCCGTTCGAAATTTTCTTTTCACTCTAGTAACATCGAAAATGGCTAATTATTCCATCTGCTTAATAAACAAGTTCATCTTGTAATTAATCCCTTGCCCTCTAATCTACTTCACGGTTTTAGTGATAAAAACTTTTTCGTGGGTCGTAATCTCCTAAAAAAAAAGGAGAAAATTTATAGCCATTGTGTGCCCACATGTTCTCCAATAGATGTATATTAACAAAGCCAAAATAGAATTTTATCCGATGGCGGATCTAATGGTAAGCGAACTAATTTCAAAGAAATTTATTTAATGTGTAACGGTATGAAATATTTTCATTACTTTTCTTTTTTGTTAATAAGTTTAGGTTAATTTTCGTGCAACTTCTATTTCGAACTTGAGTTCGAGGGCCGTAAAATTTTTACCGCTTGGGGCCTTCGCTCGACTTGAGCCGCCACTGATTTTATCGCGGTTTAAACGAAATTATTAACATTCTCCAATTATACTTTTTATTTTTTTAATTATTAACATACATTTTTATCAGAATCTGTTCAGAATCATCGTCACGAGTCACAGACACGATATTTCAAGGCAAGGGATTAATAGAATGCGAAGATTTAATATTCAATCCTTTTGGAAATTTCATTTCCAAGATTATCACTTTTGATAAATACTAAATTTAGCCAATTTCGATCACCAGCTTTACCCTTCTCTATCTTCCGCTTCATAGCAAGTACTTCCACTCCCTCAACTGAAACATCACCGATTTTAATTACTGTTTTCATAGAGAGTATAAAGAATGCTGATCGTGTTCTGTTGTTTTCAATCGCTAGATTAAATACGTTAACGCGCGTTTGATTTTTAACTGCTTCTTGTTCGCAGAAACATTAACCGTTTCTTCTAATCGTCCGCCATTTCCGTCTGCTCGCGGTCACACGAAACTCATGCTCAACGTTTCGATCTCACTTCTTTCGATCACGAGAAAAAAAAAACCATTTGTACCGATCGCCGATCATGAAATCGTGGATCATTCAAGTTCAATCTCGAAATACAATTTCTGACGAAATACTCTGAACACTTCGACATCGTATTTGTCATTCAATCAGTTCACTGACCCTTATCTTCGCTTCACTTGTCGGATTTATTTTTCTTAAGAAATTATTTCATAGAGGGTGTACTCGGACATTCTTCTACTGAAACCATAACGGTCATCTCGAAGAATCAATTTACAATCATACGGTCGATCAATCTATCTATCTCCATCAGACATTGATTCTACAAAACAAAAAAACCTAAAGTCGCATGAGAAACCATAATCAAGTTATTCATCCACTAACATCCTCAATCTGATCATCGTTTCCTTAGTTATAGCGAAACCTATAGTCAGATCAAGGCGCACCGAACTCGTGTTAAATTAAACAAGCCTAATTTCAACTAAATTCTTAAACACTCCCTTTTGTAAGGAGTTGACACAGAATTGATATTCAACAGGACGTGATGTTTCGTCAACCACTCGTAGAGGGGGCTGTCGTTTTTATTTTAACAAAATCATAACGTAGTACATTCATTTCATAAAACATTAACGCGACGTAAATCAATAAAAACATATATAACACTTAAACATATATACACACTCATATTCAGTCATATGACATGCATACTTATATCATTCATACAATTCATTCTTACACTTTGGACCCAGAATTTCAATAAACAAGAAAGTCCTTACAAATCAGAGATGAATAATTTGAACAATATTTTTATAAAACTTCCATCATATTTGTGACATTTTTCCACTTAAATGCACAAGAAAGACGATATAATTTCGATGATATTTACGATTCATTGGACTATCTGAACCACAATGAAATCTTGAAAAAGGGTTTCACGAGTTCGCTGCGGCTTGCGTTCAGAAACGATTGAATAGCAGTGTGTCCAGATCACGTACTAACCGTTTAATGTCCTTCCACAGGGATCGCTAAGTCGGGCCTTCGGTCTGCGACCCAGGAGCGAGAAGGCTTCCCCGTCATCCTCGTCGGACACCGGGAGTCTAGCGAGTCAGTACATGAGCAGTGCCCGCAGCAATTCTCCGCCACCGCCTCAACTACCGCCGAGGCCGATCACCGGAAACAAGAGGCACCGTAGAGTGAAGAGCATCGGGGACATCGACTACATAACCAGCGCGGCGGTTAGCACCCCTGTCTGACAGGAGGGTAGGCCCCAGCATTCGGGGCCTTACAGGAGCCTGAGCGAGCGTGGATACTCGTCGACGTACTCGTTACAGTACGGCTCCTATTCCGGATATAGCAACATCCTTCCACCTGGCGACCAGTACCAGTATCAGCAAACTGGCAACTACTATCAATTGGAAGGCGGTTACTATTCGCCGCAGAGTACCGGCCCACCTTTCCCAGGTGTCCAGAGGTACGGCAGCCTGGTCAAGAAGCCTGGCTCTGCTCCACGAAGGACGATATTGACCCAGAGTCCAACTCTGGGACCCACTTAGCCTAGGCTCGATCGCTGAATCGAAGCTAAAACAGCAATTTTTCTGGCCGATCCTGCGACGGACACACCGCCGAAAGGACCCATTGCTACCACCGTAGACAGGTGTCTTTCGTTCTTAAGAAAGGCTCTGCTAGGAATTTCTTGCCTCGTTTGACGAAATCTCGGACAAACAGTCGTACCTGATGTCATTGGTTTCGGGAGTAATCTTTTAGCTTTGGAAGGAGTCATACAGATTACTCGTCCACCGTGGACGTCTTGTTTCCTTTTCCTACGACCATTCGATCTGATAATAACCTGGGCAAGAACGTTCGATGTAGATTCTCCAAGATGGCCGACAGCCATTTTGATTTGGCTCGGCCAAAAAAATTGCTGTTTTAATCTTCATTCGAGGGACGAAGTTAATCCGCGAATCTCGCAATTCGCCGTGACGACAGTTGAATCAACGAAGAACGCGAACGAGACTTGGGTTTTCTCGTTGACTCTCCCTTCTCTCGTGTTTTTATCAAACGGTAAACAACCGGTAAATGTGAAATTAATTTTTAATGGCGACTCGAAGATCTATCCGAAGATCCTGACAACGTTCAGGAGAGTTTCGTAATCTTCCATTCGGCTCGTTCGATCATGTTCGTTCGAATGAACGCTACTTTAACTTCTATCCAGTTGATTGTTCAACAAACAGAAGCCTCGAGTCTGCGTTTCGACGTCGGAATCGCTCTGAGCCGTGAAATATCGTATCGCAGAACGTGCTGCGACCGTCAGGACCAGTTTCGTATCAGTTAAGCGACATAGACGTAGAGGAAAGACTGTTTACCAGTAGTACCGGCAGTAGAACGATAATTTAATCGAGCATTTACAAGCCATTCGAGGACCTAGAGGAACGATTAGAATACATAGATCACGGCTAAGAGAAGACTAGCCAATAATCCAATCGTGTCTGCTGAGATCATACTATTGCGTGCGAGACGCTGATCGCTGATAGACCTAGACGGAAACATTCTACACTGTCATACTCTACTGGAATTGCTGCCAAATCGTGAGAGTCAAAGACACACCGCGTCTATCCGAACCTTCAATGAACATACACGACCAAGTAGAATCGAGAGGGAACGAAAGATCTGTTGCACCAACGTTTCGTTGTCTGTGATCTAGATCGAGGTCGATCGAGAGACCGACGAGCGCGCACGATCATCGAAGAAAATACTCGAAGACCGAGGAAGGTATTAGGCGATTATTTAGTAACGAAGGCTAAATTGATCGATCGAAAGATATAATTGATCGAGAGCTAATCGATCGTGGAAGTGGAGTGGGGCTTCCATTGGTGTTCAGCGAGGAACACGAGACACTGCTCGGTTATCAGGAAACCAGCAAACATTCCAAGTCGCTGTTTCTCGGTTGTTGGGAGAGTTCGAATAGGCGGAGACCTATTTTTCATTATCGACGAAATAGGATAGAACGAAACCCGAGACCAAGCTAAACGAGAACCGTGTAATCAGCAAACCTTCGCGATCTAATAACTATTAAACGAATCGACGATCCCACCAACGGGTCCTTCCCCAAGACCTCTCTCTCTCTACTTTTCATTTCTTCGGTGCCGTCGCACCTTCGTTATGATTTTCTACGTTCCTGATATTTGTACATATGCGTACCAAACGTGTAAGAAACAGTTTCTCTTCGAACGCACACGCTGAGGACGACGGTTGAGAAGCGCGAAGCGAAAACGATCCTTGTCCAAACGATTTTACGCTCGGGACAAGAGAAGCCGAGGTTCTTTTCCATTAAGAAACTGGAAATCTTTGAATTATGGAAAATTCTTTTATGGTTCTCCGCACCTCGTGCATTCGCTAGTTCACGTTTCGTTCGATTCTTTGATATAGGGTAGCGGAATTATGGTTTTTACGAATACGTAACGCGTTGATATATATATACATATATATATATATATTTGTATCGTGAGAAGCTCTGCGTTTAAGGTAGGACTTCTAAAGAATTTATCACATGCGTTTCACAGTTGTGTCGTGGCCGAAACGAACGGTTGCCGCGAGTGTGATTTCGGTGAACGGTCGTTTGAACGATTAGGCGGTTCGGCGACTCGTCGTCGAGGAACGTACTTCACTATGAACCCATCAATTCGCATGTACTATTTTTGTTCTACTGAAAGGTAATTAATTCAATGGAGCGAGCGATTCGACGACGCAATCATAGGAGCTGATATTAATTATTATAACGCGTTATGATAATTAGTATTGTCGACTGTCACGATGTAACGCGATCAGCCGGGGTCGATCATGATGTAATTGCGATCACGCGAAATGGCGTCTCCATCGGTTTCCTTTATCTTTCGTTTTGTTTCTTTTTTTTTTTAATTATTATTATTGTAGATAAATCAACCCCGTGTAGTCGAATATTTATTCATAGGTGAAAACAATGTCTTCGTATTTATGCTTGGCGGTAATTTATTTCGATCCGCGGGTCGTTCTTTTGACGCTGGATCAGTATTATCGTCGTTTGTCACGACCAAACGACGGATCAATACTCTCCGAGTAATCGTTTATCTCTTGTTTCTATCGTCTTCTCTTCTTCTCTCTTTTTTTTTACACACCTAAGTAATTTATTCGGATAAATTAGTTTAGGTCTAATTTATTTGACGTGCGCGCGCGGCACGGATTCAAAGGAGATCGAGGAGAGGATCGGGATCGAGAGATCCACGACCGGACTCTCGACGCTTCGTGATCGTTTATGGTATTTTACAAAAGCAATTGTAACATTCGCTTGTGGATGTCTAATTGATAAACGCGACCAAATGATCGAAAGAAACATTGTAAATGTGCTCAGTATCGTCTGTATATATTTGTGTGAGTTGTAATCTAAATATCTGGGAGAAATGAAATAAATGAATGCCTTTACTTCTGTGCAATGCGGGCTTCACTTCCGTTCTCGTCATTTCGCCTTCCAATCGCAACGGTTAGTATTGAAGAAGTAGTTCGAAGGTACAGGTGTCTGTATTCGACACGGAACTTTAAAAACATTAAAAAAGTATTTTCAACCCTTAAGTGTAGTACAGTGTTTACTGAGATTACGAACTGTTATACTAGGAACATTTCTACAATGCTGTACAAATTTTCTCAGATAGCTTCGACTATATAATTTAAGATTAAATAACCCAAATGTTCGAAAGAATTTAAGTAAACTTGATGTTTGCAATTATCGTACGATACAGTAGCAGAAGTTAGTGTACAGATATTTTGTTGCAGTCATGAGAGACCCTAGTATGCCAGTTAAGTGTGAATATTGGAACTTATTTTCGATATTAAATTCCTTTAAAGACAATGATGAAGGTAAAATTGGAAGTCTGTTCGGCAGGTTTGATTTGAATCATAGCATTTGTTTATTCGGTCCTTTCGTTAAGATTAAAGTTACAATCGTGCTAATTTTTATTAAAAAAAACTAATACAAGTTCAAACTAAGAATGAAATATTCTTACCGTTTTCCCCATAAGATATAATGTAAATTTCGACGAGAATCATTGACTCCTTTCAAACGTCCGTATGGCGCCATTCGCCATTCGTGGTTAAATATTAGTAACAGTCGATAACAAAGATCAATACCGTCTGTCGGACATTATCGTCGGTGCTCGAGTAGAACGTCGGTACAGAAGGCCATCGACGTGATCTCGTCGGTACAGAAGGCCACTGAGGAGATTCTCGTTGGTACAGAAGGCCACTGAGGAGATTCTCGTCGGTGAAAAGGCAAATTGTCACGCAACCATCTTGACACCAACGAGAGACTGTTAGTATCTCCTCGGTGAAATCGACTATCATGAATTGTTAGATTCTACACCGATGTTGCACACCGATCATTTTATTGCATATTAGAGTGTAAATTAATATCCACGATTATTGTAAACCTCTTCTTTTCCATAACATTTCGCAATGTAATGTTCCCTCAGAACAAAATATATTATTCAAGTTTGTACATATGATTTTTATAATAACGCGAATAATATTGCTTAAAGCAATATTATTTGCGTTATTATCGTTCCATCACTTTCCCCTATGTATATCTAGCCATCGTGTGCTAATTGTGTTCCTTTCTGTTCCTAGCACTTCAGTACGCAGTAAGTTACACTCGTCTCTCTTAGTACGTCACCGCAATCCTGCCAGACACCTTCGTCTCATCTCGACACGATACACTTTTATTGTAATATTAATAACATTGTAATCTTTTCATGATAAATAAAAAATATTAGTTACAACAATTAATGTGTTCTTTCTTTCCTGCCCTGAACAGGTATATTCGATAGTAGTATTAGATTAACTTAATTTTCGGCCGTCTAACTTATCATTTACTTGTACCACTTTTCGAAGTCTTCGAAAATATTCGAAAATGTTTGGATTTCAGTAGTACAAGTCAACGACAAATCAGACGCTCGAAAATTTTCGGCCGTCTGATTTATGGTTGACTTTTCTACTTGTCAATTTGCGCAAATTTTCGAAAATTTTCGAAAACTGGGAAGTAGTACGAGTCAACGACAAGTCAGACCTCGAAAATTTTCGGCCGTCTGACTTATGGTTGACTTTTCTACTTGTCGATTTGCGCAAATTTTCGAAAATTTTCGAAAACTGAGAAGTAGAACAAGTCAACGACAAGTCAGACCTCGAAAAATTTCCGCCGTCTGACTTATGGTTGACTTTTCTACTTGTCAATTTGCGCAAATTTTCGAAAATTTTCGAAAACTGGGAAGTAGTACAAGTCAACCATAAATCAGACGGCCGAAAATTTTCGAGCGTCTGACTTGTCGTTGACTTGTACTACTTCCCAATTTTCGAAAATTTTCGAAAATTTGCGCAAATTGACAAGTAGAAAAGTCAACCATAAATCAGACGGCCGAAAATTTTCGAGCGTCTGACTTGTCGTTGACTTGTACTACTTCCCAGTTTTCGAAAATTTGCGCAAATCGACAAGTAGAAAAGTCAACCATAAGTCAGACGGCCGAAAATTTTCGAGGTCTGACTTGTCGTTGACTTGTACTACTTCCCAGTTTTCGAAAATTTTCGAAATTTTTCGCAAATTGAAAAGTAGAACAAGTCAACCATAAATCAGACGGCCGAAAATTTTCGGAAATTCAGTAGTACAAGTCAACGACAAGTCAGACACTTGAAAAATTTCGAAAATTAAGTAGTACAACTAAACGATAAGTCAGAGGACGAATAATTTTTGGAAAACCACGAGAAACAACTTTTGTATTATGAGAACATGACATGGATAGAGGTGGGACGAAAATTCAGTAGTACAATAAATAATTATACACTGTTCTTTATGGCATTGTCTTTATTTATTATTTATATTTACATACATAAAATATTGATATTGTACATGTACATAACTTATTTTCTAACGCATATACATACATAAACATAAAGGAAATTATCTGCCCTTTAATACTGTTTAAAGTTTAAAGCTAGAAGAATTAAACCTACAAGAATGGACATCCTGATAGGGACAAATATAAAAATAATTAGGAAATCGTGAAAAATCGATCTTGACTGTGGTTTCCCTACCTGCTTCAGCATCTTGCGATAGATGGAGTTGCCAGTATCGTTAGGTAGAGTTTTTCCTGCTGAAACTATTATGTATACGAAAAAATATGTATCTCACCTTCACGGAATTGATGCAGATATTTTACATAAAGATCAACGATCTCCTTTTGAAAGATACCCAATTGATTAAGACTGAACTATGCCTATAGGAGACCCATTAACAGGAATAACTGCGCTGTATTAGTTAATTACTTCGTATGATTTCGAAATTCGTAATTAAAAATTTGTTGAAAAATCGTCGAAATTTAAAAGCCTATTAACTTCTTGCACTAACAGTTTGTTTACAGATACAATGAATAAAAAGTCTTTGTCCCGAAATATGTAGAAGAGAAAAGAAAATTTATAGTTGTTATGATTTTGTTAAAATCTTCATCACAAATCTGGCTCGTTAAAACACACAGCAAGGGGTTAATTACCCGGCAGGTAGTCAAAGTTTTAGGGACGAAGGACCGCGTTGGCAAAATAAGGGAACGATTCGCTAAAAATTCAAAATACGATGTGGCGGACATGATTCCAACTCTTTCGACGTGGCAAGGGGTGTGCTACGGTTCACGTTCCTTTTTTTCCACGGCCTCGAGGGAAATCTGAGGTCGAGCTAGGGAAAAAGGGGTTGGGAAAAGGCTAAAGGTGGCGCAAGGGAATGCCGCGCGGAAATCGCAGGACAGTGGTCGCTTATTTGAAGTCAGGTGACAAGCTCGTAGCCCGATTCGATTGTGTCCGTTGGTTACTCTTTCATCGGGTTCCTCCGCGCTGGGAATTTTAGATTTGATTACAAAACGCGTCCACCCATCCTCCCCCGCCATCGGCACCGTCTCCTCCATGCCCGCGATCGAGCTTTCGCTCTTGCTCCTAGCGATGGCAACGACACCCCCGTGCGCATCGTCCTGTCCAACAAGTCCACACCGAAAACCTATCCAAAAAAACAATTTTTAAAAGTCCATAATCCACAACTAAAGACTTCTAATGAACCCTTCAAAACCTACCCAAAATAACAATTTTTAAAAGTCCATGATCCACAACTAAAGACTTCTAATGAACCTTCAAAACCTACCCAAAATAACAATTTTTAAGAGTCTGTGATCCACAACTAAAAACTTCTAATGAACCCTTCAAAACCTACCCAAAATAACAATTTTTAAAAGTCCATGATCCACAACTAAAGACTTCTAATGAACCCTTCAGAACCTAGCCAAAATAACAATTTTTAAAAGTACGTGATCCACAACTAAAAACTTCTAATGAACCCTTCAAAACCTACCCAAAATAACAATTTTTAAAAGTCCATGATCCACAACTAAAAACTTCTAATGAACCTTCAAAACCTACCAAAAATAACAATTTTTAAAAGTCCATGATCCACAACTAAAAACTCCTAATGAACCTTCAAAACCTACCCAAAATAACAATTTTTAAAAGTCTGTGCTCCACAACTAAAAACTTCTAATGAACCCTTCAAAACCTACCCAAAATAACAATTTTTAAAAGTCCATGATCCACGACTAAAGACTCCTAATGAACCTTCAACAATACCAGTAATTTCGAAAATCGAATAAACAGGCTCTCACTGGATAAATGTTTAAATTGCTTACTTTTCAACCCCCAAAGATATAAGTAGTACGACTCGTAATCTAGTTAAAAATATTATAAACTTTTTCAAATATATCTGAAGGTGTTTAAAACACCCCCGTGCGCGTCGTCCTGTCCAACAATTCCACACCGAAAACCTACCCAAAATAACAATTTTTAAAAGTCCATGATCCACAACTAAAGACTCCTAATGAACCCTTCAACAATACCAGTAATTTCGTAAATCGAATTAACAGGTTCTCACTGGATAAATGTTTAAATTGCTTACTTTTCAACCCCCAAAAATATAAGTAGTACGTCTCATAATCTAGTTAAAAATATTAGAAAGTTTTTCAAATATATCTGAAGGTGTTTAAAAAAGTTCCTTGGAGAATTTGTGGTTGAATTTAGAGAGAATTGTTCTCCAGGAGCATGGCGTGTAATCTGTTGATTAAGATAAGAAAATATTTGAATTTCTTTGTGCAGCTAGTGCATAATTGTTGGAAATGGGTGAAACTAGAAAGAGGATGTCGAGGATCGTCTCCATCGCTAGATTCAACCGCGTCCGCAACCCCGTTCCGGCTGCACCGATGAAAAACTCTTGTTGCTCGATCGCGACGGAATTATTGGCCGACCGTGCTTATTTATGGCGTTCATTTTCCTGGAGATTGCAGGAGAGGACGGTCCCGGTCTCTCTCGCACGAGCTCGATTTTTTTGCGGGAGCACGTCGATCCGCGATTTACGGCGTGTCAACTGAGAGGTGAACAGGACGTTGATAACGACGACACATTGACGTGGAGGATCGTCGGGCCCGGTTCTCGCGACAAAATTAATTCCCGCGGTCCTTGCGATCGTCGCAAGAATCGAAAGCTTTCCCCCGGACAAAACTGCGCACTCTGGGAAAAATTCTAGAGTAACGATTGTCGCTAAACTCGAACGCGCGCACCCGCGCCACCGAGCATTCTGACATCTTTATTGCAAGGAGCTGAATCGAAGTGGAAATTGTACAGGAAACGATTTCTGTCGCGCCTTTTCGGCGAATAATTGCATTTCCATAATTTCTTCAGGCTTCCAGAATCATTCGTGGACTTCGATTCTCTATGCAAAATAAGAAACTTTCTGCATGAATTTATATATATTTTTCTTCCAATCAATTTGAATAAATTGAAAACAACATTCCTCTTTGTATCACTTACCAATAATTGCACTTCAATGATTTCTTCAGGCTTATTATTAGATTGCAAATCTCTACGCGAAATAAACATTTTCAGCATTACAATAAGTATGAATTCAACAAAAATGTATTTCTTGTTACCTTCAGACAGGATTATACCTTTAACTATTATGTTATAATATACATAAGATTATTCACACACACTTCTTTCTGTTAGAAATATTTCGCAGTTTAACTGTAGATATTGGAACAGGTGACAGGTGCTGTATATTTAATTGTTTGGTGATATTTCATTTTTTAGACAGTGTAGATTTGTATGTTGGATGATAGGAGTACGGTTTTTTTTTTGCAAGGTTCGTGACAGCAGGAGGCTGCAAGGATCTACGAGACCGATTAATCATCCCCGGATGACTTCTTGTCGCGACAGACGCAGTCACTGCATTATACATGATCGCAGTTTTAAATGGGATTAGCATGGGATTTGTAGAATTTAGGGGCATATGCTGTCTGCTGGTTGTCCGACAGATGATGCTACTATTGCGTGAAGTATGTATTAATACAGTAATAGTAAGCACTTGCTAAACGAAATGAAATGAAAGATTGTCACCAGACGCAAGTCGAGATGAAAAGAAAATCCGAATTTGTTTCCCAGTTGACCAATTTCTAAAATAATCCTGAAATTCCAATCGCATTAAATATATAATAGGAATTTTTTCGCGGCGCACAGGTTCGATCATTATTACTTTGTATTAGCTCTACTTGTAGCAAATATGTAAGAGTTGTCATACGTGTGCTATCCAATTATTATTTATTATTAAATATAGTCTCAGAATATTACTTTCGTCATGCAATCATTCCATAGAAACGTCTATTTATTAATATACTATATTTATTAACCCTTCGCTGCATGATTTTTTTAATGGGGATGAAAAAATTGAAAGAAGTAGAGTTTTTGTGTTTTATTTAAGGGAAAAATATTTTTAAAAAATTAAAACAACATTTTCAGAAAAATAAATATAATTTAGAATAGTAAGAAAATACATTCTTAGATTACTGTATACAGCGAAGGGTTAATATACTGTATTATTATAATATCCTCTCTATTAATCCTCTTTATTAATATACTATATTGATTATATAATATAATAATTGACTATAATATCATCTACGCATTGTTTGTTCGAACAACGAATTCGTTGATCAGCGTGCCAGAGATACTGAAATGATCGCGCGTTTAAATACATATATGGAGAACAATGTTAACCCCTTCAGGCCCCGCGAAGAAAAAAAAAATGAGTACCAGCAATAACTTTTCCGAGGCGTGAGCTACGCGAATCGTCACGCATAATAAAGTTAGGATTACTGTCGAGGATTTTGCGCTCGATTAATTTCATTAGCGAGAGTCAACCCTTTGGTAACCCTACAGCTCGTACCCTTATTTCCACGGCGACAGCAGGTAAGGATTCACCCCTCGACAAGTGCAGATCCCCGCAAAATCGTCGAACATCGTTACCATATGTAAGGGACCCCGTCATCTCCCATTTCGCCCGAATTTTTATGTCATTGTACACAATGCCAAAAGATAACTGTGTTAAACAATTTTTATTTTTATTGATTTTTAAAACGACATCGGTAAACTGCGGATTTTTTATTTTTTTTTTATTTTGAGCATTTTAAAACCCTACTGGATTTATTTTGCTTTACATGAATAATATAAGTAAATACAGTAATGTGGAATACAGGAATAATACAACAAGAATTTTCTAATAATACAAGTAAGTAACATATATTCATGTTTTCAGCGCACTAGTTCGATCAAATACTACTATTTAAGCAATCTTGCAAATGAACACAAGAATTTTCAACGTTTCGGTCAACTATTTAGACCACTTTCAAGAGAAAAGATTTTTCGTATAATTGCGTCTGTAAAAATGATTACAAGTGAGTAGAACAGTAATGTCCTTTAGCGCCAAATAATAAACGGTTGAATAGTTGGAAAATTACGGATCTGTGATAGTGAGAATGGCGGGTTAATCGATCTCGATGATCCGTCATGAGAATACGCGATGCGGAAGGTGGATGGAAAAGGATCCGGGCGACGATAAAACGGGAGGGTGTGGCGTTGTAGAAGTCCGGGACAAAGGGGATTACATCGTCGAGGAGGCAAGTGGATCCACGAAGGGATTACCGAGCAAATATTTATGTAGCCGGGCGATCCCCCCACGGGACGGCGGATCATCAAATTCCAATGACAAAACGTACACAGCCACGGGTGGCAACAACATCCCTCAGCGCGAGGGGTTACATTCACATATGCTGCCAGTTTTATACGAGCCGGGGATTCGAAATTGCCGTAAACCCGTAGGTGACAAGGCCACCAGCCGAAACCTGAAACTCGATTCAACTCGATCGAAATCATCGTCCATCCACGGGATTAATCATTTTACGAGCGCTTCAACCCCTTGCAACGAACAGAATTTATTAAGTACTAGCTGACCCGACAGACGTGACCAAATTTCAATAAATTTGTTCCTGATCGTCGATAATGTAAATTCTTATTGAAATATTCATTAAAAGCTGTTCGTTTTTTTTTTTTTTTTTGTTGTATTGAAATATTATTCAGAAAGCACTTTTAGTTTTTCCCAAATTTTCCATTTTTCCGGGCAACTTTTCGAATTTTTCTTTCCCCAAAATCTTGTTTGTGGACTGTTACGAACATTTAAACAAAAAAATTAGCCAAATCGGTCCAGCCGTTCTCAAGTGATGCGCATACCAACGAACAGAATTTGATTTTTTTTTATATAGAGGATAAAAGATGTATGGAATTAATTTCTTTTAATGTTGCCGTCGGAAAATACACAGGCATGTAATAAGTATAAATGTTCTTCTTTTTCGAAGAAATTATGAACGACAAAGAAGTTATAATCACTGCAACGCTAAAATCAATCAAATAAACCTCTGCAAAACGAACGATTCTACGATGGTGGAACTTCGGAATATTCAGATTTTATGGATTCATGTGAAAAACTAGTAGCAACAATTTGAAACAGAAAAATCTTCCATCTAGGATAAACAGGATTGCCAGAATTGCCACGCAGCTATCCCTATCAATGAAATTGATGGTCCTTGCGAGATGACTATTTTTATTCTCCCTTTCAGCAACTAATGATGTGGGTTGAACGGTGCTCCGCCGTTTCCTCCACCGTGCAGACACGAGCGGCTCATCATCCATCAAAATCGAATCGACCAGACGATGCCCTTCAATTTTTTTCTCGTTCCGGTAAGATGATCCTATTGATCATTTTGTGAAAACAGCTAAATCCTTATTAACACTTCTGGAATACTGAAACTCGATTTAGATGCTGTACGGCTTTCGAAACTTTCATCTCCTATATTTTTCTGCAACTCAACTTGAAAATTCAATATTTCTTTCGATTTATTATTCGACTTATTATTTACGACTTACTTTCGAATTATTATTATAATTCCATTACCTCATACAGGACTGAAATGTGTAATAATTGATTAGCCACCGACATATGTATAATAATGTAAACAATATTGTGAATAGTTCTACAGAAATTTTTAGTGATGATAGTGTATTATATCTGATACAGTTAACAAATTTAAAAAAAATATTTTCTCCCTTAAATGAAACACAAAAACTGAGCTTCTTTCAATTTTTACATACCAATTAAAAAAATCATGCAGTGAAGGGATAATATTTTAGAGAGAGAGAAATTAGTAAACATGCATGTGGTAGAATAACATTTCGAAATTCTGACAGGCACTGTGTTGATTCGATTGGAAAGAACAATTAGGAGAAAAATTGCCGCGTTAGTACAGTGATTTTGCGAAATGGTTGCTCGAAAATCCTTGCCGGAGAGAGTCCGTAGCCAGTTATTCCCGAGGAATCTACTGCAAAGTATTCCTCTGATAAACAGGCAGCTACACCTTATGAATGCTTGATGATGGCGTTTCACGAGGCACCTCATCCCCTGGCAGGCTCAAGGACGGACTTTCCTCCTCGTCGCACCCTTCATTTCCCTCCTTCCATCCCTTCGCCCGTTCCTCGAAGACAACCCCGCAACGTTTTCTACCGCTTTCATCCCTCCGTTAGCTAACCTCCCCGGCCTCGTCCTGCGCGATCTGCCAGGACCAATCGTCGTCGAGGGCTGAAACGAGGTGTGGTGAGTTCTCCTTCTCTTCTTCGTACCACCACCGTCTTAACCGGCTGCAGATAAATCATAATCATTGAAAGTAGATACAATTTTATGCAATAAATAGCTCCCGGGTAAAGCGAATCTTCTTGTCGACCCCATCTTTTTATACCCAGCTGATGGAAAACGCTAAGATTTAGATAAAACGATAAGATCTATTGTAAAATCACTAGTTTTTCGAAAGTGAAACAGTTAAGTTTTTCTTGGCGAATCTAGAAGAAATAACAATTAATTTTCGAGTGATTCTCAACACTAAACCAATGTGCTCCAAATTAATTGATTTGAATTTCATGGGATTTTTATCGTAGCATGTATCAGGTCATTAAGTATGAAACTTGACAAATAAAACACAAGTTTCAAGCATATTTGTTAAATTATTTGAACGAAGTGAATATGTATACTAAAAATGTTTCTGTATTTCTGTACGTCGATAAAATCAAGGGACTCAACTGCTCAGACTAGAAGAAAATTCTAAAACACAGTTAAATCCGATTGGACCGATGGAATATCGATTAGGAAGTCGCAGCCGATATCTGGCAGACCCGGCAGCTTCCTAAATATGGCGTGATTCAATAGAGAAACGATATAAATAAAATCGCAGATTCACATCCCCAAAGGACAGTATTATTCACCGTCGCTCGTCCTCTTCCGATACACGACTACAAGGACACACACGGGGTACAAATACAAATACAATCAAATATCCATCTCTTGTGTTTCCACCCCCGCAGGACCACCACCCCGGCCTCCTGCCACCGCCAATCGTCGGCGAGCAGAGAAACGAGGGGTGGCGAAACGATCCCCTCTTTCCTCGTGGAAACCCTCCCGAGAAGTATTGACCCGGTATCTCTCTCGCCCCGCAGATAAGCGAGAAAGGTCAGAGCCATCATGGCCCCCGGCGGCTGTTCTTTTTACCTGAGGCTCTGCTCCTTTCAAGATTTCGCAACCCCTGGCGAATCGTTTCGCGAATTGCGCAGCCACCCTTACCTCGTCCGACGCGAATCACAACCGCCGGAAATTCTGTTCCGTGAGACGCGAATTTTTCCCGATACTCGACTTGCCGATTAAAACTTCCAGCCACCTCGAAAAATGGAGTCCACAAATATTAACCCTTCGCTGCATAGTCTATCATGTCCGATACAGTTAACAAATCTGGTAAATAATTAGTTTTATCGATCGTAAATGTTGTTAAAGGAAAAATTCTTATCGATCGAAAATTGAAATATAAAATACAACTATGCTATCGGCGCCAGGTTCGATCACTTTTTTCAGACGCAAAAATTTTGTCTCTTGATAATGATCCACATAGGGATCGAAACGTTGAGAAATTTAAGTATTTAATTTGCATATTTGTTGTTTCTAAAAGTGATCGAACCTGGCGCCGATAGCGTAAATGTTGTTAATCGAAAACGTAGCGCCGATAACAATTGTTTAAGATTAACAAATCTGGTATACGATAAACTAAAAATCTATTTTTTTAATATTCTAAATTATATTTATTTTTCTAAAAAAATTGTTTCAATTTCTTTTAATATTTTTCCCTTAAATAAAACACAAAAACTGACCTTCTTTCAATATTTTCATCCGAATTAAAAAATCTTGCAGTGAAGGATTAAGACTATAACGGTTTTTATGTATCTCAAATTCAGAATTTGGTTATATTATTCCCAACTTTTGTAAGTATAAAATTTCTATGAAATTTTCCACAAAGATCCGCGGTTCGTAACAAAAAAAAAGAGTCTTGCCAAGGTTGGTGATGAAAATAAATATCCATGTGCATAAAATTTTGCAAAAACATCCGCAGACTGATAATATTTGATCTGTCGATGAAGTTTCGAATGTTCCAGCGTTCTGGAACGTGGCTCTGCGACGTTTAATCGTGCTGCTCAATTATTCGGAAACATTGAAAATAATGACGAAAAGGATGAAACATGTTTCCTATAATTTTCACACGGCGGAGATGCACGGCGAGAGCACACTCCCTCATACACGACATCACTAGATCAGGGGTCGTAACAGCGCGGTGCCCAGCACCTTATTGCTATCCACCACCTTCCCATCCCTTCAGTCCCCTTCAACCTCCTGTGAATCTCTCACCACGCCATCGACCCTTCACCAACGATACCCTTGTGTACGTGGGTGCTCTCCTGTGCAGCTACCTGTCTATTTACTTGTCCATGTAACCACCCCCGCCATCCCCTAACACACACACGCACGCGCACACACACAGCATAAGCTCCGGGGCTCGCGTGTAACGAGACTCAACCCCATCTTACCCTCTGGTGGTCGTCGAGATAGAAACGGCAGGAAGATTGAGAAAGAAATGGAGAGAAAGGGGCGAAAGAGAACCTGGAAACAGAGGAAAGATTTGAAATGTTACGCTGTCGTTGCTGCGCGTTATTTTCACTGAATTTCCCAGCGTGCAGTTTCCACCCTGGTCTGCGCACGGGATTATTTGGAATCGGCTCGGAATTCTACGGAATTATTGCAATTATTAAACGTGAGAGACTTCTCGCGAACACCGGAAAGAAGAATTTAACTTAAACACTATTGAATTCTTTAAAGAAATCAACCACCTTCACAAAATCTACAAACATCACAGAAGTTCGTCGCTAATTACCTAGATTGTAGATGCAAAAGAAACTAATTCAACTTGTGTCAGTGCACATGTTCACGTAAAATATGTATTATATATATAAATCTTTAATTGATCCCCTCAGTGTTACAAATTCGTAGACCTTTCCTCATTTACTCCCTACTTCAATACAATCTACTCTAATATAAATCTTACATCTATTCTCTTAACCTATACTTAATCTAATAACTTTATACCTAAACGCCTTACCTACTACTTACTTACTAATTACTCTATTTATGTACATTTATCGTAAAACATGTATTATTTAGCACGTTTACGTGAATAACCAAAATATTAATACTAATTGCAGTTGGATAGAATCGTTCGAAATGCAGGAAATCATTTAACGGGTAGCAAATCGAGATGCATTTCGTTGTTTGAAAAATATTATTCGGGGTGAAACGGGAAATTCGCTTCGGAAAGTTTAACGCGCACCTTGTATCTCGTCCGACATGTGTTTGTAACATTTATCGTAAAACATGTATTATTTAGCAAGTTTACGTGAATAACCAAAATATTAATACTAATTGCAGTCGGATAGAATCGTTCGAAATGCACGAAATCATTTAACGGTTGCAAATCGAGATGCATTTCGTTGTTTGAAAAATATTATTCGGGGTGAAACGGGAAATTCGCTTCGGAAAGTTTAACGCGCACCTTGTATCTCGTCCGACATGTGTTTGTAACATTTATCGTAAAACATGTATTATTTAGCAAGTTTACGTGAATAACCAAAATATTAATACTAATTGCAGTCGGATAGAATCGTTCGAAATGCACGAAATCATTTAACGGTTGCAAATCGAGATGCATTTCGTTGTTTGAAAAATATTATTCGGGGTGAAACGGGAAATTCGCTTCGGAAAGTTTAACGCGCACCTTGTATCTCGTCCGACATGTGTTTGTAACATTTATCGTAAAACATGTATTATTTAGCACGTTTACGTGAATAACCAAAATATTAATACTAATTGCAGTCGGATAGAATCGTTCGAAATGCAGGAAATCATTTAACGGTAGCAAATCGAGATGCATTTCGTTGTTTGAAAAATATTATTCGGGGTGAAACGGGAAATTCGCTTCGGAAAGTTTAACGCGCACCTTGTATCTCGTCCGACATGTGTTTGTAACATTTATCGTAAAACATGTATTATTTAGCTCGTTTACGTGAATAATCAAAATATTAATACTAATTGCAGTCGGATAGAATCGTTAGAAATGCAGGAAATCATTTAACGGTAGCAAATCGAGATGCATTTCGTTGTTTGAAAAATATTATTCGGGGTGAAACGGGAAATTCGCTTCGGAAAGTTTAACGCGCACCTTGTATCTCGTCCGACACGTGTTTGTAACACGTTGCACACGCACAGGAAGTATACAGACTCGTGTGCGCGTGTGTTGGAGGCCGGATAACCGTGCAACAGCTACGAGCCCCGTATATTCCCTGTCTACGAGAAAATGTTGCCACCTAACTCGAGATTAGTGTCAGGGCCGCTGCTACCCTTCTTCTCGCCCGATCTGTCTCTCCCGTGCTCCCTGTCGTTTTTCAAAATATCCCGGAGCCTTTATTAGCGCTAAAAAGACGGGCACTGTCGCTTAACGGGGTCTGTCGGGTCTGGAACCTTGAAAAAATCG
This sequence comes from Lasioglossum morio, assembly GCA_916610235.2. Taxonomy (NCBI): domain Eukaryota; kingdom Metazoa; phylum Arthropoda; class Insecta; order Hymenoptera; family Halictidae; genus Lasioglossum; species Lasioglossum morio. The sequence continues at coordinate 11,148,907 of OU744333.1, forward strand.
ATTTCTCTTTCTCTACATTTTATTGAAGCGACTCTTTTCGAAATTTTAATTTCCGAAAATTCGATATTGTTCGGATAACAGAAAATATGTGTGCAAAATCTCAATACAAAATCGGTCTTCTGATTTCTTTATAAAAATATCCAAGGGAGACCTTCAGAATGATGCTCTAGATCAGGAGACTCCCTTAAGGGTTGGGCAAGCTTATGGTTGCGACGACTCGCTACCCTATCATTTTCTACGCCATTTCTTTCAAAACAATTCTGGCTGTGTATTTCAGTTGAACATTTTCATTAACGGTTGTATCAATACGGTTCTTTTAACCCTCACACGTTCCTCAGGGTGAAAATTCACCCATTCAATATTTTCACATACTGTACAACTATTCATCCCTTTGTGTCTACGTCGTGAGATGTATTTCTTTAAAATGTGACGTTATAAATGAAACAAAATGTGTTGATTTAACGTGTGAAATAAAAATGGGTGAATTGTTACCCTAGTCCCTTTTATGCAGCTATTTTTTAAGAGCGTGTGAGGGTTAAACAAATCTCGTCACAAATGAAACGATCGTTTAATGAACAATCTCCACTAAAAAACAAAACATAAGTCGATATAAGACTTTTATAGTTTAGAAACTATTCGATGAATTACGAAATGATTTACGAACGGTAATATCGGAACGAAAGTTTCTCGCCGTCGTAAACAATGTTGATCAAACAATAGTGATAACCGGAGGGCTAATTAATTAATTTCGCGTATCTTCGCAGCCGTTTCGCGCAATCCGGATGCGTCCCTGGAAGCTGCGAGGCGATATCCTTCCACAAGCCGGCCATGTTACATCCCCTAGGACGGTAAAGCCTTGCCGACTAATAAGTTTCATCCCCCGCGTAGTGAGCACCAATTATGAACTTGCTCCGGCCATAATTAAAAAATGTAATTTCACCGCCAGACCTCCTCGATCTTCCGGCTTAACGATCTGTTACCTATATCCCCGAAGCTGAGAGTAACTTAATCCAGAGTGGAGCCTCGCGTTCGCGCCGACATCTTCGCCCTCGTTTCCTACTTCCTCTTTCTTTATTCATCAACGCCTTTCTCCGGCCGCGTAATTAAAATGGAATATTCGAGCGGCTACACTGATACCTGCGAGATCGCCCCTTTCCCAAAGATTTTTATCCACCTGGAAGAAACGTTACTCGAATCTTATACAGGGTGTCTCGAGATTCCTTCAACATCCAGAAATTGGAGGTTACTGACATCATTCGAAGCTACATTATCCTTTGTCATTAACGAAAACCACAGACCAATCAGAGTGTGGCTATAACGAACGGAGTCGGACTTGACGATAGGTCCCGTTTCGCGTGGCGACGCCATTGGTCGAGCCAGAATAAGTCAGCTGTAGCCGCGCTCTGATTGGTCCGTTAATAACTCCTTAACAAAGCCGCGTCCGTCGCTTTGTTTAGGAGTTTTTTTGTTTTACTTGAAATCTTATACAAGATTTATTACAACGTTAGGTAATGATATACAAATAGAATATTATATACATAGCGAGGAGTATTTTCAATGTAAGCATTCCCCTTCCCCTTTTCTCTTTTTTCCCCTTTTTCCCCCCTTTTGGATGTATCCTACGCACGCAAATTACAGCTATTTTTTAGGAGTTATTAACGGAAACCACGGACCAATCAGAGCGTGACTATAATAAACAGAGTCCGACTTGGCGATAGGTCCCGTTTAGCGTGGCGACGCCATTGGTCGAGCCAGAATCAATCCGCTGTAGCCGCGCTCTGATTGGTCCGTGGTTTCCGTTAATAACTGCTTAACAAAGCCGCGTCCATCGCTTTGTTTCGGAGTTTTTTTTTTATTTGAAATCTTATACAAGATTTATTACAACGTTAGGTAATGAGATACGAATAGAATATTATATACATAGCGAGGAGTATTTTCAATGTAAGCATTCCCCTTTCCCTTTTCTCTTTTTTCCCCTTTTTCCCCCCTTTTGGATGTATCCTACGCACCCAAATTACAGCTATTATTTAGGAGTTATTAACGGAAACCATGGACCAATCAGAGCGTGACTATAATAAACAGAGTCCGACTTGGCGATAGGTCCCGTTTAGCGTGGCGACGCCATTGGTCGAGCCAGAATCAATCCGCTGTAGCCGCGCTCTGATTGGTCCGTGTTTTTCGTTAATAACAGCTTAACGAAGCCGCGGACGCCATTTTTGAAAAGGAAATTGTCGCTTCCAATCACCTCAGGAACCTCCTTCCCAATCGCCGCCATCTTTCCCAGCCGTTTAGATCGAACATCGAGCTCGTAATGAAAGATGAAGTGGCATTAACGAGTCTATATACCGATGCTCGTAGCCTCCTCTGACAGTGAACACTCTGTTCAACAGTCTCTCTGTCGGTGTCGTAAACCTTTCACAAGTTCGCCAACCAATCGTCTGCTCTTCACGCGTCGACAACTCGAGGATCGCATGATCCCCTTCAGCCAGATGCAAAATCCTCACACCCCACTCCATCCAGCGCGATCAACTTTTTGCTACGTCGCGATTTATTTCCATAATCGTCCAGTCCCTTGGGCGAAACCTCGCGATATCTCCCTTTCGATAAAAAACACAGCGGAGCCTAAAGACGACTTCTGGGGCCAGGGACGTTTAAAGATAACTGCGAGGTTATGATGAAAGGTAATCACTGAAAATTCCATTTTGCCAACCAACGCCCTCGAGGTCCATTCAATTCTTCCTTTCTCGAGTGAATAAATCAACCATGTACAATTAATCAAAATCAACCATATACATTTATATATAAAAAATGATAAAAATGGCACTGAAAACTACTAAAGATGAAAAATGTTTTTTGTAACCCATTAGTCTAACAGCGACAGCCACGTTTGACACATAGATGTGGCATAGTGTTTCTTTTTCGGATTCGATTAAAATCAAATTGGGAAGGAGCCCGACAAATCTAATGATAACTGCGAGATTATGATGAAAGGTAATCAGTGAAAATTCCATTTTGCCATATCAAGCCCTCGAGGTCCATTCAATTCTTCCTTTCTCAAGTGAATAAATCAACCATGTACAGTTAATCATAATCAACCATATACATTTATATAAAAGAAATTGATAAAAATGGCACTAAAAACTACTAACGATGAAAAATGTTTTTTGTAACCCATTAGTCTAACAGCGGCAGCCACATTTGACACATAGATGTGGCATAGTGTTTCTTTTTCGGATTCGATTAAAATCAAATTGGGAAGGAGCCCGACAAATCTAATGATAACTGCGAGATTATGATGAAAGGTAATCAGTGAAAATTCCATTTTGCCATATCAAGCCCTCGAGGTCCATTCAATTCTTCCTTTCTCAAGTGAATAAATCAACCATTTACAGTTCGTGCTTGTGGAAGTTGCAGATTCCAAAAAATTGTTAAAAATGGCAGTAAAAACTACTAACGATGAAAAATGTTTTTTGCAACCCATTAGTCTAACAGCGACAGCCACGTTTGATACATAGATGTGGCATAGTGTTTCTTTTTCGGATTCGATTAAAATGAAATTGGGAAGGAGCCCGACAAATCTAAATATAACTGCAAAATTATGATGAAAGGTAATCTCGAGTGAATCAATCAACCATATACAATTAATAAAAATCAACCATATACATTTATATAAAAAAATTGATAAAAATGGCACTGAAAACTACTAACGATGAAAAATGTTTTTTGCAACCCATTAGTCTAACAGCGTCAGCCACGTTTGATACGCAGATGCGGCATAATGGTTTTTTTTTCTTATTCGATTAAAATGAAATTGGGAAGGAGCCCGACAAACAGCGAGTTTCAAAACCGGAAAATCCAGACGGAAAGTTTCGGAACGATTTTCACCAGCGACCGGTGTTCCAGCATAGAATTTAATGTCTCTAATTCCGCGCGATCATCCCCTAATTTAATCAGGCCGCCGTCTACCCTCCTCGCCCCCCGTACGCCTCCGCTACGTCGTTATTTCCGGCTGCGGAATAAGCGGAGAGCGAAGCCGATTTCGCTAACTCGGTTATAAACTCGGTATTATGCCCGGGAATAAATTCCCCCTTTTGCTGTACCACCGCCCACCCTTGCGCCTTTACCATGGCCGGTTATGATGGCCGCCATGAGGAGATACTGCGTTAGCTCAGGAGTTATAGTCGCACAGCCAGAAGTTGGAACACTTGTCCTACGAGATCCTGAAAGTGACGAAAGAGATACCACTACATGATCCCCCGTAAAAATGATTGTACTGAAAAATCATTTTTCGAATCAACGTAACAGCTTCGCAATTTCTGAACGAAAATGCTGCACCGTTGGAAATAACGGTGAACGATCAAATGAAATATTTTTAGCAAGTGATAGGACAAAGACACGTGGTCTAATAATAATATAAAAACCACCACTCCTAAGTAGCTACCGCTGTAAGGAGAAAATGTTTATCATCTTAACGACGACATGACACAACACTCAGAGACCTATTATTAAAAGACGTCGGGAAGACTGAGTGGACGTTATGTAACATTTTATTTCGGAACTCATTTCGCGGATGTTTCGCGCCACGTCTGGCCCATTAGAAAGCGACGTCGACAGAATTTAGGATTTCACGCGCAAGGGTTGTTTTCTCGTCGAACGGCTGACAGGCCGACGGATTCTCGCGTTCCGAGAGATCGTACGCGACGAGAGGCTCGTGGGAGCGTCATAAGTGAAGTCCCGTGTAAATTCGGGAAGTCGTTTCCTCCATGATGCGCGCCGCGGATGCACTCCGGTGCATCTGCCTGCGACGATAAGCGGGGTCGGGAGAAGAGGATTCCTCGCGTCGGGAACAAAGTTACTTTTTTCTTGATTAGTCGCGTCGACGAACAAAAAAAAAAGGAAGAGCAGGAAGTAGGGAAGCAGGATGCTCGGTCCTCGAGAGAAGAGGTACTCTCGGCACCGAAGTGTTTCCCAATTGCCTAAGTGGCTCGCCTAATTCCGTTCTAATTTCGTCGCCTCTCTCTTCTTCCTGCGCCATCTCGTTCAACAGATTGCCGCTCATTTTTTCCGACGTCAACGAGCCACGAATTTTATGAAAATCACGGTATTAACCATTAACGAATATTAGGCTGCACTTCCCGAAAACGACAACCCTCCAAAGCTTGATTGGAGAAGAAATTCAAAGCCTCCCTGCCCTCTTTCAAAGTTTTAACAGTTCTTACTAAATATTTTTGAAAATATTGATTACAGAAAAAGATTACGGAAGATCTACGAAAAAAGGTTATATACATTGTTTACGTAATCCTATCATTTTAACAAGTAGTTCTATTCAATGTGTTTCGTTGCTAGTAATTCTACGTTTGTTATATAAACATGAGTCTCATTAATTTATGTTTTGTTACAGAAAAAAATGAGTGACCACGAAACCTATTCTCAAAATTTCAGCGAATTTAAAACCACGCAAACCTTTACATACTGTCTACATGGAAATACTGTCAGTGTAGATTTGGGGTAGTTTTTGGTGGGAGCAGTAATATTACAAACAAACAAAAACAATTTTACCTTTGAAGGGAGCTAGAGGCTTGTATACTAGATAAAAAGAAGTTATATACAAAATTTCAGCAAAATCGGAAGGTTGTCGATTTCGGAAGTTTATCCACGATTTGATTCGACTTATTAAAATTAAATTCGACTCTTCCAATCGTTTCAGAAGATTTTGATCAACTATTTAACCATCCATTTTGATGTTGGAGTTATTTCGAAACATAAATGTTCATACCCACGCGCTAAGTAACATAATTCGAGACCACAGGCGAGCGTTACGCTTTGGGGCCGTTTTAAATTCATTAGATTCGAGAAAGCGATATCGAAACGGTATTAAAAAGAACCGGCCACTCCCGAATGAACGTGTGACATGCTCAATCCCGAGAAAACGCCGCGGAAGGTGGCAGAATGTTAGCGGCGAGATGAAAGGTGCCGCTCGTTTTTCGTTTTTCAGCCGCACGCTTACGAGATCTCATCTGCGACTTGCTCCCTCGCTGACTCGGGTTCTTCTGCGTGTGCGGACGTCCACGCGAAGGTTGAGCGTATTTAGTGCGTTGACGCTAATTGGAAAACGCCACAAGAGCCTGAAACTGGAGAACACCCGGTAGCCGGTAATACACATTCGGATTTCGTTTCTGGGGATCTCGAGGATCCGGATGTCCGTTTTCATAGTTGCGCCATCATTCCATCCCATTATGCGCGAACGTTCCTGTTGGTAACTGACTGTTCCTCCATTAATACAATTTAAGAACATATTGGCTACTTCAACAAGTGTCTGCTCTATTTTTGTAAGTAAAAGTCCCTCCTTTGGATAGAACAAGTGAAAATATTTCATTCAAAGTATTTGCCAACGTTAGCCATTCATGTTTTCCACTTTCCACGTGTTTCATACTTGATTAATTCAATTTATTAACGTATTGGGTACTTCAACAAGTTTCTGCTCTATTTTTGTAAGTAAAAGTCCCTCGTTTGGATAGAACAACTAAAAATATTTCATTCAAAGTATTTGCCAACGTTAGCCATTCATGTTTTCCAATTTTCACGTGCTTCATACTTGATTAATTCAATTTATTAACGTATTGGGTACTTCAACAAGTTTCTACTCTATTTTTGTAAGTAAAAGTCCCTCGTTAATTCAATTTATTAACATAATGGGTACTTCAACAAGTTTCTGCTCTATTTTTGTAAGTAAAAGTCCCTCCATTGGATAGAACAACTGAAAATATTTCATTCAAAGTATTTGCCAACGTTAGCCATTTATGTTTTCCACTTTCCACGTGTTTCATACTTGATTAATTCAATTTATTAACATATTTGGGTACTTCAACAAGTTTTTACTCTATTTTTGTAAGTAAAAGTCCATCCTTTGGATAGAATAACTGATAATATTTCATTCAAAGTATTTGCCAACGTTAGTCATTCATGTTTTCCACTTTCCACGTGTTTCATACTTGATTAATTCAATTTATTAACATATTTGGGTACTTCAACAAGTTTTTACTCCATTTTTTGTAAGTAAAAGTCCCTCCTTTGGATATAACAACTGAAAATATTTCATTCAAAATATTTGCCAACGTTAGCCATTCATGTTTTCCACTTTCCACGTGTTTCATACTTCATAAAATCTTTGCAACCTATATAAATAAAAATCAAACGCTGTTCGTTAGTCGCTAATAACCATTAGCAGTTGATGCGACGTTAAATAAATAAATAAATAAATGCTGTTCGTTGGTAAGCGTAACTTGAGAACGGCTGGACCGATTTGGCTAATTTTTTTGTTAAATGTTCGTAATAGTCCGAATAAGATTTTAGGGAAAGAAAAATTGGAATAGTTGCCCGGAAAAAATGTAAGATTCGGGAGAAACTAAAAGTGCTTTTTTTTAATCATATTTCAATACATGAAAGAAATGAACGTCGCAGCTTTTAATCAAGATTTCAATAGGAATTTACATTATCTATGTCTGTTCACATTATCGACGTTGTCAACATCCGCCAGTTAGTTTATTTCTATTCCAATTTACATTAGAAAAATCATAATTTTTGAAACGGTAAAAGTAGCAGGTTGACATGTTCAAAAAAATTTATTGAGACAGGACAACGTCTGTCAGGTCAGCTAGTAATTAATAAATTAAAATTCAAAGTTATTCCAGTTACCGTAATTGTTCTTGAGATCCAGAATTTTTCTTGGCCCTCTAAATCGATAGTAATCGATAGTTCGATGGGAGCTAGTGCTACTTCGAGCGCGTGAAATCGTGCTTTTCGTTTTATTTCGGCCATTCCCCACGGTTTTTTCTCTACCAAAGATCGACTCGAGAGTTTCGAGTAGTCGTGAACCGTGAGAGACAGGCACAAAAGGGCGGTGACAGGGCGCATGAGATGAGAATACGAAGAAGTCGCAACACTTTTCAAGTATATCCACATGCGAGTATTTCCTTCGATTTTTTTCCTCCGTTATCAGCTCCCCGCGATAAGCCGCTCGGTCGATGTAAGTGCCCGCCCAAATGTTAGAATGAAGCTTTTTTTTTTATTTCCTTAATACAAGAACACAGTCGAAAGAATATCCTTGGGAATGAGCTCTCTTCGCTTTCTCTCGACTCCGCTCTGACCGATCAATGTTTCTCAGAAACAATCTTCGACTCCAATGTCAAAACAATTTTCTTTTCAATTATTCTTTCGTGATTAAAATTTTTCTCATTAAAATGATTATTAGACTGCGGATCTTCATGCATTTATTAAGAGTTGGAAAATGATCGAGTCGGGTCGAGTCGGAATCCCGAAAGTTTATCTCAGGTCTGCACAGGCTACTTAATTTCGTCTATAAAAATTTTAACACTGTGTAAACATTCGCGGTCTAATGATTATTGTCCAGATTGTAAAATCTCTGAGTAAATCCTAAGATAATTTTAGTGGAGCTATCTCCACGAAAGAATGAACAGAGCAAACAAATTGTTGTCTCGTTTTAAAGGCCTGCAGTACAGTCGCTCGCCGAACAATAAGATGGCTTGTGACGGTGGTTAAATTGTCTCATTAAATGAATCGAAGAAAGGGGCGGAAGCATGCTGTACTTTACAACATTCTCTTTCTTCTTCGTATTATCTGGGTGATTTTTCTATTGTATTCGGTCTATTGTAGTAATAAAGTTGTATGCATATTAGCATACAAAACAAATGATATGCCATAAAATGGGGGGGCGGTTGGCCCTGTCCCTTCATAGAAATCAAGGTAGCGGCGTCCTTTGTAACAAACGGACTGTTTGCTAAGTAAACACCTGAACGATAAAAGATTTACGGTCGGTCACTAATTTACGCACAGTGACAATTTTATGTTGCAGTTGACCGTTGAATCGCACAAAATTTGAAAAAAAATTCTATTTCCAGATTTTTATCCGAAATATAAAATAGAATTTCCAGTTTTGTATCTCTCCACACTCGAGAACATGGACTGAAGAAAATTTTTCTCGTATTCTTTAAACAAATTAAGATGTACAGAATGGGTTTGCATCAGTAGATTCTTTATTAAAAAATTTTCTGGATTTTTTTTATTAAAAAACAGTAACTTCCCTATGAATCGGGAAGTTAAAAATGAAAACAAATTCGCCATTCGAACGAGCCTTCTAATTAATTGTTCTCAAGATATTCCACCAAATTCGTACCCCGAAGAAAAAGGGTGTAGATACGTTTTTTTTCTAAGGGTCAGTCTCGATCTTCCACGGCAGGATTCGACCGTGGCAAAATCGTGTTTAACTCCGACGGCAGAGGAGCGGTTCAAGGACAGACAGAACTAGAAAATGTTTACTTCGCCGACGTACAATACACGCATAAAACCATTAAAGCAGTCCTAATATCGTTAAGTATCCTGGCCAGTCACAAAGGGAAGAAGGTTCGGATGCTTGGGTAATTCCTAATGCCCGTTTTCAGATCCTTAAGGATACCAGGTCTCTCGACATTGTCGTTTGCTACCTCTCCGCTGCGACGAGGTTTGTATATATAGGAGAAGCTGCAATGCTGAAGACACCACTGAAATATAAAGAATACATAAAAGGGGCGGCGGTCAAGCGAGAAGGTGTGAAACCATAGCAATATTCATGACAAACGCGACTGTCGTTAATGATGCACGTTCTGTAACCGACACCAGCTATAAATGGTTAGGGTTAAGCTAGGCTAAATTAGTATCCCATTATTATCTTTCAGTGTGGATAAATTAAGTGCAATATAATTATTCAGTAGTCTTCCAGATAATTTAAATCGTAAATCATGAATTTCGAATAGACGTCAAGAAACACAGAGAAATTTATAACCAATATGTGATTGATATTATCTGACGAACTACGAAACAAGTGACGAATGAACGATTGTAAATTTGCATAGGTTGCAATCGGATAAGAAATAAGGTAAAGGCATCAGTAGTTGACCAGGTACCAGTAGTTGACCATTTTATAGAAAAACGTAAAAAATAAGGTTTTTATAAGCTGTGCACTTTTGATGAAAGTGAATCTCGAGTGCTATGGCATTTGTTGTTTAAATTTCAGAACAATTATATGCGAAGTGAAGTATGCATAGTAATAACGGACGTCTGAATTCATTAAGGTTAGTAATATTCTGATATATCTCTTATTTTATTGTTTAATTGTAATTTGTGTTGGTAATTGTTGAAATTAATTGATACTAAAATGATTCCCAGCATTATTGTTTTAACCCTCTTTCTAGTATAAGTGGTCAACTACTAACGAAGAGAAGGTCAATTACTAGATTTTTTCATGTTCAAGAGTGGTCAACTTCTGAAGCAATTACTGAATTTTTCAATATGTTCCTTAAATTTGTATAAGTAAACTTTTTTTTAAAAAGTGGCCTTGTTACATAATCTAGAAGACTTAAAGAGTGTCTTCATGCATCGACTCTCGCTATTTGATGACAGAGCAAGTGGTTACTATTGTTCTCGTGGAAAACTTCTCTTAACTGGTCAACTACTGGTGCCTTTACCTTACGCGTTGGAAAGGTGCAAACGGGTAACGGTGTCGAGGGAGGTGAAAAACATTTTTATTCGTATCCGAGCAGCTCTCGAAACGTTCGTGAAACTGTTAATTCGAACGTTTACCGGGAAAAGACTGACCCCGGGTCGACTCGCTCTGTCCATCGGACAGTTACGAACCCATTAGCGTGCTCATAAAGCCGCGTTTCGTTGGCACAATAAACACTATCTGCCGCGCGATACACTAATTTCTGTATATTCGCCGATAATTGGCTTAATTCAGTCGTGGACCGCGCGCGCCGCCAATAATCTGGAACAACCGACGGCCCTCGTACGGTTGCCCGTGATATCCGTATATCAACGTACCCATCCTGTTCGAACTGTTTCGCGACTGCTAATACGCGCGGAAACTACTCGCCCCGAGCATTATCGGCCTCGTTTTTTATCGGACCGCTCCTAAACTCTTAACCGAAAACGGTTTTTCGCGGACCGGCAGTCTTTTTTTGTCGCAGTATTAACGCGCGTATAATGCTGGCAGCGGTTTAATTGAACGCCGATCGGATTTAACGCCGCGAATAATTTCCAGGCCGATTGGATTATAATTTTCCAACGATCGATATCGACGGACTACAGCGAGCAATGTTCGCGAATGATTCAGTGCTTTGATGGTGACGCGAGGAAAAATAGATCTTTGAAACACGGATGGAGATGAATATTTTTTTTCAAGTCGTATTTACCGTCTGTGGTTTTTCAGCTTGTAAAATGCTGCTGATTAAGTTTTACGTTTATGGCAACATTTTTTATGGAACTGCTCCATTATTTAGGTAAATGTTGCAATAAATGTGCAATTTAATCGGCAGCATTTTTTAATGGAACTGCTCCATTATTTAGGTAAACGTTGCAATAAATATAAAACTTGATCAGCAGCATTCTTACAAGCTGAATGAAGTTCAATTCGTTCGCTTGAGGGTGAATTGAAAGTGTGAATTTTTGAATGTGAAATCCTCGAATCAATAAAAAAACATTTCTGTTTTGCATGAAGATCCACAGTCAGTAAATATCACTTGAATAAAAATATTGATCAACCTCCTGCTTTTAGCAAAGCGAAACGAATAAGAGTAAACGAATAGAGGGATATTATGTTATACAGGGTGTCCCAAAACTACCCTAGGAGCCGAAAATGGGAGGTTCCTTGGGTCATTTTAAGCGACATTTTCCTTTGCAAAAATGTTATCCGCGGCTTTGTTTAGGAGTTATTAACGAAAAACACGGACCAATCAGAGCGCGACCTAGACGCGAGTTGGTAAAATCGGCTCGGCGCGCCAACTCTCCATTGGCCGACTGTGCCAACTCGCGTCTAGGTCGCGCTCTGATTGGTCCGTATTTTTCGTTAATAACTCCTAAACAAAGCCGCGGATAACATTTTTGCAAACGAAAATGTCGCTTCAAATGACCCAAGGAACCTCCTATTTTCGGCTCCTAGGGTAGTTTTGGGACACCCTGTATACTTAATGTGTTCTACTGTACCTACATTACTAATGTTCAAATGTAAGATGTATATTACTAATGTATAGCTTTATAACCCCCTATGGGGAGTTCTAATTAAGCTTTCAATAATAAAAAAAAAAAAGAATAGAGGGATACAGTTTTACCCCCTGTCTGATGACCAGGTTTATACTATAAGGTTGAAAGTACGGATGATGTATATGTGTATGTGTTTCCAGGCAGCCCTATACACGACTGAGTTTGTAATAACAAAGAATGGTAGTAAATAACAGTAGATTTGTAGAAATACGATCGCTATCGGCGTACCCTGACGGCCTTTCGGCTTTTCTTTGAAGTACGTAACGAGTCAACGGTCTTACTGTAGAATGTTTAAGTGTGGTTGGAGTACGCTCATGGTGTTGGAATGGGACAGTGGAAGAAGGGAACGAGGAGAGGAATAAATTGACCAGATTTGGTCAATTCTGACGACACTGCAAATCAGGTAAAGCCGCCTAATAGGGGTAGCAATAACGCTTTTGATCTAATTGCCCTAGCACGCGCGGAAAATCTTCTATTCTAACTCTCTGAATACAAATTCTGAGTCATTCGTTGCCCATCGCAGTAGCAGAGAGGAAACGCTCGAGCGACTAACAATACAATTAGTAAAATATTGGAGTCGGTCAGAAATGACCCCGGCACTGTTCGCAAAGTTTGCAGATCTCCAAGGGTCAAATACAATTATGCACCATAAATGGGGAAAATCACAAGAAACAGTGTTAGTTTATAGGCACGCTTTGCCGGGTAATAATAATCCCGTTCTACGATAAAAATCGGAGCAAATGAAGAACGCGTTCAAGAACCATCGGTTTTAATTGATAAAGTCCCGTTCGTTATTTCTATCATCGACTTGTCAGTAACAGTTCGTCAAGACGACTGTGCCAGTTCACGATATGTCAAGACTGTTCCAGAGTGTCGGGCAAAGAGAGAATTGATTTTTGAGAAACCAACTTTTTCTTTTCCAAAAAAATGTGGACGATAGAAAACGATACCCATTTCCGCTAAAAACGACAATGCGATTGTTTAATGCATATGCACGTTTGCACTAGTGCAATAAAACAAAAATAAATGAGAATATTCGATTATATGTACAGTGACTTCCATTAATATTCGGACACTCTTAAAAAGACGATAACTTTTTAAATATTGTTCTGTACGATTCGAATATTTTTGTGTTGCTAAGGGTTAATGTGAAATACAATATCCAGTTTATTCCTTATCTTGTTTAACCCTTTGCACTCGGTTGTTCCCTCTGAGGCACCACTAAAAATTGTTGTATCATTGTTCAATATATTGTTTACATTACTAAATCTATCGGTATCTAATCAATTACTAAACATTTATGCATTATATGAGGTATTATACCAATTTCATATCTATAAAATTTCAAAAATCTTAGGAAATATTCTAGATCAGTAGAATGGTTAATTTTTCAGTTAATATAGCTCCGAGTGCAAAGGATTAATACATAACAGAAAGTGATCGTCTTTTTAAGAGTATCCGAATATTAGTGGAAGTCACTGTTGTGCAATGCGATGTTTGGACACAGGAGAATCGTTCAGCGACGGAAACGAGAACAGTGAAATCGAAAACGATGCAGTTCATGGAAACCCTAGGGATTTGGCGGCGACTGTACAATAGCAAGGCACAATTATCTCACTCCAGAGATAATTGGCGCGAACAGCAGGAGCAGATGCGGTCACAATCATGCCGCTGATTAAACGGTTTGATTAAACGCCTAATTTACCTGCGTGTACGGTGTAACGTTGCTTTACGCGAAATCTATAAAGCGTACGGTCACCCTCACGCACGACCGAATTACGTACGCGTGAACTGCGCCGAGTTGCCGCCATCGCCCAACCCCCACGTTTATTGTGTTTTATGTTCGACCGGATAATGTTAGGCATCCTGTTCGATCCTGCGTTCTGATCACCGCCCGCAACTAGCAATTATCTATCGCACTATCGCTGATAGTACGCGTTCATGCGAACACTGCACTTGTTTCGACAACGAACTTTTTCCTAAACTAAACTTCTTCGCCAAAGCAACATACTGATAACTACACAAAGGATTTTCAAGTAACTTAACATATTACCGACCGGTGATTATTGCATATTTTTGAAAAATGCATGGTACATGGGTAAATTTTCATTTAGCATTTAGTATGAACTAACTAAGTCACCATCAATAACGTCGTCTAATAGTTTCATTTAAGATTGCAATGTCAAAGAAAATGCATGGTACATGGGTAAATTTTCATTTAGCATTTAGTATGAACTAACTAAGTCACCCTCAATAACGTCGTCTAGTAGTTTCATTTAAGATTGCAATGTCAAAGAAAATGCATGGTACATGGGTAAATTTTCATTTAGCACTTAGTATGAACTAACTAAGTCACCCTCAATAACGTCGTCTAATAGTTTCATTTAAGATTGCAATGTCAAAGAAAATTTCTATGCTTTCTTTTTGGTACAGCAGAATTATTGAAAATCCTATTAATAGGCTTCCGGTCGGTAAAGTGTTAAAACAGTAAAATATTATAATTTCAATTAATTCAATTCAGACAATATTTATTTTACATAAAGATCTGCTGTTTTAGTAATAATATATTCTGTCAACGAATTACAAGTTTCTTTACTGCGTTACCTTCTTCATTTACGAAACTGTCATCTCTATTTTTGATTTCTAATTTCTCTTTCTCTTTTCAATTTCCCTTTAGTAATTTAGTTTATGTCTCCTGCTTTAAATTGCGTGTACTCATTTTTACCATTTTAGCAATTTCATTGACATATTTTATATCGTAAATACGTGAATTTTTCAAACCGTTTTAATAAACTGCAACTACATAAAAACAACATGATCGTGTTCGTATATCCCTTCCAGGCTGACTCGCTTAACACTAGAACTACCGGACCAGTCAAAATGACTTATGCGAATTTTTTTTCGATTAGAAATATTAAAAGTATAAATATGTTTTTTTTTGAGAAATTTTTTTAGTCAACTTCTTTGTTGCAGTACATATTTAAATAAAACTTGCACGAAATCGAAATAAATGGTATATTGTCTGCTTAATCCGGCACTGCTTGTTAACACTAGAACTACCGGATAAGTAAAAATGATTAATGCGAATTCTTTTCGATTAGAAATATTAAAAGTATAAATATGTTTTTTTTTTGAGAAATTTTTTTAGTCAACTTCTTTGTTGTAGTACATATTTAAATATCCCCTGTACGAAATCTAAATAAATACTATATTGTCATTATTAGAAGGTAATGTATGCCAACTGCGTTTAGTGCTCGGTAGTTCTAGTGTTAATAGAGATCTCGATTACATATATCACAATAAAAAAAAATACTGACACATACACAAGCAAACGAACCATAACGCAATCAATCAAAATGTTTTAACCAATGTCCAGTCTACATAAAAAAAAAGAAGGAAGAAATTTTTTAACGTGCCCGGATAATACGCAAACAGAAGAAAAGTAACACGATGTTTGCAGGGATAATTTCGTTAAGCAGCTCGACGCAAGGAATTATTACGTTTAGAAACACGAGCATCGATCGATGGACGCAAAAGGTTCCCCTCCGAAAGGATTGACGAATTTCCAGCAAACAACCTTTTTTAAAAAGGCACTAAAAAGCCTAATCTGTTGAATCGTTTACCTGCAGCGCAAATTAGATATTCTCCCGCGTCAGGGTGTGGTTCCAAGCTCAAGGGGTTAATTCCAGGATTCGAAAGCTCGAAATGTCGGTAAGTTTGCCGGCTCGCCAAACAGTTTTCCAACCGGTGTAAAAATTCACGATATCGTAAAAACCTCAGCCTTTCTTCCAAAGCCGATGCCACTTTCTTAAAGGATTCTGTAATCCTCTTACCGGAACCCGTTTAATATTTTTCTCGTCGAGCTATTGTTCGAAAGAAACTATTTAAACTCTTTATACACCGTGATTATGGAAAATCCTACGAATAAACGATTTCTCCCGGTAGATAAAGTGACCAACGAATTTTCAGCAGTTTCGTTTTGATTTTGCGAAAATGACTTATGAAAACAGGTACTTGCGTGAAGCTACCACGATCAATAATGAACAATGCTATAGAGTTCGGAGATATTTTGTAATTTCGGTGCGCTCGGTGAGTTTTCTTTTTTTAATGAATGGCTCGGCGAAATACCGGTGAAAAAGTGAGCAGAACAAGTGGAGAGAGAAACCGATGACGCTTTGTCGGAGCGTTTCATTATGTGATACCGGTTCTCATCGGGCTGCGAAACGATCGGCCCGCGGAAATTTGTGGAACGGCCCGCGCGCATTTCAAAACGTTTTACGAGTGCGCGTCGGTGCGCGGATGAATATCGTCTTCTATAAATGTCATTTTCGCACGATGACAAATAGCGCCTGTTGAGACCACGCGGATAAACACTCTGTAAAGTACGAAACCGACCGACCGACCTGCTACCGGCGTCGAAGAGCACTGTCACCCAATGAGTTCAGTGGAGATTCACTAACTTCGGACGCCATTATTTGTTACCAGAGCCACCTGGTACCATAACCGATTATCTCTCGAATCGCAACTCTGCTAAATTAACCCTAGGTTTAGCGAGAGCTAAATTCTAGGCATTTTCTTACACTGAGAAAAAAAACCTGTCGAAACAAAAAAAATATATGTTGATTCAATAAGATGTACTATTGAATAGTGCCAATATCATATGAACTTATTTTAAACAATAGAGAAATTTCTTACATTAGAGAAATAAATTGAATAACGTCATGGATGCTATTTATGAATATTTAACAGATGAAAAGGGTATCTTTTTTTAAACTTTACTTTCACGGACTCAAAATTTTGGCCTTTTTTGAATGAGTTATGGTGTATTTCATATGTAATTCAGTAGGTTTGAGAAAAATTTCAATCCTCTAAGATTCGTGATTCAAGATTTATGGTTATTGAAAAATTGAGCATTTTTCATTTTTTGAAATATTATTTTCCGAAAAGAACGTGGAGAAACGCAACGGTGTCGAGTTTGAAAATGACGGAAAAGCGTCTCGCAATATTCGCTTCCTCGCGATTTCTTTGAGGCACCGTTCCCTATTCAGTTACAAAACGGTCGTATAACGGGGCCCGGTCCATTTTAAGTTCGACCAACGACACGATCGACCCTCGCCGTTGTTTCTTCGGGAAAACTAGGGCCGAGGCGAAGGCGTACAAGCAAAAACTGCTCCAGATTTAACAGCTAGTTGTATTTCAACGGGAAAGATGTTGTGACTGGACCGCCGTAAAAGACTCACGGGAAAATAATGTACCATTTTTCAGACGGAAAAAAAGACGGGGTCCGTTCTCGCGAAAAACGATTGATACCGTTCTCGACCGGACAATCGGTCGAGTCCAAACGAAAATATATATGTTTTGCCTTTTGCAGGAATTATGGCACGAAAATGTCCCGTTGCTCCAATTTTGGTTTGAGGTCAAAATTGGACGAAATAAACTTTTACACCTCGTTAAACCACCAGGTACTCGAGGAGTGCTATATAGGTTGGGACCAATGGATTTTCTCTCGAGCACCGAACCTTTTACGCTCCAGCATAGAACAGACTAGAGAAATGACTTTGTTTTATCTAAAGGACTCCCCCCGTAAGTCAGCAACGTGGCCATGAAGTCATTCCCGAACCCCTAATCCCACACCTTAGATTTACCTAATTACCACTATCTTGACGGGTCGCAAATGACCTGGATTATTATAAAGAGGGAAATATTTGACAACTCCTCCCCTCGCTATTTGCATGCCTATAGTTTTAATAACGAGGAATTTCATATATACATACTTTTCATACAATTTTCATCGCAACAGACAAAATAGACTTTGGAATTGAAGTACGACGACTATGAAATTCCGTGTTTAAATGTGTTTTCTCGTTTATGATTATTTACTTAAGCTCGCGTTTATGAACTGCTTCATTGTACGCATTGTCCAGAGACATAGAGCAATCGGGAAATCTGGGAAAGTCAGGTATCCTTTGAAAAGACATCTGGTCGAGCAACGATTTGTCCATGCGTGTCCTATATGTACTTTGCATTCGAAAAGATAATAACTGCTGTTTCTGTTAAGTAGCCAATATTATTTTACAATTTTACCACGTTTTCTTTTTCGTTTGAGCTCGCCGAATCTGGGAAAAGTAGAAACTGTCGTTCCACAAGCCAACAGGGAAAATGATTATACTTCAAATTTTGTACAGTTGTTGTAAAATTTAAAGATCCCTATTCCACGTGTATCTAAATACACCTGTACACGTGTATTTCGCGTATACATAAATACACGTGTACTATTTCATGTATATTTAAATACGCGTCCATTAACGTATCCGCGTTTTAATTCGTTTTAATTTTTAGGATACAGTTACTAATTTTCAAAAGCAAAATAGGGATATACATAAATTAATATCAATGTTCTACAAATTATACGAATTGAAATGAGAATTCATTAATACACGTGTATGCAAATATACATACATGAAATTTTACACGTGTAACCAAATACTTAACAAGACACGTACTGATGTAAGTATAATACGTGTAGCGAAATCCACATAAAATAATACACGTACTAGAGTACGTGTATTTAAATACAACTGTACACGTATAAATGTGTGTTATTAATACACGTACAAAATCACGATCTCTAGTAAAAAATACATAAAACATTAGGACGACTACGAGAATTTAAAAATATCTACACAATCTTTTCAATTTATCCGAATTATTAGAGGAAGAAACAAATGTATTTACCTGGCCCCAGTTTCCTGCAGTTTATGCACACAATTTTTCTTTAGCAGGAAGATGCACAGTCCAACGATGACACAAACGAATTTTGAAAAATGTTTCTTGAACTTGAAGCACACAAATTTTATTTAGCACAAACATCCTCAGTCCAACGATCTCCATGAATGGTATTCCACTGAAGTGTTGGACACGATCGCGAATAGTTCCGTGGTTTCCCTCGCGCGGATCAAAGTCGAATCAAAGCGTGTTGTCAGGTACGAGACCAATCAAAGATTAACCTTATACACAGGGTTCGGTGTCGTCGTAAACATCGAACGTACCGCGTCTTGAAAAAATGAGTGGGAGACTGCGAATTTTTATGGATTCATGGCTTCATAAAATTCCACAGTCTTTAATACGATTTTTATTTCATAAGATTTTGTTTAATTCTCGACATTGGACTGCAGAAATTAAAGCTGCATAAATTCCTTCGGGAAAACGAAATATATCGCCGTAAGATGATGTGTCCCATGCTCGTTGTTCTTAAAAATTAAACGGAATAAAGCGAAAGTAAACAGTAATGTAATTTCCAATAATGGCGGAGCGATTTTATTTCGCGCGACAATAGTGAGCATACCTGCGACTGCTTACCTGTTTCGGAGTTCTTAAAAAAAAGCGCGGGGATCGAGAAAAAAGTAAGTTTCTCAAGGATCCTTTATTATACGTATACTTCCACTTTACGGGGATAATCTTATAATTAACGGACATTGTTCAAATTAGCCACTTCAGGAGTCAACGTGGGAAAATGGATAACTTGACTAATATAAATGTGTACGATTCGAAACTATACACATGCTACTGGCCTCTACAAATATAAAACTATATAAACGAAGTTTTTATTTTTTATGAACTACATCTTTTCAATAAACATGGAATTAATACATTATTCCAAGAAAGAATATAAAGGTTACTGTTTTACCGTTTTCAAGTGAATGCATTGTATTATTGAGCCCGCCACGGCGAAATAATTTATTGGTCGACGTTTAAAAATTAAGTGGCTGTCTATAAAAATGTCAAACCTCCGAAAAGCAACCACCACGGTAAATTTCCTCCGGTTTGCACGCCGGGTCCGTGAAAAAAAGAAGGATCGCGCAACGATGCAATTTTTACAATCGCAAGGTCATTTAAAGTAGAGCAAAGTTTTTACGAGGAGTGTCGTCCTTTAAGAAAAAGCCGTGATAGCGGTGGAAGCGGAGTTCCTTGCTTTTTATGACGTTATTGCACAACGTGCTCTTCCCGGTCTTTTACACAAAAATCCTCGGTCGTCGGGCAGCCTCGCTACAATGGTCGCAGCTGTTAGATGCTTTTTTCGGTTTACCTTTCTGCACCCGCACCGGTCGACAATAAGCGCATTTCCAGCGCAGAATGATTTGTTTCGCCTGCGGAGAACTGCTCGTCTACAAACTTCATGATGCATGCTGGTGCTTCTGCGAACACTCTCCATTCCCTCCAAATTTCCTTAAACAATGTTCATATAATTATACAATTTTGCATTGTCTGTAATTTATGAGTTTACAACATTCGTTTCATCAGGTGGCGCCAGGTATTTGCGTCTTAACCGAGCGTGACTTTTGCGCGGCGAAAGGAGTTGAGAGGATTGTCCTTTATTCTATTGTCTTTCGAATTTGTCGAAGGTGTTCCATCCCAATGGTCCATCCCAGATTTCGCAATACATTAACGGCGCTACCACTGCGAAGCCTTACCTGAAGATTTTCACCTAACGCGTCTGATTGTCAGGTAGCACACCGCGTGTCTTTCACTTAAGAGATATTGAGGTTTCAAGTTTTGTTCACTAATGCTTTGTAAATACGTAAATCCTATCTCTATCGCTATTGTATATCTCTATTTCTATCTCTATCTTCTATATAATAAAAATGAAGTGCTGTTCGTTGGTCACGACATCACGTGAGAACGGCTGGACCGATTTGACTAATTTTTTAAAGAAAATGTTTGTAATAGACCAAATAAGGTTTTTAGGGAAAGAAAAAATTGGAAAAGTTGCCCAGAAAAAATGGAAAATTCGGGAAAAAACGAAAGTGTTTTTTTCTATGAGATTTTTGTATGAACTCAAGACCATAACTCGCGATTCGAACGATGAATATGCATAATTATTTTTTTGTTTTGTTCGTTATAGTTCTGGAAAAGCTTTCAGACAAAAAATAAATTCGAGATAATCACAAAGGAAAGTAGGAAAATTCGGATAAACAGGAAAAATCATAATTTTTGAAACGGTGCAAGTATTATTGGTTCCCAATAAGAAAAACATTGATTTCAACGAATTGAATTTCAAGATTCAGATTGAAATTGCTTCACAAATAAATTTATTAAAATTGGACAGGACAACGTCTGTCGGGTCAGCTAGCGTACGATAAAATCGTGTCTGTCTATCTGTATGTATGTATGTTTGCATCGACATCAATTGAGAACGGCTCAACGTAGAAAGCTGGGGTTGGAACCGTTCGACGCGGCGTTTCTTTGGGAAGGTTTCAGAGCAAACCGCATTCGAAAAAGTCCATTCGTTCAAAAGTTGTGACGTCAGTAGTGCTTTACTAAATTATCTAACCAGCTAGGACATCTGCTTATAAAATTCGCTGCTAATTTGATATTAGCATCCATGATACCCTTATCGTTTAGAATCTCTGTAACATTAATGAATGAACTCTGGCTTGGACTACAAGTGAATTCACAAAAATGCTTTACTAAATTATCTAGTGACGTCAGTAGTGAACACAGATAATTTTCTCGCCTTTCTTTGGGCACGTTGCTGCTTATAACTTTTGACTGGTAACAGCTATGTTCAATTTGAAAGTGGGAGGGAGAGAGACAGGATGAGACAGAGAGTGAAAAGAGAGAGAGATAGAGAGAGACAGACAGAGAGACAAAGACACAGACAAAGACAGAGATAAAGAGAGAGACAGAGATAGAAAGAGACAGAGAGAGAACTACAGAGCAATGCGAAAAACGAAACCGAATTGAACGAAATAGAGTATCACAAACACGTTCAGCACGTACATGCTTTTAAAAAAATACTGTGCCACAGCGACGCGTGGCGGGGGAAAGCTAGTTTACTATAAAGCTTTGAAAATCACCGAAAAAATAGAACTGTTTCAGCAACATTGAAATTCGACAGTAAACTTGTTCATAAAAAAAATGATGACTTACACGTAACTATTAAAACTTGTGAAAATCTAGACAACTCACTACTCAAATATTATAATTTACGAAACATCGACTGTAAAACTTCGACACACAAAAAAAAGGAATCTCGAAAATGAGATTCGTAATTTACGGAAAATAGCAAACAGTCTCAAGACAAGTTTACTAAGATCACCTCCGAAGTTGTCAAGCAACTGTACGCCACTAACAGTTGCGCTCCGCGCAGAAACATTGTCGCAAGCCGCGAAAACGTTCGAAGAATAGGGGACATTCATCAACCGAAGCTCCCAATGCAATTCGCACGGTGGTACGAACCAGGCGAAGAATCGTTCGCAAATATTTAATTGTTTGTTCTTTCTCGCTCCGCCTTAAATCCCACGAACGCGGCGACCGGCGCGAGCGACAGAGAGAACGAGATAAAAGAACAGAAAATTGAAACAGAGAAATACTACAATCGGCAAAAAATGTTCGAGTAAAATCGCGATTGCGACTGTTGAACGATATATTTGGACGTATATTAAACAATAACAACGTATACATACGTTAGACATACGTATTATTATATACATATAATAAAACACGATCAAAAACTTTGTACTGCTCGGGGCTGATTAAATTCTCTTTCGAATCACCGAAACTACCCGCCACGAGAGTACAAACATATTAATGTTTCTATTAATATTTTCTTTATTCAAGTTTTACCACTGCAGTCGTTGACGGACACTTGCGAATATATTTTTTCCCAGCGGTAGAGCAGAACAGAAAGAAGCGAGAGAAAAAAAGAAAAGGATGCGTGTTGTTCGGAGTTCATCAGCTCGCTGCGGAAGGCTACGAGGGCCAATTCGGCCGAATTTGTTTCGGGGGTATAACGACAGATAATTTCCTCCGGCTCGATGCATAAGTTGATGCTGTCGGTGCATGTCGTAAATAAAAATGCATCCGCGTTGGGGCCAGGCTTCTCTCGACGACGCTGTAGATCCAGAGAAAGGGAAGAAATAGGCAGTGCCAGAAGATTCGAGCGACCAATGGCAAGCTAGCAAAACGAACGTCGACCAACCCCGAACCGTGACGGAACGATGGGCGCCCCGCGGATTGGCGTGGCCATATAAATTGCAGCTACGCTTGCTCGGTCTGCCACTCTGCCAGTACCACGCTAGCGCTACCCGAAGCTGCAGCCGAGATAGTGTCGAAACGTTCGTTCGGTGCGAACACGTTCGCCAGTGATAGAAATACGGTTCTTCTGTTTGTGTACTCTCGAGAGCCAGTAGTTGGACATGTGATCGTCCATCGTTTACTTTTATTAGCAGTGGTGTCGCGAGGGTGTTATAAATACTGAACGTGAACGTTTTCCTCGAGAACAATACATTCGGAGAGTGTCGCAATAAAAGAAACATGCAGGGATTTCAAAGAACTTTCGAAGACCAGCAAAGGGATCAAAGGGAGGAAGAGACTATTGTTGTTGACCTTGTGCCGCCGCAATATCAACTAAGTCCTCCTCACAGCCCTTCGCCGGGAAGCATGCCAAAAACACCGGATAAAGGTACGTCGGTGCAACCACCTGTCCTGGTAGATGGATTAGCTTCTTCGGTGTTGAAGGGAATTATTGCAATTTCAATGAAAAAAAATAACAAAATCTTTAAAGCAAGAGTTTTCTTCAATCTCTATGTATAGTGTATAGTAGAAACTCTGGAATAGCAATTCTTCTTTCTGCATCGAAGTCGATGTATAACAGTAGCTCGGATAGTGAGAAAAGAAAAAGCTAGTTAGATTTAGGGAGTGAAACAACGCTTGATTTCTTTATTGAAAGAAAACTCGATGTATTTAGGTGTGCAAATTCTGGACTGAATTCGAAGTACTTCTCAATTTTTATGATATCTGAAAGAGCGTTCTTCTGGTTTTCAAAAGAATCGTGGCGAACGCTCCGAGAGTGTCCAGTCCGATGCATGAATTTCAAAGAGTATGGCATGCGTGATGTATCATTTTGCTTCAGTGCTTACTGTTTGCATCTCCTCTTAGGAAATCAACAGTTGCAGCTACTTAAATGCAAAATGCTGTATCAACGATTTAGTGCCGAGAATTTTGTATTTGGACGACAACGATCGTACAACTGCATCGAGAAAGTACGACGACGGTGAATTGGAGCTCGACGAAAACCCGACACAGATGTATGAAGAACTGTCAAGAAGATCGAGTCACCAAACAAATATTTATTACATTTTAAGTACATAACATTTAATGCATTGTATAAAATCTTGAATTTTGAAAAAAAAAAGGGGGGAAAGAAGTTCTTTGCACACCTGATAATTAGCGTCCCGTGTCAAAGATTAATTTAAGCAGCGCAACGAATAGAAAGAGTGAATAATTTACTATCGTATATACGAATCAGTTCGTCTGCTAGAATTTCAGGGGTTGAAGAAATAATTCGCCACGTGTTGGCGAAGTTGTCACGATGTGTCTTTGTTAAGTTTTATGACGAAACAATATGCAAATACCTTCGTTTGTTAGAATCTTAGAATCGTAGGGGAACAGAAAACCCCAAACAATCAGACGAATCTCGTGTTTCTAATTGTTGGCGAAATAATTTACGGTGGCGAAGGTGTGTCCACAGTTAGTCTACGAGAATGGCTCCGAGGGCTAATTGCTGTTTTAAGCAAACTGACCGCGAGAAAACAGTATACCTGTTAGATATTTTAAGAAAACACGCTTTAGCTTCGCGTTTAAAGAATGGAGGGTGTTGATGTCGATTTTGTTGAGAGTTTAGTCTAGGGTATCTGCGGACAAAAGGTTAATTCAATTGAACGTAGTCATCGGTTCGTGTCGGAGGGTATTTTGTTGGGCCTAATAATGTACAGCCGGCTCTCCCTAAAATAAACGTATAAACCTTTCTTAGAAGGTCTCGTAGTTTATTACGGTGATGATTTTATGATACTTAGATTTCCGAAAGCAGCGAGTTCGTTCCTAAAGATCCATTTACTGCCGGAACCGTTTAGGTCTAGAGAATCGGTCGCTCCGCTGAGCTGTCGCAAAATTTTCTACTTTCGTCACCCCTTACCACTGTCCCTCGGAAAGAAATGGACGGTTTCCCCCTGGAACTGTTCATTAATAAGGCGTACTGTTGAAAACGTTCAAACTCTGCGCATCGCAAGCCTTTGACATTTATTGAACTCCTAAAATATTCCTGAACGGGAGGTTATTTTTTATTGTGTGAAGCTGCTTAAAGAAATCTTCGTCACGACAAATTGTGGCTAATACCTCGAAGTCGAAAAGAGATTTTCGATTCGCAACTAACAGGGATGGTTTTATGTCTGCGCAGATTCCTCGCCAACGCACCAGCAGCAACAGCAACCGTTGTCGTCGATGGACCCGAACATCAGGCGCTACCGAACAGCGTTCACCAGGGAGCAACTGTCGCGATTGGAGAAGGAGTTTCATAGAGAGAATTACGTGAGCAGACCGAGGAGATGCGAGCTCGCAGCTCAGCTACACCTGCCGGAATCGACGATCAAGGTGTGTGCCACGGGAGAGGACTTTAATTACTCCGTGACCAATTATAGGGGACCGTTTCATCCTGTTCGCGAACGCCATTAGCCGCCTGCGCGCCGTGTGTGTTAGCCAGTTCTTGGCAAACACGACGGCGGTAAAGTTCAGTAAACAGTGACCTCATACGCACCGTGGCCGCGCGTAGAAAACTGTTCTTTTAACACCTCGGTCTGTTTAATTAATGGCGGTAATCGACGCTCACGCGGGAACAGAGATGGCGAAAGCCTTGGAGTTTGTGTTTCACTTTTCGCGTTGCGCAACTCGCCGTGGAACTCGCCGTCGATCGTTTGCCTTCGAATAGATCGCGAAATTCGCTTGTCCGTTGGTGTACGACGAGAATCTAGTAGTATTAGAAGTTTCTAGTCGAACACCATGAACCTCGACCGTTTTTGTTCGCGGTTCCGCCATGCTTGATCAAATTATAGCTCGTGGAAAAGAGAAAGAGAGGAGATTCTTCTTGCCAGCAGAGATACTCCCAACGATTCTTTCTTATTCTCTTCTCCTCCTCGCCACCGACTACTGTATCCGAACGTGTCGAGCAAACAGTCAATCACGAAAGGCAAACACTGACTTCTTGGTCTTCGCTTTGCCTCGATCCCCTTGATCCTTTTTCCGTGACTTCTTAATATCTTTCGACCACGACCGGTCGATCCGGTCGGCAGGTGTTAATCACTTTAATTAGCGGTTTTCCCGGGCCACCTTTGACTTTTAATGGATCCCTTAATTTCTCATCTCGCGCGGCCACCGTTGTACAATGGCTATAAAACGCCTACCGATGGAACAAAAAAAAAAATATGATCGAGGTGTTAAACGACGGATACGATGCCTCCTCGAAATCCACATTTTCGGGGCCTCGGGACCGAGTGCGACGACTATCTCACGATTAATATCGTACCTTAGCCGACCTTCTTTCTGAAGTCTGGTATATTAACTCTTTCCACTCGAAGCTATACAATATTTCCATTCTCTATGATTTTTTAAATGTGATGAATATCAAATTGATATACCTCATACAATACTTGATCCTTTGCACTCGGAGCTATTTTGACTCGAAAATTAAACGTTTCTTCTGACCTACAATATTTCCATTTTCTATGATTTCTTTAAATTTGATAAATATCAAATTGATATACCTCATACAATACTTAATCCTTTGCACTCGGAGCTATTTTAAATCGAAAATTAAACGTTTCTTCTGACCTACAATATTTCCATTTTCTATGATTTTTTTAAATTTGATAAATATCAAATTGATATAATACCTCATACAATACTTAACCCTTTGCACTCGGAGCTATTTTAACTCGAAAATTAAACGTTTCTTCTGATCTACAATAATTCCATTGTCTATGATTTTTTAAATTTGATAAATATGAAATTGATATAATACCTCATACAATACTTAACTCTTTGCACTCGGAGCTATTTTAACTCGAAAATTAAACGATTCTTCTGACCAACAATATTTCCATTTTCTATGATTTTTTTAAATTTGATAAATATCAAATTGATATAATACCTCATACAATACTTAACCCTTTGCACTCGGAGCTATTTCAACTAAAAAATTAAACCTTTCTTCTGACCTACAATATTTCCATTTTCTATGATTTTTTTAAATTTGATAAATATCAAATTGATATACCCCATACAATACTTAATCCTTTGCACTCGGAGCTATTTTAACTCGAAAATTAAACGTTTCTTCTGACCTATAATATTTCCATTCTCTATGATTTTTTAAATTTGATAAATATGACATTGATATAATACCTCATACAATACTTAATCCTTTGCACTCGGGCTATTTTAACTCGAAAATCAAACGTTTCTTCTGACCTACAATATTTCCATTCTCTATTATTTTTTCAATTTGATAAATATCAAATTGATATAATACCTCATACAATACTTAATCCTTTGCACTCGGAGATATTTTAACTCGAAAATTAAACGTTTCTTCTGACCTACAATATTTCCATTCTCTATGATTTTTTAAATTTGATAAATATGAAATTGATATAATACCTCATACAATACTTAAATGTGTAGTAATTGGTTAGATACTGACATATCCGATAGTGTATTCTAACATGATATTTGGTCCCCTCAGGGTTTCAAATTCATTTACGAATCCCTCTCTTTTCCACTCTCACCATCGCCTTTTCAGCGGGACCTACTGTCTATGCTGGGTTCCGAACCACCAACATATCTGATAGTGTAAACAATTATTTAAATAATAGTACAGCAATTTTTAGTGGCACCTCAGATACCCCGCTCGAGTGCTAAGGGTGAAAACTGTCAATCGCGCAAATACATTTCAGTAAAAATTCATCGTCGGATAGTCATCGATAACTTAATATACATAAACTATCTACAAAACCGTTCACATTCATTCTGGCCGAGATTATCATGGTACCTTGTTCTTTTCTCTAGGTATGGTTTCAAAATCGTCGGATGAAGGACAAGCGGCAGCGTATGGCGATGGCGTGGCCGTTCGCCATGTACACAGACCCGACATTGACAGCGACATTATTGGCAGCCGCGACAGCAAGTTTACCACCATCGCCGTACCACGGGGCCCCAGGAATACCACCAGCGGCCCACTTGTCTCCGAGCTATCCAGCGGCGGCAGCTGCAGCTTACTACGCAGCCAGATACACGCCGTATCCCGGAGCGGTCCCAACAAGCACCGCGTCATCGCTTCATCGTCCTCATGCGCGGACGGCCGGCGCGTATCCTGCGCATCCTCACCTCATCCAGCATCACCCTTCGCTGTCGCCCCTACACTTGTCCGGTCTGGGCGTTCCTACGGTTGGCAACACCACCTTCCAGATGAACAACCCTCCCACGAGTGCCGCCTACAGGCCAGCCTTGCTACCCTCGTTGAGTCCAGAACACTCGGACGCATCGAGCGACTGCGACTGCGGCGGACATCCCCTCCACCACCATCATCACCACCCTAACTGTCAGCACATTCGCGATAGAACCAGCCCATTGTCGGCCAACAACACCACGCCGATTAAACTGCCGACCGGCATGACTATCGCGGGACTGCCGACTAGCATCCAGACACTCGGCGCCTTCGAGTGCAAAAGCAGTTACGCTGGCCTGGTCACGTCACCGAACGTTGTACAATCGAACAAGATGGAGCCGCCGAAGCTGTTCCAACCGTACAAGAACGATATCCCCGAAAGAGCGTAAAGAGAGGGCATAAAGAATGATCATCGAAGAAGACGTTGCTACGTGGTTCTCTAACCTTGAAGTACTATTTAGGATTCTTAACATGGAAGAGTGATTGAAGACATCTTGTATGAAAGGAGGATGGCTCCGGTTGTATATATGTATTATAATTCGTCTGCAACGTCAGGATTCCTCGTATAACGACGACTGAAGATGAAGAAAGTCTCGGAGGGTTACCAGGAGTGTGGTCAGAAACTGATCACCTATGGTCGCGGGTTCGAGTTCCCTCCTTTTTGTTTTTTTTTTTTTTTTTTTAACATTCTACATTCATAGTCCGTGGAAGAGGACGTTCGCTTTGACTTCGGAGCTGGTTCGTTACTTCCAATGTACGTGATCGTCGAAATAAGACCCAAGACAAATTGTTCGATCGAGAACTAGCTTTGCTGGTTCCGATCGACGGAATTATCCAAAGATTTCAAGACTGCGACCGACACCATTTGACATGGAATTGGCTCATTGCTTCGTGTGTACATATCCGTGCGTGAATTGTCTCTTACCAACAACGTATCTCTAAGTGTACATAGGTTGAGGGGATTTTTTTGTTTTTTTTTTTTTGCAATCGTCTTTTCGATTTTAGTCACTGTATAGAAAGAAAAGGACTGCGTTGCATTTATTGTACTTCGTATCTGTATCTTCGACGTCGAAGACTATCCTCGCGAGTCTGACAACTGATTTTGAATCCCGGAGGGATTTCAAGATTTTGTTTCGAGATCGAGCTACCGTTAGCGAACGGTGGAATTGTACATAGTCCGTTGTAATATATGTAGATTAGTCGAACTGCCAATTTTAAATGGTTGGGTTTAAAAGATCTGAATGGAGAATATTAGATAATTGCATAAGTTCGTGTCGGAATGTGCAGTACAGCAGGAACTTATGCAGTTGTTTAGTACGTACTTGTACCTGTAAACGGATCACTGTGCAACATGCGTGTAGTCGAGCTGAGCTTGCTTATATAACTAGATTGTTTAGCATAACTAGCCTATATGTACAGTATTGCGTTATTATTAGACTGCGGATATTTATTGGATGAAGAAGAAATTGACTGCTTAATATATATATATATATATGAAACACTGATAGCATATAAATATTGTATCAATATTATATATTGATACTGATATTGTTGTGTTCTCAATATGAGAACAATTAACGAATGAAATAAATTATTATTTAACTACTGTTTTCCACAATCAGCACAGAACAGTTTTATTTCGCATAATGATCCGCAGTCTAATTATTACGCATTAGACGAGTGTAAATTATTAGTCACTGTTCTACAAGTTCGTAGATGCGCGAGAATGGTAGTGGCGTGTGGCCATTATCGTGTTTCGATTAGGATTAGACGTCGATATTTATTATTAGGGTACTTATGTGTCTGCATAAAACGATAAGAGTGTATAGAGACGGAAGAGGAGAATAAATATTATATATATATATGTATATATACATATATATAATCTATTAATACCTAATCCATTATTATATTATTCTTAGAACTACCCTACCCTGATTGTTGCTGTTGAAACATTTCCACTTGGACGGTACATTAAACAATTCAATTCTGCTTAATATGAATTAGTAACTAAATTCTGAATTAAGAACGTTTCGAAGTTCGTTAGAACGTAATCGAAGTGCTAATAGTATAGAGAAAGGAAAATAGTTGCATGTTGGATAATAAATCATGTGATTGTAGTAATGGTTTCTACTGTGTTTGGATGTAGAGAGGTTCGTTATTTTGTTTTATTGTTTGTGCATGGGAGGAGTGTAATTTAATAGTTATATCCATGGATTCAAGCTTTAGGGGTATCAAATCAATCACTGTAATATTTATTTCACCCCTCCTGTCGAGTAATGGCTCCGGCCCCTTTCCTCCATTTTCACGAATCCCACCAAACGATTGCTTAATCTCTTTATCGTGGGGTGTTACTCTCGTCGGAGTCTTTGTGAAATGGTCCGAGTGAAAGTTTATTCCAGCACACACGAGTCTCTTATCGAATTAAGGGTTGTTGTAAAATTCATTTCTCCGGTCTTCTCAATTTCATTTCTACGACGCGGTACTATTTCTGGCGATCATAGCTTACACGTTTTCTTGCTCGATCCTCCGGCGTATAAGTAGAAGAACGATCGCGATTGTTTTTGTAGATCGCGACAGCTGTTCAAGCTTGAATCAGAGTGAACGAACCCAAATGTAAACCGCGTGGCGTCAAATATATTTACAATTAACCCTTAGCTGTCCCCTCTGAGGCACCACTAAAAATTGCTGTACCATTCTTCAAAATATTGTTTACATTATTAAATATATCTGTATCTAATCAATTACTAAACATTTAGGTACTGTATAAGGTAATGTACCAATTTCATATTCATAGAATTGCAAAAATCATAAGATATGGAAATATTCTAGATCGGAAGAAATGTTTAATTTTAAAATTAAAATAGCTCGGAGTGCAAAGGGTTAAATATGTTGGGATCTAACTAATTACTAAACATTTCAATATTTTATGAAGTTCTATTAATATCATATCCACAAAATAAAAAAAAATCATATAGAAAGGAATTATTCTAGATAATAAGACATGTTTAACCCTTAGCACTCGGCTGTCCCCTCTGAGGCACCACTAAAAATTGCTGTACCATTCTTCAAAATATTGTTTACATTATTAAATATATCGGTATCTAATCAATTACTAAACATTTAGGTACTGTACAAGGTAATGTACCAATTTCATATCCATAATTAATTGCAAAAATCATAAGGTATGGAAATATTCTAGATCGGAAGAAATGTTTAATTTTCCAGTTAAAATAGCTCCGAGTGCAAAGGGTTAATATTTGTCGCGTGAGTTATCTTGTCGATAATCGATATTGTATCGCCAAATTGCTTTTGTCCCTTTAACCCCCATACGCTCCGCAGACATAGTTGCATAAGCATTTCACCCCCTTTTTTTTTTAAATTTAGAAATCTCATGAGATTTATTGCAACATAATGCTTAGTACAGAGTATTACATAACAAAGTACAGAGTATATAGTATAGTATAACAAAAATATTATAAGCAATAGAAAAGTCAAAAATACTTAAGCACGCAGGTTACATGTATTTAAAAAGGCTATTATATATAAACAAGCACTTGGGTTCATCTATTAAACAACCTATGTCGTTTCACCCCTTCTTACTTCACATTTCAAATCTACAAGTTATGCTTCGATTGCAGTGTGAGATTTCAAAGAAATACATTTTGCAACGCAGACAAAAAGAAATCAATCGTTTTACAATATGTGAAAATGGTGTATGGGTGAATTTTCACAATGAGAAACGTACGAGGGTGAACACCTCGACGCTCTCTTGTCCTTGCACAACTTCGACATTTCTATTCCTTCCTTAACGGATGGTTCGCTTATTGTGCGCCTCACAATAAGTGATTCTATCACGAACGACGTGGCTGCTAGGAAATCTGGACGAAATCGCACAGAATGCATTCGGGGTTGAAACTGCGATATTGGGGTGCCGGTGGCAATTAACTCTTCGAACGATCCTGCCGGGGAAACGAGATAATTCTGTATAAACGCCACCGGCTTAACAACCCATTGAGGTTTAACTATGAATCTACTGTTGTCCACCGTGGTCCCCTTTATCCGAGCATCGACGATTTGTGGATCGTATGGAATTACTGGACCGCGTAAATATGTTCTCGAGTAGGCGAACGATGTTTCTTCGTGGTTTACGGTGCTCGTGAAAATATTCTCTGCGGCTTGATTGAAAATCAAGAGGCAACAATCGTGCGAGAAATATTTTACCTTTTCTATATCGTTCTACCCTGTATCTATAATTAAATCTGCAACGCACAATTTTATTGTCTAAAGTTCTTTCTTTGTTATTTAGATCGAGCTGGTACGAGATATACAGGGTGTCCCAAAACTACCCTAGGAGCCGAAAATGGGAGGTTCCTTGGGTCATTTGAAGCGACATTTTCCTTTACGAAAATGTTATCCGCGACTTTGTTTAGGAGTTATTAACGAAAAACACAGACCAATCAGAGCGCGACCTAGACGCGAGTTGGCACAGACGGCCAATGGACAGTTGGCGCGCCGAGCCGATTTTACCAACTCGCGTCTAGGTCGCGCTCCGATTGGTCCGTGTTTTTTTTGTTAATAACTCCTAAACATCGTCGCGGATAACATTTTTGTAAAGGAAAATGTTGCTTCAAATGACCCAAGGAACCTCCCATTTTCGGCTCCTAGGGTAGTTTTGGGACACCCAGTATAGATAAATGAAATAAAAGAAATAAAGAGTTGATGACTGCTCTGACGTTTAACGAATTAAAATATTAAAAGAATTGAAGAAGATCGTTGTTCTCTATCACAGTGACAATAACCAAACGTCTGTTTCAATTTCGTCACAAGACGAAAGTAAAAGTGGCTCATGAGATAATACCATTAAGATGGAACGCCCTATCCTCGTGGAACATATTGAACAACGTGACTGACGTCTAGAAAATCCCGGGGATCAATCTACTTAGAAAGATTCAGGATCACCTTCCGACGCTAGCATCCCTTATCAACGCAAGTTGTAAAAGAGCCAACACGTGAAAAGGAAACGAAGCAACGTTTCTGATGAATTGTGAAAAATCGAGCTTCAGATGGGATCGTTAAAAAAAGCATCGCCGAAATAGAGGTGGGGAAAGGAACAGTTAATTAATAAAGCTGATGATTTGCAAGACGAAAGAATCGAGCATTGCCTCGGCAACGGTAATGACGAAACAAGATACCTGCCACTCGTAAACCCATAAAAATCTCTAGCCTGGGCAGGGAAAAAAATTGCCGCGCTGATCTTCCGTCATAAATATAAAACGAGATGTTTTGTTGGTGGCCCGTAAAAAAATCATCGAAAAAATTTGGGGAAAATAACGAAATGGTACCGAGTCGAACCCGGCAAAGGTTTGCCTGGGGAATTATAAAAATATTTAAGCGTTATATTGTATGCCCAGTCCTCGTAAAACGGTTCAACGTTTTTGAAAACGGTCAAGCAGTTACAGGGGTGCCTATTAGCGCGTTCAACTTTCTCACCCCCCCGTTTTTTTTACTGCAACGCTTCGGCTAGTCCACTGTTTAGACACGCGGGACGAAGTCAAAAGGCCCGCGTCTTGTCTAATTTTTAAACTGCTTAAAAAAAAATGTTTTCCCAAGAAGAAAAGCGATAAATACATTTCCGAGTAAATAATTCAAAGGATACTTTTGATCCAGAATTAATATTCCTATCTATCCGTTTGATTTCACCAATACTTTAGTTGCGCTCAAGAAAATTAGAAATTGAAACAAGCTTAATTATATGATGCTTGTATAAAATAAATTGTTTAAATTGTTTAATCAATAAGTTAATCTCTAGGGAGAAGGAACAAATTATATAATCCAAAAATTGTTATTTATCTTATTATATTTTAAAGTTATTTAATTATAAATAAAAAGTTAATTTCAACCGAATATATATTGATTAGAGGATATTATTAAAAATCCCCAAGATCCTCCAATATGATCAGAAGTGAAAATGTATGTTTTGTATTAATAAAACCAGATGCCCGAAGGATTTCTGGACACCGTAAATAAAGATCAATCGGTATCACAAGATCGATCATTTTCTTTCTGAGCTATTCAGGCAAGTGATCCTAGCGAGTTCATCAAATATTAATATCCAATTTATACGTTCGACGCAGGGATCATCCCCTAGAGTATGATTCCACCCTTCGAAATTACGTCGAGATCTGGTCGTCACCCCCTCGGTTTAGGTGGCGGCCATCTTTTCGAGGAATCACGGCCGATCGTGGAATTGCATTATCTTATCTGACGGGCCATTAGGTGCCGTTTAAACGGCTCCTTCGTAACAATCTATTTACACTATTGTTCGGGGGAGGAGGAGGGAGGGGGATAGATTGCTAGCAGCATCCTTGCGTCAGGACAATAAGCATACGATAGCTTCCTGCTCCAGATAGCGATAATAACGCGTTATTTATGGGGATTTCCACGTGCATCGCGTTTTATGTGCAGGAAATATTTCGAATGGGCAAACGTATTGCGAGCCAAAGTTTATTCCATCGAATCAAGCGTGTATAATTCTAATTCCTCGTATATTCAATGTGAAAAATACTTCCACACGAGATTGACGTGATACAGGAAAGAAATATCGAGTTCGAATCCCCGCGCCCGGGCACCTCTTGAATTAATTCAATGTGCTTTTTTAAAAAACTGTGGTGCCCAAGGTGGTTCGGAACCCACCTTAAACTGTAGGTCCCGTCGTTTAATAACCATAGCAGTTGAAAAAGCGACGTAAAATAATCAAACAAAGGAAAGAAATATTATTATAAAAGGGTTCAAACATCAACAACCATTCAGAATACTTTTATGGCAATTAGAAATATGTATTTAAAAATGTACATTTCCTCTGTCAGGCTATTTAGAATTTTCTCATGGAGGTAAACGGTATAATTATAAATATTTTCACTGTTTATCTCTATGAGAAAATCATAAATAGCGGGACAATGGTATTGAACATTTTTTAATATTCCTAACAGAGTGGAGATGACAATAGTTTATTTATAATGGTTTATTATTGTTGATTGAACCTCTTGAATTTGCTCATTTTGTGCATTACGAAAAAAGAAAATTTGCCAGAAAGCAATTCATTAGTTTATTAATATGTTTCCGAAATGTCAGAGGTATTTTACAAATTACGTTCGAAAATGCAGCAGCGGGAACGGAAGCGATGTTCCGGGAACGGCGGCGAAAGGAAAACGTCGGAGCGGGAGTACCCAGCTACGAATTTTTCGTTATCGACAGTCGTAAGTGGCTTCGATGGGTTTTTGTTACGACCGCAGGAAGCGCTTCACGGCAGGATCTTTTTTGTTCGTCGGAAGAAAGGGAAACCGGGATTCCTGAGGCAAGTTTAAACCGTGATCGAGTTTGTCTCGGCGACGTAAAGAAATGTTGACAGGTTTTGGTCACGTCTCCATAGACCACCCGCGGCTGCGAACTACGGCGTCAACATGTCAGCACGAGTTGCGAACGGAAACCCCACGGACCAACGTATCCCTGGCGAATCGGACTCGAGATTTCACGGCGGACATGCCTCGGAACTGGAAAAAAACTGTTCCACCGAAATGTCGGCAACATTCCGGTCTTGTTTGCTAAACAGAGGCTCCTTCTGAAAGAACGCTGCGTCGGAGGTTTCAATTTATCGGAGCCGTGGCATCGCGGGAACGAATTCTATTCGTTTTGCTTAATGCGGTAGACTCGTTTCTTCCAGAATAGCAAGGGTGCGGGATACGCGTTCTCGTTTCTCGTGTAATAAAAAATAGGGGTTTTCAGTAGTCAAATACTTTAGATAATATATCGATCTAGGCCGTAGTCGCCCTCAACAGTACTATTTTTTTGTTTACTAAGTGTAATTTGCATTATTCGGAAGCACGCAACTGCGCATGTAGCAAATTACGCCTCGTAAACGAAAACAGTATTTTTTAAAAAATTTCTTCTGAATATTGCATTATCATCCAGTTCTATGACTATAAGTATGTTGAAAGTTTCAAGTCCCTGGCTAATCGGGAAGTTAGTTTAAAATCAATTGCAAGATTTGTAGTAAAGAGACAGATAAGAAAGCGAGCTAATAAAAACGTTGTAAAATTATATAATATTATAATAATAGATCGATCTTTTATCTAGCATTTTTGACTACGGAAAAATCCAATTTTTGTATTATTATTGATAAATGAGAACGCGCATCCTGCACCCTTGCAATCCTGGAAAAACGAGTCTACTCCCTTAAGAAGCAATTTTACTGTCTCGATTATACTTCGGCTCTTTTTTCTTGGTAAAATTGTATACGATCAATATAAAATCTCTATTCACCCTTTGTGGTGGAGCAACTTTTTTGAAAATGATTCAAACGATTTTAAACCTCGTACATTCCTCAGGGTGAGAATTTGTTTACTACTTTTATGTATTGTTAAAATATAAAATGTCACAGATGAAACATAATTTGTTGGTTCAATTACTTCAGGATCTTTTATGCAACTATTTGCGAGTAGTGTATGAAAGTAAACTGCTTCGACTGACTGTACATTTTTATAGTTTGTCCGGGCAAGTTGAAAAACTGTGAACAGCCTTTTACTGGAAATTGAACCATTGTTGTAGGTTCGGAGGTAAACTGAAGATGTTTGGAGGTTCTGGAGCTTGAAAGATCAGGGTTCTTGAGCGAGGTAAGTTCGATTGGCGCAAAGGAAGCGTGATCGATTCGAAGCGTTGAAACTCGTTCGACTCGGAGCCAGGACTTTTACCAAATATCCTGGGTGGTGCGTGACGAAGGGACATTAGGCACAATATTTGGGTGAAGGCAAACCTGTGGCTAATTGAAAAGTCAAAACTGCTGAAAGGAGCTCCCTGTTAGCCGTGAAAGCGTGGAGGCGTAGCACCCCCCTGCGGCGTCTCTCACAAAAGAGGGATGTTTAGCCCCCTAGCTGTGATGGAACCATGACGAGACGCACACCTTTTCCTCCGAATGCTTCTTCCTAGAACTAGGAATACCGAATGTACCTCGATCGAATTCTTTCCTCAATTAAGAATCTCTACTTTCACCCTTAGACGTAACAGTGTTTCATAATTCAACCCCCTTTCGATACTTCGAATTATTTTCTCCATTTTCTCAATTCACGATTTCTGTGTTCAACCCCCTTTCGATACTTCGAATTATTTTCTCTAGTTTCTCAATTTACGATTTCTGTGTTCAACCCCCTTTCGATACTTCGAATTATTTTCTCTATTTTTTAATTCACGATTTCTATGTTCAACCCCCTTTCGATACTTCGAATTATTTTCTCTATTTTCTCAATTCACGATTTCTGTGTTCAACCCCCTTTCGATACTTCGAATTATTTTCTCTATTTTTTAATTCACGATTTCTATGTTCAACCCCCTTTCGATACTTCGAATTATTTTCTCTATTTTCTCAATTCACAATTTCTGTGTTCAACCCCCTTTCGATACTTCGAATTATTTTCTCTATTTTCTCAATTCACGATTTCTGTGTTCAACCCCCTTTCGATACTTCGAATTATTTTCTCTATTTTCTCAATTCACAATTTCTGTGTTCAACCCCCTTTCGATACTTCGAATTATTTTCTCAATTCACGATTTCTGTGTTCAACCCCCTTTCGATACTTCGAATTATTTTCTCCATTTTCTCAATTCACAATTACTGTGTTCAATCCCCTTTCGATACTTCGAATTATTTTCTCAATTTTCACAATTCACGATTTCTGTATTCAACCCTCGACAAAGAGAAATATTTTACAGTCTTCTAATATCATAGCCATAACTGTTTCACGTTATTATAGTGAAAGTGAATTTCAGTAAGTAAAACAATCTGTATTTCTTACCGAAGGTATCTTTTGACACCTAAAATGTTAAATAGAAATTGACGGAGTCGGGAAGGGAAATTATTCAGTAAATCAATTTCCTTGAATATTCAGGACGGTGAGGTGTATCGTTAATCGTTTGGAAATGGTAGCCAAAACCGGCAGAATATTAAGTCGAATAACAAGATTACTGAACTAATCTCCTCGCAAACACTATGATCGCCATAATCAGATTATAAAATCCTCCGCCGGGCAGGAAAAGGTGTTTGTGACTGTTTGACTGGGGGTTCCGGGACCCCCATAGAAGCCTGTTAGGCAACAGGAGCCATTGGGCGCGTTATACAGCCGGTAACAGCCATAAATGGTACAAACCCGAAGATTTGGCTCTACCGTCGATTTTTTTTTGCCGTGGTAGAAAAAAAAAACGACAAGCCCGTGAAGCGTCCAGTTAACGTTCCTTCGAAGAAGTTAACCCTTTCCCGTTTTTTTTCCACACGTTCGCAGATCTCTTTCGGAAGCTTCGCAACCCTTCCGGTCGAAGGGCTCCAGTTTTTGCCCCGGTTTTTGTACCGGTTTTTCGTTTTTTTTTCTTCTAACAGGCCGCGATGCACAGTTTTTTGACCCAGAAAAAAAATATACCGCTGCGGGTCAGCGGCGATTCTCGAGGATTGAAGAAGCACTTTTCCCTGTCCACACCTTTTTTTCAAGAGAACGAAGGATCCTCGATTTTTCGAACGTGTTTCCCGAGCCTTTTTCAAATTTTTTCTCGGACAAAAAGTTCATTGCTTAGGAAAACAGCGATCGTTTTTGCTGGCCTGTTTTGCTGGAACGATCAGATTCCATCATGGCGGGGCTGAGGCACCGGACACAAAAAGACGACTTCATAAGTAGACGTGTAAACACGACGGAATTACGTTACAAAAATGGGATTCATCGGTCGAGGAGGAATCTTTTGAACGTGATAAAAAATCGGGAACGTTGCAGGTATTGTTGCGAGGCTGTGGTTCGGAGTGGTTAGAGAGGCACCGAGAATTTGCAGAGGGTGTGGAACGTTTGTTAATTACGTATTTTAAACGTGAATTCATTTGAAAATGTATACTGTAATGATTCGAAAAAAATAGTTTTGTGCTTCTGTCTATGCTGAAACAAAATGGCATTACGTTCAGCTGAGATAAGAACATGGACCGAAGACAGCGATAAATAATGAAAGACTGAACGGAACCTGCGTCGATAGGCGAATCGATTTACCACGGACGATCTCCGTTTGTAATCGGTGGCTGGATCTCTTGCAGCATAATATTTCTCTCATAAACGGCAAGCATGCCGAATCCTGGTGCGGCGGGTGCCAATAAATAACAGTGCCATATTAACTATGAATCGATTCTCGATACGGACCGTGACCGATCCCTTCGAGTTCCTTGCTCCGAATTTTACCGTCGGGCTCCGATACCACGCCATCCTATTGTCGATCGATTATCGACGGCGATGCCCACTGTGGGAATTAATTCGAGTAATCGGCGCCATTTTCACTTACTGTGGGAACCTCGCCTGTGCCTCCAGAAAATTTCGGATTATTCAAATCGTTCACGAAGTCTCGTCACAAGTCATTTATACAGGATTTCTCAGTGAGATGGGGAGAAAGTTAATATTAAAGGCCAATCTATGTAAATAAAAATTAAATGCTGGACCGATTTGACTAATTTCTTTAAAAAAATATTCGTAATAGTCCAAATATGGATTTTAGGAATAGAAAATATGAAAGTGCTTTTTTCTATGGGATTTTTACATGAATTTAAGACCATAACTCACAATTAAAACGATGGATATGCGTAATTCTTTTTTGGTTTTGTTCGTTATATTAACAAAACGATCAGAAACAAATTCGTTACAAGCATTCAAAACGAAATTGCGCTGTACTATTCGTTAATAGTACCTATATTTGCTTAGTTTCGTGCTGTCCCTAATTATGTGAATTTTAGATTAAGACTTAAGATTAAGATTGTTTTCTGTCATACTATATAATACTGCATAAATTCGTATAAAAGGACTTCGGTCCGTTTAAAATAAATAATAATAATAAATTCATTGAAATTTGGACAGGACAATGTCTGTCGAGTCAGTTAGTACGAAATAAATACTTCCTCGAATAAATTTTAATCCGAGCAATTATTATTTCATTGAATATTTATTCGATAGTGACGAAATAAAATTTTAACAAATCCCTTTACCCTTCACTCTGCGTACATATATCCTAATGTTAACTCTGCACTAGGGTGCAATCACATCCCCTGTATGTTTTCACTGCAAAATGGATGGAATTTTGTTTGATTTTCATGGCGGCGTGGGTATGGAAAGTTTAAAAAATGTTTTAAGAATTATGTGACGGATAGAATTTTCCCAAGAGAATTTTGGAAATTTTCATTTATTTGTATTAGGCTGGGGTGTAGTTATACACCCCTGTACGCAGAGCGAAGGTTACAAAGAGTTGATCGGAAACGTTGTGTCGGTCCGGTCCACGAGAACAGGGATTGCATTGTTGTAAGATCGAATGGGGATGTTGGCGCGTCATCAAAATACAAGAGGATGTCGTAAAGCAATGAAGTTGTACCGAAACTTTGGGAAACGACTTTTCGGTGCCCGGAGAAAACGGGGTACGGTGTTGTGTAGCACGCAAAAGGGGGAAAAATCTCGGCTGGAACGAAGGACCGAGAGGCTGCGGTGCGGACGTGTTTCCTCGACGTTTTCCTTCCCCGTTTACCTCTTACGAGACGCGGGTAATATTACGGTGTCACTAGTCCTCGAACAAACGCGCAAGGAAGATGCCGAGTGAAACGGAAGAGGAACGGCAGATAATAAACCAAAATAAAACCATCCGAAGATTTACGGCTGCTGGAGTCTTTTCGTCACCCTACGGATGGCCCCATCCGTGGCAGACCTTCCTCGATACACCAGAAAACGCGGTAACCTCCACCAAAACCCACCCTCGGAGGCCATTGTCGTTTGGTCAGAAATATGGCAGGGACGCGGTGGTTTCGGAAACCCTCCAGATCGTATGCCGACAACCAAACCGCCAGAAACCTTCAACCATCGACATCCCTTTTAGAAAAATTAGTGAAAATCACGTCGGTATTCCCGTATTTCAGTTTCGAAAAATTCAAACGTTTCGTGCATCTTTTTTTTACTACGAATGCTGTAGAATACGTGTACAGAAAGGCATACTCTATAAATAAATGTATAACTTTCATTATTTTCGCTTAAAAAAAAAAACACGCGTATTTGAAATATCACTAAATATGTGTAAAATTCTAATGTAAAAATTTAGATTTTTTCGTGAAAAAAATCGTGAAAATGTCTAAAAACTTGTTTGTCGAAAATTCATCTGGATTATCGCGAATAGTCATTTGAATTAGATAGTAAAACCTATTTATTTTCAATTATTTTATACACTAATACACTGTGTAAAATCTAATGTAAAAAGTTAGACAGATTTTCTGAAATAATTCATGAAAATTCCTAAAACTTGTATTGTGCTATATTTGTCGAAAATTCGTCTGCATTATCGCAAATAGTCATTTAAAGGATTCAACAGCTAGAACGCCAAAAATACAGTTGGAATTAGATAATAAAACCTATTTATTTTCAATTATTTTATACACTAATACACTATGTAAAATTCTAATGTAAAAAGTTAGATAGATTTTCTGAAATAATTCATGAAAATTCCTAAAACTTGTATTGTACTATATT
The DNA here is from genome assembly GCA_916610235.2 of Lasioglossum morio. Lineage (NCBI taxonomy): Eukaryota > Metazoa > Arthropoda > Insecta > Hymenoptera > Halictidae > Lasioglossum > Lasioglossum morio. Next base: position 11,190,853 of record OU744333.1, read on the forward strand.
TGTCGAAAATTCGTCTGCATTATCGCAAATAGTCATTTAAAGGATTCAACAGCTAGATCGCCAAAAATACAGTTGGAATTAGATAATAAAACCTATTTATTATCAATTATTTTATACACTAATACACTAGTACACGATTTCAATGATAGTATTGATCTGACTCGTCCGATTTCAGGTAAAAGGAAGAAGAGTAAAAGGTAAATTCTTATTTATTTTGTTCATTAGAAGAGCCAATATGCTGAAGATGCTCCCGGAACTAATGCGTTCCTGAGAACCGATTAGACTTGGTAAAATCGAAACGGTAAGTCCCGGAAAATGGCAATAGCATAAATACATAAAAGCATAAACCATCGGTCCAGGCAGAATTCCTTCAAAAAATTTACGACTCCGATTGTACCTGCAGCCCGCAACATTTGCAGTCCGCGAAGACCCGCCACGTTTTCTCTTAATTTCCGGGGTGCAACGTAAATCTGCAAAACACGCAAGGACGAACCGAGGTCTACCACGCTGGCCAATGCGGTAGACCCAGGTCCCCGTATCTTGAAATTCCGTCAATTCCCGACGTTCCCTTATCACGAATTTCCTGGAATTACCGCAGCAGATTTTCTCAACCCTTTCGGATCGTACCATACAAAGCGCTGTTCACAGTCCCGAACATTTTCTTCGAATGCTATCTACTTAGCGAAAAATGCGTTTCTATTAACTTGCGGAACTTATTTCTTATTAATTATAGATTATTTTGCAGGATACGATTATTTTGTAACGTCACGGAATGGCAAGAGGGGAGTCTAGACTCATTTACTATAATTTTTGAAACATAAAAGATATCCAGATAAAGTTTCCACTAAGATTCATTAAAAAATTATTCCTACCTATTATCTTAATAAATATATTTTTTTAAATTAATTTTTAATTAACCCTTAGCACTCGAGTGGTGATTCAGAGTCACCACTAAAAATTGCTGTGCCACTATTCTGAATATTGTTTACACTATTATATATGTTGGGATCTAACCGATTACTAAACATTTAAGTATAATATGACGTATCATATCAATTTCATATCAGAGTAAAATCATGTAAAATTGAATTATTTTAGGTCGGAAGAAATGTTTCGTTTTCGAGTTACAATAGCATCGAGTGCAAATGGTTAATTCTTTAGATTTTATTGTCTTAAAATCAAATTGAAAATTGTTCATTAGTTACTTATTTAGTAGTTCTTCATAATATGAAGAATAAATGTTGAGCAGAAATGAATAAAGGAGTAAAGGCTCATTATAGGATCTTTTTCAGTTGCGTTTAAATGTTTATTAGACGATGAACGACTAATTTCGTTGGACAGAATAAACGAAGTTGTCTACGAATCATTCGCAAAACGAACAAGACTTGCGAAAATGAACAAGACGTTCTGAAAATGAACAATCAGCTCCGTTTTCGTTTAAACGTTTATCAAACGATGAACTAATAATTTCGTGGGACAGAATAAATCAGGGTTAAAGACTCGAATCGACAGGATCGATTTCGGACGTATCCATGGATGTCTGTCGGATATCCTCGAAAGTGAGGGAGGTCAGCGCGACGGTTTCAGGACGATAATTTATTTGGCCTAGCCAGGATTTACGAGATCCGATATTGGATAATGAATCAGGTCTCCCTTGATGGAATTAACTCACCTATAGTACAGGACATTGCTCTCTATCTCTCTCCCTCTATTTCCCGCTCTCTCTCTTTCTCTCGCTCTCTCTCTCTTATTCTTTTTCTCTCCTCTAACCTTTATTAGGTTCCACGAGGAACGCGAGGAAGCCCTTTGGCTCGTTTTACGATCGACCCACGTCCTGATGAGATCTGCGGCTTTATGTAACTTTACCTCTTTATATGTCGCCAGAACGACGCATGCTTGCCTCTTATATCCGCCGATAGACGCTAATTGCGGCCACCCACCCACGCCATTTAACCGTTCGAAATTGAACTGATCCACCCTCGAACGAATCTCATTTTTGACTTTCTGCTGATACTCGAATCTCAGTAGACACAGAAGGTACGCTCAGGGTGAGAGACTGTAGAGTACACACCTGACTAAAATCATTTCATCAAACAAATCAAGTGTCTGTCATTGTAATTACTCGTATCTTCAACGTGGAATATATTTCCATTAAACCTCTTGCCGTATTTCAAGGAGTCGTGATAAAGATTTCACACAGAGGTCTAACAAAGATGATTGTTACGTCGTTCGTTTTAAATAAAACAAAATTTGGCTAGTTTTTAATCAATTTTTAACCATTGGGATAAAGGAAACTATAGGAAATATGAATTTTCATTTCTCTTCTACGACACGTTCTGATCACTGTAACCGTAAAGAAAATTCATCGTACACATAGAAAATGTTAAAAAGAAAAGAATGTAGATATATTAACACATTACCGACCGGTGATTATTGCATATTTTTGAAAAATGTATGATACATGGGTAGATTTTCATTTAGCATTTAGTATGAACTAACTAAGTCACCCTCAATAACGTCGTCTAATAGTTTCATTTAAGATTGCAATGTCAAAGAAAATTTCTATGTTTTTTTGTTTTGGTACAGCAGAATTATTGAAAATCCTATTAATAGGCTTCCGGTCGGTAAAGTGTTAAGAGTCAAGAAACCACGCGTTTAGATGGTTTCGAAATGCAAACCAACACAAGTGATCAACTAATTAAATATTCTAAATACTAAACTAGTTAATGATCTTGAAGACAGGGTAGTTCCATTGACAGTGACGGTCTAAACCGCAAAACAGAAAACACTAAGTTATTAACAACGAAAAACAAATGTATAAGTTCACTTGCTTAGAAAAATGTACTAATTTAAATTCTTAACACATTACCTCCCGGTGATTATTGCATATTTTTGAAAAATGTATGGTACATGGCTAAATTTTCATTTAGCATTTAGTATGTACTAACTAAGTCATCCTCAATAACGTCGTCTAATAGTTTCATTTAAGATTGCAATGTCAAAGCACATTTCTATGCTTTTTTTTGGTACAGCAAAATTATTGAAAATCCTATTAATAGGCTTCCGGTCGGTAAAGTGTTAAGAGTCAAGAAACCACGCGTTTAGATGGTTTCGAAATGCAAACCAACGCAAGTGATCAACTAATTAAATATTCTAAATACTAAACTAGTTAATGATCTTGAAGACAGGGTAGTTCCATTGACAGTGACGGTCTAAACCGCAAAACAGAAAACACTAAGTTATTAACAACGAAACACAAATGTATAAGTTCACTTGCTTAGAAAAATGTACTAATTTAAATTCTTAACACATTACCGACCGGTGATTATTGCATATTTTTGAAAAATGTATGATACATGAGTAGATTTTCATTTAGCATTTAGTATGAACTAACTAAGTCACCCTCAATAACGTCGTCTAATAGTTTCATTTAAGATTGCAATGTCAAAGAACATTTCTATGCTTTTTTTTTTGGTACAGCAGAATTATTGAAAATCCTATTAATAGGCTTCCGGTCGGTAAAGTGTTAAAATTATTGAAAGTATAGGAGATTTTGTATTTTGCAATAAAATCCGCAGCTCATAAATAAGTGCAGATATCATGATCATTTTATGATCTTACAGTAAATCCAATAAGAACGAACATTGAATCGAGTAGTCTCATTTTACAAGTCAGGGCTAATGATCGCAATAAGTGTCGCAGAAACGATTTAGTGACCATCGAGACGAATTGACGGGAGACCAGTGCATTGCCAAGGAACATCTTTCGAGTAATGACTCGAAACCAGACGAGAAGATTCAGGTCGTCGGACCCTTCATCCGAAACCCTTCCAATTATCGAACCGATATGAAATATAATATTATATATTACGTTCTGGTTGGCCATGGTCCTTGGGGCAGCTCATTACATCCGGTAGCTTCCGCGAGTCTTTTTCTTGTAGATCGGCGAAAATTCGTTCCGCCCGTTATAAATAACAGGAAACCATGAAGCTGTCGCGTCGTCTGTGCACGGTGCATATAACCGTAACAGGGCACCAGCCTTCTCTGTCGTCGTCGACGAAGAGGAAACGAGGCAGCCCTAATAGAAGGTTTATTATTTTATGAGGCTACCTTGTTGCTTTGTACCGGGCTTCCGTAAATCATCGAAAAGTTGGACGCACGGTAGCTCTCACGCAAACCAACCCTCGGCAAAGGCCATCCCTTGCTCGTTGCCTTTGCCACCGAGTTCTCTCTCTCACTCTGTCTGCCTACTCTCCCGTATACTCTTTCGACAGCCTTGACAGAAATTACTGAAAGTTAACGCGAACCGATACGCAACGACCCGAACGGTCCGCTTCTCTGACGCAAGAAACCTGGACCGGCTACTTATCATCGGACTTCGGAATATTAGCTACCTGAATAAGTTTTCTGACGATTTTTGCGCAAATAATAGTGTCCTTTAACCCTGTAGGGGCAACCTGGGTCCGGAGCGAAATTTCACTTTTGTTTTTCTCCATTTCCAACGTTATATTTTGCCAACGTAATATTTTTCAAAGTTTACGCTCCACGGCTAACTTGTTCAACATGCCCCGTAGTAAAAAGTACGAACACCACTTTTCCCATTCGAAGGTGTTAATCAGACGTAATGACGAGGGGCGAGGGCGAGTTTATCGGAATATGAGGAAAATTGGATTTTCCGAGATTGCCCCTGTAGAAGGAGGAAGTATCTTCAGAACGGGTGACTGTAAAGTATACGCAACTTTCGAGGATATCGGCTCGTAAATCTTAGAGCTGCACTTTCGATTTTAGTGCTGGCTCATTGGGTCACTATCGCTCTGCCACTTTTCGTCTTTCTCGCCGCTTACCTAACTATTAGTCAAAAAGTCAGGGAAACAGGTAGTCGACAATTTGGAAATTTGACGTTCATTTTGTTTTTTTTCCGTTCGCTAGGTGCCGGAAGATTAACTTCGCTGTGAACGTTGAAATTTGCTGACACTAAAAACATATCAACCCCTGACGATTCAATCATATTCGTTTGTGGAAATTTTATAAACTAATTGTAGAATATGAAAATGTCATTGGCCAGAATTAATAAGTTTTTCTGATGACGAGAATAAAGTCTAAAACAGTTTTTGACTATTAGAATTTCTAATATGATTAAAATATTTAAAGAGTCTAATACTGCTGCTATATCTTCAATTTATTAAAATTATCAACCCTTCGCTGAATGATTTTTTAAATTGGGATGAGAACATTGAGAGAAGGTCAGTTTTTGTGTTTTAATTAATGGAAAAATATTTTTAAAAAATTAAAACAACATTTTCAGAAGAATAAACATAAATAATCATAGTAAGAAATCACATTCTTTGTTTACTGTATACAAGATTTGTTAACTGTATTAAATATGATACACAATGCACCGAAGGTTTAAGGGTAGAAATATATATGTACGATGTTTGTTGCCATAATAAATTAACCCTTAGCACTCGATTGGTGACTCAGAGACATCACTAATTCTTTACATTATTAAATATGTTAGAATCTAAGCAATTATTAATGTTTCAATATTGTACGAGGTCTTATATAAATCTCATATCCATAAAATGAGGAAAATCATATACAGGGTGTCCCAAAACTACCCTAGGAGCAGAAAATGGGAGGTTCCTTGGGTCATTTTAAGCGACATTTTCCTTAGCAAAAATGTTATCCGCGGCTTTGTTTAGGAGTTATTCACGAAAAACACGGACCAATCAGAGCGCGACTTAGACGCGAGTTGGCAAAATCGGCTCGGCGCGCCAACTGTCCATTGGCCGTCTGTGCCAACTCGCGTCTAGGTCGCGCTCTGATTGGTCCGTATTTTTCGTTAATAACTCCTAAACAAAGTCGCGGATAACATTTTTGCAAAGGAAAATGTCGCTTCAAATGACCCAAGGAACCTCCTATTTTCGGCTCCTAGGGTAGTTTTGGGACACCCTGTATATGTACGATGTTTGTTGCCATAATAAATTAACCCTTAGCACTCGAGTGGTGACTCAGAGACATCACTAATTCTTTACATTATTAAATATGTTAGAATCTAAGCAATTATCAATGTTTCAATATTGTACGAGGTGTTATATAAATTTAATATCTATAAAATGAGGAAAATCATATATAATGGAATTACCCTAGGTCGGAAGAAATATTTAATGTTCGTGATAAAATACCTTCGAGTGCAAAGGGTTAACATTCTCTTAGCGTTAACAGACAAAACTTCGTTTATACCTGCAATAAGTCCTACAAAACTTGTAACAGGAACTTAAAAAATAGCACGGCACCAGTTAAGGGCTGTCTTGAACGTGCTGTTAAAATTATACACGTTTGAAAACTCAGTGCACGTACAAAAATGTTCACTTTAGTTCCGGACCCGTGCGAACAGCAGAGATCTGTATAACAGATGTCCTGCAAAGTAAAAAAAACTCGCTTTCCCAACGACATCCGTGGAGGTCACGTTTGATAAAAGCCGGAAGCTTCTCGAGCGTCCAATAAAAATTCGGAAGCCCGGTAAGTAGCAAGCAGCGCAGGACAAAGAACACTGTGAAAGGATCGTAAATGTTCCTTGGAACCCCCGAACGACGTATTTATGCCCCAATAAAACTTTCTTCTAGCCGGCTTTCGGTCAAGGTCGTCGTACGTGAAGCGAGGAAAAAGGCAAAAGAGAAAGAAGGGTGGAATGCTGGATTGGAAAAGTGGCGCGTGCCGGCTCCGCGGGGCGCCTGCTAAATATTTTGGAAATATTGACCGAGTCCCCTAAATCGCTAGTCGAAAAGATTTATGCTGGTCCTGGCTCAGTTCACTCTCTCGACCCACCAACCCAGTTTACTTTCTATTCGACGTTGTCACAATGGAGGTTCCACGATCCACTCCAAGGACACGGAACCCTATGGACACCAGCGAGTCCTTTCCCTCGAGAAAGGCAGCTTGCGAAGAAAACGAGCTTCCTTCCTGTATCTCAGCATCTTCGGACTCTCTCTCGATTTTACGTTCCCTCGGAACAAAAGTGATTATGAACTTCGTCAGGATGCCAGAATTCTAGTTCATTCATTCTTATTCGGATATTAAAAGATTTATGCATTTAGGATAGAAATGAGTAGCTGCAATTTTGTAGGAGCTCGATAACGCAGGAAACACGCGGACCAACCAGACCACAGGCAACGGCCGACGCTTCACCCCATCGGATAGAGCCGCGTTTTCATTGGTCCGAGGTTTTCGTGGATCACGCCGCACAGTGTACCAAATGAGCGTTTTAGCTGGACAAAAGTCTAAATCGAGTAGACTAAAGAAACCGCTAAGTGGCGACGGCATCGGCTGCGTCGGAACGTAAAACGCCGCAACTTCATTGTAACAATTCGTATAGTTTTGCAGCGTTTTGCAAGTCGAGTTTGCTATCAAAATAAAGTAGAGATCCTCTACTTTATAATATGTAAAAATCATCACGTTTGGCGACGTTTGGTAGATACTAATTCATTAACGAAGTCGAGTTACATATACGTTTCTGTGGAAAATTAAGTGTCATCTTTGACACTTTATTTACACAAATAGAGAAAAGTTATCGATAATTTGGAATCACTAAAGCTCAAATACATGGTTTGAGATGCTATATATGTCATATAAAGGAATTTTGATACTCCTTAGTAAGTTTTTAGCTCTTTCTAGCGCGCATGGAAATATGGCTATAAATTTATAGGTTAACCGTCCGTCTTTTAGGTGATGTTTACACGCTCTGTAAACATATAACGAAACAATTTTAAGTTTTAATATTCAAGGGTTTTAATACAGGGTTATTTTAGAATATATTGGCCCAGTTAGTTTTTGTTGATTTGAAAGTGACTTTTGTCCAGCTAAAATGCTCATTTGGCACACTGTGCGCCGGAAGAATCACCTCTGGAGTAACGTTTTTCTTTATCCAGACACTCTGACGCAAGTCACTTAATTAATTAATGTCAACATTGCACGACGAATTATATGGTTTTTGTGGTATTATTTAAAAATAAAATGCGCTCAATAATGTTTGGGACAACCTGATAATATTAATATTGAGTTAGTTTTGCGATCGAAAAGAATTGAATAATTTAATTTTTCTCGATCGCCATATTAAATAATAGGAATTTTTCGCAGCGCACAGATTCGATCATTATTACCTTGTATTGGCTCTACCTGTAGCAAATTTGTAAGAATTGTTCTACGTATGCTATCCAATTAGTAGAGGAAAAAGGAAAGGTGGTGTTTCGTCCTAGACCCGCTAGAGGACTCATCAGTAAGGCTATCTAGCGGGTCCTGCCTTAGACAACGGGATGTTGGAAGGCGTTCGGGGCACGTTAATATAAAAAGAATTGATATTGGGAATATGATTTCGGCGCACAGGTTCGATCAAAAATAAACTATATTCCTTGTTTTATAACAAATTTGCAATTTTAAATCTTAACGTTTCGATCCTGATTGGGATCATTTTCAAAAGACATTTGCGTCTGAAACACAAAATATACATTTAACAAAAACTACATTTTTTGTTCTCAACCGAAAGAACAACCAATAATTAGAACAGTGAACTTATTTATCTCACTTGTTATGTAAGGAAGAAATTTAAACTTTATTTAAACTGATAATATTAAATATGATGCAATTGTATCGGTGCATTTTTTACGTAGACTTTGGAGGTAGAGTGATGGGTTAAGGGGGAAGAAAGCGGCGGAAAGTGTCGGACAGGTCCGAAGAGAGAGTGGGTGGATAGTTCGTTGACAAAACAGTGTCCGGAATAGTCACAACAAACTCCCCGGGTGAGACGAAGCAATCTGGGAGAATCGGGAAGAAGTCGATTCCCAGGAGGCTGCCTTTCAGGACACTGTGTCACGCCGTTCGTAGATTTCCTCGTTTCCAGATTAGCCATGGGCCCACCTCCTGGGCGCGGCTGCTCGTTATCCTGTGAGCACGGCACGTCAAAATATTGTGTCAAGGACAACTCGACCATTGTCGAACCCGAGTTACAGGACGGAATGCCACGCTTTCAGCCCGACACGTGATGCCGGGACATTACCCGGCGACAAGCAACGTCGATTAGAACCTTTCAGGCCTCTGCCTTCGAGGAAGACATTGTTAAACGCTCTGGCATTTGCTGCTCCGATAACGCCTAACGTAGCTCGAGAATAAAATATTTTGTTCGATGATTAGGCGTCGAAAAGAAATGGTAATGATCATTTGTCAGAGAGCTGTAGGTGTGGCTCGTAAATTTCGATTAGTATTGTGCTGGTTATCTTCTTGCAAACACACTTGTTACTCGAGGAATGATATATGATAAATGTTTCGGGGTTGTGTGAGACTTTCCAGAAATAATTACAATTGGAACATTGGAGAGGGTTTGATAGATTTTCTACAGAAATAGAAGTGATTATAAATTACAGTAACTTCCCTATAAATCGGGAAGTTAAAAATTGGAGGTTAGTAAGATTTTCTACAGAAATAGAAGTGATTATAAAAAATTGGAGGGTAGTAAGATTTCCCAGAAAAATAAGATTTAATTTTTCCAGAGAAAATTAAAAGTAGCAAGGGCTATTTTCAATTTAGATCTGAGTAGGGAGGTTTTTCAGAAATTTTGCCGGACAGAAATTGGGTTCAGGGGATGTTGGATACAGCACTGTGGCCTCCTTATCTCTCAGTTGAACCTCCCCCCCAGGGCAGGGGATGAAACGAAGGTCCGTACGTTCGCGGGCACATAATAGCCAAGATGGCGGCACGCACTGTTATCACTCGTTCAGAGGGTGTATGCCAACCCAATTGGATTGGGTGGCAGCCAATACGGCGGGTCTCGTCAGCGATATCATCGCCCTCCGGCCTTTCCATTTTCTGAAAGAACACCCCCAGAAAAGATTCCCGCAATCGATCTACTACGGGGATGGCCGAATCGTCTGCCAGGCGCGTAAACATCGCTAGTGCTTCACTCCCTCTATTCCGTCACGTTCTGTTCAGAATTTCTAATCAACGTCAACTACCCTCCCTCTACAAGGGGTTGTAGCCACGTTACTTCTCCGATATAATTTCATTCAATTTTTAGATCACCTTAGAACGAGCTTGTTAATCGTACATCCTTTATTTTCAAGATTACCACTCAACTAACCCTCAAACATTCTTGAAAAATAGTTGCACAAAAGATGATTCTTATCGAGACTAAAGGGAAACGATTCGACTCAATTGAACAAATTTTTCAAATTAATATACGAGATAAAATTGAAAATTGTTCATTAGTTACTTATTTAGTAGTTCTTCATAATATGAAGAATAAATGTTGAGCAGAAATAAATAAAGGAGTAAAGGCTCATTATAGGATCTTTTTCATTTTCGCAAAATGCTGACGTTCTGAAAATGATCTGAAACAATCAGCGCCAGTTGCGTTTAAATATTTATTAGACGATGAACGAATAATTTCGTTGGACAGAATAAACGAAGTTGTCTACGAATCATTCGCAAAATGAACAAGACTTGCGAAAATGAACAAGATGTTCTGAAAATGAACAATCGGCTCCGTTTTCGTTTAAATGTTTATCAAACGATGAACTAATAATTTCGTGGGACAGAATAAATCAGAATTAAGGACTCGAATCGACAGGATCGATTTCGGACGTATCAATGGATGTCTGTCTGAATGTTAATCGTACATCCCTTATTTTCAAGATTACCACTCAACTAACCCTCAAACATTCTTGAAAAATAGTTGCACAAAAGATGATTCTTATCGAGACTAAAGGGAAACGATTCGACTCAATTGAACAAATTTTTCGAATTAATATACGAGCTGCAACTTCTGAAATTCTGATTTGGACCTTCGTTTCATCCCCCTGGGGGGAGGTTCAACTGAGAGATAATACAGTCTTCACTCGTTTTCGGTTTTCAGTTTAACTTGACACATTCTACAGTGATCATATTATTTAACCAATAATTAATAAAGAAAATCCTTAGTAAGTTGTAGAATAAATGTATAATAAGTGTTATATCGTGTTTCATATGGATCGTTTTAGACCGAACATCCAGAATACACATACTTCATACATCGAAGGTTCGGATAATCGAAACTAAATAGAAACGATTCGACTCAATTGAACAAATTTTTCGAATTAATATACGAGGTGCAACTTCTGAAATTCTGATTTGGACCTTCGTTTCATCCCCCTGGGGGGAGGTTCAACTGAGAGATAATACAGTCTTCACTCGTTTTCGGTTTTCAGTTTAACTTGACACAATCTACAGTGATCATATTATTTAACCAATAATTAATAAAGAAAATCCTTAGTAAGTTGTAGAATAAATGTATAATAAGTGTTATATCGTGTTTCATATGGATCGTTTTAGACCGAACATCCAGAATACACATACTTCAGACATCGAAGGTTCGGATAATCGAGGCGACACTGTAATTCATCGCGAGGGGATACGCTGAACAAAGTACATCGACATTTTACAGCGAGATGAAAGAATAGCTTCTCCTTATTTACGGCAAAGCATGATAATAGCACGGATGATGGGAGCACCGTTCCAGGGAACAAGTAGATTCGAAGTAACCATGGCGACGTCGCCGTGGCCATATTGGTCCTCGGCCAACTATCGATAATAGGAAAGATAAGAGTCAACCCCTGGGATATTTTATCGTTCCCGAAATGGCGACCATGAGTCTCTCGACGTCCCGGCTGGCCCCTGTGTGCGTGTGTGTGTTCGCCTAACAGTCTGCTACTTGCAACCCCGACAACTATACTCCGCGTCCAGCTATCGAGTCCCGATTCTCGTTCATTGATAATGCTGCTTCTGTAATATAGTTTCGCGTCACTGCGCTTAGGCAACCCGATAAAATCGTTCACGATACCCTCCGGCCAGCGACCCCCTAAATTCGGCCAGCAAACTTGCTGTCGAGGAACCAATGGCGGCTGCTCGATGAGTTTGAAATTCGGAGAGCTTCGACATTAAAGCACGAACAGTGAATGGCTAATAAAGATACACAACAATTACCTTTCAAATCAGAATTTCAGAAGTTGTTACCTCGTATATTAATTTGAAAAATTTGAACAATTGAGTCTAATCGTTTCCCTTTATTTTATTTGCGGCGCCAGGGTTCGATCATTATTACTTTTTGTGTTAGCCCTACTTGTAGCAATTATGTCAGAATTGTCTCTTTCTCGCTAGTTACTAATACACCACCTATCAGTATATATAACGTTCCCCAAACGCCTTCCAACATCCCGTTGTCTAAGGTAGGGCTCGCTAGATAGCCTTACTGATGAGTCCTCTAGCGGGTCTAGGACGAAACACCACCTTTCCTTTTTCCTCTACTATTTGGATAGCACACGTTTGACAATTCTGACATAATTGCTACAAGTAGGGCTAATACAAAAAGTAATAATGATCGAACCCTGGCGCCGCAAATAAAATTCCTATTATCTAATATGGCTAAAAAAATTAAAAAAACGGTTTTCCTTTAGTCTCGATAAGAATATTAGAAAACTGTAGGTGTCAATTTTCAGTGAATAAAGATTAGAGTGGGAGAAGAATGTGGGAGAATATTTATTTAACCAAGAAACTCGCACGCGAACGACCAGGTTATAGCACTCGCAACGAATTCCGATTATTCCAGGTGTTCATAGAGGAACGCATCCACGTGAAAGTATCGTCGATGTTCGAGAGGGTAGTTTTCTTTCTTTTCGCTCCTCCGGTTGAAAACTCCGTGTACGGTTGGCAAGCGGTCGCCATTACGTGAAATAAATGCGAGTTAATTAAAGGGCGGAAGCAATTACTTGCGAATAAATCGCGGCCGTTAATCCGTTATAGCGCAGACAAGTGAAACTTCTCTCTCGCCCCTGGCACCCCCTCGCCAGGCTCACCAGCAACCCCCTCTCGCAGGGGTTTAAATGCGAGGATAGGGATTTGCGAGAACGACGCCGACGTCGGGGCGCGTTCGCATAATTGGCTCTGAACGCCGCCACCTGCGCCCCGACGCCGCAGCCTTACGTGCCTCCTATGTCCAAGGTATACATATTCTATTATACAAGGTGTCCCGCCTAACTTCGCCACCCTAAATGTATTCCTCTCTGTATCTTTCGCGGCAGCAACGCTTTCTCAAGATTATTTCTTTTATCATTTTTAAATTAATGTTTCCGGCGCAACAGTTTCGATCAATTTCTGAATCAATTAGCTATTTTGCAAATATGCCTAACGTTTCGGTTCGAGTTTGAACCTTTATCAAAGATGAGGTAACGGAATTTGTGATTTAGATAAACAGAAGTATAAATAGTATATAAGATAGTTATAAGTTAGTTAATAAGTTAGAGTTAAGGATAGAGGATAAGAGCGAAGCAGGGAAAAAATGGAGAATTATATAGTATTAGAATTGTAACCCTAAGGAGAATTCAATAAAGATATATAGATAAACAGAAGCATGCTCAAAGCATAGCTGAACAAATGGCATGACTTGTTACAGAAAGTAAGTTTAGATTAAAGACTACATTCGTCGTAAGATTTTACCACTTTTATTCAAGGAATTTATTTTATATTACATATATGTGCATATGAAATATCTTTTTCTCCCATCAGTTGTATCGTTTACAAGTACCTTATTGCGGAAAAAAATTATTTAGAAATTTAAATATCTTTTGCGTTTACTTTAACACTGGGTTTACAGAGTACAAGAAGTGACTATTTTACATCACTTTGTGTATGTCCAAATTTTTTTGAATAATATATATCGAAAGAAATCAATTTTTTTAGTAATTCTTCATATGGATGCACCTGTACAGGTAAACCTAGTGTTAAACGAATGTCAGACTGCACCGCTATTTCATATGCATCAACCTAACAAATTCGAGTAACTCAATCTTACGAAAAATTTATGTTGTTTAATTAGTACTTGTTATAATGAATTCCATTTAGAGGAAATTGTTCGATTAACAGTTGGTGCATTTCTTAGTATATCTAATTAAAATAGTTATCCTTTTGATGGCTGCATAAATTCAGTTCAATGTTTTTGATTGATTCTTTATTTTGATAGTATACTATTATTATGCTCGAGAGATGAGTTTTAGATCGTGGCTTTCGTAAGATGTTTTTCAAGAATGTAAGATAGGAGTGGAATGTTAAAAAGCCAGTAATGTAAATAAATTTCTATAGATGTACGCATATTTACAAGTCGTTGCAAATTATTGTAAAGTAAAAGGAAGATTATAAATGCGCTGGGATTATCATAATACTCATGTAGGATTAACTTAAGTTTCTTATACATTTACAGAGTTGCATTTTCTTTTTATAAGATCGGCATTATATGTCTTTTGAGAAATCGTGCATGATATACATATTTTTAATTTTAAGTTTTGTGTCTGTATATTGGCTTTTTTACCTTTTTTTGTTAAATTTTGTTCTTGATGTTTTTATCACACACAAGTTTGTTCTGGTTCGTCTGTATATTTGTTTGGTATTAAGAATTATTGTTATGCATATGCATACAGTAAGTTACATACAAACGAATGCATATGTACATTTACTCGAACACTGCATGTATCAAATAAATATATCATTTCTTTTCGTAAAATGTATTTTATTTGTTTTTTTACATCCTCGAATATATCTTTCCAGCTTTCCCGGTGTTTTAGCTCGAGCTTTTTCCAAACGCATATCATCCAATAATACTTTATCGAATATCATCAGATATAACTCTATCTTTTAGGTAATTATTGTCTTTGAAATACCCGGCGACGAAGACTACGTGATGGGCGTGAGAGGAAATCAACGAGGAAAAGTTCCAAAAGCATATTTAGAAATGTTAATCGTTTGTCAATGAATATTTGACTAGATACTAGCACACATTCCATTGTATTTTGAAAGTTTCATTTTGCCTTTTAATATGAAATGAAACTGCCTTATGCACTGTCAATACATATATATTTAAAAAGAAAACGTGTTTCATATTGTGCAATAAGTTGGAGGAGTTCTCAGTGTTCTCTAAATGTGAATTCTATAAAGAATATATTTCTCTTTCTCGAGATATTATTGTGTATGTATAAATATTATATAGACTATTGTAGAAAAGGGGTTAAAAATGAACCGAAAATTGTTCGAAGACATTTTGCAATGACCCAATGCGACCGTAGTGTGCTTGATAAATTCGCGATGCCGGGAGCACCGATGCTCTCGCATCGGTCGAAACGTTTCAAAGAGCAGTTTCAGCTAACTGAGACTCAGGGGGTGCGTGTCTAACACGTCGGTACCTCGTAGACAATGCAGAGCCAGGGTCTTGCCAACATTGAGACGTTCCTACTGTAATTTACGAGCGCCTGTTTGCCGACAAAGATTGCGGGTGGCTCTTGCGAAGCCGAAGAGGCTGCCGGAAAATGCTGCTGTGCTGGGAAATCAGCGTTCGTCACGGTCACCGTTTGAACACGATCTTACTGTGCATTATTGCCGATCATACTTCCATGAGCAGTAGAAAGTTCGACGAGAGAACGTCGACGATTCGCAGCTGCACCCGGGAGACAAATCGTTTCTCGACGATGCATCAACTATTTAGTCTGCAACCATCGTTTACTCGAATTTGTAAAAATTCTCCTCAGCAAAATGAAATTCTTGCACGTGCTTCAGATTAAAATATATATAAAAACTTTTTCAAAACCACGTTTATATTAAAATGCACTAAAAAGGAGAAAATAATTTTGTTTAGATATTAGTGACTATAAATAAAAGCGTGGAGCGTCCATGAAGATTACGTTAATGTAGTTTATCACTCCACGCTTTTATTTATATCACTAATATCTAAAAAAAACTAGAGGGGGGTTGTTGCTCGCTCGCTTCGCGAGCTTCGCAGGTGGGGGAGTTGTAGCTCGCATTGTGACCCCGCGAGAGGGTTAGTGGTACGGATGTTGTTTGGTGTGTGACTCTCCACGAGCCACACAAAGAACTTCCCGACTCGTTAGTTGTAGTATATTAGTATCATTATTTATTTAGTGCACGATTTAAGATGATTATATGTTTTCAGGGAATTTCAATAGTTTTCTACTTATCAAAATGTTTGCTATATGGCGTAGCATTAGTTGCATAATTGGAAAAAAGCAATTTAAAAAAAAAAAAAAATTTTTTTTTAATTAAAAAAAATTAAAAAAATTTTTTTTTTAAGTATGTCTAAATATATATATATAGTTACGTTTGCTTCTTCGGTGGATACGCCTTTCGTATAAATTGCAATGTTGAATCAACTCCTTTCGAAAAAAACGAAAAAACTAAAAAACTACTTGACCAAAATGGACCAAAATCTAATCAGCTCTAAGTTACAGCGGGGAACATCGATTGCATCATTCATCGTTCTGATCGCGTTGTTACTTTTTCAGAAAACGTTAACGAAAAATTTGATACCATAGAAACAGACATACGCACACACACACACACACACACACACACACACACATACTAACAATTTGATAAAAATAGTCTAAAATGACTCCAATGACCATGAAACGTGAAGATCTGCAAAAAATTCGATTTTCGATTTTCGGGGCAATTACAATAACTTCCCTATAAATCGGGAAGTTAATTATTTTCTTCTTTTTAGTCTTTTTTTAAATAGAACGTAAGATATAGTAATACTGGTCGTACTACCGAGTACTTAGTAAGGCCCGGGTTCGATTTCCGCTGAGATTTTTTTTTCTCCTAAACGCACAGTTTTTCTCTTAATTTTTTTTTAATATTGCATTGTCATCCAGTTCTGAGCTACGTTTAAAGTTTCGAGTCTCTAGCTCATCGGGAAGTGGTTTAAAATTCGATTTCAAGATTCGACGCATACAACAACAACTCGGCAAGCTAATATAAGCGTACTAAAATATATTTCGAAACATCGTCGAATTTTTTCGAATATGTGTTTTGCACGAAGATCGGCAATCTAGAAAAGTATGATTCGTAGTAAAATGGGGAATAGTTTATTTCTAGATCGTCTACGATAGTAGAAAGTATTTGGTCGGATGGTTTTCAGTTAATGGGAAGCTAGAAATTATTCGTAGGAGTCGAAAACAATCGTGATTAAGAATAATCGGTGATAAGTCGCAGATGATTTATGCGCAAGTGTTACCCGAGGGAAGAGAAACTTCAGGTAATAGGGCATTCAGTAGCCAATTGGAAAGTTGATTTTCCGAAGATGGTGGACGACCTTGGCGACAAAGCTGCAGGTACAGGAAGATGATCTATACTGAGGCCTCTGTTCAACGGCGGAAACGACTTCTCTCATTCACCGTCATAAAACCGCATTGCAACGCATTTGACGAGGGAGCTAGCTCTTTCCGACTTCGGATTCTTCGGTCCAGGAAGCGAACGCGAGTTTTCCGGGCTCCCAGGCCATAAAACTGCAGCGGTTGCTATAATTGCGTGCTACGGACCAAAGGGAAGCGTCAAACGTCGACCTCTGAACCGACGGATCGCGTCGGAATGACGATGTCGTGGCAAATTGGAGGATTGCGGAGTTGTAAAACAGGAAATGCGGAATAACAACTTTTCGAGCTGCTTAATCAAGAGTTAAAGGTACGTTGTCGGGAAACACGAACAATCTGGGGAAAATGTGTCGAATATTCGTAATGAATGTTTCATAGAAATAAACATTATCGGTCCTTATGGGTTTCAAAAATCCTTATATGAATTCTTACCTAAAAACCCGAAAAACATTTGAATGAACTTTGATCTGGGTAAAAACGCTGTGAAAGAAAGAAAAACATTTTAAGGAGAACATTTAAGGATTTTTTCAACATTTTTTATGCGGTGCAAATTTCATTTTAAATAAAGTCGTGTAAAGTCATCTAACTCGAGTTTGTGCTGAAACAGAAATTCTACGATCTTTAAGTAGCCATAAAAATCGTAAACAATTGGCTTTCATTTTCCCTTAAGAAAACGAAATGATTTTCCGAACGACCTAATGTTAAACCTCTGTGCGACAGGGTGTTACACGTCGGATGATCGTTCGTCAACGAAAGTGTTAATTCGCGGTACGTGACAGCGTGACGTTTGCAACGAATAAGCGGAATGCAGCAAACACCGTTTCTAGTCAGCACGAGCATTTAACGATACAGAGCACCTATGGGCAGCGGCACGTGCTGACATATGGGCTTTAGGGCTTTGCCCGGTATCCAGCAGTCTCTTTGCGGGGGTGGTAAATGGGGTGTCATCGTGTTAAATGGCCCTGATGCCCGCGGATCCATTCAGGGCATGCCTTTACCGAGTCTCGAAACCAATTCTTGTGGCTAATTTCCACCGTTTATACGTTTAATTGCCCTTTCAAGCCACCTGGACTACCCGGGAACCGCAGAATGCTCGAAATCACTTTATTTGATTGAACCTCGAATTGTTGCTTTTATTGATCCTTCAAATCCATCGATTTTCACCCCCGCCGACGATGGAACGTTCGCTTCGGGTCAAAAGTTTTTCAATATCGTAGCATTTTCATTCTTAGTAGCTCTGGTGAGATCCATTCAACACATTTTCGAGAATTAATCAATACTTTGCTAACATACATTTTTATTCGATAATATTTTAATCTAATTGTCTAATATAACTTAATTTGATATTCATTCGTAAGTTCATTATCTAATTAATAAACTGCGGATATTGATGCGTTTGCAGCAAAATTGAGTCGATGAAACTCGAAATGTTCAATACGTGATTTCTCCTTTATTAAGATCATTAAGGGAAGAAATGACATTCAATTTCGTTTCTATTTCTTACAATCAGACAATTTTCATTCTGCATAAAGATTCGCAGTCTACTAATTAAATTTCATTCGTTCGTAGTCTTGCGAATCTTCAAGAGTTTTATGAGGATCGAAAGGGTTAAGTAAAAGAACTATTTCGAGGAACGTTGTGTTCGAATGGCTGTATCATGTGTATCTACATCGAGAACAGCCTCCCCAACGCGAATAGGATAACGGAGGATTGGTCGAAATCAGCGGATTCACGAATTCTTTCTTATTCCGCCCTAATTCGAGGGAACGACCGTCGTAAAACGAATCAGAGGGGTATCATACCTCGGAATTCCTCCTCTCGATTACCCTCTGGACGCTCGTTTTTGCCCCGCCCTGCCAGATTCGGGGATGAAAGGAGGAAAATCTCGGAAACCCAAGCAAGAAATCGTATCCCGTTGGAAAACGGTCCTCCTCTCTCTTCGCCGCCTCTCGCACACGCGAGACTACGTTTTCAGCGTTCAGCTTTTTATTGAGTTATCGAAACTACACCCGCGAGACAGATTTCGATGCAGCGTTTGAAAATTTTTCTAAAACGAGCTCCCGAGGACCTGTTCGTATAACGGGCAATTTCATCGATCCGATTTTACGTGCTCGAATTGCACCAGGCCACCGAGCAAACGAATATTTAAAACATTTTATTGTTAACTCCCCTCCAGCTCTATTTTATAGTAATTTTAACCTTGTTATCATTTTTTGGAAGTTCTTGAAACGTATACATCCTTTCAATAAAATAGTCTGTAAATAGTCCGTGGTTTTTGCCTGGGAAGCATCAGACTACCCTCCTTTCAATAAAATATAATCACAATTATTCGGTATCTGAAACATTTCTTAAATGATAATTCCAAAAATGATAATAGTATTTTAATAATATAATTTTATCTAAAAACTATTTCAGGAATAGTTTTTATTTTTCCAACATAATTGAAATCACGACTGACTCTTAATTAAAATTTTAAAAGATGTAAATATATCGATTGTATTAGTAGATATTGAAGAATTATTAGTCCTAAGATTTCGCCCCTGTAATGACACTGGAGGCGCCATCTACTCAAGAATCCTTGAAACCACTGATACTACATAATCTTTTTACCATACGAAAATCAAAATTTATTAGCAATTTCGTCAATTTCTTAAAATATTTACACATAAAAGAGAAAAACGTTGGTCCGGTCTAGTCCACGACATATACATATGTATTGGCAACGTGTGAGAGAAAATTTAATGGGCGATTCTTCAAAACGGTATGAGACGAAAATCAAGAAAAAAAAATCAACTGGATGCTGAAATCTGGTTAAAATATTTTAGATAAGTAAATTCCATCTGTAACAAGTTAGCTCAAAAGCGATGGACATGATGCTTTGTGATTTCTTTAATTATATTTTACAGACGATGCAATGACTGTTGGCCCAACTGCAAAAAAGAACGACATCTCTAACTGTCTCTAACGGTTGCCCAACGCATATCGCCAACGTCGGTCCAACGAAACACCAACCATAAATTCTACCAGGATCAGTGCCCATTAAAATTTTCTGTGAAGACTCCCAAAGATTCAAGAACCCTTATATGCTCAATTATGTTTGAAATGTAAAACGTATACGTTTTATTATTTATTATTTGACAATTATAATTGTCCAATTATTGCGTCTAATAAATCTTTAGTATCATTGACTATTTATTAGTACAAATAATATTTAAAATGCCAGTGTCGGTTCCCAAATCCTTGGGGTTGTATACAAAATAAATCACACAGCACAACTAACGATGGTAAACATTAGCTTGAATTTTTTCTCGTTGTGTGCAATCGTCCGTGCGCCAAAGAAGGCCTCTCTAACGGCAACGTATTGTTCTCTTTTTTTCGTCGCTGGGAATCCCCGATCATCCACGCATATATACATACTGTAAATCGATCTTTCAGTACTCGATTATACGTTGGGTTATATTGATCGTTTCACGTTCTCAGCGTCAATCACAAAAATTAGGTAAGACAGAAACAGTTTATTTAATGCATAGACTTATATTAATGAATTGATATAATTAGTAATTATTATCATTTAATGAAACATAAATTGAGAATCCAAGATTTGCTATGATAATTTTTCGTCAGAAAAATGAATTTTTATCTAGTACAAATGTTTTAAATAATGATTTTCATAATGTTTAACTTTTAAATTTCTTGTGATCTATTTTCAGAGATGCTTCCAGAGATTCATAAAGTTCTTCCCTAGAACTAAGCGTAATATTTACGGGTGTACAGAGACATTAAGTATAAATGTATATTGTCTCTAACAGGTATTTGAAAACTTGGAATCTGATCAAGAATCTCGTCTACAATATATATATGTACACTATTATTTTAAATACGGAATTCTAGTACATAAAAAGCTTTGTCAAGAATAATAGAACTTTCAAAGTTTGCAAAGATAGCGGAATTTAAAGAAGTGAAATTTAACAGGACGTAGTGGCTCTAAGCGAATCAAAATGGACGATTTTAGGAAGGTATCCCTTGTTTTTCTTATTTTCATTAGTGACCAGGTTATGTGTAATATTAGAAATGACATTTGTGTATTTTTTAATTAGATGGAACAGCTTGCATTACAACATCATCAGTATTTTTATGAACTTCTTCCTGACTGGTTCCTATATAATCTGGAGGAGTACGATTACATACAGCAAAGAATTGGATTTGCGTTATATGGTACTCCTGAATGTAATATAGATAAACGACAGATTAATAACGAGGCTACTGATTTATCTAAAAATTGGAAATATGACAAGCAAAAACGCAAAATGATTAAGAACATCTATGAAAAAATACTTGAATATAGCATGCGAGGCAATAATAATCATAATTGTAGTGTTATTTATGTGGGTATAATATATAATATAGCATTTAATCAGAAGGCGTCAAATAGTACCTCCAATGAGATATATGCAATACCTATTTTTAAAATAAGAAGAAATGAGACCACTGTATGGTATATTGATAATACTGGCAGAGTTTACAAAAGTTGGGAAGACTATTTAGACAATAATACATTACCAAAATGCATGATGATTATACCAAAAGATGGAGTGTATCAGTGCAATCCACATTGTGCAGTTACTAAACGATCTTCAACTGTGTGGACCCATATGGTAGAATCGCCTGCTTGTGGGGCTGTGAAAAGAGTTGCAGAAGCCATTGATATTGCTTCCAGTGTTACAAGCATTACTGCAGCTGTAGGAATTGGAATAGCAGCAGCGTTTACTCCTCTTGGACCTATATTAACTGTTGCAGGCTTAGCTACCTCTGTTGCAACTGGAGGATGGAGCATAGGTCGAAGCATAGAAAAATTAGTAGATCGTTCTCAACACGAAGAATCTATATGCCCTTCAGAAGGTGGTGCTTTGTCAGCATGGTTTGGAATAGCCAGCTCAGTTTTAACCATTGGATCGAGTGGCGGAACCATGCTTCTATCGAAAGCTATTGCAAAGGGGTCTAGTATTAGTAATGCAGCAAAAATTGCTTTCAATTCAGTGCTAATAAGCAATCTTACAGTCAACGGTTGTGGTATTGTTTTTCAAGGATATCGTTTAATTGACGAATATCAAACAAACAAGAAGGTTGACATTTTTGATATAATTATGTTTAGCTCGCAAGTATTATTTTTTAGTAACTCTTTAGTGAATATGAAACTCGCTAACGAGCTTGTAGGGACGACCAATGGGACTATCCTCGAGAAATTCAAGAACATGCTACGTTTAGAGCGCCTTGAACAAGAGTACAATAAAATGGTTGGTGGAGAGAGCAACTTTAAACAAATAGTACACAAACTTACGAGAATCGGCAATATACAAGATTTTCTGGCCAATCACAATATGAGATTAACATTTGTATGTGGCACAGTCCTGCTGAATGGTATTATTTTGATCGATCCGTATTTGGTCGCGGAACGATTGCTAACATCGGGTGCATTAATCATCGCAAAACCAGTAACAGGATCGCTGCTCACTAAAAAGATATTGACCGAATTAAAAAAGTTATTTACGCAGTTGCTACAAGAATTCATTTCTAAACTGCCATCTACATCTTCATCTACGCCGAACAAACAATCCGTTGATTTTAATGAGCTTCTTGTAGTGTTTAATGAATTGGCGGAAATGAATAACGGCACAGAACTCTTGAAAACTATTTTTAAAATCAGCACGCGTTTGCTACTGGGTGAAGTAGATTCCGCGAAGCTCTTGCAAAATGCCATTTTGTTTGTGTGGGAGTATGCCAAGGCGAATGTAAGACAAAATGACAAGAAAGACTGTTCTCCTTTGCAAGGGAGCTCCGTCCTGTACAACTTGTTGACCAAAATTGTTACAAATTTGGCCAATGTCATCGAACAATTAGTTGACGATATGTATTCAGCTTTCTATTCGTATA
Source organism: Lasioglossum morio (assembly GCA_916610235.2). Classification (NCBI taxonomy): domain Eukaryota; kingdom Metazoa; phylum Arthropoda; class Insecta; order Hymenoptera; family Halictidae; genus Lasioglossum; species Lasioglossum morio. Next base: position 11,214,020 of record OU744333.1, read on the forward strand.
TGTCCTGTAGAAACGGCATGCAATATTAAAATTAGCAATTAGCAATCGTATTCATTTTATTTATAAGCTTATAGTGTTCATATTGATAAGTTTGTTGCAATAACATACTTTTTTCTGATTTTGTATATGTATATTTATTATCAATAAGATTTTCTATTTTGTGATAAGAAAGAACCTAATAAACAAATGTTATGATTCAACTTAAACCTGCCAAACAGACTTCCACTTTTACCTTAAACATTGTCTTTAAAGGAATTTAATTTCGAAAAGAAGTTCCAATATTCACATTTAACTCATACTGGGGTCTCTCATGACCGCAACATAATATCTATACACTAACTTCTGCTATTGTATCGTACGATAATTGCAAACATCAAGTTTACTTAACTTCTTTCGAACATTTGGGTTATTTAATCTTAAATTATATAGTCGAAGCTATCAGAGAAAATTTGTACAGCATTTTAGAAATGTTCCTAATATAACAGTTCGTAATCTCAGTAAACACGGGTTGAAAATACTTTTTAAAGTTCCATGTCGAATACGGACACCTGTAGGAGGCGTTGATACGGCAATAATTAATATAAAAAAGAGAAAAGAACACTCTTCGTTATTGAATTTCTCGATTTCAAAAAACAACTGCTGCTGCCCTCTCTAGGCGAACAATTCTGGTTCCGGTTCCGCTTAGGTCTCTTTCAGTGCCTGACAGATTGGCAAGATGGTGAGTTTCACACAGTGCTTACTAAAATCCTTATTTTACAACCGAATCTTCAATAAACTTTCGAAAATGTTAACTAGAACTCGTAGCGTATTTCCTTGTGTAATCGAATTCGAAAATATTTTCTACTTTTCTGCGAAAAATGGTACATTTGAGACATTTTTAACCTACCGCTCGATACCTCTATTCTTTTCTTCTATTTCCCAAGTATTTTGTAATATCGAACTTCATTACGGAAATATTATACTGTTTTCTTTGATTAGATTCCTATTAATAACAAATTCGGATAAAATTCGAGAAATTTTGTAATCAGAGGTGTGTTTATAGGTTAACTCATGTGTTTGTTCCGACGATAACAAACACGATTTCTACAGTATTTAACATTTTAATTGTTTGTTTCAGTCGCTCGTAATTCCAGAGAAGTTCCAGCACATTCTTCGTGTCATGGGCACGAACATTGACGGTAATAGAAAAGTTATGTTCGCTATGACAGCGATCAAGGGTGTTGGTCGTCGTTATGCCAATATCGTTTTGAAAAAGGCTGATATCGACTTAGACAAACGTGCTGGAGAATGCTCCGAAGAGGAAGTACGTATAACTTATAAATTATTTGTTTTGGATGTAGTTCCAACTTTCATCATCTTACTTTGTTTATATTATATCGAAGCACTATTTTAATCTCTTAATAAATTGTAGTATACATGTCTAACAAAAATGTTCGTTTAAGGTTGAAAAAATTGTCACCATTATGGGCAACCCTAGGCAGTACAAAATTCCAGACTGGTTCTTGAATAGACAAAAGGATATCGTTGATGGCAAATATTCACAAGTGAGTATCGCAGTAACATTGTAATATAATACAGTACCAAAGTATTATTCATGTTTATTCTACGCATAAAGTACAGCACGTCTTCACGACTAATCATATGAATTTTTATATCGGTTAGATGGTAGTCGTGCGAGAGGAACTGCACATAGGGTTGCTTGTTAACATTTTTCGGTTAACCGACATCCTTGTATTAATATAATAATAGTGTGCAACATTTAGTTTCATAGATATTTGCGTAGCATTTCGAAAAATAACATCTTCTGTATTGAATTTTAGCTTACCAGCTCCTACCTAGATTCTAAACTTCGTGAAGATCTGGAACGCATGAAGAAGATTCGTGCGCACAGAGGTCTGCGTCACTACTGGGGTCTCCGTGTGCGTGGTCAGCACACAAAGACTACTGGTCGTCGTGGACGTACCGTCGGTGTATCCAAAAAGAAGTAATTTTCTATTTCTTTATTTAACAATAAATTCGTAAAACAAAATACTACGACAATTTATTTATTAAATGAACAATCATTCTTTAAAACGAGATAATTTTATTTATATTATGGAAGATTTCAACATACAGCAAATATAGATACAAGTTTTCTTTTAGCAATCGATACTTATGCCTACAGAAACCATTCTTAATCTGTTTATAATTGTTCTTTGGAAAATTGACCGTGTTCGTTCTTTGATATGCAATTAATGTGCTAATAGTTTACCTTTTGTACAATAGTCTATATAATATTTATACATACATAATAATATCTCGAGAAAGAGAAATACATTCTTTATAGAATTTACATTTAGAGAACACTGAGAACTCCTCCAACTTATTGCACAATATGAAACACGTTTTCTTTTTAAATATATATGTATTGACAGTGCATAAGGCAGTTTCATTTCATATTAAAAGGCAAAATGAAACTTTCAAAATACAATGGAATGTGTGCTAGTATCTAGTCAAATATTCATTGACAAACGATTAACATTTCTAAATATGCTTTTGGAACTTTTCCTCGTTGATTTCCTCTCACGCCCATCACGTAGTCTTCGTCGCCGGGTATTTCAAAGACAATAATTACCTAAAAGATAGAGTTATATCTGATGATATTCGATAAAGTATTATTGGATGATATGCGTTTGGAAAAAGCTCGAGCTAAAACACCGGGAAAGCTGGAAAGATATATTCGAGGATGTAAAAAAACAAATAAAATACATTTTACGAAAAGAAATGATATATTTATTTGATACATGCAGTGTTCGAGTAAATGTACATATGCATTCGTTTGTATGTAACTTACTGTATGCATATGCATAACAATAATTCTTAATACCAAACAAATATACAGACGAACCAGAACAAACTTGTGTGTGATAAAAACATCAAGAACAAAATTTAACAAAAAAAGGTAAAAAAGCCAATATACAGACACAAAACTTAAAATTAAAAATATGTATATCATGCACGATTTCTCAAAAGACATATAATGCCGATCTTATAAAAAGAAAATGCAACTCTGTAAATGTATAAGAAACTTAAGTTAATCCTACATGAGTATTATGATAATCCCAGCGCATTTATAATCTTCCTTTTACTTTACAATAATTTGCAACGACTTGTAAATATGCGTACATCTATAGAAATTTATTTACATTACTGGCTTTTTAACATTCCACTCCTATCTTACATTCTTGAAAAACATCTTACGAAAGCCACGATCTAAAACTCATCTCTCGAGCATAATAATAGTATACTATCAAAATAAAGAATCAATCAAAAACATTGAACTGAATTTATGCAGCCATAAAAAGGATAACTATTTTAATTAGATATACTAAGAAATGCACCAACTGTTAATCGAACAATTTCCTCTAAATGGAATTCATTATAACAAGTACTAATTAAACAACGTAAATTTTTCGTAAGATTGAATTACTCGAATTTGTTAGGTTGATGCATATGAAATAGCGGTGCAGTCTGACATTTGTTTAACACTAGGTTTACCTGTACAGGTGCATCCATATGAAGAATTACTCAACAAATTGATTTCTTTCGATATATATTATTCAAAAAAAATTTGGACATACACAAAGTGATGTAAAATAGTCACTTCTTGTACTCTGTAAACCCAGTGTTAAAGTAAACGCAAAAGATATTTAAATTTCTAAATAATTTTTTTCCGCAATAAGGTACTTGTAAACGATACAACTGATGGGTGAAAAAGATATTTCATATGCACATGTATGTAATATAAAATAAATTCCTTGAATAAAAGTGGTAAAATCTTACGACGAATGTAGTCTTTAAACTAAACTTACTTTCTGTAACAAGTCATGCCATTTGTTCAGCTATGCTCTGAGCATGCTTCTGTTTATCTAAATCACAAATTTCGTTACCTCATCTTGATCGACGCTTAATTCGCTAGAATCCCTCGCTTCATAATCAAATAGTACCCTTGCACGTTCTTGACCATTTTCCGTTGATACATTGGAAGTTGGTGGGGTAGTGGTGGGGTGATAAGGGCCCCCAGATAAGCTGGGTAGGATAAATTACAATTTGGATAAGTTCGATGAACATGTTATTAAAATTCAAACAACTTTTCGTAATAACTTTATCAATATCGTTCGATGTTTCAAGTTCAGCTCGCTAATCTTTAAATGTATAATACGAGCAAGATTTCTTTTTTTTTCTTTTTTGTAGAATTTAGTACCAAAGAATTCACGCGAAAATGTTCGTTTTTAACGCAATTTTCTGTGTATGATATACATGCTGGATAAAACTGAAATTAAACACGTTATTAACAGAAATGTGAAAGCGTAAGCGGTCTGGCAAGTAGAGTAACACAAGTAATATAAACAAGACATTGATAAGATAAACTGGAGAAGTTTGAAATGAATACGGGGGTCTGAGGGATACACAGAGTTAATGTTGATGATTGTACATTACTTTTATACGAACATAAACCATTAATTTCTACAACAGTGTATCAATACCAACGGAAGGTGACATCATGCATTAGAATTAAACATCGATTAGCTACACAACAAATTTGTTGATACTAAATGAGAAGTAGAAGTATCAAAGCTGTGGCCTTTAGTCACGTTATTAATAGTCACGAATGTACGGTATATTGAAGTCAGAAGTTACATCTTGCTTGTAAAATAATAGTATTTTAAGCATTTCGCAAATACAATTTTATTAACTGTCCCTCCGGTTATTACAAGTTCGATAGCGACTTAATAGACTAAAGTATTGTTCAACATGTCTATAGAAATGTTGCAATAGTTAACAAGTATCTATACAACTGAGGAAATTGCCTCTGCCCTATGCTTCCCATTGTTAATCCTTTTAGCGGATACAACTAATTATTGATTTTCATCTCTGGTCAACGCTCTGTAAAATTAAACTTTGGAGACGTCGGTATCAAAGGTAGCGGTAACATAGTTAGAATCAGCAAGTGGTAGATGTACAGGTGAATTTTGGGATTGTGTGGGTGAGGGGGTTAGCTCGATCACATCTTCGCTGTTGACTCTCAGCAAAGGACTCGGCTGACGCGCCCTGCAATCCCAATCATGCAAGCAAAGATAGAGAATAGAAAGAGTATGTTGGAGGTATAAATAAATAATAACAAGCACCGTACAATAGCAGAAACGAGGATGAACATAAATACCATTTTCACTGTGACCATCACAATCACGGTACTCACAACAAAACAATGTAACTATATAGCTCTTTCTAACGAAACAAAAAGTCAAAAATAAATGCTACATATACCACTTTGCAGAAATAAGCAGAGGTCTATAGAAAGTAATACTTGTAACTATCTACAGATCATGATGATCTCTGCGAATGAGTAATGGTTCTATTAAGCTTCCACTAAATACATTCGTATGTCGTAGAAGACATAACAATCAATCACTATAAAACATTACTCACTCGGATCACCAGAGAGTGGGATAGCTGTACAAGGATAGTGCAGGACAATTAAAGATTTCAAAGAAATTGAATTGTAAGGAATTAATCTGTTGTCTTACCCGGCTAATTCACGCTGCAGATCTTGCATTGTTGCGTGACACTGAGCGTAATGACGAGCTTGTGCTTCGATGAATTCGTGCAAGCAACGCAGGTGTCCAGCATGCGAGCTTGAAACTCCTTCCAACAGCAGCTTCACTATTTCCGCTTGACGATCAAAGTCTGACTGTGCTACCCTTAACTCCCTCTCTGCCTAAGTAGAGCAACATACAGTTTTATTCCTTATTGTTAAACGGAGCTGTTCATTTGTAGTTGGACTTGTAATTTTCAATGGGTATTCTATAAACTTCTCTCGCGTGAAATTTCCGAAAAAATCAATTCTAAGTATTTAATTCAAATAATTTCATGAATAAAACAAAACGTAAGTTTATATAAAAATATGCAAATCAACGATAGATACCTACAAAGGAAGACACACAAAAAAGAGATACCAATGATCAACTTAAATATGAGATACAGAAGAATCATGAGATGAATCATGCAACGAATGAAATAAACTTAAAGATTTACTTCATTCAGTGCAACTGTTACATCCTTAAATAATTGAATTTGGACTCTACGTAAGAAGCAAAACATAACGACATTTTTTGGGCTGACAAACCCATCAGCTTTGTCAATACCTGATCGAGTAACACTTCAGGTGATACGCCAGACTCCTATCAGATGCAGCAATGTACGGGACAAAACACGTGGTAAACGTATATAGCACACAATTGAATGAAATAATAAATAATAGAACTTACACTTTGCTGGCCCAGCATGCTCCTCGCTTTTCTCACCCTGTTCTTACATGCGTCTAGGTCCAATCTAAAAGTAATCGATATATTTTTTGTTTGACAAGTAATTGATAATTGATATTGAGAAGTACAAATTTTTACCGTTTATTTTCCAATATTGCCATTTCTTTGTTAACAGTTTTCATTTCCCCTTCCAAAAACTTTCTTAAGGGTTGAATGTAACAATTAGCTGAAGTACCAATGAAGTCTCTCTCAATTTGTCCTAATTTCTGTTCGCACAGACCTACTTTGATCAGTGCAGCTCCTAAAATGAACACATTGAGAAATTGAAATATAATTAGTAAAGAAGCACACTGCTAATAATTAAAATTAAAATTTCAAAGTTTCATCTAGCAACAAGTAAATATGGTATGAAGTAGGTCACAGAGAGAATGTATATACCATAAGGGACTCCTGGGCCAAAGTCATTTCCAGCTTCTATCATGTCCATACCCACATATTCGAGATTGCTCAGCCTGTTAGGCTTCTTTTTGTCAATCTTCTCATAAAAGAAATCTTCAATCCTATTGCCTATAATAGAATCCACCAGTAAGAACATACATTCATTCAACATTTCTTACAAAGAAACGATTCCAATACCTGGATTTGGAGTAAGCACCGACTCCATGTTCTTCAGAATTTTTTCTGTCCATGTTCTAGTCGCATTCGCCCTTTCAGCGAGATGCTCTAAATGTGCATCCAATTCTGTCTTCTCTGATTTTCCTAATGTTTCCTCAGTTAACTGTAAAAGAATGTTAACCAGCACATGATTCGTATAATTTTAAACGAGGACAGTGAGCAACGAATTTGTTGGACTAAGCGTACACATTTTCTTAATCGAATCAGCGTGTCTAGAGTACCTAGAATCGTTTGAATATCGGTTGGCAAATAGAGAAGAGGACTAGCCTTAGTCATTCATAAGTTATTTAATGTTCTGAGTCATCGATGGTGAATTATTTAGCTCACAATCAGTGACTACACCCTGGCAAGCCTACATAAAGTAGACAAGGTTTAATCTTAAAAGATACTAGCAGAAAGCGGTGGAACGATAAATGATACAGTACAGAGGGCAGATAGTTGTATAAATTAAACACATTTGCTAACCTCAGCCTACTGTAATTAAGTTTAAACTATGGACAGAGAGTACAGTAGAAAGCAAACGTGTTACGAACAACAAATAAGTAGGACAATACGGTACTCGAATTCCGGAATGCGAAATAGAGAAAATATTCGTAAATCGTGGACATTATATTTTAAATTTTTTCTTCGTTGAAAAAGAGTACAAAATGTCAGAAATGACAGCGTTCGGTACAACCGACCAAAGAGAGCTTCGTTCTCAGTCAATGGAAACTTGTTCAATTATTATTGCGAACTTTGCTCACCTGTACAACCCTACTGAGCGTAGCACCAGCATCTTTCACCAGTTTCTTCAGGTTGAAATCCATTTTCCACTGCTATTTCGATACGTATCCTCTACAATCACCCCTGCTACTCTTTATTTTCTATCGACCGCTAACTCTAACTGTCTCCGTGACGAGGCGCTCCGTTACAATTTGCGCACATAAATTGGTTCGCGAGTCATTTAGAAACGATAAATTATTGTGAATTCCACAGAACACGATAGCTCTGTGCTTTATCAACGAATAATGAATCGTCAATTGCCGTCCCATTGATTGCTACGACGATCGAAGGCCTCGAGTGTCTCGACCTTGCAGACAAACGAATAAATTAGTATGGAAATCCAAATGCGTTCCGTTGTTAGTTTGCGGGAATATTCTCCGGATATACGGTCTGTAAAGATAGTTTCTTTCTGTCTTTTAATTGTTATGTCGTTCTTTAATGGTAATTGTGATCGAAGACGTCGAAAATGTAAGAAGCAGTATATTAACCTAAAATTCAAATAACCCGCCAGAAATGGTGGCGAAACGTTCAAACTGTTAGCCAAATTTAGTTCCGAGTCCACCGCTAGATGGCGCGGTTAAGCACCTCCGTACAGCGCCAATTGGTGCAGCGGCGAAACGCTCAAACTGTTAGCCAAATTTAGTTCCGAGTCCGCCGCTAGATGGCGCTGTTAAGCACCTCCGTACAGCGCCAATTCGTGCAGCGGCGAAACGCTCAAACTGTTAGCCAAATTTACCGACAGTAACGAATGGATGTCGACTGTCGGTAAATTTAATTACCAGTTTGAGCGTTTCGCCGCTGCACGAATTGGCGCTGTACGGACATCGTTATTTAGTTCGTTAATCGACCACTGGCCGCGCTGCAATCGCCATTAATGGCGGTTTATCCGAATTCAAATCTTAAACAGAATGAAAGATAAGCGTTCCATTCTACTGAATACTTTCACGATTCTTCGATGGAACAGAATGATTTCGAATAGCCGGGGCTCTCCGTAAAGAAGGGGGAAGGTCGAGCAATTTAGACACAACAATAATAATTCAATGAAAACAATAACAAATACATATATTTCTCGAAATGTGATACACTTTGACGTTGGTGGTCGTATTGTTTCTTTTTTTATCTCTTTTTTTTAATTCTCGCGTGTTCGGATCATTCGTTTCAAATGGATCGGATGGCGTGTTTATTTGCGGACGCGGCGACGTTATCTAAAACTTTTCTTCTCCATCGTGTTTTACTCGCTTTTTTTTTCGCATGTTCCTCTCAGTATGCTCACCTTCATCATTTAATTGTGTTTGTGTGTGTGTGTATGTGTGTATATCTCTTTTTTCTTTTGTATCATTTTTTCGTTCTCATCTCTACAATTCATCCCCTCGCTCATTTATTCGTCGTCGATTTAATTCTAATTGGAGCAAAAGCTTGTCGGTTACGTCTACCGGTGTTCTCTTCTAATTCGCTACGATTTTCCATTACGGTTTCATTTATTATTTATCGTGTTTTAGTTTTTATGTTCGTTTTCACTTCGGTAACCTCGGCGTGTGTTCTCGCGCGCGCGCGTGCGTGCGTGCGTACGTACTTTATTTTATTTACTTATTTACTCATTCATTTATTCGTTTACTCGTTCACTTCTCCTTTTTTTTCCCGATCGCTATCGTCACTGACCATGCTCTATTGCGCTTCCGGTTACGTCGCGGTTCATTATTAATAATCGTTCATCCTTGACAACTGGTAGGGGTGGGGGGAGGGGTGTGGGGTTCAAGGGGTTGCGGACATCCAAGACCGACCACTTAGAAAGCTAAGACGTAGTTTTTTTTGTTTTAATTAATAGCAACTTGTACTAGAAGGTACTTATACAAATATCGATCTCCGAGAAACGTTAACGGCCGTCTCTCTTTCCCCGCGATCGGTTTTCTATTTTGTTCTCCCCGCTCTTTCTCCTCCTCGTTTTCTCGCTTTCTCGTAGATCGGATCCACCACTCTCAACCACACCATCGAGAAAACGATTCGAGTAAAACGCACGTGCCGTCTGACGAAATCGTAAAAACCGATCACACCTCCCTCTTATCTCATTTCGATATTGAACAGCCGATCTTTCGAAACGGTTCCCGCGAGAAGCAAAATATTTCCGATTTTTCACGAGTTCTGTGAAAATTTTCGTTCAAGACACAAATCGCGGGCCTCTTTTTGGTACAGTCATCGAGAATCCTATTAATCGGCGGAAGTATTAAAAAATAGCGAGAAGATTGTTGCCATCGCTTCTCCAGGGAACTGTTCCAAAAAAATCGCCTCGAAACGAGTAGGTTTGCAGATTTTTGGTAAAATTCCACGCACGTTGATTTTCGTTTTTTCTTTTTTTTGTTACAAATGTTTTCCTCCTATACACGTTAGATACAAAAGATTCACTTTTTCCTTGCTCGCTGGTGTTTGTTTCGGTTGCTGTCGCTTGTTCAAGGGAATTTTCGATCCGTTGCCACATAACACGTTCGCTGTCAGGCTTCGGAAATAGTATTATCGAGGGTGTCGACCGTGTTATAAATTATTTACATCAATCTATTACTTTCGTAGATAGGAAAATTCGTCGGGAAAAGTCCGATGCAAATAATATCGAGCACAGTGTTACCCTGTAACGATTGAGTCTCTCTTTCCCTGGTATTCTCATTGTTATTTTATATATAAACTATGAATTCTTCTGCAAACTCACTTTTATCAAGCTCGACGAATCCATTTGCTATTTTATTGCAATATTTCTTCCACTTTGCTTCTCGCGAATTATGTTTTTTGTTTTTGAAATGTGCAATTCTGTTCGAATTTCTACACGGGTCGAGCCAGAATTAATATCCGTTTCATACAAACAAGCAAAGCAAGATACGTTTCGAAGCACAATAAAATTCATAGTGTGTTACCATCGTGGTAACACGTTAAAATCGTTGCTAGATAACAGGAGAATCTTTGCGCGAAGGATTGCAGTGAATTCCAGCTGCCTGATGAATGGCAGCGAGTCATTGCACATGCGAATACATAATTGATCAGCAAACGAATGTCACTTCCGCAGATTTTATGCATTCATGAGAACAATAAAAAAGATCAAACACCAAACTGTACATTTAAAAAATTTAGCAAAACTGTTGCGTTATTTTAAGCTAATTAAAATTGTTGAGAAAAGAAGCGTCTTGAAATTAGTGCGATTCTTAATGATAAATAACATGATATAATGAAACGGAAGTTCCTGAAATTCGGACTCGACTCAACGTTCTCTTTGCGATCCGATGAACATATTTCTCAGAGTTTCCGTTTTCGTAAACCAACTTGGAAACGTGAGTTTGCACGAATAACCGTCGCAAAGAAAGTTCATTGCATCGAATAAAATATAAAAAGTATGATACAGTTTTAACAGTATGTAACAGCTGCCCAAGCAAATGGCGGCAGCGAACGTGTTGAACGCGCTCGAACAGACTCCAAAATTTTGCTTGTTCTCTGTTTCTTTTTTTTTTTTTCGAATGAAGATTTTCGGTTTCGCACGTGCTAAACGCGTGTACATGTACGCGTGTCCTATGACAGTAGAGTTTCGAACGATGCCGCGAGATGCTTGTCGCATTTATGTTTCCGGTTTTTCGTTCAGGGATTTTCCTACATGTTTCAGTTGAAAAATCTGACTTTCCCATGGGAGGGAGTATCCTATACAATTTATTCAACTAGTTTGATTTTCGAGTTTGACGTCACAGTTGGAGAAAACGCGGATTCACAGAAAATAGAAATCGAACGGCAGCCGCACGGCGGCCATATATTGCGGAAGTCAACGAAAATATCGACCGATAACCAGATAACTAAGCGATAATCATTTTCCAAAGACTCCGAATATGTTTCTCGCGCATCGTTTATATTTATCAATCCTCGGATAGCGGGATTTGCAGACTTTTCATCGAGCACGCCATCTTTCAACCCTTTGGGGACGAACGCCGTATTGGCGACGTCAAGCTCCTATATCTGACTCTTAATATTGTGAACAAGTGATTCAACAATTTATTGGGTGTACAAATTCATTCATGGTCTTCTCATTCAGTTACAAACAATCAAACCATATCCAAGTCTTGAGAAGTGCCCACCATTTTCTATACAGTTACATCATTTTCTAATTAACCAATTAAAAAAAAATGATTGTACTGCTAATAAATAGCAAAAGATAATATTTTGATATATGATCTAGTTCTCGAAAACATTTTGGTAAATCCTCATCCGCAGAGGATTAAGAGAAGTTGTCGGGTCTAGTAGAAGGATCGATTTAGAAGTATACCAGGTTCGAAAATACTCAGAATTATAAATAAACATTTCAACGTGCCAATCGTCGAAAAATTCGAAAATCCGCCATTCGAGGTAGAAGTTTATTGTGTTCAACGAATTCGAAGAAGCAGAGTTGGTCGTTATAAATTATATTCGAGGTATAAATAATAGAGTTCGCAGAACAACTCATTATTTACAGTTTTTTTTCGTTTGTACCTGGAAGACTGAATGTTTAAAGTACGCCGGAGTGTTTCGAGTACTCTACTCAGGAAACGTTTGTCATAGTGTCAAACACGTTCAGACGGTCTGATTAAATAAAATTTAATTTTTTCAACACTGTACAGTAGGAAACCCCCTTTGAATCCATCGTGACATCACTGTTTTGTCAATCCTTACTTCCGCATTTCGGAAACAATCGACGGACTGCGGACGTTGCGCGATTCCAAAGCGATATTATGCGAAAAAATTGCCAGTTTAAATGGTCAGCTATTTACATCAGGTTCTACAAGTCAACGTTGATCTCAAGAGAATAGATTAAAGAATATACAAAATCAATTTGATGAAAATGATAAAATAGGGTGAAAACCACCCTAAGCATTCAATTTTCTAAAATTTCTTACAGAAAATCAGAGATTATGTGGAATTTTCTCGCTGAAAGACTGAATTCGCGCGAATGTTCGCAGTCCGCCAATCGGATACGTCCGAACGAATTCTCAAGGTCGCTCAAGGTCGTTCTCGGAACTCGAAATATTGTTGTGTCGCGACGCACGAGATTCGCCCGCGCACACTATCAACTACAAAAAAATTTCACATTATACAACATGCATAAAATCTTGGCAAAAAAAAAGAACATATATGTATACGATAACAACGCGTAAAACAATTGTGTCCGATAACGTCGACATGATTCGATAACACGGATTTAATGTCCCACTAAAGAGAGAGAGAGAAAGAGAGGGAGAAGAGAGGAGAAAAGATGGAAGAACGGTGTCTCCAATTTACAAAAAAACAAAACTAGAGGACAGGGGAAAAAACGTAATCGATCCGAGATATCATGAAAGGCGAGGATCGAAGAACGATCTAACAAGATACGGAGGGGACAAATCGTCGGGCTCGTCACGAGTAGAAAAAATCATTTGGACGAATACTAATCGATTAAAAATGAGAAAATGAATAGAGAAAGAAAAAAGTGAAAAGGAAAAAGAGAAAGAAACGATAAAGTGACAGAAAAGAATAGAGAAGAGAGGTGAAAGAAATTGTTCGCAGCGAATCTGTCATTGACAAGGCCTCCTACAAAAATTAATTTCTTCGTCTGTATCTACAAATATACATATATATGCATGTGGTTACACATACATAGTTAACGTATTCTATCATACGATATAATAGTATAAGCTCTTCATGGTTTCCGTGGAGTCAATGGTCAAGCAACCGATCAGACCGATAAAAACATCCAATGTTCTTTAAAAAAAAAAAAAACAATCGATAACAAGCGTACATATATTTATATGTATATATGTATATATATATATACTATGTATATAAAAATAAACGAATGAAAAGGAGAGAGAGAAAGGCTTCTTCTACGTACAGCCGGGAAAAAACGTACTCTCAGTGTGTCGGTTTTTCATTTACGTCGCAAAAAGTGCTAAAAAACATATATATGTATATGTATTAATTATACTCGATTATTGTCACTGAGCGTTGCAACGAGCAGAATCGCTTATCTAACGCATCAACAGTATGTAAAATATTAGTCGCGTGTATTCACAGTGGCTCACAGGTTTCTCTCAAGGCTGCCATTGTACAGGCGGATCCAAAAACGATGGTCGAATCCGCGATTTTTCGTTTTCCTTCTCGCCTTTTTCGGGGGGAGGGAGGATGGGAAATAAATCGAACCGGGAACAACTGCGGCTGTGTGTCGCAGCTTTGTTTTCCCAAAACGAACAATGCAGGAGAGAGGACGAAGATTATGTACAAATTTACTCCGATCAACGCGTTCGAATCTCTTTTATCAAATCTGTGAGTTACTGTAGATTCGTGAAAGGCGTGTGGGTGGGCTTTGCTCGCCATTTTCATTTCAATCTCGCGGTCGGGCGCAGTGCGGCTCAATTTCGAAAAAAAAGAAGATTTGAGGCAATTTCTAAAGCTCTAAGCAAATTGGCGGATCGGTTAGAGTATTAATTAGCAGAAGATGAGAGTTTGAATTCAGTAAGCATCAAATTCTGCAATTTTAATAATAATTAACGCTCATACGTGACCAAAGCTACAGTTAATTCCAACTGATAGTTGAATAATCATTGCTATAAATTTGCAATAGGGTTGGGACAGCCTCAATAGTCCACTTAGTAATTAAAAAATAACTAGAAGCTATAAATGGTCTTAAACTATTGCGTCAAAAGGATCCGCTATTTAATGTCAGAGATATGATTTATGGTTTTGGCCAGCAATGTGCACCCGACGATCGCGGGATAAGAGCAAGCAGCTACGGATAGAGATACAATTCGCTGATATCTAAGAGTAGTCCTCTTGGTGCACAGTTTCTGCGATTGGTAACGATAACGATGATGTTGGCCGCAAACGGGGGCGCGAATGCTTCAAGAGGGGTGGCCAAGAAAGGAAAAGATAGAAAAGTGGTTGTGAAAACAGCATTCCTCTTCCGCGAACAACGAAATTTCGAGTGGTTCTCTCGCGATTTCCGCTCGTAAATGTCACGAAACTGTCGAGAGAACCGAGAAACAGAACGTCAGGGTTTAGGGGAGTGGAAATTAGATTAGTACGATTCCTTTAGAAAGTATTTACAAGAGACGAATAATTCGTACCTATGTTTAGAGCTCGTGTGTCCGTTGTTCGACGAACCATCGACCATCGAAGCGCGACAGATTAGGGGAAATGGAAAAAGTGAGAGAGAAAGAAAGGGAGAGAGAGAGAGATAGAGAGTGAGAAACGATGTCCAAAAAGAGACCCGTCGCGACGCATTCCCCGCACTCGAGCGATTTGACTTCGAGCGGATTTTCGTTCTCAACGGCGCGAGACAACCGGGGCGCCGAAAGTCAACGTAAAAAGAAGAGATAGTAAAATTGTTAAATGTATGGAAAGAAAAAAAAACGAAAAAGAAGCACTTGATCTACCTTACGATAAAAACAACTAGAATCACTTGTGTACCATCACCACGTGGGATACGCTACTGTAATTAACGTTTCTTAGAGAACTAGGACCTAGTCCGTGCGCAGAGTAGCGTCGTTCTCCCAAGTATCCTTCGTTCGTTATTTCACTTTTCGATTGACCGCCGATTCGGACGCTCCGCCCTCCTCCGTCCACTTTCGGTTCCGTTTCTACGCCATTCTTTTCCTTCACTTAAAACGTTTCACGAATTTCGATATTTTCGACGGAAATAAAATTAACACGCTACCATTATGTACAGAAAGTAATTTTGTGCCGCATCCGATTCGCCGCAGCCCCGAGCATAAAGCTCGGAGATCTGTTTCGAATTTTGTAGATCTCTCTTCGGACTACCTTGGAGATCCCAAAAAAGATCGCCCAAAGTAGTCATTTCTAGGTCGACGCGATAGACATCCTCTATGAAGACAGTTCCAGAGATCCTCTGTATTAGGTCATGCTAAGATTCTGTGTACAGGGGATCTCAGAGTTCAAGAGGATCACTTAAAGTCTGATCCAAGAGGTTCTCCATAGAGGATCGTAGTAAAAATCCTGTGAGCAAACCGAGAGACTCCTGTGGCCCAACGGGAACATTTTGTACAGTTGATCTAGAGGAGACAAGCTATCCTCTGACATCTCCAGGATAGTTATTCCGAAAAACTTGATGTACAGAGTTGTTCCAGAGATTAGGTCGTCAAGGGTTTTTTCACGTAGTCGACTGGGCCCTGTATCAGAGATCATCTCGACAGATCCAGCATGGAGTCTCTTTCGCTCTGAAGAATAACTGTGATCCTTGGCGAAGAAGAGGGCCGGTCGCAGACGGAAGAGGGTCGCGAAAGCAACGAGGAAACGTTAGACCAAGAGTCTATCCACGATCAGATGTGAGGCCGCATTGTACAAGAAAGAAACAGAAGCTCGAGAGCGCCTGTCCGTGATTATGTTCGCACGGTTCTCGCTTATTACTCTAATCAGCTCCAGCCCGTTTCGGCGTGTGCGTGCCAGGGTCAGATACGATTGTGGCAATCGTACCCGCCGTGTCTTTCATCGTTTCATGTCCACTCGCCTCGCTACGGTCTCGCGGTGGCGATGAGGAACCCCCTTAACGGCCTCCTGCGAAGATCCTCATTTATTTTTTTTTTCGCGACGCTCCGTGGACATTGTTCCAGCACGCACACCGGCGTTCGCGTTCGCGGCTGCTTGTCCGTACGTGTGTTGCGTCTGTGTAACGTGTATTGTTACCGGCACGCGAGATCTTTCGACGATACAAGTTACATATTTTATAATATCCCTCGCGCATGATTACACGGGCGCACACACGTCCGCGCGGTTGCAGGTGTACAGGGGCAGCTGTACACGCGTGCTACAGACTCACACTTACAGACAGGACATACACACGGCCGTGTATGTATGCGTGTATACATATAATCTAACTATACATATAACTATGTACACTTTTTTTGTTTTTCTCAGGGTACGGGGCTGGGAGGGAAAAGGTGAGGAGAGATTTTTCTTCTCCTTGTTTTTCTTCACGGAAGGATCACGGGGTCGGGGGTGTGTCGAAAGTGGGACGTTTTTGTCTCTGCTGTTTTGTGTCTGCGTGTCTGTGTTTAATAGGGGTTCGCGTGTATTTTTTCGGTTTTGGTTCGCGTGTCTTTCTCATGTGTGTCTTCTATGTGAGAGAGATAGAGAGAATCGATGAATAGCAGAACTTCTCGAAGGATATCCTCGGGATCCTCTAGGACAGCGGGCTGTTCTGTTGAATTGTCGAGGATGGTCTCGTGATTCGGCGCGCTCCTTCCTTCCCTTGTTTAGTTTGCTTCCGGACTGGCGATACCTAAGTGCTGCGACTATAAGTGTGGGAGGTGGAGCCGGCGCAACAAACGCTCCTGTCCTGCCGCGTCTCGGCGACAGGACGAGCCGTTGTCTCGCTTGCCCGTCAAGCTGTTAGACCTCCGTGTACTTGCTCAGCTCGTCGCGCAGGAGCATGTTCTCGTTCTTTAACCGGTCCAGTTCCTGCCGTAGGCCCATGTTCTGCGGAAAAGAGAATTCAATCGTTAGTCGCGCCTGAAGTTTACTGTGGACTCGTTTATGGGACTTGTGTTGCGGAACAATCACACTTGTCGCTTTAGGAGGTCCTTGGAGTTTGGGACGTTGGGATTTTGGAGCTTTAGGACTTGGGAGTTTAGGACCTTGGGGGCTTCGAGTCATGGGAGCTTTGAGTTTTTGGAATTTTGAGACTTGGGTCATTGGGACGTTGGGACTTTGGGGCGTTGGGATTTTGGGACTTTAGGAGTTGAGAGCTTCGGACCCTGGGGGCTTTGTGTCATGGGAGCTTTGACATTTTGGAAATCTAGGACTTAGGTGCTTGGGACTTGGGTCCTTGGAACGTTTGGGCTTTGGAACTTTGGGGCGTTGGGAATTTGGGGGCTTCAGAACTTGGGGGCTTTGAGTTTTTGGAACTTTGGGACTTGGGTGCTTGGGACTTCGGTCCTTGGAACGTTTGGGCTTTGGAACTTTGGGGCGTTGGGATTTTGGGGCTTCAGGACTTGGGATTTTTGGAATTTTGAGTCATAAGAACTTTGGGACTTGGGTCCTTGGGACGTTGGAACTTTGGGGCGTTGGGATTTTGGGGCTTTAGGAGTTGAGAGCTTTGGACCTTGGGGGTTTTGAGTTATAGGAGCTTGAGATTTTGGAACTTTGGGACTTGGGTCCTTGGAACGTTGGAACGTTTGGACTTTGGAATTTTGGAACGTTGGGATTTTAGGGCTTCAGGACTTGGAAGTTTTGGACCTAGGCAGTTTTGAGTCATGGGAACTTTGGGACTTGGGTTTTGGACTTGGGTCCTTGGGACGTTGGAATGTTTGGACTTTGGTGTTGTCGTTTGGTTCTAACACGCGTTCGTTAGTCTAAGAGGCGTGGGAAGATTTACTTCTTTCTCGAGGAAGCCGGCCCTGAGAGCGATCTGGTTCTCCTTCATGCGGCGCGCGTCCCGTGATCGTTTCGCTGCCATGTTGTTCTTCCTACGACGCGCCCAGTATTTGTCATCCTTCAGGTCATCCGGAACGAACTGTTGGTCACAAGCGGCGGATCATAGGGAACAGAAGAAAATTAGATTAGAAATTGGCTCAGCTATAAATAGGCTCGAAGCGAGTCTTCTCTGTCCTATGAAACCTCGCCTCGGGAACCATCGATGTTCGTTTTCTCGAACTGGGAAAGGGTCAAGGTTGTCCCAAGTCGATTTAAAAAAAAAATAAATAAAAGACTGTGAACACGTTGAGAAATTATTAAGAATCTCAAAAGCTGCACATTTAAAAAGCTAAGACATCTAACAAGCAATTCGAAGTTTCGAGACTAGTCAGACTAATTGTTTGTATTTTCTTGTGTCCTTCGCTGAATGCACACATGATTTTTCGTGATTACTTCGGAGCGCAATGCAACTCGAATACTGTCCTGATACGAATATTGATATTGCAATCGATAATACTTGTGTGATTCGATAATTAGTCTGCGGATCTTCAATTGGGAATAGTACTTCAATATTCATAACTTTTTGTAACAAAATGCATGAAGTCCGCAGTCTAGTAATTGATAAAACAATTGATCCGTGCGTACATTCAGCCTAATTCATTAGTGGAATCATTAGTGTCGACGCTTATGGTCCAGATAAAAGTCTTTAACTGCGTATCCGAGAATCTAGAAGCGGTTAAAGTGATGCGGCAGTGTGTTTCTAAGAATATAGATTTACGGTAGATTAGAACAATTGTGTTTTATGAGTTCGAGGATGGACTCGGCGCAGCAGAAGCTGCAAGGTGAATAATACCATCAATTCGAAGAACGGTCCATTCTCAATGAAACCGTTCATTCTTTTCAACGTAATCGCGCATAAATTCCATATTCTTATTCTTATCATAATACTCTCGTTACACGAGCACATCATTGTACAGCACCTGTACTCGTACAGATCAAGAATCTCTTAGACATGATTGTCGAGATGTGCTCGTGTTCGCGAGTATATTTCGCATAGAAATATCAATGAAGAAATTTTTGGCAACACACCGAACTCACCTGCTTCCGTGATTTCTTGATCATCGGTTGGGGTTTGAGCTCCTCGTCGGAGAAGGCCCGGGTGCGTGGATCGAAGTCTCGCCCCGATGAGGCCATCGAGAGCGCTACAAGAGACAAGCCATATTGTATTCGTGACGAGTCCTCGGAATCTGTCGCGCGGAGAGGGAACAATCAATCGGCGATTCTCTGATAGCTAAATCATTAAAGAGAGTCTAGTTTCTGTCGATACGAAGAAAGAAAGATATAATACACAGACACGTAAGAGAGAAATAGAGAGAGAACGATAACTGAACGACATCGTTGACTATATCGGGGCTAAACCGATCGTTCGATCAGAGAAACACAAAGACAAACGATCTGGCGAAAATTATTTTGGAAGCCGGGACTTCTACCGAAACAAGGTACCGGATAAATTAGACTGGTATTATATTCGGAGCTTTGGAAATTTTAGGATTTATAATTTTTGAACGTTGACACTTTGGAACTTTCAGCCTTTCTTTTTTATTTGTTAAGAGGGTAACGTAACCTCTGAATATTACTAGATTTAAGGATGAAAACAGTGTTTGCGGGAAACAATTGTTTGTCCTTATACGAGCATGTTGCGAGCTGTGTGAGGACTCAATCTGAAGAGCAAGGTTGATTTTTTTATCTTAATTTATGATAACGAGATTATGTTTATATCTAATAATAATATTAACGTCCAAAGTAGGGGAAAAAATCGAGAAAACCACCCTCAGTTTAATTTTAACCCTTCACTGCATGATTTTTTTTTCATTCGGATGAAACAATTGAAAGATGGTCAGTTTTTCTGTTTTAAGTATTTAAGGGACAAAATATTAACCTGTTGTATATTGTAACTTGCGTTATTTTCTTAGATTATTCTATATCTAAATTTCGCATTTTCAAATAATCACTTATGAATAATTAAGTTATCTATTATAAATTAGTTTGTAATTAATTCTTAATTAATTCATGGTATATTTCATTTTAAACTCTGTTGAGCCAATTTTACTTCAGCTAGTTAGACTAGATGGTGCACAGACATCATAGAAAAGAGTGTTTGCGGGATTCAATTTAACGAGATTATGTTATATTTAATAATATGAGCGTCCAAAGTAGGGGAATAAAATCAAAACAACCACCCTCAGGTTCCCATGTATTTTTCTAATACAAAACGATTTTTTTCAACCTTCCTCTATCAAATGAACCTTTGTACAGCTCAAAATATGCTCGTATAAGGACACATAATTGAACCCCGTGATTTCCCACATTTCGTTCATACATACAGAGTTTAGAACAAGTCTAGTCGACGTAGAGTGACTTAGAGAACAAGTATTGAGCCAATTTTACTTCAGCTAGTCAGACTAGATGGTGCACAGACGACACAGAAAACAGTGGTTGCGGGATTCAATTGTTTTTCCTTATACGAGCATGTTTTGAGCTGTGCGAAGGCCCATTCTAAAGAGGAAGGCCCATTCTCATGATTTAACTAGATTACGTTTATAACTAATAATATGAACGTCCAAAGTAGAGGAATAAAATCGAGAAAAATATCGAGATACTACCCTCAGATTCTAGCTTAGGGGTTGGAAACACTGATGTAATAGAGAAATACTCTAGAATTAGGGGTTACGTTACCCTCTTTCAAGAATGTGGCTGAAACCAGGCGAACGTGTAAACACTCACACCCAGGATAACCAATGGGGTTACCCCTTCTACTATCTGTTTCACCCGTAATTTACTCCCCTAGGGACCTCCTGGGGGATTTCTACGGGCTAACACCACTCCTGTTCTTTTCTCATCAGATTTTGGAACTTATCAGCCTGAAGGGCTCATTCCAAAGAAGTCTGAGGACCTTGACATATTTCCGGTTCGAAGTCCCAGCTAGGAAGGAAAAGATGAGCCGGAAACGAAGCTACTCACTGGAGTCCGCGGGCGAGGGAGGGTTCATGGTGTCGGGCGAGCAACATTCGCTCGGCGAGGGTGATCTCTCGCGCTTGGTGACGGGCTCCAGGTGAACCCCGGCCGGTCCCTGGTGTCCAGGTGCTTCGGTGTTGTTGATCTTGTGCAGGGGCCCGGTCTGCGTCGTGCCCTGCCCGCCGCCGGCCACGCCGTCCGCAGGAATGCCATTCTCGGAGAGGAACTCGTCGAGATCCACGTACTGCAATAGGGTATCGGTCATCGGATGACACTTCGAGAGGACTAACTCTACGCGGCCGGTGCAAAATGTTGCATCCTCTCCAATCTCTTTCTTTTTTTATTTAAGAGACTGTTAAGAGTTAAGAGACTGTACATCAAACGCGTGTTCTAGAGCGTTCTATTCCTGCAGCGACACCTTGTCACATATTCTTCTTAAAATTCAAAGATTCTCAGCAGATCAATCATTTTGCTTTCGAAGAGTAAATTCTCTTCGAAATTACTAATGTATCGTTGAACCGAGGGTTACAGTCAGGGCCGTCTTAAGATATTCGTCGCCCGTGGGCTAATAAAAATAATGCGCCCCTCTTCGTAAGAAAATACACGGGATGGCTAGCGGGAGGGGGGTTAGGTTAATTTGTGACAGGTTATTAATTGGTTACTTTTGTCGTGAAAAGATTTTGAATAAAACTAACTAATAATAACAAAGAAATATAATACCAATAAAAATTGCCGCCCCCAAAAGGCTTGCGCCCCGGGGCTTAGCCCATTTAGCCCTGTGCTTAAGACGGCCCTGGTTACAGCAAGCTTAATATACCGTGGTTAACCAGGAGAACAATGTTCTAAGGAAAACGAAATTATTTAGAGGTAAATACAAAATGCGATTGGCTGGTGAACTATTTTGAAAATGTTTCCAACAGAGCTTCGTGAATGTTCACAGAAGTCTACAAATTGTCTGAAACATCGGAACGAAGTACAACGTGAACGACGACAGTGTTTTTTACTTTCAACAAGGAACTCGTTGCAATTTGTTGTAATACATGATTAAATAGAAAATATTATTACGGATTAAAGAACACAGGGTCTGTCCGACAATCTGACAAATCTTCGTTTAATCTTTGGAGTGCAATCGTTTAAAAATCGACATGTATATTTTCAACGAGCCAATATTTGCTCCCAACAAATAAATATTCGCTAGAATATAGATAGACACGTGGGAATTGCTAACTTGGAACGGAGTTAGGGTGATCTTGAGGAGAGATTTTTCGGAACGAGCACTTCCGTCGAAAGTAAGATTAACGAGCGATGCTGATGGGGACGAGCGGAGAACAGAAAGAGAAAACAGTTTAGAGGACCGTGCAAAATGAACGGGGTCGGATTAATTGTCGTTCATGATGACAGACAGAAGGGCGAACGAAAAATCGGGATGGAAGAGATCCTACAGCTTCTACGAGAGAGAACGTTCGGTCCTGTTGTTTCTGTCTTGTTCTTTTTTTTAATTTTTGGGATTCAGGTTCAGCCGGGCTTGCGGCGGGCTTACCGTGTTCGCGTTTTTGTACATACATGGTTCAATACCTTCAGGTCCGCATCATAGGGCAGAGTTTTGTCCCATAGGTTCGGGCCGAGGAAGGCGGCCTGCGCTTCCACATTGCCCCATAGCTCTCCGTCCGCGTCCTTTTTCTCTTCTTTCCCTGTAAACAAAAGAAATTTAAACTTTAATCATTTTCTCCTACACTTTCGCGTTCATGCAATTCATTTACTCCATTCAACGTTTCATGTGACATCTTCATTTCTGGAAGCTGCGCCTCGCTGATTCTTCTTTGAAATAGTTTAGAATTCTAGTTTCGACTTGTTTTTTTTTTCTATATTATTTAACCCTTCATTGCATGATTTGTTTTTCATTCGGATGAAACGATTGAAAGATGGACAGTTTTTCTGTTTTATTTAAGGGACGAAATATTAACCTGTTGTATATTGTAACTTGCGTTATTTTCTTAGAGTATTCTATATGTAAATTTCGCATTTTCAAATAATCACTTATGAATAATTAAGTTGTCTATTATAAATTAGTTTGTAATTAATTCTTAATTAATTCGTGGTGTATTTCATTGTTAAACTCTGTTAACAATTTTATGGCGGAAGGTGTTGTAATCTAATCACTCATGTAATCTAAATGTTCGACATTCTATCTACTATCACTCATCCTTGAACTTCATCCCCATGATTCATCCCTTACTGATCATTAGACCTAAAACAACCCCCACTTTACAGAACCAAAAACATATATCTTCTACTGATTTCTTCTTCTCGCGAGCATTCTTTTTTTCAATCTCATTCACTTCTGATCAGTCTTTACCGAATCTTGCCTAGACTCCTAAGATCTTTTGTATAACGTCTATAGTTTGTATTTCGTTCAGAAATTATACCTAATAAATATATATATATATATATATATATATATATATATATATATTAAATATCCGGAATACAACAAACCAACAAACCCTCATACGTTCCTCAGGGTGAAAATTCACCCTTCACCATTTCTTCATATTAAAAAATAATTGGTCCCTCTTTATCTGCGTTGTGAGACGTATTTCTTAAAAATGTGACGTGATAAAATGAAGCAAAGTTTACTAGTTTAAAATGTGAGGAAAAAATGGGTAAGAAAATATCATAGAATCTTTTATGCAACTATTTCTGACGAGCGTGTGAGGGTTAAAAAAAATGTAAAACAACATTTTCCGAAAAATAAACAAATGTAGTAGTAATCAGGAGGTTGTACGTTTATTTTACAGTGGAAACAATTAGAATTATAGGACTTGGTCCTATATATTTATTTATTTCCACTATAAAATAAACATACAACCTCCTGATTACTATTACATTGCTATAGTGGACGATTAAAACAATCGACGCTTCTCCGAAGCCTCCGTTGAAATCGTCCAGAAAAATTTCGCAAGGAATTAAGTTTGAATGTTCAGGGCCGTTCAACGAGGCTCCGTTTCGTCAGAAACGCGGATTCTTCCTGAGAGTGGTCGACAGCGGAACGCGAGGGAAATAATGCACCAGCGAAATGTTAGCACACACGTTCTTATTCAGCTTTAGAATACGCGATGACACGGTCCCCTGTCCTCGCCTCGCCTCTTTGCACCTTTTCTGCCCCTAGCGTTTGCAAGCCGCAGAGAAGAGACGAAGAAAGAGAGGGAGAACGCATGGCCATCAGAAATTGCTTCGTGGAAGAAAAAAAAAAGAAAAGAGCGCCGGGTTTCGTGGCTGGCCTTGGAGATGTTCCTCCAAAAATAGTGAGGCCTAAACCCATCGCCAACGCCATCGTCCTCGAATCTCTCTCTCTCTCGATCCTCTCTTTCTCTCGCGTTCCTTCCGCGTTCTCCTTTTTATTCGTCTTTCAGCCCCATCGAATAACCGCGTTAATTGTTCGCGATGGCCAGCCGCAACGTTACCTCCTGTCGATCTATGGTTATCCTTGAGAAAACCACCGTTTCTCGCAGCCCAAAAACCTCACACGCTGGATATACACGCTTCGCGCACACGTTCTGCTTTCGATGATCGATAGGTTGGATGATGGATCGACGCGGAGACAGCACGAATTTTCGAAACTTTTTTCAAACACGGCTCTCAGGATGGTTGGAAACTGGATTCGCCAGATTTTTGTAGTGCTCTCCGAGCCTCGAGGAGATAATCGCTTCTCGGAGATGAATCCCGCTGGAAAGTAGGTCACTCACATTTTTCTGGGACTTTCTGAACCTTCGCTCTGAACACGATCATTTCTTGGAGGTGTGTCTCGCTAGATAACAGCCTTTCGACATTTTTCTAGGACTCCCAAGACCATCACTTCTGCAGATCTTCTTGTTTGATTATTTTACGTTGCTTTTTCAACTGCTATGGTTATTAAACGACGGGACCTACAGTTTAACGTGGGTTCCGAAGCCAGAGATTAATTTCACTAATAAATAGATTTCGAACATTTTCTTTTCTGGGACTTCCTGAGTCTACGTTCTCGTTTTCTCGAAGACGAACTGGGTGAGGAACTAGGCTTATCAAATTTTATAGACACACTTTTCTGACTCTGATCAAACTCTCGAAACTTTTGCAAAATAAAAACATGTTTCTCTCGTATTGGAGTATTACATACTGTTGGAATCCAACGATAATATTGTATAGAAACAGGCAGGGGTGCGACTCCGGTACAAGTGGTTTATGGCACCCCCACTTAAGAAAAGGGACCGAAGGCTTTTCCAGAGACGAACCAGTCAGTCGTTGTCTATAATATAATTAATATAAATATATGATGGTTTCGGCGCACAGGTTCAATCAATAATACAAACATTAATTTATAACAATTTTGCAATTCTAAACCTCGACGTTTCGATCCTGATGAGGATCGTTTTCAAGAGATTTTGCGTCTGTAACAAAATGTAACTTTATAATAATAACCGTAATTTAAAAATATGTTTCAAACAGCAGAATATAATTTATCTTTCTCGCATGTTATATAAGGTAAACGTAAAATTTATGAAGACTATATTGATTCCATGCTGGTAGATACTGAACTGATCCTTGCTGAAGGTTGCAACGTAAACAGTAAATACATCAGGACAAAGAATTGGAACTTGACCAATCAGAAGCGAGCGATCAATGCACGCTAAGTCAATACTAGGTGGTAAATACCAACCAAAATGATTCGTCTCCATTACTAGATCAACACCAGCATTATACCCCAACAGTGTTGTGGTAATAGAAAAGAAATCAACATCCAAGTGTAATTTGAAAAGGACACGTGAATGAATCAGAACCAAGTTTATAGTAAATACTATATAGAAACCATCATACATTTATTCAATTCTTTTCGATCGCAAAACTATCTACATGTATCATTACAATATAGCCTTTTTTCTCTTATACACACTGGAATGCACTATTGTATTTTTGTTTGCGTTAAGTAAATAAAGTTATCTAATATTTATTATTAGATATAATATTTAAAATAATTAGTATACTATAGTATATTATATTGTAAATATTGTAAAAATATTGTAATTAATTGTAAATGTCGTAGGTATAGGTTAAGTCTTTTGTATATAGTGTTTCTCTCTCTCTCTCTATCTGTAAATAGTATGTAAGATAGTCATAAGTTAGTTAATAAGTTAGAGGTAAGGTTAGAGGCTAAGAGCGAAAAAGGGAAAAAGGGTGATCTATATAATATTAGAATTGTAACCCTAAGGGGAATTCAATAAAAAATATATATATATATATATTTAAAATCGTTGAATGTTATCGGCGCTACGGTTCGATCGTTAAATACACAAAAATAATAAATTAACTAAGCAATTTTGCTAATTTTATATAATCGACGTTTCGGTCACGAGTCTCATGACTCTCTTAATTTCATACTAAATCACACCTAAGCAAGTGAGTTCAGAAATGGAAATATTGTTCTCCTTCATATTCACAATTTTTGAAGAATATATTTAATCAAGTTAAAAAAAAAATTTTTTCAATTTTCTTACAAACGCAATTTATTAATCTTGAAAATGGTCCAAACAGTGACCGAAACGTCGATTATATAAAATTAGCAAAATTGCTTAGTTAATTTATTATTTTTGTATATTTAACGATTGAACCGTAGCGCCGATAACATTCAACGATTTTATATTAACAATATTACGATCGATATAAATAAGTTTATATATATTTAAAATAATTATTATTAGATATAATAATTAAGTAAATAAAGTAATATAATAAATATATTAAAAAAACTTATTTAACCAAATTAAAGTTCTTACAACACATACTCCACCGTAATCGCTCCACATTCCCAAGATCCCATTTTACAATTCCAGCAAGTATTGGACCCGGGGGAGCAAACTGTCACGGAGCCGTGCGCTCTTGATTCCACAGAAGAAAAGAGAATGTACGGAAAATTGCGTAGAAACTTGGCAATTACTTCAGTTTGTTCGAACGGATTGTAATCACCGGTTGAAACGCCTTGAACGGAAATCTGTGGAAGGGAGAAGAGTCGGCGGCGCCGGTTTTCGATCGATCGATCTTGTCACGGTGAAGGATCGAGGATGCGAGCCCGACGCGGGAAATCGGTGTACGATCTCGATGAAAAGTGACGGGGGACGGACATTTTAAAAGCCTAATAACCATACGGAATACGCCGGGTTTCTGCGTGCACGCTAGCTAAACAACTAAACAACGACAGCTCGCAATTTGGTTCAAGGCTACTGGTCGTCGCCAGCTCTGCGGAACTAATCTCGCGTTGAACAGGCGGGGAACTGGCGGCGCAATGACAAACGAGGAAGGGAGCAACGGAGACGAACGACAAAGAAGCTGATCGCGAGTGAGAAACCGATGGAGGAGCGAGCCCGACTGGAGAACGATGGAGAACGGTCCTAACTCGGAAGTTAGGGTACAACAGAGGAGGATCAAAAGAGGATAAAAGGTTGATTCGAACGAGAAAAGACATTTTTATCGTAGGGCTGAATAAGTGAATTCGAAACGCTCTTAAAAATATTAATATTCGCACACTCTTAAAATGACGAGAACTTTTTTTAATATTGTACTTCAGGAAGCTAGGGCAATTTATTTGCTACAGGACGTGAACAAAAAATCTTGTCAAAAATTGCAATTGATCGGAATTGTTGAAAAAATACCAAAAGTTGCATTTTACAATTATTTTTATGTGGGACTGTGTTGAAAATTTATTAACCCTTCACTGCGTGATTTTTTAAAGACTTAGCACTCGAGTGGTGACTCTGAGTCATAGCTAAAAATTGCTGTACTGTAATTCAAAATATCGTTTACATTGTTAAATATGTTGGGATTTAACAAATTACTAAACATTTCAATATTGTATGAAGTATTCTATTAATTTTATATCCACAAAATGAAAAAAATCATATAGAATGGAATTATTCTAGATAGGAAGACATGTTTAATTTTTAAGTAAAATAGCTCCGAATGCAAAGGATTAATTGTGATGTAAAAATTGAAGGAAGGTTAACATGGTGAAAAAAATATACATAAATAAACATAGTAAGAAACCACATTATTAGTTTACTATGTACCAGATTTGTTTTGTAGACTTGTGTGAATAAAACATATTCTAAAAAATTCGACAGGCATCGAAAGATGTAAGAATCCTTAGATTTACTGCAGTTGTAGGCTGAAAATCTGCAACTTTTACCATCTTCAGAAATTTTCAGAATACGTTTAATTGACACAGATCTACAAAACGTAGTTAAGAAAGTTTCAATATAGGCCCACATAAAAAAGTTGTAAAATGCAACTTTCAATATTTTTCTACAATTCCGATCAATTGCAATTTTTGAGATAATTTTTTTACCACATCCTGTAGCAAACTAATTGCTCTATCTTCTCAAAACAGTTTAAATCGTATAGTACAATATTAAAAGAAGTTACATTAGCGGGAGTCACTGTACCTGGAAACTAATCGTGAGAGGATGAAACTGGATTGTAACAGGGGAAGAAGACACCATGGAAAAACGTGATAAATAGGAGAAAACAATGAATCCTAATTGTAATACAAAAGAAGAAAGCGTTTCACCACCGTAAACGACTGCATATTTGGAAAACAGAAAGCAATTTGCTACGGCGAAGTTAAGAAGTCATCGGAAATAAATGAAGAGTATGGTTATCGCAACGTTAGAAAGTAGTTGGCCATCCTGACCACAGGAAGAGCCCGATTACAGCGAAGTTACGAAGTAACAATCTTTGAAAATAAAAGAACTGTTGCCCATCATTTTGCAAACCACGCGAAAATCTCGAAGATAACAGCAGAATAAAAATATCGAGAGGTGAGTATCAGTTAGAAAACGATTAGGTGTTTGGAAGTTAAGCAGCAACCTGATACCTTGATGATACGAGGCGTTCGTCTATCACGAAGTTAGGAAGTGATCGAACATCTCGCAGATAGAAAGCGATTGGCTATCACGACGTTAGGAAGCAATTTGATATCATGATGATAGGAAGCGTTCGGCTATCACTAAGTTAGGAAGCGATTTAATATATTTGATGATAGGAAGCGTTTTTCTGTCGTGAAGTCGGGATAGGAAGTGTTCGAGTATCGCGAAGACAGGAAGTGTTCGGCAATCATGAAGACACGGAGGATGTCGAAAATTGTGATGAACGAGAACTATTTTTCTTGTATACTTCCTGTGTAATCGAGAGCAGAGAAGCAGTCGTAGAAACATTTCGAGAGGCAAGACGTTGGAAAGTGGGAGAGGGGTTAAATTTTTAAAAATTCAGAGCCAAAGACAATTGGAAATAGAACAGAATTAATTACTTAAAATTAGTGTAAATTATTTTTCGGTTGAATTTAATTTTTATTTACAATTTTGTAAGATTGAAAAATTCCAGTTGGAAACGTTGATGACAGAGACATAATTCTCCGATGGTAGCGATGATCAAACAGAAGTGTTTAAGAGCTAGCTCTTGTACCGGAAGTAATCCGACTCTGTATGGCGTAAGACGATCATAATTTCGAGATTATCGACGGAGCGGAGAGCCATGGTCGAATCGGTACGAAAAGTATGCGGAAAAGTGGCGCCGATAGTCGGATCGGTTTGACCGAGTTTCTAACTGGTTTGGGACCGCGTAACGAAACCGGAAGTGCCGTAAAGGGCGCGAGTGGCTGGTTCTGAATCGGGCCGGAGACGATTTCCGTTAACGGTAGAACCAGTTCTCCGGTCCGCTCCTTCGTTACACCGAGACCGTGCTTCTAATTACTACGTTCCCCTCCCTTTCTCTCTCTCTCTCTCTCTTCCCGTCTTTTTCTCTCCTCTCCTCTCCCGTCATCCCTGATCCACCGTACGAGATATTCCTTTACGTAATCGGCAACACGCGAGCGTTTTACCTGATGCTTCAAGTACGGACTGAGTCACGGGTGTCCCGACAACTGACAGAAAAAATCGAGACGAATTGTTCCTCTGTTGTTGCGCCGAAGAAAACAGGAAAACAGATATTCCGCGCGGCCTTTGATCAATCTCCCGGTTCTGCTGATTTTGTTTCGCCGTCGCTGCGACAATTGCGATTCTTCTTGTGAAATTAAACAGTGCCAAGTGCGCATTAATTTTTCTAATTTTAGAGTCCTTGAAATTTTTTAATTATACCAACGTTGGTACAAAAAGTCTGAAATTGCTTGATTTTTAATGGGTATATTTTTAAAAGTACATTTTACATCTATAGCAAGAGCTTATTTTGTTTAAAATTTTAGAGCCCTTCAAATTTTTGAATTATTTCAACGTTGGTACAAAATCTGAAATTGCTTGGTTTATAATGGGTATATATATTTAAAAGTACATTTTAAATCTACAAGAATAGCTTTTTTTGTTTAGAATTTTGGTTTCCTTGAAATTTTTGAATTATTTCAAAGTTGGTACAAAAAGTCTGAAATTACTTGGTTTATAATGAGTATATATTTAAAAGTACATTTTAAATCTACAAGAATAGCTTTTTTGGTTTAGAATTTTGGTTTCCTTGAAATTTTTGAATTATTTCAACGTTGGTACAAAAATCTGAAATTGCATGATTCTTAATGGGTATATTTTTAAAAGTACATTTTATATCTACAGCAAGAGCTTTTCTTGTTTAGAATTTTAGAGTCCTTGAAATTTTTGAATTATTTCAACGTTGGTACAAAAATCTGAAATTGCATGATTCTTAATGGGTATATATTTAAAAGTACATTTTAAATCTGCAGGAAGATCTTCCTTCGTTTATAATTTGGCAGTCCTTGAAATTGTTTAGTTGTTTTCAAGTTAGTCTAAAAAGCTAAAATAATTGCTGTTAATAATTTAGGTTATAATTGTCGTTTGTGTTCGTTTCAGCAGAAGATCGGCCAGAAATGTTCTCGCGAAACCGCGCAGCACGCGTTTTGAGTTCCGCTCGAGGCGGCCAGGTGAAATTTGAATTCGTTTAATCCGTGCCGCGGAATAAAATTACCATTAGAGTCTCACGCAGTTGCGTTCCTCGTGGAAAACGCGCCTCACCTTCGGCTTGATTCGCGATAAACCGGTGAAAGGGATTTGAAAATGCGTTTTATTAATGAACCACCGGCGATTTCCGTTCTTTCAGCTGGTTTATCTCTGTGACATATCAATTATCCGCCACGGTTTCTTGCCGTAACTCTAATCCAACGGGCAACGTTACACTTTCATAATCCTCGCTCGTCGCGGCTCATTATTTATTATAATTTCGTTGCCAGGATGATCGGCGTGTTGAACTTACACTACTCATCCAAAATTTAACGTCCGTGGACCGTCGAAATATTTTCTTCTGGATTTTTTCAAAATATTTAAAACAAAAGTACAATATCACGAAGTTCAATTATTACAAAATAGCAACGAATATTATTTCTAGTCGAAACTATGACTTAAATTTTTACTTCGCAACGCGGAATATTTTCTTGGACACTACGATCATTAGGTGCTCCACTCGCTATGATTATAATGTGTCTGCATTAGTCACGGTACTGTGCACTAATTGAAAATAAATTGCCTCAAATTTTCTTAAATCTCCTACAAATAGCGTACGGTATAATTACTGATGTAAAAAAAAATTTTTGTTGTTTCCACTGGACAAACCGATTGAACATCAAAATTATTCAATCGGAAAATAAAATATTGCTATTATTTCTCCTCGTTTCTTTTCCGTGGTTTCGTCGGAGCATCGTCTTTGAAAGTAGAAACGCGAATCGATGGATTCCGAGCAGCGTACCGTGCGCAATTCTTTAAAACCAGATAAATAAAAATAGTACGCGAAAAATAATGGACAACAACGGCACTGCGCCACCGCGTTCGCCGCGGATAAACAATCGCATTTGTTTGGAGATGGTTTCCTGTGGCCTTGGTAGTCCGATACTCGGCTATTTCGGACGATAGATCGAATACGAAGTGAAACTGAAATCCGTGATCAAGGTCTATCTCGCGATCGAGTTTATATCGAGTACAATCCCAATGGAACGTACAACCATCGATCCCAGAGATCCCGTTCTGCAAAAATTCTAATTCGCGCGTAATACTCGCTGAAGTCTCGAATGATTGCAGCAACAATTATCTCTGCTCGCATCCGCCAATGGAAAAATTGCAGTCAAAAGTAACGAAGAACAATAGTGCAGAAAATATTAAAAGTTCAAGCTTATAAAAATATAAAAAAGACACATTTCCATCTGAAACGTTACATCTTTTAATAAAACTATAATCCCCATGATTTTTATAGTAAACATGTGATTATTTAATCAGCCGATGAATGATTTGCGAGCTAGCGGAACGTTATTGGCAGAATCTCGATCGTAAAATGGCGACGCAATCATCGAGGCGACGAAGTTAATAGATTTTTACGGAAACGCGGTTTACGGACCGTACGTCATCGAAAATGACGGCGGCTTACCGCACGCATAAATCATCGATAACGTCGACAACAGAACGAGATTTACTGATCGTAAGTCAGTGGCGTTTTCCATCTTGGTTCCTCTTCTTGCAGCAACGAGGGAAATGGCGGCCGGCTGCTGATACCGCTTCTTCATTGAATCCGTTCCGATTGACGTCAATGACAACTTGCGGTACTGACCACTGTGATTTTCGCGTTCTGAACGAACATAAATATATTTTTATCCGAACTGACATCTTCAGACATTGTTGCGTGAGATGTTACGGTACTATAAATTTCAAGAAAAATCGGAAACTCTTTCATTCCCAATACTGAAAAACGTTTCACGTAAAAGCTGAAGAACTTCGAGTTGTTTCAATAATTCATGGAAAATGCGAAAAGCCCAACTATATTTTTCGAACAGGAATTTTAACGAGCCAGTCAACGTAATTTGTTGTTTCCTTAATATATAAAAAAAGGTGTTAACACGCTGAAATCAGAGTTCGTTAGATGTTTTCTCTAATTAGATTAAAGCCTTCTGTGTGATTCTTACGTAGACAATTTGTATGCTCTGATCCTTTAATGGCGATAGAACGAAGAATGAAGTTCGAAGTAACGAAGTTCCCTCGCGAGAAAGGAAATCGGCACAGGGCAATTTCACTTTTCAAGCTTTGCGGAAAAGTCGAGCGGTTTTTTTACGTAATTGTCCGAGCAAAAGTTTGCGAACCAGGGATCCCCGGGCTGCCGGAAGTACGCGGTGCGTTCCTTAAAATGCTTTCTCTTTTCGAGCACGCTCCAATTAGTGCGCTCTTCTCTAATTACCGACGCGCGTTACCGCTCGCTCGGCGATTACGCGTCTGGAAACAGGAAAAGGATTACGATGCGGGATTCTGATACCGTAAACTGCTCTGTAAACATACAATCATCGCGGCAAACGCCTGAAAAACCGCGAATTGCTTTCCCAATAAATATTCATTGCTCCACTTTTGTCCGAACCAACGTTTGAGCGAACTTCTCGCTGCCCGACATTTATATTTTCGAAAATATACGTAAAAATTCTGATTTTAATCAAATTCCAAAATAACCCTTCACTGCATGATTTTTTTTATTAGGATGAAACAATTGAAAGAAGATCAGTTTTCGTGTTTCATTTAAGGGGCAAAATATTAAATAAAATTAAAACATCATTTTCAGAAAAATAAACATAGTAAGAAAACACATTCTTAGTTTACTATTGTACTATTGTATAAATGCTACTTTTTCTTTCGAAAGATTTAGTGTGTTCGAAATAATCGAAAAATTCACAAAAATTCGGATGAAACAATTGAAAGAAGATCAGTTTTCGTGTTTTATTTAAGGGGCAAAATATTAAATAAAATTAAAACATCATTTTCAGAAAAATAAACATAGTAAGAAAATACATTCTTAGTTTACTATTGTACTATTGTATAAATGCTACTTTTTCTTTCGAAAGATTTAATGTGCTCGAAATAATCTAAAAATTTACAAAAATTAGGATGAAACAATTGAAAGAAGATCAGTTTTCGTGTTTTATTTAAGGGGCAAAATATTAAATAAAATTGAAACAACATTTTCAGAAAAATAAACATAGTAAGAAAACACATACTTAGTTTACTATTGTGCTGTTGTATAAATGCTACTTTTTCTTTCGAAAGATTTAGTGTGTTCGAAATAATCGAAAAATTCACAAAAATTAGGATGAAACAATTGAAAGAAGATCAGTTTTCGTGTTTTATTTAAGGA
The DNA here is from genome assembly GCA_916610235.2 of Lasioglossum morio. Taxonomy (NCBI): domain Eukaryota; kingdom Metazoa; phylum Arthropoda; class Insecta; order Hymenoptera; family Halictidae; genus Lasioglossum; species Lasioglossum morio. The sequence goes on from OU744333.1 coordinate 11,248,360, forward strand.
GCAAAATATTAAATAAAATTAAAACAACATTTTCAGAAGAATAAACATAGTAAGAAAACACATACTTAGTTTACTATTGTGCTGTTGTATAAATGCTACTTTTTCTTTCGAAAGATTTAGTTTGTTCGAAATAATCGAAAAATTCACAAAAATTCGGATGAAACAATTGAAAGAAGATCAGTTGTCGTGTTTTATTTAAGGGGCAAAATATTAAATAAAATTGAAACAACATTTTCAGAAAAATAAACATAATAAGAAAACACATTCTTAGTTTACTATTGTACTGTTGTATAAATGCTACTTTTTCTTTCGAAAGATTTAGTTTGTTCGAAATAATCGAAAAATTCGAATGAAACAATTGAAAGAAGATCAATTTTCGTGGTTTATTTAAGGGGCAAAATATTAAATAAAATTAAAACAACATTTTCAGAAAAATAAACATAGTAAGAAAACACATTCTTAGTTTACTATTGTACTATTATGCTATTTTTTCTTTCGAAAGATTTAGTGTGTTGAAAATAATCGAAAAATTCACAAAAATTGTTTAATGCATCTAGAAAATGCATATACTCAAGTATGAGCAACAAATTCGGATTCGAACGAAGTTGCAGTCGGAACCATAATCTCCAGAAAATGCCGAAACACTGTGCATCGGGATCAACGACAGCACGATGTAGTTTTCTCCATGACCTTACACAATAGCGTAATTTTACGTCATCGTCGATCAGCTGTAGCCCGAGCAGACACGTAACTTCGCCTCGTCAGCAATCAGCTGTATCTTATCTAAGCGCGTAACTTCGCGTTAACTGCAATCGGCTGCAGCTTACGAGCAGACGTAATATTACGTCAGCGGTTGCGAACGTCTTAACTGGATAGCCGAGTAATCCGAGTATCAGAGCCCCGGTCGAAATTACGAAACGATGCGTGTAACGACAACGATATCGGTTAAAGGCGATTCTTTATCAAATTCGCGGGGCCTTTTTGAAATTTATCGTCCGGGGCGGAGCCGCGCCAATGGCGTCGCCGCATCCATTACGCCTTATCAGCGAGCTCGTGAAATCGTCGGGAAGAATTCTTGCTCGCATGTGGCGTATTTCAACGAGTTTGTCAAGCTGCGCATGTACGCCGCTATCTCTACACTTTAGCTTTACGGCGAGGCTAGCCACTTGTAAAATATTTATTGGTTTTTTTGTCGAGAAGATGGAAAAGTTGGCGCGAAAATTCGATACTTCTCTTTTAGAAAAATATAATATTTCTATCGATTTGTATGTAGACTTTAGCTGTTTCATTGTTAGTTTCGTGCGCTTTACAACGAGGCGAATATGTTTATCGGTTCAACGATTACCGTCAACTGTACAATATTCGCACCGACACGTTGTCGTAGCGAGTAACAATCGCGCTCGAGGATAATTGCAGAAAATTGATTACGATTCACGCTGTGGTCAAATTGTTTTAACCAGAACCGATTCATTCTCGGTTCCAACAGCTGAAGAACGTATACATGCAGTTTGCATTTCTCGTTCCCTGCAGCCAATGTCTATATGTTCCGCGAAATGCGAGGCAAATTGGTATTTTTTTTTTCTAATAGTTCGACCACAAAACATGGTGATCGTTCGCTCGCTCGTTCGTACGATCTAGCAGCTTAATACAGGTGTATACAGGTGTGCCGCAAGGACATAGGCGACCAGCAATTAAGGTAATATGTATCTACATACACAATCGACACGTTTCCCGTCGACTTTGCGCTCGCTATACTGCGACAGAAATTTATGGCGAACGGTCTGAAACCGAGACGATCTAATTTGCCGATCGGATTGCAGCAAAACAAATGCTTCGAAATTACGATCGATAATCGGTAATAATAGACTTCGGAGTTTTTTGCTAAGAAATAAAAATGGTCGTGAAACAGAAGATAGGCGGAAAATTCACAATTTTATAATGCAAGAGAAGATACACGATGATCGAGATTAAATAATTTTTATAGATACACTGTTAGTTAAAATTATTCCAGTGGTTTGCACAAGTTTCATTATTGAAATAATTGTCAGTGATCGCGTTAATGGAATTTTTAATGTTTCCAATTAATCCCGTTTCAGTTCACCGATCACGAGAGATTTCACAAACGATTGTCCCATTTGATTCTTTTTTTTCTTCTAGAGACCGCTATCAACGCTGACAGTCATTACTCGACGATTTCTAAAACAGCGAATTCCACTGATCTGCGGATGTTTGCGCGTTCGCGAGATAATGTATGCACGGCATGGCGAAGTAGAGGATTCCATAAATTCTAACAAAGTTTTACAGCATGGTAAAGCATGCGACGGAAGAAATAAATTTACATTTAATTGTTGCTCTGATACACATTCGCGTAAAAAAAAAATTGACAGATCTGCATGGACGTTCGCAACCTATTTAAGAGTGTTCATGCAAAAATACAAACATCCAGCGAGACCTGTCTACGAACGATACTTATACAATGAGAATAAGACTGCGGAAGCTGATCATCTTAGAATAATTATGTCAATGGACAGTATTGAATGGAACATTCTGTACGAATTTAATTCTGCCTTGAAATGGACAATCAGACCTACAATAATTAATAAAACATACTGATCGATGTTCATCTTGGAGAAATGATTTCAATAGACAGTATTGAATGGAACATTCTGTATGTATTTAATTCTGCCCTCGAAATCAACAATCAAACCTACAATAATTAATAAAACATACTGATCGATGTTCATCTTGATGAAATGATTTCAATGAACAGTAATAAATGGAACATTCTGTACGTATTTAATTCTGTCCTCGAAATAGACAATCGAACCTACAATAATTAATAAAACATACTGATCGACTTTCATCTTGGAGAAATGATTTCAATGGACAGTATTGAATGAAACATTCTGTACGAATTTAATTCAGCCTTGAAATCGATAATAGAACCTACAATAATTAATAAAACATAATGATCGACGTTCATCTTGGAGAAATGATTTCAATGGACAGTATTGAATGAAACATCATGTACGTATTTAATTCTTCCCTCGAAATAGACAATTGAACCTGCAATAATTAAAGAAAAATAACGATGTACGTTCATCTTGAAGAAATGATTTCAATAGACATTTTACGAAACGTGGAAACTCGAAGACAAAATGGAAGTGCAACGATTGATGCGACTCTTGGAAAGATTCGTTCGGAAGACCACGTTTCGTGGAACAGCCTGTACCCGGTTATTTTTGCTTTGAACGAGATATCGAATCGGCCGATACTCGTGGACGCACATATTGAACTTGATCCCATCGGCAGTCTAGTCGCGAATATTGCGATTATAAGTTACGAGAGCTCGCGCGTAACGGGTTGAAACGCAACGAGCCACGAACACGTCCTTGGCCGCTCCTCTGATAGCCTCCAGACCTCCTGGAAATCGTTTCCTATCCCGCTCGGATGCACACGAGCGTGCAACCACTGGTACAGAGACGTTCGCAGCACGTGGTCCCATGGGAACTGCAATGTTGGAACGCGAGACATCTCGGGCCTCGATGGATGCAACCTTGTACAGGTCGATCATTGCTACTGGACCAATTCCAGAGGCTCTCAACTCGCCTTCTGACTCACAGAATTCAGTCACAGATCTATCGTTATCAGACTGCGGACGTTTATGCAATTTACAATTTTTTCTAGACGAATTTTAAGAAACTCGAATTTTATTTTTTGTGATAGCAGCCTTTCCAGATCTGAGATAAATTAAAATCGTACTAAATTCTGTTGGATTTTGTATCCTATCGTTTTTTGACAATTGTCGACAGCCATGATTGAATAATAAAGATCCGCTGTCTAATTATTATATATCAAGCGAGCTTGAATTATTGTTATTCTTCAGAGATTTTTTTTTATTTATATATATAAGAATGGAAGAAATAAGAATGAAATATATAAGAATATAAGAATCTTATATATAAGAATATATAAGAATAAATAAGAAGATCTTATATATATATAAGAAGATCTTATATATATAAGAATATATAAGAATATATAAGAATATATAAGAATATATATATATATAAGAATTATATATATATAAGAATATAAAAGAATAAAGAATATATATAAGAAATATATAAGAAATATATATAAGAATAACAGAGAACATTTTTTAAATACGAAACCGTGAGAATCACTGGCATGTCTGCGTTGCCAGATCTACCGGCGTATCTCAAACGAGGTCTATATGGAGTCGCAAAGTTTATTCGACGAACCATCTATCGTTCCATGACGTATTGTTGTTCAAATTGCGTTTGCATAGTGCAATGCCGATACTACATCGTTTCTTTGAATCCTAAGGTCACTGTCAGCTGATCAGTTTACGAGACGCTCCATTCTATTATTTATAATATACGATTGCACTGATTCATCACGCCAACAATATTTCTTAATATCATGCGACTTATCACAACTCTCGTCATGGTTCTTGCAGACAAGAAATGTAGGATTTCATAAACTGAACAATTTTTTCTGTAACTTCAGTTTCTATCATTCATAGACAGAATGATCGAACGAATCGATTGCTGTGACTGACGTCACAGTGCCATTAAAAAAAGAGAACGTTTCATTCAAGATAAAAGACGCATGTATTTTCTACAGTGTGTTAAATATAATTGTCTTTTGAATTACTTTATCAACCATTCAAAATTAATAGAGGAACAGTTTTATTTTGTGTACTAGTTTTTATTGTTTTCAATTTGTTCAGAAATTGTTTCAGAGCTGTGAATCAGGCTTTGAATCGAATCGAAGGTTCCCAAAAAATTTTCTGCACTACACTATACTTAAATTTCCGGCCTCTCGTCGACGACAATCGTTTTACATTTTAATCGTGACTCGGCGAACGCGCGAGTGGAATCGACGGGTTTTACGTGGCCATAACGAATTCACCGAGCATGATCTCTTACCATATTTTTAACCTATTTGAACTATTGATAGAGGAACTCCACTTAACCGTGCCTGTTTAATTTCTGTTCTCGCATGCATTTTCGCGAGTGTCCGCTGTTTGCGCGTCGATACCGAAAAGTGATAACACGTATAACTTCGACGATTGTGTTGTCTAGCAGAAAACATGATAATTGCGGTGTACGCACAAAAGAAAGCCGTGATCGCCGCAACAAGGAGAGAGATTGATGACACTACGATCCTGAGAGGAAAAGTCGGCTTCTGTGAAGTTCACCGTTGTCTGCGGAAAAACGAGATAACCGAAGAAGAAATCGGTGACCGCCGAATCGAGAAGAAACATTAATGACTCTAAGGATGAAAAATGCATGACCACAGTGTCAAGAAAGAAACCATATACAGTCGCATTGGCTGCTGAATCGGGGAGAGAGATTTATCGATCTTTGGTCGTAAGAAGAATTATAGACGACTTTCCGATCGAGAGAAGAAGAGATCAATATTCACACGATATATGAAAGCTTGTGATATTTTAGGATCACATGGAATCAGAATTAATTTGAAATTTCCAATATATGGAATCAGAATTAATTTAAAATTTCCAATATATGGAATCAGAATTAATTTAAAATTTCCAATATATGGAATCAGAATTAATTTAAAATTTCCAATATATGGAATCAGAATTAATTTGAAATTTCCAATATATGGAATCAGAATTAATTTAAAATTTCCAATATATAGAATCAGAATTAATTTGAAATTTCCAATATATGGAATCAGAATTAATTTGAAATTTCCAATATATGGAATCAGAATTAATTTGAAATTTCCAATATATCGAATTAGAATTAATTTAAAATTTCCAATATATGGAATCAGAATTATTTTGAAATTTCCAATATATGGAATCAGAATTAATTTAAAATTTTCAATATATGGAATCAGAATTAATTTGAAATTTCCAATATATGGAATCAGAATTAAATTAAAATTTCCAATACATGGAATCAGAATTAATTTAAAATTTCCAATACATGGAATCAGAATGAATTTAAAATTTCCAATATATAAAATACTCTTACGGTGGAATAAACTTTCGAGATTGCTATGAGACAAGATTAAACTCGATCGAATTAAAAGTTTCTGAAATAAAAATTCTAGAAGTCCACAAACGCATGTTTCAAGGATTAATGGATTAATTTGTGAACTATAGTGTACAGTTTTCTTTAACACTCAGTGTATGAAACAGCTCTGTTTCCACTTTTGAAAGCCTGTGATTTTTTAGGATCACATGAAATCAGAATTAATTTAAAATTTCCAATATATAAAATACTCTTACGGTGGAATAAACTTTCGAGATTGCTATGAGACAAGATTGAACTCGATCGAATTAAAAGTTTCTGAAATAAAAATTCCAGAAGTCCACAAACGCATCTTTCAAGGATTAATGGATTAATCTGTGAATTATATTGTACAGTTTTCTTTAACACCCAGTGTATGAAACAGCTCCGTTTCCGCCCAGCTTTCGAGCTTTCTCCTTCGCAGCAATAAACGTCCTGCGCCGCGAGTATTTCAAAAGGTACTCGTAAAACGATCGACGAACCTGTTAGGAGTCGTTATAAAACGCGCGTCATCTTTTCATCGACGCGATAGCAAGCGGGTAACGCGATTTACTCAGATTTTTCCCACTTGTTTTCTTCGTTTTTGTATTTGTCAAGTCGCCGGACGGTTCTCGGCTGGAAAGAAAAAAGTAAGGCGACGCGTGAACCGGCTCGGATTCGAGCAGTTTCTATTCGATGATGTTTCTAGTTGGGACTATGGTTGACCTGAGCAGCGGAGAGAAGGGAGAGGGGTGGAAGAGGAGAAAGAATTTGGTAAGAACGAAAACTTTCCCTCGCGAGCATGTTAAAGCGACGAACGGGACAGAAATGTTTAATACGACGGTACAATGGCTCGTTCCATTTATTAGAAACATTTAGAATAATGTGGGTTTATAAACATGTTAAGAGCCTGTTCAAAAGTATTTGAAGAATCTCTGAAAAATAGTTGGAGCTTCGAAAAATATGCACACAGAACATGTAAATAAATGAAGATTTACGAAGGGTTTTTAATCAGTTGAAGATTTAGGATAAGAAACAGAGCCAAAAGAGAATTACGTCTCGTGTGTCTATATTAACATTAGAAAATAAATGATCTCTCCGATGCAGAATGCAGATACTCTTCAGGATTGAAATTCCACGTGCTCGAGCAGAGATATATTCCGCGATAATTGTGAGACAGTTAACTGTCTGCTTAATCTTCCAACGTGGCACCGATTCCCGATTGCTTGCGTAGAACCGTATTAACATTAGAAAGAAGAGGAGCCGTTATCGTTACAGATTGCTCTCGAAACATCCCATAGAGCTCGCTTTCCCCGTACGAAATGCTTATCAGTGACAATTTCACTTCGATAGAGACGGCTCGGAACAAGCAATAACGTTTCTCCTCGGATAAATGGCGTCGTTAGCGCAACATTTCACGAGACGTTGCTCGCGAGTTCGTTCATTCTGGAAACGGATTCCAGAAACGTTGATCTTTCTATTAGCTAGCCGAATTTCACTATACGCCTACCTGTTCGTTGATCTATCTTCTTCTATCTTCGATCTATATAAATTAAAATCAAATGCTGTTCGTTGGTAAGATTTAAGTTGCTGATTTGGCTAACTTTTCTTTTTAAATGTTCGTAATAGTCCGTATAAGGTTTTAGGGAAAGAAAAATTGAAAAAGTTTCCCGGACAAATGGAAAATTCGAGAAAAACAAAAAGTGCTTTTTGAATCATATTTCAATGCAACAAAAAAAACGAAAGTCGCAGCTTTTAATCAATATTTCAATAGGAATTTACATTATCGACGTCTGTTTACAATTACAGAAATTTATTAATTATATATTAATTATATTAATTTATAGAAATTTGGACAAGACAATGTTTGTGGGGTCTGTCAGTATGGAATATATTTTATTTTGGGACAAAATTACTTGCCTAGATTTGAAATTAAATTTTCTCGCTGGTGTATTCGGTGCACTGCATTTAGGAACCGTAACATTAAATTTAAGAGAACGGAAGATTATCGAAGGAAGAAGTTCGCACAGAAAAATCCGCCGTCCAATTACTATTTACCGTGAAAGCAAACGGAAACGGCGAAACTGGACGAACTGGCTAGAACGAGAAAGGGGAAATGTATAATAATGTTTCTCTCGAATATCTACCCCGGGTGAAATTGTCACTGATAAGCATTTCGGTGTGCGCGGAGAAAGTTAGATTTACGGGACATTTTAAAGCGACTTACGAGCGCACCGGTTACACACAAGCCGGGCTTCATAATTATTCGAATTAACGAGTGGCGGATCGCAGTTTCGTTTCCGATGGTACTGTTTCGCTTAATATCGAACACTGCCGATTCTCAATTTTTTCTCTCGGCGAGGATTAGTGCTCGTAAATTATATTTAACTCGGGCTGTTTATGATTTCGAATTAATTATCGATTTTATTAGTCTCGGGCTTCAGTGCGCCGAAGTACCTCGTTGATGCATCTTTCCGTTGGATCAGAAGAATTATTAACCCTTTGCACTCGGAGGTACTTTAACTAAAAAATTAAACGTTTCTTCTGACCTACAATATTTCCATTTTTTATGATTTTTTAAATTTGATAAATATGAAATTGCTATAATACCTCATACAATACTTAACCTTTTGCACTCGGAGCTATTATAACTCGAAAATTAAACGTTTCTTCTGACCTACAATATTTCCATTTTCTATGATTTTTTAAATTTGATAAATATGAAATTTATATAATACCTCATGCCTCATACAATACTTAACCTTTTGCACTCGGAGCTATTTTAACTCGAAAATCAAACGTTTCTTCTGACCTACAATATTTCCATTCTCGATGATTTTTTAAATTTGATAAATATCAAATTGATATAATACCTCATACAATACTTAACCTTTTGCACTCGGAGCTATTTTAACTCGAAAATTAAACGTTTCTTCTGACCTACAATATTTTCATTCTCGATGATTTTTTAAATTTGATAAATATCAAATTGATATAATACCTCATACAATACTTAACCCTTTGCACTCGAAGCTATTATAACTCAAAAATTAAACGTTTCTTCTGACCTACAATATTTCCATTTTCTATGATTTTTTAAATTTGATAAATATGAAATTGATATAATACTTCATACAATACTTAAATGTGTAGTAATTGGTTAGATACCGACATATCTAATAGTGTGAACAATTATTTAAATAATAGTACAGCAATTTTTAGTGGCGCCTCAGAGGCTAAGGGTTAAACGTCGGCAAATAAAAGGCAAAATGAATTTCCATTTCAACGCAGAGAAATTTAAATGCTGTAGTAAAGAAGCTCTCGTTGAAAATTCAACGAACAGAAAAATAATTCCGGATTCGGTGAGTCAGTGGGCGAGCGATCGGTGAAATCTCGAAAATCGCGAAGAATGACGGCAAAAAAGCGCGATCGCTCGAACGGGGAGAGCGAGAGACAGAAAGACGAGGACAGTGTAAGAGAAACGAGCCGGACGGGACAATGTACGTATAAATACGTCCAGAGAAATTTCATTTTTTGGGCTTTTTATTCGAGGCCGCTTTCTTCGCTTCCTGATAACCTGGAACGGTGTTCGTACGCGTTTACAGAGCCGTGTGTCAGAGCGCACGCAACGAACCCGTTTCCGTGAGAAGGAGGAGGAAAAAAGAAGCCGAGGAAGGAAAGGAAAAGAAAAAGAGTTCTCTCGAGCGTACGGGGGCGGAGAGAAACCGAAATGAACGGAGAGGAAGGAAGACGAACGACGAAAAGTCGCGGAATCGGTCGTTTCTCGTGTCTCTTCCTGTTGGCTGTGGCCTCCGCTTCCTTCTTTCTTTCCATCCCCGCCCGCGACTTTCTTGATTTTAATGAACCATGAGCCGAGGCCGACTGCAGCCGCTCCCTCTCCGCCGCATTCACAGCCACGGATTTCTCTTTCATCCGCAATCTGATTTCTTGGCGAACGCGGTCGCCAGAGCCAGACGGAAATTCACTCTCGGTTGATCGACCTGGTCGCGCGCGCGCGCGATTCGCAATTCCACTCGATACATGGCCTCGATTTTTCATTCTTTCTGCTTGCGAGTGTCAGCCATTGTTTACTAGTAAATATGTTTCTTCTATCGATCCTATTTGTTGTTAACACTAGACCTACCGGACAAGTCAAAATGACTCGTGCGAATTTTGTTGTCGATTAAAAATATTAAGAGTATAAATATGTTTTTTTGAGAAATATTTTTAGTAAACTTCTCTATTGAAGTACATATTTAACACATTACCGACCGATGATTATTGCATGTTTTTGAAAAATGTATGATGCATGGCTAAATTTTCATTTAGCATTTAGTATCAACTAACTAAGTCACCCTCGATAACGTCGTCTAATAGTTTCATTTAAGATTGCAACGTCAAAGAAAATTTCTATGATTTTTTTTTGGTACAGCAGAATTATTGAAAATCCTATTCATAGGCTTCCGGTCGGTAAAGTGTTAAATATCCAGTGTACGAAATCTAAATAAATGCCATGTTGTCGTTATTAGAAGGCAATGTATGTATACAAACTGCGTTTAGTGCTCGGTAGTTCTAGTGTTAATAAAAGAATGTTTCTTTTGTAAAAAAAATTACTTCTTATCTAAAGCACTTTTGCAAAGTATCAAGTAAAATCGACGTTTCGATCTTTGTTCAGATCATTTTCAGGATTCATTTGAATTGCATCTGTGAAACACGTATAGTATACAATTTTCAAAACCTTTTGTAAGATTAATTGTAAGGAATCGCGAGCAAAAGTTTAATTTTACCACAAAGCAAGTGAGTAATTGTTCTAAACAGCATTCCTTTTAATTAATCGTACAAATGCTTTTGAAAATCGTATACTATATGTGTTTTACAGCCGCATTTCAAATGAATCCTGAATATTTTCTTCTTATTTTCGTTTATATTTTCAGACGCAAAAATGTTCTCTTTGAAAAAGATCCATATTGGAATCGAAAAGTATGAAAGCATGATTTAATTGCATATTTGTTGTTTTTTTCTATAAATTATCGAACCTGGCGCCGATATTATCAATTTATTGTTTGTCAATCCTGAAAATGATCTAAACAACAATCGAAACGTCGATTTAACTTGATAATTTGTAAAAGTGCTTCAGATAAAACGATCGAACCGTGTGACGAAAACATTAACCATTCTTTATTGTTTACTGGAGTGTTTAAAATTCTTTGGCTCGACTTATCTTGGTTATCAGGGAAGATTTTTTGGTCCAAGGATCTATAAGATCATTCAAATATTGGTCACACCTCGTCAGTCTACCGGATACACGGCCCATTAAAAGAAGAATGGCAGTTTTGCGTGGCTCTTGTTACTCGCAATTGATGCAGACTATTTTTATTTTTTATAAATGTTCCGTCCGTTATATCGAGAACAACCATTCGTTCCACACCGTAGTCTATCTTATTCAATCATTCAACAGCTTCGTAGTTTTTTCAACTAGCGTGATATCCAGATCGAGTCCGCTGTATCTCCCTATCAAGATCTACTGGTCAAATAAATAAAGCGAGCTAATTACTCGGCTGTCAGCGCGTAAAACGGATCCAGAAAAAGATTACGCGATAACGAAGAAAAATAGAGAAGCGGAAGCTGGCAAGCGTGCGTTTCCAAGTTACTGTCACGACGGCCAGACACGTGGAAGTCGTCGCGCACAATTTCACAGATCGTTTCCCGCGTGGGTACGCCGATTTTCCTGCCCGATTATGAGCCTGTCGGAAGCGTCTCCTGTCTCGGAAAGTTTTCCGTGAAGCGAGCATCAGCGAGCACGAACGCGCATCGCTTGTGCGCCCGTCGAAATCTCTTCCGGTTCAACAGGTCTCCGCACGAATTCCTGATTCGACAAGCGCCGCGGGTGGCTTCCAATTCGAATTTCGATCGCTTTTGATCGTTCCGATCGATTGATCATCGATTCATAACGTTCCCCTTTGCCAATCCATTCTGGTAATTAAAAGTTATTTTTATTTTTTAATACACCGGCCCCCGCTGCAAAATTAAACGAGCACTTTTCTCCAACGAAGATTTATTGAAAATTTAATATTATTAAGGGTAATGTTGAATTTATATGAAAAATTGTATACTATTGAATTTATATAGAAAATTGGTATTTGTAAACTGCTTTAACTCAGCCAGAAAAAAACTGAATAATATAATTTTTATTTCGTTCATATTCTGTTTTGGTATCGGATAAAATATTTTGTTGCGAAATACGAAGAGTACAGTTCCATATATTTTAGTCATCTGCAATTAACTGGATCTTTCGAAATGTGAGCAAAGTTTGAATGACAAAAATATGGTATAATTTGTAGAATGGAATTGAAAAGAAAATGTTTCTGAAAGCTGAATCCTGCTGATGTGCAAATAGCATTTTCTGTAAGATTTGGAAAAAAACAAACGAGCAATAAAAATGGACAAAGAGAGAGTCGGTATTTCCCTAAAATTCAATTTAAAAAATATGGTATAATTCATAGAATGGAATTAAAAAGAAAATGTTTCTGAAAGCTGAATAAAAATGGAAAAAGAGAGAGTCGGTATTTCCCTAAAATTCAATTTAAAAAACATGGTATAATTTACAGAATGGACTTAAAAAAAAAATGTTTCTCAAAGCTAAATAAGAATACACAAAGAGAGAGAGTCGGTATTTCCCTAAAATTCAATTAACAAATACGGTATAATTTATAGAATGGACTTAAAAAAAAATGTTTCTTAAAGCTAAATAAAAATAGACAAAGAGAGAGTCGGCATTTCCCTAAAATTCAATTAAAAAATACGGTATAATTTATAGAATGGAATTAAAAAAAAATGTTTCTCAAAGCTAAATAAAAATAGACAAAGAAAGAGTCGGTATTTCCCTCAAATTCACTTAAAAAAATACTGTATAATTTATACAATTGAATGCAAAATAAAAATAACTTCCCTATAAATCGGGAAGTTAAAAATTTCTGAAAGCTGTATCCTACTGACATACAAATAGCATTTTCTGTAGGATCCGAAAAAAAACAAAAGAGCAATAAAAATGGACAAAGAGAGAGAGAGAGTCGATATTCCTCTCGAATTCAATTCCGTGAATATCGAACGACGCAGGATTCTGCGAATAAATGCGAGTTCGATGGACTAACAAGAGGATCCTGAAGTATCGACGAGAAAGCTCGAGCTGTCGAAGAGGCCGAGGTCCGAGGAGAATTTATTGACGATGGGGGCATGGTTTCGCGGAACGGAGGATTTTTCGAGCAGATCGATCGATCGATCCGGGGCGGTGGATCTCCGGCATTCGCGGCTGGATCGCAGCCCGGAAGTCGGCTGCGCGATCGCTCGTTCGCCCGAGGGGAAAGTGGTTTGAGCAACTTTCACTTGCTGCCAGGCCAAGCCACGTCTCTTCGAGTAACACAAGTCCGGCCACGGACTTTGCTGGATCGTATTGTGTTGTCGTGGCTACGGGGAAAAACCGTTATCGCTGAATACTCTCTGCTACAACACAGATCCCCTAGTAATTACGCTGACTCCCTCTGGCTTGGATAATTACGCGAATAACACGATCAAAATACCAGATCAAAATCACTATTCAATTTCTATTACGTCGATGATGATCTCGCTTATTTTGGTCAATGTTGTTGCGATTCACTGGCTAATAATAGTTAACGGAGTATAATAATTCAGCTGGTATAATCGTTAATCGGTTCTCGGGTTGGGTTGATTTTATTGTGTTTGGTTCATGGTTTGTCTGTTGCAGAGTTTATTGCTCTTGGAAGTTGCACGATGGTGGGGCAGAAGGATTGAGGAAGTTGTTGCCAGTCTGGAAGGATTTATTTATCTAATTTGCAGACTGCGGATTTGATGCATTTCTGACAAAAATGGATTCTCGAAGCGGAGATAAAGAAATGTAGATTTTACTAAATCCATTAACATATACGTTTCTCTGTACGTCCGTTCTAAAAAATGCTCCACAAATATCGAAGTACGGAAATTCCTATTTTCGACACTTAAATTCTTGAAGCAAATCTAGAAGAAAAGTATTTCTAATTTTGCTTGTTTCATCTGTGTACACGTTTGTTGTTCAGCCTAATTTTCGTAGAATCTGCAGCTTTTGAAAGGCCCAAATGGGGGAGGCCACACAAAAGAAAGAACCATATATATATATATACTCGAGGCCATAAGCCCGGCAGGTTTTCGCGTTTCTTCGAGCATTCCCGCGAAAACTGTCCGAGGAACGCCCACATGGTTGGTAATGATAGCCTGGCGAACGGAACGGCTCTGCCAGGAATAACGTCGGAAGTCGCGGACGATGTTCCGTTAACGATAACTCGGCTCGGAGCCGTGTTTATCGCGTTTGTCGAAGCAATTACGCGGATCGATCCAAGAAAGAGAAAGTCCGCGGAGCGACGCGAAGCCTGATCAAAAGGAATCTAATCGGACTGGATGTATGTGTGCGCCCGTATGTACCTGTATAATGTTTCTCCTGTGTGGCGGACGCCAAGAAAGCAACCGAGTCTCTTTGGTATAGAACGTAAAGGAACGATGCGTGCAAGATAATGGAATTGTGAGCGTGACGATGACCGTTTCACCGTGTAAGTATGAGCTGATGGGTGAGAGTCGGATGAAGTCATTTTTGGCTGCGCGTTCATTTCGCTGAGAATCATTATACTATGACATTGACAAGGCTCACGCTGCTATATAGCTGCTATATATATATATATATATATATATATATATATATATATATATGTAACATATTTGGTCCCCTCAGGGTTTCAAATTCATTTACCAATCCTCCTTCCTCTTTTCCACTACCTTTCTACTGTTTATGGTGGTTTCCGCACCACCTTTTGCCAACAACACGTGAAAAACACCCCGGGCGGGTCACTTTCCGGTTTTTTACCAGACGGTCACCCATCCTAGTGCCGTCCACGTTCCACATTGTTTAACTTCGGTGATCTAACGAGAATCGGTGCTTTCAAGGGGACTACGGTTTTTAGCTATATATATACTTTCTGACATATGTGTATTTGTGTGTGTGTGTGCGTTTGCGTCTGATGTATATTTATTTACATATAATAATATGATAGCCATGCAGGGAGACCAGCGCCCCCGCGCCGCACATCCCCCACGAAATAATATTTTATATGTTTTTCAAATTATTATTAATAGCCCTCGCCGAAAGGCGAAAAATACTGTACTGCCCCCGGGACGAATGTAACCCGGGGGACAATAGCTTGTCTAAATAAACGCCTTTATCTGATTCCTGACCACTAAGAGAACATTAAAAATTGTTTCAGCGAATCAGCTATGATGAATGTTTTTAATTTGCAGCGTATATAATGAATTATGTAAAGCTTATCCTGCAGACATTTCAATCCTTGTATAATTTCTAATCTGGAGTATATCAAGTCTTTCGAAAAAAAAATTCATCCCAGTCTATTACACCGCTTCGAATAATCAGACACGAATCTAATCAACACAGAAACGCGTTGAAAATTTAAATCGAGCTGCAAAGCCTGCATTTCTAGATCTTTTGATCGTAGATCTTCGTCGTGCGATACGGTATGTGCGAGAGAACGTGTATAGTTTGGTGACGTTACCCGCAGTAGTCTAGGAAAAGAATCAGCGATTGCAGCAGCTTCAGGCATTCCCACTGACTTACCTGAAACAGAAAAAAAAAGTGATTTGTGTGATTACGTTGGTAAGAACAGCGACAGTTTTATGCTGGTGTGCTTGCAAACAATGTTCACTGTCGTCCGAGAAAAATACGAGAGGAAGTATGGAATGATGCAAAAAGTGTCCTGGATAGAACTTCTATTGAAACTGTGGTTTTAGCTTTTGTCGTTCCGCTATGAATTTGTTGGATTAATATGTAGAAAAATATAGAATATCGAATTTGATATTAAAGGCCTGTTAATTATTTTCGATTTCGTTAAGCGTTGTGCATTAATAATATAATTTCATTTCATTGAATGCACCTCTGGAATTACAAATTAATGTTAAGTTAAGTTAAGAGGCGCATTAAATCATTATTATGTAATACGCTACTGAATTCATGTACTGAACATGCTATATAAACCATATTTGGATTAAAGCATTAAATAAATAAATAGAATATCGAATTTAGAACGACAGAAACCGAAAATTTTACCACAGATCCATCGATCAACGGACTGAAATCGTTCGAGGATGATTAATAGTCTCTAGCCTCGCCGAATCCAGCGTTTTTGTGCGTCGACTTTCCCGATCGATAATTGATATAATAGCTTGTCCGGCCGAAATCGATTCACCGGTCGAAACCCTATTGGCGAATCGGGTTCGCGAATGCCGATTGGCCGACAACAGGTTTCGAAAGGATTGCGCACGCGCTCGTTCTCGTATATACGTTCGCGAACCTCTGCGCCTAAGCTAGGTGTCCTTCGAGGCTCGTCCTTGGCAATGGAACGTAAACGCCGAGCGGCGAATCCACGTAATACACGGCAGTCCTTTTAGTTGATCCTTAATCGTTTACATTCTATGCAACTTGGATCATCCGCGCGATTATTCCGCGCGCGACTTTCAGCCGCTGTTACGTAACCGCGCCGATCAATTTGCATCGGAGAGGATATCTCTGCGTGGTCGGGCTCGGTTTCGCAAGGATGCGCTCTCCCAGTGTCCTTGGACGGGCTCTCCTGGATCCGATGGCATACCGATCAAATTGCTGATGCTAGCGGTCCTCGCGGAGAACGCTTCCTTGTCGCAGGACGAATCGTCCTTTTTTCCGTCCTAACAATCTGCCAACTCCAATTGCAGACGTGGAAAACATTTCCACGCTTCATTCGGAATCTGATATTTGATAAAATCTACATTGCGTTAAATTTAATGCTTACATTAATTATATGCGTATAAAGCAGCCTGCGAACTTCAAGTGCAGACTTGGGCAAACTTGTTTAGACTTGACTTGGAATCTGAAATTTGTAAAATCTTGATTGCACTTCGTTATTTCTGCATACAATTCTGAACGGAACGTAAGTTGGTTTCTGGCATGAAGTTCAAAAATCAAGATTTTTCTTCCTTATGTGAATTTCAGAAAGATCTTACTAACCCCATTATCTTTAAAAATATATCTTCCAAAAGGTCGCATAACACATTACTGGTTCAGTAATGCAAAATAGCTAATTGATTAAAACTTGATCGAAACTGTTGCGGCGAAAACATTAATTTAAAAATACTCTGTAATCTTGTATATAACAATTGCAAATCTCCCCTCCCTTCCCCTCATACCTATAAATATTTCTAAGTATGTAATGTAACATGATATTTGGTCCCCTCAGGGTTTCAAATTCATTTACCAATCCTCTTCTCTTCCCCCTCTTTCCACTCTCTCACCATCGCCTTTTCAGCGGGACCTACTGTTTATGGTGGGTTCCGAACCACCTTTTGCCAACAACATGTGAAAAACACCCCGGGTGGGTCACTTTCCGGTTTTTTACCAGACGGTCACCCATCCTAGTGCCGTTCACGTTCCGCATTGTTTAACTTCGGTGATCTAACGAGAACCGATGCTTTCAACGGGACTACGGTTGTTGGCTAAAATATTTCTAAGTATAAAGACATAATATTAATGACGCTAACGACCTTGTTGTTAATGCGACCTGTATAAAAAAAATAAAAAAAATAATCAAGATTTGAATAACAATCCACAATTGACTGATGAGATTTTAAAAAACCCGTGAAATCGCGAAGCAAGCGGCAGAATCGCATAGGTGGATGACGCCGTCGGTGTAACGAATGCCGTCATTAGATCTAATCCCCGGAAAAACCCAGGACCTCCTCGGAGCGGGTAATAACGGCCCGCGGCGGCGGCTGAGAGGAACGTTTGTGTTCCTGATCCTCTCGTATGCAGTGTATGCAGTTTACGCAGTCGGCGATGTCAAAGGAGGCGGCCGGGAAAGCAGCCGGGGAACTTTCTCGGGCGAAACTGATCGCCGCGACGCAAAAGTGAACCGGTGACGTAACAGGCCGATACGGGAAGCACGCGTTGTCTGGCCACGCGATGGGGGGAAAAGATCGGTCACGCGACTGGGAAACGCCTAGGATCGGCTTAGATCAAGGAAGTTGCCGTTCTTTGCCTTTTCCCCTGCTCTTTTTTCGTGCCTTTCTCTCTCGTCCCCCCGTCCCACCGCCGCGTCAGCCTTTCGTTCGCTTCCTATCACTCTCTCTTTCCAGCCTGGGACGAGCACGACTCCACCAACCTGTGGCTTCTCGTTCGCCTCTTCAGCTTCTTTTTCCTGCACACGATGTGCAACATACAAACTCCTGCCACTTCGAAAGAAGGTTCCCCTGAGGTACGTCGATCCATTTAACCCTCATCCACACGGATAACTTTTTATACCAATTTAATAATTTTTTATACGAGGGTTAATAGTTGCTTGATACACTGTGATCAGCCAAATGTTATCAATATGTCTTTATTTAGAGGCTGATTTTCTTTTTTCGTAGTTTGTTAATCACAAGATTCAGGAATTTTATGAACTTTCGATTGCAAACTAAGGGTTTTACCAATAGATCGTGGATCAATTTCTAAATGCAGATTTTTTAAATTTGATAAATATGAAATTGATATAATACCTCATACAATACTTAAATGTGTAGTAATTGGTTAGATACCGGCATATCTGATAGCGTAAACAATTATTTAAATAATAGTACAGCAATTTTTAGTGGTGCCTCAGAGGCGACACTCGAGTGCTAAGGGTTCATAGTTGCTTGCTGCTCAATATGTCTTTATTTAGAGGCTGATTTTCTTTTTTCGTAGTTTGTTAATCACAAGATTCAGGAATTTTATGAACTTTCGATTGCAAACTAAGGTTTTTACCAATAGATCGTGGATCAATTTCTAAATGCAGATTTTTCCAGGGAGTTAATCAGCTCTTTCGAATTTCAAGCTGTAAATCAGCTCTTAAAGTGGAACTCGAAAATTTTTAAGACTTTAAAAAAGCGCATATATAGAATATCTTGCGAAATAATGTACAATTAAAAAGAAATAAATTCCTCAAGTAAAGAAAAAGGATTTCTCGCTAATAAAATAGATAGAAATAGGTTTTTAATGAATTTTATTTCATCCCGATATCTCTTATGATTAAAGAGTCCTAGTAAAATGTTACTTAACACATTACCGACCGGTGATTATTGCATAATTTTGAAAAATCTAGTACATGGCTACAAACTTTTTAATGAAACCTTCAATAGTAACAGCAATTTTCATTGTCAACTAAGTCATCCTCAATAACATTATCTAATTATTTCATTTAAGATTGCAATGTAAAAGAAAATTTCTATGCTTTCTTTTGATACAGCACAATTATTGAGAATCCTATTAATACGCTTCCGGTAGGTAAACTGTTAAAATAATTTGAATTTCGTAAATTTTCAAATTTGAAATGGAATGCTTTCAATTCGCAAATTGTACAAAACGCAGTGGCTCTGATGCAGTCTGACGAATGGAGTATAAAAGGCGCGAGATCCCACCTTAATTCAGAGAACACAGAAACGACAATATTCGAGAAGCGTGTAATTATTATTATAGTTGGGCATTAAGTAATTTGATATGCGAACGACGCCAAGGGACAATAACACCTGGCTCGCGTCTCTCTGTCGGAAAGGTAACCCCGTTACGACGATTGTATATCAGTTGTTCTAATTTTCTCATACACAGCACTTTCACTCATCAAAATAGTATTAAAGGTTTACCTTCCGCGTGTAACTGGCATTTGAAGTTTGTTCCCCTTTTATGCGTTCCGTGTCCGCGGGATTTCCGTATGAAACGCAAACACGCACGCACGCCGACGTCGCAGGAGAATTAGCGGAATTGCTCGAAAGTACACGCTGGATCAATTCCACTCGTCAATTGAAAACGTTTATTAATTCGTGAACGCGAACGTGCGGTTAAAACTGTTGCGGACTACGGTTGAAACACAAAAATCATTTCGATGCAACGTTGTAAAACCATAAGTGATTTTCTCGAATCAACGTTTAAGCGGATCGAATTGATATTTAAGTTACCAGTCACGTGTTCGCGGACGATCGTTTATTCCGGTTTTCATAAAACGACGCGCCAAGAAATTATATTAATTTACGTCGGCCTTAATCATCGCTGCCACTTAGATGCATGTAATTTCCTTCATTTCCCATCGATCATAGTAATTATTCCGCGTATACGCGAGGATTGAAGGAATCCTTGTTTATCCGTTATTCATTTTTGTTTATCGTCGTATTGAAAATTGAGTGACACGCGAATGCACTGTATAATTATCTCCGAGCGATTATGCAAATTTATGATGGAGAAAGGAAAATTTCAAGCAAAGTTCCTGACGTTGTATTACTAGAAAAATTCACTTTTCGGATTGTCACACAGGAAACATTGGTTCCAGGCTCGAACAAAGGATTCATATTGTATAATTGTTCAACAATTGTAAATACCGTTCGTTTATATTTAATCTGCGACTGTTTATCGTCTCTGTGAACACGGCACAAGCGTAAGGAGAGGAGGAATTACACTGCATCCACTGGCGGACAGCATACTAATCTGCTCGGGACAAAAATACGTGCGTGCATCATCACGTTCTAACATAATTACATCCGGCACAATAAATAATAACAATGTCAGTAACAACTTCTTTTCTTCGAACACGACTGCACGCGGTTGTTCGAGCCTCGATTAAATGTGCGTCTGCGATCGATTGAAACGACGTAGATCGTTTCCTTTAAGAACAGATATTTTTTATAGTAGTTTACAGGGAACAATTTGAAATAACATCTGTCTAGGAATTTATCATTATGGAATCCTCGAGAAACGTTGCTCTCTCTCTCTCTCTCTCTCTCTGAATCCTGTTTGTTGTTAGAAATAGTCCCTCGTTAGTTGATCGGGACCTTGGAGGAGCTTACAACGAGATTTTAATAGGAGATTATGGGGAGAGTGGTATTTTCGGATGTTATCTCTCAAACGTCATTTTTCAGATGATAATGAAAAGGTCTATAGTGTCAGTGAATTATAGAATCATAGAAAAATGCTATATAATTCTTCATTTTCCTAATTATTTTCCTAATGCATTCTTTAAAAATATAAGGTGCTCTTGCATTCTTTTAAATCTAAAATTATCAATTCTCATTTGAGATTCAATGCAGGTATTATAAACTGCATTTTTTAGATATGTGTAATAATTACAAGTTCTTGTTTCAAACGCTATAAAATCATCGGTATTTTTGGATGTTATCTCTCAAACGTCATTTTTCAGATGATACTGAAAAGGTTTATAGTGTCAGTGAATTATAGAATCATAGAAAAATGCTATATAATTCTTCATTTTCCTAATTATTTTCCTAATGCATTCTTTAAAAATATACGGTGCTCTTGCATTCTTTTAAATCTAAAATTATCAATTCTCATTTGAGATTCAATGCAGGTATTATAAAATGCATTTTTTAGATATGTGTAATAATTACAAGTTCTTGTTTCAAACGCTATTAAATCATCGGTATTTTCGGATGTTATCTCTGAAACGTCATTTTTCAGATGATAATGAAAAGGTCTATAGTGTCAGTGAATTATAGAATCATAGAAAAATGCTATATAATTCTTAATTTTCCTAATTATTTTCCTAATGCATTCTTTAAAAATATAAGGTGCTCTTGCATTCTTTTAAATCTAAAATTATGAATTCTCATTTGAGATTCAATGCAGGTATTATAAAATGCATTTCTTAGATATGTGTAACAATTACAAGTTCTTTTTCCAAACGCTATAAAATCATCGGTATTTTCGGATGTTATCTCTGAAACGTCATTTTTCAGATGATACTGAAAAGGTCTATAGTGTCAGTGAATTATAGAATCATAGAAAAATGCTATATAATTCTTCATTTTCCTAATTATTTTCCTAATGCATTCTTTAAAAATATAAGGTGCTCTTGCATTCTTTTAAATCTAAAATTATCAATTCTTCTTTGAGATTCAATGCAGGTATTATAAAATGCATTTTTTAGATACGTGTAACAATTACAAGTTCTTTTTCCAAACACTATAAAATCATCGATTTCGTTTTCCTTTTATCACGGGACTATAAACCTGACGATTTCAACTATAATATAAAAATGGATGAATTATTATCTCGGGATCTCTTCTGCAACATTCTTTAAAAATATAAGGTATTCTTGCATTCTTTTAAATCTAAAATTATATCAATTCTCATTTGAGATTCAATGCAGGTATTATAAAATGCATTTTTTAGATATGTGTAACAATTACAAGTTCTTGTTTCAAACGCTATAAAATCATCGATTTCGTTTTCCTTTTATCACGGGACTATAAACCTGACGATTTCAACTATAATATAAAAATGGATGATTTATTATCTCGGGATCTCTTCTGCAACAATTTCTGCGAAACGCGTTCGCGAGCGCGTACGAAAGACACCGGGTGTCTTAAAAGAAATCGAAACCGATCTCGCAGACATCGTTCTGCTCAGCAAGCAACTTTCCCGTCGGCGTGTAATAAATAATGACAACGAAGAAAATCGCTCGAAACTGTACGGGGGCTTTCGACGAACGCGGCGGCTGCAAGGGAAGGATAAAATGAAATTCAAAATAAAAATAATAGAAGTATCGAAACTCGATCTCGATATTATGCAGGAAGTCTGGCCGCTTTGCCGCGCGTGTTAAGGAACTCCTCGTTTTGTTCTTTTCCGCCCGGTAATAAATCAAAGCGAGTGTACATAGTTTTGTTTTCGCGAAACCCGAGACGACTTTCTTCGTTTCGTTCTCATTTTCCAAGCCGCGAACCAGCCTTTTCCTATTTTCCGCTAATTGCCTTCTAATTTAGCTCGTTCCCGTCGCCGGAATCCACCTGCGGCAAACCACCACTGATCGTTCCGAGCTGCGATAAACAGACTATAAATACTTTTACTCCTTGTCGCTCCAAAAAGAAATCGTTATTTAATGGCAAACAGGAATTTCTTTCTCTGTAAAGAATTACTGTGTTCAATTTCATTCGAATTGACATTAACATTGCGAGAAAAAAAAATCGTACTGCACTGGAACGCACACAACGATCAACCACAGCGCACTAAATAAACGTTTTCTAATATTGTAATTTATAAAATAGACTTCGAAACGCATTTAAAAAATGCACTAAAAATTATGAAATCATTTCCATTACATTTTGTATGAATATATACCAACTGTTAATAAAATTGATTAAAATATAATATTAAATACCATCTTTTTCTATATAATCTATATAATAAAAATGAAATGCTGTTCGTTGGTCACGACATCACGTGAGAACGGCTGGACCGATTTGGATAATTGTTTTTTTTAATGTTCGTTGTAGTCCGAATCAGGTTTTTATAATTATAATAATTATTTCTGAATCATATTTTAATACAACAAAAAAAAACGAATGCCGCAGCCTTTAATCAATATTTCAATAGGAAGTTGCATTATCGACGTCTTAAGGTTTTTAGGGAAAGAAAAATTGGAAAAGTTGCCTGGAAAAATGGAAGTGCTTTTTTCTATGGGATTTTTGTATAAACTAAAGACGATAACTCACGATTTGAACAATAGATATGCGTAATTAGATCGATCTCAAACAAATATATTAAAATTTGGACAGGACAACGTCTGTCGGGTCAGTATTACATACAATACAATCTTTTCAGAAATGTGAAAAAAGTGAAAAAAAAATGGCACATAAAGATCGAATCGAATAACCTCCTCCTTTTTCGAAGTCGGTTAAAAACAGCATGATAGCGGGATATTTATTTTATTCAGATTTTGAGCGCTGTTCCAGTAGTTACACAAAACAAATTGCTTATAAATGTTGTCTTTTATAAAACAGCCTATAAAACGAAGAATCCACACGTAGATCGTGATTCCGCAAATAGCAGCGTGTCGAAATTTTCGTTATAGGATAAAACAATAAAGTTGACGACCACTGTGTCACGTCCACGTGGTCCCAGAGATCGGTACCGCGAGCGGCCACAGTCACGCAGCCGTGAGTTAAGGGGAAGCGAGATCAAAGAGACCCGACATCGGCGACGTGAGTCAGACTCACCGTGCGCGCGTCGAACAATTAATAACTCGCCGGGAGATTGATGACTGCTCGGCGACGCGGAAACATGCAGAATCACGAACGCCACACTTCCCGCCCGCAGAAAACGCGTGCGCGCAGAGAGAACAGCCTGAACGGATTTTACTGTCGGCGGATTTCTTGCTCGTTCCGCGATCTATGATTTCTCTCCCTCTCTCTGGATCTTACCGCGCGCAATTTTGATTTGCCCGCGTTCACGAGACCGCCCGATTCGATCCGATTCGATCCGCGCGTCCGCGAGGAGAAACCGCGAGGACTGATGATATCCCAGCGAAAGAAGAGGCCCATGGGAAATCGGTGACGAGGACCGTCCCGATGCACTTTGCACCGGTGCAATCTCGCAGGTCGATTTGCATTTTTTACGGCCGGTGTTTTTGTTCGAATGTTTTCTCATTTGTTGCTCGGACATTCTTGAAATCCTGGCTAGACTTAGTTTGGAAAAGTAATTTTTCTTCTGTTTCGAGGTGCGAATTTTTAGAGTTCTGTTTCGAGCGAATATTTTACCAGATTTTATGCTTGGACATTTTTCGAATCTTGAGTGAACGCATTTCTGGATAATTGTAAATAAACATGAATCATTTGAATCGTGGGAAGAATGCATTTCGCAGTTTGCAAATGTAAAATTTGAAATTGTGAATTGACAAGTTTGTGCAAAAAAATTGGTGCAATTGTGTTTTCGTGTCGTTCATTTTTAAACGTGCAGTATAGTGATTTTAAATGTTCAGACATTGTTCTGAAGCATCGAGCGGTTAAATTATATTCTCCGAAATAAATATGAAGTATGAAATAAATAATCTGATTAACGCGAGATGCTATCAGGTACTAATTAAGAGTTCCGTCGTCTTTGCAATTTGCTGGAAGGATTCATCGAGGAAGTAAAATGTTACGTACCTAATGTTTCATTAGGTTGGTTAGAAAGTCTTTTAGCTTTCTTTTCAGTATGACGATGTTATTATGCAGTCATAAATGCAGAATAAATGAATTCACTGATACTCGAGGAAGGTCAACGAGCAATTAAACAGAACAAATTTCAAACAAACTGTCGAGAAAACGAGAATATTTTCGACGGGATTAACTAATTAACACAAATTTGCATGGATTTTTGTGATTCAAGTTTTCGAATGTATTCGATGGTCAGTAGCGGGCATTTTACATTTTAAACAGCAGGATATACTCAAAGATTCTTTGATCGGTTATTATCGAGTGAATTTTCAGTTTTTGTTTTTATATTATTTGTGAAATTTCAGTTTTTATTGTTTGATAATTCTGCTGTTAAACTCGGTGAGTATCGTACTATACCTTTATCGCGGTTCGTTTATGTCGCAGTTGCTTTGGCGAAGTCACTGTTGTTAAAACGAGTGAAAAACATCGTACTGAGTAACAGCTGAATAATAATCGAGTCAAGAGTCGATTCCAAGTAACTAGCTACTTATAAAATTAAAATGAATTTTTTGTGAGAAGCAGGATACTGATTGTGACTCAGGGAATTCTCTATTCTCCTAACTTCTTTTTCAGATCGAGCTTGCAATTTGAATCGGGTGATGAAAATAAAATAAAGATATTTTTTTCCTGTTTACATAAATAAAATTGGAATTTTGTAAGAAGTAGAATGTTGATTGTGACTCACAGAGAATTTTCTATTCT
Source organism: Lasioglossum morio (assembly GCA_916610235.2). NCBI lineage: Eukaryota > Metazoa > Arthropoda > Insecta > Hymenoptera > Halictidae > Lasioglossum > Lasioglossum morio. The sequence goes on from OU744333.1 coordinate 11,274,189, forward strand.
CCTATCTCCTTTGCGAGATCTTGTTTGCAATGTGAGTCGAGCGATGAAAATAAAATAAAGATATCTTTACCTGTTTACAAAACTAAACTTGGAATTTTGTAAGAAGTAGAATGTTGATTGTGACTTACAACTAATACTCTATTCTCCTATCCCCTTTGGAAGATCTTTTTTGCAATGTGAATCGAGCGATGAAAATAAAATAATTACAATAACTTCCCTATAAATCGGGAAGTTAAAAATATTTTTACCTGTTCACAAAAATAAAATTAGAATTTTGTAAGAAGTAGAATGTTGATTGTGACTCACAGAGAATTTTCTATTCTCCTATCCTCTTTGCGAGATCTTGTTTGCAATTTGAATCTGATTATGAAAATAAAATAAAGATATCGTTACCTGTTCACAAAAATAAAATTGGAATTTTGTAAGAAGTAGAATGTTGATTGTGACTCACAGAGAATTTTCTATTCTCCTATCCCCTTTGCGAGATCTTTTTTGCAATTTGAATCTGATTATGAAAATAAAATAAAGATATCTTTACCTGTTTACAAAACTAAAATTGGAATTTTGTAAGAAGTAGAATGTTGATTATGACTCACAATGAGTTTTCTAATCTGCTACTCTCCAAGTTCGAGTTTGCAGGCCCGTGAAGCCCCTGATAAGAGTTTGGCGCCGAAAGGAGTTCGCACGCCTTGGACAACAGCAAGAGATAAATCGGGTGGCGTAATTCCGACAGAGATAATTGGCGTATCTTTATTACCTCCGTAAGACGCGTCCAATTAGACGTGTCCCGGCTCGTCGAGGGCGAAGCGTATCAATTAAAATCGCCCGTTCGACAGTATCGCCCGGTCAAGTAAAAAAGAAACGGCGGTAATTGTCAATTATCGTCCAAGTAAATGATATAGCCGATTGAACGCGAGGTCAGATAAGAAGCGCCGATGGAACGATAATTATCGATAGTTGATCGGCGAAAATACAGCTCGTCTTTTTCGGTTTCGCTTTCGCGTTTGTCAATTCCGCTCCACTCTTTAGCTACTCAACATTGCTATATACACGTAAAAAAAAAATTGAACAATTTGGAACATGAACGAATCTCGCACGAGTTCGCAGAATCAGATAAGAAAGTTCGCCGAGAGCTAAACGATCGATGAATTTCCTATTTGATTGTGCAATGATTCATTTTCCTGGAGAAGGCGCTGCTTTAAACGGCGGTACTGTAAATAATTTGTAAAAAGGAGCTTTAATTAATTACGAATCGGTCGACTTAATTGATCGGCACTTTCGGTGATGAAAAAGGACTCGAACGCTATTCACGAAAGTGCAACTCACCGGTTTCAACAGCATCGATTCACCGTCGCCGTGGTAAATTGCAAAATAAAAAACTTGATTATCAATGATGACGAAATAAGTCAAACAACCTGTCAAATGTGAAAGCAAAGTGTCGATTTAGTTTGGCGAAAGATGCAGAGTTCATTTAATTCTACCAGCTACTATCTACCGAATTACCCTGAGATTTTTTAAAGTAATATTTTCAAATAAATTCTCCCATTATTGATAGAACCAGAATGCTCCATTCTTGTGTATGCTGCCGAGAAAGTTTTAGATAATTTCATTCGAAGAACATCATTACAGAATTTTATTACACAAGTGAGTACAGGTGTCTGACCACTGCAGGCTGAATCTACTTGCGATGCACCGAGTCTGTAGAACATTAGAAATTAAATAAAAATTAATATATTCAAAATTACATTTTATTTTCTTTAAAATGTTTGCAATTAGAGCAGAGATCTACTCTTCTCCAATTACCACGCTATCGTTTAATATTTTTAGTGTTAGTTTATTGAAAAGGGGATGTTTGTTCTACTCAGGAAATGCAACGTTTGTTCCGCAGGTTTCGTTGCAGTTTTCGTGTGTTCCGGCGCGTTCGACTGGTCAGAAATTTTTTGGCCGGCCATTTTAGGATCAGTCTGTATGCCTAACAACTTTCTCGTAACACGCCGAAAAGTACGAGCCCACGTGCCACGCGGAGAAAGGAGGCCATCCAAATGTCAGTCCTGCATGGCGATGCTCTCTCACATCTTGCCTATCTGCGTCCACGCGTGCAAACGATCCTACGCGCTACCTGTACAACACCTTTCAGAAGTTCCTAGCATCCCACAATCTCCAAGACACATCGTTTCTAATCAATCCCATTCCATCTCCATTTCCACCGACTTTTTCCCAGAAAGTCTTTCCTAATTCGATTACAAACTAGTTCATAGTAGCAAGTGATAATTACAATTGGCTTCGAAGTTAAACAAATTAATATACACATTAAATCCCACCTTTAAAACCACCAACATTTAATTTGTATATTAATTTGTTTTACTTCTAAGCCAATTGTAATTATCACGTACTATGAACTAGTTTGCAATTGCTTTGCAAAGCCACTGCGTTCTTCACAATTTGCGAATTGAAAAAAATTCATTTAGAAATTTGAAAATTGACGAAATTCAAATTACTTTAAGTAACATTTTAGTAGAACTCTTTAACCATAAGAGATATCTCGAAGAAATAAAATTCATTAAAAACATATTTCTATCTACTTTATTAGCGAAAAATGTATTTTTTTTTACTTGAAGAACTTATTTCTTTTCAATTGCACATTATGTATTTCGTAGGATATTCCATGTAAAAGATGTAAAAGATATCGGGATGCCACTAAAATTCATTAAAAAATTATTCCTACCTACTATGGTAATAAATACATTTTTTAATTAATTCTTTTAATTTTGTTGTCTTAAAATAAAATTAAAAATGGTTCATTTGTTCTTTAATTAGTATTAGTTGTGAAAACTGCATTGATCACGAATTATGTTTTGTCCATCTCTTGTTTTTCTTCATTTTTAAAAAAAAATTAAATAACAATAACGGTTCAGAGGAAGAAGAGACACTTTAAAGAAGATCTTGAACAAAATTGCTCTGTCACAATGAGTTTTCCGGAATTAGTTCCGGAATGCGCATGCGAGATGACGAAGGAACAATGCAACAAGTGTTTACGATGCAGGCAGGATCGTCTAAGCATCTTCTCTAATCAGTGTGCCAACTCGAAATATCTCGTAACCTATTCATTTTTCTACTGTCCGACCTTAACACTATCTCAGGCAGATTGCGGCGAGGAAGCGTCGATTCATGCGAGACAAACGCATTTTCATTAACAAAATCTGCAGCTGCACGTGTTACATGAACTGGCAGTATCTCGCAGTGGTTCATTAAAAAATTCTGTTCGAAACGGACGGGAAGTTTTTGCTTGTCATGGAAAATGTGAGTTGCAAAATTCTCCATTCGATGGAATTCTTTCTGTGAAATGGACCAGCCTGTACAATGAAAAAGTTGAATGAAGAATTGTTTTGAAAGTTGCAACAGTGTACCTGCGAGAGAGTACGTCATCTGAATGTAATAATTTTTATTATTATTATTATTATTATTATATACGGGCCGAGGTCCTTTTATATAAACGTATACAGTTTTTACAGTATAACTGATAAAAACAAAAAGAAGACATAACAAAAAAAAAAAGAAAGTGAACCTAAAATCTTAACCTAAGTCTTAACTAAAATTTACAAAAGAATGAACCGCGCGAAACTGAACAAATACAGGTATGATTAACAAATAGTATTGCGCAATTTTGTTCTGAATGCCTGTAACGTGCCATTAAAAAAATCGATATTATTGTAAAAACTGTTCGAGCTAGCAATAATGCGATTTAATGGATTTATTACTCCTTATGGGAATTTTTGTTATTGTTCTGCAGTGATCCATTCTTTTATATTGGAGACACACCTTTCAGACAATTAGTAGTTTAAAGGACAGTGGTTCGAACTGTTGAACAACTGTTTCCTTTTTTATCAAAATCTTTTCGAAATAATTTTTCAATATATTCTCCGAAAATAGAGCTACGAGGACGAATCGTTATCGATGTCAAAGGAGACAGTCGGAAGGTTTTGAACAGCAGTGTACACACGATAGGCGTCCGAGTGAAAAGCGGGAGATAAAATGCTGCCACGGAATTTGTTAATGAGCCAGTATGTTAAGCGGCAGCTATCCCGCGTAATAATCAACGGCGCTGATAACTTTGTTATTTTATTGGCGCTGGCAACAGGTGACCGTGGGGATCGTTGCACCTCATAACATCCCGCCAAGGCGATGCGATAACTTTCAGCCATAATTTCCAACGATTAGCAGCCATTTGCTGACAGACCTTCATGGAAACTTTGACAAATTAAAATTCTCCTGCTCGCCAGTAATTAATTCCTGCTCGAATTGTACCTGTTCGATCACAAAATTTTTATTGAAAAATTCATTCGATTTTTGTTCTATTAATTATACTGCAGTTTCTTTGTTGAAGACTGCAACGATGGACGTGTTATTATCGTTCAGCAGCCAATTCAATGTTTTTAATGGAGTTTTACTTTCAGTGTCAGCGAACGAAACGAAGAATCTGACAGCATCCCGGCAACAAGTTGGCGACCAGCAATCTGGAAAATCTCTGGGACGGAATCCGAGCTGATAAAAAGCGGATTCTACCATCAATTAATCACCGGCATTAGTTCGATCGAAGTGTCCGCGATTCCGTGTTCGTTACGGATTCCTCGAGAGAAATTCCACTGTTCCAACGGAATCCGAATCGGTGACGTAAATCTTCCGCGGGTATTCCCCAGGAAACTACCGGAACACGTGGATGGAAAAATTCGTTTCTGAAAGCCAGAGAATTTCGAATCTTTGTAGATGAATTTGTTTTTAAGATAGTCAAATGAAATACAATCCTGTTCTTAATGTGAACAGGCTTTGCAGATCCGAAACAAATGAAATAATAAAGGATTGAAGTAAAAAATGAATACTTTGACAATAAAATGAATTTTCTGCTGGAAGAATAGTATTCGACCAGAGCTTTATTTTTAATTTAATTAACAATCATAATTGATTGTTCCTCTCTACTGGCGCAAATCAATTTTTATGTACCAGAACGTGAACTGAGAACAAGAGCTACTTATATGGATTAATTAATCGAATGAATCGCATTATCTCAAAATCGTGCACTATTTATAATCGTATTAATTTTGTTCAGTGATTCTTTACAAAATTTTATATCTTTATATATCGATTGTACCATTATTAAATTTTTCTTTTGTGCATGTCCCTTCATTGTTCTTACACGAGCAGTATTGTATCTTTCTCTTTTTTTTCGTTTCTTTAAGTTTCGTTTCTTTTGTAAAAGGGCTTCAGTCCGTCTATAATAATAAATAATAATAATATAATAATAGATGCAGACCACTAATCTCTGAGAAAATAAATTCTGACCGTAAAAGTGTAAGTAAAATTCACGTAGTCCGGCAGTGAAATGTAGAAAAATTGAGAAGACGGTTAATTCGGGTTAGGAACGGATAAGAATAGTCGCGGATAGGAAAAGGGAAACGTGCTGGTGTCTAATCCTTGTTACTCGCAGAAAGACGAGCGCCATCGTCGGCGCTCATTGACTCGAATCAAGTTGACCTAGTGAGGCACCCACCGGTTGTTTAATCTAAAATTAATTCCTGACAGCTGCTGGCCGGCGACACGCTTCTGTGCCGGCCGTCTACGCTTGTTCTGACATCTTTTTATTATTCCTTATGCCGTGTCAAGGCCGCAATTCCAGTTCCCAGCTGAACTCCCGTTCCAAGGATCACCCGGAGGATCTGAATGGCTGGGTAAAAGCTACTGTGTCAGGTGTCCGTCATGCTACTCGACACGGTTTATTAAAACCTCCGTCATCGAGCAGGTGGTGCATACTACTGACCATTCAATTAGGTTCACGCGCAAACGGTCTCGTTCCTTTTTTTTTCCGGCTGAGACGCTCGGTGTTGCTGCCGATCAGTCATTTACAATCTTCGTGCGAAACATTCGATTTCTAGGTGTAACAGTATCTTGTAAGTAGAATTTCAAATCAAGAAAATGTAAATCAGTAAATTTCGTATTTTCTTACTATTCTAAATTATGTTTATTTTTCTGAAAATGTTGTTTTAATTTTTTAAATATGTTTGTCTCTTAAATAAAACAGAATAACTGAGCTTCTTTCAATTTTTTTTATCCCAATTAAAATAATCATGCAGTCGAGGGTTAACTATTTTAGTGTGTTGAGAATATGTAAAACAGTAAATTTCGTATTTTCTTACTATTCTAAATTATATTTATTTTTCTGAAAATATTGTTTTAATTTATTTTAAATATGTTTGTCTCTTAAATAAAACAGAATAACTGAGCTTCTTTCAATTTTTTTTTGTCCCAATTAAAACAATCATGCAGTCAAGGGTTAACTATTTTAGTGTGTTGGGAATATGTAAAACAGTAAATTTCGTATTTTCTTACTATTCTAAATTATGTTTATTTTTCTGAAAATGTTGTTTTAATTTTTTTAAATATGTTTGTCTCTTAAATAAAACAGAATAACTGAGCTTCTTTCAATTTTTTTTGGTCCCAATTAAAACAATTATGCAGTCAAGGGTTAACTATTTTAGTGTGTTGAGAATATGTAAAACAGTAAATTTCGTATTTTCTTACTATTCTAAATTATATTTATTTTTCTGAAAATATTGTTTTAATTTATTTTAAATATGTTTGTCCCTTAAATAAAACAGTATAACTGAGCTTCTTTCAATTTTTTTATCCCAATTAAAATAATCATGCAGTCGAGGGTCAACTATTGTACTATATTGAAAATGAATGAAAGTATGGGGAATGTCTTTCAACATAAAATAGAAGTGCAACAAGTTTTTCTCAAGACGCGCAGAGTATCCGCAGCCAATTAGCAAAATGTCGCAGCAAGTACAGAAGAGAACGAGCAGGCCACGTTTGTTTTTGCGGTTCCAAAAATTTCGACAGTCCGCGAAAGTGAAACCTGCGCGGCGGCGTCCCGGGGCAGACATTCGCGATAATTAATAAATTGCAAGGTGCATGCTCGTTTCTTTTTTCTCTGGTCCGCGAAAATGTACGTTATTTTATGCGTTTTCCCTTCGGCAAAGATACACGATCGAACTAGGAAGTTGCGCGCCACGCAACTTTCACTTTCACCGAAATAACGAGGACGTGCACAGGGGATCGTGAATACGTGTTTGGTCATACACAGGGTTTCGATGTATAAAAACAACCGTGTGCATATACGCGCGCACACTTCCACGATTCCCCTTTCTCTTTTCGGCGCCCTTTTTCATCCTCTCGATCCATTTTTTTTTTTTGCTTCTTTCCCTTCCCTCGAGAGGAGAAATTCGACTGCGACCCGAATTCGGACCGGTAAAACCGATGCACGGATGGGAACGAAGAATTCTTTCGACACTCGCTGATAAGAACGACTGTTCACAGCAGCGACCATGTTCATTAATTAACGAACGCCGCTCTCCGTTTGACATTTATATGCATTTACGACAAAAATGGGTAGTTGAAATTTAAAACAATGAAAGGATTTAATAAAATTGAAGAACATCAATGTATTAGTCACACCTTATAAGCACTATTAAAGAATAAAATAATTATTACTTAGCCTTTACACAAACCTTTATACAAAATAAAAATTGTTTTCATCGATTGCAAGAAATGGAAACAAAATTGATTGTTATTTCTTCCCTTAATGATTTTAATATAGGAGAAATCATAAATTGATATCTTCAATATTAAAAATTATCCAACAATTTTGTATTTCAACTACTCAATTTTACCATAAATGCGTGAAGATCCGCAGTGTAGTTATTAGATTTTATCTGTGCATTTGCACTAAGTTTTACAATACGTCAATTCGAATTAAGTAGACTATTTTCAAAAGTCTTGAAAATTTCGAACAATATTTCTAATCACGTTAAAGACACAAGATTCGAATGCATTTTTGAAGCATAAAAAAATTCCGCTCGATCAGGAGATTCAATAAATAATTCTAACAAACTAACTCTACATTTTCGAACAATATAGCAAATTGCGTCAAAGGTACAAGATTCGAACGCATTGTTGAAGCACAAAAACTTCCTCTCGATAAGGAATTTTAATAAATACTTCTAACAAACTAAGTCTACATTTTTGAACAATATTTCTAATCACGTCAAAGGCACAAGATTCGAATGCATTCTTGAAGCACAAAAATTTCCTCTCGATCATGAGTCTCAATAAATAATTTTAACAAACTAATTCTACATTTCTGAACAATATTGCTAATCGCGTCAAAGGCACAAGATTCGATCGCATTCTTGAAGCGCAAAAATTTCCTCTCGACCAAGAGTTTCAATAAATAATTCCAACAAACTACCTCTAAATTTTCGAACAATATAGCAAATCGAGTCGAAGGTACAAGATTCGAACGCATTCCTGAAGCACGAAAATTTCCTCTCGACCAGGAGTTTCAATAAATAATTCCAACCAACGGAAGCACGCGAGGCAACAAATGCGTGAACTTTAAACAGCCTTAGCGATTGTTTATACCCATCTGGTCCGCATGTAGATTCCCGTGTAGAAAAAATTGGTTACATTGAAGGTATAAATAGCCCGAGTACCACCGGAGGAATAATTAGCATTAACCGATAAAAGAAAAACACTTGCCGCGACAGATCTGAAATAAGTTCAGCCAGCATCGCGATCTCAATTAAAAGAAATTACTACGTCGCATGCGACGCAGAGAAAGATGAGCCAAGGGCATCATCATCCAACGATCGATATCAGCGGATGTTGCCCGCGCAAAAATCCGGCAGTCCGACTCACCTAATCGGAAACTAGTTCCCCGAGCCTCGTAAATCAGTAACACGGTCTCGAGCTGCCATTCTCGCGCACCGTGCAATGATTTACTGTGGAAATCGACTGATTTCATTGCCATTGTCGTTTGTTCCAGTTGTGGAGGTCGCCCCGAGTAAAAACAGCAAACATTTGTTCGGCTTGTCGAATAAACATCTTTTTAATGTTTTATTGTCTTTTTCTGCGGTATCCAATTAGTCTCTTCGAGTTGTCCTCTAATTGCTTTCTTGGCGCCAAAGAGAAATTCAATTTTTTATTTCTCGAAAGGTTCCAAGTTCGAAATCTTTGAAATATATTTTCGTAATTGTCGTGTTTGGATAATTTACTTTCAGACATTTCTCCGTCCGTCTAAACGGAAGTCATTAATTATGTTTTTCGTGTACGTCGGTGATCGCGTGAATCATTCTCCTGAATAATGACCGATGGAAATGATATTCTGACCTTTGTTGCTGTTAGTCACTGTAGTGATTCAGATCGTCCCGGATAACTTGGAAAGATTTGTTTCGAAGTAAATATTTACTTACGCGCAGCTTAATAATTCTTCAGTTTCTCAGTATCAAATGTTTTCTTTTATCTCGATCGGCAATTTTAAATAGAAATTGCAATTTCGGCGCACAGGTTCGATCCTATGTTACTATTTTCCTAAGCAGTTTTACAAATTAATGCAATTTGTAAATTAAAACAAAATTAAAACAAATTTTGCTTTTTAACACGGAAATATATATTCTCATATTAACTTTAACAGACGCAATTATATTCTTGAAGATGGTCTTAACCTAGACCGAAACGTCGAATTATTAATTTGTAAAACTGCTTAGGAAAATAATAACATAGGATCAAATTGCAATTTCTATTTCTCAGTATTGTTACAATTTCCTATTTTGTTTATTGCCAGAAATTCTAGAATAAAATATATGGATCAATAAAATTCTCTTATATTTTATTCCATAGAATCAAAAACCAGAAAGACAGCACCTCAAAAATTCGTGACGCATTAGATAAATAGTTGAAGCATGTCGCAGGTCAAGAATGAGCCAGCCAACTCGTTTCCCAGGTCAGAAACGTTTCTAACGTGTACAGATGACCGGTTAGCATTGAATCAGTCAATCAGAAAAGTCCTCGATCGAATCGTGGATCGTAGATGGTTCTCGATCGAGGATCTAGGATCTTCGGGTTGCGCGGCTCTCTTTTTTCTTGATCGTCGTCATAATCACCTGTGTGTACACTCCTTTAGCGTGTTCGCGACGATAAAACCGGTTACGGTTTCTTACGTTACAGGAAGTTTTGCCTCGCGCGCGATTTTTCCGACGCCACTACCTTTTTTTTTCTCTTTCTTTCTCTTTGTCTCTCTGTCGCTCTTTCGGCGAGTCTTTCTCTGCCTCTCTCTTCCCTTTCGCTTTTTGTCGCTCGATCCGGGGAGCGGTGCTCGCCGCGCGCGCTTTCTGGAAAGCGAAACACGACCGGCTCGCAAAAATTGTCGCCGATCCGGGAACTTTCTCGCGACGTTCGCTTACGTAAGGGACCGAGTGCCAGTTTGATCGTAATTTGTAACGTTACACGGCTCGACCGCTGCCTTACGGTCAATTACGCGTAGCCGTCTTCGTCGGCGCGCGCCTTGGGCCCGTGTCTAGGTCCCGTGACAATTTTCGACCCATCGCACAGTGCGATACTTTGATAGGAATTTTGGGACTAAAATAAAAAAAAAAATTCGTATAGCCTAACAATAATTTACATTTTTCTGTTCGGAATTGTTTTGAATGCACTAATCGAAGATTTGGAATACTAGTTTAGAATTTTCCATTTTTTACATTAGTTAGATTCGAAAGGAACAATAAGAGGCATGTTTTATGTATAACGTAAAACTGAAATATGAACAAATAGTACATATATTACGTGTAAAATACAGATAAATAAATGTCGATAAAAAACAAGTATTCATAGCCGAGTAGAAGAGTAGCATTCACTGAAAATTGAATTCATGTGAAAGGAGATGCCACGAAAATTTCTACCACCTCTTTAACTATCGTATTTTCCTGGTGGAAATCCCAAAATGTCCGAAATTCTTTGAGAATTTTGTAAATCGAATTTTGCATTAGAGGCGATTGGAAAATTCAATAGTACAAGTCAATGACAAGTGAGACATACGAAATTTTTGAAGTCTCGATATTTTTTTGTAATTCCAAATCAGTAGTGTAACTCAATTACAAGATAGACAGATGGAAACCAGTAGTATAACTCAACGACAAATCGGACGTTCGGAAAAATTGTTGGTTCAATAAATATTTCTATAAAATAGATTACAGAATATTTTGGATTCGAACTATATTTGGAGTTCATTAGAAAAATATTAATTATTGCAGATCTGATATATCGAACAGAATGATGTACAATAGGAAAAATAAATTACTTGTAATCTTGCTGTGTTTAACATAGATTAAGTAGAAAATGAGTGATGATCGGACACGTTAAATACTGTGTATTCCATGTAGCGTTTCTTGGAACATATGCCACATTTTCGATTTTCTGAGAAGCCAAGCCTGATGCGAGAAAAATGGACAATGTCTTGCAACAATTACTTTTTTCAGAAATACTTGACGTGCTGTTTCGAGGAAACATTAAATCGTAGGAAAGGAGAAAAAGGCTGTAAGGAGAAACGGTCAGCCATGGCCAGACACTTAGATTCATAGCGCCACAATTAGCTTGTCAATTTCAAGAAGGAAATGGTATTAAACATCTATAAAAAGTCACAAGGAAATATTATTCAGATAGAGCAACCTGGAATTTCGAAAACACAAGACTGACAATATGAAAATCAATCATTGTTTTGTCATTGTCTGATATTATTCATAAATGCATTCTACATGAAGCTAATATAAAACTTCTATAAAAAGAATGAAAGAAATGTTCTTTACTATATATTCACATTTATTCTTGATATTATAAATATTTCATACTTTCAATATACTTGTATATTTCATTTTTCAAAAAACGACGCTAAAGAAATGACAGCTAATGAAACAGAGATTAACACAGGACAGAAATTAAATGATCTGGTACGAATATAATTATGACGCTTCGTTGGACAGACGTAAATTATTTTACATTGGTCGCAGCACTGACGAAATAAACATTAAATATTTTTCAGAAATATCGCGTTTCCCGGAGACACAATAAACCATTCCGAAGATGCAAATCAGTTCATAGTAAAAACGAAGATAGAAGAACATTTCTTAAGGTAAATACGAATGAAACTGAAACGGAAAATGCGATACTAAAACTCAACACAGAAGAATAGTTAATTGCTACTCAAGAGACGTCGATCAATAACTGTTCTACATATTACACGGAGAAGTTGAAGAACTATGCAAATGCGCGCTTGAAGTTCAAGTTCGACGTATAGATATAAATGAAGAAATGCAAATTCGAGGCTTGAGAAATGTTGGGCAGTTCTGAAAACAAGGAAAACAAGCGGAAGTCAAGGAAATGATTGCCACCTGTCTATCTCTATAAACCTGTTTTTTTTTTAGTGGATTTGCAAGCGAATCCGAACGTCATTGTTGGAAAAAAAAGAATGCGCGTTTGTGTCGGTGTAATTACGGACGATTCATCGACTCGAATCGAAACCTGTATTCGAAAATCATTCGTTTAAATGAACAAAAGTATGACACAACAATTTCCGCGTCCTGTTCAGAACAATTCAATGGTCCACATAAATAAGTTATAAATATATTCGATAGAAATTCATTCGATACGAGGTGCAAAATTTGATGTGACCAATTCATTATTATGTATTACAGTTCGAAGCGAGTGCACTGTTATGTTATGTGCGATGCACTGTTACGTGCACTGTACTGTACATTGTATAGCAATGAACTATTACATAAATCAAGTCAACAGCACATTTAGCAGTATCGAAAAGTTGACGAGCAAAGCAGAAGCGCGGACAAATCGTAGGAATTTTTTTATTTTGCATAAACATCATAGCGTGCGTTGAATTACGATTACGAACGCCTGCAGTTTACCAGTTTACAGAATTTGATTAGCTCGGAGATGTATCGTAAGAATTATTGTAATGCGACGAGCCCGAGGTTGTTATATAGGCCGATCAGTCACGATGAAAAATACGCGTGCGGCGGATGTGAACAATTATCGCGGAATTGCCGGCTACTGAATAATCTGCCGTTAATAATCATATTAATGTTAGGATTTAGACCATGAAAACGTTTTGCAGCCGTGTCATTGCCGACCGGCGACAAACGCCGGTAATTGTCGTCCTCGATGACGATGTCTGAACCGTGCCGATCTCCTGCGATCGAAAACAAAAAAAGAGAACCGGGAGTCGAGCACGACATCCACGAACTAATGACTAATTAGATATTCCTCGAAACGCACCGCAATTTTTCCTCGGCTATAATAAACGCGTGTAACGACACGGTACTTTTATACGGCGGACCCGATGCCTGCCGATGATGGCTCGTTTCCATGCTCCTTGGAGGCCGCGGCGAACTTACATAATTTTTAGATCGGTGAGTCACTAACCGGTCGTTTTGCGCGCCGATACATTGTATATGCTCTAAATTCATTTTTCTTGATGAGTACGGGGCATGTAGAACATTTGTTTGAATGAGTAAAGGATGCTTAGGGCCTCCATGTTTCAGTGAATAATAAACAAGAATCATCTATCTTGAGTAGAGGTGCTGAGGACCCCCCTGCTTCAATGAATAATAAACTAAAACCATCTATCTTGAGTAGAGGACATATGTAGGTCATCTATCTTGAGTAGAGTATAATAAAAATATTTTGAGTAGAGAGAACATGTAGAATATTTGTTTGAGTGAGTAAAGGATACTTGGGACACTTGTCTCGATGAGTAGAGAACATGTAGAACATTTGTTTGAATGAGTAAAGAGTGCTGAGGACCCCCCTGTTTCAGTGAATAATAAACAAGAACCATCTATCTTGAGTAGAGGACATATGTAGGTCATCTATCTTGAGTAGAATATAATAAAAATATTTTGAGTAGAGAGGACATGTAGAACATTTGCTTTAACGAGTAAAGGATACTTGGGACACTTGTCTCGATGCATAGAGGTCATGTAGAACATTTATTTGAATGAGTAAAGGGTGTTTAGGGCCCCCATGTTTCAGTGAATAATAAACAAGAATCATCTATCTTGAGTAGAGGTGCTGAGGACCCCCCTGCTTCAATGAATAATAAACTAAAACCATCTATCTTGAGTAGAGGACATATGTAGGACATCTATCTTGAGTAGAGTATAATAAAAATATTTTGAGTAGAGAGAACATGTAGAATATTTGTTTGAGTGAGTAAAGGATACTTGGGACACTTGTCTCGATGAGTAGAGAACACGTAGAACATTTGTTTGAATGAGTAAAGAGTGCTGAGGACCCCCATGTTTCAGTGAATAATAAACTAGAACTATCTATCTTGAGTAGAGGTAATTTGTACGACATTTGTATTGCCTAAAGAGTAAGTAGAATGCTCCTTCGAAGAGTAATCAACGAATAAAGTGGAACCATTCAACAACCTGTTGAAATTACATATTTTCAGTAACAACCATGTACCAAATCTTTTAAACTAGAACACCCATTCGTTAAGAGAATGAACCTACCGACAATCGATTCACCGTATCCATTAACAGGTTTATTAATGATCTTTTGAGTTTGTATAAATGAAACACAAACAGAAAAAACAAATATAATCCACGCTAGACATTAAAAACACACTATTAATTATTACGAAGTAATACTGTCTAAACTCTCTTTCTCTTTACCGTAACTATTAATATCCGCGGAAAACCGTTCAATCATCCGAACAAATTAATTAAAGAAAACTATACATCACGTATATTCGGAAACTGGCGAAGCTATCCTAACGACTTCTAAATGCGCTTCGCTGTAGTAAAAACTTTCGTTTTCTCTTCGATCGAAGACAAAGCTGTGATGAAATAATGACAAATGAGTCGTTCACGCGAAGAGGAGGAGGAGGATTTAATGGAAAAGGAGTTTGAGGCGCGTTCGAATGCAATTTTCTGCAGCTGGAAAAGCGAACACCGGCGAGTACATTAGTTACACTGGTTTTTTTCTTTTCACGAGCAGCCAAGTGGGACTGCAGTTCACGCGAGTGCATGAGAAGCACAGTTTCTTCGCTTTCGTCGCGTGGAAAGTGAAATTGTCGGAGGACATTGCACTCGGAATTTACTTTTACACGTAACTCGAGTTACGGCGGCTTCGGCGAGCCGTTATCGAAAGTACGGCTCCGCAAAACCTTGTGCGAAATTTATCCGGCAGACAAAATGCAGGCCATAAACGTTTCTTAAAACACACACTTGACAATGTTCTTCGAAATAATGATTTTAATAGGAAGCATTAAATTGTGCCTTGCTTTTCTTGCTGATTAAAGGTTCCTTAAAAACACACTTCACAATGTTCTTTGAAATAATGATTCTAATAGGAAGTATTAAATCTTATTTAACCTTTCACTGCAGGATTTTTTAAATTCGAATGAAAAAATTGAAAGAAGATCAGTTTTTGTGTATTATTTAAGGGACAAAACATTGGGAGAAATTAAAACATTTTCAGAAAAATAAGTACAAATAAACACAGTAAGAAAACACATTATTAATTAAACACTATATACCAGATTTGTTAACTGTATCAGATGTGATACACTATGCAGCGAAGGGTTAATACTAGACTGTGGATTTTTAAGTAAAATATAAATTTTGTGAAGTAAGAACTGCAATAAATTTATTTCTACTGTTAATGGTTGTAACTAAGTCACAAATAATATAATCAAATTTTACAATTCTGATATATTTACTATTTTGTGGTTCAATTCATTCCCACATGAATGTATACTCAAAATGTATACATTCGAAAGCTACATTGCACAAAATAGGTTGAATGATTTACGTTTTTCGAATTGGAACTAAGTCACAAATAATATAATCAAATTTTACAATTCTGATATATTTATTATTTTGTGTTTCAATTCATTCTCACATGAATGTATACTCAAAATTTATACATTCGAAAGCTATATTGCATAAAATAGGTTGAATGATTTACGTTTTTCGAATTGGAACTAAGTCACAAATAATATAATCAAATTTTACAATTCTGATATTTCTACTATTTTGTGTTTCAATTTATTTCGACGTGAATGTATACTCAAAATTCATACATTCGAAAGCTACATTGCATAAAATAGGTTGTACGATTTACATTTTTCAAATTGGTTGTTTAATATGAAACTGGCAGCTTTCTAAATGCAATTTTAGAACGAGCGAGGTTAAGAGTTCGTTTAAAAATGTAATTTACACAAACCTGGCAAAAAAAAAAGGAGAGCAGAGATAGATAGTCATTGTTTTAGTTATTTTACTGGTTTCGATATCCGCTTCTTTACCGGGTCACCGTTATAGTAATGAGCGAGCGTTAGTTTTTAGGCGCGATAAAC
This sequence comes from Lasioglossum morio, assembly GCA_916610235.2. Taxonomy (NCBI): domain Eukaryota; kingdom Metazoa; phylum Arthropoda; class Insecta; order Hymenoptera; family Halictidae; genus Lasioglossum; species Lasioglossum morio. Next base: position 11,290,450 of record OU744333.1, read on the forward strand.
TAAACGCGAAACGATAACGCGTGGCTCGCTGCTCCGCTTGTTTAAACATATAAAAGGAAAAAACTTTCCGCTTCGCGTCGACCAGTCTAACAGATCCCCAATGTTCTTTTCAAATCTGTGGAAACTTTCCTCAACAAATTTCAATAAATCATGAGGAAGTTGGAGAAGTATATAAATTAGTACTTCCAAATAATTTTCAACATGCCTTATCTTCTTGCAAAGGTTGACACACTTTTTGCAGGAACATATTTAAAATCTACATTCAATGATAAGAACGATAGAGACATGTTCGATTATAACGAATTTGTAGAACGTGGACATTGAAGTGAACAGAATGCAGTTGCGTCTTCGTGAGATCTGTGTTTCCTGGAGTAGTGCAATTTTCAAAAAGATATTCGGGAGATAGGAAGTCAAGGTTCAGCGTAAAAAGACACTACCGGTTCTATTTATAAAATCCCGAGGCTGTCCTGCGTTTTATGTTCTGAAGCCAGTGGAAGATTCACAAAATGGCCATTTTTTTTCATTGCACCTCAAGACTATCGAGACAGTATAAAATTAAAAAGAAGAATGAATACACTAAGATTACGTTAGAAAATCTACAACGGTATTAAAAAGCACTAATACCGTGTTCAAAAAAATTCTATAGAAAATAGAAATACAAATCCGATATAAAAATTGAAAAAAGAAATGAACAACAGCGTTAAATAAATTCCGAAAATAATACAAATAAGATGCAAGGTGTATTCGCTGCTGAAAGGATAGTAGAAATTTTTGAAATCCGGTATAAAAATTTTTTAAAAATGCACAACAGCGTTAAATAAATTCCGGAAATAATAGAAATAAGATGCAAGGTGTACTCGCTGCTGAAAGGATGGTAGAAATTTTTGAAATGCGGTATAAAAATATTAAAAAAAATCCGCAACAACGTTAAATAATTTCCGAAAATAATAGAAATAAGATGCAAGGTGTTTTCGCTGCTTAAAGGGTAGTAGAAATTTTTGAAATCCGGTATTAAAATATAAAAAAAATCCGCAACAACGTTAAATAATTTCCGAAAATAATAGAAATAAGATGTAAGGTGTACTCGCTGCTGAAAGGATAGTAGAAATTTTTGAAATCCGGTATAAAAATTTTAAAAAATGCACAACAGCGTTAAAGAAATTCCTAAAATAATAGAAATAAGATGCAAGGTGTATTCGCTGCTGAAAGGATAGTAGAAATTTTTGAAATCCGGTATAAAAATATAAAAAAAAATCCGCAACAGCGTTAAATAAATTCCGAAAATAATAGAAATAAGATGCAAGGTGTATTCACTGCCTAAAAAAATAGCAGGAATTTCGAATACAATCATTTTGGTTTCACTATTGCCCGGATGACCTCGAACAGCGTTGCGGCCGGGACCGATAATCTCTTTGGAGAAAGACGCGCTTTATCGGGCGTCGGGAAGAGGTTACGTGATTGTGTAATATCATCGTCGACCTTGACATTAATTTAGTGCAAGCTTCTCAAGGTCACGGGACAGGTTCGACGGATCGTTAGATCGAAATAGATCGTGCACGGCCGAGAAAAAGAATTCCGCTGGAAAAAAAAGAAGAAAGAAATGGCTCTGTGGTAATGGTGCAACGATTAACATTTCGAAATCTGGAATCCGGACTAAAAATATCCAACGAAACTCGTTGAACGACATTCCTTTTTCACTTTTTCTCCACTACATTTCTTTTTTTTTTTCATCGATCCAACTAGATATATTTTTCTGTACAGATTTTATTGTGCAACGTTTATTGTCCTGACACGTTTGTCACCGTTTTGCATACCAAACGTGGATTTGAGTTGAATCATTCATATGCATAAAAAGAACCGATTTAATTCCGTCAGGAATTTCTTATGAAAACGCTTTTTAGATTTTATTTTTTGTAAAGTTCACGATAAGATTTTTGTTCGTTGGGATTTTCTGCATTTATAGCGAAGATAAAAATCCGAAGTCTAATTATTATGGTGTCCAATTATGTGGGCTCCACGCAATTAGCTCGTTTCAGCTGTGGAAAGAACCACGTTAGGACGATGGTTACAGTGAAGTTGTACTTGCGTCTTAAAAAGAATCTTTTCGAAAAAAAATCTTGGCAGTCGATGCTATTAGAAACGAGTGAAAAGTTTATCGTCGAGGTCCAGGAGGAGGGCGACGTTATCGTCGAGTCGGGTCGTTCGATAACACAGGCTGTCTATTTATGTCACGGTGTTTCTATCGAAGCGAGCACCGGCTCTCTAGCGCATCTGCCAAACCGAAAAGTATGAAAATCTTTTACTTACACGCGTCCCGGGTAACCAATACGCGAACTATAACTTGTTAGGTTATTTCATTCTGCTCGGCTTACCTGCAAACAGATAACAACGACACATTAGTCACACCATTTAAATAAAACAGACACGGAACTTTGAAACAAACAATTTTTTCCGGAGGAAAATTCATTGTATGAACGAAAATAATGTTAGAATCACAAGTTTCGGAGATTTAAAGAGCTGGTAGATTTTGTGTTTAGAAAGATGATTGCTTCATCAATTAAAAATCGTTACCATGAATAGGATCACGTTTATGATGATCTTATCGAGGGAAGGGTAATCTGCGGATCATGATTTAGAAACTTTGAAACAAACAATTTTTTAAGATACAAATTAATTGTATGGACGAAAATAATGTTAGAATTACAAGTTTCGGAGATTTACATAGCTGAATGGTTTTGTGTTCATGAAAGATGATTGCATTATCAATTAAAAATCGTTACCATGATTAAGATCACGTTTATGATGATCTCATCGAGGGAAGGGTGTTCTGCAGATCACGTTTTAGAGACATTGACACAAAGAATTTTTTAAAATACAAAAATAATGTTAGAAATACAAGTTTCGAAGATTTACAGAGCTGAATAGTTTTGTGTTCATGAAAGATGATTGCTTCATCAATTAAAAATCGTTACCATAAATAGGATCACGTTTACGAGGATCTTATCGAGGGAAGGGTGTTCTGTGGAACACATTTTAGAGACTATGAAACAAACAATTTTTTAAGATACAAATTAATTGTATGGACGAAAATAATGTTAGAATGACAAGTTTCGGAGATTTACATAGCTGAATGGTTTTGTGTTCATGAAAGGTGATTGCTTCATCAATTAAAAATCGTTACCATGAATAGGATAAAGTTTACGAGGATCTCATCGAGGGAAGGGTGTTCTGCCGATCACGTTTTAGAATCGAAGAAAAAAAATTTTGTTCGCGACACCGTGTAAAAAGAACGTCGACGTCTGCACATTGTCTTACATATCAGACAAGAAGCATGGAAATTCGACGTCGTAAAGCCGAAACTTGGGAATTTACGATCGCTCGAATACCGAATTAGCGGCCATAAACTTCGCCAACGCTTCGTTCCTTCTCGCATTTACATTTTGAATATGTACCTTCCCATTTTATGCATTATCCAACTTTTATTACATTAGCCCGCCGAAATTCTAAATATAAGAGCCGCGGATTACTTTCACTTGTCTCTCTGTTGAATTTACTTTTGATTTGCTGGAAGATGATTGTCAACGTCAACTCTCAAGCTTATTCTTCACATCCCACCTTTGATCAACTTCTGTTTGTGCTTAACAAGTTCAACAATTTTATATTAAATTCATTTTGAACATTGTTTGACTATTTACAAATTGTTTTCAGAAATCAATTGGTTATCCCAATGATTTTATTACGATGAAGAAATTGAAAGAAGATCACTTTTTGTGTTTTATTTAAGGGAGTAAATATTAAAAAGAGAAATTAAAATCACAGAAAAATAAACATAATTTAGAAAAGTGTCAGAAATTGTTTTCAGAAGTCAAATGGTTATCCCAATAATTTTACTGGGATGAAGAAATTGAAAGAAGATCACTTTTTCTGTTTTATTTAAGGGAGAAAATATGTTTAAAAAAATTAAAAACACAGAAAAATAAAAATAATTTAGAAAAGTAAGAAAATACATTCTTAGTTTACTATATACCAGATTTCTTAGCTGTATCAAATATGATACATTGTGCAGCGAAGGGTTAAAAATTATTAAAAAATCGTGCTAGAACCTTTCGCAAAGAAAATTCCGCGGGTTCAAGGGCTGCTGGGTATTTATCGGACGAGCCCCTGAAAGCAAAGTCAGCGTCCTTGAGCGTGTCCCAGCGCCTCGGTGACGAGGAAAGAAGCGATTCATCGCGAGGAAGCGCTAGAACAGCGCGAAAACGAGGATCAAAGGGGGTTGCGGAGGGTGAGCGCATAGGATCCTCGTGGAAAATTAAAACCGGCAACAACAACAGATGAAAAAAAAAAGGGGGGGGAATGAATAGTATAAAGTCTCCTGAGTAATCATTTTCCAGCGACCGATGGCGTTCGAGGAAAATCCAATTTCGCGGATCGGCTTCCCTAGGTGTCGCGAGAGAGCACGTGGATGCGCGCGTGCTGCATCGCTGTTTATACATGCGACCACGGTGCAGCCGTCTCTCGCTCTCCGAGGAGAAAGAAGGAGAGCGAGAGGAAGAGAGAGATGCATAGTCGAGCATCAGGGGATACACTGCCCGTCAAAAGTTTCGGGACACCTGCGGCACATGCATTATGGATGCGGATGCGTTTCCGACGAGGAACTGCGATTCCTCCAACTGCACAGACGACCGTGTTTATTCGCGTTGGACAACGTTTTGCGAAGTGACAAAAGAGAAATCACGATAAAAAATGGTTTCGAGCAGAGACTGAAAGGGTCGGGGAACTTCTTAACCCTTCACTGTATGATTTTTTTAATTGGGATGAAATAATTGGAAGAAGGTTAGTTTTTGTGTTTCATTTAAGGGATAAAATATTAAAATAATTTAAGACAACATTTTCAGAGATAAACGTAATTTAGAATAATAAGAAAACACATTCTTAGTATATTATATACCAGCTTTAAAATAAAAATGATTCATTTTGGACATTGTTTGACTAGTTATAGGCTGATGAATAAATGCACAGAGAGCGTTACAAATTGTTTTCGGAAGTCAAATGGTTAACCCTTCACTACATGATTTTTATAATCTGGATAAATTAATTGAAAGAAGCTCAATTTTTGTGTTTCATTTGAAGGATCAAATATTAAAATAATTTAAGACAACATTTCCAGAGAAATAAACGCAATTTAGAATAATAAGAAAACACATTCTTGGTATATTATATACCAGCTTTAAAATAAAAATAATTCATTTTGAACATTGTTTCACTACTTATAGGCTGATAAATAAATGCACAGAGAGTGTTACAAATTGTTTCCGGAAGTCAAATGGTTAACCCTTCACGGCATGATTTTTTTAATTGGGATAAATTAATTGAAAGAAGGTTAGTTTTTGTGTTTTATTTAAGGGACAAAATTGGAACAATACTTTTAGAAAAATAAACATAATTAGTTTACTATATACCAGATTTCTTAACTGTATCAATTTGGACACGTTTCAAAGCTGGAAGATTCTAATTTCACAATCTATCTTTCACAGTTTTTCTCAAGAATGTTTTCAGGATGTAGCGAGCAAGAATCTGAAGACACCTTATCTCTCGAAAATGCAGTACATTCGAAGGTTTGTGAAAACTTTGAAAAATTTCTTTCGGGACTGAAACCACGATGGATTTAAAGATCGAAGGCTCCGTCCCTCGTGTCAATTTGACACAGTTTTCCCGAAATAAGTTGTACTGTTCTATTATTTGTAAGTTATTTGTTAACTCATCAATTTGAATGAAAAAAACATGGATAAGTAACTATTTGACTTGTTATTTTATCGATTTTCTTTATCATTATGTCAATTTGCCACCGAGGAACAGATTCAGTTCGTGAAATGAGGGACGGATAATTGTTAAAAAGTGATGTAGCATCTCTTTTAGTCGTTTTATCAGGTTTTGAATATGACCGAGAAAAATTCAAGCATTCGAAGACCGGCTGCGCGCGGTGCAGTGAAACTTTTGAACGATAGTGTATATTGCATCGCGTTTGTATAAAAGTAGGAATAACCACGCTGTGCTTGTCGCGCGTACCCCTCCTCTTGTTTCTCCTCATCCTCCGCCTCCGCGTGCAATAATTGTTGGTTTCTGTCCCATCGGGACGCACGTGTACCGACACACAACTATCGTGGAACACGTACGCGTGATTGTCATTCGTCGTGCACGCACGCGCACAATTATTCGCATACTTGCGCATATCCAGCGCGCTCGCACAAACAGAGACGATCGCGCGCTTGGTTACGCAGCGAAGCTTGATAATCCGTCGTAATGAATGTAAGAGGAAATCCGGATGATCGGGAAAAGCGTGGTACGCGAGCGATTTCGCCCCTCGAAATTGTTAAACTCGAACGGTACGCGTGCTCCGTACCATCTAATTGTTTCGATCCCGTTAATGATTTTTCGATTGTCCCCCTCGGCACGGCTTCCGAACGGTTTAATCGCTCGAAGCCGATTTGCTCGCGGTATTCGACTGTCCTCCATTCCGCAGTATGTCGTTAACAAAATATTCCCTCTCGCGTGCGTTTTTTTTCGCCGTCAGGTGAATTTGATCCGGATTTTCGATCGTTTCGCGCGACGCTGATCGATGCCACCTCGAACTCCCGATCTTTCGAACACGTTCATTTCAACGTGTACGTTTATTCGCTGTTACTTTCGATCTGGTAAACAATCGACGAATTCTATGGCAAACAGCTGTATAAAAAAAAGTGTGTGCAAAAGTTTTGAATTTTTCTCAACTGTTCCCGTAGTAAAGGTTTTGTTTATCTCGATCGCCAATTTTTAATAGAAATTGTGATTTCGGCGCACAGGTTCGATCCTATATTACTAATTTCCTAAGCAGTTGTACAAATTTATAATTCAACGTTTCGGTCTAGGTTAAGACCATCTTCAAGAATATAATTGCGTCTGAAAATGTTAATATGAGAATATATAATATCATGATGAAAAGCAGAAAGACAGAAGGAATATTACTGAATTGAAAAACATTTTTAACTGGTATTAACTTACTTGCTTAGTAACAAATTTACTTTGTTCCCGTAGTATTCTCCATTTTTAACGATAGTAAATTTTGTATATGCACTATTATGATATCGGCGTTACAGGTTCGATTACAAATACAAAAATTAGCAATTTTGCAGTATTATAATTTCAACGTTTCGGTTCAATTTTTAACTCCCGTGCTCCCGTAGTACTTTTCATGTGGAAATGGTTATTGGTATTGCATTTAAATAAACAGCTCCATTATCGACTGATAATAAACATTGTATTTTCTGTACACGCGAAATAAAATTGAGACAAACGACCGAGACCTTGGCATGCAACTGATGATAAATAGCACTTTGACAGTTGCCTCGATAATTTCACGAATGTTAATAATTTATCTGATAAAATGTTGAATGGTTAAAATTCAGTTTTGAACCCGGTCGAATGTCGTTTTGAAACGGTAAAATGATATGGGATAATTCATGGGTGAAAAAGCTGCGACGAAACGAAGAGGCGCTCTCGGAGCTTGTTCGATCAAGATAAATCTGTACGAAACGCGAGAAAACTTCCCGACCACTTTCTCCTCCCACGCTGATCGGAGAGGAGCCAGCGAGAAAGCACGGAGGAAAGGGAGAGACAGAGAAAGAGAGAAAGGGAGAGTGCATTCGCGGAGAGTCGTTTAGAATTCCGTTTGGGTCTGGTTGGGCAAAAGCGTGACCCTGAAACGTGAAACTTTAACTGGTGTGGCGTGCAAGAGCGGCGACAGCGTCACGAGTAACACGTGCACATTAAACGAAGGCACGTAACGGGAGTGGTGGGATGCGAGAGCGCCACGGGCACCCGGAGTTATAGTGATTTCTTACGGCTTCGTTTAGGCCGGGGATTAAAGCTCCGGCCTTCGAGAAGGTCGGGTGACGGTCAATGTGCCACGGTCTTCGGGAAACGCTAACTCGCTGTGACACACCGACGACGGACTCTCGATTCGCTCCAGAAACCGAGAACCGCTTCGGAACGAATGTCTTCCACGATCGATTCCGCACCTTTCGTTTGATCGTCGAGCATTAATTAGACGGGATAAGTGACAACGAGCGCGACCAATGCGATCTGGAACTATTTTCATTAACTGAGTAGATTGGGTCTGCGTTGGTCAGACAGAGTCGGTTTATAGAATTCTTATTGGGACCTGTTTTGGAAGAGTAGAGATACTAGAATTAGAATTGTTCAAAGGGTTTTGAATTGAATTAGATTTATTATTTCTTTTTTCTAGTCTCTGTTCAACTCTATGCAAGAGTTAGAGAAGAATTAAGAATCTTTGAATTGAAGATTTAAGGAGATTGGGTCTGCGGTGGTCAGACAGAGTCTGCTTACAGAATTCTATTCGGTCCTGTTTTGTAAGAGTAGAGATACTAGAATTAGTATTGTTCAAAGGGTTTTGAATTCAATTAGATTTATTCTTTCTTTTTTCTAGTCTCTGTTTAACTCTATGCAAGAATTAGAGAAGAATTAAGAATCTTTGAATTGAAGATTTAAGGAGATTGGGCCAGCGGTGGTCAGACAGAGTCTGCTTACAAAATTCTTATTGGAACCTGTTTTATAAGAATAGAGATACTAGAATTAGAATTGTTCAAAGGGTTTTGAATTGAATTAGATTTGTTATTTCTTTTTTCTAGTCTCTGTTCAACTCTATGCAAGAGTTAGAGAAGAATTAAGAATCTTTGAATTGAAGATTTAAGGAGATTGGGCCTGCGGTGGTCAGACAGAGTCAGTTTACAAAATTCTATTCAGTCCTGTTTTGTAAGAGTAGAGGTACTAGAACTAGAATTGTTCAAAGGGTTTTGAATTGAATTAGATTTATTATTTCTTTTATCTAGTCTCTGTTCAACTCTATGCAAGAGTTAGAGAAGAATTAAGAATCTTTGAATTGAAGATTTAAGGAGATTGGGTCTGCGGTGGTCAGACAGAGTCTGCTTACAGAATTCTTATTGGGACCTGTTTTATAAGAATAGAGATACTAGAATTAGAATTGTTTAAAGGGTTTTAAAATGAATTAGATGTATTCTTTCTTTTTTCTAGTCTCTGTTGAACTCTATGCAAGAATTAGAGAAGAGTTAAGAATCTTTGAATTGAAGATTTAAGGAGATTCGGTCTGCGGTGGTCAGACAGAGTCTGCTTACAGAATTCTTCTTGGGACCTGTTTAATAAGAATAGAGGTACTAGAATTCGAATTGTTCAAAGGGTTTAGCAATTTAATTAGATTTATTCTTTCTTTTTTCTAGTCTCTGTTCAACTCTATGCAACAATTAGAGAAGAATTAAGAATCTTTGAATTCAACGTCTAAGGAGACCGAGTCTGCAATAATCAGACATTGTCAGTATTATAAAGACTCATACATAGGTGCTATTAGAACGCTGTACGTCGATAGTACCACTTGTCATATGAAGGTAATTAAATTGGATCTGAAGAGTGAAATATTTTGAAAGAATCCTACCATCTTACGATTTTTATTTTACATTTTAATACTATGATATATTTAAGGGGATTCAGCCTGTCCGGGCAGGACGAGTGTCAAAAGTATGCTTATTCTGTCAGGAGAAAAGGGAGAGGTAAACGTAATTGAATTTGTTCGCGCCAGGTGTTCTGTGTCATCTGTCAGCATGATAAATTTTATGATAGATTGAAGGAGGTTGAGCCCGTACAGGTCAGACAATGTGAGCATTATAAGAGGCAGAAAAAAAAGGCTTATTCTTTCGTAATAGAAAGGCGGTCGTCGTATTCTTTAGCAACGTGTCATTAGCATCGTTCGTCATTTGAGCATCGAAGGAGATTGTTCGGACACTGTTCAGACAATACAAGCGACAAACGCTCGTTCGGTGTTTATGCTTCTACAATAAAAAGACAATAAAAATGGATTTGTTTGCGGTTAAGCCATCGCTGTCATCTAAGCTCCATGAAATTTTATGATGGATGACTTCGTGGAAATTCAGCCAACGATGGTTAGACAATCGAAGCGTTCAAAGAATCACGACAATGTCCGTCATAGCGGTACAAAGACAAAACCGATAGATTTCGCGGTCCCTTGCATCAAATTAGTGTCCGGTTTGGTGGTTATGATGCAAGCAGAAGTTGTCTCTACACTGTTCGCGCAACGTAAGCCTTAAAAATACCGTATTGACTTTCCCACGATCCGAACACAATGCAATTGCCATTCGTTGACGCCAGCTCTCCAATATCCGTTCATGAGTTTCCATGACGGAATAATGCAAGATTACGTATGGCTTGACCAGTCCTAGGGATCATCACACCTGTTGTCTCGCAATAAATTAGTTGGGCAATGTGAACATTACGATTATTTTATTGATACTCACGTTTGTAACAATAATGCACTGAAGCTGCTTTTTCTTGTAATAAGATTCTCAGTATTTGTTATGATTTATATAGGAAGAGTTTAAGGAGATTCTGCTTGCAGTGGTCAGCCTATCTTACGAATTTACAATTTTTGCAACTTGGTTCTAAAATAAAAATAAATATTGAAGCTGCTGTTTTTCAAGAAATTTAAAGAGATTGTTCTTCTTTTAACAAGTACTCAGTATTCGTTATGATTTATTTAGGAAGAATTTAAGGAGATTCTGCTTGCAGTGGTCAGCCTATCTAAGAATTACGAATTTCCAATTTTTTTAACTTGGCTCTGAAATAAAAATAAATATTGAAGCTGTGGTTGTTCAAAAAAATTAAAGAGATTGTTCTTCTTTTAACAAGTACTCAGTAATCGTTATGATTTATTTAGGAAGAATTTAAGGAGATTCTGCTTGCAGTGTTCAGCCTATCTAAGAATTACGTATTTACAATTTTTTCAACTTGGCTCTGAAATAAAAATAAATATTGAACCTACGGTTTTCCAAAAAATTTAAAGAGATTGTGCTTCTTGTAAAAAGTTCTCAGGATTTGTTATGATTTATTTAGGAAGAATTTAAGGAGATTCTGCTTGCAGTGGTCAGCCTATCTAAGAATTACGAATTCCCAATTTTTTCAACTTGGCTCTGAAATAAAAATAAATATTGCAGTTACGGTTTTCCAAAAAATTTAAAGAGATTGTTCTTCTTTTAACAAGTACTCAGTATTCGTTATGATTTATATAGAAAGAATTTAAGGAGATTCTGCTTGCAGTGGTCAGCCTATCTAAGAATTACGAATTCCCAATTTTTTCAACTTGGCTCTGAAATAAAAATAAATATTGCAGCTGCGGTTTTCCAAAAAGTTTAAAGAGATTGTGCTTCAAGCGGTTTACTTTGAAACAAATATCGCAGCATTCCAGAAGAACATTTTTCCAACACTGTACACCGATCGAATCGTACAGAAACACGAGCGGATCGTTGGAAACACGTTTCGAAGGTAAGTTCAGGTACGAAGCGGGACCGTGGTCGCGCAAGTCGCTAGAAATTAATATCGAGAATGCTGACACGTCTATGACGCAAAGTGGAGGCCGACCTGTGACCTCGATTCACGTAAACCGCCTATTCGAACGCGGCCGATTCGACGTTCCCGCGGGATCTGAAGAAGATCGAGCGTCAATAAAGTGACAACAGAGAAAAAGAAAATTCTCTCCACGCGTCGCGGTAACAAAACAACAAAAAAAAACAACAACAGAAGAACACAGACGATTAGTCAGACCGGCGGATGACGGGAACGAGGAAACATCTTCGCGAGCGTTTATTTCTGCGCTCGCTGAAATTAGATTTTAAACACTTTCCACCGACTTGCTCCTCCCTCGTGACCTAAATCCATCTTTCTGATCGGTATCTTGACCTCTGTTAACTCTGGGCTCGCAGAACACGATTGCGAACGCTCTTCTTGAACGTCCACGGATCTTTTTCCCTGCAGTGTCGCTTCGGACGATCATTTTTCAACGAATTACATATTTTAATATGTAACTATACTGTATATGTGTAATGTAAGAATATTCGAAAAATCTATTAAACAAAAGGCACATTCCTGAAACGTTCCTCGAGCAGATACTCTACCATTAATCAAGTATACCCGGTAATAAAAGAATTAACCCTTAGTACTCGAGTGACGCCTCTGAGGCGCCACTAAAAATTGCTGTACTATTATAATATAAAATATTATAATATATGTATACTACATTAAATAAATATATAATATAATATATTTATGTAATTATATTATATTAATGTAATATATAATATATACTGTATTATAATATAATACTTAATTATATATAATTAAATAATTGTTTACACTACCAGATATGTCAGTATCTAACCAATTACTACACATTTAAGTATTCTATGAGGTATTACATCAATTTCATATTTATCAAATTTAAAAAATCATAGATAATGGAAATATTGTAGGTCAGAAGAAACGTTTAATTTTCGAGTTAAAATAGCTCCGAGTGCAAAGGGTTAAGTATTGTATGAGGTATTATATCAATTTGATATTTATCAAATTTAAAAAATCATAGAGAATGGAAATATTGTAGGTCAGAAGAAACGTTTAATTTTCCAGTTAAAATAGCTCCGAGTGCAAAGGGTTAAGTATTGTATGAGGTATTATATCAATTTGATATTTATCAAATTTAAAAAATCATAGAAAATGGAAATATTGTAGGTCAGAAGAAACGTTTAATTTTCGAGTTAAAATAGCTCCGAGTGCAAAGGGTTAAGTATTGTATGAGGTATTATATCAATTTGATATTTATCAAATTTAAAAAATCATAGAGAATGGAAATATTGTAGGTCAGAAGAAACGTTTAATTTTCGAGTTAAAATAGCACCGAGTGCAAAGGGTTAAAACGGCCACAGAATGGTACAAAGATTTTTCATTCGATATGAAGGAACGTATCGTTCCTCCAGTCGGAGATCGGCAAAATTTCTCTAATGAACCGTAACGAGCGATTAGAGGACCAATGGTGGGCGTTACGTAATCGCGTTTTCCTGATGGAAAAAAAGAATTGGAAAAAGAGGAAAACGAATCGAGGAGAAAAGAAAGGAAGAAGACGCGGTTATATTTCGGGGAATGACACGATCCCCGGATTCGTCATTGTTGACGTGACAACGTCAAAGCGCAGGACGGGCCTGGTCCGCCCATCCCTAGCATTGTGCCCCCCCGAAGCGCTTTGATCCATTGTGTTCGACGACAATTCGACGAGCACGCCCGACAACGCGGCCGCAACGAGCTCACGAGGTCGTTTGACGTTTTAGAACGCACGCGAGCGCTAAACGGCCGAGTTAAACGACGAAGAACATGGATCGATCAACGATCTTGCCTTTTGGACCTGGAAACCACTCGCGACACGGCCACACTGCCGAATTCTTTCCTTCATTTTAATCTCTTTTTAAGTGGAATCGTTCGTACACAATTTATTATAATTTTCTTGGTTAATTTGACTGCAAACGTGCAAACATTCAGATCTATAGCGCGTCTATTAAAACAATTTCCAGACCTCGATGCAAAACCTGAACTTTCATTCTTGAAAAGTTCACTGCAATTTTCATGTATATAAAAAATACGTTGGCACAAGCATTTGAAAGCTCGACAGTGCTTGAAGCGAACAAAACGATGGCTCGCTGACGTTTCGTGTCCCTTTAACTCTGATTTATTGTAGTCGTAATGTTATGCAGCTTTGCTGCACTCGTTGCATCGTTCAATTTTATATTGCAAACATATAAAATCATGCACTATATATAATCGTATTGATTTTTTCAGAGATTCTTTACAAAATTTTCAAATGCAACTACGCAGGATTATATGATAATACCATATCGATTGTACCATTATTAAGTTTTTCTTTTGTGCACGTCCCTTCTTTGTTATTACACGAGCAGTATTGTATCTTTCTCTTTTCTTTTTTCGTTTCTTTGATATTGTAAATACTTATTTAAAAGGGCTTCAGTCCGTCTATAATAAATAATAATAATAATAACAATATAAACTTGAACCGGAGAAAGTCATCCAAGTTCATTAAACTTCAGCTCGACTCGATGCCACCTGTATTATCCGTCATAGTTTGTATTCGCTTAACTTTGTCTTCAGAAATGCGAATTTAAATGCGCTCAGTTCCTCCAAGTACTTATTAGGACAGTGCACTTTCTCCATTCATATCACGTTGCAGCGCATGAATTATAGTGAGATTGAACTCGCGATAAATAATTTAGAGAACCTCTGAATTTATGCGCGACTTCCTAGCAATTAAATCGACTCTAGAAAATCGACGAGTTCGAATACCATTAAAAGGATGTAATAAAAAAAGAAAAAAGAAATGCGCAAACAGCTTTTAATGAACGTTGCCGTAAATCGCTATAAACGCCCACATCCTGACGATTAATAAAATATCTAGTCCTGCGATCTGAAAAAAATCAATTATTGTTTTATGGATAAGTAGACCGAGTATTTTTCTACAAACAATGTCTTTAATCTTTCCACTGTTCCCAGACCCATGATTAATTTGTTTATGTATTTTCACTGTGGTATCTCTGCTAATTTATTTCGAAATCGATGTTCACCGATCATTTGGCCCACGCCAGATTCTTCACGCAAACTATGACCGATGAAATATTGTTAGAATCGCGTTCTGGAATGTAAGGTCTTAACAATGACACAGCCTTCTTATAGAAACAGCACTCAGGAGATTAAATAACGATTTACGAATACTGATTTCAAGAGACGCGCAAGCCTAAGTGTTCATTCACTTCGTTTCGCTGGACGATTCACACTGAATCCATGAGATTCACGGTTCGGTAATAGGAGAGAAATATATTCTACGGTTTCGACGCCATTTCAGCAGAGCCGTTTCGCGATGAGCCTCGTGTTTTTCCGCGAGTCGCTTCCCTTTTGAACAAAAGAGCAAAAGAGCGGATGAAAAGGACGAGCGACGAAGAGAGATGGATAGACCGGCTGAACAGATGGCCAGATAGAGATAGAATAAGTGGAAGACGTGGGAGGATGCAAATGTTAATAGCCTTGAGTCGATTCCGTCGCAAGTAGGATAGGTGCATAGGTGAATTCACACGTTCGCAAGCGGACACGCATGATTCATTCACGCTCCATGTTTCGAACCCGTTAACTCGGATCGCCGGAGTCAATAAATAACTTTCCGCGACAGGGAACGCGGGCCTGAACCCAGAAATAAATAAACAATTCGCTGAACTCTGCCGCCCAACCGAATCAACGCATTCCGCTTTTTATTGAGCTATCTCAAATCATATTTGTATACCGTTTTGTCAAAAACATCGTCTGCATCGATTGCAACATTTGAGAACCGAGAGTGAGAATTTATTTTCTCTTTTATTTGAGAATTTCAAACTAATATGTCGATGCTCTTAAATTCTTTAAATTTTTCTCTTATATCTGCCAGCTTGATAGTAATACTATCTATATAAATAAAAATTAAATGCAATAAAAAGTAATAGTCTGAATAAGTTATATTTATCATTGATCGAATCTGTGCGCCGAGAACACATATATCAATTATATATTAAAAATTTACGATCGAGAAATATTAACTATTAGTCTGAATAAGGTTTTAAAGAAAAAAGGAAAATTCGGGAAAAACTTTAAATACAACAAAAAACGAACGTCGCAGCTTTTAATCAATATTTCAATAGGAATTTATATTATCGACGTTTTCACAAATTCACAAAACGATCAGAAAGAAATTTCGAGAAATTTGGACAGGACAACGTCTCTCGAGTCAGCTAGTTAATAATAAAATCGTATAATAAATAAAACCGCCAACGTGCAATATTTAAATGTTAGAATAATAATATCGTGTTCAATATTAATGGGTCTATAAAGGCTAGAACGATCGAAAGTAAGGATATATAACGGAAGTTTCTGGTTAGTACGTTTTTTTTTGTGGATTGTTATTCGAATACAAGAGCGCGCCTGTAGATCACGGTTGAAATCGAAGGGGGAGAAATGACGGAGAAAGTCCGCGGCGTGTACGTATGATCTAAGTCGATCGTTAGATCACGCCGCGATATAATTGCGGATAAAATGTAGGCAACCTGATGTAAGCAACAGGTGGGCGTTTCTGATTCGCGAGCACTACTCTCGTGTTTTATCCGCGCGATCCACGCTCGCCGATTTTCCACGGGAAAAAAGCTTATCGATCGAATTCTTCTTCGTCCGATTCATCCAGCTAATTAAACATCTGGGTCGTCATACTACTGGCATTCCCTTTGTTTTTTCTATATACCTTACGATAAACCGGAAACACTTGGGCAGAGTTACATATTTATAAGAATATATTATTCTTGATCGTTGAATTGTAAAGGATCGTAATATCCAAAATAAAAAAAATCTTTGCTTTAGACAATTTGCAGTTTGAATATTTTAGTAGTATTTTCACTGTCTCTAGCCATAACGCACTTAAGCAGAATATTTCCAGTACGATTAGGTACGTTCTAAAAATGAGTATAGTTCGCATAAAAAGGGAATAAATTTAGCGAG
Source organism: Lasioglossum morio (assembly GCA_916610235.2). Taxonomy (NCBI): domain Eukaryota; kingdom Metazoa; phylum Arthropoda; class Insecta; order Hymenoptera; family Halictidae; genus Lasioglossum; species Lasioglossum morio. The sequence goes on from OU744333.1 coordinate 11,306,935, forward strand.
CTATCGCGAGAGATAATTCAAAAGCAGTTAAAAACTACATACAAGAGTTTCAATTTCAAAGAGAAAACGTTTGCAGTCAATCGGAACAGCAGGTTACACGTGTCTCTAAACGGATTTATCCGAGGCTTCGTCTGTCTCCAATTTTCGCAATGATTTTCCATTCGTTTTTGCGACGCGTGCTTCGAAATTAAAAACGTTTCTGGCTAGATGGAAAATCTCTCGACGATTTCATATGATTTACGACGAGTCTCAAGGAGTACCGGAGATGAAACACGCGGAGGCACGAAAGAGAGACGTTCACTGGATTTTAATATTCATACCTTGTTATACTACGTGTTTAATGAGCGATGACGCAAAGCAGGCGGACGGTGTCATAATTTCGGCCGAGGAGAAATTTAAGAGATGGATTCCGTCGTGACAGGGAAAAGATCATTCACAAAATCGTGTTCCGATAACCGAGAACATCGAAGGAACACATACAGATCTGTACCTTATTCTACCGAAGGTTCAATTTTTTATATTTTTTTTCTGTTGTAGTTTCTATTTTCATTCCAGTGTTTATAGTTGAATAAATTGCGAACGTACGTGTCTAAAACGTGCAGTCCCGTTTGAGAAACTTCAGCTGACCTTTAGACCAGCTTCATGGCTTCACCTGAGTAATCTAATTAAACACACCTTTGCCAAACGTACGCGAAACAATCTCTAGATAGAATCTCCGAGCTTCAGATTGAGACTCTACGAGCTCGAATATGTAAATGGATTGTCTGTCAATTTCGAATACGTGTGTACAAGAAAATATTGCGAGGTCAACGAAAAAAGTGTTCCAAGAGATACACATATTTGAAAGCTCTAGACATTTGATTCATAATTCAACAAATCTTTAGAATTAATATTCTTCTGATATTATTGTTCGAAACTAGTCGAGCTTCTTTTATATACAGCTCAGTCATTAAGAAGCCTATTAAAAGTCTTCGGGGGAGTAAAGCATTAACAATCCTTACAGAAGTGGACGAACTAATTTCAACATTGTTATTATATTTTTTGCAGAATTTTAAATTCCACCAAAAACATATAAACATGGGATTTAAAATTTATTTGCCTGGGTGGCTACGAAATTAGATAGATTGATACGACCTTCGAGCATCTCATTAAAGAGCCTATTAAAAATCTTCGGGCGAGTAAAGCATTAACAACCCTTACAGAAGTGTATAAACTAATTTCAACATTGTTATTATATTTTTTGCAGAATTTTAAATTCCATCAAAAACACATAAACATGGGATTTAAGATTGATGATGCCTGGCTGACTACAAAATTAGATAAGACCTTTGAGCATCGATAAAACCTGACAAATCAATTCCCTACTGTCAAATTGCCACAATGACAACAAATTCCCCGGTCCCACCAGTTAACCATTTGTACTCTGAGCTATTTCAAATGTAAAATTAAATATTTCTCACAACCTAGAATAATTCCATTCTATGTATAATAATATATTTTTTATACGAATATGAAATTGATATAGCACCTCATGAAATACTTAAATGTTTAGTAATTAGTTAGATAGAAACATATTTAATAATGTAACTACTACTTTGAATAATAGTACAATTGTTTAACACTAGAACTAACCGAGCTAGTCAAAATGACTGTTGCGAACTGTCATACATATATTATATTATACATATTCTACATATTTAAATAAAACTAGCACGAAATCGAAATAAATGGTATATTGTCGTTATTATAACCCTCATCCACACGGGTAATTTTTCTCCGAATTTTTACAAATTTGAAATAGGTACCTGATTACCACGTCGTGTGGATGAGGGATAAGGCAATGTATGCCAACTGCGTTTAGTGCTCGGTAGTTCTAGTGTTAACAGTAATTCTGAATCAGTAACAGTAAGTTAATCAATAAGAGCCCGAAGAACAGTTCGAACTATCGACACCCCCGTGGAACCACGGGGGAGGGAGGGGGTGGCACACCTTGGAACCACCTAGAAACTAGCAAACGACGCCCTACCATTGACATAGACGTGGTGCTGCCTCCATAGGTGTTGATACTGGCTCCACCTCGAGCTGGTGCTGTCGTCGTGTATAGGCGGAAGTGGCGCGTGCACCACCTGATGCCCGTGTGACGTGGGCGGCAACGGCGGCGGTGGTGGTTGTTGGGGTTGTTGCTGGTGCGCAGGCGCGACAACGATGTGCGGCTGCGGGGGTTGGACCGTTTGCGGATGCTGTTGCTGCTGGTGGTGCGCTTGGTGCAGCACGCCTGGGACCGGCGGTGGCGCCAACTGCTGATACTCCATGGCGCAGCTCATCGATTCACCCTCTCACGCGAGCATTTAAGTCCTCGCACCCCTTTACCGTCTAACACCACTTCTCACGCCGTCTATGATACACCGTGCAAAATCCACCAACCAGTTCACCGAACAGTTTTCTACCCTTAGGAACCGAAAATGTCGACACGAAAACAGCAACTGTCAAGGCTGAACAAGAGGCCGAACTACCCACAGCTCGAAAATAGACACGAAACGCTCGATAGGAGGTTAGGTTTCGAAGATTCAACAGACTGTTACCACGGGTGAGCCCGAGGCTTCGCGATCCGAGTTGTCTATTTGTCCCTGCATGCAACACAGCTACTAGTCTCTTCCCCAAGTCACAAACCACCTGGAGAACTCCGCGGCGCACTATTCACTGACTCCCGGTGTCCTAAGGACTCTGGGACCTAGAAGAAAGCTAGGACCTCTAACTACCACCGAGAGACCACGTGGTGATCTCGAGGCAAAACCACCCTCTCTCCCCCGAGGACCACTGTTCACTGTCAACCGGAGGGCATCGAGGGAGCAGCTCCGTTTTTCGCAAGCACACCGAGTTCTTGTTGACAAACTCTCTCTCTCTCTCTCTCTCTCGCCGACCACGGTCTCCGAGAGGCACAGGGTCCCAGGTGCGAGACCTGTTCGCAGACGCACGGAAAGGAGAGCGCAGCACGGTACCGTCGTCGTGTGTCGACTGTCAAAATCAGCGATCGTCAGCGTCTATCCGTCGCCGGTGTTCGCCCATTGGGCCGTCACCGTTGCCGGAAGCTAGCCGCCGATTGGCCGGTGCTCGCGGGTTCCGGATGGTGGGGGGAGAGAGACGGTGACGCGCTTCGTTGTCCTGGGACCACGATAGAGGAGAACCAGCGGAGGGAAAGAGAGAGAGAGAGAGAGACAGCACGAGGAAGGGCGGAAAGGGAGAGGCCGAGAAGCTGCTCGGTGATCAAGGGATGAAGGAGAGGGTGTTGGAGCTGGATAAGAGAGAGAGAGGGAGAGAGAAAGATACTGTGACAATGAAGGAATGAAAGAGGGGAAAGAGAGAGAGAGAGAGACAGCTACGTGCCTCGAACCTGCGGCGTCCGGAAAGACACTGACTGCTCCGACTACGATCCAGACCCTCTCTCTTTCTCTAGCTCTGCTCCCTCTCTCGCGCGCTTCTCCCGCGAGCACACGCGTCCACGTTCTCTCCCCCCACCACACATCTAGCTGCGTCTCTCTCCCGTTCATCGAACATCCGCTTTTTCCCGCCCCCACCCCCCACCAGCCGCTACCACCGTCTTCACCCCTTCCTCGCCTCCTCTCGTACAGATACACTCGATCCTCCACCACTCCTCTCCACTCTCCTCTTCGTTGAATGGAGACCGTTAGCGGTGTCCCTGTTCCACTAGCGTTCGCCTCGATAAAGGTGTCTTCATTTCGCGCAGCGTCGTTTCTCTTTTCTCCTACAACCCCTTTTCCTTTCGGACATGCGCGTCTCGCGATTTTCTCGAGCGATCGTGGCGATTCGCTTTTCCGAAGTGCGACCCGGCCAATCCGAGAGCCGACAGGTGCCCAGGGCTTCCGTGTTTGCGAAACCCCCGAGGTGGAGGCCTTGAGATTCGGCGAGGACGTTCGCGGGGGTGAGAACGACGCTAAAGGGATGGACGGCTGAGTCAGCGGTTTTCGGGATTGACAGACGTTTTTCGGATTATGATCATTTCTTCTTCGAACGTATGGAGAAACTTTCAGTATGTTGTTTTGAATGATTCGTTTTGAATCGATGATGAAGGATAATTAATTATGCTTTTCCAACGGGTGTAACTGTACAGATCTCGATTAGTTGACGAATTTTTTCGTTTTCACCGAGAATTTCACCTAACCGAGACCCAAGCAAACTAAAAAGCGCATTAAACCCGAACCATAAACCAGCTCGACTTGTGCGCGCAATCTATCTTAACACAACCCCGTGAACAACTGCGAGCGCATAAAATGCTCGGACAGATTTCCATTCGACGGTTCGCTTTCCAAAACTGTTAATCTGAGAAACGAGTTTCCAGACAGTATCTCGTTTAAATAAAATAAACGTCGATCGGCGGGGTTAGCGGGAGAAATGACGCGTCGCGCGACGGGGACAGAAGGCGACAGTCATTGTGACGCACTTCGGTGAAAGAAAAATTAAAGAAATCGGAACGTGGACGGTTGAGATCGAGAAGGACCTCGGAGAGCACACGCAGCCTGTCCCCGTTTTCTACGTCGGATCGACCCACTTCCTGGTGCCGCGGTTCGATCGTGACCGATCCATGAAATTAACGGTAACGGAGCGGCTACGGTGCGCGCCAGGTAAAATCGAAAGTGGCGAAATGCCGCGCCGAGCCGATCGGGGGGGAACCGGACGGTTTTACGGGGGACCGTAAGGGGGCACCGCGAGTGGGGCACGGAGAGAGAGTTCCTCGGGGAAGATTCTAACAGCTGCGACTACTGCCTTCCTCGTACGCTAACACTGTGCAAACGACCGTCTAATCACCAACAATTAATCACTCCAACACCCACTTTTTTTTTCCCAAACGAATTAAGGTAAGAGTACCAATAGTTAACCAGTCACAGTTTCCACAAAAGTGGCCAGAAGAATTCTCTGTGTAAATAATAAAATGCCTTTGTTAACCCTTAGCATTCGAGCACCGCTTCACCACTCGAATTTTAACCGTTTGCACTCGGAGCTATTTTAACTGGAAAATTAAACATTTCTTCCGATCTAGAATATTTCCATACCTTATGATTTTTGCAATTTTATGGATAGGAAATTGGTACGTTACCTTATACAGTGCCTAAATGTTTAGTAATTGATTAGATACCGATATATTTAATAATGTAAAGTGCTAAGGGTTAACAAATTACCGACCGGTGATTATTGAATAATTTTAAAAAATCTGGTACATGGCTAAAAACTTTTTAATAGAACTTTCAATAGTAACAGCAATATTCATTGTGAACTAACAAGTCATCCTCAATAACGTCATCTAATTATTTCATTTAAGATTGCAATGTCAAAGAAAATTTCTATGCTTTCTTTTGATACAGCACAATTATTGAGAATCCTATTAATAAGCTTCCGGTAGGTAAAGTGTTAAGGGTGAACATGAGAAACTATATTTTATCTTTCAAACATTAATTTCTGCACGTAAGTCTTTTTTCTCTAGGCTGAAATAAAAAAAGTTTGAGAGATTGCCTTGCCATTTTTTTTCCGCGAAAATGAATTCCAGTAGAAACCTTTCAGTTACAGGTGTACCCAGGCAAATACTTGTTCATTGGTTTCGATATCATGGCTCACCTTCGTAATATATATTTATATAAGAGTTATGGTTTATGGTTTATGGTATATTCTTCTCTTTATATACATAAAGATGGCGTTGTAGAGCCTGAGCTCTATTTGCCCAATGCAAACCGGTCCTTTTACATATAATGATGTTAACAAAAATATATATATTGATATGATTAATGACTTGAAAAATTTATACTATTTCTTTCTTCTAATTTGTACTGTTTAAATCTGTAAAGTTTTGTTTAAATTGGTCTATCTATTCGTATTAAGAACACTGATATTGCCCTTAGGATGGAATCATCTTTCTTATTTAATATGTTGCAAACCTCCTCTTCTAGTTCTATATCCTTTTTAGCGAAGTTTCTCAATAATTTTCCTCTTTTCCCTGCGTATACAGGACAGCTCCATATTAAATGATCAATATCTTCGCTTTCATGTCCACAGTCACATGTTGTATAGTTTATATAATTTTTTCCAGCAAGAGAACTTGCTAGGTTGTAGTAGTTTGATCTGATCCTGCTAAGCGTGTTTATGGATCTTCTTCCTATATTCTTTATGGCATCGAACCGTGGCTTTCTTTTAGTTGATCGTTTGATTTCGGTCCATTGCGAACGCACGTAATTATTCGTAACTCGGCAAGCACAGCCTGTATATTCACGCGCGCAGCTATTTTCGTCTTGGAAAGAGGATTAATAAACCCCGCGCAGGCTATACTTTTCGTGCAGAAGTTATTTCGGTCTGGAAATATAAAGAAGGAGGATAAACACAGCGGCGATGAAAAAGAGGGGCGACGATCACGCGCGGCGAACAAGGATGACGAAGTGACCAGAAAAGAGGAAGAAGCGAACGGAGAAGAAGGAGGAAGAGGAACGACAATGAAGGAGGAGAAAGGAATTCTTCCGTGACCCGCGCGAGCCTGCCAGCGGTTTCCGCGTTCGCACAACGCGGCTACGGGACCGGTTCACCGGTGATTCAGAGCTTTATGCTTCTTCGAGGCAAAATTAACGTCGCCGTCTTCGTTTATCCTTATCCTCGCCGTTCCTCCGCCTCCGCCATTTTTTTCCTTTCTCCCGACGCGACTGGTTCGTGCTACCACGAAGAGAAAGGTCGCCCGGTACCAACGAAAACGAAACGGGAACGATTCCCGGACTCGTCCCGGCTTGCTTTTTCGAACCTAACTCCGGAAATTTATATTTCAAGTTGAACTCCCGGGGGGAAAATACTCTGTTGTGTCAGGAAGCACTATCGCCATCGCCAGTCAACTATCACCGACAACTGTCAACAGTCATAGTCGAGTAACAACGCTACAGCGATCGAATTCGGTAACTGTGATCTAACATTGGAACTGTTACACTCTGCTAAAAGTTGCTTCCGCAAATGTGTGTTGTTCCGTGTTGTTACATAGATTCAGGAGGACGAACAAGATGAATTCTTTTGTCGGGGCTAGGTGTTAGTGGAGAAAATGAATTTTCTTCTCTCTGGTTGCTAGAAGTCTGAATTAATTTGGCTGTTTTTTATGAAGGAACGTAAAATAGTGAATTTTAGTGGATCTAGGGTTTGAAAAAGGTGTGAGATTGATTAATTAATTGAATTTCTGGTTGCTACAAGTCTCAATGAATTTTACTATTTTTTATGAATGCAATGTAAAATAGTGAAATTTAGTGGATCCAGGGTTTGAAAAAGGTGTGAGATCGATTAATTAATTGAATCTCTGGTTGCTACAAGCATCAATGAATTTGACTACTTTTTTTATGAATGGAATGTAAAATAGAGAAATTTAGTGAATTCAGGGTTTGAAAAAGATTTGAGATCGATTAATTAATTGAATCTTTGATTGCTACAAGTCTGAATGAATTTTACTATTTTTTATGAACGCAATGTAAAATAGAGAAATTTAGTGGATCCAGGGTTTGAAAAAGGTGTGAGATCGATTACTTAATTAAATCTCTGGTTGCTACAAGTCTCAATGAATTTGACTATTTTTTTATGAAGGAACGTAAAATAGTGATTTTTAGTGGATCCAGGGTTTGAAAAAGATTTGAGATCGATTAATTAATTAAATCTTTGGTTGCTACAAGTCTGAATGAATTTTACTATTTTTTATGAACGCAATGTAAAATAGAGAAATTTAGTGGATCCAGGATTAGAACAAGATTTGAAATCGATTGATTAATTCAATCTCTGCTTCCTACAAGTATCAATGAATTTGACTACTTTTTTATGAATGCAATGTACAATAGAGAAATTTAGTGAATCCAGGGTTTGAAAAAGATTTGAGATCGATTAATTAATTGAATCTTTGGTTGCTACAAGTCTGAATGAATTTTACTATTTTTTTATGAACGCAATGTAAAATAGAGAAATTTAGTGGATCCAGGGAAAAAGGGTGTGGGATCGATCATATTACGAAATGATCGCGAAATAAGGCCGGTGGAGGATCCGTGGAACAATTCCCGGGTCTGTTTCTCTCCGAGTGGATGCCGGGAGTGAAAGGAAGCAGCCAGGATCAACAGGTTGTCTCGATTCCCATTTCGTGCAGCATCGTTAGACCGTAGCCACAGTTTAACCTTTAGCCGGGAAACGAAAGCGTCTCTCTCTGCCGAGCATCGAGATCTCCGGGGTCTCCTCCCGTGAAGAAAAGAAGTTCGCTTTTAACAGCTTGTTATTACGGCAGCTCGCCGTTCGAATTCGCAGTTCGATTCCCGCACGACAGGTAGGCCCCCACTTGTCTCGCACGTGTTGCACACGTGTGAACCGGGCCCCAAACCGCGTCGAATTCGCGGCGGCGCGATTGACGTAATAATACGTCCGAAGAAGCGAACGATTCCATAAGCGAAATGCCACCTTTATCGTTTTGCATAATTGATTTCGCGCGCTCGTAACTCGGCTGCGGAGCTCTGCTTATTCTACTATCATTTTAATTCTTTTGTTCAGACTTTGTTTAATCGCGCCGACGATTTCGCTCCGACGAAATTAACCCTTCGCTGTATGATTTTTTCAATTGGGATGAAAAAAATTGAAAGAAGATCAGTTTTTGTGTTTCATTTTTTTAAAAATCTCTTTAGGCCCTTAAAAGGCCCATTTCGCTTTTGTGTTTCATTTAAGAGAACAAAAAAATTAAAACAATATTTTCAGAAAAATAAATATACTAAAAAAAAAACACATTCTTAGTTTACTATATACCAGATTTGTTAACTGTATATCAGATGCGATACTCTATGCAGCGAAGAGTTAAATTTTTGTTCATTAATCACAGGATACGGGTTGAAATTAGGGTTAAACAATTTTCAGGGACCGAGGTGCACATTAGTGAGAACAAAATGATTCGAGTGGCAAGAGGTACGGATTCAGGCTGTGGTGGTTGAATTGGCAACGCAGGCCCGGGCCAGATGTGAAAACGACAACTTTCGGCGGGTCACTTTCTCCTCCTAGTGAAATGTGCCCGGGCGGTTCCCCTACCGCGATTCCGGAATCGAGCCTTGCGGGGCCACGAGGGGCCTCACGAAGTCCGACCGGCCCCAATTCCTTCTCGCTTTTCACCGTGGAAGGGCCTTCCTAAAATTTTTCGTTAAGTCGGCCACGAAAAGCGGAACGAATCGAAACGGAACCGCTTTCTTTCGGCTGAACACCCGTTAGACGAGTCCCCGCCATTACTTCGTTCGGATTAGACACTCTCAAATTAACCCGGACCTGGTACTACGTTCTTTTCTTTTTTATCTACCCGAGGCCTAGAAATTAAAACTGTCTTAAAGAAACCGGAAGAAGAATTTCTCGAACAGAATTTCACCAAGACATAAAGATCATTTGACGATTGATAGTCATCGTGCTTCGAATTGATTCATTAAATTCATCAGACCACCGAGGATTTTTCTACGATTTTTATTATTCGTCGTAGCTCTCGTTTTATTTTCGGTGCAGCACACAGTGATCGATTCCTCGATTCTAGATGAACAAAATTCAAATTTTTCTGTTCTTTTGTAGTAATAACGATTTATTTTAAAATTACATGAATTTAAAAGAATTATATCATTTCGTATTGCATCGTAGGTTGCATTTCTGCCATTTTTCTTGTACTCTTTTGCAAAAACTATTTTTTGCTGAATCATTAACAGTTTCGATGTTAAAAAAAGTGTAGAATCAGCCTTATTATTGCATCAACTTGGGATTTAGTATCTTTTGAACTTTTTGAACACCAGGTTTCAAACAGTTCTCTGTATCTCGATCGACAATTGTTCAAAACTACAATTAATGTTATTGGCGCACTGGTACGATCAATTGGAGACAAAAAGAAAATATACAAAATATCACACGAAATTTAATTCAACGTTCCGATCTGAATTTAGACCATTTTCAAGAATGTAAATTTTCTGTATTGCGTCTGTAAGAATTTATCAATTAATTAATATATGGTTAGGCAAACGCATTACCAGGTTTCAAACATCAGTCTTCGTACTCCTACCCCATGTGTTTTCTAAAAACTGATATAAATGACTAACGAGCAAAAAGAGGCGAGTGATATTTAATATAATTACTTTGAAATAAGTATTCTTCAAAGCTATCAACGAATGAAGTCCGGCCGAGTCCGGGAAAAGCTGTTATCGAGGAATCGATCACTGTGCAGCACCTTGATGTATTCATTTACGTTCTTATTCTGTTACGTCCGATCGAAACAGAAAGTTGCCAGCCCGAGTCGATCAAAGACGTCGGTCGATGTCGCGCGGATTATTAAAACGCATACAGTTGCCCAGGTGTACGTCGAACTTGTCCGGTTTCGACGTTCTTCGGCCGCTCTTGTTGGTCTTCGAGGAGAGAAACAACACAGCTCGGCCATTCTCAATTTGTCGTTGATTTCTTGCACCGGGGAAGTCTGCCGAGGAGGGGGAAGAGGAGCTTAATCACCGCAAGGCGAACGAAGAACAATCACGTTCCGCGTTTAATTGGTATAGCACCGCGAAGCCGCACCGTGCATTCCGCGAAAAAAGAAACGGCCATATATTTTTCAAGAAATAATTGGGCTAAGCCCGCGGTGAGAGAAGGTGTGTGTCCCTTTTCTTTTCGTAACTGGTTTCAAATCGGGCATGCGAAAATAAAAAGTGAAAGCAGTCGTCGGTTTCTGGTTGTCCACGCTCGTTCGAGATTACTTTCTTTAATGGATCCACCGACGAACCACGTCCTCGACGCCGATCAATCTTTTTGTCGATCCGAGAGAAACGCTTTAAACCCTGCAGAACAATCTCTGCACTTTCTTCCGACTGTCGTTTACATTTTCGCAAAATTGCCGAACCGGTTAGTTGGTCCAACATTGATCAGCTTGGAATTTCTTTAGGACACTCTTTGGTCGAGCAACAATGAAAATTAATAGGATTTTTGTTACGCTTTTTTATGCTTACCAAACCAACGAAAATTCAAAAATTAGGAAATGAGGAGAGAAGCAATAAGTAAGGAATTAAGTGGATTAGTGATAATTAGGATGCTAATATAATAGTGATGGATAGGTTAATGTAAACCAAAAAAAAAATGTTAATAATTAATACATAGGTTAATGTAAAAAAAAAAACTGTGGTGCCCAAGGTGGTTCGGAACCCACCTTAAACTGTAGGTCCCGTCGTTTAATAACCATAGCAGTTGAAAAAGCGACGTAAAATAATCAAACAAAGGTTAATGTAAACCAAGTCACATTTCTTAGCTCTAAGGCTGAAATAAAGCAAATTCTATTCTATTCTGATGCGCTTCTTACTGCCAGTGATTTTCTCGAATTTCGAACGTTATCGAATCATTGTTGGAGACTCGCACAAAGATCTACGGTCTGTAGTTATGTGCGAGGATCTGGGCACACGCTCGGTAAATCGTTTCGCTCGGCACACGATCTTTAATTGTCAGGTGTCGGTGAGGCACACAGGGCGTTTTGCGATCCGTAACGTAAATGTTTCGCCGCGTTGACAACATCTGCTCGTCAGCTGTGAAATTAGCGGGCTCGAGTCGTCGCGATGGCAAGTTGCGCTCTTCGTCGACGATGGGACAATTTATACCAGTCGATCGTTTATGCATTCGCGCTCTGCGTTGCAGTTTCAGCCGTTGCCAAAATTGTTCGGCTCTTCAGGTGAACATTCTCAAATTTTCTTCTGCCACTTCAAAATTTATCGTTCGAGATCACTTCGAAACATCACAGAGTTGGGAACATGGAAAAGCTTAATTCGTTCAATTCATTTCTATCGAAAAGGAACTAACCCTCAATAATAATAAATTTTCTGTATAAATTTCAATAATATAAAATTTTAATTACTAAAATTATACTAAATTTTTCATATAATTAATTCCATTCATTTTAAGAAAGCTTCCTCATTTTTTGTATTATTTATTATTTATTACCCCCAATAGTAATAAATTTTCTATATAAATTTCAATAATATAAAATCTTTTCATATTTTTACTATCCCTTTCAATAATAATAAATTTTCTATATAAATTTCAATAATATAAAATCTTTTCATATTAAATTTACTATCCCTCTCAATAATAATAAATTTTCTATATAAATTTCAATAATATAAAATCTTTTCATATTAAATTTACTATTAAGTACCCACAATAATAATAAATTTTCTATATAAATTTCAATAATATAAAATATTATTACTATTTCTTTTTCATATAAATATTCCTTCCTTAACCCTTCCATTACAGTTATTAGACATCGGATCTATATACGAAATAAAAATTTTCTACTGAAATTGCAACGAACCGGAGTAAAATTGAAATTTACTTTCTTTCTTAACCCTTCGCTGCATGATTTTTTTTAACAATCATACGTTCCTCAGTGCGAAAGTTCACCCATTCAATATTTTCACGTACTGTAAAATTATTCCTCCTTTTGTCTACATTGTGAGATGTATTTCTTTAAAATATGACGCTATCAATGAAACATAATCTCTTGATTTAACGTGTAAAATAAAAATCGTTGAATTGTTATCCTAGTTTCTTCTTTGTCATCTTTTCTGTTTTATTTAAGAGAAAAATATTTTCAAAAAAATTAAAGCAACATTTTCAGAAAATAAACAATTTCGAAAAGTAAGAAAATACATTCTTCGTTCACTATATACCAGATTTCTTAACTGTATCAAATATGACATACTATGCAGCGAAGGGTTAATATATTTACTAGACCGAAAATAACAAAACAGTATAAATAACGTCCACTAATTCTTATCTACAATGCATAAAAATCCACTTATACGAGAAATGTCTAGAATACTCTAAATCACTCGAATAAAATTATAATCTAAACCCCAGTCAGCTGAAGCTCAGCAAAGTTGAAAATACCGCGCGAACTCACGCGAGGAATTCGTTATTCGCCTGCTGCTGGCACCGCCGCTGTTATCAGCGTGATCTTCTAGCACTCAGCTCGATCTCGATAAACCGGGAAACAATCGGGGAGGGGGGGAAATAATCCGCCTCTATTCGGTCTTTAATTGGCCGCGATACCGTGGAAATGATTCGCGCGGCCGTAAAACGGCGCCGATTTCCCTCGATCGTCGGAAAGCGACTCGTTAGCGGATCGATGCCAAAGACGTAGAACGGATCGACGAATCGATCTTTTTGTCGCCGATCGTAATGAGAGCCCGGTAATCGTCAGCCTCGTTACACAGGCTCGAGGTGAAGCTTCTCGTCGGCCGCGGGTCCCTCGAGTAGCTTGTAATTATAATCAATCACGCCGAGCCGATCGAGACGAGGCCCGTTCACGGCTCTCTGTCGCGGGTAAGGACGCCGAGGATGAATAGAAATATTCCTTATATAATCGTTCCCCGGCTTATCGCGAGCAAGACTCCCGTGGAACGATCCACGCCGATTTTTCGTTCCCGATTGTGCAATCGGGCCGGACCGATACCGAGAAGCATAATTGCAAGACGCGACGAGCCGATCCGAGTTGAAAGGGAACGCTGATTGTGAGAGCGACGCGCGTTTTTTCTAACCGTGCGATTATGATTATTGGCACGGGATTGCACGGATCGATCGTCCGAAGGCGGGAACGAAGCGTTATGTAAACTGTAATTGGCTGCAGTCTTCGGAACGGGGGTGGAAACCTTTCGGGAGCTGCGAGTGACGTTTTTCGAATCCGCAGAAGGAAGCTGGGGTTTAAAGGGAGTTTTCAGAGGGTGTGGAAACTTTTTATTATTTTTAGAATTAGAAAACTGAAAGAAAACTAATAATTTGTACATATTTTTTTCCTGCATGCAGATATGTACTCCCCGAGGGCTAGCTTTGATCGCAGGTACTAATTACACTGTCCAACAAATTTCAACTTTTTTCATGTTTCCATATAAATGTTGGGTGGATCTAATAGAGTTTTTCGCGCTGATTACGAATCTGGTCTTAATTTTTCTCCTACACGTACAGTTTTTTTAGAAACATGAGTTTGAAAAAAGACATATTTTTCGACTTTGAACAAAATATTGTGAGTTTATTATATAAGATATTGGGCCAACAACCGTAGTCCCGTTGAAAGCACCGGTTCTCATTAGATCACCGAAGTTAAACAACGTGGAACGTGAATGGCACTTGGATGGGTGACCGTCTGGTAAAAAACCGGAAAGTGACCCGCCCGGGGTGTTTTTCACGTGTTGTTGGCAAAAGGTGGTTCGGAACCCACCATAAACAGTAGGTCCCGCTGAAAAGGCGATGGTGAGGAATGGAAAGAGGGGGAAGAAGATTGGTAAATGAATTTGCAACTCTGACGAGACCAAATATCGTGTTACAATATTATATAAGATATTGTATTGCTCTTTACAGCGAAAGATTCTCTAGACTTTCCCGAATCCAGCGATGTTCTATAGTAACACATTCTGATTGTTTAAATATGTTCAAATATGTTTAAATATGTTTAAACAATCATAATGTATTACTATAGAACATCGCTGGATTCGGGAAAGTCTAGAGAATCTTTCGCTGTAAAGAGCAATACAATATCTTATATAATAAAAAAAAACTGTGCGTGTAGGAGAAAAATTAAGACCAGATTCGTAATCAGCGCGCAAAGACTCTATTAGATCCACCCAACAGTTATATGGAAACATTTTTGTTGTTGGACAGTGTTATTAAATTATTAACCGTACAGTCCCAGCTGTTGAACGACACGTGCCGAACAGGAATAAAATCGTCTTATTTAATTAGAATGTGTGAGCACGGCCGTTTAACGAGCAATTCAATAAACCCGGCGTGTAGATTGATTCCTCGAGGGGGTTGAAGACGCCAGAAGCGTTCGAGTGAACGTGATCCTGGCGAGATCCTGCGAGAGATCCTGCCGATATAATGCATTATAGGAACCTAACGACCGGTTTTCACTGGAAACGCGTCTTCTCGGACTGACAGCTGTGCGGACGCGGCTTCATTACTCCCCACCCCATCCCTGGCGTCCTGTTATTTAAACGGTTTTCCGTCGTTACGACTGCGGCGGCTCGTCAACGTCCACGTATAATTACGTGGATGATAATAATAATGATAATAACAGTGTGTACCGATAGACGAGTGTATTCCCGTTTCGCATTGCACTCGATCGTTTCATCGGTTCGGTTCATATCGTCGCCGTGGCGAAGAAACGCGTCGGGTTCGGCCTCCGACGATTTTCCAATCGGCGGTTTAACAATTCTGTTGATTAAATGGAAAACAGAGAAATCTTGGAAACCAACCGGTCAATTTTCAACGCTATTATTATCGTTCGCTTCGATGAAAATTATCCAATACTCGGACGTGTTTTAACGCTTAGCACTCGGAGCTATTTTATTTTGAAAATTAAACATGTCCTCCTATGTAGAATAATTCCATTATATATATGATTTGTTTCATTTTGTGAATACCTCATGAAATATTGAAATGTTTAATAATTGGTTAGTTCCAACATATTTAATAATGTAAACGATATATTATTTTAATATTTGCAAATGCAGTTGCTGTTAGAGATTTCTGAATTTATACTTTGATACTGTCGGATGTTTTTTTTAGCTTACAAAGAACTTTTGATAGGAATAACTGTTAATGCAGGCTGTCTTTCTGACAGCTCTTGTTGATATTTATGGTGAACATAGTCTGGCAAATTGTCATGAATAGACTCACGCTTGAACAACGCTATCAAATTATCCAAATTTACTTTGAAAATTTACATTGATCCGGACGAGTGGTTTTAACAGGATGCGACGATAACCATCGACTTATTGAAATCAAAATTTAGCGATCAGGTGATTTCGAGAAATGGACCAGTGGCCTCAAAGCGATTTTGGTCACGCGAAGTTACTGGTTTATGCTGATAAACCATTAACAACAATTAACATGGAGGCCAACATTATTTGAAAAAGTGGCCCGAAATCATTTTCAAATATTAATGCCACGTATTTATCTTCCGAATGAATGAAAGAATTTAATTAAAATTACAATTTTTCTGTTAATTTTTACAATTCCAAGTTCTTTCGGGCTTAGCAAAACACCCGATAGAATTATCGAACATTGAAAGATAATATTCAATAATTCTTGATCCATGCATAAAAATCAGCAGTCTTATTATTAACATGGAGGCCAACATTATTCGAAAAAGTGGCCCGAAATCATTTTCAAATATTAATGCCACGTATTTATCTTCCGAATGAATGAAAGAATTTAATTAACATTACAATTTTTCTGTTATTTTTTACAATTCCAAGTTCTGTCGGGCTTAGCAAAGCACCCGATAGAATTATCGAACATTGAAAGATAATATTCAATAATTCTTGATCTTGCATAAAAATCAGCACTGTTATTATTCCCGGATTTCGATAAAAATTTGTAGACAAATAGGGGAGAGGTGTTCCGATTGGCAGGGAGCAGGGACCACGTGTCCCCCACCACCGGTGGTCCTAATCCCGGTGTCTTGTTAATTTCTTAAGTATCCCGCAATTTTTCTAGAATCGGCCGAGTTTACACGGGACAGCAGTCATCCGGCCCGGCTATCCTCTCGTTTCCCCTCAACGAGATTATGGTCGCAGCACGGAAATCTGAGACCAAGCGTCGACCGCATGGGATTATCCTTCCATAACGTCAGCCGAGAGCTAGGCCATAACACGGCATTGCCACATCTTTGCCAGGTAAAATGTAGGAGCAGCGATGTTGTCGGTGAAACGAGAATATCTGGCCGTACCTTCGAGATACGTGCTCCACGGGCCAAGAAACATGCGATTGTCGATACACTTTCCTCCTCGTATGATGCACTCGATGCACAAATTGCCCCACCACTGACTATTCACTTTCTTATCACGAATTAGTGCTTCTTCATTATCACGGAAATCGCGAAGCTGTATCGTTCAAGCAACAAGTTTTATGAAAAAGTTATAGCAGCTTCTGTATAACAAAGTTCAATTTTCTAACGTCCATTTTCTTATCACGAATTACATCTGTATCGTTCAAGCAACAAGTTTTATGAAAAAGTTAAAGCAGCTTTTATATAATAAAGCTCAATTTTCTAGCGTTCATTTTCTTATCACGAGTTACTGCTTCTTCATTATCACGGAAATCGCGAAGCTGTATCGTTCAAGCAACAAGTTTAATGAAAAAGTTAAAGCAGCTTCTATATAACAAAGCTCAATTTTCTAGCGTTTATTTTATTGAATTTACTTGCATCGTATAAAAAGGGTTGTTGCGATGTTCTGACAATTTCAAGAATTCTTTTTACCCCTTCGATAAACTAAGAATGATTTTTCTAACGATGTTCATTTACATTTACTTTTCTGAAAGTGTTGTTTTAAGTTTTTTCCCTTAAATAAAACAAAACAAAAACTGAGCTTCTTCTCAAGTTTTTCATCCCAATTAAAAAAATCATGCAGCGAAGGGTTAAACATCAAGTCACGGTTTTGAACTGAACAGGAAAAGTTTTTTTGGAATTTATTTTTTGAAAATTCAGGAAAAAATGAAAGTGTTTTTTTTCTATAAGCTTTTTGTATGAACTCGAGACCATAACTCACGACTCGAACGACGGATATCCATAATTCTTTTTTTGTTTCGTTCGTTACAGTTCTGTAAAAGCTTTCAGACAAAAAAAAATTCAAGACAATCACAAAGGAAAGTAGAAAAATTCGGACAAACAGCAAAAATCATAATCTTTGAAACGGTGCAAGTATTATTGGTTCCCAATAAGAAAAACATCGATGTCAACGAATTGAATCTCAAGATTCAAATTGAAATTGCTTCGCAAACAAATTTATTAAAATTGGACAGGACAGCGTCTGTCTCGGGTTAGCTAGTTTTGTAATAAAAACATCCATGGGATTGCATGAAAATAGTTTTTCCACGCCACTTCTTCGTTTCGAAAATAATTTCTGAAAAGTGAGGTAGACTGGGGAATAATCTCCGAGAATATTTTTGTTTCTTTTTTTGTTTGTTTGGACTGGTGCGTCCGAGATCGAGTTCGAATCCCGCGATCATGCTTTGCCGAGACTCATGCGCGCTGCCTCCTCGCGGTTTCGCGTTTCACCGAGAGCAAAGTTTCCGCGGAACGGAACGGGATTGGCCGGTCGTCGTCGAACAAAAGGCTGCGTTTAATATGTGCATTAATTCGCCATGTTGCATCGTCGATCATTTATAAGTCGCGGCGTTATTAATTACGGTCTCGCGCCTCGAGAGACTGTGACACGATCGCGCCGCTGCGATGGCGGAGTATTTGTTTCTCGGCATCGTTCCTTCAAACTTGAAAAAATTCAAACAGCAAATACTTTAAATAATTCTGTCCGATAGATACGTTTGACATATTAAAGGATCTTGGAAAGTTCACATTTGAAATATACAGGGTGTCTCAAAATTCCTTCAGCAGCCGGAAATGGGAGGTTCCTGAGATTATTTGAAGTAACATTTTCCTTTGCAAAAATGACGTCTGTGGCTTTGTTAAGGACTTATTAACGAAAAACACCGACCAATCAGAGCGCGACCTAGACGCGTGTTAGCACAATAAGCCAATTGACAGCTGGCGCTAGGCCGACTGTGCTAACACGCGTCTAGGTCGTGCTCTGATTGGTCCGCATTTTTGATTAATAACTCCTTAACAAAGCTGCAGACGTCATTTTTGCAAAGGAAAATGTTGCTTCAAAAAAACTGAAGAACCTCCAATTTCGGGATATTGAAGGAATTTTGAGACACCCTGTATACAATTATACTTGGACTGCGGCTTTCATACAGTTACGAAATAGAATTATTTCATGCGGTTACAAATAACGTTCAGACGCGATTAGCAGCACATTCGTCTTCGTTATTTAATGTAAAACGATACCGGTTCACGCGATGAGTAAATATCGCGTTTCCAATCGAATCTGTAAAAATGAAGATTTGCATAAACATCCACCTGGCATTGTTGAAGAGATACGGTACGACAGGTGATTTTTAACCCATGCATCATCGCGATTCTCTGAACGTGCGAAAATGAAAAGTTACCTGGTTAACGAGTTAATTAATCTTTATTTCCTTGGAGATTTACCTACCGCTTGTTATTCCATCTGCGATTTTTAGATTTTAACTTACGTGTCGGTGCATTAATATTTATCAGGTCTATCGTCGTTCTTGCGATCGCTGTAGTTTAAATATAACGTTCGGTTTTTATCAGAGTCGGATTAATCGGATAATACCTGTAAAAGTTCGAAGAAAATGTCAAATTTTTTTTTCGATTATCCGAACCCACATTCTTCAGATGCAAATATCTATTTTCAGCCATCCAAGTTGTATAGTATTCATCGCTGAGTATTATTTTGAGCTTACAATTCCTCCAAATTCCCATTTTGCAACAATTTTTCTGACAGACTAAAAACATTTTCTTTCGTCACGCCTTTCGAAGATGCTCAAGAAATTCACACGAGTTTCCTCAATGTTTTTTCTCTCGACGAACAACCACTCGAACTGTCCACACGCAAATCGATCGATCAGCAATTACCCATCGATGGAGGGGAATCATTTTTAGTCACACATCAAAAATAATCAACCAATATCAGTGAGTCGGTTAAAGGAGAAGCAAGGTATCTCGATCACGAAAACGTTTCGTTTCGTTGAAAGATTTTCGAGGATTGATCAGCTTGCTTATTTCGATGGACAAAATGCAGAGCTTATGAACTATCGCAGTGTGTGGTGACATAGTCTACGCTCGCTATCATACTGCTCGCTACTGGGTAGTCGTGCTCTGATAAACCGTGTGTGATCTGTGATTCGGTACTTGCACTACAATCGAATATTCGATCCACTATTGTTCTCTAAATGGGAGCTCAAGCTTCTACCTACGACTGCCTACTATGTTTTCCAGTGGGAAATTCAATATCCATTTTTGAAGAATCCTCCATTTCCAAAATGTCAACATTATTCATTGTAAAATGCAAAGAGAGGCTCTCTCGTCGTCTCCAAGTAATTCTCTGGACGATTGAAAGACTAGAAAATGTGAATAATTTAAAAAGATTCTAGTATATAATAATTCTATATATATAAAAATTCTAGTATATAATATTTCTATACTAGACGACCAAAAATGAAAAAAGAGATCATGATTTTTATACATTTTTATACTGTTCATTCTTCAAAGAAGAGAAAAACGATGAAAGAGCTTTTCTTCGGATTAGAAGATCCATGTTTTTTCAATTCAATTTCCCTGGCCTCCATTTTCCTCTAATTCCTACTACAGTGTCCACAGTGTGTGTGTGTGTGTATGCGTGTATACGAAAGAATGTAAAGCGTGAACAGTGGAAAACCGAGGTGGAGGGGGAGGGAAAAAAACACATGCAAATGAGAGACACGTCCCACTATTGTCCTCGTTCCAGAAGGTGCACGGGGAAAGTCCGAGAAGACGACGATCCACACGAGTGATCCACAGATCGGTCGTCGGACGGGAGTGATCGAGAGGGCGGGGGTGGAAGATGCAGAACCAATAAAAAAAAAGTATATGATGAAACCAAAAACAAGTTTGTAGTAACAAAAAAAAAAAGAAGAGGACAGAATGAGCTGTCGTTTTGTCACTTACCCTTCAGAGAGGATGTTATCATGGGGTCACCTGAAAACGACACAAGTACAATATTGCAGTCAACGTCATGTAATGAAAAATGAGAGATAGAGAGAGAGAGACAGAGAAGAAAATAGACAGGCGTAATAATGGGAGAATCGCGATGAAAATTATAAACACTACGTTTTAAAAGCGATGCGAGAGGCATCGAGCTAAAACAGATGAGAGACAGATCAAAGAAAGAGGAGACATAGAGAGAGAGAGGTGTGTCTTTCTTTTATTCATTCCCTTTTTCTTCTCCCAGTGGACTATGGTGGTTGGCTGGGGACTACTTAGATCACGTGGATTATTAGTGATCAGAGGTACTATGTTTCGTACACTCGCAGTGAGCACTTTTGTGAACCTGATGTTCGCTTTAGTGGTAGCTTCCGAATTCGTTGCTGTACATATAATTATACAGAATTGTTTTATTAGAACTATTGTCCTGTAAAAGCTTCGGACATATTTAGGAACAACGCCACACTTCGGTTTATTAAAATCGCTGCAGAAGGAATTCATTTACCTTGTGCAAAACATGATTATAATTGCTGTAAACTAAATATCGAATACCTAGGACATATTTAGGAACAACGACACAATTCAGTTTATTAAAATGACTGCTGTAAGACTTAGTTTACCTTGTGCAAAACATGATTCTAATTGCTATAAGCTAAATATCGAACACTTAGGACACATTTAGGAACAACGCCACAATTCAGTTTATTAAAATGGCTGCTGTAAGAATTAATTTACCTTGTGCAAAACATGATTCTAATTGCTATAAGCTAAATATCGAATACCTAGGACATATTTAGGAACAACGCCACAATTCAGTTTATTAAAATGGCTGCTGAAGGAATTAATTTACCTTGTGCAAAACATGATTATAATTGCTATAAACTAAATATCGACTACTAAAAAAGTAACAAATGCATCGCTTAGCAGGCACTAAAGCGACGATGTAACGAAGGGGGATGAGCCGAGGAAAATTCAGAAAATCGTCGGAGGGACCCTGAAAGAAGAGCAAAAGCAGAGCCGTATGTTACGGGGCGCGTGGGCCCAGCATCGCAAAGTAGGGAGGAGGTTCTTTGGGCCGAGATCGTAGCCCGGGGTCAGGGATCAGGCATGCGCCGCAGAAAAGAACGGGAAAACGTTCCTCTGCGAGCAGATAGGGTATCTCTTCGCATAATGCGCAAGTGGGAGGCTCGTACAGACACGCTTAGGACCGAGAGAACTGTGTCTTCGCGAAGAAGAGCCTTCTTTGTTCACCCGTGTGGCTCCTTCCTACGGGCTCTGTCTTCCTCCTACCACCTCGTTCGCGGACCTTTATTAGGCTTTGTTTCGCCGAGCCCTTACCACCGGCGATGCCGATTCGTTGCACCGAGAGCCGCAATGTTATTTTATGCGAGCCTTGCTTTCGCTATCGCCACCTTCTGTCCTGGTGCCAGGGCACCTCCGATACTTTGGAATCGAAAGTGTACTTCGATTTCTGAAGCAACAATTCATTAGAAACAAAGCTTTGGGATTGGCAATACTTCAAAGGTGGACTTCATAAAAAAACTGGATTTTCAAGTTGTTAAGATATAGAGTCTCCTGTCTTCAGGACTGTAATAATTCCGAACTTGGTACCCTGGTGCCAGGGCACTTCCGATACTTTGGAAACGAATGTGTACTTCGATTTCTGAAGCAACAATTCATTAGAAACAAAGCTTTGGGAGTGGCAATACTTCAAAGGTGGCCCAATAAAAATACTGAATTTTCAAGTTGTCAAGATATAGAGTCTCCTGTCTTCAGGGCTGTAATAATTCCGAACTTGGTACCATGGTGCCAGGGTACCTCCGATACTTTTGAATCGAAAGTGTACTTCGATTTCTGAAGCAACAATTCATTAGAAACAAAGCTTTGGGATTGGCAATACTTCAAAGGTGGACCTAATAAAAATACTGAATGTTCAAGTTGTTAAGATATAGAGTCTTCTGTCTTCAGGGCTGTAATAATTCCCAACTTGGTACCCTGGTGCCAGGGCACCTCCGATACTTTGGAATCGAAGGAGTACTTCGATTTCTGAAGCATTAGAAACAAAGCTTTGGGATTGGCAATACTTCAAAGGTGGACCCAATAAAAATACTGAATTTTTAAGTTGTTAAGATATAGAGGCTCCTGTCTTCAGGGCTGTAATAATTCCGAACTTGGTACCCTGGTGCCATGGCACCTCCGATACTTTGGATACGAAGGTGTACTTCGATTTCTGAAGCAATAGAAACAAAGCTTTGGGATTGGTAATACTTCAAAGATGGACCTAATAAAAATACTGAATGTTGAAGTTGTTAAGATATAGTCTTCTGTCTTCAGGCCTGTAATAATTCCGAACTTGGGAGCAGCTAAGGTCTCAAACTGTAAGTCATTCAAGTTTCAAAGACAGCTTCGAGGCAAGCCAAGCTAAAGCCTTCTTTCAAATCACTCGAGTTCTCAGCTTCTAAACTTCAAGTCATTCGAATTTTCAAGATATCATTGAAAATAACGCGTCTATATTTGATTAATATAAGATATAGTTTATTTTAACCGCTTTATAAAAATGGTATACGAATAAGAAGAACTAAAACGAATACCTCTACATCGCTTGCCTGGTCAGAACTATAACTGCACATCGATGGCATCGCGAAACAAAACCGCAACGAAGAGGGCGCAGCCGATCTTGCAAATCGGTAAAAAGTTGACTTTCCAACATTCGAATCTCAAGTGAATCAAGTTCTAAAGCTCTCGTGCTTCGAATCATTCAAGTTTCGTTGTTGATCTTCGAAGACTAACTTTGGAAAGATCTGAAAGATTCTCGTAAATTTCCAGTAAGCAAACAAGTAGTATAACGTTAGCGATTCCGAGGTAAAAATAAACGATCCCGAACAGCTGTTAGACTCGTTGAAACGAGCAAACGAAAAGGCCAGCCACAATTGCGGAACGAAACGACAAAACAAAGCAAAAATGGCTACACGACGACAGACCGTCGATTCGAGAAGCGAACGGATGAATAATGCGTTTAATCGGTTGATTAGAGGGAATGATATTGGCAGAAGCTGGTATCCCCAAGCAGAAGTGTAAATCCATTCACTGTCAGGATGCAATTATACCGGTGCATCGGAACGCTAACTAGCCAAGGTTTCGAGTTAATCGTGAATATGAATTATCGCGTGTTTTCCCTCTTATAACAGGGCCCCGATGCGTGCCCACCGTTCCTCGTTTCAACGTTTCGAGACAGTACTATCATTTACTCGCGATTGAACACGTTGCGTGTAATTGAACATTTGTGCTGCCTTAAAGGTAGTCGCCGCTTGCCGTCAAGTTTCAACCCTTGCGCTTCGAAAGCCCTGAGTTATCTCGCTGCAATATTCTTTGGCAGAAAATATACTAAACTAACAAAAATGCAAAGATTACGGTATGGGGAAGGATGCAATAAGTAAGTAAATAAGTAGTTTAATGAGTAAGTAAGTACAGTAAGTACAGTAAGTAACATGATATTTGGTCCCCTCAGGGTTTCAAATTCATTTACCAATCCCCCTCTTTTCCACTCACACCATCGCCTTTTCAGCGGGACCTACAGTGGGACCTATGGTGGGTTCCGAACCACCTTTTGCCAACAACACGTAAAAAACACCTCGGGTGGGTCACTTTCCAGTTTTTTACCAGACGGTCACCCATCCTAGTGCCGTTCACGTTCCACATTGTTTAACTTCGGTGATCTAACGAGAACCGGTGCTTTCAACGGGACTACGATTGTTGACTATAAGTAGATTAATGATAATTAGGATAATAAAAGAGTAGAACAGGGAATGAATGAGTGAGACAAAGAAAAGAATGAAAGAAGGTATGGACCGAATGCGTGAAATAAGATAGATTTGTACAGATAAGTTAATGTAAACCAAGTCACATTTCTTAGATGCTGAATAATTAATTAATGCTGAAATAAAGCAAATTCTATTCTATTCTATAATCTTTGGCATTGAGATACCGAGTTGTTGGGCTCTGGAATTCCAACGGTTCTCGATCCTTCCGAAGCTGTGATTTCAAGTGTCCTTTCCAGTATCATCGATGAACAGATCAAAATTACTTAACAATTGTAAGAATGTTTTAATGTTATAATATTCTATTTATTTAAGTTTAGTATCTTAATCGAGGACGATTAATTAAGAATGTTTATACCACCATGTCGATGACTAAATGTATTACTTATATATTTACCTGTTATTGATTTATACTGTTATATATAATATTATTCATTTATACGTTGCGTCAGCATTTTGTTAACAAATCCACGTTACCCTGAGTTTCGGTTAAATAAACAGTTTCCTACGAGTAAGTAAAGGATATTGACGTGTCAAGCCTCCTTACACAATCATCATTTGTCATCGTGGACCACCAAGTCGACCAGGGAACACAATCCAACGATTTCTTTCAGGATTACCATCAGAAAAGAAAACGATTAAGCTCCGTTTCGATATAACACGGTTATCGAGAAGGCTCTTAATAGGCTCGCAGTGTATGAAGTTTCAATGATCCAGGATCAAGGATCGCGGCGGCGGGGCTCGGTCCTCGGACGAGACAGTGGCCCCTGAATCTGCATCGGTGCGTGCATCTGCTTGCACGTTGCACATGCGAGCCATGGCCGGGCGCGTGTGGGCCGAGCAGATCTTCCGGTGGATTTCGCGGGATGACTCAGCCTTTGCGTTTCGTTGCCTCGAATCGTTCGTTATCCTTCGAACTGCCGAACGGTCTATGAGATATCGAGGATTCCGATTTTCCAGAGAGAATCGTCACGGAAAAACGGCGGGAAAGTTGACAATAGAATCCCGCGGTTAATGTGCGTCGAGGCTTCGTGACTCAGCGGTACGTGTTTATATTAAATAGCCGGAGGCGGGTGAAACGGGTATAGCGAGGCGTGCTGTCGGAGAAGGAGTACGCCGATGCAGCCATCGTCGAGGAAGAAATCGATTATTCGTCGACCATGCGGCCGTATCCTGGGATCGTCCGCTTAGGAATCAACACTGACCACTGAGTTTAGATCCTGAAACGTTGCATTATCCTCGGCAACGAGACGGAACGCCTTCAGCGTCCTTGGTGCCCGACGGTAACGACGACGCGAGCCGCAGGATCCTCTCGATCGATTACGTTCGTGCCGTCGTCGCATTCTTCGCGTTCGTTACGTACGGGAGAATATTCGCCTTGATCGTTTCAAGATTTTCCGAATCCCTTTTCCGGAGGGCCGGAGAACGATCGCTCGCGGAAAGGATCGCTATGATCTAGGGCTGTAACTTTCCTTCGAAGCTCGAAGAATTCGAAGCTTCGAAACTTCGAAATTTCAAAGGTTCGCTTTCTGGAAATTCGAAAGGCGATGGAGAATCAAAGTTTCTAATTTCGAACCTCTCTCCGTAGTAAATTATTATGACGGAATTATTATATCGGTGGAGAGGTTATCTACCTAAATTCGGATTTGCGGTTGTTTCTTCGCACGGAAGATTTTACCGGTTCTACGACAAGACGGAATATATTTATCGCATGCGAAAACCCGAAAAATATACTTGCATTTACTTCAATTTCTGTAGAATATTTTAATTCCTTCAATTTCTTCTTAAGATAATGTGGGGTCTCAGAGACTGACTGACAGTTAATATTTTTATTTAGCAAAAATCGTGACACGTTACAAGATTGCGAAATTTCGAAGACTTCGAAGACTTCGAAGCTTCGGAAAAGTTATAGTCCTACTATGATCCAGAGACCAATTCATTCAAGATTAAACTGTCTCTCTCCCTCTCCTGTAATTCGCGACATTTGTAGAAGTACCAATCGCTACGGTCGCGCACTCGCGTGTCCTGGGTACTCGGCCGACTTCCGGTCTCCGGGGAATTTTCCATTTTGTTTCTATCTCTATCTCGCTCGTCTTTTTTCGCTGACATAGTCAAGGCTCCGGCCAGGCTTCCGTTGAACGTCCTTCGTGTGCTCCTGGCCATTGTTTCAGCGGAACGATTCGGCCGCGATTGTTCTAACAGCGCTTTATGCTATTTAGATCGTGACATCGAGACTGGTCGCTTCCGACGGTACATCTTTTCGTTTTTTTTTTTTGATAGGCCACGGTCTTGTTCCGATACTTTGTGCCATGCGTAGGGTTAACAAGTTGCAAATAAACAAATTCTTAACGTAGCCTGGTATTTTTAATGTTTTGTAATTAATGGCGAATTGAACGAGTGAAATATAGTATCGCGATTAATGAGATTGCATCGTGGACAGGGTTCATTTGTTCGGTTACGTATCCGTGAAGGATATTTGTTAATCCTTGTCTATAATTGTTAGAGATAAGCCACAAGGAGAACGGCGCTTTTTATGTGGAACGTTTTTTCTGAATAATAGGTACCCGTTTATCCGATTAATCCATTATGATCCTTTCATTAACCACTTTCTGCTCCGTAAAGCCTCGTTGTCCTCGTAATTATTAAAATCTAGTCGATGCTAGAATTTCTTTGCTTCACGCGTGAAACAATTTTGCGAGGAAAAAAACTCGTTTGTCCTTGTCCCGTGAATTTTTTTCCAGTGAAACACTGCTTGCGTTCTACCCTTTTAGAAACATTCTTCTCGAGTATAGAAGATAAATAGAGGTATTCAATTATCGATCGCCATGTTTTGATAACTAAGTAATTTCTTATCGGCGCACAGGTTCGATCGTATGCTACAACAAACTATTAAAATGCTTATTCCTCAGCGATATACATCGGAGGTTCACTAAATTTCAACATCACATTAGTTAGAAATAACCCGCTAACTGTTTGCAACAGGATACTAGCATCGAATTGGTTCAAACTTAGTGAACCTCCGATGTATATCACTGAGGAATAAGCATTTTAATAGTTTGTTGTAGCATATGATCGAACCTGTGCGCCGATAAGAAATTACTTAGTTATAGAAAATAAATCTCTCGAATATTTTAACACTGGAACTACCGGACAAGTCAAAATGACTTATGCGAATTTTTTCGATTAGAAATATTAAAAGTATAAATATGTTTTTTTTTTTGAGAAATTTCTTTAGTCAACTTCTCTGTTGGAGTACATATTTAAATAAAACTTGCACGAAATCGAAATAAATGTTATATTGTCGTTATTATAAGACAATGTTTGCCAACTGCGTTTAGTGCACGGTACTTCTAGTGTTATTAACAGACTGCAACGCATTCATCAAATAATTCTTTTCAACATGCTAGTATGTATGTATGTAACATGATATTTGGTCCCCTCAGAGTTTCAAATTTATTTACCAATCTTCCTCCCCCATTTTACATTCTTAATATCGCCTTTTCAGCGGGACCTACTGTTTATGGTGGGTTCCGAACCACCTTTTGCCAACAACACGTGAAAAACACCTCGGGCGGGTCACTTTCCGGTTTTTTACCAGACGGTCACCCATCCTAGTGCCGTTCACGTTCCACATTGTTTAACTTCGGTGATCTAACGAGAACCGGTGCTTTCAACAGGACTACGGTTGTTTTCAACGTGCTAGTATTTCAACGGAAAATATATCTAAAAAGAATACACACGAAATAGTCTTTCTCCAACACCTCGTTCTCCAAACAAACAATTTCCCGTTCAATAAACCAACGCTTTCAGCCGATGCACTCGGAACCGGCATAAAACGCGCAATCCACGGCGATCGGTATTGCAAATCGCAAGGAAGCGACGCCGACGGTACACTATAGTAATCAAATTCGCGGACAGCAGCTCGCGGAACGGTCGGACCTGTAAATATTGGCGAATTATTCAGGCTGTTAAAGAGAAAAACGCTCGCCACGGAATTCATCGCGCGATGAAGAGGACTCACCCGCGATTTGAATAAAAGAAAAGAAACTATGAAACGCTACGACGCCCGCCTCGTGGAAACGGCGAACGATTAGATACGGTTTTCATGTACCGCCACTCCGGATGATGGACGTCGCTGTTTATTCCGGCCTCGGGATTACTCGTGTGTATTTCCATGGGAGAAAAATAACGGGCACGCACCGGCCCGCTCTTCGCGTATTCGTAACAACGCGAATACGACCAGCGACGAAAGGACATTTTCCCGACGAATTTTTGCAAGCTACTTCGATTTTAAAGTAGACGCTCTTCCGGGGGACTCTGCTTTCAATTTTTCTAGCTTATTTTGCCACGATGGTTGCGTGGATCTTTTTTATTCGAAAGAAGAAATGATTGAACGTGTCACCAGCTTCCTTCGATTTTAAAGCACTGTTTTATTCGTCGCGAGGATAGGATAACAGCTTTTATAAGGAAGAAGAAACGATTGCGAGAGACTGCAAGCGTGAAGCAAAACTTTTCTAGTAATTGCGATTAAAAGATGACTGAAGCTATTGAGGGGCGAGTCTGTGAAGAACGCAAACAAAGATGGCTCCGAGAGGAATAAGATAGAATTTTCTTGTTACTTTCGTGAAGAGTCCCTTATTGTGTGAAAATATCAAGCGAGAAATACTGTCGCACTGTTTTCGATGATTATAAATCAATTCGGATAAGAAACAATGATTTTAGAACTTTGAAAACTAGATTTGATTTGATTTCTTATTAATTTAATTAAATAATAAATAGCTAATTAAATACCTCTATTTTAGAACTTTGCTCGATTTTTTTAGGAGTTCTACCAACTACCAAATTTTTGATCTTGCAAATCGGTGGGCGCTCTTCTCAGTGGCCATTGTCGTGACACATAGTGTAAAAAGTTTACTTTCCAACATTCAAACTTCAAGTGAATCAAGTTCTAAAGCTCTCGTGCTTCAAATCATTCAAGTTTCTTTTTCGGAGTTGTTCCGCCTACCGAAATTTTCGATCTTATTGTATGAAAATATCAAGCGAGAAATACTGTTGCACTGTTTTCGATGATTATAAATCAATTCGGAGAAGAAACAATGATTTCAGAACTTTGTTCGATTTTTTTAGGAGTTCTACCAACTACCAAATTTTCGATCTTGCAAATCGGTGGGCGCTCTTCTCAGTGGCCATTGTCGTGACACATAGTGTAAAAAGTTTACTTTCCAATATTCAAACTTCAAGTGAATCAAGTTCTAAAGCTCTCGTGCTTCAAATCATTCAACTTTCTTTTTCGGTGTTTTTGCGCCTACCGAAATTTTCGATCTTATTGTGTGAAAATATCAAGCGAGAAATACTGTTGCACTGTTTTCAATGATTATAAATCAATTCGGAGAAGAAACAATGATTTCAGAACTTTGTTCGATTTTTTTCGGAGTTGTTCTGCCTACCGAAATTTTCGATCTGGATCGTTGTTTCACGTCGTGCGAGTTAGATCGTTTCATTCGAATCGAAGCTGGCCAAGATCGCAATTTCCGTTCCCGTTCGAACTGCAGCCGAACAAAAAAAAAAAAGACGGATTAGAAAGCGACAGAGAAGTCGGCGATCGGGGAACGGTTTTGCTACATTTTTCACCGGCACGATTCCGTCGCGTTCTACCCTGTCCTTGGCTTCCGGATGGCTATTATTCCGCTCGCAACCCTGGAGGATTCTACGCGAAATTACATAAGCCCGGTCGGGCCCGATCGTCACGCGACGTCAATCACCAAATGGCTCGATCCTTATGGAGGAATTAATAACGTCGAACGGTTTCAGCCGTCGCTTTATTTTTTCGTGGATGTACCTTGTATATCCTGATTAAAAGTCCCGTCCCCGGGCCACGTTCCGACGGCTATACCCCTGAGGATCGCGTTCCTTCCACGTAAATCCTCGTGGTACGATACTTTTAACGCCGAAACAGCCGAGGACCGACGAATACGCCGATTACCCTAATCGGTAGCCTGGACCCCATCGAATCTCTATATATAAAAATTATGTCCTGACTTATATTCAACTATCAACGCCCAGGCTAAACCCTTGGATCTAGAAAGCTGAAATTTTGCACATAGGTTTCCTTTATGATCTTTATGATATATATATATATATATATATATATATATATATATATATATATATATATATACAAAGGATAAGAAAGGATATTTCGAAAAACCCATAAAGGGTGAAAAGGGGTTGCAATTTTGTATAAGGAATATTTTGTTCGCAATCCGATTTGCTTGAAACTTAGTCTTATTCCTCTTTGATATAATTAATCAAACACGTATTTCGGCATTTTAAAAAATTCAACCCCTAAGGGGTTGCAACGTTTGTATGAGAAATATTTTATTTTTGGTCAGATTTGCTTGATACTTGGTCTTAATGCTCTTTGATATAATTAATCAAACACCTATTTCCTCATTTTTTAAAATCCAATCTCTAAGGGGGTGAAAAGGGGTTGCAACGTTTGGTATGAGGAATAATTTGTTCGCGATCCGATTTGCTTGAAACTTGGTCTTATTGCTCTTTGATATAATTAATCAAACACCTATTTCCTCATTTTAAAAAATCCAATCCCTAAGGGGTATAATGAAAAGGGGTTGCAACGTTCGTATGAGGAATATCCTCAAAAATAGGATAACAATTCATCGATTTTTATTTTACACGTTACATCAACAGATTATGTTTCATTGATAGCGTCACATTTAAAAAAAAAAAATAGATCTCACGATGTAGACATAAAAGGATGAATAATTTTACAGTATGTGAAAATATTGAATAGGTGAATTTTCACCATGAGAAACGTATGAGGGTTAATTCAACGTATGTTCATTCAATAAAATTTTTACGCACAGCATAGTAGAAAAGTGTAATAACGAGTTCGATTGAAAAGTAGGTGAAATCGAACGATGGGTGTAACGATAAGTAAATAAATAATCGACGTGCACGCCGGCTAATTAAAGGGCCAGTTATCGGAGTCGATCAGCCAGACGCCTAACTACACTATAATCATTATGATCAGGCGCAATCGTTGCGGCAAAATGACGATCGTTCTAACGATCTGCTACCTTGTAATGGCAGGCGTCGCGAGCTGCAATTTTCCCTCGCTCGGTAAACAGAGGTTCCGGGACGAAAATCAAATTTCAAGTTTCCGTAATTGACTCGTGCATGTTTTGACAAATTATTGCAATCTATTTTTTTTCACTGTAGTTATCATCGACTAGAGTGTACATAATTGTACATATTGCACAGCAAATTGTACATATCGATTCAGCTTCGTGGAATTATGCAGCCAATTTTTATTTTGGGTATAAATCTGGAACGTGGTAGGTGCACAAATTGGGGCATTTGAAAACACGCAAGTGTCTTCGTTTTGAAAATAATCCCCATTGTTTTTTCATACATTTGTATACTTGGCTAAGGAGTCTTTTTTAACTTCCCGATTTATAGGGAAGTTATTGTAATTTATATATATATTTACTAGCTAATGCTACTCATTCTAACAATTTTAAACGCTTCTCTTGACTTATCGCTCTTACTATTCACTTTTAAGTTATTAAATCTAAGTTATAGATAACACACGATTTATGAATTCTAACTGCATAAATAAATTTGAAATTGCCCACAAAACACATTTACGTGGACTGTTTACATTTTCACGCTCTAATCGACTACTTGTAATAATCTGTATTTTCAAAAATTTAGAGGGCTACGAGAAATAAATAAAATTCTTTTATTCATATGATTGAACGTCGCTTTCAACTCTGATAAGTGTCTTCGTTTTTAAAATTATCCCCACTATTTATTCATACATTCGTATACTTGGCTAAGAAGTCTAGTAACAAATTAAATTGTTTCGTGTGACTTTTCTTGGGCATTGGCGTGGCAGTCGACGTGTGGCTACTCCTAAAATTACAGATCGGGTAATCTAGAAAATTTCGAAGATCCCAGACTACAATTAATATTATTGGCGCACTGGTTCGATCAATTGGAGACAACAAGCAAATTTGCAAAATATTACATGAAATTTAATTGAACGTTTCGGTCTAAATTTAGACCATTTTCAAGAATGTAAATTTTCCGTATTGCGTCTGTAAGAATTTATAAATTAATTAACACTAGAATTACCGAGTACTAAACGCAATTGGTATACATTGCCTTATAATAATTTAGATTTCATACCACTTTTGTTTAAATATGTACTTGAATAGAGCAGTTCACTAAAAACAATTTCTCAGAGAAACGTATTTATAATTTAAAAATTTCTAAGATAATAAATCAGAAGTAAGCCATTTTGACTAATCCGGTAGTTCTAGTGTTAATATATGGTTCGGCAAACGCCTTCCCGAAACAAGCAGATTTTCCAATTGATCGAACCAGGGCGCCAATAACATTAATTGTAGATCCGAGACTAAAGCTGGAAAGCTGGTTCCTCGTGTTTGTCATACAGGGAACGCACCGTGTTCTGGCGGAATGAAGAAGAGGACGATAGACGCGCGATTCCTCTGAAAAGACATTTGCGTAACCG
Organism: Lasioglossum morio; assembly: GCA_916610235.2. Lineage (NCBI taxonomy): Eukaryota > Metazoa > Arthropoda > Insecta > Hymenoptera > Halictidae > Lasioglossum > Lasioglossum morio. The sequence continues at coordinate 11,339,972 of OU744333.1, forward strand.
TGCGCGACACAATCTACGGGACCCGCTTACGTGTATCACACAGGCAAAACAAAAATGTCGACAAGAAAAGGACGATCGACCGAGGCAAATCCACCCTGTCTGGAAGACGGTCGTCGCTCGGGGATGAAGAAGTGGGGTGCGGGAGGACTGTACGTCGACGGAGAAACCCGTCGCTGGAAAACGGACGCTGAATTATTCATGGGGGAATCTGTTGCTCTCTTATTCGACTGGTTCCGTTGCCGTTTGTACTTCGAATTTATACGGAGAACCCGTGAAAATTGCATGCGTCCCGACACATTCGCACCTTAAATTAACGCCGGTGTCGGGCACTGGTCATTATTTTAGAAAAGACCGCCAACCCTCCGCAGGGTTGCACAAGAAATTCTGCTATGGTTGCAATCGTGGTTGAAATCATTTCGTTCGGGTCGAACGAGGTGAGCGAGTCTCTTCAGGATCATTGTATAAAAATAATTTATTCAATCGAACGATAGTCTTCACGATTATTGTATAAAATGAATTTATCGAATCGAACGATTCTCTTCGGGATCATCGTATGAAACGAACTTAATGAAATTGTTTGAATATGAATTTATCGAATCGAACGATTCTCTTCAGGATAATTGCATATAATTAATTTATCGAATCTAACGATTCTCTTCGGGATCATCGCATGGAACGAACTTAATGAAATTGTTTGCATATGATGTAGCGATTCAGAATCATTGTATAAAAATAATTTATTCAATCGAATGATTGTCTTCACGATTATTATATAAAATGAATTTATCGAATCTAACGATTTTCTTCAGGATAATTGCATATAATTAATTTATCGAATCTAACGATTCTCTTCAGGATAATTGCATAAAATGAACTTAATTTAAATTTTTTAAAAATGAACTTAATGAAATTGTTTGCATATGATGTAGCGATTTAGGATCATTGTACAAAACGAATTTATTCAATCGAACGATAGTCTACAGGATCATTTATAAAATGAATTTATAGAATCGAACGATTCTCTTCAGGATAATTGCATATAATTAATTTATCGAATCTAACGGTTCTCTTCGGGATCGTCGCGTGAAATGAACTTAATGAAATTGTTTGCATATGATGTAGCGATTCAGAATCATTGTATAAAAATAATTTATTCAATCGAACGATTGTTTTCAGGATCATCATATAAAATGAATTTATCGAATCGAACGATTCTCTTCAGGATAATTGCACATAATTAATTTATCGAATCTAACGATTCTCTTCGAAATCATCGCATGGAACGAACATAATGAAATTGTTTGCATATGATGTAGCGATTCAGGATCATTATATAAAAATAATTTATTCAATCGAATGATTGTCTTCGGGATCATCATATAAAATGAATGTATCGAATCGAACGATTCTCTTCAGAATAATTGCATATAATGAATTTATCGAATCTAACTATTCTCTTCAAGATCGTCGCATGGAACGAACATAATGAAATTGTTTACATATGATGTAGCGATTCAGAATCATTGTATAAAAATAATTTATTCAATCGAACGATAGTCTTCGGGATCATCATATAAAATGAATTTATCGAATCGAACGATTCTCTTCAGGATAATTGCACATAATGAATTTATCGAATCTAACGATTCTCTTCAGGATCATCGCATGGAACAAACATAATGAAACTGTTTGCATATGATATAGCGATTCAGGATCATCGTGTGAAACGATGAATAAATGTAAAAATCGTCGAAACGATTTTCTATCGAAATGGAAATCAATACGGGATACCTGGTCGGTCGTAAGGAGCGGCTCTCCTCGGTGGATTCTGTCCTCTAGCAGGATGAAACTGTTGTTGCTGGTGCAGTGGCGGTGTCTGGGAAGGTTGCAACTGAAGATGATACTGCTGAGAGGTCGGATAGTGACCGGAAGTGTTCGCGGTAGACGGTGCCAGCGATTGTTGCTGGTACTGGCCTGGCTGGTACTGATTGAGATGACTCGGATGGTGAAAATGGGAATGAGGATGTGGATGAGCGTGGGACGGTGGAGGAGGGTGTTGATGGGGGTGAGTATAAGGACCGCACCAGGTGTAATACTGCTGCCAGGACGAGGCAGCGTCCACGCTTGCCATACCATCACCTCCTTCTTCGCTCCCCATTCGGAATTACTTCAGGGTCTCCTTCTTCGATCTTTCAGTTTTACTTTCCCAACGTGTGCACCACGAGCAATACACTGTTCGTTCGATCGTTCACCGAGAGAGTTTTCTCCTACCCCCCTCAGGGGTCCTCACTGACAGGACACATCGCAGCTTGAAATTCTCTACACTTCGCAGTTTCCCGGGAACACACTTGTTTCGTTTTTAAGGGATGAACAGAGTCAGTGTTCTTCACCTGGAAATCTTTACCGGAAGATCTAGGTGATTATCGTTTCGCGAATGTTTAACACTTCGCGACAAACCGGATCGTACGGAGGAACGAATGTTTCGAGTCTTTGGAATTCGAGGAATTCTTTAAAGAGCGATTCCACTAGGTTCGCTTGCAGCGGCGAGAATTGAATGTCGTGACGGAGGAATTTTGATCAATATCGAGATGGAAAAGTCGAAAACCAAAAAATCTTTTGCTTCGTCTTCGAGTAACTGTTTCATTTCTAACGTGTTCGAAACCTTCTACGATTACGGTACAACTGCAAAGAAATGATCCTCTATTTCGTTGTGTTTTTTTTTTCTTTTGATAAATTTTACGGAGAACGAGTCTAGCCGAACGAACACTGGTCTATCTGTAAAATGTACTGATTAATCGACGTGGAAAGTGTTTCTCAAGGGAATAAGAAGAGTCTAAGAATAGCCGCGAAGTTCGTTTTGAGAATGGCGGTGCGTTGCTGCCTCCGCCCAGCAGATTGCAGACTCGCAGGACATTATGTTAGTTATAATTGAAGCGTGTTGCCGAGAAACGGGCACGACACGCGAGGCCGCGAGTCGCCGAGAAACCGTGCGATCGCGAACGGCGACGGTGTTCTCTCTCTCTCTCTCTCGGTCGCCACGAATCTCAAAGTTTTTCCCGAAAGGAATCGAGGAGCAGAAAACAATGCCCGACCGAACGTAAACGCACGTAACACCGTGGTAATTCCCCGTTGCCCACGCCACTTCCATAAACGCGAGATCATCAATTTTTCATGTCGATGGGCTGCCGGAGATTCCGATCGATGCTGAATTTAAATACGACGAGCACACTATACTGTACACACTTTTCCCGACACATTTAGAGAGGGATAACATGGCCGACGAGCGGTGCGTTCTTTTGCAACACCCGCAGATAAACGATGGGACGGTTCGATAGTCATTCGCTACCTGATAGCTCGTAGCGTCGACTATGAAAATCCTCCCGTGCTAAAATGCGAACAGACCTTTTTGGTTAACTTGTTACGAGACGGGTCCCGTTGCGGCCGACACTGGTTCCACCGATACTCTTTTCAACGACGTTAGCGCTTCCGCTCGCGAAATTTAGCATTGTCTTTGGGGCTGGTTGTCAGATCAGTGGTAAAGACGAACGTGCGTTTGATAATGGAGAGTGGTCAATTTTTTCATTCAGTGAATTGTGAATTTATAAAAAGTAGAAAAACAATTCGTTGTACCATGTAACAGTTAAAATTAGCGTGTGAGTACAGTGAATCGTGTATTTAATGGTGGAGGGTGGACAAAATGAATTTGTAAAATGTACAAAAACAATTCATTGCACCATGTAACAATTAATATTAGTGTACAAGTACAATGAATATTGTATTTAACGGTAGAGAGTGAATAAATTTTGTAATTTGTGTCAGTGAATTTGTGAAATGTACAAAAACAATTCGTTCCACCATGTAGCAATTAAAATTAATGTACTACTACAGTGAATCATGTATTTGATAGTGGAGAGTGAACATAATGAATTTGTAAAATGTACAAAAACAATTCAGTGCACCATGTAACAATTAATATTAGTGTACAAGTACAGTGAATATTGTATTTAATGGTAGAGAGTGAATAAATTTTGTAATTTGTGTCAGTGAATTTGTGAAATGTACAAAAACAATCGTTGCACCATGTAGCAATTAAAATTAGCGTGTGAGTACAGTGAATCATGTATTTAATGGTGGAGAGTGGACAAAATGAATTTGTAAAATGTACAAAAACAATTCATTGCACCATGTAACAATTAATATTAGTGTACAAGTACAGTGAATATTGTATTCAATGGTAGAGAGTGAACAAATTTTGTAATTTGTGTCAGTAAATTTGTGAAATGTACAAAAACAATTCGTTGCACCATGTAGCAATTAATATTAATGCAGTGAATAACAGTGCAGTGAATATTATATTTAATGGTGGAGAGTGAACAAATTTTATAATTTGTGTCAGTGAATTTGTGAATTTAAAAAATCTACAAAAACAATTCGTTGCACCATGTATCAATAAACATTAATGTACGACTACAGTGAATATTATATTTAATGATTGAGAGTGAACAAATTTTATAATTTGTGTCAGTGAATTTGTGAATTTAAAAAATCTACAAAAACAATTCGTTGCACCATGTATCAATAAACATTAATGTACGAGTACAGTGAATATTGTATTCAATAGTAGAGAGCAAACAAATTTTGTAATTTGTGTAAATCCAGGTGATGTTTCTCAATCTCAAAGATCAGATCCACTGGCCACCCCGAAGACAATGGACCACAACAGCAATATAAATCCAGGTGATATTCCTGAATATTTCACGAATCTAGTAGGAGCCCGGTGGAACGGTGATCGACGTGTAACGGGACCCGTGCGTGTCCAGGGGTAGATGCGTATAAGGGTGGAACTCGTCGTCGAGCCGAACCAACGAGCCCCTCTCCACCCCCGCAGGTGTGATTCCTTAATGCGGACAAGGGGGCAGAGTTAGCCCGAAAGTTGCGCTCTCGTACCAGCTCCGTACACGCCACGCGCGTGTATTATTGTATGTATATCGAACGTCGAAACGCGAAACGCGGCGGAAGGATGTCGCGCGCGTAGAGCCTGAAGAGGCTCGAGGATGACTGAGAGGAACAAGTCTCCTCTCCTCCGCCTCGAGCGAAAGAGGGTTGAAAGCACGAGGCCGGACGAGTGAGCGGCAGGGGATGCGAGTCTACGCGGTCCACGTGCACCCGGTGGCACGTTCCCCGGTCACGTGGACCAAAGCTGCACCCCACTCGACGACAAGACGCATTCGTCCCCGGACGATACCGTCGCGTCGTTCCAGTTTGTTTCACCGTTTACAGCCACCGTTGTCGCCGGAATCGCAAAAAACCTCGAGGAAATTTGTTTACCGAACACCAAACGTGAATATTGCTTTATCGAAATAACAAGTTATATGTGAAATTTCGTTTGCGAGGTTTTTTTCACGCCTCCTACAAAAATTGTGACATTTTTTAAGAAAATAATTCCTGCGAAAGATGAAGTTGAAAGGACAAGGGGAATACGTGCCATATTGATGTTGATATTGCGAAAAACATGAAATTTTTTAGAAAAGAAAAGAATTTTTTAGTATTACTGTAGGGGCCTCTAACCGTCTGCAGAATTCTTGAGGGTGGCGGACAGCAATTAGACAGGATAATTAATGTGAAATAATCTTAATTCGTACAAAGTATGCTTGTACTTGAATGCATGTAAGGAATTATGATATTTTTCGAGGTATAAAATAGTTAGGGGAATACGTGCCACATTGATGTTGATATTGCGAAAAACATGAAATTTTGTAGAAAAAAAAAGAAATTTTAGAATTTTTTAGTATCACTGCAGGGACCTCTAAACGTCTGCAGAATTCTTGAAGATGGCGGACAGCAATTAGACAAGATAATTAATGTGAAATAATCTTAATTCGTACAAAGTATACTTGTACTTGAATGCATGTAAGGAATTATGATATTTTTCGAGGTATAAAATAGTTAGGGGAATACGTGCCACATTGATGTTGATATTGCGAGAAACATGAAATTAAAAAAAAAAAGGAATTTTAGAATTTTTTAGTATCACTGCAGGGGCCTCTAACCGTCTGCAGAATTCTTGAAGGTGGCGGACAGCAATTAGACAGGATAATTAATAAGAAATAATCTTAATTTGTACAAAGTATGCTTGTACTTGAATGCATATAAGGAATTATGATATTTTTCGAGGTATAAAATGGTTAGGGGAATACGTGCCACATTGATGTTGATATTGCGAAAAACATGAAATTTTTTAGAAAAGAAAAGAATTTTAGAATTTTTTAGTATCACTGTAGGGGCCTCTAACCGTCGGCAGAATTCTTGAAGGTGGCGGACAGCAATTAGACAGGATAAATGAAATAATCTTCAAGGTATAAAATAGTTAACTTGAGTTTTCAGTATACTCTTCACATTTAAAAACTTTTCTCATGAAATGGAACAATATAGGTGGAAGGCTTGCCAACATTTCATGGTCGAAAAATAAGAACCACCCTAATGTTCACTCACACCTTTAGCTTTTTCACATGAAGAAGTACCAGGGTGCAAAGAAATGATTAGTTATCGCACCAAACACACGAGTATTTCACATAACTTGATCAAAATAACGAGGATATGTTTGAGATGCAAACAAAATCAGCTCGTTTAACGTTTAAAAACCGTCCCGAACAATTCTATACAATATTTACAAATTCACGGGATGCTAGATCGAAGAACGGTTCTTACATCACACCATAAGTATCGAAGATGTTCTCACTATGCGGCCGATACGTATGCATAGCTCTAATAATAATCCTGGATCTTCCTCGGAGCTAATTACAGCCAGCCTTCTGAATACATTTCAATCCCCTTCGAGCTTTTAATTCGCTCGAATCGCTAACTGCAATTTATCGAGTCGTGTATGAGATTGTATCGCGTTTATGATCGCAACCACCAACGATACTCAACAGCGCCGAAATTATTCCCCTGCTCGAAATCAATGTTCACTCTACTTTCCTCGTTAAAGACGTGAACCGCGGATCTCGGACTATTAATTAGCGTGTCACGTCGTCCTTGCCGCAATGAATAATGCATCCCGAAATTAATCATCGACTAATTGATACTCGGACTCTCGAGAGGGTGACGACGGTTGTTTTAATGGGACACCCGGCGATACCCAATTTAAAAACACTCCGATGAATGAAAGGACCGTACTTCCTCGATACGATACTGACAAATATTCTCGACGGGATCTCGGGTTTGACCGAAATCCCCTCGGAATTATATTCGGCGCGCCCCCCAACTTGAAATCGGAGAAACTGCATCATTCATTCAATTAAATTATTATTTACTAGTATTAAACACAATTAAATACAATTAACTATTATTTACTATTCGTTTCTATCTTGTTACAATTTTCAACCCTTCGCTGCGTAGTGTATCATATCTGATACAGTTAACAAATTTAGTATATAGTAAACTAAGAATGTGTTTTCTTACGATGTTTATGTATGTTAATTTTTCTGAAAATGTTGCTTTATCTCTTAGCACTCGAGTGGTGACTCAAAATCACCATTAAAAATTGTTGTACCATTATATAAAGTATTGTTTACACTATTAAATATGTTTCTGTATAATCAATTACTGAATATTTAAGTATTTCATGAGGCATTATATCAATATTATATTATATTATATCATATTATTATATTATATCAATTTCATATTCTTATAAAAAAAGAAATTAATATACATAGAATGGAATTATTCTATGTTGGGAGAAATATTTAATTTTCGATTTAAAATAGCTCCGAGTGCAAAGGGTTAATTTTTAAAAATATTTTCTCCCTTAAATAAAACACAAAAAGTGACCTTCTTTCAATGTCTTCATCCCAATAAAATCATTGGGATAACCATTTGACTTCTGAAAACAATTTGTAAATAGTCAAACAATGTTAAATCAATTTAATATAAAATTGTTGAACTTTCAATGGTTTCATTCCAATTGAAAAAAATCGTGCAGCGAAGGGTTGAAGAAAGAGAAAAATTTACATTTGCAACAGCTTGAAAGTATTGCATGAGAAATATTTAGTAAAGTATCAAAAGAAACATGAAGGTGCCTATGTAAGAAAAAACAATGCAATACTTCGAAAGAAGAATATAAGAAAATATTGTCGCTAAATCGGATGGTGTTCGGAATTGTTTGGAGAGTAGACGGGACCGACTCGGGAAGCAAAGAGTTTGGTCCGCGATAGGAAGCGAGGACACCCAGATGAGGAAGAGAGACAAGGGGGCAAGGAGTACGTTGACCTGAATTGACCTGACCTGCGACAAGCCAACGTGTTCGACGATAAACTGTCGTATATCAAAGTAATCTCATGCGCGGATCATTCGGACTGCATGTATACAGTCGTGCGACGAACACCGCGGACGGCGGGACATGTTACGCAGCGATCGCCGGCTTTTTTTCCACGCTATAAGCGTCCGCGTAATGCGGTACTTCATTTATCCTGGTTAATCTTACATGTACCATTAATAAAACATCCTTGTTTAAACCGCGGAACGCATGGCTCCGACTACCTGTACACCTCGTCACCTTCTACCCCAGATTCACCTGACCCTGTGCGAATACAGCTTGTCGAACAGCTAAGAGTATTCAACCGCGTCGCGTCGAAATGATAATCTGTGTGATTTTTAATTTATAATTATCGAGAATTTATTTCTTTTGGTAGATCTTATTTCCAGCTTCAGATTCTTGAAACGAACTTTTATATATGAATAAGATTAAATCGTTTTACTTTTTATCCTGTGTTATTCTTTATCCCAAATTTATTAGAAGTCTGTGAGATTTTTAATTTATAATTATCGAGACTGTAAAGATGCATCCAATTACTCGAATTTATTTCTTTTGGTAGATCTTATTTCCAGCTTCAGATTCTTGAAACGAATTTTTATATATGAATAAGATTAAATCGTTTTACTTTTTATCCTGTGTTATTCTTTATCCTAAATTTATTAGAGGTCTGTGAGATTTTTAATTTATAATTATCGAGACTGTAAAGATGCATCCAATTACTCGAATTTATTTCTTTTGGTAGATCTTATTTCCAGCTTCAGATTCTTGAAACGAACTTTTATATATGAATAAGATTAAATAGTTTTACTTTTTATCCTGTGTTATTCTTTATCCCAAATTTATTAAAAGTCTGTGAGATTTTTAATTTATAATTATCGAGACTGTAAAGATGCATCAGATTCTTGAAACGAACTTTTATATACGAATAATATTAAATCATTTTACTTTTTATCCTATGTTATTCTTTATCCCAAATTAATTAAAAGTCTGAGATTTTTAATTTATAATTATCGAGACTGTAAACATGAATCAGATTCTTGAAACGAACTTTTATATACGAATAATATTAAATCATTTTACTTTTTATCCTTTGATATTCTATATCCCAAATTGATTAAAAACGAGACTATATATGAAATTCATTTGTCGAGATCTAAGAGTCTCCACCTTACTGTTCATATGTTATTATACCTTACCTTGCGAGGGTTAAAACTGTCTAAAAATTTGTAATAGTAATAAGAAATAGCTCCTTTTAGAAACCTATGATACTAACCAGCTGCACCGATAAGAACCTGTTTCGGCGGAGTTTAAAATGCACGGTTCTAGATATTGTAAGCGGTCCAGGGGTACCGGAAGTCGTTTTCGCAGAGCTGTCCGCGATTGCAGAAGGATGCCCTCACCCGTGCGGGGCGAAGCGAATCGGCCGGGGAACACAATTTATATTTTAATCGACCAATACAAGACCTTTATCTGTCGAACGCCAGGCGGAGCCTCGCTCATCTACCCCATCTGCGCCCCCGTTTCGTCGCATCTCGACCGAAGGAACACAGGGTTGCTGGCACGGGACACAGGCGGAGAAGGGGTGGATTTGCACCCGATAGAGGGAGAAAGAGAGAGAAAGAGAAGAGAAACAAAAGCGTCGGTAGAAAGGAAGCAACAAACAAACACAGAACCTCCGCGGGGGTAACTTGACGGACCAACCGAGAGAGAACGGCATCATTGAACCGGGTTGGGGGTCCAGGCTCGATTTAAATATGGAGACTGGCCGAGCGGAAAATACAGGGGTTGCGCAGGACGTTCCATCAATGTCTCGAACCGGGCTGCGATTGACTGGCAACATCGAGGATGCTACACGATAATAAGCCTCTGCTACGATTTAGGCACGCTACGATGATCAAATTCTGCGGATCTTCAACCTGAGACACCCCGTCGAACTCGCCGGCTGGGAATTGCTGTGACGTTCAATTAAGTCTACGATGACGTACCATGTAACTCGTATTTATTTATTATTTTTTCGTGGTACAGCAACCCCTCGAATGCTGTCCAACAAGCGTATTCTGGGCAAACAGCGTTTGTGCACTGTAGACTCTTTGATTTATGGCTGCGTCTACCAAGAGTAGAATGAAATACGAATAATTGTTCCAAAACAATATATGAATATTGTCCAGCTAGATTCCCGAAAGGCACCACTGTGCCACTCCAACAAAAGTTAATCGAGTCATCTATAAATTCCGATAAAAATTTCAGAAACCTTTGTTTTTTGTTTTAATAAAAAAATATGATCATGTTAATTCTTTTAAATGCCATTAAGTAGTTTTTATTACATATTGTTGTAGCTGATGTCAAGATGAATCCAATGACCTACCTAAATACGGATTTAAGTCTTAAAGTATATAATTATATATATTATATTGTACGTATGTAACTTTATTGATCCCCTTAGGGTTAAAATCATCTTTGAACCTTATCCCCCCTTTATCTTCACATTCCCACTTCTTAATCTATCCTTAACATAACTTACAGACTACATTATGCCTAAGCTTATATCTAAAATATATATAGAGAGAGAAAAAACCTATTTACAATAGTATACATATATATTACATTCTTATATATAATATAATATATAATATAATATATATATATAATATAAAATATAATATATAATATAATATATATATATATATATATATATAATATAAAATATAATATATAATATATATATATATATAATATAAAATATAATATATAATATAATATATATATATAATATATAATATAATATATATATATAATATAAAATATAATATGTAATATAATATATATATAATATAAAATATAATATATAATATAATATATATATAATATAAAATATAATATATAATATAATATATATATAATATAAAATATAATATATAATATAATAAATATAAAGTATATAAAATATATAAAGTAAAATGCTAGAATAATTTTGTCCGGCTAGATTCAAACTATACTGTACTGTCAACCCTCCTGTTAATTCATTCATTTCTATCAGAACCGATTAAACCCTTCAGAAATAAGAGATTCTCGAAACGTTCGCTGATCACTTTCGATCAGTTTTAACGTTCCAAGGTGTTGATTAGTTTTATGATAGTTCGGCACGAGCGAAGGAACGAATTCTGAAATGACCAGCGCGCTGATGGCAGCCGAGCGGAGATTTCAGCGTTTACGCAACCGCAAACAAGATAATATCGTTACTTAATACGGTCTGTTTTATTGCGGACGAGTACGGGGATCGCCAGTGGTTTCTTGCTCGCGATCGGAAACGAGCGGAGCCGATCCCAACGTGCAGAAGAGTATCGAGTGCAGGGATCAAGATAATACGATGCACCGAGGAGATTCTTTACGCGATTGTTAGCGCGCGTTCACAGTCTCGGATCGAGCTGTAGGAAAATTGATTTCGTCGGATGAAAAGGTTCGCCGAGATATAAAAACCACGATAGCGTTTGTTCGACTTATTGTTCCATTGTGCTCGACTAATTTGCATACATCATACATGCATAAAAGTCTACGGTCTAATGGCTGGTTTTCAGGCGTTCTAGGAAAATTACTTTATAGGCTATTTCCACAGGCAACTGAGCGTAATGGTTTATTAAGCGCCGTCTCGGTAATCGTATGCCCGATAGCAGCTTTATGAATTGAATGAAAAAAATGTTTATCGAGACACGCTGGATGATGCAGACTGATCTTGGTCGCAAGGATACTTGGGTATTTTAGAAACTACACCTTCTTTGGCAAGGATTTTTTAAAAGGATTTAGGTCAGTGTTATTTTCTGACGGCTGAAATTTGTGAAAACGTTGATGTTTGTTATCGATGAAGGAATAAATAAATGAAAGGAGAATATAATTTAGAATAATATAATGAAGAGAAGAATATAATGAATATAATGCAGGAAGAAGAAATCGAGGAATCGAATAAGCGATTGTCCTTCGCGCGAAAAGTGCAAACTGCACCATCTTTGTCAAGGATTTTTTTAAAGGATTTAGTTCACTGATATTTTCTGACGGCTGAAATTTGTGAAAACGTGGGTATTTGTTATCGATGAAGGAATAAATAAATGAAAGAAGATAATGTATGAATAAATGAATCAGGTGGCGCGGGAACGGAGGAAGACAATAAATGAAGGGAGAAGAAATCGAGGAATCGAATAAACGATTCTTCAGGTAGCGATTGTCCTTCGCGCGATAAGTGCAAACTACACCTTCTTTGTCAAGGATTTTTTAAAAGGATTCAGGCGACTGCACTTCGTGAAAACATTGGTGTTTGGTATCGATGAAGGAATAAATAAATCAAAGAAGAATATAATGTAGAATAATATAATGAAGAGAAGAATATAATGAATATAATGCAGGAAGAAGAAATCGAGGAATCGAATAAGTGATTCTTCAGGTAGCGATTGTCCTTCGCGCGAAAAGTGCAAACTACACCATATTTGTCAAGGATTTTTTAAAAGGATTCAGACGACTGCACTTCGTGAAAACGTTGGTGTTTGTTATCGATGAAGGAATAAATAAATCAAAGAAGAATATAATGTGGAATAATATAATGAAGAGAAGAATATAATGTAGAATAATATAATGAAGAGAAGAATATAATGTAGAATAATATAATGAAGAGAAGAATATAATGTAGAATAAATAAATCAAAGAAGAATATAATGTGGAATAATATAATGAAGAGAAGAATATAATGAATATAATGCAGGGAGAAGAAATCGAGGAATCGAATAAGCGATTTTTCAGGTAGCGATTGTCCTTCGCGCGAAAAGTGCAAACTACACCTTCTATGTCAAGGATTTTTTAAAAGGATTCAGGCGACTGCACTTCGTGAAAACGTTGGTGTTTATTATCAATGAAGGAATAAATAAATCAAAGAAGCTAATGAACGAATAAATAAATCAAGCGATGAGGAAACGAAGAAATAAATAAATGAAGGGAGAAGAAATCGAGGAATCGAATAAGCGATCTTTCAGGTAGCGATTGTCCTTCGCGCAAAAAGTGCAAACGAATTACTATGACGTCTACCATCGACCTAGTGAGGGGGTTAAACGATACTTTGCTCTTTCTCGGAGCGTTCGCTGAGTTTTTTGCCGGACGGTGACTCGAGTTAATGTAGGGCCACAGTGTCCGCCAGTGAAGTTGCGCAACACAGCTCTTGGAAGGCGACTAATAAGCAGGTAGTTCCGTTTGTACACGCTTTGCATTTAATAGTTCCCCGGTCTCCACCCCATTCGAGCCACCACCATCTCTCGGCATCACCATCACCACCACCGTGTCTCCCATCATCGACACAACATCGCCAGCACTACCAGTAGCGGAGCACCCTCTCCGGACGCGATTACCATCGAGCGCCGGTGTTCACGTGGCGGGACACGTGAGCCCGACACGTGGGAGTCCCGCTCACGATATCGAACCATCCGGCGCCCGAGATATTTCCGAGCATTCCAGATACAGAGGTCGCGTTTCATTTATACACCGCATCTTCAATTTTACATAATGCGGAAAGAGGGATCTCGCTCTCGACCAACGATCTCCTTCGAGCCAACGCGCCACTGTTTAGAAAAATCTTATGGATTCCATTAAAAAACAAAATCTACGAAGTAGAAAAATAAATTGAAACATCCGTGACAAGTATTGTCTTATCAGCAAGTTCGATGAGATAATTGATTGGGGATCTACGAAGTACAAGAAAGGGTGAAACAGCATAATTAATTTAAAAATTGATTAGATTTCTCGAGGGTGCGTTTCACACTCGAGAAATTTCTGACGAGAACGTTAGCTTTAACAATTATGATAGAAGAACCTGGCGTGAAAAATATTGAATGGCAAATCGTGAATTCTGTAATTGTGAAAAAGATTTCATATGTGTTTAATGAATAAACGTTTAATAAAAGTTTAATCGTGGTATGAGAACGACGCAGCTTCGTTACTCGATGGTACGAAGACAGATTAAAGATTTCCCTCGTCCTCCGGATCGTTCTGCTAACCCGCCTCATTAATTGGCATGGATTCTATAAATGCTGCGCGTTCATCCCGTGCACCGTGGTATTTAACGGGGAATGGAAAAATGCCTTGTGAACGCCGCAAGGACGTCGGACACGGTGCGCATTACAATGCTGCCTAATGCACGTGATACTTTCCCACGTGATTAATCACGGACAAAGCAGTGAACGAAAAAGAGGAAAAAAAATAATACTCGAAACACCGAGACACTGGCAGACCATTTCCCTGCGTCGCGCAATTTCAACGAACTTCCGATCGCTCACTTCTTACGCGAAGTGCGAACTTGAAGTCGCGAAGACCTTCCTTCGGAAGTTAATAGCTGGGAGAAATTCTTCGGGAAGATTCAGCATAATTTACAGCGATGTGCAAACACACGATTTGATATAACAGCCAACTGAATGGTGAGACTAATCGTTACATTGACTTTTGTATTTTTGAATACAAGATTAGATTTGAATATAAGATTTTGAATGTAAGAATATAAGATAGAGTATACGATTGCAACAATTTTTAAACTTGTAAATTAATATTCACCCTTTGCACTCGGAACTATTTTAAGTCGAAAATTAAACGTTTCTTCTGGCTTACAATATTTTCGTTTTCTATGATTTTTTAAATTTGATAAATATGAAATTGATATAATATCTCATACAATACTTAACCCTTTGCACTCGGAGCTATTTTAACTCGAAAATTAAACGTTTCTTCTGACCTACAATATTTCCATTCTCAATGATTTTTTAAATTTGATAAACATGAAATTGGTCTAATACCTCATACAATACTTAACCCTTTGCACTCGAAGCTATTGTAACTCGAAAATTAAACGTTTCTTCTGACCTACAATATTTCCATTCTCAATGATTTTTTAAATTTGATAAACATGAAATTGGTCTAATACCTCATACAATACTTAACCCTTTGCACTCGAAGCTATTGTAACTCGAAAATTAAACGTTTCTTCTGACCTACAATATTTCCATTCTCTATGATTTTTTAAATTTCATAAATATGAAATTAATATAATACCTCATACAATACTTAACCCTTTGCACTCGGAGCTATTTTAACTCGAAAATTAAACGTTTCTTCTGACCTACGATATTTCCATTCTCTATGATTTTTTAAATTTGATAAACATGAAATTGGTATAATACCTCATACAATACTTAACCCTTTGCACTCGGAACTATTTTAACTCGGAAATTAAACGTTTCCTCTGACCTACAATATTTCCATTGTCTATGATTTTTTAAATTTGATAAATATGAAATTGATATAATACCTCATACAATACTTAAATGTGTAGTAATTGGTTAGATACCGACATATCTGATAGTGCGAACAATTATTTAAATAATAGTACAATACTACAATATTTCCATTCTCTATGATTTTTTAAATTTGATAAATATAAAATTGATATAATACCTCATACAATACTTAAATGTGTAGTAATTGGTTAGATACCGACATATCTGATAGCGTAAACAATTATTTAAATAATAGTACAGCAATTTTTAGTGGCTCCTCAGAGGCGCCACTCGAGTGCTGAGGGTTAATAGAATACGAGTATTGTCTTTAAATATTTATTCTCGGAAAAGTACAATCGACAAAAAGAAAATTGTTCGATATTTCGTGTTTAATGGCGCACGTATGAATATTTTTATTGCCGTGATTATTCAGGTGGTTTCCCTGCGGGCAGATTTAAGGGACACTTCTGCGCGAAAGTCGGGAACGAAAAGCCGGCTAAAAATGGCTCGAGCGGTTAGGTGAGTCGTGATTTTCTCGTTTTTCTGAATCTACGTAGAAGAGTCTCCGGTGCGCCGGACGTGCCGGCTACGAAGGTCGGTCTCCGGACGTGACATCACTGGCAATCAGTTTTTCAGACACGTGAGAAAACAATTGTTCCTTACAATGCCGTAATAAAATGGTACACTACCGAGATCAATTTAATTGAGCTTCTCCGTGCGTGCCGCAGCTGGACGAGCACACGATCTCGCCAAGATACAACTACCAACACAACGAACGTCCACCGATCCAAAATATTTCGAACCCACGAAACGACGAGCACGGTTCAGTCTAACGCATTGTTAAATGCAACGTTCAGAATAATCCAACGAAATGATGAAAATTATAGACGCCTCGGCGCAATCGACTGTAATACCGGTGCAATTGTGTGATAAAAACGAGAATGATACTGCGTTTTCCAGTTTTAATTACGCAAATTAAGAAAACGCTATTGGAAGCATGAATGTGTATTATCTTTAAGGACTCTATCTCTATGTAAAAATACTGTTGTGATTTATTAATGCGATTATTGTTCGCAGTGGAAGAATTGCTTTTGGTGAATTTTCTTTATTCAGCAAGAGCAGTATATTCGTGGTATTCAGCATAGGCAAAGATGATGAGTTTCTACGTGCTGACCACAATGTTCAAACCTATTACAAGCCACAAATTGATGAAGAGTGTTATTAAATAACAGACCGCAGGTCTGACATTTATTGTGTATTTAATGCATATAATTAATAATTTTGGAATAATAGAGTAATTAATAAAAAATAATAGAAAATAATAGATATAAATAAAGAGTAAATAATAGATAAATTAAGCCACAACATTTTTCTATCCAGAATTCCGAGTCGGTTCCATCGAAACTCTCTTTTAGGATTCAACCAAAGTGAAACTGAAATCAAGTGAATTTGAAATTGGAGTAAAGATGGGATATCTCCTTCGCGCGTCTGGACGCAGCGTTTTGTTATCGCGCCAAGAAACAATGTCGCATTAAGGTTGGTTTAAACCGAGTAGCGAGCAACAACGATCCAGAAAGCTTTTACTAACCGAGTAACACGGTGGATAGTAAATTCTGGAGGCATGGCCTTGCGGATTGCAAACATCGCCGCTGGAACTCGTGCCGATCTCGTCGTCGGCGTGGTTGCGTAAGCGTTAGGCATCTCATTCAATCGGGTTTTCTAAGTGTTACATCTGAGTCACCCTCTCACTGTGATTTATCGCGAACGAGCTTTCGCAAATTGCGTGAAACCCGTCCGGCACAGGTATTCGGAAATTTAGAGGGTCATTGAAACCTCCGTATCTTCCTTCGATTTTGAATCGCGCGAGACCAAGCGCCTTCGAAACGTTATCAATTCATTAACGGATTGTTCCATCTGTATGCAAAATGAAGGCTAGAAAGTTCTTCTCTTATAATAATCACGTCTGAAATAAGAATTGTCGGTAATCATTGTAAAGGGTTACTGTACTCCGATTTCGATTAAAATAAAAGTTGGACAATGTGGAAAATTCAATACAGTATTAGCAATAGTTTGTTGCGAATATCTCGAAAAGTAAAAGCGACCCCATATTGGAAAAAGTTGTTTAAAATGACGAAATCTATAACGTATTTAAATTTCATCTTAATCGGAGTACAGTAACCCTTTCGCAATAATTACCGAATTGTAAAATTAAATTTAGAGAATATGAAAAATTCAATACAGTATTAACAATAGTTTTTTGCGAATATCTCAAAAACTAAAAGCGACTCCCCTATATTGTAAAAGTAAAAAGTTGTTTAAAATGTCAAAATCGGAATACAATGATCCTTTCGCAATAATTACGAATTGAAATATAAAATTTGGAGAATATGAAACATTCAATACTATATTAGCAATAGTTTCTTGCGAATATCTCGAAAACTAAAAGCAACCCCCCTATATTGTAAAAGTAAAAAGTTGTTTAAAATGTCAAAATCGGAATACAATAATCCTTTCGCAATAATTACCGAATTGAAAAATTAAATTTAGAGAATATGAAACGTTCAATACTATATTAGCAATAGTTTCTTGCGAATATCTCGAAAACTAAAAGCAACCCCCCTGTATTGTAAAAGTAGAAAGTTGTTTAAAATGTCGAAATCTGTAACATATTTAAATTTCATTAAAATCAGAGTGAAGTAACCCTTTCGCAATAATTACCGAATTTTCGCTGGCAATGCATAACTTTCTTAGTTACAAAGGCGGCATAGAACTAAAAATAAAATTAGAATTTCAGAAAAAAAACACATAATTAAAGTTGTGAAGGATGAAGAAGTTAAAGAGCTATGATATCCAAGTGGAATGAACAAATGCGACTGATTTCGAGCATGCAGCGGATCGAACAGGTACGGTGCGGAAGCGATTCGTGAGGAATCACCGTAGTCACTCGCCGGATGCGAATTATTCGTAGAATTCGCGGAGCTGGCCCGGAGGGAATCGCCTGGCAAAGATGGCGGATTTTCTCCGGTGTCCGTTGACGCGTTTTAAAGGCCAGAAGGCTGACGATCTTACGCGCGTATACCTCGCACCAAACGAATCGTGAAGCTGCGCGCCTTTCGCTTCCGGTTCACCGATCTCTCCACATTCGTTAAGCCCGCGTTCTCTGGTCCCGACATTTATGCGACCACTTTCGCTCCGGGTTCGACACCGTTCGAATCGGCCGACTGTTTTCTCCCTCCGAATTAACCCCTTCACAACGCGAATTGTTATCCCACTGCTGAAAACCACATTAAACTGCGGATCTTTATGCAAATAAAAGTTTTCTTTATCAATTGCGAGAGACAGCAATCTAGTAGAAATTTGTCTCTCTCTTCAATAATTTTAGTAAATTTGAAATAACTTCCAAGGTAAATAAAGAGCACGTAATTATTCAAATATATTTTCTGTTTTATTTTGCGATCGACGTTAATTATTTCTGATGTTAGAAGTATCGATAGAATTGGAATATTTGTCGATCGGCAATTGGAGATGAATCAAGCCGGACGAGCGGATATTTATGCAAATAAAAGTTTTCTTTATCAATTGCGAGAGATAGCAATGGAGTAGAAATTTGTCTCTCTCTTCAATAATTATAGTAAGCTCGAAATATCTTCTAAGATAAATAAAAAGCACGTAATTATTCAAATATATTTTCTGTTTGACTTTGCGATCGACGTTAATTATTTCTGATGTTAGAAGTATCGATGGAATTGGACTATTTGCCGATCGGCAATTGGAGATGACTCAAGCCGGACGAGCGGATATTTAAGCAAATAAAAGTTTTCTTTATTAATTGCGAGAGACAGCAATCGAGTAGAAATTTGTCTCTCTCTCTTCAATAATTATAGTAAGCTCGAAATATCTTCTAAGATAAATAAAGAGCACGTAATTATTCAAATATATTTTCTGTTTTACTTTGCGATCGAGGTTAATTATTTCTGATGTTAGAAGTATCGATAGAATTGGACTAATTGCCGATCGGCAATTGGAGATGACTCAAGCCGGACGAGCGGATATTTATGCAAATAAAAGTTTTCTTTATCAATTGCAAGAGACAGCAATCGTATAGAAATTTCTTTCTCTCTTCAATAATTATAGTAAGCTCGAAATATCTTCTAAGATAAATAAAGAGCACGTAATTATTCAAATATATTTTCTGTTTTACTTTGCGATCGACGTTAATTATTTCTGATGTTAGAAGTATCGATAGAATTGGAATATTTGCCGATCGGCAATTGGAGATGAATCAAGCCGGACGAGCGGATATTTATGCAAATAAAAGTTTTCTTTATCAATTGCGAGAGACAGCAACCATGTAGAAGTTTCTTTCTCTCTTCTATAATTTTACTAAGCTCGAAATAACTTCCAAGGTAAATAAAGAGCACGTAATTATTGAAATATATTTTCTGTTTGACTTGGCGACGTTAATTATTTCTGATGTTAGAAGTATCGATAGAATTGGAATATTTGTCGACCGACAATTGAAGATGACTCAAGCCGGACGAGCGGATATTTATGCAAATAAAAGTTTTCTTTATCAATTGCAAGAGACAGCAATCGTATAGAAATTTCTTTCTCTCTTCAATAATTTTACTAATCTCGAAATAACTTCTAAGATAAATAAAGAGCACGTAATTATTCAAATATATTTTCTGTTTGACTTTGCGATTGACTTTAATTATTTCTGATGTTAGAAGTATCAATAGAATTGGAATATTTGTCGATCAGCAATTGGAGATGACTCAAGCTAGACGAGCGGATATTTATGCAAATAAAAGTTTTCTTTATCAATTGCGAGAGATAGCAATCGTGTAGAAGTTTCTTTCTCTCTTCAATAATTTTAGTAAATTTCAAATAACTTCCAAGGTAAATAAAGAGCACGTAATTATTCAAATATATTTTCTGTTTGACTTTGCGATCGACGTTAATTATTTCTGATGTTAGGAGTATCAATAGAATTGGAATATTTGTCGATCGACAATTGAAGATGAATCAAGCCGGGCAGATCACACCGAAAAGATTAATATTAGTTTCAAGTTCACAAACCGCAAACAACCGAGGCGCCATATTTAATGGCGATCCACAACAATGCCGCGGACCCAACGAATTCATTCGCGTTCCGCCGAATGCCACTTTAAACATCTATAATACCCATTAAGCTTAATACGGCAATTCCTGCGGCGAGGCTAGGCAATTTCGAATCATTTCGACGATCAGTTTATGCAGGAACTCGCGTTACCCGGCCAACAATAAACAACTCGAACGCGGATCTCGCAATGGATGAATGCGCCGTGTCCGGTGCACGGCCTTGCGCGCTCGCGATCCTTTTCATTTCGCTAGTTTATTTTACGGGCATCACAAAAATTACGAACCTACCTGTTTCTCCAGTTCCCCACAAACCTACTTTTTTTTCAGCTATTTCGTTATACATATCCTACGCTGTTTCATTGTCTAATTATTTTTCATTGTCTAATTATTTGAACATTTCGCCGCTGCTTCAACTTAATTTTACATGGTACACAAATATTTCTGTTTATTGTAAAGAAGATCAATAACGTCCCACTATATTTATACCATCGCGTTGTCCCCGATTTGTTAGGAACATTAATAATCCACATATTAAATAAACGGAAACAAATATAAATGGTAAGCAAGTTTGTAGAAAAATGTTTTTTCAGTGACTCAAACTGCGTCAGGAGTAAAAACCAAGCGTGAAAGTGATAGATCGACACACGAATATCTAAATACGATGATCTAGAAATTCAATGATCGACGCATTAGATAAACGAAAGTTTTTAACACAATTTTCTTTTCCTTTTAGTAGGTTGAAACTGAATGTGTAAGAATGGGAAATGGAAAATTCTGTGTAGCCGTGAAAAATTGTGACATATGGCGATTCGGAGATCCAGTGATCGTTCGAAGGAAAATTTCGGTACGATCGAAGGTTGGAGGAGCGGATTCGTGTTTTTCCTTGGTCGATCACTCGATACACCGATGGTAAGTTCCCGATGGTGCCATGAAATTCCATGAACCCGTGCCAGATGCCAGTACAGTCCGACTTCGTTCGTGCTGCTCTCTGCAGGAGATCCGGCCAACGTTCTGAACAGCTCCTTATCAGAATTTTCTATTGCATTCGACCGCACACACTTCTTCCGTCGAGTGCTAGATTTCACAGATAATCCCTGGCGTCAAGCGGCACTTCGTTTAACAACTTGATTACCACCTGACTTTTTCGCTATTACGATTGCACACTGATAAAGTGCGTCGCTTTGCCCGCGAATCGAGTGCTGCTTCAAAACCGACGCGAATCTTTACAAGAAACTGCGCCGTAGATCTGAGAAACTTCAGGAAACCGACGACACAATAAATATAAATCTTCAATTCTAACGGATGATTAAATCTCTTTTTATCCAAAAAAGAAATGTACAATAAATAATCTTTCTTTCAAAAAAGATTTTGTCATCCAGCTCCAAAAGACATTGATTTCCACTAATTTTTCAATCTCTTAATTCCCATTGAAGCAAACAATAATTATAGTTATTAGCCAATCTGCGAGCGAGCAATTTTAAACTTCGATTAGACACATTGCATAGGTGTTTTCGCAGAGATCGTCACTGAACCGAACGAATTCCCATTAGAGGTCCATTATATAATTACTTGATCGCGCTTAAAAAAAAGAAAAGAAATTGAAAAAATTCAGGGCTCGGTAAATACTGTAATTAGCCGGTCGGCGAGCAAACGAGAAATTTACCGCGGTTTTAGATAATGTATATTTTCGCTTGAATATATTACCGTGTAATTTAGCGTGTCGATGTTACACGATAAGGCGAAATAAATGTCACGCGTGCGGGCTTCCCGACCCGTTGAAGGGACCGTTTAGCGAATTTATCTCACGCATTGATCGACGCAGTAAATCGTTTTGCGCAAACATCGTCGCCGGCACCGCGTCTCAATTATAATAATTTATTGCGAGCCGATCGACGGGAACTCGGCAGGGTATCATTTTTCCGTCGATCCTGCGGAGATAGCTGCCGAACGATTATGACAATCTATATCCACCGAAGCCGGTATAATCTGTAATTACTTATCTACAACTCCCCCGGGGGAGGGAGACGGGGAGTAATTAAACAGCTATTGCCAACGAATAATTACCGTTACTAGAATATACACGTTATTAGCTTTTCTCAATTATCAATATTCCTTCGCAGATTCCTTCGTGCAGTTTCGTAGGCCTACGTTGTCTCGCTCATGTTTATGCAAATCTGATTCTCTTCGAGGAATTTCAACGAAATCTAGGTCGGAACGATAATTTATAGTTTCACGATAATTTATATTCTATTGCACCGTCGATTTTAATTATTGCTTCTTCAGGTTGTTCCTTTCTGACAGAAGAATCAGATTTATTTGGAATTGTTAGAGGAAAGAAGATCACTTTCCAGCGTGTCGTTCGACGTTAAAGTAAACTGTAAATATCAAATCATATAATTCAAAAATTGTTATTTATCTTATTATATTTTTTAAGTTATTTAATTATAAATAAAAAGTTGATTTCAACCGAATATATATTTATTAGAGGATATTATTAAAAATCCCCAAGATCCTCCAAATTGGTTAGGTTCCTTTATTTTAAGTGATAGGAGTATTATACAACTTTTACGCTATGTTCCATATCTGTCTCTTCTTTGTACTTTTGTCGCTTTTATCTAATAAAAATAAACTTATTTTCTCTAATTATTATTTATGACTATATAGGTTACTTCTCCTTAAATATATTTTATGTTCCATATCTGTCTCTTCTTTGTACTTTTGTCGCTTTCATCTAATAAAAATAGACTTATTTTCTCTAATTATTATTTATGACTATATAGGTTACTTCTCCTTAAATATATTTTATGTTCCATATCTGTCTCTTCTGTGTACTTTTGTCGCTTTCATCTAATAAAAATAAACTTATTTTCTCTAATTATTATGACTATATAGGTTACTTCTCCTTAAATATATTTTATGTTTTCAATCTCTAATTATACTGTAACGTTTTTACCAGTTTTTACGTCTATTCCCTTCACTTTTTCCCAAGCTGACTTGGTACTCGAGAAGGGAAGGGATATAATTCCCCATCTGCAATCAGGGTTTCTTATTTATAATATTTAAAAATTCTTTTATGTCTGTAATTAATTTCTCTTACTTTGAGCTAGGATGCTCTCTTTCTCTATTATATGTATAAACTGCATTCAAAAAGGACGTGGTTTATCTCCTCTTCTCCGAGTCCACAGTCGCAATATGGGGTGTTTTTTATGTTTTTTTTTTCTATAATGAGGCATTTAAATTATAATGGTTAGATCTTAACCGGTTCATCATTGTTATAGTTTCCCTGCATCCATTCTTAAGATTGATGAACCACGGTTTGTCCTTCTAAATAAATAAATAATATCAGCCATAGAGAGGGTGAAATGCAGATATCGAACCGCGACGAATTCCTCGAGAATCGCGGTCGATCGTCGATGAAGAAGATCGCCGGGTCGGTATCGGGCCGATTTCACTTTTCCCGGGTTTGGCGGGCCGATAATTCGAACGGCAATTTTTCGGGCCGGTTCTCTAATTGCGGGCTGGATTTGCAAGTCAAACAGCCGGAAGAGTACTATATTTACGAAGGCATGAGAAAACAGCCTCGGTGACGACACTGTTTAAAGGTCTGTCGTTCTCTCCTGGCGCTATTCGCCGCCGTTTTATTTCTGCTTGCCGGACAGCGGTAGACGGAAACGGACCGAGAGAAAGATCGTTCGAAACGCAGCGAGCGAGAGGCAGGGGAAAGTCGGGAAAAGTATAGATTTAGAAATAGATCGAAATCTCGCGATATATATATATATTTTTTTGTTCGCTGGATCGCAGCCAGTAATAAGACGAGGTGCGGCACCTCGAATCTCGTTTCAGATCGATCCCGCGAAACGAAAAATTGCACGTCGTAGAAATGAAAATCGTTGCCCAGCGACCGATTCGTCAGATGTCTAATCGCGAAATCATTAATCGACAAATTCGGTGGTCCCTGGTCCCTGAACAACGATTCCCACGATCCGTCCGACGGGAATTCTGCGTAAATTTTCCCCGAATGGGAACCGGTCTCCTTCCGCGATAGTTTTGATATTGTTTAGATGCAAATTTACCGTGCGGAGTTTTTTCGAGAAAGATTTTTCGGAGGAGAGTTCCTGATGGAAAATTACTGAATTCGCAGAGGATCGAAGGGACGAATAAATTCGTAACAAATGAGACTGAAGCTACCCGGTGATCGTGTCTCGGGATTCCTAAATGTGAGTGATGATCAATATTTTTATTCAATTATTTCTTTCTGACATATTCGTTGTAACTTTCTTTGAAATTCGTATAAATTTATTTGTAAGATGAACCAAGTGCACGGTAAATAATTGCAGGTTATTCTCAAGAGGAGTATTTATTTTTATTTTGTCACTTGATATTTTTATTTGCCGATAAACTATGATAAAATAAATTTCCGAAGAAATCCTGTCCGCCGCGACGATGTGTTAATCTTCCTGTTTAAGATTCGACAATAAAATAATATTGAAAAGGAGGGTGCGAGTTAGGAAACTATGTTGCACTTTTATTTAGCGCCGGAGTAATTAAGACCTTGTTCTGTGTTAACAGTTACGTTTCATATATGATTCACCGTGAAAGTGAACGATGGCCGCGAGAAAACCTCAAAAAATCGAGTCCCAAGTAGTTGAGGCTATACGAAGGCTGCAGGCTGTTCAAGGATCGACTCCTCGAGAGATCAGCAACTACATCTCCCAGGAATATGATCTGCCAAGCACGGAGATTAGGCGACAAGTTCAGGTCGCCTTGAAGCGAGGCGTCGCTTATGGAATTTTGCAAAAACTGAAGGGGTAAGTTTACTTCGAACGACCTGAGAAATACAACATTTTTCGGACAATGCATAAAACCATGGTTAAATTTCCCTCGTTCCTGATCGTCCTTCCTAGGGGTGCTGCGCCTACAACCTAGATTTCCAGTAGAACCACTTGATGATAATTTAAAATAAATTTGTTCCGTTTTTAGGGGATGCTACACCTATTTTACAATAATTAAAGATAAGTTTGTCCAGCTCTTAGGGGATGCTACACTCGCAACCTAGATTTTTCCAAGATCCACTTGATGATAATGTAAGAAAAATTTTTCCTGCTTTTAGGGGATGCTACACCTATTTTATAATAATTAAAGATAAATTTGTCCCACTTTTAGAGGGGCTACACCTATTTTACAATAATTAAAGATACGTTTGTCTCGCTTTTAGAAGATGTTACACCCGCATCCTAGATTTCTCCGAGAACCACTTGATGATAAATTTAAGAAAAATTTCTCTCGCTTTCAGGGGATGCTACACCTATTTTATAATAATTAAAGATAAATTTGTCCCACTTTTAGAGGGGCTACACCTATTTTACAATAATTAAAGATACGTTTGTCCCACTTTTAGAGGGGCTACACCTATTTTACAATAATTAAAGATACGTTTGTCCCGCTTTTAGGGGGCTACACCCACAACCTAGATTTCTCCGAGAACCACTTGATGATAAATTTAAGAAAAATTTCTCTCGCTTTCAGGGGATGCTACACCTATTTTATAATAATTAAAGATAAATTTGTCCCACTTTTAGAGGGGCTACACCTATTTTACAATAATTAAAGATACGTTTGTCCCACTTTTAGAGGGGCTACACCTATTTTACAATAATTAAAGATACGTTTGTCCCGCTTTTAGGGGGCTACACCCACAACCTAGATTTCTTCGAGAACCACTTGATGATAAATTTAAGAAAAATTTCTCCTGCTTTTGGGGGATGCAACACCTATTTTATAACAATTAAAGATAAATTTGTCCCACTTTTAGAGGGGCTACACCTATTTTACAATAATTAAAGATAAGTTTGTCTCGCATTTAGAAGATGCTACACCCTAGATTTCTCCGAGAACCACTTGACGATAATTTAAGAAAACTTTCTGCCGCTTTCAGGGGATGCTACACCTACAACCTAGACTTCCTCGAAAGACACCCGCTGTCGGTAGCGGACAACGGCGTGGAAGTCCCGTGCCACCGTCGCAGAAGCAGAAGAAGTAGGAGGCGATCGCGAAGACGAAGATCTGGCAGAAGGAGGGGTCGCAAATCTAGGCGTCGCCGATCAGGCAGAAGAAGGGGGTCCCGTCGAAGACGTAGCAGGCGAAGAAGGAGGGCGGACGTGCCGCAGGACATCGACACGCTGAACGTGAACACTGTGGCCAAACAACCGAAGAGAAGCAACAGCCTCTTGAGAAACGAGAGCCCGCAGAGCGGGGGTTCGAGCATTTCCGGCGCGTCCGAGGGCAAGCAAGAAGAATGATAATATCCTCCCCAAGATACAGCGCACGATCAATCCCGACGAGACACAGTGCAAAGATTGACGCAACGAATACACCGAAGAGACAACCGGCTGGTAAAACAACACGCGCTCTCTCTTCTTGAGAGGTCCCTCTCTTCTTGAACCTCTCCAAACACCGTTTACATCCATTTTCCTGTTCCACTTGTTCCATTCGCAACCGATTTTCCTCTTACGCACACACGACGCCCGCCACTTTCCCAGTCGTCGACTAACTATGAATGCACCTTTTACATTTCCTCGCATTTCCTGTTCAAATCTTCTCTTTTTTGATTGCAGACTGATCAAGACACTGACGAGGAGAAAATTCTTGGACACGCTGTACGCAACACTCATCTTCCAGATTATTTGTCGAATATCTCGTGTATACACCTTTTGTTTATTATTTTTACTTTTTATATGAATATATTGTGAATTTATGAGGGTTTTACGTGTAGAAACGCTGTAATCTTTCCAATGATTATAAAGTAACATTGCAATGTTATTCTAATTTTCTGTAGTATATTCAACGGAGTGTTGTTTCACAGTGGCGCACCCAGTAGGGGGGGCCAGGGGGCCAAGTCCCCCACCAATAAAAAGAAAACAATACACTGAAAAATTAGCTAAACCGAAGAATAGCTCCTTCCTCTCCGATTTCGATGATTTTTGGATATGTTATATGTACAACTAAACATTTTGAACAACTTTCCCCTATATACATATATAAGTAAATATTTGTGGCTATCGAAGACAGATATTTTTGCTAAAAAAAAGGTCATTTTGTTCAACTCGCCCCCCCCCCCAAGATTAAATCCTGGGTGCGCCACTGGTTGTTTCATAGTTTGTATATCGTTCGATGATGAAGTTTTTCAGCTGCATGGATTTGTCGAGTCGCGAAACAAATTCGCAACGGTGAGACGTTTGCTCGCAGAACTCGTGGCCGTCCGTCGACGACGACGGCCCTGCTGCTCACGGCCTTGTTGGCTAATGATAGTCTTGCTAATGATGCGTCCGTACACGCACACGTGTAGTTGTAACGCGTGACTATTTCACCTAGCTGCTGCTCGAACGAGCACATTGTGGCCAGTTAGAAACAGTCTCGCGCGCACACACCGAACAGACAAAATTTACACGAAATTCCTGCGAAATATATCGCGGCAGACACAATCTCGATGGACCGCTGCCAGATATTGTGTACAATGTAGTGCGCGGGTACGTTGAAAGCTCGTACTTTTTTTTCATACCGAACTCTTCCGCGAACATAATCGCTCGTTCCTCTTTAAGGATGCTCCACTGTCATTCGATCATTCGAATACAAAACTGTGCCCTGTATAACAAACCTGAATTCTTTGATCGTGAAACGTTTTCGAAGTTGCATATTTCACTGTAAATGATATCGGCGCTATAGGTTCGATCAACAATACAAAAATTAGCAATTTTGCAGAATTATATTTTCGACGTTTCGGTATAAATTAATTCTCCAAATATAATTATATAAATATACAAAACTTAACAATTTTGCAGAATTATATTTTCGACGTTTCGGTATAAATTAATTCTCTAAATATAATTATATAAATATACAAAACTTAGCAATTTTGCAGAATTATATTTTCGACGTTTCGGTATAAATTAATTCTCTAAATATAATTATATAAATATAGAAAAATTAGCAATTTTGGAGAATTATATTTTCGACATTTCGGTATAAATTAATTCTCTAAATATAATTATATAAATATAGAAAAATTAGCAATTTTGCAGAATTATATTTTCGACGTTTCGGTATAAATTAATTCTCTAAATATAATTATATAAATATAGAAATATTAGCAATTTTGCAGAATTATATTTTCGACGTTTCGGTATAAATTAATTCTCTAAATATAATTATATAAATATACAAAACTTAGCAATTTTGCAGAATTATATTTTCGACGTTTCGGTATAAATTAATTCTCTAAATATAATTATATAAATATAGAAAAATTAGCAATTTTGGAGAATTATATTTTCGACATTTCGGTATAAATTAATTCTCTAAATATAATTATATAAATATACAAAACTTAGCAATTTTGCAGAATTATATTTTCGACGTTTCGGTATAAATTAATTCTCTAAATATAATTATATAAATATAGAAAAATTAGCAATTTTGGAGAATTATATTTTCGACATTTCGGTATAAATTAATTCTCTAAATATAATTATATAAATATAGAAAAATTAGCAATTTTGCAGAATTATATTTTCGACGTTTCGGTATAAATTAATTCTCTAAATATAATTATATAAATATAGAAATATTAGCAATTTTGCAGAATTATATTTTCGACGTTTCGGTATAAATTAATTCTCTAAATATAATTATATAAATATACAAAAATTAGCAATTTTGCAGAATTATATTTTCAACGTTTCGGTATAAATTAATTCTCTAAATATAATTCTGCAAAATTGCTAATTTTTGTATTGTTGAGCGAACCTGTCGCGCCGATATCATTTAGAGCATATACAAAATTTACGATCGTTAAAAATAGAGAATATGAATATTTGACAGCTGATTTTTTTACTCCTGTCACTTTGATAGGATTGTACTTATCGTCCGCGGAATTTTTTTTATGTTGGAGATGATCTTGTGTTGCGATTTTATCTCCGAAATTGGTTTTTTATTCGCCGAGACAATTTCTGCACGCAGTTCTGCACCGCGATTGAGCCATAGCGTTTTCCGTAATCGCGGTTACCAGCGACACTCGAATAAGGAGCGATCATTTTATCCGCGAATGAAATTGTCGGCCGTATAATTGCTCGGGATAAAACAGAGCCGGTTAGGAAAGGCTGTGGAACAGGTAACGCTACGTTAGCACAGTATTGTGAGCCGAACCGTGATTTACGACCGTGCGAGAGTTGATAGATTAAAGGTCCGTGCACATCGACCATCATCTGTTAACGTGATCGATCCTAAAAATACTCGACCAATTGGCGAATCGTTTTTTTACTACCGAACTTCTCGTTTTATGTGCAGACGTATCGTGAAATTAATTTCTATTGATAATCCATACGAGAATCAACTGTATTTTATCCATTTTTCCTTAGTCTCTGATGTCTCTGAAATTCGTATCAGATTTTTGAAAAATTCACAAAAAAAGCTAAAAAAGGCACATACAGGCCGAATTGATAACCTCCTCCTTTTCGAAGTCGATTAATAAAATGGAAGATACGATTAGTAGAGGTAGAGATTCGCATTTAGATGAGTTTCTTTTTTATTACTTGCGCAAATCAATTTTTATGTACCAGAGAATGTGAACTGAGAACAAGAACGGGTTTTCAAACACTTAAAGCGAAATCTACTTATGGATTAATTAATCCAATGAATCGCGTTATCACAAAATCATGCACTATTTATAATCGTATTGATTTTGTTCAGTGATTCTTTACAAAATTTTCAAATGCAACTACGCGGGATTATATGATAATACCATATCGATTGTACCATTATTAAATTTTTCTTTTTGTGTATGTTCCTTCTTAGGGTAGTATTGTACCTTTCTCTTTTTTTTCTTTTCTTTGATATTGTAAACACTTATGTAAAAAGGCTCCGTCTATAATAAATAATAATAATAATAATTAAGCTATGAAACCCCACATGGGATTATTAACATTACAAAGATAACTTATAGACTAGAACTGAACAATATAATGTACATTTTTGAGTACAATATTAACACTAGAGAAATAAACAGTGGAGTGAACGAATGAATTTTAATTTTCTCCATTTGTTCTCCAAATTATTAATGTGTGGTTTACGCGGATCCATTGAAGATTATCTGAACTCCCCTACGATGAAAGATTCATAAGTTCGTCAAATTGTTCGCGAGAACACGGTTTTTGGACTTGACACGGAGAGCGCAAACTTATCTTCGGTTTGTACAAATTGGTGTATGAAAATTGCTGTTTGCAGAAACATCTGTTTGCCTGTTCGCTCGGAAATATTTCACTAGATTGTTCTCCGCGTAAAGGATAGTGGGAATCAACCTTAAGCCCATGTCACTGATGAAATACACAAGGACGCGATTGCGAGTCTTGCATCCGCGCTCAAAGTGCACCAAACGCATGCTCGTATTCGCATGATCGTTTCATTCCTGCCGCCCGATGCACTGCCAAACGTTCACCCATAAAAACACCATAAAGAAGATTACACGAAGCGAACACAATCATACGAAGAACGCGACAAAGTAATCGATCGAATTATCGCAGCGATACAATTAATTTATTCGGAATTGATTTTCTTAATCGTTTTCTTTTCGAAATTTTTGTTGTGACGTTGTCGAAGCAAATTATATTTTATGCAGACGGTAAAACGAATGCGTCGCATTATGATAATTCTATGCACTTCGAAAAAACAATCGAAAAAGGATAGGACGGTATTATCATTGACAATGCCAGATTATGTATGCCGAAAACCATTCGATAAAGATTATGCACATTTCTATGATAAAGTTCTGAGGTTGTCCGACGATGTTTCTAGTTCCACTATAACATTTACTAAACAGTTCACATTTAACAATAAATCGTTTTGTTACAGCTGGATCCACGAAAAAGCTGAACACCAAATCAATCGAATAGAACTTTTACAAGTTATGCTACAAGTATAAAAACAGTTTAACCCTCATCCGTCCCTCGTGTCGATTTGACACAGTTTTCCCGATATAAGTTATTATTATGTTCTGTTATTTTTAGGTAAACTTTCCCGAAACTGTGTGTGACTTTTATTTTTTTTAATGCGGAACACATAACCGAAAAACCTAGGAGGTAAAAATTAATTCATCAATTTGACTAAAAAGACATTGAAATTTTTTTATATCTGTCACTGTCAATTTGACACCGAGGGACTAATAAAATATTAACCTGTTGTATATTGTAACTTGCGTTATTTTCTTAGATTATTCTATATCTAAATTTCGCATTTTCAAATAAGTACTTATGAATAATTAAGTTATCTATTATAAATTAGTTTGTAATTAATTCTTAATTAATTCATGGTATATTTCATTGTTAAACTCTGTTAACAATTTATTTTCGGAACAAATATTTAAAAAAAATTAAAACAACAGCTTCAAAAAAATAAACATAGTAAGAGAACACATTCTTATTTTATTATATACCAGATTTGTTAACTGTATCACATATGATACACTATGCAGCGAAGGGTTAACAAATCGTGCTGTTTGTACGTGAAAAGAACTTCCGGTATCTACTGTTGCCAGCTCTCTGAAGGTCTCTAAGATTCCATTTACTAACTTATCCGAAACTTCTAAGAAGGATGCAATTTTAAATTGAGTTAAAACAATAAAAGATCAAGGGCTACATAAGGATAAAGCTTATTTTCAACGATTCTATAAAGATATTCGTTCACCTTGGTTTGGGCATGAAAAGCTAACAAGACAATGTATTGTTACAATTAATCATATTACCATATGGCTGCTTCAGTTGGTCGCATTGGCATCATTGATAATCCTAATTGTAAATGTAACCAGGAGCAGGAAACGCTTAA
This sequence comes from Lasioglossum morio, assembly GCA_916610235.2. Taxonomy (NCBI): domain Eukaryota; kingdom Metazoa; phylum Arthropoda; class Insecta; order Hymenoptera; family Halictidae; genus Lasioglossum; species Lasioglossum morio. Next base: position 11,372,582 of record OU744333.1, read on the forward strand.
CCATGTTCTATGGCAGTGCAATTTATATAAAGATCAGAGGATCAAACTTATCCAGAACCTTACAAGAGCAGGTTTCCAATTGCTATTGGACATAGGTTGCTTAATAGCTGAACCCAACATTAGTGCTTGTATATATATGATAGCCTTTTTAAATATATGTAACCTACGTGCCTAAGGATTTTTGATTTTTATATTGTAACTAATATTTTTGTTATACCATACAATATACTTTGTATTAATACTCTGTTATATAATACTCTGTACTAAGCATTATAATGTAATAAATCTCATATGAGATTTCCAAATTAAAAAAAAAAGAAAAACTTCCGGAATAAATGTACGAGTTCCCGAGGTTGGGAAGCCGAAGCACGAACGTTTGAATGAGTTTGAGGCGAATAAGGGAAGAAGGGAAGAGGGCCAAAAGGATCGGGTCACGTTGGATGATGAAGGGGGGTAAAGGATGCACAGGGGTTCGACGAGTGCATCACGCGGATAGGATGCGGTCGAAAATAGAGGACGGGCACGTGGTTCCTCGCGAACGCGCGCTGCGTTATCTCCGCGAATAGCGGCGAAACCGAAATATTCGGACGTTCGTTGTTACGCACGCTCACGTGATGCGCACCCGGAGCCGTGCATCACGTGCCGCGCGCGTATCTCGGCACGGTAAACCGAAATGCAGGTGAAATAGCGCACCGATGCACTTAGCCGAAATCTGCTTTTTCACCGTTTGGCGGCCGTCCAAATCGAATATTATTCCCGGTCGCCGAGAAAACGTGCACGCATACCGTTACCCCCCGAAATCTCTCTGGACGTCTCTGTTCTTCCCGGTTCGAAGTCACCGTACTGTGAACAGCCATTTATGCGGCAGGAAACCATAAACATCGAGTGCAAGCCGCTGCTTCGTATCGGTAATCACAATGCTTTTAAACGGCAACGATTACCGTATACGATTTTCAGTGTACAACGTCTGTTTAGGTATCGGTTCACCCTCGTACGTTCCTCAGGGTGAAAATTCATCCATTAAATATTTTCCCAAAGTGTAAAATTATTCATCCTTTTTTGTCTACGTTGTGAGATGTATTTCTGTAAAATGTGACGCTATAAATGAAACATAATCTGTTGATTGAACGTGTAAAATAAAAATGGGTGAATTGTTATCCTAATCTCTTTTATACAGCTGTTTTTGAGGAGTATGTGAGGGTTAATGGAATTTTTTCGAAATACACAGACACAGTATGTAACAGTGTTACTTTATCGGTGACGATCTTGAAATTTTTTAACCCTCGTACGTTCCTCAGGGTGAAAATTCACCCATTCAATATTTAAGATATTGTTAAATAGGCATTCAAAACGAAATTGCGCAATACTATTGGCGCCATATAGACGACATGATACTTTTACTTACTGGGTTAGGTTAGGTTAAGGGTTAAGGTAAGCACCCTTAAGGGTTAATAAATTTTCACTAAAATAAAAATATTTCTTTTTCTATACTTGATTTAAAAATGTTTTACAGCTTCTCTTCGTATGAAAAATAGCTGGTGGGAAGTAAACTTGAAATACTTCCGGACCGTTAAGGGTTAATCATACCTGCATTTGTTTAGTTTCGCGCGGTCCATTCTTTTGTAAATTTTAGTTAAGACTTAGGTTAAGACTTTCTTTATTTTGTTATGTCTTCTTTTTGTTTTTATCAATTATACAGTAAAAACTGTATACATTTGTATAAAAGGACCTCGGTCCGTATATAATAATAATAATAAAAAAATTATTCATCCCTTAATGTCTACATCGTCACATGTATTTCTTTCAAGTGTGACGCTATCAATGAAACCTAATGTGTTGATTTAACGTGTAAAATCAAATTGGGTGAATTGCTATCCTAATCTCTTTTATGCAGCTATTTTTAAGCTTCAAACAATTTTTGAATGTCTTTAATGTTATTAGCACCATCGTTCACGAATTTGAGAATACATGAATTCATCAGTATAGACGTTCAACTAATTCTCTCAGTGCTACATCAATGTTTTTTTTTACCATTCTAACAATTAGACAGCAGGAGACAGGCTAAATTGAGAAAACGAGGGACAGATGGCTAAAACCAATTAGACGCCTTGTTGATGGATGATCTTCCGTATCTACTGGATCGTAGTCGGCGCCATTATTATTTGTACAATGTCTACGACCTCCAGTTAAAGAAGACTGAATATCGAACTGTGATTTCTCCATCGGTGGAGCAAGCGAAGAAGCGCGAACGAATCGACGGAGCTCGAAGCTTTGAAATTTCGTGCGAATTCGTGTAGACACGTTTGCCGAGAACGGTGTCGACAAACTGTTGAGAAGGGATTAAGGGAGGGATCGAAAAACGCGCGTTCGATCCTCGCGATTCTTCTTGTCGCGGCCGCGAACAACCTTGACGCGGAAGCCATATTTCGAGGCGCGGTGTGTAAAGGCTTCGTGTCTCCGCACACTTGTACGATTCGTCCAATTACATTAGCCTGACTGTCTGTTTAAACTGTGACATGCAAACAGCCGCGGAAAAAACGGGCACAGAAACAAGAAACGCTGACGAATCGCGGGGACTGCAAACAGTCCGCGACGATTACTCGGCCTCCTAGAAGTTAGCCCCCCACTTGTTGAATCAAATAATTTCATCAGTTTTGCTGAATTGTGCTATGTTTGTGCTATATTGTGCTCGAATATTACAACCATAATATAAAATATAAGATGAAAAATTGAGAAAAACAATTTTTTGAGTAGCCCCCCACTTTTCATTGTTTTTCAATTTTCTCAATTGTGCTAAGTTGTGCTAGGCTGTGCTAAGATTGTGCTAAAGTATTACTTTAAAAAAAATAATAAATAAAAAAATTATAGTGAATAATCGTTTTGGACATTTAATTAACGTTTAAGTAAATAAACAGCATATCCAAACAGCATATAATCGTATATCTGAGTTGTGCTAGCTTAGCACAAGTCAGCACAACTTCTAATTCCTTCAGCACAACGATATAAAGGGTAGTAAAGAAACTATTATATAAACTATATATGTTTACCCTTTATATCGTTGTGTTGGAGGAATTGGAAGTTGTGCTGACTTGTAGCACAACTCAGATATATGATTATATGCTGTTTGGATAATTGTTACTTAGTTAAACGTTAATTAGATGTCCAAAACGATTATTCACTATAACTTCTTTATTTATTATTTTTTTTAAGTAATATTTTAGCACAATCTTAGCACAGTCTAGCACAACTTAGCACAGCCTAGCACAATCTTAGCACAGCCTAGCACAACTTAGCACAATTGAGAAAATTGAAAAAATTAAAAATGAAAAGTGGGGGGCTACTAAAAAAATCGTTTTTCTCAATTTTTCATCTTATTTTTTATATTATAGTTGTAATATTCGAGCACAATATAGCACAATTCAGCACAACTGATGAAATGATTTAATTCAACAAGTGGGGGGCTAACTTCTAGGAGGCGATTACTCGTCTAACAAGTGAGGGAGCTAAGTCGCCTTTCGCTCCGTTGACCCCCCCTCGCGGCCACTTGGATCAAGAATTGATCCAAGTAGCCTTTTCATCTTCCCAATCCTGCTGCCGACCACCTACTTCTTAGGTAAGAACTTCAGGGTAAGAACCCTGATAGCCTATATGTATTCCTTCCCTTCTGTCGTTATCTTAACTTTCCCCCGGGGACGATGTCTGTGCTTCTAAACTTTTCAAGTTGTTACTCGAGATCGGATCGTTAGCAACGATCGACATACTTTTTTGTCGACTGATTGCTTGCTTGGGTTCTCAGTAATATTGTGAAATCTAAATTATCAAAGCTTTCATCGACTGACGATTACACTGTCCAACAACAAAAGTGTTTCCACTGTTGGGTGGATCTTATCGAGTGTTTTGCGCTGATTCCGAATCTGGCATTAATTTTTCTCCTACGCGCACAGTTTTTGAGAAACATGACTTCGAAAAAAACATATGCTTCGAGTTTAAACAAATAATGTGCTGTTATTATAAGATATATTGAATTGTTCTTTGCAGATACAGATTCTGTAGACTTTCCATAATCCAGTGATATCCAGTATTAGTACGTTTGTTTAAACAATTTAAATAATCGTAATTTACGATTGTTTGAATAATCACAACGTATTAATAATGGATATCACTGGATTTGGGAGAGTCTACAGAATCTTTTGCTACAAAGTGCAATTCAAAGAGTTGAAAAATGTTCTTTTTCATAGTCATGTTTCTCAAAAACTGTGAAATTTTGTTTGTATAGGAGAAAAAATTAAGACCAGTTATTTGGAAACATGAAAAAAGTTGAAACTTATTGGACTGTATTATCTCCTAGGTACTATCTTCTTTTTTTACCTTCATATTCTTTATCTATTTAACACATATTACAAAGATATTAATTTTCCAGATGCATTAAAAAAATTGTCTCTCTTAAAAATGATCTATATCAGGATCGAATCGTTGAGAATTTATTAATTGCAAGATTACTTGTTCTTTATTTTGTTCGAACCTGTGTGCTGATATCACCACAAAGAATTATTCAATATTACGATGGATATAACACAATTTATATTATCTCCTAGGATTAGAGACTGTTACGGTATCAACAGGTAGATCATCTAGATCATCAACAGACCGTGTACAAGATCTGTCAAACGGACCAAGCCGAAAATTGAGCTGACAACCTATTTATCGATATAATCGTAGGTCGACCCGATCGAGACAAGCTTTTACATCTTCGACGATCGAGCCACAGCTCGCGCGGTTGCTCGTTTCCATTTCTAATCAGAAGCGAACTCTAAATCACAGTCGCTATCTTATCGGCGGCGTCCATTTTACAGGATCGTAAATAGACGGAAGCAGAAACGTCCACGTGGTCCCCTTCGCTCGGGACCGTAAATTATTTAAGCTCTCGTAATAATGAGCGAGCGAGTTATGACCAGATAAGACTCGACTCAGACTAACGCGCTAGTTGTTACACCTCGGGAAGACGCTAACGAATCGGAGAGGACGACACGGCAAGACGAACGAACCTCTTCTTTCTGCTCTAACTATTGTAGTTTGCTACTGGAGTCGTTTAAACCTCCAAAACCGGTTACAGATTATTTATTTTAGCATTGTTGACATTATGACGACTATATGTATTGAACATAAATTCGTTCGGTTAGCTTCAACAACTTCTTTTCATTTATTAACACAGTAAACGAAGCCGTCAAAAATCAAATAAAACTGACAGAAGGATTTCGAAGAATCGTAAAACAAAATGGTCACCACATCACCGAATAAAACTTTCCGAACACAGTGAAAGATACATTAATGTTATAGGCGCATTAATTTCCCACATTAATTTCAACGTTTCGATCTTGCTTTAAAACATTTTCAAGAGATAATATGCGTTTGCTTCGTGAGAAAGAAGAATTTTGTAAATTCATAGAATTATTGAATCACGAATTAATGTGGTAATTAGCAAAAGTGTTTTTAAATAACAATTGATCAAACCAGTGCGCCGATAGCATTGATGTATGTGTTATTAACAGTTTACCGACCGGAAGCCTATTAATAGGATTTTCAATAATTCTGCTGTACCAAAAAAAAAAGCATAGAAATTTTCTTTGACATTGCAATCTTAAATGAAACTATTAGACGACGTTATTGAGGGTGACTTTAATTAATTCATACTAAATGCTAAATGAAAATTTAGCCATGTATCATACATTTTTCAAAAATATGCAATAATCACCGGTCGGTAATGTGTTAACAACTGATGTATGCTATATAAACCAAACAAGGTTTACGGCATTAATAAATAAAATAAAAATAAAAACTCTACGATCGACATAAGGAAATATTTAATAGTAAACGAAGTCTTTCATATTCCATATTGGGAATATGATTTCGGCGCACAGGTTCGATCAAAAATAAACTATATATCCTTGTTTTATAACAAATTTGCAATTTTAGATCTTAACGTTTCGATCCTGATTAGGATCATTTTCAAAAGACATTTGCGTCTGAAAAACAAAATGTATATTTAATAAAAACTAAATTTTTGTTCTCAACCGAAAGAACAACCAATAATTAGAACATTGAATATATTTATCTCACTTGTTATGTAAGGAAGAAATTTAAACTTTAACGGTCTTATCTTGATTCCATGCTGGTAGGTAAGGAACTGAAACCTTGGTGAAAATGAAACATATTCCCTTGAGGAAACGAGATTTCGAAGAACCAAATCAAATGGAATTGCAAGATAGAGAAGCAGCGAGCCAGAATGTGGCAATCGAATGGACATTCTTGCGCTATGTGCTCGCTGAAAACTTTCTCGGCTGTCACCGAAACCGTTCAGAGTCGTTGATGGCCTGGTTCGTTCAACTTCGAACGAATCTGGCTGCTCCGTGCGATTCAAGAGGGCCCTGGTTCCGATGGTCCGCGACGACTTCGAGTCATTCAGAAGAGATTCATTCAGTGACCCGGCCGAGAGAGGGAGAATCGCTACCAAAATGAGGCGAGCGTCGAGGAGCCGCTAACAGTCGAGATTACGCGGCGATAGCGGCCGGATTTCGATCGGAACGCGGGGCCTGTACCTCCTGTTTTAACGATCTTATCGGACCGTGATCGACAGAACTGAGTCGTCGATCAATTTGTATCGTTCCACAGAAAAACACGGTTCAACCTCGAATTTCGATGGAAAGACTGCCGACTCAAAAAAGTTACAAAGGTTCCGTCGAAGTTTATTTTAGTCAAGTAATTTTACAGAAACATCGAATTTGTTTAATTGGACGTGTTATATACTCCCCTTTTTCATTATTTCTTATATTTTTTGATTTCGCAAGTAACAGGTCTAAGAAGAATAAACGAGATTGTGAAATATATTTATTTTCTATGTAAAAATCAACGGTCTATGTGTTTCTTTTGAATTATCTGATCAAGTTATTAGAATTTTTGTGGAATGATATTTTAGTAATTTTACAGAAACATCGAATTTGTTTAATTGGACGTGTTATACTCCTTATATTTTTGTTTTCGTAAGTAACAGGACTAAGAAGAATAAACGAGATTGTGAAATATATTTATTTTCTATGAGAAAATCAACGGTTTATGTATTTCTTTTTAATTATCTGAAAAAGTTATTAGAATTTTTGTGGATTGATATTCTAGTAATTTTACAGAAACATCGAATTTGTTTAATTGGACGTGTTATACTCCCCTTTTTCTTTATTTCTTATATTTTTTGATTTCGCAAGTAACAGGTCCAAGAACAATAAACGAGATTGTGAAATATTTATTTTCTGTTTGAAAATCAACGGTTTATGTGTCTCTTTTCAATTATCTGATAAAATTATTGGAATTTTTGTGGATTGATATTCTCGTGCTAAGCCAGATGAATAATTTCGACGATCCTGTGGATCTTCGCAGATGATCGACGTTTCAGTAATATTTGATATTATGCTAAATATTCAGCGGTCGCGAGCCAATGTCGTCGAACAGTCGACCAGGTGAGATGGTCGTAAAAATGGAGTGGATGTAAATGACACTGTGCCAAGCTTTTAAGATCGGATATCGAAATATCCTCTGCTTCCTCTCGCCAGATGTTAGACGCTTCCGGTTCTGATCCCTATATGGATAATCCCACCGATTGTCCAGGATTAATTAACGAGCCTCCTTCTTCGAATATTTAATGATGCGTTTGTCATATGAAAATGGAAAATGTTTTTTGTACTGCTCGAGATTTTTACAATCACCATAGAAAATTAGTTTCTCCTAATTCTATGTCTAATGTTAATTAACACGATTTCTTTCATCTCCGAAGATGATGCCAGTCACAAAGCGAAATCGTTGATAACGATCGATGCGTGACTTACGAGATTAAGTGCGATCTCGGAAATCAGGTCTCGCTAATTAACGGTGTCGCCCCGCAGATAACCGCGGACTGCTTCTTGCAAAACGAAGCCGATAAGACGCAGCCGCTTTCTGCCAAAATATTATAGTATTTCTCAGTGGCGCACCCAGGGGGGGAGCCAGGGGGCCAAGTCCCCCCCCCCAAGAGAAAAGAAACAAGACACTGGAAAATTAGCTAAACTGTAGAATAGCTGCTTCCTCTCCGATTTCGATGATATTTGGATATGTTATATGTAAAACTAAACATTTTGAACAACTTTTCCCTAAATATATAAGTCAATATTTGTGGCTACCGTTGACAGATATTTTTGCTAAAAAAGAAAAAAGGTCATTTTGTTCAACTCGTCCCCCCCAAGATTATATCCTGGGTGCGCCACTGGTATTTCTCAAATACGAAAACTATCTTGAAACCAATTCTTTTTTTGTGTGGAAAACTGTTGTGCACAGGCAATAATTTATCAGACGACGAAGATGCAAAGAAAAATCGATTTTCGAGTGGTCGAAAGTGAAAAACCTTAGGGAAAGACTGGTGTAGCGGCGCAGAGGCGAAGGTAGCGATTGGCGAGCGGCACTCTAATCGATAAAATGGTGGCTGGCTTGCGTGAAAATGTGTCCCTAGGAGAGCGGCGTGGTTGGCAACGCGTGTCGGGGCCGTTCGAGATCGGGATCGAGCGATCGGGATCGAAATCGGGATCGAGCGATCGGGATCGACGGTGGGCATGGCGTTTGGGTCGCGCGCGCGCGCGCGGTTTGCGAGGTCAGAGAAGCGAGGAAAGAGAAGGCAGGGCTTGTCGTTTCGCCGCAAACCCGAAAATATCCATGTTGACCGGTATGTTGAAACCTGGCATAAGCTTTGGCCAGCTGCCAGAAGAGCGGCACTCGGTTGGAGGCCAACGCCAGGCCAGAGGCGACCGGCCTCGCCGCACTGAAACGTCCTCTAGGCCTCAGAGAGAAAAAAAAAAGAGACCGTGGACCGCGCGGCTCAAGTTGAAGACCGCTCGAGTGACACTCCTTCGGAAATCGATCAATCCTCAACACACCATACGAACCGACCCTCCTGGTGGCCTGCTGTGCGGTGGCCATGTTGGATTTCATACAAAGTAGAATCGAGGTTAGGATCGCTCAAAATTAATTTTCTCGGACAAAAGATTTTGGTGGTTTTGGGAAGCAGGGTATATATTTTAATTAAATAGAGAAAACAGATATTGATTTAGAACGATATTTAATAGATGTTCTCTCTACCAAGTCTAGGCTTAGATTGACTGAGTGCGGCAGCTCGTCGATACGTTTGAAAACGAAAAACATCTGAATGGGATCATGTAGGTGGAATAAAAGAAGCGCGGCTCTGTCTTTGATTCAATAATTAAAGATACCACGAGATACAATGTAATGGACCCGCAGATATGGGATCAGGAACGTTATATATATCTATATATGTAATGAAAATATACTTTCTTTAATTTAAATCGAGCACGCTTTGCATGCTCAGCGCACTCTTTGAACGGTTCCTACATTTTGAAATAGATAGAGAAAGATAGAGAGATAAAAAAAGAATATAGAAAGCACATGTGCATAAAAATTAAACGAAGATAGAGACAGTTAATTAACAGAATAAATTAACGATCTAAAGGTAGTGTAAATAAAGAGAGTGAACAATAGACTTTAATTGTCGTATCTTTATTCACAGGTGAGTTTTTGTAAATAGTTGTAAAAAGTGTAAATAGATAAGTATCTAATAAAACATAACCTTTATTTACAGAGAAACAAATTTAGTCTGTTGTTGGATTATTAACACTGGATAGAATATTCTCATTATATATATCTATACAACAGTTCCTGGAACCGTATTAATTTCTGTACATATATCTATAGATTTGATGACAACCAATCAACGCTAAATTATACACAGGAAGATGCTCACTTTCTAACTATTTAGTTGGAGCTAGACGTTTGAGACTTTAAAAATCGTATGCAACTCAATTCGACCAATAGAAGTCCCATCCATAATCAATCATCAGCTCACAGTAGAAGGAAATAACGCGAACCGAATCACTTTTCTTGAGAAAGAAAACGACTTTTTTTTGAAGGAGACACGCCCAGTTAGGCAACTCAATACTAATTACCAACGACCATACCCGTCCACCAGTCTGCTATTGAAGAAGTGAAACAGGTCGAAAGAGAAATCCGTTTCCTAAAAGTCTAGTCCGACTTAATCATTTCTAATAAGTAGCAGGCTCTCTTGAACTGACGTTTGGGAAAGAGAGAATGATTGCAGCCAGATAATAAGGACAGGTTACACTCTGTCACATTCCTCGAGAATCTCTGAAACAGCCTAATCAAGAAACTACGTCCAGAGGAAATCATTTACTAAATCTTTCCGAATCCTCTTCTTCTTCAAGATAGAAATTTTCCTAACAAAAAAAAAAAGAAATGGTTCAAAGTGTTCTCCTCCTGTTTCAAGATAGAAAGCGATTTGATGAACGGCCGACACAACCAATCGACATCCCTTAGCACCGATAACGCGCTGCGTGTTTCTCGGACCACGGAAAAAGGAACAGATATATCTCAGATGGCAAGATAGATAGACTTAAATGTCAACTCGTTGAAAACACCGGTTAGCGGTTAGGTCGGTTCGAATAAGAGATCCGAGAGAACCGGGTAGCTCAAATTAAACATCAGTCACTTGACCTTTTCTTGGAGAAGAAATCGACCCGTTCCAGCTCTCTCAATGATAACTTACCGAAAGACGGTTAGCGGACCTTTTTTTTCAGAGCAAGAAAATGAACCCCGTGGCACCGTCTATTTGGAGATCACTCGAACGCCCGTTTACCGGACAAAGAGCCTTTCAAACTAATTATTTCGAATCTCGCTGTACCATCGTCTCTCGCCGAGTCCCATTTTTTTTTGTTCAATCTTCGCGGAGGTTCTCGGACGTGAGCGTTCGAACGACTTATTCCTGCCAAGCAAAAAGAGAGAGGACCAACAGTACGAGAGGGGGGTAGAAAACCAGTCAAGAGAACACGGCCGTCAATCAGTCCTCGGGAAAAGAGACCGCACGTCGCTCAAGTTAACCCCTTACGCGCCACGTGGATCATTAAGTAAGTAGACGCGCGTTCCTCGGCTGGTTCTTGCTCGCGCGAACAAGAAAAAGCAAAGGTGTCGCGGGCACGACTTCGTACGCATGGCGTCCAATGTTTTTTAAACAGGTTTAACGCGAGCCGTACCCGTGGAAACACGAGTTTAGAACCTAACGCCTCCTAAGGAAGAGAGGTTGACCCCTACAGTCGTCCTCGACAGACGTCACCGGCGGCCATTAATTATCCCGGACAAACTTCGAAAGCCGAGGGAACGAAGAAACCGAATACTTCTTTCTAACCCGAGACGCATTTATTTACTAATTTCTAGCGGGCCGACCGGCGGAACTTGTACCCCCGGCGGACCTGTACCTCAATAATTAATTCGCCGACATTTATGTTAATTCATTCGAAACTGCCGTTGAAGAAAATGAACACGGTTTTTGCCGGTGTCGTATAAACCCGACCCTATGACTCGACGCGAGCAGAGGTTTCGTGTAGCTTGTTTAATTTCTGCTGCTTCGGAGAGACTGTTTCAGAATGTTTAAATATTCCTCGGATCACCTGACACACTTTATTTTGGAAGTTTTTTTTTTAACCAGTCATTTGTTCCGCCTGTTGGGGCTATTCGATGGAAGGTGTACGCGTCGTTTGAGAAGTATTAACCATTTGCACTCGGAGATATTTTAACTTGAAAATTAAATATTTCTTGCTTTGTATTGTTATTCTTCTTCTATATTAATTTTTTTTTTGACGGAGATGAAATTGATGTAGTATCTCGTACAATAATTAAATTATATATATATTATAATATATGTTCTCGGCGCACAGATTCGATCAATGATAAACAAAACAAAGCAAATTTGCAATAATTAAATTGGATCATCTTCAAGAGCATCGCGTCTGTAAATATATACTAAAATAATGTATTAATTATATATTATAAAAATGTACGATCGAGAAATATTAACTATTACAATAATTAAATGTTTAGAAATTGATTAGACACGAAAACATTCAATAGTGTAAACAATATTTTGAATAATGATGCAGCAACTTTCAGTGGTGGCTCTGAGTCACCACTCGAGTTGCTAAGAGTTAATTATTTGATCGGCCAATAATGTACGTTTAGCATCGATTGATCAAAAGTATATTATTGCGTCTGTGTTATGGATTCGCCGGATTACCAGATAAAATTTAAAGACGTGTCACGTATGTGCACGATTCGGAAAGTCTCATTTTATCGACCGATGATACGAATCGCTGATACGCGGGTTGAACCTAGAAGCAATCTTGTTTAGAGCAACCATTAAACTACGAGAGAGCAATCGTACGCGGCTCCGTTCGATAGCGCAGGCTCGCCAGAAAATTACCCACCGTTCACATTTTTAATCATTCGTTGACCTTTTAACTGGCCAAGCCGAGTTAACTAGTCTACTCTCTTCGGTGATAAACTGAATAGGACGAAGTTTGTAATGTCGTTAGGGGAACACTTTATCTAATAGCGGCTTTTAATGAGCTCGTTCTAGACCGTTTTTCCGGAGATGCTTTATAATCGTTCATAGAGAATCTGTGGCCCGAGAGAAGGATTTTTTTTTTTACAGAGTCGTACACTTTCTGTTAGCTTGGTAGAAGGTACAGAGAGCTTCGTATGTTTTTTTTTTTTTGAACACGCTGTGTACAATTAAGCAACGAAATTAGGAATTCTTCGACGAGTAAGGGCAATTTTCAATTTAATGGTTTCTGAATGCCCTGTATTTGGCTATTGAAATATGTACTGATCCTTTTACAACAGTTAATTCGATATTAGAACTGGATCAACAAGGAATCGTAGGCGCAACCATCAAAATATGTATATTGATAACGATAGTAGACTTGGACTTACTGTATAGTTATCTCAATAACCTGTCTCATTCACGAGGCGTGATATCTACGGCTAAAATAATATCGTTACAAAATAAACAGAGATAATTCGTTTAAAACACATGACGGCCAATACGATTTCGAAAATAGACTTGACGGAAGAGCTTCGAACGCTATTAATTTATTCGATAAATTATCGCTCCGAAATATTCCGAGATACTACGACGCGCTAAACAAAAACTGAAATATTCGTCGGAAAGTGGCAATGAAAACTATCAGAAACAAAAAGTTCAAAATTGTTCTATAAAATTAAACGGTAGACACGAAAAGGCACCAATGCATAACGCACTGTAAAATGAAATTAAAAAAAGAACTGTCGCAGAAAATACAATAAAAATAACGCAAGTAACTTTCCTCTCTTTATGAATTACAGTATCGTTTTATAGCGCAAAATGAGACGGTAGATACGAAAAAGCATCAATGCGTAACGCACTGTAAAATGAAATTAAAAAAAAAACTGTCGCAGAGAATGCGGTAAAAATAACGCAACTAACTTTCCTTACTTTATGAATTAAAGTATCGTTTTATAGCGCAAAATGAAACAGTAGATACGAAAAAGCAGCAATGCATAACGCACTGTAAAATGAAATTAAAAAAAGAACTGTCGCAGAAAATGTGATAAAAATAATGCAAGTAACTTTCCTCGCTTTATGAATTAATTAAAGTATCGTTTTATAACGCAAAATGAAACAGTAGACACGAAAAAGCATCAATGCATAACGTACTGTAAAATGAAATTTAAAAAAAAACTGTCGCATAGAATGCGATAAAAGTAACGCAACTAACTTTCCTTGCTTTATGAATTAAAGTATCGTTTTATAGCGCAAAATGAGACGGTAGACAACGAAAAAGCATCAATGCATAACGCACTGTAAAATGAAATTAAAAAAAAAACTGTCGCATAGAATGCGATAAAAATAATGCAAGTAACTTTCCTTGCTTTATGAATTAAAGTATCGTTTTATAGCGTAAAATGAAACGGTAGATACGAAAAAGCATCAATGCATAATGCACTATAAAATGAAATTAAAAAAAAAAACTGTCGCAGAGAATGCGATAAAAATAACGCAAGTAATTTTCCTCGCTTTATGAATTAAAGTATCGTTTTATAGCGCAAAATGAAACAGTAGATACGAAAAAGCATCAATGCATAACGCACAGTAAAATGAAATTAAAAATAACTGTCGCAGAAAATGTGATAAAAATAACGCAAGTAACTTTCCTCTATTTATGAATTAAATTATCGTTTTATAGCGCAAAATGAAACGGTAGACACGAAATGCATAATGCAGCATAAAATTAGAAAAATCTGGCGCAGAGAAATGGAATGAAATAACAGGAACATTTTGCTCGGTCTCTGAAGCCTTTGTTTTATTGTTTAAAATGAAACGTTGGAAATGAAGGAGTATCGATGCATAATGCGAATCCAACGATTCAGCGTCGCGATACTCGTGTCCACAAATTAATTAAGAAATGGCGGCGAGCGCGGCCATAATTACGCCCGGCAAAACAACTCGTTAAACGTTCGAACACTTTTTGTACGAGGAAAATGACGCACACTAATCGTTCGATGTCACCTTATAATGAAACCTATTCCGTCGCGAACGCCGTATGAAACTGGCTGCAAAGTTGAATGGGAAGTAAGCCATTACGTTGAGTCAGGGAACTGTCCTTAATTTACCATCTCTACGTTTCTACTTATTACCCGAACACCATCGAAATAATTACCGGCCCGATGTTTCATTCGACTCCATTTTGTGCGGCGAATCAACGGCCACGTGTTCCCCTTCGCGGTTTGCGCTGCCACGAGTTTCCGCAATTTCATACTACTGAACAGAATCGTACCAAAAGACTTCTTCGCGAACTCGAAAATTTCTACTAATCAACAGCTATCATATTCGTGAACAGCAATTTTATCAGTGCATTATAAAATATATTTAGCAGATTCAAATTTTGCAAATAAAACTGCAATACCTTCACTATCGTTGAAGAATTGTATCCTGATTTTTGGAGGTCTGTGCTAATTTATTGTGTTCCCCATTTTGCTTCTGTTCGAAACGAAGGGGTACAGATAACATAGCAGAGACGAAGAAAAAAAAAACCGAAGTATTCTGGCCACGTTTTCGTGAATTTTTTTTTTGCCTGTATGGAGTGGCACGATTGTGCAGAACACAATTACCTGAAGTGGACTCGAACCTTGTTCCGCAGATAATGCAGCTCGACAATAAAGCCGAATTTATTATTTCTCGATACGACGGAAATAAGCTTTCTATCGCAATCGACCTTCTACATAAATATTTTAGAAAACTGAGATAATGATTAAAGTTCGGCAGTGCTTCCGTGCAATGGTTGGCTCGACGCTGTGTTTAAATTAATCGCTGAAACAACATAACCGTTAATCGAAACTTCCTCTTAATTTTACTAAATTGTAAATAATTGACGATAAGTATACTACGTACTACAATAAACCTAACTGTATTCTCTACGGGCAATTAATCACCAGAAAAAAAAACATATTTCCAGTGTTCCCATATAAACGGAGCACGTTACTCAAGGATCATTATTGCAAAACATAATCGCAATCCTTGTCCAGCCTACAACGATACAGTGCGATCTTACAATTTTTCGTAAATGCCGTTAAACGTGCCTTAAACCATTATTCGAGGCTACGCGTCAATTATCCGAGCCTATTACGCCTGTAACTCCAATTTACGAGACCGACTGACGTAAAACTACTAACGTATCGTTTCAAGTACCATCGACAAACTACGAACTAAAACAAATAACTACGAAAACATAGTAATACACTTTTCCCCCCTCGCGACCCTCGCGCCGTCTTCGAGATAAAACAACGAGATCTTCGAGAGGCTTTCAGTGTCAATTACAACAATGAAAACTTTAGATTAAATTAATCGAGGGGTTGGTATACTCCAGAAATTAAAGAAAAAAGATATACTAAGAATCAAAGTTTCTAACCCTTAGCACTCGAGTGGTGGCTCTAAGTCACCGGTAAAAATTGCTCTACAATAATTCAAAATATCGTTTACATTATTAAGTATGTTGGGATCTAAACAATTATTAAACAAAACTACAATTAATGTTATTGTCGCGCTGGTTCGATCAATTGGAGACAATAAGCAAATTTGAAATTTCAGTTTTGAACAATTGTCGATCGAGATACAGAGAACTGTTACAATTATTAAACATTTCAATATTGTATGAGGTATTCTATTAATTTCATATCCACAAAATGAAAATAATCATATTTTGGCTGTCCCCTCTGAGGCACCACTAAAAATTGCTGTACCATTCTTCAAAATATTGTTTACATTATTAAATATATCGGTATCTAATCAATTACTAAACATTTAGCTACTGTATAAGGTAATGTACCAATTTCATATCCATAATTAATTGCAAAAATCATAAGGTATGGAAATATTCTAGATCGGAAGAAATGTTTAATTTTCCAGTTAAAATAGCTCCGAGTGCAAAGGGTTAATTTTCGAAATAAAATAGCTCCGAGTGCAAAGGGTTAATACCGACTAGTTTTATAAACTATAACTGAAATGAAGAATTGGTTTTCTATCGTCAATTAAATATTTACATTTTGGCAATTTTCGTAGAAAAAAAAACGTGATAAAAATCCTGCTTTTCCTTCATCGTAGCCTAACCCCCCACCACGCTGAGCATCTATAAAACAGCGTACCCGAAGGGCTGAACTAATTCATAGAACGTGCTGGTACTCGTTATATCAGGTAAGGAGTAGCAGAACACGATAGACATTCTTATTTCCCCCGTAATTCCTGTCATGTCGCAGACAGCATCGTCAAACACCCATGTCGCCTATGGTCGACATGCGCACTGATCGTGTTAACTCGCTATCACATGGCATTAACAGAGAGCTCTGATTCCATGGTCAAATCGGAAAGGTTAGTAAGTTAGTATACCGCTCCGACTGGTCGGTCGTATTGAGCCGAGCCGAGCCGAGACGAGGCGAGGGTACGGAGCGCTCGAATGCAGGTTGAGTATAAGTGAAAGTGAGGTTAGGTTTGGTCCGACGCGTCACGTGGTGCACCACGGGGTCCAAACGAGGTTAATCGAGAGGACCGAGCGCCGGCGCAACCAATCAACACAAATGTGCTGGCCACTCTGTTCTCCTCTTTTCCTCCCTCGAATTGCTCCGATATTAAAACGCAATTTAGAAAACGCTCTACGGTCCGCTATCGTTTCCGCGAGCTGTCCGCGGCGTGGTCCGCGTGCGTGCACGCGTCGTGTACGTCACCGACGTGCAAAAAAAAAAAGAGAAGAAAGGCCGTCGTCGCGAACGTTAGAAGGAAAATTCCAACGTCACCGACGACGGTCTTGGGACGGTCGTGTGACCGACTGGGAATATCGAATGACACCGAGAGAGTGTACGCACGCGGGGGGGTTGAAAAGAGAGCGGGTGCAGGGGGTGGGGGGGATAAAATAGGAAAAAAAATCGTGTTTCGTATTCCTTCGACGGCCGCTAGTCAGCGCTGAAGTAGTATTTGCGCGAATTTCGAAGAATAAAGCAAGAATACGTGTTCTAGAAGACGATTGAGCGCGCGGGGCTTGGGAGGGGGCGGACCGGGGGGTGTGTGGAGGGAGCGGTAGGGATGTATATTGAGCCCGCGTCAAGAAAAGCATTCTAAAGATACTCGGGCCGCGTTTTGTGAATCGGGAATCGTGTTTCCCGGTGGTGGGTCTTCGCCACGATACTCACCGATCAGTGGAAAGATACTCGGCTGGTCCAGTAGCGACTTGAGGCTGTTTTCAACGAGGATGGGAGAAGAACGGTCCTTGTCACTCATTTCACGCACTGCGCCACGAAGCCGCACGTTCCGAGGTACACACGCACACCAACTACGTTCGTATACGGGAGTAACACCGCGGGCGCGACAGTGACAGAGACAGGTTGAGAGAGCGAGAGGCGTGTATCGGGCGGCTCTTTTATTGTATGCGTGCACGCGAAACCGTGGTGCGAACGTCCACACCAGAACGAGAGGTCGCGCGAGTGAAACAGAGAGAGAGAGAGAAAGAGAGAGACGGAACAGGGGCACACACGCGGACAACCGTGCAATAACAGGCGAGACACCGTGCGACGATGGGAACCGATTGTGCCTCCCGTGGGACACGATCGAACGACGTTCTTCCAGACCGGCAGAGAGAAAAGGCGCCCGCACCCGAACCTCTCACCTCGTCACGCTGTTCAAACTATCACCCGAGACGGTCGCGGCCCGTTCGAACACTCTGGCCACGTTAAAATAAACGCGGAGCGCCTACCCTGTGCACGGTGCTCTTGAAAATCAATCTAAAAGTGGCTCGGCTGGTGGCGCAATCTCCTGGCTACCCTCTGGACCGACTCGCGGACAAGTGAACGACGCCTGCCGTACTGATAACGAGCGCTGTCTTTGCTTTCGCCTTATCGCGATGCGCGCGCATACCACCGGATCCCCTCCACCACGCCCCCCATCTATCAGCAGATTGCAAAAGTTCGTCGGTTCGCAAACATCCCACGATCCTACAAAGCCAGCTGACAGTTTTGC
Organism: Lasioglossum morio; assembly: GCA_916610235.2. Classification (NCBI taxonomy): domain Eukaryota; kingdom Metazoa; phylum Arthropoda; class Insecta; order Hymenoptera; family Halictidae; genus Lasioglossum; species Lasioglossum morio. The sequence goes on from OU744333.1 coordinate 11,391,060, forward strand.
TTTCCTCGTTCAGAGATTTCGACATTTAGAGAAACGCTTGCCAATCTTCGGCTTTATCCGTCACAGAAACCATAACCTCGCTTTCGTTATGGTGCGTCGATAGGAAAGCTATGTTACCGACGATATTGCCGGAACATCAATTAGAAAATGAAAAATTCTTCCTGTTTTCATTCGATCGATGGTACACGATTTGCTAACGTGTACTCGCTACGAGATTGGGTCGACAATGTTTCACTTTTTTTTATAGAAACGGAAAAGTATAACTTGGAGATGGGTAAAAGTCGTGGGGAGTACCGGTTAGACGCACTGATTAACAAGGACATGTATGTAGTTCTAGTTTTAATTGCAAGCATCTAGCCGAATGTAACCAGTCCACTGTTTTTTCTTGGAAAAATAGATTTTACATGCTTTTTCGGTATCAAATTCTTCGTTATATCTAGTAGCAACAGTAACAATGTGAATTCGTGTCGTACTTTGACAAGCAACAACGCAATGCCACGTTTAAATATTAGAATGATACATTTTTCACGAGCATTCGGATAGTTACGCATACATCTGTAAAATTTGCCCTTTCGTTCTAATCTGAAGTTTAAACAAGTGTGACTCACCCAATGCACTCTGCCTCCTTTGTTGTCAATTACACAAACACGGTTTACATGACAATTACATTAAAAATTCAACGGATCTTTACGATTTTCACTCAACACTTTTCGATAAATCAACTGTATACCAAGGACGCGCGTCATTCGAACTATAGACCATGAAGTATGCATGGTGTAGTAAGATTCGAACGACCCCACCGTGTTTCGATTTTCCGAATGACATCGATAATCGCGCATTTCGATTGTTTCGACAGTATTATCGATATTTTGATTGAATCAATTGAACGAATTAATGGATTGAACTCTTTGAACGGAATTAATATACTAAAGATATAAATGATTTAATCCACAAACGCTGCTATTAATATTTAAAAAAATAAGCTGGAACCTTTACGATTTGTGTTCCAGAGTTTCCAGGGTTTGAACTATGTGTCACTCTTTTTATGTACAAAGTTTTACAAGGTGATCGTTGAGTCGACAAATGAGTCGTTTATTTTAATCCGAAGGACACGAAAGAAGGATAAGCGTGTGTGTTTCGTTAACAATTCTTCTTACGTCAAATATCAACTTACAAAAGCAGCAGCCCATATGAAGTACGAATTGCTTTGTAACATGCTTAACATCTTACAATATAATTGAACATTATTTTTGGTTTTTCATGAATGTCGATCGTTTGTATAATATGCATACTGAATAGAAATTATAGAAAATATTTTGCACCTAATTAACATTAATTATTATACTTCTTTTGCTATTCTGTATGTATGGTATTCGCTACGCTCGCATACTCATTACATTAGTTAGCTAACGAAGCTTTGAACAAGTTTATATATCCTACATTGTGTTCGTCAGCCTGCTTGCAAAATATAAACATCAGAAGACCTGTTGACTCGAAGCACAGAGTAAACGCATTACCTTGTTCTAAGTACTCTTGGCGAAAAGCAAACAAAATGCAGGGTGAATAGGCAGTGTCTTGAACACAATATTTACAGGAAACTGTATTGTACCGGTACTCGATCGCGTTCAACGTTCAGTCGCTTAAAATTCATTGAATATCAATGTATCCGATATATTCACTAGATGCTTTCATTTAGAAATTAAGTTACACCTATACTCTCAAACCCAAACGCTCAGAGATTCGGTATTGGTTTGCGAGGTGGCGAAGCTACGTCTGTGCTGTTTCAGGAGGCTTTTGAGTTCCACCGGAGTGGATGACCATCTGCGATGCCTAGCCTTGTCCACAGGTATTTCTGGGAGACCGATCTCTGTGTGGCAACCCTTGATCGGTGAGATTGGCAGAACACCGGGTAAACCAATTTCTTGAAACGAACTCATAGAAGAGAATCCACTCTCATCCTCGACGCTGCTCACGCTAGCAGCTGGCTTGGACTTGGAATATCTCTCCTTCTCCTTCTTCTCAATCTTTCTGGCAGATTTATTTGGCGTAGAAGTTGGTGTAAACATGAACGTATCGACATTCTCTGGCAGTGAAACGTTGATGGAACTATGAGCCAGAAGAGCATCCTCCTCCTCGGTGGTTTTGCTGCTTCCCGAGTTGAGCGACGTGGCATCGATGGACATTCTAACACCCGGAAGACGACTCTGTAAGCTCCGTTCAGTCTCCGCGACATGAGACAACGATTTCATGAAACAAGTTCTACCATCACTCTCCATTCCTCTCGATTCGTTCCCGTGGTCACAGCTGCGACGACGTGCGTAACTGACCGCCTCCTGTACCGTCGTCGAATTGACAAAACTATTGTTTTGCAGGGACAACGATACCTCGTTGTTGTGACTGTTGTGTCGGCCGTGATCTACCGGCGAGGGAGAGGACTCTGTATTATCGACTGGCGTGTACCTCGTTAGATCAGGCTCCCTCATGGATAGCAGCGACTGAACCGTTCTCATTAATCTGAAAAGAGTCACAGCGTTAATACGGTCTTCTATCATCGAGCTACTGTTATGGTAATTGAGCAAAACATTTTGGAAACATCAGCTGGTCTGCTTGATGCATCCCCAACGGAGGTTTTATTGACTGGAAAACGAGGTAATAGGTACCTGAACGCTTCCTGCGACAGCTTCTGAGGTGGTACGTCGTTAGGGTTCATCTCCTGCTGCTTGGGCCTTTTATAGACCACTGCGTCGTGCGATTTATTGAGATCATTGGATTTGTTGCGCGGTGGCGTGCAATGCACCGGATCGTTTCTGCGCAGCACTGACCAGGTGAAGTCTCGGTGGCCAGTAGTGCAGGGTGAGATCTGCGTGACGGATTTCGCTCTGGCGAAGCGGGACGAGTCCGAGGATGAGGAAGATGAGGACGTTGTAGAAGCGCCACGATTCGGCGAGGAGTCATCGTGCACCGCGTGAACGCTTCTGCTCCGAGGGACTCGTCCGGTCGAACCTTTTTCCTTGAGACTACTCTTCTCGTGAAGAATATCCAAGCTTTTGCGGGTTCTATCCAGGAAACGCACCACTTGCTCCATCAGAGAGCGGTACATCTGTCTGTTCGCGTCTACCTGCAATTTTGGAGTAAAATCGTTAGATGTTACTGTATGATATTTTTTCAAATACTTATACGAGGCATGTGTACTAATATAGAATCGCAAAAATGATTTTGTCCTTTCGAAGATCAAGAAGTAAAGACACTGGAATTTTCAAGTGGAACGAGACCGGCACGGCCAAGATCGGCAAAACCAGAGTAGAAGCAGAACCTCATTCCACTCGGTATTAGTCACATTAAAGAAGCAGTTTCTGCCGAAGATAGTGAAAGTGTTCTGCAGCTGGAAGGAAAAAAAAAATCGTAGGCCTTCGAGGTGTCGGGACACATCAGCGTCCGTGAGCCTCTGGTCACCCAACCAGAACTACCATACACGGAGAGGTTAAATTAATTAACACAGATGAGAAATATCTTCGGCAGATGCGCTAAGTGCATTTGCATCCTCGGGACTTTCGCCATAAAACGTCGACGATCGAACTTTGATACTTCGCCGGTGTCTTCTGCGAATATATCAGAAGCTGGAGTACTTTTACTTTCGAGGACTACTATTTTTCGAAAATACGAATGCTCATACTTTTGCCACTGTAACGAATTGCTCTTATCCTACAGGTACTACGATTTTTGGAAATGCGAACGTTCGATGAGTCACTGATCTTTGGGGATAGTTGGTGTACTTGGGCTACCACGAAGACTCTTAATATGGCAGCGTGTTTGGCAACGACAGGCCGACAAAGCGTTATCTCGACGAAATAATTCGGTGTCGACCGATCGAGGATTAAATAATCGGAACAAGGTAATCTGGTCGAGGGCATTACCAGTTTACCCGTGCGAGTCGAACACATTAACCGATCGTCAGCCGCGATTACATACAAACCTGTTTCAGTTGCCATTGCAATGTTTCGATCTCCGTCTGCAGCACTATATTGTCGATCACTTGCGTGTGCGGCGTCCGATTTAGCGTCAGCGCATCCTGCAGCCTGCGATTCTCGTCAATCAACGACTGGTATTGCTGAAACAGAAACACAGAAATTAATCATCCAACCTTTGGTTAGTCTCCGGTTAGCTAACTACGTGTTTTGTCACTCCGAGCGGCAACATTAATATTACAATAGATGAAACGACAAGATGTTGTAAACGTTTGCAGTGCAAACGACCTGCTCAGCACGTGTGCCTCGGTCAATTAAGATTTTTTCGAGTGGCGTGCTTATTGTCGGCACGGAAAGCGTCCGGTTTCTGGTACAACTTTCATGGATGCAATAATTATTTTTAAAGGAAGAAAGAGGCACGATGGTGTGCGCACGCTTTGATACAAGGTTTCACCTTGCGTAGGAGATTCTCACACGGTGGAGTGAACACAAAACCAACGTTAGCAGAGCGTACGCTTATTTATATTGTACAACAAACTCTGCTCTCGTCTACCAACGGCCTCGAGTAATCTCACTTTTCATTTTCGAATTCCGTAATCTTACAAAATTCAACTGTAATTGCTGGCGAATGTTGTTTGCAATGATTAAATCATTTTTATTTAAAAAAAAAAACAGTTGAATATTCGCAAATGCGGGAGGATGCATTTAGAGTATCAATGCTTTTCTGGTCAAAAAATTCACGGAAATAATTAAATGCAAAAATAATTGCAAGGGGAAAAGCGCGACTTTAAGCTTCTTTTACGAAACCAATGGATGTGTCACCGATTATGGCAGGTGCGCAGTCCATCGAACCCTCAAAATTACGGATAGGTCGCCATCTTGAACAAGCCATCGCGCCTCCGCGAAGAATTTTAATCGAACGAGCGCGAGTTTTCGTTATTCCAGTCACGCGGCAGTTATCGAACAAACAATTAACCATCGAACAGTTAGACAAGTTACTAATCGAAGCCCATTTAAGAGCGTGCGTGTCGACAATGCGGATCGTTCGAACAGTAGACGCCCCGCTGTCTCTCTTTCTCCCTCTCTCTCTCTCTTTTCCTTTCTGTTTACAACAGCCGTTGGGCATTTGCATTTTTTTTTCTTTCTCTTTCTCTCGCCTTTTCTTTTCGGTGCTCGTCCTTAAAGACGGGCATAAAGAACCCCTCGAAGAAACACGAGGTTTCTGACATTTCCATACAATGGCGGGAAAAAATACGGTACGAGTTGCGAGATATCCGGCGATGGGCCATGCTTGATAACGAAGCCAGGACGCGAGAGATGTTGAAAGAGTCGTGCGTTCATCGTTCGAATCGGTCGCCGCGTTCAATCTATCGCCCATCATTCAAATCGCGGACAAAATTCTGTTCGTGACACACGCCTCGTACTCGCAGAACGTTGAAAAAAACCATCCTCGGAACCGGAAAGATAAGATACGATTGAAAAATTGGGAGATTTGCATCCCACCAGAATATTTAAGAAAAAATACTGATTCCACCATTTTATAAAACTGGATTCGCCTTTTCCCAAGTCGTTGACACTAACGTAACAGCAACGAATCGAATCGTGAGAAAAGAGCAAGATTTCTCTATGGAATTAGGAATTCCTCGACGACCGAAATTTACATGAGATCGTTTCGTAAGAATGGTATGAGCATGAATTTATTGTGCGAATAATTAGTGCGCGCACGAACAGTTCGTCCCCGTGCTGTTTCCGTTCTTTACACGGTTTTCGCAGGCGTTTGGAAAGAGGGATTTATTTTCTATCGAGAATCAGAATCAGGCCTACGCTTGCACAATTATGATGTATTACAGATTTCATTAGCAGCCACTTCACACTCGTTGAAGTAACCGATTCAAGTTTGCCTTAGAATCCACACCGCTCGAGGCGTCCGCTCTATTAATTTCTTAATTATACCCGCCGCCAGTTGTTGTTGCTCCTGCATCTCGCGCTTTCCTTTAGCATTTTCAACTAGTCTGTCCGTCGGACAATAACGCTGCAGATTTCAACGATGTCATTGGAATCGTTCGATGACTCGCTGCGGTTCGAATCTGTCCGCCATTTTGGTTCCACGAAGAAATCCTTCGTTGCAGAGCCTCTTTTAACCAATTTAATCGTACAAATTTGCTAATACTTATTCCGTTGTCAATATTTAATCTGTTGATACCGTATGTGCATAATCACTGAATAAATTATTCTGGCTAAGTACTCGAAACAAAAAACAAACTGCATACGTATATTCGTGGGAATTTGGGACAAAAATAAAAAAAATTCGTATAGCGTAGCAATAATTTATATTTCTTTGTTCGGAATTGTTTTAAATGCACTAATCAAAGATTTGGAATACTATTTTAGAATATTCCATTTTTTACACTACACAGTTTTGGAAGAAACAATAAGAGGCACGTTTTATGTATAATGTAAAACTGAAATATGAACATATAGTGCATGTATTACGTGTAGAAAACAGATAAATAAATATCGATAAAAAAACAAGTGTTCATAGCAGAGTAGAAGAGTAGCATTCGCCGAGGGTTAATGTTGAATAACTGTGAGTGTAGCAATTTGTAGCAGGAGAAACTTGTAGGAAATTGAAGTATAATGTCTACTAATTACGAAAAACCAAAAACTACAGGATGTTTTGAACCATTTCTGAAATATCTCTATTTAAAGGAGGAAAAGGTGAAAAACATTATTTCAACTGTATTATTTACTAGTATACTTCATGTAGAGACTTAGAAATTTTGAAATTTCAGTATCCCATAGGACATATTTCATAAAATTCTTTTTACCTGATACCATGAAAGTAAGTGACGCTTTGAATCAATAAATTGCTTGATATAGGATTTTCTTGAGAGAAAAAAAACGCTTGTAACTAATCACCTACTAAATTATTTGAATTTTCGATTGATAAACATGATAATTTAGATGTTAACCCTTAGCACTCGGCTGTCCCTCTGAGGGACCACTAAAAATTGCTGTACCATTGTTCAAAATATTGTTCACATTATTAAATATATCGGTATCTAATCAATTACTAAACATTTAGGTATTGTGTGAGGTATTATAGTAATTTCATATCCATAATTAATTGCAAAAATCATAAGGTATGGAAATATTCTAGATCGGAAGAAATGTTTAATTTTCCAATTAAAATAGCTCCGAGTGCAAAGGTTTAAAACATTGTTTCAACATAAAGTCCAGTGGATATTAGACAATGAATTTTTCTATTTCTGTCCACAGGGTACCGCACCGTGGATCGCGCGGCGTTTAGCAGTAAATAAATGAATAGTGATCGGGGACGCATCATTGTTCGTCGCTCGCGGGCGATCAGGGTTCTGTAAATCGAACAATTATGAACGGTACCGTATGTACACGATGACGAGCATTAGCACAAAGAGAGGCCAGGCCGGTGTGTAGAAGTAGAAACGAAGGAATACTGAATAATTCAGGCAGTGACCGTAGCGAGTGACGTCACGATAGTATTCAGCCGGTGGACGGTTCAAGCTGACCGACCATGCGGAACCCCATCCGCTTGGGACCCCACTAAAAATTTCAGCTTTCCGTACAAATTCCCCCATCGGCGCGGCTCTACCGTGCGAGCAAGAAACCCGCGGAGGTCAGCCCCGAGAAGAAACCATACGCAAAACGTCCAATCGTTACTTAACTGTACCGTTTCACCCGAGACAAAAACCCGGCAACGATTTTCTTGCAATCGTGTCCCGGCCAGCTTCTATTCGCGTTCGCAGATAGACTCATCGTACTGCTGGGATTCTACGTGTTACGCTCTCTGTCGTATTATCTTCCGTTCTGGTCATTAAATAATTACGAAAACAATTCATCGACATTCTACATAGTGGCGTACACAACGGTGAATTATTTCAGAATTTTTTGGTTGAGAATTGAATTTGTAAACATTCGCTACTCTTCCGGTACTACAGATAACGTATTAATGATTTCGGCGCAACGGTTCGATCAATTAAACACGATAAAAAAGAATTTACAAATTAATTTAAACTTTCAACGTTTCGATCCTTGTGTGGATCATTTTCAAGAAAGAAGAAAAACTGCGTCTGAAATTATAACAGATAGAAACGGTTATGATACAACAGCTTCCGGTACACGATAGACTTGCGGATTTTTTCAAAAATCGATCTCGCAACGAAAATTTCGGAAACAATTCACAGTTGTGTATACCACTAAGCACAATGCTTACGAATTTTTTCATAATTGTTCCTCGTCCAAAACCGACGAAATAAAGCATTGTATATACCCCAGATAGTAAGCTTGAGGAACCTACCACATTTATAAACTTTTGCAATTTTTTAAACATAGATTCTCCAATCAAAAATTCTGAAATAATTCACAGTTCTGTACATTATCAAGTAGAATATTAATGAATTTTTTCATAATTGTTCCTCGTCCAGAACCGACGAAATAAAGCATTGTATATACCCCAGATAGTAAGCTTGGGGAACCTACCACATTTATAAACTTGTGCAATTTTTGAAGCATAGATTCTCCAATCAAATATTCTGAAATAATTCACAGTTCTGTACACTATCAAGTAGAATATTAATGAATTTTTTCGTAATTATTTATCGGCCAGAACAGAAGAAATAAATCATAGTCTACCCCAGATAGTAAGATCGAGAAGCCAACGAAACTTTTAAACTTGTAAAGCACTGATGGTCGGCAGTTGTTTGACGAAGTATGTAGTCCAGCAGCACGGCTCCAGGATAAAAGCCTATCCGTAGAACCACGCGTAACATTATGCAACATATTCGCGTGAAAGTTCTACTATACAGATGCATCGTTAACCGTTTTACTTGCCAGAATCGAGATTAGGAGCCTGACGAAGGTGGGGCACGCGGTTAGGGAAAAGTGGAGTCGAGCTGCAGTCTTGAGGGAACGAGATTGAAAACGCTGCAGCTTAAGTTTGTTCTGGAAAGTGGAGGTAAAATTCTTTAGAAGGTGTAAGGAGAGGCTAGATTGTAGGGTAGTCTTTGATTCTAGCTGCCTCTATTAGAGCAAGGTCCTAAAACTAACGATCTGGCAGTAGAGAGACATAGAACTCATAGGTACCATCTTGCTAGATCCTAGAAACATTCCCCAGTGTAGAATGAACAGTAAATGAAGAATTAATAACAATGGAGAAGAACCGACAGGAGTTGATGATAAATTACACACCTTCGAGTATACTAAATAATCTTTGAAGAACTAGATTCTAGTCTGCCATCAACAGTCTAATACTACTTCTGAGAATAGAAGCCTCCACAGTTACCACTTCGCTAAATCCTATAAATGATGATCCTACAACCAACAGTTAGCAGAGAATTAATGATAATTGAGAAGAGCTGACAGTAATTGATAGCTACTACCTTTGAGCTGGGGTCCTCATCAGAGGACAGTCTAAAAAAAAAGGATCGTCTAAAGAGTGCAATCAGCATTAAACGGAATGTACGCAATAATTGAAAACTCCAGTTGATACTTGCCAACGAGAGAGCGCATTTGAAAGTTAATCTCCGGTGTTTGCACAGTTTAATTTTACGTCAGAGAATAAATCTTCCCAGTTGATAGATACAATTATGATGCCCTCATTAAGAGCGAGTCTCTTCGTGATCATGAGAGTGAAATCAATATCTACTATTCTGCTCCCGGAAATAAATGTCTGCTTGATGAGTATCATTATGCTGCATACCTTGCGAGAGAATGGTATCTTGAAAATTATAATCTCACGAGTTGGGCCAATGGTTTCTGAAGAATTGCTACCTGTACTTGTATCATTGGTAAAAACGCTCGAATCTGTTTCGTTCTTCATGCTTTCGATTTGATGCAAAGAAAATCGAAAGGAATTCCGAGTCTCGTTGATTTGCGGTAGCAAGACACGAGTACGTGTCAGGTGTTCTTCTACAGGTAACAAAATCTGTTTCAACTCTCGACCGAAAACAATTCATCTTGAATCCGCCGTTTTTTTTCGTGAGATTAAACAACCAGTGGAAATCATAAATCGTATTTTTCGGAGATTTTTTTTTCTTTTCAAGACATTGCGTCAGTTCTTCAAGGACTTGAACAATGATAACTGCCTCGAAGCGATGCCGTGATATTGTCGTCTCCGCTTATCAGTCGTTTCACAACGACTCGGGAGATTAAGAAGTCGGTTACCCTGTCTGGTTAAACTTTTCACGTTCATGAAAACCGCGTTCCTCTTTAACGTGACTCATGGAACGCGTTTACACTTGCTCGGCAAATTGGCAGATACGTTGTTCGCAATCTCAATTCCTCGGTTCACTTGATTGAAATATGTAAATTAATTAACGCGTAAATTACGGAGAATATGAAAACAATAGATATTAACACTTAACCGACCGGAAGCCTATTAATAGGATTTTCAATAATTCTGCTGTACCAAAAAAAAGCATAGAAATGTTCTTTGACATTGCAATCTTAAATGAAACTATTAGACGACGTTATTGAGGATGACTTAGTTAGTTCATACTAAATGCTAAATGAACATTTAACCATGTATCATACATTTTTCAAAAATATGCAATAATCACCGGTCTGTAATGTGTTAAGATTGTTACTCACTGAATATATTTTATAATAAAAGATTTATGGCTCGTAAAACTATTTGATCTTGAATCAAGATTCTTGATGAAAAATCTCTATTAGCTTATAATAATAGCAAGCTAAGCTCGTTTAAACAATTCAAAAGAAGACAAAAAGATTTTTACTACGAATTTTGGCTTAGGGTGCCAATCGTTGAAATAGTTTACCCTATCTCGTAGCTGGCCATTTAATTCGCCAACGATCAAATTACAGATTTCATTCGGAATCGGGGATCGGATATCAATTTTTCTACACTCGACATGGTCTGAATCTCGCGGAGAACTATGCACGGAGTCGGAAACATCTGTTCGCGAGACACCGAGTAATGGAAAAAAAAGGTGGAACAAGAACACGATGGAGATATAGTCGGCTACAAATGACAAGTCGGCCCTGCCACCCCTGTTAGCAGGTTAAAATCGTAGTCCCGAGGATGAATGGCGACGTCATCGACAAGTCGGTACAACCGTTTTCGAAGTCGGAGACGCGTATCCGGCGCCGTGGAATCAGAAACATGATACGATACACGAAATATGTGACAGAATGAAGTTATAAAAGAGGAAGAAGACGAAGAGCAGGCAAGAGAGAGAGAGAGAGAGAAAGAGAGAGAGAGAGAGAGTGAGACAAATGCATTAAGGGGTGATTCCAAAATGGCACTCCCGCCGCCGAATTTATTTTTGGTGCATTCCAGTCAAACGAACGAACGAACAGAGAGGTCCACGAGGCTAACGCGCAGACGATGTTTTGCTAGGAAGATCCGGGCACCTTTTCTTCGTCTTGTTGGAATTCTCCCGGGTCCCGTGCTCTTTTTACTTCGATTTTCCGCCCTCCTTTTTCCTCCTATCCCCTTCGCCATCTGCTCTCTTTCCATTTCCGCCGCGCGTGTATATTCAAATACCCGGCGTTCGAACGATCCTCGGCCACGATTACCGCGAACGATCCAACGGTTTCGCTTCATCGAACGATCGTTAACGATACCGCCACGGAATCGCGGAAACTGAATCGCCGCCGGCTCGCGAAAATAATGAGACCATTTATTCCAATTTTTTTCGCGGCTTTTATCGCGACGCCGACAGTCGCGATCGGATCGCGATTTTTATGTTATTCTTCCTTTGCAATATTTTAGCCGACTTGTAAATTATACTTCGTTTTTTATTTTAAATGTACCTGCAATATTATTTCGAAGCAATGGCGAATTATGGTTTATAGAAATATGATCGAAGTCCGAGCACGGTAGGAATTGCGAATCGCACTCGGCCAAGATCGAATCGTGGAAATGGCACATCGGGATAAGACTCGCGTAAAATGTAATTTCCGCGCACAATAAGATGTAGCGACAACGCGTACGGTGAATACTAATTGCCGGGACGATGAATCATGAATCGCCGCGTCGCTACCATGAATTTTTGCGCCGTAATGAATGATAACACTTTCCAGCCGAACTTTCTTTTTTCTTCGTTCTGTCTTCGCTTCTCCGCGCCACGGGATTTAGAATTTCAAATTCGCAATTTTCCTTTTTCTTACATAATTAAAAGAAACAAAAATCATACACGAAACGTTACGACTTGGAATTAACTGGGACGACTGATCTCTTCGGCTTTCAGATCTTTTAATCAATGTTTCTATGTAAAACATGATATTTGGTCCCCTCAGGGTTTCAAATTCATTTACCAATCTTTCTTCCCCCATTTTCCATTCTCACTATCGCCTTTTCAACGGGATCTACTGTTTATGGTGTGTTCCGAACCACCTTTTGCCAACAACACGTGAAAAACACCTCGGGCGGGTCACTTTCCGGTTTTTTACCAGACGGTCACCCATCCTAGTGCCGTTCACGTTCCACATTGTTTAACTTCGGTGATCTAACGAGAACCGGTGCTTTCAACGGGACTACGGTTGTTGGGCCAATGTTTCTATAATATGTTTTAATTATTTAGTTGAATGGGTCATGGAGTAAAAAGAGGGAGAAACATGATCAAATTATTTACACGTGTTTTTTTAATACTCGGCAGGAGAGTCAAATAAACGGTCCGGCCGTATCGATCTGCGATTCCAAACAAACAAGTCGGTCTCGCGCAAATTAATTAAATTCGTGGAACACCAATACAGTTCCCGAACTCTTGAGCAATTTCGATCGAAAAAGTTTGCTGGAAAGCAACGGACAGGGAAAAAACAAGGACGAGAGCTGTTTCACAACGTTTTTAATGAATTTTCAAACGAATCTGCCCGACAGTTCGAGAAAGGAAAGTCCGCATTGGAAAAGCTAAGTGAATATTTGGATGTTTAATTCTGGGAAAGTAAAGAACAGAATTCGATGACGCAAATTCCTTGAAAAAGAAAAAGAATTAAATTGTTCAATTTTAATGATCGGTAAGTGAGAAGTAAAAAGTGGTCCATCGATCGTGCCTCATTGGAAAAGCTAAGTGAATATTTGGATGTTTGATTCTGGGAAAGTAAAGAACAGACTTCGATGACGCAAATTCCTTGAAAAAGAAAAAATTGAATTGTTCAATTTTAATGATCGGTAAGTGAGAAGTAAAACGTGGTCCATCGATCGTGTCGCATTGGAAAAACTAAGTGAATATTTGGATGTTTGATTCTGGGAAAGTAAAGAACAGAATTCGATGACGCAAATTCCTCGAAAAAAAAAAGAATTGAATTGTTCAATTTTAATGATCGGTAAGTGAGAAGTAAAACGTGATCCATCGATCGTGTCGCGTCTCGCAAAAAGAAGCTAGCAGCGAATCGTTAGAGAAAGACGGATCGTCCAAATCGTTGACACACATCGGAGAAGATCTCGTACCAGCAATTAAGTCAGTGACGAAAAGGCAGAGGGTGGGACGAGACAAAGGGAGCGGACGCGAACAGTAAATAGTGCGAAAATCGAGCGGTGACAATGGCGGGCAAGAATGCCGGATGTAAGCCGTGAGAGTGATTTTTCAGTGACACCGTGCGCCTTATCTGCTCGTCTCGGTGAACTGAATCTCTAGTCCGTCGCAGCTAATTAACGCGCAAACCGCTTTTGTCACCGCTAATTAATTAACATTAACAAACCGATCGTGGCTGACGAATTAGTCGAACCGAATGTGGAGGGGGAATTTGCGTAAACGGATCAGAGCTGAGAAATCTCAATGAACGGTCGCACGACACGCAATCTCGTGGTTTCTTTTTTCTCTCTTTTTTTTTAAACAATTAGAATAGGGGATTCGAGAAGAATCGCGTGGGAGAAAGGGTCCAATTAGCTGCGTTCACAGAGCTGATGATTTCTCGCGGATCATCGAAGTTGCGATGGAATACTGATGAAAACTGTGGGAAGTGATACTGGACAACCTAGATTGATTCAATCGATGCATTTAATTCCTCGAAGAAGAATTAATCGAAATACTATTTTCTACTTAACAACAACCGTAGTCCCGTTGAAAGCACCGGTTCTCGTTAGATCACCGAAGTTAAACAATGTGGAACGTGAACGGCACTAGGATGGGTGACCGTCTGGTAAAAATCCGAAAAGTGACCCGCCCGGGGTGTTTTTCACGTGTTGTTGGCAAAAGGTGGTTCGGAACCCACCATAAACAGTAGGTCCTGCTGAAAAGGCGATGGTGAGAGTGGAAAAGAGGGGGAAGAGGATTAGTAAATGAATTTGAATCCCTGAGGGGACCAAATACCATGTTACAAATACTATTTTCTACTTAACAACGAGTTAGGGAGTACTTATTACAGAATTAGAAAAAAAAAAAGAAGAGGAACGCAGCGGACCTTGTAGCCGCTGAAACCGTCCTCCATCTACAAGTTACACTCCATTAGATCCAACCATAAAATAAATCAGTCGATCATCGCACCTTAACTTCCACGCAAATGCATGTTCATTACCAATAACGGCGAGGAAGTCGTCCATTAAAACTTTTAAACTGATCAGACTTCTATCTTCAGAAATAAGATAAGCTAAACCTATCGAAACGAAAATTTCGCTGCACATCAAACGAGGTTTGTTCGTTTATTCAACTTTCGCACATTAAGCGAATCCATTACGTCAATATAACAGAATATTATCTTCGATACTCGACAACTTATTGTTAGACTAATTAAGATTACATCCCTGAGAATTTTCTTGTACAATCGTTTTAATTGCACGCGATTTTCTTAACTTCGTACATATCGTTAACAGATGGATTAATTAATTTTTATCGGATTGTTGAGCCATAGCGATTTGCTGCTAATGTATACCTTCGTTGCTTTTACTTCCTATATTTTATCGTGGAGAAAATTGTACGATCTATTCTTTCCGAGTGCCTCCGTGTTTCTAATTATAATCAAACTAACTGATCGAGAGTTCTCGATTAAGAACCGTAAAACAGAGAAACATTGAATAAATTTTGCGATCGAAAACGATTTTAAATAGAATGATGATTTCGGCGCACAGGTTCGATCAA
The DNA here is from genome assembly GCA_916610235.2 of Lasioglossum morio. Classification (NCBI taxonomy): domain Eukaryota; kingdom Metazoa; phylum Arthropoda; class Insecta; order Hymenoptera; family Halictidae; genus Lasioglossum; species Lasioglossum morio. Next base: position 11,406,100 of record OU744333.1, read on the forward strand.
TTATAAAATTAAAGAATTCCATTTTTATAACAAGATTTCAAACTGCAAATTTGTTATAAAAATGGAATTCTTTAATTTTATAATTGATCGAACCTGTGCGCCGAAATCATCATTCTATTTAAAACAGAGAAACGTTCGGCAAGAGTTTCGAACAGCCTGTACGCCGTCTATTCGTCCAAGTTCCTCGGAGCTGGAGAAAATATTCTCTCGGTCGTGCGTCTTGAATGAAACCGCCATTCATCAAAGCAAAGTTTATTTACCCTGGCGCGGAGAAAAATATGAGGATCCGTTGTGGAAGTTCCGAGCTTCGTTTCATGGAAATTCGAACGAAGGTTCCTTTTCAAGCAACGCCGTTGGAAACGCGGCCTTTAGATGCCGAAGCGATTCTTTCGATCCGCGAGCGGAAGGATCGCGAAACGTAGAATCGCGCGTGGAACGAGAGACGGATAGATAAACCGATGAAGAAAGAGAGAGAGGGGAAAGAGGGAGAGAGACTCAGTGATGCAGAAAATATGTTCGTCTGCCGATGGAAATTGCAGCCGGCGAAACTTTCCTCGATGCGTCGACGACGGTTTCTAGACATCGCGCGCTCCGTGCACGGTAAAAACCTTAAGTCTTTCACGGGGGGGCCCGCGGCTTATGCATTTTCATTGATGCAGCTTCAATAAAACGTGAAACGGCCGTGCGAAACTCGAGAGCCGCTTGAACAACGCTTTCCTGCCGGCGAAAACGCCTCCGCGAACGCCTTTGAACGCCTGCGAACTCTTTAACTAGCGCTGCACCGGCCGAGCACAATGTATAGAGAAGCATAGACTACTTGAAATATCGAGCCCAATGCCGTCTCGAGTGTTTCCGGTTTCCCTTCCGAACACCTCCGTCAATATCGCGGAATTTCTGCCGCGCTTAATTAACCCCAGCCGCGACGTTTCCTTTCCGTGAAAACGTTTCAACGGAATCAGCTTGGCACGGCCCAGATCGTCGAATCTGTTCAATTATCAACGATCGTTTCGAATATTCTCTATTTTTAAAGATCGTAAATTTTGTATATGCTCTAAATGATATCGGCGCTAGGTTCGATCAGAATTACAAAAATTAGCAATTATCAACGATCGTTTCGAATATTCTCTATTTTTAAAGATCGTAAATTTTGTATATGCTCTAAATGATATCGGCGCTAGGTTCGGTCATAATTACAAAAATTAGCAATTATCAACGATCGTTTCGAATATTCTCTATTTTTAAAGATCGTAAATTTTGTATATGCTCTAAATGATATCGGCGCTAGGTTCGGTCATAATTACAAAAATTAGCAATTTCGCAGAATTATAATTTCGACGTTTCGGTTCTGTTTCGAACCATTTTCAAGAAAAGTCCGCGTATGCTAATTGTGAGTAAAAAACAGAATGAAATCAAATTCTAAATGTACTGGAGTACAGTTCCAACCGGCTTATTGACTAGTAACATTACATTGAATTTCATTTCATTCTGTTTTTTTTGTTCACAATTAGCATACGCGGAGTTTTCTTGAAAATTGTTCAAAACAGAACCGAAACGTCGAAATCATAATTCTGCAAAATTGTTTATATCTTATCATATCGTTTCGAATGAACGAAAATGTTTCAATGAATATTTCCAAGTCCTAAAATTACAGAAAAAATAATCCTACGTAGGCATCGAATTCATTTCTAAACAGAATTAAGAAATATACAGAGGCGAAAATAATTTTACGAAATGTTTTTCTTTTTTTTTATGGAAACGTGGTATATGTCTCAAGATATATGAACGGAAGCGTGCGTCACATATCTCAAACGAGAACCGTAATTAATTTCACGTTCCCGAAATGAAAAGTCCGATTAACGATAACAATAACTCAACCAGTCGGACTGAAGGGATAGTCGTCGTGTAGGTCTGGTTACTCTCTCGTCGATTGTCTCTCTCTTTCTCGCGTGCGATTGCGATTAGCAATAAGCATCCGGTAACAACTCGATGATAAACTTAGCATCGGATCAATTTATCGTGCGTTTAATAATCGGCACTGTAATATTCCACGATTCCGTTTCGTGAAACGACCGTCGCTCCCACGTGGCAAACGAAAAATTCGTTAGACCGGGGAAAAAAGCACGTTGTTTAAATGTCAACGGGGTTATCGAGCCAGCTGGGAAACAATGTTACGTAAAGAATCGAGAGAATATCAGAATCTAGATTCGCCGGAGAGAAAACAACAACAACAAAAAAAGACCCGTTCGGAACGCTGAAAAGCTGGAGCATATCAAGCGTTGTTTCGTTTCTTTTTCGTCTCGTGGCTGCGATCTCGCTTCTAACGAATTTACAAACTCACAAAGAAGATAGAAAAGATCCGGTGGAATCTAATTTCGTCCCTAGTTCGGCCTTGAGCGTTTTCAACATCCCCAACATTCCGCTTCTTCTTCGAAAGTCGCGCGATTCCACGGTTCTTCTTTGTGTTCTGTTTCTCCCACGGAGCCATGCTGTTTCAATTGCGGTCTTGCTCGTCCGATTTACCTCGGCGACCCTCCCCATTCTGCATCCTCGATTTGAATATCAATGCGTGCACCACTTCAGTTCAATTCTAATATACAATTTGAATATGTTATATTGAACGTTGCTTCGCTTCGACGAAATTATATCCGGCAAATAGTGTCACACCTTTTCACATAGTTTTTCAAAGACTATTGGAAGCGATTTTTTTGTTAATTTTAAAAAGAATTTTCTTCAATTACGAGAAGCAATGTTCAGCAGATTTTATTCCGCCTTCGTTAATGATTTTGAACATTTCTGAACATTTGATCTGATTTGAATATTTAATATTGAACGTTGATTTCTCCGACGAAATTATGTCCGGCAAATACTGTCACACCTTTTCACATAGTTTTCCAAAGACTATCGGAAGCAATTTTTTTTGTTAATTTTAAAAAGAATTTTCTTCAATTACGACAAGCAATGTTCAGCAGATTTTGTTCCGCCTTCATTAATGATTTTGAACATTTCTGAACATTTGATCTGATTTGAATATTTAATATTGAACGTTGATTTCTCCGACGAAATTATATCCGGCAAATACTGTCACACCTTTTCACATAGTTTTTCGAAGACTATTGGAAGCGATTTTTTTCTTAATTTTAAAAATAATTTTCTCCAATCAAAGAAGCACTGTTCAGCAGATTTTGTTCCGCCTTCGTTAATGATTTTGCTTCCGAACATTTGATCCGATTTGAATATTTAATATTGAACGTTGCTTCGCTCCGACGAAATTATGTCCGGCAAATACTGTCACACCTTTTCACATAGTTTTTCAGAAACCGTGGTTTATCGAAAGCGATTTTTTTGTTAATTTTAACCCTTTGCACTCGGAGCTATTTTAACTGGAAAATTAAACTTCTTCTTCCGATCTATAATATTTCCATTTCCTTTGATTTTTGAAATTTTATAGATATGAAATTAGTATAATACCTCACACAATACCTAAATGTTTAATAATTGATTAGATACCGACATAATTAATAATGTAAACAATATTTTGAATAATGGTGCCTCAGAGGGGACAACCGAGTGCAAAGGATTAACAATAATTTTCTTCAATTACGAGAAGCAATGTTCAGCAGATTTTGTTCCGCCTTCGTTAATGATTTAGCTTCCGAACATTTGATCCGATTCTGAAATTTTATAAAAAGCGTACCTAATCACTGAAAGCTTCTCTCCAAATTCAGACCCCGATCGAATCGAATTAGAATGTAAATACAAATTAATCTCCAATCGTCGCCGGCAAATGCGACTTTAAACTTCAATTTCGCCGCGAATACTCGTCAAGCATTACATTTGAATTTAAATACGACGATAACCACCCGCGCTGACATAAATTCGCCATCGAATCCGCGTTTGAATGTGAACTTGAAATCGAATTCGCCGTTGAATGAGTTCGAGGACGTTTCCAATCGGGATCGGCGGCGCTCGCTCGAGGATGAATCATTCGATCTTCCCGTCGCGATCCAGATTTATTACGAAGGTGGCGGGAGCGGCGTATCCATTTTCTGCGGGCCGAATAACTGTTAAGCGCCGAGAGCCACCGAGAGAAGCTTCCTTCTCATTTCCTGATCTCTCACGAGGATGAGATCGCTGGCGAAGCTTTAACTGCCTATTTGAAGTCACGCAGAGATAGATACCCGGGTACGACTGTATGTAATATCACACGGCGAGAACCACCACGGTCCAATGATCTTAATATTGAATATCAGATTGTAAAGCACGCCATCGACGAGCGCGGGGAATATTGCGTCGCCCCTGATCTCCCTGGCGCAAGAATCGAACAGACCCGATTTCAATAACGATTCCAATATTTGCCGACCGTGCATTCGACGTCGGAATGCACCGGCTATTAATCCCATCGACCATCGACTTTCTGCAGAATCGCCACGGAAGAAGCACACGCAGATGTCGCGCCCCGTTGCGAAACGGATCCTGCACGCGACCGAACGCAATTACGATAATTGAACAACGTCTACGACGACTAACAACATTACATTTTAATAACACACTGTTCACCGGCTTCTGCTGCACGCACAAGTCGACATTTCGATCATTCAGGGGCATTGAATTCTTAATGATGTTGTTTCATTTTTTTTTTATCATGTATTTTGCTAACATTACTCAAAATATGATGATTTCTAATCATTTTAGCATTACTTTCATTGTATTGGCCGAAAATACGTATTTTAACTCTTGCAAATTGTAGAACACTGAAAAGTTCTTCGATTCTGTATGATTATTAACTATAATAAGTTATAGAAATTGTGATTTCGGCGCACAGGTTCGATCCTATATTACTAATTTCCTAAGCAGTTGTACAAATTTATAATTCAACGTTTCGGTCTAGGTTAAGACCATCTTCAAGAATATAATTGCGTCTAAAAATGTTAATATGAGAATATATAATATCATGATGAAAAGCAGAAAGACAGAAGGTAAATGTTTTATCAATTCAGTAATATACCTTCTGTCTTTCTGCTTTTCATCATGATATTATATATTCTCATATTAACATTTTTAGACGCAATTATATTCTTGAAGATGGTCTTAACCCTAGACCGAAACGTTGAATTATAAATTTGTACAACTGCTTAGGAAATTAGTAATATAGGATCGAACCTGTGCGCCGAAATCACAATTTCTATTAAAAATTGGCGATCGAGATAAACAAAACCTTTATAATAAATTATATGTGTAATATTTAAAAACTGAAAATAATGAAACATACAGTAAAAAGAGTATAGTGAATATTGACATGCCGAACACAGGTGATTCACGAGTCTCATGACTTTCTTAATTTCAAACTAAATCACACCTAAGCAAACGCAATTTATTAATCTTGAAAATGGTCCAAACAGTGACCGAAACGTCGATTATATAAAATTAGCAAAATTGCTTAGTTAATTTATTATTTTTGTGTATTTAACGATCGAACCGTAGCGCCGATAACATTCAACGATTTTATATTAACAATATTACGATCGATATAAATAAGTTTATTTATATACAGTAAAAAGGATTGAATAATCACTGAAATAAATACAATAAAAATTTAAATTTAAATATACACACTTTTATTCAAAGCTTGTAGGTCAATGGGAAGTACCCAAAGGGTTTTGATGATCTGTCAGTCAGTGACTTTAGCGATTTTTGCGGTCCTATATCTCGGAACCTACTGATGTTGAAAGATTAATGTTTTGTCAATATTGAGACATGATAGCATTTAACAAGTATACGAAATTACATCTCTCCATCTGCCTCCAGTTCCGAGTGACAAGCCTCTAAAAAACAGCTAAGTTGTTTCGTGTAAAAGGAGGTACAGTGCGAGAACTTGGCTGGTGCAGTACCGTGCACCTAGATAATTACAGAAAATCAGAAAAACCAGCTATATTAATGTAAAAATTGATCGAAAACGTAGCGCCGATAACAATTGTTTAAGATTAACAACATTTACGATCGATAAAACTAATTATTAATCAGAAAAACGTTTCGAATTAAAATGGACCCGGACGAGTTTCCCAGCGAATTGTTAACTTGATTGCGAAGTGGCAGGATTGCGAACTCGGCGAAACGAAGAATCCGCAGCAAAAACAAGAGGAAATCAGTGTAAAGGTGCGGTCATCGAACGGTAAGGGGTCAAGAAAGCGAGGCGAACGGCGAACAGTCGGATCCATCAACGTGACCAGCATCCTCCGAACGAAATCGCCAGCGTCGAAACGTGCTCGGAACCGTTTCAGATCGTTCCCAAGGATTCCCGGTAGTGTCGAGAGGCACTTTCCTCCGAGTGTGTATTGCGCAATTCGGATTAAATTTGGATCGTAACCGTTCAAAGAAGGATCGAGACGGGCGCCGCAACGCCGCCGGGTGGCTACAGCCGATCCACGACTATTAGTCCAGGATCCACCAACCATTTTTACAAGTTATTAGTATATAACATGATATTTGGTCCCCTCAGGGTTTCAAATTCATTTACCAATCTTCTTCCCCCTCTTTCCATTCCTTACTATCGCCTTTTCAGCGGGACCTACTGTTTATGGTGGGTTCCGAACCACCTTACAACTTATTAGTATCAAGCTAATATTCCGTGAGTAGCTTCATAAATAAAAGTTAGTAATAAATTTTGGAGAATCGTCAAATCGACATATTTTATCCCTCCTACCACTGTTAGCTACCACAATCGAGGTACCACAAGAGAAAAAATTGGGCGTCTCATTAAAATGAAGCTACTCGCGGAATATTAGCTTGATAGTAATAACTTGTAAAACTGGTCGGTGGATCCTGGACTATGTGGGAAACGATCCACGATTCCACTTGATCGTTCATTTGTTTTAGCGCCGGCCACCCTATAGAAATTGTGAAAGGTAAGTGGGCAGTGTTTCATGCCGGTGTATCATATAATGCCGCGATGGCGAAAGGTATACACAGTGCAGACACGGCCGACAGAGAGGAATTAGAATCGCGGGCGGCGCGAAATTCCAGACGATTTTTTCCGTTCGTACCTCCCTTTCAACTGCACTCCTAGGCAAATGGAGGACGACCGACACGAGACTTGGGATTCGACCGGGAAGCGTGGGAAAACGACCCACCGAGTCACCCTGGATACGTTTCATTCTCCACACGTGTTTAATATCTAATCGCGCCGACTGGGTTTATCGGTTTGCCACCGGGTAGGTGTGCACTGACGAGATAAAGTAACTCGCCGCTGCAGCCCGCACCCACTTCTCACGGGGAACAGTACGGTTCTTTCTGGTACTCGTTTGCAATGTTGTACAAACAAACCGCTTGTTCAAGTATAGGTAATTTTAATGCGTCGAGGTAAACACACTTGTTACCTTTTTGCTTTTCTAGTCGTTACATCCTGTCTCTCGATTGCCAGTTGCGTTCGTCTGGTCACACTACGGTGGGTCCATTAAGAAATTGTCCTAAGATAATGAAGATTCACCAGGTGCATCTAACTGTTGCGAATCTTAAATATTTATGGTAGATTATTTACACACTCTAATGTCTTCTGTTTACCATTATCAAGCTGTTTTAAATTTGCTGATTTACGTGGATCTAACTGAACTCTAGGTTGGATGGGTCTTGCACAATTTCAGAATCGTTCTCCAAAAAGGATAACTAGTATAAAATGATGATACTTTGCGTAACATTGGATGATTGCCTCTCTTCTGCTGTCATGATACCCTCTGTTGAATGCTACACTCGATCCCCTTTTTCCCGATCCCGTTAGGGTTACTCGTATCGCTATCTTTCAGCACTATGCAGCATTACATCGTAACCTCGAAACATTTCAAGTGAAGCATGTCTTCTCCGCCAGCTGTTCGTCAAAGGACATACTTGGAAATCAAACTGAGATCAGTATCGTAACCTCGAAACATTTCGAGTGAAGTATATCCTCTCCGCCAGGTGTTCGTCAAAGGACATACTTGGAAATCAAACCGAGATCAGTATGCTTGCAAAGACAACTTGTTCAACAATGATAGAAACAGACTAGAAGATCCTGCCGAACCCCTATGGCCACCAACCGAGTTTCTCCTGGTCAATACAAGCGGTCAGACTATTTTTTTTTATTTTTTATTTAGTGCAATTTGAATCTCAAGGTAGAGATTATTTTGCCGTACATTGTTTTTCAATACATTGTGATATTCTGAATAATATAATGTATGTATATTACATTATTTATTATATAGTAACATGATATTTGGTCCCCTCAGAGTTTTAAATTTATTTACTAATCTTCCTTCCCCCATTTTCCATTCTCACTATCGCCTTTTCAGCAAGACCTACTGTTTATGGTGTGTTCCGAACCATCTTTTGCCAACAACACGTGAAAAACACGCGGGCGGGTCACTTCCCGGTTTTTTTTACCAGACGGTCACCCATCCAAGTGCCATTCACGTTCCACATTGTTTAACTTCGGTGATTTAATGAGAACCGGTGCTTTCAACGGGACTACAGTTGTTGGCTTCTGAATAATATAATACAAATTATAAATAATCGTGAACCAAAGCACAAGCTATTTTAACCCTTTGCACTCGGAGCTATTTTAACTGGAAAATTAAACATTTCTTCCGATCTAGAATATTTCCATACCTTATGATTTTTGCAAATTTATGGATATGAAATTGGTACATTACCTTATACAGTAGCTAAATGTTTAGTAATTGATTAGATATCGATATATTTAATAATGTAAACAATATTTTGAAGAATGGTACAGCAATTTTTAGTGGTGCCTCAGAGAGGACAGCCGAGTGCTAAGGTTTAAACATGTCTTCTTATCTAGAATAATTCCATTCTATATGATTATTTTCATTTTGTAGATATGAAATTAATAGAATACCTCATACAATATTGAAATGTTTAATAATTGTAACAGTTCTCTGTATCTCGATCGAAAATTATTCAAAACTAAAATTTCAAATTTGCTTATTGTCTCCAATTGATCGAACCAGTGCGCCAATAACATTAATTGTAGTTTTGTTTTAATAATTGTTTAGATCCCAACATACTTAATAGTGTAAACAATCTTTTGAAGAATGGTACAACAATTTTTAATGGTGCCTCAGAGAGGACAGCCGAGTGCTAAAGGTTAAACATGTCTTCTTATCTAGAATAATTCCATTCTATATGATTATTTTCATTTTGTGGATATGAAATTAATAGAATACCTATATACAATATTGAAATATTTAATAATTGTAACAGTTCTCTGTATCTCGATCGAAAATTATTCAAAACTAAAATTTCAAATTTGCTTATTGTCTCCAATTGATCGAACCAGTGCGCCAATAACATTAATTGTAGTTTTGTTTTAATAATTGTTTAGATCCCAACATACTTAATAATGTAAACAATATTTTGAAAAATGGTACAGCAATTTTTAGTGGTGCCTCAGAGAGGACAGCCGAGTGCTAAGGGTTAAAGATGAACTGTTTTCTTAAAAATGGTCAGACTAGCAGTGCTATCAAGTTCACTGGATCATCTTCAGCAATAACCAGCTACCAAGAAAAATGTAAATCAGACGATTAACACGATTATCTCGACAAGTTCGCTAAACCTTGTCCACTTCGTACGCAAAGCCAGGGTACTAACCCGGCGCACCGGAAGAGTTTGATTGACGGTTTGTTCATTAACGAGTAGCGTGGCTAGAGGCGGTAGTGAAAAAGGTTACCTAGTTGTCCACGGCTCTGGAATAATGATCATCCTGGAGGACGAGTCGCGACAAATTATATGGTGCGGGACAGAACACGATGTGCCCGGTGCTCCATTGCAAAACGCGCGCGAGCGCGCGCGTGGTTACGTGCGTGTACGCGCGATTATAGTGAATCGCGTCCCGCGCGTCCTCCTGGCTCCTTTCTCATCGTGAGCCGAGCCACGCTTTCGCTTGCCACGATCTACGATCCACGGATCTACTCGTTCCCGGCTGAGAAAATTCCCGTAATCCGCGCGATTCTTCCTACCAGCTCGACCTCTCAAGCTCACAAGCATCTGGGTGAAACCGCTCGAAAATAACACGCCCGCCCCGTTTTCACGGGCGATACGCTCCAATCAGGAAGCTAGAGATTCAAGATACACCCTGAAGAGTTAAGAGGGTAACGTAACACCTGAATATTACTAGATTTAAGGGTAATTACTAGATTTAACTTCGTACATATTGTTAATAAATGAATTAATTAATTTTTATCGGCGTGTTGAGCCATAGTGATTTGCTGCTAATGTATAATTTGATTGATTTTACTTTCTATATTTTATCATGAAGAAAATTGTACAATCTATTCTTTCCGAATGTCGCCATGTTTCTAATATACGCTCCAATCAGGAAACAAGAGATTCAAGATACACCCTGAAGAGTTAAGAGGGTAACGTAACTCCTGAATATTACTAGATTTAAGGGTAATTACTAGATTTAACTTCGTACATATTGTTAACAGATGGATTAATTAATGTTTATCGGAGTGTTGAGCCATAGTGATTTGCTGCTAATGTATAATTTGATTGATTTTACTTTCTATATTTTATCATGAAGAAAATTGTACAATCTATTCTTTCCGAGTGTCGCCATATTTCTAATATACGCTCCAAACAGGAAGACAGAGATTCAAGATACACCCTGAAGAGTTAAGAGGGTAACGTAACACCTGAATATTACTAGATTTAAGGGTAATTACTAGATTTAACTTCGTACATATTGTTAATAAATGAATTAATTAATTTTTATCGGCGTGTTGAGCCATAGTGATTTGCTGCTAATGTATAATTTGATTGATTTTACTTTCTATATTTTATCATGAAGAAAATTGTACAATCTATTCTTTCCGAATGTCGCCATGTTTCTAATATACGCTCCAAACAGGAAGACAGAGATTCAAGATACACCCTGAAGACTTATGAGGGTAGCGTAACACCTGAATATTACTAGATTTAAGAGTAATTACTAGATTTAACTTCGTACATATTGTTAACAGATGGATTAATTAATTTTTATCGGAGTGTTGAGCCATAGTGATTTGCTGCTAATGTATACCTTGGTTGATTTTAATTCCTATATTTTATCATGAAGAAAATTGTACAAAAAGATTTTTTTACAAAAATTCTACTAATACAAAAAGATTTTTTTTACTGAAATCATGAGCTGAGCGCCCTACGATCAACCTTCCTTTTTAAAATGAGCCCTCACACAGTTAGTGAAATAATAAAAAATACATAACAAACAATTGTTTCCCGCAAACACTGTTTTACCCTTAAATCTAGTAATATTCATGGGTTACGTTACCCTCTTAAGGGGGTAACGTACCCCTAATTCTAGAGTATTATCAGTGTTTCCAACCCCTAAGCTAGAATCTGAGGGTGGTATCTCAATTTTTCCACTACTTTGAACGCTCATATTATTAAATATAAATATAATCTCGTTAAATCGTGAGCTGAGCACCCTACGATCAACCTTCCTCTTTAGAATGATCCCTCACATAGTTAGTAACATACTCGAATAATCTAGTAATATTCAGGGGTTACGTTACCCTTTTAACCTTGTTGTTGCATTGTGCAACATGTGCACATATAGTGCACAACATTAACTCTTACGTTGCCATAAGCGAGTACTCGCAAAGCGTTAGGATTTAACCATCCTGAATAGTTTGTATAATCAAGGTGTCATTATTTGGTCTGATTCTAATCAGAAAAATGTTACAAAATAATTTCTATAAACGATACAATTGACGTTTCACTCCTAAAGTTTCCAGACCGGTTTTCAACAGTATCCTCTGCGAATTGCAAAGTAACCAACGGTCAATACAAAGGGACAATGGCGAGAAAATGATGCAATTACTTTTCATACCGAGGTACCGACAGTCTCCAGTGCCCAAAGAATTGACAAAGAACGAAGCTTTGTGAAATGACGCCGAACACGGAAATGAAATTTTATTCCGCTTTCGAAATTTCGTAACGCGAAACGTTTACTCTCGATTCGTTCATATTTTCTCTCGCACATTTCGAATGCCAGCTCGACTTCGAGAGCACGGAGGCAGAAAGTGTGAAGTGCGTACGACAAATCGTCAGCGAGGAATGCGTTCGCGTATCTCCGAGTTAACCAGACGGCTGAGTTTTAATTGGCGCTCGATTTCACGCGAAATCGCCGTCGAAAACCATCGAAAAACGCGATCGCGTAAACCAACCAGCTGGCCAGAGAAGTTCGAAGCAAGGCGGCCATTTTGCAGGGGGAACGAGCACGCGCCCTAACGTGATAAAGTCGACGCGACAGAAAATTTGAAATTTAAATCGCGGCTCCGTGTTTCACGGTCAGTTTTTATCGACGTTTAAACGTACCTACGAGAGAGATCAATCTGACGATTCAATTATTTGAATAAACCGATCCGAACAGCGTCAGCTTTCAAACCTCCAAGTTACATCGCGAACGCGCAAAAAAAAGCGTAATAACGAGAACGAGAGTGTTCTTGTTGCATTATATTCGGTTGGCTAAGAAAGATGAAAAGTGTAAAAAAATTGATTTGAATAGCAAACGAACTCCCTCGTTGGAAAGCCCGCGAAGAAATTGATGAGAATCGTTCTTGCCTAAGTTCAGCCAGTTAAGAAAGCAAACAATGTTTCGTTCGAACTGTGTTCGGCGTGAAATGGTAATTTCACGTGGCTAATTAAGTTCGCGTAGCCAATTAAAATCCACGACCGTATTGTGGGAGAAATACGTGGGGGTTGTACACAATCTTTGGACAAAGTTATTTGCAAAACTCTTATGTGTAGGTATTAGATAGATTTTAATATTTATATGTGTTGGTGCCGATCGATCGTCTGCTGCTGGTCGTCGTTACGAGCCGACGATCGATTTGTTATTAACGACTGACGTTCGTTTGTATTAAACATTTGTATTCAGATTGTAACATACCGTGAAACGAAAAACATCTATTTAAATAAAGCTCCTATAAATTTACCTACATATGAAATATCCTACTAAATTTGATTTCTTATCGGCGCTACGGTTCGATCATATGCTACAACAAACTATATATAATTTTTATGCTTATTGTTTTAGTGAAATTTTAGTGAAAACCTCCGATGTGTATTACTGAGGAATAAGCATAAAAATTATATATAGTTTGTTGTAGCATATGATCGAACCGTAGCGCCGATAAGAAATCAAATTTAGTATTCAAAAACTTGGCGATCGATAATTAAATACTTCTACCAGAAATATCCTACGTTCGCGAAAATCACCTATTATTTACCAATCGAACGTGTTCATTCAGAATCAGTGGATAAGATGTAAAGTCGATGCAAGAACGATGCTTTGAAAAAGGGTGGTTCGAACAATGGCGAGCGGAAGCTTGCACAGGCTCCACGGTGGGTCATCTTCCGAGCAGAATCTTTGGCGAACGAAACGGAATGGACGTAGGAAAATGGCCGAGTGAAATCACCGCGAGTCAATGGAACGATATTATTCTTTCTTTCGGGAAGTTTCGAGCACGGTGACTCCGGCGGATCGTCATTGTGCGAGACGCTTTCAAAAGGGGGATTTCACGGGAGGAGGAAGCGAGCAAGTAATTTTGGTCGGTGCGCACACACACGCGCCGACATCCTGTCGGTCGACGGCGGATCGAAAAAGAGCAGGATGGTGTGTGACACGTCACGGAAAAGGAAACAACGACGCATGCACAGAGGAGAGACATGCATACACGCAGCAGACACCGATGGCCCCCGGGGTCAGCACGCATGCAACTCCCCGTGTTGTCCGATTCTGTGCAGGTGTATATGCGTATGCACGAGTGCATCGAGCGCTGACAAAACGCACAAAGCTGGCGGCGAGAGCGTGGTATCTCGACTGATAATTACGGAAGGGGCTCGAGCGAACTTCCGCTCAATAAAACCCACCCGATAGACGGCTGCTTAAAACGTGTGCACGATTGTCGTGGACATTTCGTGGCACCTGTGACGAAGCCCACGGACTCGAACTTTACGGAAACGCCGCTTAGCCGGATTCGTAAACAAAAACTTGAAGAAACAGCCCGTGCACCGTGATTGAAGCGCAACACCGAGCGAACGCGATGCGCCACGCGTTGAAATCACCGTGCTCGACCGTTGCACGTAGCTGATTTAAAAGGTTCCCAGAATTGCACCGGCTTCAACGCGTTTTCTTACTAGATTGTGCAAGTCGTGTGAATTCGTACTATTATTAGAACCTCTTTTTAAATAATCTCGATCGTAAATTGTTGCTAACAAAATTTTTTAAATGATTTCGGCGCCCAGGTTCGATCAGTTGTTACTCCTACAGTATTTGCAAAATATCACAAAATCTATTTTTCCACGTTTCGACCTCCTTTTAGATCATTTTCACGAAAATTTATAAAAATTGCGTCTGTAAAACAATATTTGCAAAATATCACAAAATCTATTTTTCGACGTTTCGATCTCCTTCTAGATCATTTTCAAGAAAATTTATAAAAATTGCGTCTGTAAAACAATAATCCAAAATTAAGTTTTTTACCGTGTGAATTTAAAACCAGAAGAAAAACTGTAACATACTTCTCTTAGTGCGATGAAAAATAATTTTTCCGTAATAAAGTTAATTAAATAGATTTTGTGATATTTTGCAAACAGTGTAGGAGTAACAACTGATCGAACCTGGGCGTCGAAATCATTTAAAAAATTTTATTATTAGAACCGTCGCGGATTTTCTGCGTTTTCCATCGAAACCGGTGAAATACTGGAGAAGACGTTTAAATATTATTTAACGAATCATTAGTTTGGCAAGCCGTGCACCAATTGCCTGTGCGATTACAATACTGTCCGCATTGGGGAACAGCGGCCGGGCAAATCGAGGCAGGTAGTCTTTGTTATTGTCTTTAGAGAAGTTGTAACTTGCAGTGCAGGTACGCCAGTCTCATGATTCCCGTTACAAGGATTTCCATATACACACTATTGTATCCTTAAATATATCTTTCCAGTAAATGGCGATCGTTAACGACTGCAGGTATGTGCAAGGTTTACGACCGTCACAGGATGGTTTGGTTTTAATCGCTGACAAGCCAGGTAAACGGCGAGAACAAGTGAATGAACTGCGAGACTTCAATTACGGTTTCTCAGGTACTGAACCCGCAATTCCGCGCGCATTGTTTAAATCCGAGGGTGGATCGAACGTGTACCTAGCACCGAAAGTTACTTTTATGACAACTGTACAATTTTGGGGAGAAACGATTTTATGCCGGTAACGTGCAATATACTTGTGCCCCTAAACTGCAATAGCTTTCTAACGTATAAGTCTCATTCGAATATTTATAAAGAAACGTGCACTGTGTTTTTAAAGAAAGATACACAGCGAAACTGTTTCCATGAAGAAACCACCGAAAGTTACTTTTATTACAACTGTACAATTTTTGGGGAGAAACGATTTTATGCCGGTAACGTGTAATATACTTGTGCCCCTAAACTGCAATAGCTTTCTAACGAATAAGTCTCATTCGAATATTTATAAAGAAACGTGCACTGTGTTTTTAAAGCCAGATACACAGCGAAACTATTTCCATGAAGAAACCACCGAAAGTTACTTTTATTACAACTGTACAATTTTGGGGAGAAACGATTTTATGCCGGTAACGTGCAATATACTTGTGCCCCTAAACTGCAATAGCTTTCTAACGAATAAGTCTCATTCGAATATTTATAAAGAAACGCGCACTGTGTTTTAAAGAAAGATACACAGCGAAACTATTTCCATGAAGAAACCACCGAAAGTTACTTTTATTACAACTGTACAATTTTTGGGGAGAAACGATTTTATGCCGGTAACGTGCAATATACTTGTGCCCCTAAACTGCAATAGCTTTCTAACGTATAAGTCTCATTCGAATATTTATAAAGAAACGCGCACTGTGTTTTAAAGAAAGATAAACAGCGAAACTGTTTCCACGAAGAAACCACCGAAAGTTACTTTTATTACAACTGTACAATTTTGGGGAGAAACGATTTTATGCCGGTAACGTGCAATATACTTGTGCCCCTAAATTGCAATAGCTTTCTAACGAATAAGTCTCATTCGAATATTTATAAAGAAACGCGCACTGTGTTTTAAAGAAAGATAAACAGCGAAACTGTTTCCACGAAGAAACCACCGAAAGTTACTTTTATTACAACTGTACAATTTTGGGGAGAAACGATTTTATGCCGGTAACGTGCAATATACTTGTGCCCCTAAATTGCAATAGCTTTCTAACGAATAAGTCTCATTCGAATATTTATAAAGAAACGTGCACTGTGTGTTTAAAGAAAGATACACAGCGAAACTGTTTCCATGAAGAAACCACCGAAAGTTACTTTTATTACAACTGTACAATTTTTGGGGAGAAACGATTTTATGCCGGTAACGTGCAATATACTTGTGCCCCTAAACTGCAATAGCTTTCTAACGAATAAGTCTCATTCGAATATTTATAAAGAAACGTGCACTGTGTTTTTAAAGAAAGATACACAGCGAAACTGTTTCCATGAAGAAACCACCGAACGCGATACTAAATCGACCGAAAGTCTCGGCTTAATAACGGGGTCGCGACGAATTTCCGGCGTTGCGTAATCGCCATAAAGACGATAATAATCCGGACATTCGGGGTTTCGTGGAAACAGAAGACAACGCGCGCGAACAGAGGGACAAGTGTCAAAATAACTGCTGACCCGACTGTCCGCGGGCGCGCAAAACATTCGGCCCGGTGCGGACGGGTTATTTTCAGTGTTACACGCCGCGGTTAACGCCGGTTGTTTTCCTACCGAGTGTAGGTTTCAGCCCGGCCGCGAACAATGCAGCCGATTTCGAATTGTTTCGGAGAACCGATCGAAACGGAACCATCGTGCGAAACAAAAGGGTCGGTCGACCAGTCAGAAAAACGTGGCCGCTCGAATAGCGCGTCTAATCCGGCCAGATTTACGGCGCACGCGCGTACAATCCAGCCAAGACCCTCGTTTAAATCCCTGCTTAAACTTATTGTCCGTTTCAGGGAAGGGCCGGACAATATTCGAGAAATCCTCCAACTAAATTGGTAGACAGGTATACGCTCGTATAGTGCGCATTACAATTCGAAACGTCCTAGTTAAACATTGTATGCGAGGTCTCACCTTCTGCAACTTCTCCAATTCGTTGATGTCCGCGGGTGACTTGATCACCTAAAAAAGTAAACGGAATATCGTTAACTACAAGATCCAACCGATACGTTTCTTTCATGCGAAACAGTTATTCTCTTTTTCTCTTGTTGCCATTTATTTTCGCGAATCACTGACATACTTGTGTATTGATGAAAAAAAAAGGGTCCCGTTCGAAACGGGAACCGAAATTCTAGTTTACGAGTGTAACGACGATGTCGATACAGTCGCGGATGCTGAGAGATCTAACGGAATGCTGCGGCCGGTGCGATCACCGTTATTACATATAAATAATTAATACACACGGTGGATAATCGTAAGCACTGCTTAAATGGAGGTTATAAGTGAAACCGTATACAATATAAAGTAATCGGAACAAGAGTCAACGAGAATTTCTTTACGCGATTTAAATAATTACGTTTCTCGCGATAAGTATAATAATGTGTACACAACATCCCGGGTCGCTACGAAAGAAATTCAATTTTATTTACCTCGATCTGCTTCCACACGTTACCGTTGCCCTTGCACGAAACGCGGCTGTTCGGCGTGGTGGATCCGTTTCCGAAATTGACAAGCGAGAAATAATTGTTGTTGTCGTTGTTCCCGTTCAATTTGGTCTCGTCGGAGTTCGTGTTGTCGAGGGACTGGTAATCGAGCGACTTCGAATCGCGGTTGTGGGTGACGAAGGCTCGCGCGAAGCTGCTTTTGAAAAACTGCCCCACCGATACCTCGCTGCCAAGAAGGAACTCCACTTTCGGTGCATCGGCCATGGTTTCCGCTCGAGAAACACGGGAAAAGTGCTCGATTTTCCAGCCCGAAACGAGGTTAGCTACCTTGCCAGGCGTGCAACCCGGAAACTAGACGAGCAGCGAGAAAAAACGCGCGGTATCGTGCATCCCACGAAAACTTGACAGCAGCCACCCCGACTATGGAATCGTTTTCTTGTTACGCGATTCTCACGTGTTTTTACCAACGAGAACGCCACGCTCGTCGACACCGGCGTTGTACGAGGACACCGTGCCACGCGTAATCGTTGTTCCTCGTGTTTCAACTCGTACGTTACTATGAATTTGATTCGAACAGAGTCAACGTTTATCCCGGCCAAGGTACTGGACACATCGCACACAATCGAAACACACAGCACGCCACTGCGCGTCAAACTGACAACGGACCACCGCTTGGTTGCGCTAGTTGATGTCCGAAGTGCGGAGAATAGCACACTGCGCAGGCGCCTCTCTATGCGTTGAACTTGCCTGAAATCAACCGTTCACGCGTGGCGGTCCATTTGAATTGTTCGTGATAGATCAATTTCAACAAAACTCTACAGAAGTAAACAGTACAAATTAAAAGAAAGAAATGGTACAAATTAATTTAAATCATTAATCGTATCAATATATATTTTGTAAGTGTTTATGTATTTATAATGTTGATTACTTAATATGCTATAGGTAAACGAAATGAATATAATATGTAAGATATTAGGTTAACATCTGTATATGTAAAAGGACCGGTTTGCATTGGGCAAATAGAGCTCAGGCTCTACAATATGCCATCTTTATGTAATATATATAAAGAGAAGAATAAACCAGTAACCAGTATATAAATCCGCGAGAATTGTTCCGTATTTCCACCGATGTAGATACATATTAGTACAGACCTATCATCCAATGTATTTTTCCAATGTTATTTTGCAAATGAAGCGATCCAGCACACGAAACAACGGTTCAGAATATAAATAGATTTATATCTTCATAGGTCACTAAAGACTGCAACATATTTAAATTTTAACAAAACCCATTATTTTATACTATTTGCAAATGGATTGTATTGTTTAAGAATTTCGATGTTTACTATCAGCACCAATAGACGTCACCAATGGTCCCTTCAGAAATCGTCGATGAGAGTTTCCGCTCTATGTTCTACTTCATGAACATGGTACTATGTGCAGGTTAGCTTAAAAAATATTTTTGTTGTGCAAGAGGTGCAAGGTTTTAACTAGCCGGTTTATAACAATATACAACAAACAGTTTATATGATTTAGTTTGAATATGTAGAATACACTGTCACTCTGTCATTTAACGATAGAGAATACTACAGACAAGTAGTTATATCAGCATTATTACACATAAGTCTTGAACAGATTATAATTTGATCGTTGTAAGATATTGAATTAATTGCAAAAATGCCGCGATTACCACTGCATCATGCTTCGGGGACTGGTATAATGCAACCTCTCAGTAAGGTGATACGGTTTGTTCGTTATGGATGCGCAAACAGACCATTCTATCATATTGTCGTAATGAATGTAAGTCAGTAGATGTTTAATAAGTCTACATACAACTACAAATGTTTATATAAAAGCTAACAAATGCTAAACATATATATTAACAAATATAAGGATTCACCCGTAGTTTTCATTCAAACAATACAATGAATTCTTCTAGTCAAAACTTGATCAGCGTAAGCCACCGATAGAACAGCTTGGCAGTTACGATCCTTTGCCAAACAAATTTAATGAGAAATTAATTGCCCTGAATTTGGAACGTATACAGTATTGGCTGGGGTATGGAGTTGACGTTTCAAAACCTGTTGCTCAAATTTTCGGACTAGCTGGTTTATTTCCAATCCATCCGAAAACATATATGGCAGCATGGAGAAGTCGTAGACATGCTAAAATAGCTGCTGAACAAGCAGAATCAGAAAGTGCAGAGGCTGCAGAGTCAGCAGGTTAATCTTGTCATGTTTCATTTTGTACTTCGTGTAAATATTATGCATATGTTAATAAAGTTATTATAAAAAAACACACTGGCTTTGTTCTGTACAATATAAAAGATGATACTGTACCATTCGCAATTAGGAAAAGATGTGAAATATATTTGAATTATAGTATACATTTAAAGTGTAGTGAAATGTTGAATCGTATACATTTTAATTCATTGTGAAATTCATATTTATACATTTCGCAATATATTTCAAATACATAATGACAGAAATATTGTGGAAGATTAAAATGAAAAAAAGATATTCCCCAGGTGAGGCTCGAACTCACAACCCCGGCATTGCTCACAGTTATACTGTCTTATAAGTACCGTGCGCTAACCGATTGCGCCACTGGGGAGTTGTAGTTTCCTTTTCCTTATTTGGCAATATAAGGATACATTCGAAAAATCTTTAAAATAAGGATTTTTAATTCGAAAATATTACTTTTCACTAGTTTTTGAACCAAATAATGCAATAACAAAACTGTTTTTCAAGGTTTACACTTTGAAACGTAAGCGGTCGTATAACCTATAACTATATATTTTTAAATTAATGCACGTCTCTTCCATCACAAGATTTTTGCCAAGCTGAATAAAATGTAGTTTTTAATAAAAATTGATCAACCGTCGATCCGTTATCCATTTGAATTGTAAACATTCTCAAATCATTTCTCAATACAGAGCTAAGGTCACCTTCGTATGATCTTGAATACAAAAATTTAGATTGAATCAACAAAACGTTAATATAGGAATTTTTTTATTTCAATTAAATTACATATTCAAAACGAAATTGTTATTATTGTAATCTTGATTAATACTTTATAGTGGTTACAAATTTCCAATTCAATTCACATATTAGGAAATCTCTCTGTGTTGCTATTAGTATAACAAACCATTTTTATTTTGTACTGTCTTCATCTGAATCATTTCCATTGTTATTTTCATACAAGTCAATTGCATTGCATATGTCACCCCATAAGTCTATTAGCTCCTTAGCAGTGATACGCTTTTTACAGAAATTTCTTAGTAACTCGTGGTTTTTCTCTACAAAGTCTACACCTAAAAATAATTTGGAACATATAAGTATAAAAAGCAAAATTCACAATTTAGATCTAGTACCTTCTGGAGTGGGATGTATATTGAAAAAGTGTTCACTCTGCCCGGACTTCTCTAAAAATTTTAGTGACCACTGGAACTGTATGTATACGTTTTCAGGGGATTGTAAGAGCAGTGTTACACCTCCGTTTTCTTCCACACATTGTTTGAAAGTACCATACTTTCTCTCCTTCAGTTGTTCTAACATAGTACTTCTGTCTTTACATACTTCACTGTATTGTGAAATAGCTAAAAAGGAAAAACATCAAATAAGCTATTCAATCTGTTACTGTAATCATACGTTGTAAAAACTATGAAATACCAGATGCTAAAAGTGAAAAATTTTTCTTCCTACAAATGTCTTGTACCCATGACTGAATTTCCAACATATAACAATCATCAAGATCTATAAAATGGCATGTTATATCTTGTATTTCAAATTCTTTTTCTCCCTAAAACAGAGTGACAGGATAAGTTTCATTTATGTCTCACGTATATGAGAGATGCTCTAAGTTTTATACCTCTTGTTTTACTGTCAGTTCTAGAACAATATTAAGGACTGATGTTACTAAGTCGGCAGTATATTTATAAATATTATCATTCATCCATTTTCTATCTATATTTTCAAATTTTATTCCTGCAATCTGACGGGTAACTTTACATACTTTACGTTTCTCGTGTTTATGCAAATTGTTCTTTGTAATTATGACATCATTTGTGATATTTGATGCTCTAAAATAAAATGAATACACATATTACTTTCTATTTTTCATTGACAATAAGAGGCATATTAAATTAAAATTAATTATGGATACAATTCGTCAGAAGAAGGAAATTTTCGACGATTTCCTTCGTTGTTTTTCAATTTTTCACATAAATCATTTGTCCTGTCAAGCAATTTTGCTTTCAAATTTCTCAATTTAATTAATTCCTGATCTTCCATTATTATTGAAATATCGTACCGCGCAAACTATTCGAATTCTAAATTTTATTGCAAGTACTTCAATTAACGTTTTTTTGTGAACTACTTCTCGAAATACATGTACAGATAATATAACTATAATTAATAGATAACTGATTTGACTAAAAAGTTTTCAAATCAAAGAACGCGAATAACAACGCAGGTGCAGTTGCTTATGATGATAATTTGGTTCACTGCAAGATATGAATATAACCTCAAATTTGTGACTTAACTGTTGTGTACATCAGTGAACAACAGAGCAGACAGAAAATCCACGTACAATAAGTATCCTGACGTATTTAGGTAAGTATACTGCACAAGATTCATTTCTTCTGTGTAATGTACAAACAAAATTATTTATATATATTTTTTTTTTCCAACAGATAATTTTGTATACAAGTTATGTGTTTTTAAAAACAATTACATACATTTCAATAGAATGTCTTGTAAATACTTAGTAGCCACGATAACGAAAGAAGAAAACGATATTTGGTATTAAGTGAAACCACTATTACAATTATATGTACTTTGATAGAATGGATGACGAAACCTTAAACAGGTAAGTTGACATATTATAATATAGAATAGTTTTAGTAATTTCTATGTACAATCAGATATCATTGTCAAATTTTAAATTCTTAAGTAACATTCAAATAATACTGCAATGTATAAAAACAGACTTGCCGTTGAGGCTATTATGGAGGAAGCTAAGCTTGGAGCAAGGAGAGCCGAGATAATGGGTCCAAGTGGGTGGATGAAACCAAAGGAATCTATTAATAAAAGATTTCTAAATTCTACTTTACGTAATGTTGTTCTTTCGAATAAATACCATGTAAAAAGGAAAGAAAGAACAAAAGACAAACAACTGCATAAAGAGGAAAATAGTATAAAATAGTTAGTATTACGTACATTAAATGTATATGATAAATAACTTTTCTTGTCATATGTTGATCAAGAATTAATTTATTTTCATTTAATATCTATGAATTTTCTAAAGCGACACACATAATAGGATAAATTGGGGATCAGCTGATCGGTTTAATAAACACAATTATAAGTAAATCGATAGCAGTCTTATTGTGTGAACTACAAAGTGTATAACTCGAAAAGTGAGAAGATGTAGTTACTATGAAATGTCAATGTATAAATGTGTATTCTTTATTCTGTAGAAATAAAATATTTAAGAAACATGTATTTTTGTTGTAAGGCTTAACATGTAAATGTATATTTCATAAATTTCAATAAAACGATACATTGCTTTGTTGGAAGAAACCATAACAGAATTAATTAAATTTCGTTTTCAATAAACTTAACAAGTAAACGAATTTTTTTCTATTTTTAATTAAATAAATTGATAGATGACATAGTTTTGCATGCACATGTTTTGTGTTATACTTTGGTGTACTAACAAATTAAAAACTTCGATATTAACCAAATGTTATACTTTTTGAATCACGTATTATTTATATAAAAATTTAAAACGAGTTTCTTTATTATTTTTATTGTTATTTTAAGTGTATAAACTATTAAAATCCTTTTCTATGTAATGTACAGTCGTTGTACA
This sequence comes from Lasioglossum morio, assembly GCA_916610235.2. Lineage (NCBI taxonomy): Eukaryota > Metazoa > Arthropoda > Insecta > Hymenoptera > Halictidae > Lasioglossum > Lasioglossum morio. The sequence continues at coordinate 11,429,657 of OU744333.1, forward strand.
AATCGGAAACCACAAGTTTAAATGGCGGCAGCAGAGACTTCCGGTCGGATACCATATCCATCTTTCTTTTACATACATTGGAGCGATTCTAGTACAGTGACCACATTCTTTCAGTAGGAAAAGGGTAATTTATTAAAAGTTAAACGTTAATTTATCACTGGAATTATGGCATTATCAATTAGAGGATTCTGCAGACTAAATCTGGGTCTCGTGAACAATGTATTCTCAAAAAATAATATACTTAATGGTACGTAATCTTACTAACCTAAATGTTTGTATTTTAAATTAAAATCATCGAAGTTTTAGAAATCTATGGCAAAGGTTATATAATGCAGCATTTTAAAGAGAAATAAACAGAATGTTAAAGACTCGGTCATCGTTCGTATTTGTCTTTTAAATGTAATACATATTTTTCGTTTTTTAGTCGGCGTCCGGTATATGTATACAGAAAAAGCTTTAGGTATAACCTCGTACGAGAATACAAGGCAGATTTACCGGAATCAGTTTATATCGATAGAGAGCACTTTTCGCTCGAAAATGAAAGAAGTTTGTGACTCGACAGACGGCGTGGTCTTTACAGAAGACTTGAAAGCAATGTTGCATTTAATACAGAAGAACGAAGATGATCTGATATTAATAAGAAAAATGATTGATAAGTATCAAACATCGAACAAAGATTTGAAATTTGGTTCATACGTCTTTGGTACAGTGGTGATGAGAATGTACTATTATTTAAATGAACCAGCGACCGCGTTAGCCACTTTCAATGATGTTATCGACACATCACTCTTTAATCAGAGGACATCGTTAAACATATTAATGTGCCTCTTGTACAAAAATAATATGTATGCAGAAATTAGGGAATTGTTCAAATTTACAATAAATAATGAAACATGGCAAGGAGTTACCAAGAACTGCCTTCTTGTGCTGTGTAGTGCATGTTATAAAGAGGTAATAATTTCACTGTCTTTACAATAGTATTAGTGTTTATTAATATGCTAAATGGTATTAACTATTTTTTTTTAGAATACACCAGAATCGTTTGAATTCGCACTAAATTCTTGGAGGAAAGTATCCAACATGGTAGTCAGACCACCTGCTAGAAGTACTACAATTGTATCGGCATTGGCAATAAAACAAAATGCACCTGATGTGGCATTAGAATTGATAGCTTCAATTCAAAAACAGCAGTACATCACTGTTAGATGTCTTAAAGTACTGGCATATATGAATCTGCAGAAATATGTACAAATAATTCCCCTATTCAAACATTTATTGGAAACTGATAACTCAACCTCATTCAAACACACATTTTATTCCCATGTGGTATGTAAAATGAAACTTTTACTAACAGAGTTCATTAAGTTTTCCATCATAATTTCATCTAATGTATAACCTTCTTGTGTACCAGATCGATGAATTAGAAGATAATATTAAAAGTACAAAGGCAGAGGGAACTGAAGAATTGTTACAATTAATAAATGAACTCAGGAGGCGAGATCAAGTTACATCTGGTGTAAGTTAGCCTGACAAAAATATTGATACTTGTAACTGAATCTTTTCTATGCAATGTTTTGTTTTTCCTTTTTTTCAGATACTTTTAGAGGACAGTTTGTTAAGACCCAAAACAGCTATGTTCGCGAGACAAGAATCTTTCATGCCAGCGAACAACAACAATAATAATATGAGGAACAGAAGTATGTCAGGAATGCGCTCTAATATTCGTCTCTAATGCATTTCTTAATAATTTTTTAGCTCGTATAAGTATTAAATTTACCATTAATTAGATTAAGAAATGTACACTATACATAAATTAATGTTATAGCCAGTTTGTGCGATTGTAAAACGAACAAATAGACTGGACATTAGTGTATTATAGTAATTGTATATTCTATTGTACACTAAATCAACCTCATACAAAAATATTGTAGAAATGCCAGTTATTTATGCATACCGAGCCATCCACAGTTACGACCTCTAAGAAGGGTTACAGTAGAATATAGTAATTAATTACCGATCATCGTCAATTGAATTAATTATTCAAACTCTTGTGAAATCAATAAGTAGGACTCCCGTATCCGTGGGGAATTGTTTCTAAGACCATCTGCGGATAAAGAAATCGGCGGGTAGTAGCGAACGCTGTTATTTACACATGACTATCGGATATTCATTTGATATCGATATTGGCAACTTAAATATTTATCAAAACGACACGCGCGACGAAAATAATTATCGTACAGTTTACTGAAGGCGTACTATTAACGTACGATTACTATTTATAATTTTCAATCAACGATTAACGATTTATATCCGGTAATCAACATGAATCAATTGCGATCTTCGACATACATATTAATCGACCATTTAAATTCAAAGTGATCGTCGATTGATACGGGGACAGTAAACTCTCCCATTGATCGAGAGAATCCAATGCTTCTCGAGATCGAGCGAGTTCCTAATCGATCCCGGCATCATTGTGCGCAATTTGGGGCATTCGGAAAACTCGATCAACCTGGTTATTGATCGAGCATCCGGGAAAACTGTTCTCCCGGTGAAATCATTAACAATCGAATCCGGTCGCAATTAACCTGAAACAAGGTATCATACGAGCTGGGGTATCGTACGATCGCTTCACGGAATAGGATCGCAGGAGAAGTTCACGCGTTGAGTAACGATGCTATATAATTCCATGTACACGGCGTTTGTAATGGGAGAATTTAGTTATTTTCGAGGACCGGTATAGCTACTAGTTACACACTTTGAGCAACTAAGTAGCTGCTACCCAGATACATAAATTGCTCGGATGTAACTATGTAAAGCAACAATAACAGACAGGATCCTCTCCGACAATAACTTCCATTAATTATTCGGAAACAATTAGAACGAACGACTTAAGAATTTGTTATTTATTGCAAAGTAAAACACGAACATAATTCCATTACGTAACACTAATAAATTTATGTCTAGTGTATATAAAGCAATACAAGTTACATTATTCTCTAAACCGCGGCTCGTTAAATGAAATGCTTACATTGCCCTGTTAAACGTTGACTTCCGTTTAAGAAAACAATTTCGCTCGCATTCGTTGATCCAAAATTTCTCCTCCATTCGATAATTGTGTTTCACTTGCAACGAACGTTTGGGAAAATACCGATGCAGCAGTTCTACGTTCCCAACTATATATCGGTTTCGAGTAGTTAGTCTCGTGGTAACCAGTTAGTTACGTTCGAAAAAAAAAAAAAAAAAAAAAAATGATTAGTTATAGTTGGTTACATTTTCACTACACGCCGTTGCTTGTGTGCACAGGTACACGTAAATCCGTGCGTGCGTTGCGTGTGTGTGAGCGTGTGCTTGCAGGGATTGATACGGTCACGGTGAAAATCGCGATATTTGTAAGCAAAAGGTAAATCGGGCGGGTAGGTGGGACACACGATAGGAGTGTCAGGGCGCTAGGTAACCTAACGAAACGAAGCGGAGCGAAGGAAGAAAAGGACGAAGCGCGGAAGGTTCGCGGGGCGGGTGTGGAGGGCGGTCCGGGGCGCGGAATGACGTCATGTTGCTAAAGCGACGCGGCAACGCTGAGCGTCTGCGTGGGTCGGCGGATGTCTGGGCAAGGATCAATAGCGTGCCAGCAACCAGGTAGTAGGTGTGAGTGTATGTAGGTTTCTGAACGGTGGCAGTCCAGGAGACGAACCTTCCGAGGCAGGACACTTGACGAGTCGAGTTCAGCTCCAGTGTCGTACCGGAGAGCACCATGCCAGTATCATTGCATCACGGAACCCTCACTGCCTAGGATTATCAGCTTCTCCAGGTAACGTTCTCCTATTTCACGTATCACGATCGCTCGTTGTCCGATCTAGTCCGTAACCGAAACACGATTTAACGCGCCTCCGCGGATTCGAAATCTGGCCACCACCCACGCGAACGTACGTCGTCGCATTCTCGGGGGGTTACAGAGAGAGGGGTCCTACGTATCGTTGCACGCCGCGAATCCAGTTTTACCGATCGATCATGCTGCCGCTCGAAATAGGGAATAACCGTGTACCAATCGTTGGTCCAACAGTGGGATAAAAAAGAAAAAGAATGGGAACGGAATCGATAGGGGAACGAGGTAGTCCGGTTTAAAATTCGGGGAACGGAGCCGTTCCACTGAGCCAGTGACGAGCTCGGTGCATAGCTCGCCAGGACAGCGATATACACGCTCACACACACACACCACGGGGCTGCATCGCGGTTTAGAGAGAAGATAGAACAACGAAATGAGACTGAGAGACCCGTGGTGGGGACACTGTGTGTAACGAGAGAGATATGGATCCCTCGACTTCCGCATGAAACTTGGTTACCCAGTTGTGAGAAGAGCGAGCGGATCTCGCCTGCTTATGGTTTCACGTTCCCCGGGATATCCGATGTACTGTGCGCGTTATCGGCCGACCATACTCACGGAGTAGCCACGGTAAGGTCTCATAAATACTAATGTCAAAATACGAAGCGTAACGGCCGAGATGACACCGTGACCTTTTCGGGACGGTCTCCCCCCGTTTATCTTATCGCTGGCGTGCGCTGTGTCGGTTGAACGTTTTCCTTGCGGTTGGAGCCTCGGTACTAGTTTATTTTCCGTGTTTCGTAATATGGAACGGATTACGTTTATCGCTAAGGATATGCGTCGAATAAATTCGTTTCTTTTTCGTGTACGTGTACAGTGGGTGATGCAAGTGCAGGAGAAGGAATGTTATTAATGGTACTGTGCATGCAGGTAGACGTTTTACGGTGGCGAATAAACAGTAAGAACAAATTAATTGCCCCATCGATTCAGAATGTAGGAAGCACATTTTCCCCGCACGTTTAGGGGACTTTTTTTTTGCTGATAGCTCGCGTAGGATATTTACGGGAAACGAATTGACGAAACTTTCCAGAGTATCCGCAGCCATTTTAGCCCCCTTCCATCCCCACTTGGTAGCGGTTTCGAATGTTGTTTACCGGACGGGATAAAACGATAATTTCGTTGAGAGGGGGTGGGGGTTGTTTCCTAGCGAAATTAGGAACGGTCACCGTGCATATGTAGCGACGGGTACGAATTCAACGGTATATTTTCGCTTGATTAAAATTAATGGTAGACGCCGTTCGGCCGGGTTCGGGGGGTTGATGGCGTCGGCCGGGTGAAACGGGGGTTGAAGAGGGTGGACGCAGGGGGGTTGTAGGCGCGGGATGGGACGACGACGAAAGCAATTACTTAAAAACACGTTTGTACATCGAGGATTTGTTTGCCGAAGAAATTTGTTCGCCCTTTGCTTGAGCACTCTCGAGGAATCGGAACACAAACAGGCCTCTCCCACGTACACACCAACACTGACCTAATTCGCGGCACTGTCCGGACGCAGCCAATCATTCGGCTTTTCGGTCCTGTCGACGCTGTTAGCGTCTCGTGTACAGTCCATCGCAAAACCGATACAATGTATGCGTCCTGTCGCTTGACCCTTTGATCCCCGTTTCGAGTCTGTTAACCCTCCTCCAGTACCTCCAACGCTGTTCGAATCTCTTGTGAATTCTCTTGGAATTCCTCGGTGCAATTCCTGATTCACTATTAACACTAGAACTACCGGATAAGTAAAAATGATTAATGCGAATTCTTTTCGATTCGAAATATTAAAAGTATAAATGTGTTTCTCCGAGAAATTGCTTTAGTTAAATTCTCTGTTGGAGTACGTATTTAAATAAAACTTGCACGAAATCGAAATAAATGGTATATCGTCGTTATTATAAAGCAATGTTTGCCAACTGCGTTTAGTGCTCGGTAGTTCTAATGTTAACCAGCTCCTCAAAGAATAGATTAATATTTTTGAACTGTGCACTAACGGGGTCAACCCTTTTGCGATAGGGTGCAAGCGGCCCTTCCGAGAGGCTGGTAAAAAGATATTTGCTGTTTTAAAGTTACATGAAATTTTTTTACTTCCTAATTACAAAGATACAAGCAATACAGCGTTAAAGGCAAAATTCGTGTAAAATCTTGAGATATATGTTCTTACAATATTTGTAGTTGGTTACAAAGCGGATATTTTCAGTGTCATATAATATATGTTTAGTCAATTGTATTTTGCTGTTCTTGATGCCAGCGATGGAATTCTTACTATCATCGTTGTAGGCGACGTAACAAATTGTTCGGGTGTTACGCGAGAATCGCATAGCAAACTAATTTATGATTTCGTGTTGGAGTGCTTCGGCGACGAACGTTTAACCATCTGCCAAGACCGTTCCCTTTGAAAAGCTCTGTTTTAGAGGAATATTTGTTTGGAATTCTGCCAAATTGAAATTCATGAGGCGATATAAATAATGACACATCGGAAGAACAATATTAATGATAACGCGAAACGTGCTATATATTACTAGATACCATATTTCACGTTAGGTCCGAGTAACAATGAAAATTCTTAGTTAAAGAAACAAAATTCTCAATTGATTAACAAATTATTAGTAACGTAAACGTAGTTCGAGCAGTCACCCGCGCAGAAACCAGAAAATAATCGAAATTCTTTTCGCAAATCGGATTCCGTCCACGTCCGATAATTTGATCGGGGAGTGTACGAGCGGATGTTAATCGTTTTCCGGTAAAATTGGCAAAGTAAACGTCGAAGATTGGGTAGGGCAGTTTCGTGCACGGCAAACCCGATACATATTTTCCGGTGGCTTCCGGGTCTGTCGCAATCGGTCGTTCGCTTCCCCCTCGATGTTCCTGCGTGTTTGTGCCCGCTTGTGTGTTTACCCTGTTCGAGATGCAGCGCGTCACGTTATAATTATTAAGTCAAACGGTCCCATTTGAATAATTATCAAAGGGAATCTGCCTGTGTTTATCGAGAAGCGTCGTAGCGATGGCCGTAGCCGTAGGCAGAGATTCATGGGAGCCAAACGAATCTCTCATTAGTAACGCTCCAGTTTCGTTTCCCGATTGATAATCCCCGGACCGGTGTAGATAACAAGCGAAATTCGACTTTCGAGGCAGTTTCGGCCCCGATAACTCGCGAATTTTTACGCGGCCATTGTGCTGGCCGCGGGCGCCGCAAGTGGAACAGGTCAACGAATTCCAAAAACAATGAAAAAATTTTCACACGAAATCGCCAGGCTTATACGAATCAAATATCTCATCGATGCAGTATTATTTTATTTCTTCTCATAATTTCAAGACTACGTTAACCACTTTTAATAAAGGTATATGGGACATCGTTATTTAATCGAGGGATACATACGTGAACGTGCTTATTCTATAAAAATATCATGTACACGGAAATTAGAGAATTGTTCGATAACACAATAGATAACGATGCACGTCGAGATGCGGCAAGTAGAACAGGTCAACGAATTCCAAAAGCAATGAAAAATTTTCACACGAAATCGCCAGACTTATTTGAATCAAATATCTCATCGATGCAGTATTATTTTATTTCTTTTCATAATTTCAAGACTGCGTTAACCACTTTTAATAACGGTATATGGGACATAGTTCTTTAATCGAGGGATACATACGTGAACGTGCTTATTCTATAAAAATATCATGTACACGAAAATTAGAGAATTGTTCGATAACACAATAGATAGCGATGCACGTCGAGATGCGGCAAGTAGAACAGGTCAACGAATTCCAAAAGCAATGAAAAATTTTCACACGAAATCGCCAGACTAATACGAATCAAATATCTCATCGATGCAGTATTATTTTATTTCTTTTCATAATTTCAAGACTGCGTTTACCACTTTTAATAACGCTATATGGGACATAGTTCTTTAATCGAGGGATCACATGTGAACGTGCTTATTCTATAAAAATATCATGTACACGAAAATTAGAGAATTGTTCGATAACACAATAGATAGCGATGCACGTCGAGATGTGGGAAGTAGAACAGGTCAACGAATTCAAAAACAATGAAAAATTTTCACACGAAATCGCCAGACTTATATGAATCAAATATCTTATCGATGCAGTATTATTTTATTTCTTCTCATAATTTCAAGACTGCGTTAACCATTTTTAATAACACTATGTGGAACATCGTTCTTTAATCGAGGGATCACATATGAACGTGCTTATTCTATAAAAATATCATGTACACGAAAATTAGAGAATTGTTCGATAACACAATAGTCGAGATGCGGCAAGTAGAACAGGTCAACGAATTCCAAAAGCAATGAAAAATTTTCACACGAACTCGCCAGACTTATAAGAATTAAATATCTCATCGATGTAGTATTATTTTATTTCTTCTCATAATTTCAAGACTGCGTTAACCACTTTTAATAACGCTATATGGGACATCGTTCTTTAATCGAGGGGTGAACGTGCTTATTCTATAAAAACATCATGTACACGAAAACTATAAAATTGTTCGATAACACAATAGTCGAGATGCGGCAAGTAGAACAGGTCAACGAATTCCAAAAACAATGAAAAATTTTCACACGAAATCGCCAGACTTATATGAATCAAATATCTTATCGATGCAGTATCATTTTATTTCTTCTCATAATTTCAAGACTGCGTTAACCACTTTTAATAACGCTATATGGAACATCGTTATTTAAACAAGGGATACATACGTGAACGTGCTTATTTTATAAAAACATCATGTACACGAAAATTAGAGAATTGTTCGATAACACAATAGTCGAGATGCGGCAAGTAGAACAGGTCAACGAATTCCAAAAACAATGAAAAAATTTTCACACGAAATCGCCAGACTTATTTGAATCAAATATCTCATCGATGCAGTATTATTTTATTTCTTCTCATAATTTCAAGACTGTGTTAACCACTTTTAATAACGCTATATGGGACATCGTTCTTTAATCGAGGGATCACATATGAACGTGCTTATTCTATAAAAATATCATGTACACGAAAATTAGAGAATTGTTCGATAACACAATAGATAGCGATGCACGGCGAGATGCAGCAAGTAGAACAGGTCAACGCATCGCCAGCCGCATCTGGAGCCCGGTACATCGAACGGCTTTTGTTTCTCTCTCTCTCTTGTGGGGAGCGAAAAAGAGATGGAAAACGTGAACGAAATAAAAAAATAATAAGGCGACCAGAGAATATTCTCTCTCCGGCCGGGGTAACTTCGGACGAGAAAATGTTTACAGGTATTATGCAAATTGAACGAACTCTCGCCCCCTTTGTCGCCGCACGGACAGAAATTAGTTCGAGCTTTAAATACCGCGCGGGTCACCGCTTCTTCTTCACTGTACGATGGTTATTTGTTTCCCCCGGGGGATAATACGCGAGCGTGGAATTATTAATCGCGCGATAACATCGCGCGCGAGCGGAAATTGTTCTAGAAATTGTTCGTCGTTACCGCGGCTCTTTTTTTTCCCCTGATATTTTGTGTTAATTGCGCGGAAACGAGACAGATACGCGTGCTGATAGAAATTTATTTTGTACGTGGTTAGCGATAACCGATCGTGCTGCACTTGAACGGTCGATCCGTCCGTTGATAAAGTCGAATTTTTATGTTAACTCTCTACGGGCCGATTGTTCGTTGCGAAAACATTCGTGTTACTTGAAAACAGCAAACACCATTTTCTAAATACTAGTTAACATTCACAGTGTTCGGACAATGATTTTAATTCGCTCGGATGCGTGAATCAATAATCGACAATAGCGACATTTAATATAATTAAATTAAAAGATATTGATAGAATGTGACTTGAAAGTTACACATATTTTTCCGCGTGGTAATTAACAGTAGTCTGATTTTGGTAGAAGTTGAATAAACAGGCCTCGACCGTCGAGGTTAATTATTTATCGCGATCGTAATCGAATTTGTAATTAACTATTAAACCGTGTTTAACATAGGAAGAGTTCGCTTGAACCGGTGATTTTATTATTGATAATATATGTTCTAGAGAAAAAGAATTACGCGAGGTATGCATTGAAAAGCAAATGGAGTTTGTCAATTTCACTTTGACACGTTGATTGACGCATTGTGTCCGCGGCCGAGCGACACATTCCTTCGTTCCCGGAAACCCGAAACTCATTATTTATAGAGGAACATTTAATGAATTTTTGGCCAAAGTCCACGCGACGAAGTGTCGTGCAATTTTCATTTCATCAACGTGACTGTGACCCCGCGGATGATTAATCGCCGACGAGAATTTGTCATAAAATACACGCGGCCCATTGTCGCAGCCATTTTCCATATATTTGTTGATGCTTGATTAAAAAAGACACGGTCGAACTATGCGTAACACGGCCGGAATGCGTCGGAGGCGTACTAATTAACGTTAATGCGGCATACGCTTCGACAATCGACGATACCTTTCATGAACATATTTCTTATAATTACGAAGGGAACGCAGCTAGGCTGGCACCGCCGGCAAAAACTGCTCGATGAAAATGAGTTTAATCAGTGCAGAAATTATTTGCATACAAATTAAAAGCGAACGCGTCGCCTGTGTATTGAAGAAGTAAATTGGAACGGATGTTTTCGAGAGAATGGAAAAACATAATGCTGGCTAAAGATAGAAAAATACTTATAAAATTTATGCGACTCACATTCAATTTTATTGTTTCTGTAACTTACCACTCTTGTATGGAGGTTATTTTAGCTTTCGCGAAACCCGAAATTTTTTATACAATTTAGTGAAACGAATTGGAATACACGAGTAATTATGATTAGAATGGATCAAAGATGGAAAAATACTTATAAAATTTATGCGACTCACATTCAATTTTTATTGTTTCTGTAACTTACTACTCTTGTATGGAAGTTATTTTAGTTTTCGTGAACCCCGAAATTTTTTATACAATTTGGTGAAACGAATTGGAATACACGAGTAATTATGATTAAAATAGATCAAAGATGGAAAATTCTTATAAAATTTATGCGACTCACATTCAATTTTATTGTTTCTGTAACTTACCACTCTTGTATGGAGGTTATTTTAGCTTTCGCGAACCCCGAAATTTTTTATACAATTTAGTGAAACGAATTGGAATACACGAGCAATTATGATTAAAATGCATCAAAGATGGAAAAATACTTATAAAATTTATGCGACTCACATTCAATTTTTATTGTTTCTGTAACTTACTACTCTTGTATGGAAGTTATTTTAGTTTTCGCGAACCCCGAAATTTTTTATACAATTTGGTGAAACGAATGGGAATACACGAGTAATTATGATTAAAATGGATCAAAGAAAAATAGTTTCATAGAAGAATAGTTAACAAAAAAGGAGTTATCACAAGATTTTGTATTTTTCTTTTGTAAATTCCATTTTAGCGTTAAAGAGAGTAAAGAGAGTAGCGTTTGTACAGGATATTAACACTAAAACTACCGAGCACTAAATGCAGTTGGCATAAATTTCCTTATAATGACAATATTGCATTTATTTCGATTTCGTGCAAGTTTTATTTAAATATGTACTTCAATAGAGAAATTCACTAAAAAGCATTACTCAGAAAAACATATTTACACTTTTGATATTTCGAATCGGGAAAAGTTTGCACCAGTCATTTTGACTGGTCCGGTAGTTCTAGTGTTAAGAGACATTTCGGTTCCTAAAACACGATAAAACAAAAACAAATCTTCGAACCACGTTTCCTGTTAGGTTTTCGCAGCAACGGTGCAATTTTTCGGCGGTCCCCGGGCAAATTACAGTCCCGTGGACGGGGCTACTAATAAAGATCAAGGATTAATGAAAAATTCATTAACGACGGTCTGGGGAAAAACGCGGAAACGGTCCGTTACGGTTGGCGAGCGTTGACAACGGGCATTGTTCTGTCGCGAGCGGTCGTTCCCGTCTAATTTCGTTGGCCGCCGTTGAAAAACGGCAGGTATTCCGTTGTCGCATTTTCTGGTTGTTTATGACTGGACAATTGAAATTCCTCCGGCGGACGTTCGTTATCCTCGGATCGCATCTGCGCTTTTGGCGTCGCTTCAAACACGCGACGCGCTCCGCGTTTCGATCTCTGCGAAGGTTGCTCGCGTGATCGCAGCGCGTCGCCGGATTGCAGATATTTATAAAGCTTGACGCGAATTCAGTTGCACCGCGAAAAAAAAAAATAAAACAAAACAAATGGCAACGCACGTGCCCGTTCCGTTCGATCAGCATCACACTTTAATTAACGCTCCGATGAAACTTCCCGCGCAAACGTTGTTCGACGGATCTCGTCGAACGCTGTATCGCGAAATTGCCTCGGCCCCTCATTTTGCATAGCTCTCTTTTTTTCCCACCGTTCGACTCACGCTCCGACGCTACCTGCGAAATATAGAACCGCTTATATCATTAATCTCCTCGGGAATATCCACGTTTCGAGAACGTTCGACTTCCGCAGGGTATAACTTGATTTAACGTGTTCGAATTGTTTCATCAGACTTGAAAATTTATTTCCGCGGTGATAGATGGACCGTGTTCGACTATCGCTTATGCTTCATGGAATAAGAGAGAATTGAAAATCCAACAGCGTTAACAGATATCGGGGTTCTGGTAATCGTGGCTCCATTGTATCGCGGATTCCACGAATAATCTTTTTTTTCTATTATATAAAATAATTCTGTCACGCTAAAACGCCGAGCGGGTTGCCTTCCGAAAGGGGAGCCGAAAATTGACAAGCGGGTTGCCTTTCTAAGGGGAACCGAAAATTGAAGAGCGGGTTGCCTTCCGAAAGGGGAACCGAAAATTGAAGAGCGGGTTGCCTTCCGAAAGGGGAACCGAAAATTGAAGAGCGGGTTGCCATCCGAAAGGGGAACCGAAAATTGATAAGCGGGTTGCCTTTCTAAGGGGAATTAAAAATTGAACAGCGGGTTGCCTGTCGAAAGGGGAACCGAAAATTGAAGAACGGGTTGCCTTTCTAAGGGGAACTGAAAGTTGAACAGCGGGTTGCCTGCCGAAAGGGGAACCGAAAATTGAAGAACGGATTGCCTTCCGAAAGGGGAACCGAAAATTGACAAGCGGGTTGCCTTTCTAAGGGGAACTGAAAATTGAGGAGCGGGTTGCCTTCCCAAAGGGGAACCGAAAATTGATGAGCGGGTTGCCTTCAGAAGGGGAACCGATAATTGACAAGCGGGTTGCATTTCTAAGGGGAACTGAAAATTGAAGAGCGGGTTGCCTTCCGAAAGGGGAACCGAAAATTGAAGAGCGGGTTGCCTTCCGAAAGGGGAATCGAAAATTGAAGAGCGGGTTGCCATCCGAAAGGGGAACCGAAAACTGATAAGCGGGTTGCCTTTCTAAGGGGAACTGAAAATTGAACAGCGGGTTGCCTGCCGAAAGGGGAACCGAAAATTGACAAGCGGGTTGCCTTTCTAAGGGGAAATGAAAATTGAAGAGCGGGTTGCCTTCCGAAAGGGGAACCGAATATTGAAGAGCGGGTTGCCTTCAGAAGGGGAACCGAAAATTGAAGAGCGGGTTGCCTTCAGAAGGGGAACCGAAAATTGAAGAGCGGGTTGTCTTCAGAAGGGGAACCGAAAATTGACAAGCGGGTTGCCTTTCTAAGGGGAACTGAAAATTGACAAGCGGAGAGTCACGGAGAGGTTAATACGCTCGTAATAATAATGAGGTAGAAATATTTTTTATATTTCTACGCAATAAACTAGGCCACGGTTTTTGCGATAGAAACGTAGCGAATAAAAATTCGACCCGGACCGAGCTTGTAATTAAGAAGGCTTTTATTTATGCATTACAGGCTACCGCAATGTGGCCTGGAGCATTGAAGTTGTTCGTGTTAATAACAGCCCTGCTAAATGCAACAAGGTACGTTCTTCTTCACTTTTTATTCTTCACGGACCAATAACAAACTGCAGCCGGATATTATACGTTTTACCGCGACTCTAAACAGCGCTGTTCATTGACAAATAAAGTATGAACTGTTCTAAATGCATGCGTACAATTATTACAACATTCATAATTATTGAAATATAAATGGAATTCTCGAAAGACATTTTCTTTAATCAATTACCAAAGCTACTTTTATTCTCTCGAATTGTTCCAATAATTTATCGAATAATCAAGATTCAATTTGATCGGGAAACGGTATCGTAAATACAATCTATGCATAAAATCGGTCGCATTAAATAATTCGTTGAAAGGTGTCTCGTAACAAATCAATAAAATGGTGGTTCTACGCGACAAGATATTCAATAAAATTTTGTTATACACAGCATTGTTTTCGTAGTTACGAATAAATTTCATTCGACGTATTCGATCAGTTAACTCTCGAAGAACCGCCATGATTTGTTTTCACGCGGTCACGAGTTGCAAGACACCGAGTGTATCGATCGATAAACGAGTCCCCGGCGGTCGTGTACACCTTTCGCACGAATCCCTCGCACCTGGTTGCAGATGTATGTCGAAGGAGAAGAACTTTCGGGAGAAGGAGAAGGCGGTGTTAGACAACATTCTAGGACCAGGACTGTACGATGCCCGTATCCGGCCCAGCGGCGAAAACGCAACAGGTGAATACATCGATATATTCGTATTTCTGTTTTACATCCACCAGTTCCTTCCAGTCTCCCTCGACCAACAGAAAGAAAAGAATAAAAAAAAAAAGAAAAGCAAGAATGAACCGATTACCGACCAGTAAAAGAAAAGAGAAAAAACGATAACACGGTCTCGGGCACGATTAGGAGACACCGATATGTCCGACACCATGCTCGATACCACGGAGAAAGATAGTCCATTCGTCAGTCGTGCTGTCGACGAGAGAAACACCGCGCGATTTACGCAGATTTTTCTTCGGGAAGCAACTCTAATCTGCGATAAAAAATATCTCAGATAACGATACAAAATTGAAATTACCGGTCTCTGTTTCGCACGCGCGCGAAAATTCGTAAAATACGCCGAGCGATCTACGCGAATTTTTGGTTCGCGGATTCCTCTGTCTATTTCACGGGTCTCCGTTTCACGCGCGTTGAGCGCACATATTCCGCGGTCTCCGCGCAATTTTCAGTATTTAAAGGTCTCTATTTTATATGTAAATAGAAGCGGGTTAATACAGTCGTGTTTTCATTTGTATAATGGCGGTAGACGCCGGGAATCAAGTGCTCGAGCTCTTAATTAAACTGCGTACATTTTCATCTGACGAGAAGCATCAGCAGAAAATGGAAGTTTTCTAGTGTTTTTGCAAATAGGTCGGTTTTCGGAATTTATTACGTAGAAAGACTTGCCGCGTTGTTTTAATTTTCTTAAAAAACAGATAGTACAGAAATTTATATCGAGATCCATACGGGAACCCACGAGCTAAAAATCGAAGAGATCGCACCGCGTGGAAACTGATGCGAAACTTAGGCCAGTGATTAAGCGCGGATACTTAAATTTGTCGGAATGGGGATTATCGAATTGCCGTAGACGAGCAATAATGTGATTCACACTGAAGCCAGGACCTCGATTCTACGATCTAGAAACGAGCGTTTTGGCCGTTGACCAGCAAAGATTTGACGCTCGACAGCGTCTCGAGAGGTGAAGCTGCGAGAAAAAGCTAGATTCCCAGATTCTACACTCCCTTCCTCCGTCGACGTGAATTCGAATTCTTCCCTGCATCGTCCACTAATCGACTTATTTTCAGAGAGAATAGACAGTGTTGAATCAACGCTCTCGACGAACACCGTGTTCAATTTATATCTTCGAGATGCGAAGAGTCCGAGGATCTCGATTTCGATCGGTTAACCCTCTATGACACCTGTCCTTTCGAGTTTTGATCAAACGTAGTTCGATATACCTACATCGAAGCAATGAGAACATTTAGAACCCTAATTCATTGGTATGAAAAACAAAAATACTGTATTCGAAGGAGCTTCGAAGATTTATCTTCAGATTAAAATATAGTTCCCTTTGTGGTAAAGGGTGTCTGGGGGAAGAAGGTCAACTTCTCGTTTCTAACTAGAGCGATACGTGCTCTTGCCTACCTGGAATATTTCAATTTAAATTTCTAATGGAGTGTTTTGAACAGCGCACCGTCGGTTAAAGGTCCTCGTTTGGTTAAAGGTCATTCAAGGTAGTCGAAGGTCAACTGTCAGAGAATACGATACGCTAGTCGAACGAATAGGTCAACGGCTGATGATCCGTGTGGTTTGATATTTCGCACATAAATGCGAACTGTGTCAACTCGATCAGAGCCATTGTTTGGCTTTTGAGATACTTAGAAGCGATCGTACGGTGACGACGTGTGGACAATCGAGCTGGGAAGATGGGAAAACGTTTAACCGGTTGTTCGAGGTAAATTACTTTTCGTAGTCGATTGTCGAGGTGAACGACGATCTCGAATAATATTTAAATAGAGAACAAATTTCTTCCTCGTCAGATTCGCCGAAAATTGACTTGCATTTGTTACATGAAAACCAGGCACTTAACCCTCATCCGTCCCTCGTGTCATTTTGACACAGTTTTCCCGAAATAAGTTAAACCGTTCGGTAATTTGTAAGTAAATTCGTCTAAAAATTGGTGATTTTTATTTTTTTTAATGCGAAACATATAATCGCAAAAACCTAACATGTGAATGTTAAACTCATCAATTTGAATGTACAAAACATGGAAAAGTAACTATTTGACTTGTTATTTTATCGTTTTTATCACTGTGTCAATTGGACACCGTGACACACAGTTTTCCCGAAGTAAGTTAAACCGTTCGGTAATTTATATATAAATTCGTCCAAAACATGATAACTTTTATTTTTTTTAATGCGAAACATATATCAGTAAAAACCTAACATGTGAATGGTAAACATGTGAATCAAAAGTAACTGTTTGACTTGTTATTTTATCGTTTTGTTAATCACTGTGTCAATTGGACACCATGACACAGTTTTCCCAAAATAAGTTAAACCGTTCGGTAATTTATATATAAATTCGTCCAAAACTTGATGACTTTTATTTTTTTAATGCGAAACATATAACCGCAAAAACCTAACATGCAAATGTTAAACATGTGAATGAAAAGTGACTGTTTGACTTGTTATTTTATCTTTTTTATTATCACTGTGTCAATTGGACACCGTGACACAGTTTTCCCAAAATAAGTTAAACCGTTCGGTAATTTATATATAAATTCGTCCAAAACTTGATGAATTTTATTATTTTTAATGCGAAACATATAACAGCAAAAACCTAACATGTGAATGGTAAACATGTGAATCAAAAGTAACTGTTTGACTCGTTATTTTATCGTTTTTTTATCACTGTGTCAATTGGACACCGTAACACAGTTTTCCCAAAATAAGTTAAACCGTTCGGTAATTTATATATAAATTCGTCCAAAACTTGATGACTTTTATATTTTTTAATGCGAAACATATAACAGCAAAAACCTAACATGTGAATGAAAAGTAACTGTTTGACTTGTTATTTTATCGTTTTTTTATCACTGTGTCAATTGGACATCGTAACACAGTTTTCCCGAAATAAGTTATACCGTTCAGTAATTTGTAAGTAAATTCTTCCAAAACTTGATGACTTTTATATTTTTTAATGCGAAACATATAACCGCAAAAACCTAACATGTGAATGAAAAGTAACTGTTTGACTTGTTATTTTACCGTTTTTTATCACTGTGTCAATTGGACACCGTGACACAGTTTTCCCGCAATAAGTTATACCGTTCGGTAATTTGTAAGTAAATTCGTCCAAAACTTGATGACTTTTATTTTTTTAATGCGAAACGTATAACAGCAAAAACCTAAGATGTGAATGAAAAGTAACTGTTTGACTTGTTATTTTATCTTTTTTTTTTACCACTGTGTCAATTTGACACCGCGGGACAGATACAGTTAACAAAATGAGGAACGGAAGAGGGTTAAACGTTCTATGTTCTGATTAGAGATTACAAATCGCAGAGAACAAAATGGAGAAAATAAATAAATCTGTACGCTATCACAGAAGAAATCTGAAAGATAGTAGTATCGTACCACTCGAAAGTCAGCTTGCAAAGGGGTTAACCGATCCCGGATTTCGTTCGTTTCTTCACGTCGGGGCCTTTTATTTTCCCCGGAGGCCTCTTGGCTGGCGCGTAGACTGTCAATCGTCGATTCCGAGGCACACCAAAACAGAAAAAGGCTAGGCCAATGTACAAAGTTCCGCATAGTCTCCCCACGGAGAGACGGCAAAGGAAGCACGTGCTGCGGTTAGGCGAATTCGTCGCCGGGCATAAACGTTCCGGTTGATGGAACGTTCGACGAATGCTCCATGGCACGTTTCCGATAGCGATGACGAACAACAGCGCGATACGTTGGCAACGGTGACGGCCGCGATTTGTTTCGCCGGCGGATCTAGGATCTATTGCGTACGCACACGCACACTGTCAATTCTACACCGACGATACCGGCAGTGTTACGCGGCCGACACTGTTATCTACCTGTCACGTCTCCCGGAGACTGATTGGCCGAGTCTCCGATAAAGGTGCGATGTCCTTTGCGCGTCTCGACGCAGCGTTTTGTTATCGCAACGCCTTTTATTCTCTATTCGTCAAGACTGCATCTACGCCAAGAAACAATATCGAAATTTCACCAAGCGAAAATACAAACGCAAACGTGTTCGGGTTTGGACGATGCTCTTTCGCTTTTCTGCGCAGAAACAAGGAAAGATATACGAAATTGCATCATAGGAACGCAAAGGACACCGCAATAATCGTATGGAAAATCTATCCCGGTTAAATCAGTTGGATTTTTTCTATGTTGTAGTTTATGATCTATTGAAGAAAAGATGTAATGGGCACAAAGTTTAATAATGGACAGTTATCGAGTTATAATTAGTGACATATGAGAAATGCGTGCTGCCGAATACTCAAATCTCAGGAAGTATTTATTTTTTGGAAAAATGTTTGAAACAATAATAGTACGATAGAGGTATTCCATTATCGATCGCAATGTTTTGATAACTAGATGTAATTTCTTATCGGCGCACAGGTTCGATCATATATTACAACAAACTATATAATTTTATAATAAATGCTTATTCCTCGGTGATATACATCGGAGGTTCACTAAGTGTGAACCAATTTGCTGCTAGTATCCTGTTGCAAACAGTTAGCGGGTTATTTCTAACTAATGTGATGTCACCCATAAAAGGATAGGAACGTTTCGTCCTAGACCCGCTAGAGGACTCTTCGGTAAGACTATCTAGCGGGTCCTGCCTTAGACGTTGGGATGTATATCACTGAGGAATAAGCATTTATTATAAAATTATATAGTTTGTTGTAATATATGATCGAACCTGTGCGCCGATAAGAAATTACATCTAGTTATAAAAATAGTACGGTTTCACAAAATCTGTTAGGTGATGTGATTATTTTTTTTTGAATTTTTGAATAATCTTGAAAAAGTCTGTGAACAGAAATCTTTCAGAAAAATCTTTGCGTGTCACAGCAGAGATAAGGAGCCCACGGTTCGTCACTCCCGTAGTATTTTTTTATTTGAGTATTCGGCAGCACGAATTTCTCATATGTCACTGATTATAAACTCGATAACTGTCCATTATTGAATTTTGTGCCCATTACATCTTTTGTTCAGTAGATCATAAGTTAAAACATATAAAAAATCCAACTGATTTAACCAGGATAGATTTTCCATATGATTAGTGCGGGATCCTTTGTGCAGAGAGCTACGACGAATGAAGTATAGATCGCGAAACGCTGCGACCAGACGCGCAAAGAAGATCGCACCTTAAGACGGAATTGTTCCAATTGTTAATTGGTCCGAAAGACCAATCGCTCCTTCTGTGATCGAGCTAGACTACATTGCCAGCTATCCGCTCGATTTATGCGAGTCTTCGATTACGATATTCGAGCAATACTCTTCTAGATCGTGGTATAGAGTACCAGAGATGGGCTAGTTGTTCACGGCCATTTAGGAAGTGACCAATGAAAGGAATAAGGTCCTCGAGAATCGTGAGATTTGGTCTGCGAGCTTTTCTTGCTGGATTATTTGGGAATGTAGATTTGAATCGTCAGGTTGTGATATCCTGGAACCGATTAAAACTATGTGTATTATTCTAGACTGCGGATTTGATGCATTTATAACAGTGCGGATCAGCTAGAACTCATTAAAAGTGCTGCAGAGGTTCCATAAGATATGTATCTTTCTGTAGACTGCAGATATAACACCGTTAATCACCTGTGAAACTCGTTAAAAGTGTTTAAACAGATTTAATAAGATACGTATATAAAGATCTTATCCGAGATAGATTTTATGCATTTATCTTTTGAAAAGAGTATTATCTAGTGAAAAGGAAAAAATAATATTAAAGGATAATTTATCACATTACCGACCGGTGATTATTGCATATATTTAAAAAATGTATGGTACATGGGTAAATTTTCATTTAGCATTTAGTATGAACTAACTAAGTCACCCTCAATAACGTCGTCTAATAGTTTCATTTAAGATTGCAATGTCAACGAAAATTTCTATGCTTTTTTTTGGTACAGCAGAATTATTGAAAATCCTATTAATAGGCTTCCGGTCGGTAAAGTGTTAACACATATTCTGGCAATTAAGTCTGTCGATATTTAAGTCTACAGAATATCATAAAGTATTTCATTGGGGTGAAGAGATTTTTTCTGAGAGTTGTCTCTATGAATTCGCACGCGAACATTTCCATTCGTATAATAGTCCGGTAATAGAATCTATAAATTTTTTTCAGGCATCAACTTTTATAGGTTCGTTCGTGAAAGTGTATATCTGCATGAAGATCCGCAGTCTCATTATTACTCGTCCATCTTATTGGCATAGCGCGTGTGCCAGTGAACTATAAAAGGTTAATCTCCTTAATGCAAGCATTGGTGATTGTTGGCAGCTGCTATCGGGTCAATTCCACGAGTTGGCACTAACTTTCAGCATACAGTATTAATACTTACGTTCATTTTTAAGTATTGCAGGCTTTCATGACCTTTTTACGATTTAATGATGTTTTTTTTTTTAAAGTGAAAACTGTTTTCTTCATTTTGTAGATGCTTTTGATAAAATTAAGCTTTTGAAAGTGCCGACAAAAGAAACACATATTCGAAAACAGACCAAAACTCCTGAACTCGAGTGTAGCGGACCTTTCACCACCGATTAACCAAGAGAAATCGAATTAATTGTTCGACCATCAAAAACGAAGCACTCAGACTTCTTTCTCTCCACCGATCACTATGCTCCGGATGAAAATGACGCCCACCTCTGTAAAACAAAGAGAATCGTAGCAGTGGATCGTAGATTGTATTTTCATTTTTTTTTTTGTTTTTGGAAAACGTTGCCCAAAATGGACAGGGAAGAAGGGGGAGGATGCTACATTGTCGAGAAGAATGTAGCTCGAGGGGGTAGCGAACGAACGTTTTAATTTTTGCTTTTGTGGAGTGTTCAGTAGAATCGTTCGGTCGGAAATTGGATATTATCAACAATTTCTGAATCGAC
Organism: Lasioglossum morio; assembly: GCA_916610235.2. Lineage (NCBI taxonomy): Eukaryota > Metazoa > Arthropoda > Insecta > Hymenoptera > Halictidae > Lasioglossum > Lasioglossum morio. The sequence continues at coordinate 11,451,028 of OU744333.1, forward strand.
GAATTTCGAGTTTGTTTCTCAGGTGTGTCGCTTTTTTGCTTTTTCTTTCGAGTTGAGAGGAATCTTGTATATATTCAAACCACTTCAGGACGATGGTTCTGAAGACGTTCCTGTGTCTGTGTACTAGGTAAATTAGGTCGTTGATGTAATTTGTTAACTTACGGATTTTACAATTGGCCACACCGCTTCATTTTATTAAAAATTTCCGACAATTAGCACTCTTAATGCTGCGCGAATTTTGCTTGATAAAAAAGTTTACACTCGACATTGCAATCTAGTTAATTTCAATATTGATAAATCAAACAATTGAATATTATTCTACTGTAAATATTACAGTAGATTTTTACGCAATTAAATTTATTTTCCACTCGCAATAAATTCATAAAAATTGTGGTTCTGAAAATTACATAATTACGATTGTGCTGGTTGTATGTGTCATTTTATTATCAACGTATTAATATATTAATCATTTATTCCCGGCATTCAGCGTGTTAATTTTCATTTTTCAGTGACACAGGCGTCGGTAGACTTTTTTTAGAAGTCCAGACTGCTCGAACGAATCTTGCCCACTTATGGCAGGGCAGCCTTATGGCTCGACTGGCACGAATCATTGAATTCCCAGGCGTGCGTCTGACATAAACGGCACTTATACTACTTGATGCGAGTGCCGTAGCCAGACCACGCCTGTATTTTACCGCGAATTGTTCAGTTCATTGTTCCGTCAGTTTATTCAGTCGACGGCTGCCGCAATGTTAACATTATTACCGTTATTATTCCCATTATAAATAAACGACACGAATAATTACGTACCGAGGAAAGGGCCGATTGATCATATTCGCGTGCACCGACGTCGAACAATCGTGAAATATATTTGCAAACCGTTCCGTCGATTTCCTGTCGTTTGTTGCCAATCTTTTGACACGTTCGGATATCAATCCCATGGGATTACAATGAAAACAAATTGCGATCAATCGTTATTACGCCGCACAAATTGGTAAAAACGTTTCGTTATTGCGTTATTGTACCGAGTGGAGTTTAAATATGGCTGTGTTTCTATTTGTTTAATACCCTGCGGGGATGTAAGTCGTTAACAAAACTTTATTGTTGCTAGTCGACATCACGGGGCAGTGTTTTGCATAGCTGCAGAGAAATTGAAATATTTTTAATTCCGACCGGAGTCGAGGTTTTGTTTATTTAATTCCCGACAGTGTATAATTCGCGAACAAGATGTCACCATTGTAGTAAACCTGTTATCGGTTTAAATGGTCTATCGAAAAGTGGAATTTGTTTGATTCGACCGCGGGTGTCAGTAGAGCAATAGTTTAAATGGCTGCAGAAAATATTTTCCAATCCCTGACGGCGCACTATGGGCCAAACCGATGAATTCTGTGTAAAAATCAAAGAACTTTTGATAAAAATGAGATAGAGCGATGAAACTTTTTTTAAATTAAAGCTGAAACTTTACAGAACATGGGATAATTATAGAGATTATGGTTCGAATGTTTTTTAACCTTAAAAAAAATAAGAATTTTAATTTTTAACAATAATTCGATTTTTTGGTAAATCCGGAGGTCGTAGACAAACTTTGAGGCCAGATTTGAAATCAGCGTGAAAAAATCTAGAGAAAATGATGTATAGCATGTTCCAACAAAAAAAATTCCGCACGTGGTATCGTAAAAACCACAATATTCCTGACATTGTGCAAGTTCAACGAATTTATTCAAGGTTAAAAATCGTTCGTACCACAATCTTCATAATGATCCCATATTCTGTAAAGTTTCAGCTTCAATTTAAAAAAATTTCCGCACGTGGTATTGTAAAAACCACAATTTTCCTGAGATTGTGCAAGTTCAACGAATTTATTCAAGATTAAAAATCGTTCGTACCACAATCTTCATAATGATCCCATATTCTATAAAGTTTCAGCTTCAATTTAAAAAAAATTTCCGCACGTGGTATCGTAAAAACCACAATATTCCTGAGATTGTGCAAGTTCAACGAATTTATTCAAGATTAAAAATCGTTCGTACCACAATCTTCATAATGATCCCATATTCTGTAAAGTTTCAGCTTCAATTTAAAAAACATTTCCGTACGTGGTATTGTAAAAACCACAATATTCCTGAGATTGTGCAAGTTCAACGAATTTATTCAAGATTAAAAATCGTTCGTACCACAATCTTCATAATGATCCCATATTCTATAAAGTTTCAGCTTCAATTTAAAAAAAATTTCCGCACGTGTTATTGTAAAAACCACAATTTTCCTGAGATTGTGCAAATTCAACGAATTTATTCAAGATTAAAAATCGTTCGTATCACAATCTTCATAATTATCCCATATTCTATAAAGTTTCAGCTTCAATTTAAAAAAAATTTCCGCACGGGTTATTGTAAAAACCACAATTTTCCTGAGATTGTGCAAGTTCAACGAATTTATTCAAGATTAAAAATCGTCCGTACCACAATCTTCATAATTATCCTATATTCTGTAAAGTTTCAGCTTCAATTTAAAAAAATTTCCGCACGTGGTATTGTAAAAACCACAATTTTCCTGAGATTGTGCAAGTTCAACGAATTTATTCAAGATTAAAAATCGTTCGTACCACAATCTTCATAATGATCCCATATTCCGTAAAATTTCAACTTTAATTTTAAAAAAAAATGTGATCGCTCTATCTCATTTCAATCGATAGTTCTTTGATTTTCACACAGAAGTCATCGGTTTGGCCCATAGCGCGATTCTTTAACGCTTTGCAAAATGTATTTTGCTGAAAAATATTTAACAACGTGTCGGTGGTGAAACGGCTTCGATAAAAATTGCGAATTTGTTTAATTTCCAGCGCGCATCGACGTGCCGCTAGAACAATGGGCGCCGTGGTCAATGAAATATGTATTTCGACGCCTGTGTCCAATTCGCGAAAATCCTTTTCTCGCGCGTTCTGCGAGTTGTTTCGCGGGGATACGGGGCACGGTTGTATCGACCGGTTTTCTGTTGGTTTCGACGCTGTTGTGCTCTCTCGGCATAGTTTTCCATCGCGTTTAACCCGGCAGCGTTGACGTGTCCGCGGCAAGAAAATTATGCGACGGCATTGAACGCCTCGGAAAATTGGACCGCGAGTGTTCCCTATTGTTTCGATAGGGTCAGACACACGGAGTGCGCATCGCCGATAATTACAGTCGACCACACGTAGTGTACAGCTTGGAGATCCATGCTGCGGGCGACGTTGCGCGACAATTTTTTACACGTACATATATATATATATATATATATATATATATATATATATATATATACAGGGTGTCCCAGTTTTTTCCGGCCAAACTTTGCCAGTGTGTTCTACACGCAAAAGTAAGAAAAATATGTTATATGAACATATGCTCTTAAATGTTTTATTAAGGAGTTATAACTAATAATACAAAATGATAATGAACTGGCATTTCGTCGACACAGCGTACGAAAGATAAAAAAAATAAACATAAGACTTTATGTAAACACAAATAGAGATATTCATAATACGTTCGTACGCTGTGTCGACGAAATGCCAGTTCATTATCATTTTGTATTATTAGTTATAACTCCTTAATAAAACATTTAAGAGCATATGTTCATATAACATATTTTTCTTACTTTTGCGTGTAGAACACACTGGCAAAGTTTGGCCGGAAAAAACTGGGACACCCTGTATATATATATATATATATATATATATATATATATATATACAGGGTGTCCCAAAACTACCCTAGGAGCAGAAAATGGGAGGTTCCTTGGGTCATTTGAAGCGACATTTTCCTTTGCAAAAATGTTATCCGCGGCTTTGTTTAGGAGTTATTAACGAAAAACACGGACCAATCAGAGCGCGACTTACAAGGAGAGTGCACCAACGACGTCTCACCGATTTAGTTGAGACTCTGTATGCTTATAGATTTCGATCTCCCATTTACGAATATATACCATTATAGACGCTAACACTCAATAGTTGTCGAGATATTCATAAACAAAGTTCTTACATTACTGCTTAAATCTGCTGTTGTAGAGTAGGTATACTTCCACCCGGTGGGCTAGGGTTCGATTCTCGTTTGGTGAAAATTTTTTTTTCATATTTATTTATGTTATTTATTCAACAACAAGTTAAAGAACAAACGTATTAATAAATTATAAATAAATTAGCCGAAATTAATGAAATAGAAAGTATCCCCTCGTGTCTGAAAACAGAAAAAATAAAGTAAATATGGGAAGAGAAAATATGGTATACGATAAATTTAATAATATTGTACTTACATATTTTTAATTACAACAGTGGTACGTGTCGTAAAAACATACGTAAGAACTTTGTTTATGAATATCTCGACAACTATTGAGTGTTAGCGTCTATAATGGTATTTATACGTAAATGGGAGATCGAGATCTATAAGTATACAGAGTCTCAACTAAATCGGTGAGACGTCGTTGGTGCACTCTCCTTGTTAGACGCGAATTGGCAAATTCGGCTCGGCGCGCCAACTGTCCATTGGCCGTCTGTGCCAACTCGTGTCTAGGTCGCGCTCTGATTGGTCCGTGTTTTTCGTTAATAACTCCTAAACAAAGCCGCGGATAACATTTTTGTTAAGGAAAATGTCGCTTGAAATGACACAAGGAACCTCCCATTTTCGGCTCCTAGGGTAGTTTTGGGACACCCTGTATTTTGTATATACGTACGTTGTATACATATGTTCGGACACACTCCGTGTTGCCCCTAATTATCGTGGAACAAGTGACGTGTCCCCCAGCCTAGGCTAATTTGAAAGCAAACAAATGAGAAAGTCGCCTGACATTAGCTTCTCTTTCGGCGACACTCGGCCGCAGTGCTCCAGCACATAATCTCGGCTGAAAGAAATACAACAATCCCCCTCGGAGAGCTCGTTAATTACTCTGACTAAATATTCTCAGTGTGCGCATCGACGTCGCACTAATTATTTCAATTTATCAGGAATTCATCGAACCCTTTGAAGCAAACTGCATTACATTTCGAGCGAGATTTCACTGCAGTTTCGAACAAAGAATCTCGTCGCCTGATTAATACAAATTTATGTACGTAGAAGGATTATTACGCAAGTACATTTTATTACAATTTATTTATTGAAACGTTTCGATATCTCTTTATACGTTGTTTGTCGAACAAACATTTCTCACGTGCAGATCGAAACTTAAACAAACGCTTTCGTCCCAACGAAACGTTTCCGATAAAAACATTTTTCACAGTATACTTTGTTTTTTTTTTGTTTTTTAGCAAATAGTTTCGGTACACAGATTGAAAGATAAACAAACGCTCCACTTAATTAGAACTTGATGAATTACTTTGAAACAGCTGCGTTATGTTTCAAGCATGTTTCTCGACAATTTTTATCCGCGGTGTTTTTAATAAATGATTTTAATATAGAGGGTTGAATTTGAGAGAAATATTTTAGTTGGAGCTTATTAACTAGCTTGAACAAAAAAAGTACCACGTTTCAAAGGAGCTTTTTCTACGATGTTTATCTCGACCGACTAAAAAATTTCAATTTCAATGTTGAAACAGTTTTCCATTTGCCAGGAACATAAAGATACAGGATTTTGACTAATCTCTGATAGGAACTTTGTCAAATTAAATAGATGCTAACACGTTCTATACAATGGGGTCACTCCCCACCTCAAATTGATACTCATTCTCTCGACGATTACGATAAGAGGGAGAATCGATTTGGCGAAAGCACGAATTAATATTCGATGCGGTTGAAAAAATTCATAGGGATGATTTTCGAAGCGCAGGTAAGACAGTAATCCTTTCTAAGCAGCTTGCTAACGAACAAACGAGACCAAGTAAAATAGGAGAATACACCGGAAGTAAAAATAATTATTCGCCTCTCGTGCACATCCAAGCACAATCGCCTTAATGTTCGTACAGCTGCAAACGTGTAAAGACCAACTGCACCGTTTCCGTCTCTCAGTATATTAGTCACATATCTTGCAAATACGTGTTTCTTTGACGATTACAACACCTAATCGATAGGTCCTACCGGCGTATGCGTCACGTACGAAACCCGGTTGTAAAGTATCCGTGGTCACAGCACTTTGCCTCTAGCTTCCGAATTTGCTTTTAGCCCATTTTTCTTTCAGTGACGTACATCGCGTGACGTGGAATCTAGTTTAACCCAGCACAGATTCGCTTCTCTCTACATCGTTTATCCGTTTACTACATATTTAAACAGTTGCAATTAATGGTCCACCAATTTCCATCGGTCGCCACTTATTTTCGGAAACCTGTCAGCTCTTGCTAATCGCTTTATATTGAGATAATTGGCAGCGGACAGATAGATTTCGGCGGAGATTAATTTTCAATTACGAGTCGCTCGATTAATACCATTTTCGGAATGTCAGCAAACGTTTATACTTGGAAATCGCGTTTTATATTTTCCCGAGGTCGAGTTTTGCTGGTTCTATTTTTCGTAAGTTCGGAGGCAACATTTTTGTTGTTGTTGTAGTTACGTTGTGCAAGAATTATGCTCGATTCCTCGTCACGTGTCGTGCAATTCTCAGATTCTTACATACGAGGCTCTTCGCAATCACAATAAACAAATAACAAATCGTAAAGGCGAGTTAAAACATTTTTTTTTTTTTGATTTTCAATTATTTTGTGTACTGTCTGATCATCGCTCGTTGTTTCTACTTACAACGAACTTATAACAAAATCTTACTTTTCGTTCAATACGTTCCTTAAAATACTATTGTTTCTTAAACGATTAATAGGATTCATGCAGATTGGAAATGTTTAGTAGAGAAATTTCGAAACATTCTGAATTTCATTTCTGGCATAAAGGCTTATCGTAATTGTAACATGCGATCGAAACGTTCCTGAAATGTCTGTCGCATCGTTTAACTGAACGCAACCATAAGTAGAAACAATCAGCACTGGTCAGACACGCGAGGCGAATCAACCGAACCGTACGCGACGTTAATCTTCTCATTAAATTCCATTTTCTCCGAGACACTTTTCTTCGATTCGCACGTACTGGGTCATCCAACAAATAACGCAAATTTCCTTACATAATTTTAAAACGTAATCACACTAGCCTTCTACATATAATTCTTTACTTTGCATGAAGCTAGAAATAAATGTACAGGATCTGAATCTATCATAATAGAAAGTTTGCAGAAAGTGAGAAGCAAATTAACAAATCTGATATATAGTAAACTAAGAATGAAGAACTAAAGAATTATTTATGTTTACTTTTCTGAAGATGTTGTTTTAATTTTTTTGTAATATTATTCCCATAAATTATTTAAATGATTTCGGCGCCCAGGTTCGATCAGTTGTTACTGCTTACACTATTTGCAAAATATCACAAAATCTATTTTTCGACGTATCGATCTCCTTTTAGATCATTTTCAAGAAAATTTATAAAAATTGCGTCTATAAAACAATATTTGCAAAATATCACAAAATCTATTTTTCGACGTTTCGACCTCCTTTTAGATCATTTTCAAGAAAATTTATAAAAACTGCGTCTGTAAAACAATAATCCAAAATTAAGTTTTTTACCATGTGAATTTAAAACCAGAAGAAAAACTGTAACATACTTGCTTAGTGCGATGAAAAATAATTTTTCCGTAATAAAGTTAATTAAATAGATTTCGTGATATTTTGCAAATAGTATAAGCAGTAACAACTGATCGAACCTGGGCGCCGAAATCATTTAAATAATTTTTATTCTCAACAATTTACGATCGAGATTAATTAAAAAAAAAAAATTTATTATTCCCATAAATAATACACAATAACTGACCTTCTTTCAATTTTGTCATCCCAATTAAAAAAAGAAAATCATGCAGTGAAGGGTTGTAAGAAAAATAATAAAGAAGAATTTCATGCGTATTTTAGTATTACGACAAATTTATTATATTATGTAGAAAATTTCTATTATACGTCCAATCGTTTAGCGATCACATTTCTTCTGTTTAATCTTCGAAAAGTGTTTGGAAATTCTCGTTCGTCGGATGACCCGACGTGTTCGATTCAGGTTGGAATTGCGAGAGAGCCTCTGTACACAAGACATCCTCTAGCAAGAATCACTGTCCGACAGTGTACACCACGAACATCCCACTTGACGTGCGCACAACCGTTCCCTTTGACAAAGAAACTAGTTCGTGACGATCGTACCGGATCGACGCGTGTGTCACCGTGTGTCCCAGACGACAGCCGGGCAAAAGTACAGCAGCCCTCAAACAAAACTCAATGTCCAACTTCGATTCGAATCCCTCCTTCGTCGGATTGGCTGCGATTCGACGAATCCCCTGGGGGACGCAAAACAATTATTCGAACGGCTCTCGATCACCGATTCGATTCGCTCTTTTTGTCTATTTTTCACTCGATTCCCCCATCCGCAAAACGGAACAGAAAAACCTATAAAAAAATCGGCCGTTGTTACGAAACAAAAAAAAAACCAAATGGAACAGCACACGAGAGAAAGGTTCGAGGACAGAGAACAACACAACAAAAACAAAAAAATAAACAATAACTTCCCTATAAATCGGGAAGTTAAAAAACAATCGGAAATTCATATTCAAGTAGAGTACCGCAAGACACACGGCCGCTGTTACAGAAATCGAATAGGGAAAGCACACCAGTTGGAAGAAAAAGCTTCGAACACAGACAAACAATTTCTTTTAATTCATATCTGAGACATTGTACGACACGGTCGCTGTTTAAAAAACAAAAGAATCGATAGGGAGAGCATACGATTACACGGAGTTACAGAAAACAAAAAGAGATTTGAGAAATTAAATAGGGAACGCAACACGATCGCGGAGTTTTTCGAAGAAAGCTTCGAAAGCTGATTATAACGAGAATGAACGAAATCGGAAGTTCGTGTAAAAATCGATTAGGGAAAGCACAGGATCACGGAGTTAGAGAAACACGGCTTCGGAGAGTTAAGCGAACAAATTCTGAAATTCATGTCGAAGTAGAGTATTGTAAGACACGGAAAACGACTGACTGACTAAAAAGGGGCTCTGTTGTTTTTGCCCTTAGATGGGCCGGCCATTGTCCGGGTAAACCTGTTTGTGCGAAGCATCGCGACAATTAGTGACATCAAGATGGTAAGTATAACCAATTAAACCAGTCCAAGAATCTTTAACTGCGGCGCAAACGCCATTTCTCTCTTGGCCGGGTACTTTTTCCTTATTTTTCTGTTGCTTGCAAGACTTGAACGTAGCCGCAACCATAGGTTTAGACTGTTCGGTGAGAGACCTATATTAATGTGCGATAAAACGGATGTCGACGACGAGAATCGACTACCGCCACAGTGGTCGGAATCGCGAATTTAGCGGGTCAAAAAGTTGTGAACTAATCAATAAAAATTAAATAAAATTTGATTACGACGTGTCGGATATCAGAGGTAAACGAAAACGTATAAACGGACATCAGAAATAACAAAAGAGCACAGAGATAAACGACGAATCGAGAGGTTTCTCGACGCTCTGAGGTAAGTCAGTATACTTTTGATCTGTGTGCTGTTCTAATCATTCTCGGAGTTGAGTTGTGGTGTAAAAACTTTCTTCACTTTTCTTTTTTGTTTGTTTGAGTGAATACGGATGATAATCGAGAAGGTAAGTTTTAACATATCATTTGTCGTTAGATGTCCTTCCAGTTGAGCGAGAAACATTTGCAACGATAATATATTATTTTCATGGGCTGAGTCGTTCTATTAATAATAAGGCTCTAACTATCTTGCATTTCACGAACACGTGCTTTCCCGTTTGGAAGTGATAATAAAATTGATATCAATCTAATATCTTATCGAGACTCAACGAGGATAAAAGTTTTCTGACACAAGCACCAAATTTCTTCTTTTATTTCGTCAGTATTTAATTTCTGACGTCGAGACGAATCCAATACCATGATTCAGTATAAACTAATAAGAAAAAAATTGATAAAACTTCTTTGTTTGAAAATATTGAAATCTTTTCGATATTGAAATTTACTATGACTTTTCAAGTCTTAAACTAATACTAAAATAATTTTGACCCGCTGGATTCGCGATTCCGATCGCTGTGTGCACCGCAACGATGGCAGCCAGGCTAGCATCGTGTTCCTTCCCCGTTATTATTGTTACATTATTGTAGCTTGACCACCCACAACCCTAACCCTACTGTCGCACCAGATCAAATCGCGATTTCCGCACGAACGCGCCACCGGAAACCGCTATGCATAGAACGAGGTCTCTAGAAACTGTACTCAATCTTCGACGAAAATAAACGAGCTTATTTTCCGTGGCGGACACTTTGTTTTCGAGAAAATTTCAACCCCAATTATGTAGAAAAAATACCTTGATCAAACTTTTCATTGTATACTATCGTATACTAAAATGTTTTATTTATGAGATACAGCGTTACAAATGTTCGATTGCACCAATTTATATTCTGAAACAACAACGCAGTCCTCGCTATGAAAATTAAAGATTTTTTTAGTTTGATGAAATTAATAGTCCAAGATCCATGGTCCATTTTTACAATTGATTATTGATTAACGAGTTATTTTTCACCAGTTTTCCTCGAACATTTTCATACGCACTTAACCGAGCACACTTTGATAGTGTTTATCTGACCTCCGGCAAGGTTTGTTACTGTTTTTACAACGTCATATAAAGAATTGCGAGGACACGAACAAAGAAAACAGAATAAGATCATGATAAAACGAGAAAGAGAGAGAGAGAGAGAGTTTAAAAGGTTTCATCTGGTATAAAATTTAGGAACGATAAAACACGTTGAATCTCTGAAATAAAGCATTTACGGACGCGTGTTTGTGAACGAGCTGTTTTCTTTTTTTTTTTTTATCGCGGCGATAGGTAGAATGCACTCGTATAAAATTTCATCTGTTGTGGGAACAGCCAGTTTAATATCGCGGCACCGTGAACCGTTCGCGGCAAGTAGAAAGAGGCGAGTAATGGGCAGACGCGCTGCCGCCCAGGCATGTCCAATAACAAGCGTGTTTGACAAATTTTCGAAATGAATTTTCTGGAAAACGAAGTCTCGTGACCCGGTAAACGTCGAGTCTGCCTGTTCTTTCATCTATTTTTTACCCCTTGAGATTCCACCCCTTGTCTCGAGAATCGTTCGAATTATTCAGCGACTCACGTTCACAGAAAGAGTAACTTTACTAATTTAATTAATAAGAATTTAAATATTTAATTACTACAAATTAATGTTATTGTGGCGCACTGGTTCGATCATTTTATGTGATATTTTGCAAATTTGCTTATTGTCTCCAAATGATCGAACCAGTGCGCCAATAACATTAATTGTAGTTTTGAACAATTGTCGATCGAGATACAGAGAACTGTTAAATATTTAATACACGTTTAGTTTTTTTTTCTTTCTAAAAGCAATTTCTTTTCTCTAAGTTCTTTTTAAAAGCAATTGAAACGAACAAATGAGATTCGACATTTTTATATTAAACAAAACAGTCAAATAGAAAAATTATAGGAGCTCGTCTCTCGTTCAGAACATTATTAATAAACATAGACAATTCATTAAAGATGGTTTATAGCCAATGTTAACATACAACGACGTGCTTTATCAAGAGAATTTCTGCAAACGATTCCATAATATTGAATTCGATCACTCGCGAAACTCGTATGGAAATCTTCGCTCGTGGTTAGCGTTCGGAAGGCAAGGGGTCCCGGAAGGTGAGAAATAGAGGATCACGGAACGGCTAGGCTGAAAAGAACGAGAGATTCGATATGCATAGGAGATTTCAGTCGGCGCGAATCGTGTGGGGCTGTGTGATCAATCGCAGACGGAATCGATCGCAATCTGCATGCGTTGATCCCATTGCGGACTGAAAAGCATCCGGCGGACAATTCCGCGGGAGTATTGCTCCATCGAACGTCGGCTCCTTTGATCTCGGAACATTGTGTTTGGCGACGCCATAGACCGCCCATATAGTTTCGAAAAAAAAACAAACCCCGTACTGAAACCCCATCGATTCTATCACACCATCTAACCCCTCTACTTACTATGCCACAAGAACCCCCACCCAGTTCAGTTTCATCTGTGTCTACCATGATACACCTCCATCTTAGACTGCGAAACGCCACACAAACAAAACTACAGTGGCGGCTCAAGTCAAGTGGAGGCCCCAAGCGGTAAAAATTTTAGGGCCCACGAACTCAAGTTGGAAATAGAAGTTGTAAGAAAACTCGGTAAATATTTACAACAGGTCCACGTATTCCGATTTTGATGAAATTTAAATATGTTATAGATTTCGACATTTTGAACAACTTTTTCCTTTTCCAATATAGGGGGGACGCTTTTAGTTTTCGAGATATTTCAATTTTTGTCTGTATTGAATTTTTCGTATTTCTACACGCTCCACGGCAACGTAAGCCTGTCCCGGTGTGGCATTTGTTTACGTTTTGACGCTTTTGTATTAAATATGTATAAAAACATATTGTATAAAAACTACAGCGTCAAAACGTACACAAACGCCACACCGGGACAGGCTTACGTTGCCATGGAGCGTGTAGAAATACGAAAAATTCAAAACAGACAAAAATTGAAATATCTCGAAAACTAAAAGCGTCCCCCCTATATTGGAAAAGGAAAAAGTTGTTCAAAATGTGTTGCTGCATAACATATTTAAATTTCATCAAAATCGAAAGACGTGGACCTGTGTAAATATTTACCGAAAACTCTCCTAAACTTATTAAAAAAAAAAAGTAATGAAAGTATTATCATACCGTTACACATTACATAAATTTCTTTGATATTCGGGGCCCTATGGTATCCCGGGGCCCTAAGCGACCGCTTAGTCCGCTTACCGTTGGATCCGCCACTGCAACAACTAGCATTCTAGCATAGACACAGGCATGCGGCATTATTCTAGCTTCTATGTTCCACGTATGTACAATACAATACACGTTTCTATATATACGCCCACGTAGGACATTGCACAGTGCCGAGGAAAAAAAAACAAAGGAAAAATAATGAAAAAGATAGATTGATAAAGCAAGTGTAAAAAGCGGAGGGAGGGAAGAGGCGAACGACGAAGGACAACGATGAGAAAGGTGGAGGAGGAGAGAGGATTATATTGGCTGCCGTTCTTACTTACGGGGGTATCCGTGCGAGAACCTTCTCCCGACATCGTCTGGCAACTAACCCAGACCTAACCCTAACCCCATAGTGCTTGACGATTAGTTAATGAGCCCGTTGATACGGTCCCAATGGAACGCTCGTTACCCTCTGCACCTTGAAGCGAGCATGCCGAGGATCGTCGAAGCGGATCGTCGCCTATCGACCTGGGTCGCATTAAACGTCGAGACGTGCGACGCGATGGGTTTGAATCGGTGCAGGTCACGATCAGGGTTGCGTGAGAGTTCCTCCTTCTTCATGGTTGGAAGCGAGAACGTGCTTCTCCGGTTCTCCGCATGCTCCTCTGCAATTGTGAGAGATCTGTTCCGCGTACGTAGCGAAACCGAGCACATCCGGTTCCACGGAGGTAGTGTGCCCAAGTCTCACGATCGATCTATGGCTGTTTTAGCGAGGATAGATGCGTGAAGAAGGATTACTGTTGACAGCGGAGAGTGTTTTCTATGATTTGCTCTGGGGAATTGTTGTCGTGGAATGATTTTTAGGGTGTTTGAGGATGATACAGTGCTCCCTCTTGTGTGTTCAGTGTTTTCTCTCGGTTTTTCGAGGATTCGATGAATCGTCTTTCTCTGTGGAAAAGGAAGACTTTTCTGTTTGATTTGGATTCGGCGAGTGGTGAAATCGGGTAAACATCGAAGCGTCGATCTCAGGTATGAAAAACCTGAGATTAATGAAATTTACGCTACATTACTTAATCAGTAATTATCTTACGATGATGTTGTCTAATAATTTAATTTTTTCCATCCGGTTGAATATAATAATGGTTGAACCATACACATATTATTATTATTTATTTTAAACGGACCGAAGTCCTTTTATACAAATGTATGCAGTATTATATAGTATGACAGAAAAGAATCTTAATCTTAAGTCTTAATCTAAAATTCACATAATTATGGACAGCGCGAAACTAAGCAAATGTAGGTACTATTAACGAATAGTACAACGCAATTTCGTTTTGGATGCCTGTAACGTACCATTGAAAAAATCAATATTATTATAAAATGGATGTTTGAGCTAGCAATAATGCGATTGAAAGGATTTATTGCTCTATATGAGGATTTGGATTTCATTGTTTAAAATCCAGCTCTATTTCTCAAAACACGTTACAGCTTAGTACAGTTCAAACCTTCTTATTGACAAGCACCATTTCATTTACTTTAATTTTCATTCTGTTTTCTCACAATTAGCAAGTATGTATAACTACCTATTTGTCGTAACTATTAAATAGTCAGTTTAATGAATAACAAATTCTATTACATTAATTTTCACAGACTCGGACTTTTCTTGATGATGGTTCAAAACCGAACCGAAACGTTGAAATGATAATACTGCAAAATCGCTAATTTCTGTATCTTTGATCGAATCTGTAGCGCCGATATCATATAGTGCATATGGTGAAATCGGTGATAGGAAAGACTAGATCTAATTAATGTCGAGGTTACACGCGGGATTAACCTACATTTAGGTAGATCGAAATGGGAAGAACTCTCTATAGCGACTGTAGATATGACGTAGGTCTGATAAGGCTTAATCTGGAATCAAGTGAGATTAATCCAGGTCTTGTAAGACCTAATCCAAGCGGAAGATAATTTGGATGTAATCCAGAACCGATGTAATTAATTCTGGGTAAACGGAGGTCTTGCGGAACCTAGTCAAAGTTATCCAGACGTGGTCTAGGATCTTATTCGGAGCTAATTAATGATTTTCCGAATCTGATCTTCTCACGAACCCCACTACGTTACTTTGTTAGCTGTCGGTAGGCGTGGCTTGCTTCAATCTACTTAATAGGAACGGAATATTACAAAACAAGGTGGAAGCAAGTCACTAACTTATAGAACCATCCAAAGATCCTAATCAACGTTCTATACGATCACAAATTAACCTCGGATCTAACCCATCCTGTCATTAGTACGATCTTCAGTGGGCGTGGCTTGCTTCAGTCTTGGCGATACGAAAAATTCCACAGAAAGATAGAAGTAATAAAAAGTCACTAACCTTCCTCCTTTACTCCTACCTTCTATAAATTCAACATAGTTCGAAATCTGACCAATCATCTTGTCACTGTGTCATTCTGGTAACTACCAATGGGCGTGGCTTGCTTCAGTCAATCAATATAACACAACGGAACCAGACAGAAGCAAGGCACGAACCAATGAATGGCTAACCAAATCGTGACTAGTAACCACACACCCAATTAATACAGTCTGGTTACTAATCTCCATTATGTAATTTTGCCACTAGTGGGCGTGGCTTGGTTGCTCGTCGATAAAGACAGAATGGTATTGTCGCAAAATCGTGACCAACTCTTCCTGCGAGCACAAGAAAGCCGTAAAAATAAATTTAGCCAATGACAGAAGCAAGGCTTTATCCAACGAAACAAAAATCGCGACCACCTCTCGCTATAAGCTCGCCTCCGGTCCCGAAACCAAACAAAGAGGGAACACTGTACCTCTGAAAATAAACCAAGGATTCTGATTTCGATGCATCGCGCGCGGCGTCGTCTTCTCATATTTTAGTCTCTCGCGTGTGACGTCGTCGAGTAGTTCCTTGGAATACATCTCAAAGAAAAGAGGTGAGGAGAATCATGCATACGAGATAGCACTTGAATATTCATTCGCGTGAATTGAATCTGATTTGTCGTTGAACGCGCGAGCACCGGGACCCGAGGCTCGCGCGTTCACGCGAAAATAGTTTCTTTATTTTGTTCTCGGTGGAAAGAAAAGTAAAGTAGACACGATGATACAGAGAGTAGCATATCGGCGCTTGTACAATGAAGGATCAGTTGACGAGCGACGCCGTTGACGGGAAGCAACGTGTCCGACGTCTTGTCCTGGTTCATGTAGGGCGGAATGGTACGCAGACACTCTGTATGGCTCAGGACGATACGCCTGGCTCGATCAGCCTGCGATTAGCTTACGAATCTTTCGATCAGAGATCAGAATTCATACGCGAACGCGACTGAACGAGTAGCTCTCGGAACAATCATGTTGCAGAACACGCGAAATTCTCCATGTTCTATGTCCTTCTCGATTTGTTTCAACCGCACACAGAGTTTTTCGAATTTTCAATAGTACAAAGCCTTCTCTGATTTCTCATTGAATGTTTTTTCAAACGAAATGTTAAGCGACTTCAGGAATTTTAAGCGTCGCGTCTGACCATTCACTGACTGTTTCTACTTGCAACCAATATCATCGTATACCTACACGAACTCTTAATAGACAATGATCAAATTCATTTACAAGTAGAAACGACCTGGATTAGTCAGACAAATTCAAACAATTTTTTTTCAAACGAAATATTTCGCGACTTCAGGAATTTTAAGAGTCGCGTCTGACCATTCACTGACTGTTTCTACTTGCAACCAATATCATCGTATGCCTACAGGAACTTTTAATAGACAATGATCAAATTCATTTACAAGTAGAAACGTCCAGGACTAGTCAGACAAATTCAAACAATTTTTTTCTAACGAAATGTTTCGCGACTTCAGGAATTTTAAGAGTGGCGTCTGACCACTTACTGATTGTTTCTACTTGCAACCAATATGATCGTACACCTACACGAACTCTTAATAGACAATGATCAAATTCATTTACAAGTAGAAACGTCCAGGACTAGTCAGACAAATTCAAACAATTTTTTTCAAATGTTTCGCGACTTCAGGAATTTTAAGCGTCGCGTCTGACCATTCACTGACTGTTTCTACTTGCAACAAATATCATCGTACACCTACACGAGCTCGTAATAGACAATGATCAAATTCATTTACAAGTAGAAACGTCCAGGACTAGTCAGACAAATTCAAACAATTTTTTTCAAATGTTTCGCGACTTCAGGAATTTTAAGCGTCGCGTCTGACCACTCACTGACTGATTCTACTTGCAACAAATATCATCGTATACCTACACGAACTCTTAATAGACAATGATCAAATTCTTTTACAAGTAGAAACGTCCAGGATTAGTCAGACAAATTCAAACAATTATGCTACAAACGATGGAGACTCAAAAATACAAGGATTTATTTCTTGATTATTTCTTTAAAAATGTTTTCCAGAGTGAACCACGTTCTGGCCAAATTGTACGCCAAATTAATTCCCCTAATCAAGCAACACGAGTAAGAAACGGTAAAAAGAACAGAAAGGAAAGCAGGAACATTCTCGTTAATTACTGTTAAACCGGGGAACATCGTTTTGCATTAATTGAACAGAAAACTGCACAGATGCAAAAAAAAAAACGTTAACGACGACGAGTCACGTTACACGGTCTGCTCGTTCGATGTATACGAAAGTTCTTCCCACCGGAAGTGAAGCAATTACGCCGCAAGCTCGTCGCGCGGCGTGTACTCGCTCCACCTAAAATTGATTACGATAATTACGTTGCTTCTTGGTTTCCCTTTTTCTCCTGTAAACTGCCGAACGTTCTGAATACGTTCGAAACTTTTCGATTATGTAAATCACAGTCGATTCTCCGTACACTTTACATTACGTTTCACTGGCGATGTCTTCTAGCTTTTTAGAAAGTGACATCGCGTTATAACTGCGGAATAAATACCGAAACTCGTTCAAAAATAGAATCTCAATAAACGATGTCGATATTCCTACAATTAATTGAATGAAATTCTTTTTATAGTCGACGCGAAAAACAGACGAGAAACGATTCGGCGAAAGTAAAAAAGCTTTGCGAACCGTGATGAACTTTCCGAATAATAAATCCACGTTTTAATTATGGCTGGAGGAAAAGTCGAACGGGGGTAGCACGATTTTCGCGGTTTGCATCGATGCATCGTTAAAATGCAATTTTCGTTCTCCTGAAACCGTCCGCGGCGTGCCGCGCGTGTAAAAACGAGTCAATTAGAAAAAGAACCGGGGGGCCAGGTATACCTTTAATTTGGCGAATCAATATTTTTACACTACATCATCTCTCGGTTCCTCGTCTACATTTTTTTTATTTTTTTCGTTGCGCGTGCTCCGACGAACATTCCCGCACTCTAGTCACAATATTTGCAGTTGCATAAAATACGAGGCACATGCACACCCGTGCCAACTATATTTGCAGTTGCACGAAATACCGTGGTATCAGCGCATTTCGCTGATTAAAATGCATAAAATGCATCGGATCCTTTATATTCATCCTCGATCTGCATACACAAGTGTTTATGATCGGGGAGGTTGGAGCACGGGCTGCTGGGAACGCGGTTTTTATTTACTGCCGAATTGGTCAACTGAAAGGACTGATAGAAAAAATAGTGTTCGTTGATAATAGTATTCGAGTGTATCGTCGATTCAATGAAAATATATCTATGAATATCAGGAAAGTTTTGTTCGACTGTCACTTTGCGATTGAAGAATTATTAACAACGGGACAGAATTCACTGTTACACTAATCTTAAGTCTTGTACGTTAATTAAATCGATAGAGAATATAAATTGATACCGTTCTTATTATACTATAACAAAGAATTTATTTGATCATACGGAAGACACGGATTCTTATCTGATTTTCGATTGGTTCGATCGATGGATTTTCGTTTCACCGTTGTTCACACGCTTCAGTTTTTTCCAGCGACGAATTACCGAAAGAGCCAGGTAAAAAAAAATGGTCGAAACGACGGGGCAGAGAGCGTCGGTGACGTTGCCAAAGACACAAAAGTCGAACACCCGGAGGCATTCGTCGGCGACGCGGTGCACAAAACGAAAAGAGAACGAAAAGAGATAATAATAAGACGGGGGGAAAACACGGAACCAATTGTCTTCTACCCGAATCGTCGTTTTAAACGAAAGCGAACGAAAACAAAAAAAAAGAAAAAGAAAGAATGTGAAAGACGAAAAAACTTACGAGAAGCGTTTCAATCTTTTCATTGCACACAACCACTCGATACGTTTCATGTTTGCCTCAACGATTAATTCATTTTATTTATTCTGTTTGCTATGTTAGATGGGCCCGCGATTGTCCGCGTCAACATATTTGTTCGAAGTATCTCAAAAATAAATGACGTTACTATGGTAAGTTAAAAATCTAATGCCCCGAAATTCACAGACACACGTACTCAGGCCCCGTTGACCGCACACACCCGTACCATCAGACGTACAATCAGACCCAGTGACACGCACAGAAACAATTTCAGTGTTCGTTCTGTCGTTGTGTACAATCTGTATGTATTATAAATACAGAGTAACTTGATAGATCCGGAAATATATATATATGTATAGAGGAAACGAGTGACCGAGAATAAATCACACCGCAGAGATGATAGACAGGTGAAAATTGTTTTGCGACACAATCCGAAACGAGACGAGATAGATCTTTCGTTTAGAGCTAGTGGGCGGTGGTCTCCTACCACCGGACACGAAATATATTTTTCTTTCCAATAACGCTCGGTACATTCGTAGTTTTACTTTACATCGAGCAAGCCTTGAATATCGTCCATCAGAAATATTCTCTAAACCTCGATTTACTATTTTAAAGAAAAATAAAGTGGCTATTTAAATACAAAATATAAAATAATTTATTTCACACGCGTCTTTGTTTCGAATAATATACATACAAGTAAATAAAATATTCTTCGAATCATCATCTTTCCAAAGATATTACGAAATGAACATTTTCTTGAGGCCTTCTCGTTATATTGTTAATTATTTTTATTAATCGAAATAATGTTTTTTTTTCGCAAGTGTCCGGCGTTAGGCGACTCCTCCCTAATCTCCGTCAACATTGTGATTGTCGTCCTATCGATTCCGATCGACCGTTTAGTTCTAGATCAAACGAGATCGAGCATAGAATGAAAGAATTCGTAGATAGATCTGTTCGACGATTATGCGTCGTGCTATGTGGTTGTATGATAATACATACACATTAATCGATGTATTATATATACACACACATTGTTTACTGTTAATTCGCTACTTATAGTGTCCTATAATGCTGTTCTTTGTCTCACGGTATGCAGAGTGTCACGTAAATATTTGCGCACATACAGAAACAGAATAATACAATAAACTGACACGGACACACACACACGAATTTTCTCTTTACCTCTTTGTGTTGTTCTTTCCCTTTTGTAAAACAGGCTCTCGTTGCGTATTTAAGGCCCACTATCATAAGTTTTTTCATTCCACTACTGAAGTATGTTACATGCTCATTTGTTTTTTTTTGTATGCCTATACGAAGATA
Organism: Lasioglossum morio; assembly: GCA_916610235.2. Classification (NCBI taxonomy): domain Eukaryota; kingdom Metazoa; phylum Arthropoda; class Insecta; order Hymenoptera; family Halictidae; genus Lasioglossum; species Lasioglossum morio. Next base: position 11,471,369 of record OU744333.1, read on the forward strand.
CTTTGGACGTTGCGAACAGCACGACGCTCGAAAAGGAAATAATGTGAGAAGGACGTTTCGATGGAGGAGGGAAAGAAAGAGACGATTAAGTCGGAAAATAAAATTTTAGTGACGTTTGCCTGTCTGAAACACTCGAATCCCGAGAAACGGAGGGAACGAGGCTAAGAGACTTCGGGAACTCGGGAATTTAATCAAACTCCGAGACGAACGTCGCGAGAAACCGAATTCGGCGATTCCGCAAACAAGATCAAACCAAATTCTAAGGCTCGGAAAATCTAATCGGCTGATTCTCAAATTCCGCCGGCGAGAAGCCGTTTCCGGGATTCCGGTAATCCAATCGAGAGTCGAAGCTTCCTGGAGCCACTGAAATGGAATTTTAAATTTGCCAAGAGAAAGTTTGCGCAAACTCGAAAATTCCCAGATCAATTTTAAGCATTTTATATTGATTGAAATGTAATTTCGGGGCTTCGGATTGAAACGGAGTCTCACATTTGTGCTGAGCCTTCCAAGCTTCCGGGACTCACTGAAATGGAATTTTAAATTTGCCAAAAAAAAGTTTGCGCAAACTCAAAAATTCCCAGATCAATTTTAAGCATTTGGATATTGATTGAAATGTCATTTCAGGGCTTCGGATTGAAACGGAGTCTCACATTTGTGCTGAGTCTTCGAAGCTTCCGGGAGTCACTGAAATGGAATTGTAAATTTGCCAAGAGAAAGTTTGCGCAAACTCGAAAATTCCCAGATCAGTTCAAAGCTTTTGGATATTGATTGAAATGTAATTTTAGCATTTCGGATTGAAACGGAGTCTCACATTTGTGCGAGTAACCTCAAACCTGAGCTTTCACATCTTCCTGGAGCCACTGAAATGGAAACATAAATTTGCCAAGAGAAAGTTTGCGCAAACTCGAAAATTCGCAGATCAGTTCAAAGCTTTCTGATATTGATTGAAATGAAATTTCAGAGCTTCGGATTGAAACGGAGTCTCGGATCTATTCAAATTCGAAGACTCTCGGGCTAATTACAGGTTTGAAAATGTCGGACTGACTGTAGCGAGATCCTTAAGCTTCCTCGTGCAGATTGAAACTTCGAAGCACCAGAGACCCCAAACTTGACTAAAGTTCCAAGTCTTCAAAGGTCGCAGTGAAATTATAAATTTGCAAGAACAACGTGAAATCACGGTTCCGTGAAAATCGGCTGAGCGAATTCGATCCTTTGCAAGCGTAATCAAACAATATTCTATTATCTGTAGGGGCCAAATGGATGCAGTGTGGGAACACAGACCGCTTGAAACGATCAAAACCATGAAAAAGCGAATCCCGTAGCATCGTGCTGCTCGTAATCGTAAAACTACACCATATACTGTCGCCTCACGCTATTGTGTCGTAGATGATTTAATGGAATTTGACGTTTTTTTATCCATACATATATATACGTATATATATTTTTACTACGTCTACATGTGAACTATTACGGCGATCAGGATTTTATCGCCTTATGGCTGACGCAACAACACAAACGACCACGATACGTTCTCCGAATCTTGTACATTTTCTCTCCGTTGTTATTTATGGCGTACACACAAGTATACGAATCGATACACACGTACACATACAGACGGATTGTGTTTTTTTACAGAATCGACCGCCGACGCGTTCTTTAATCCCTTATTGCATAATCGATCGTGCCACACGTTGAATTTCTTCCGTTTCCGTGCGCTCCGACTCCGTTCGATCCGAACGCGAGTTTCTCCATTATGCAAACGCACTAATGCACCCCGCGTTACTATGTTTCCGATTCTGGGCTGCGATACGCGTTTTCTTTTTCTTTCTCTCCTATTATTTCGAACGGACTTTTATCCTGGCTGTTGTTCGCAATAAACATTCGGCGAAACAGCGATGCCACTGTTGTTCCCGCGGGCAGAGTAATTTCCTTCAGGCTCGAGGAAAACGAGCGACGTAATCTTTAGATTAGGGTCGACGGTGCTTTAACCAATTTAGGGGTGGATTATATTTTTGTCTTAATCTTTAGATTGAGGTCGACGAGCTTCGGATAATCTTTCGATCAAGGTCGACGGCGTTTTAATTAATTTAAGGGAGGATTATATTTCTGTCTTCTTAACTCGTCAGCCTTTTAACCGGATGATGAGATCAGATCTCATATCGACTTTCGCCAACTTTTCGTTTTCGTGTCGGTTCAACCCTTAACCGAACTATCGGGCTCCCGCTCGAATTAATGACAATAATTATTTAATGTGTAAGTACTGATAACGCAAGCATTTGAGGGTTTAGATGTTATTTTTTAAGAAACTAAAATACTGAAACAATGGCGTCTCTGGTCACGCGACGCGTACTTCATTCGTTTCATATTTCCACCAATTAATAATACAACGACAATATCTTTTGATAATTTCGAAAAATTCTCCTGTACGAATATCATTAATCAAAAGTGAGATGTACACTCGTGTGTAGACGACGATCTTTATGCGTTCTCGATGAAAACAAGGTAGAATATAAAACAATGAAAATAAAAAATTCAGAGATTCTACAAAACCATAGAAGAAATAATAATCGTTAGTCTTTTTACTTTCGTTAGCTTGTTACTTTCATCGAATCAGATGTATTAGTTGGTTAGAGAAGGGCTGTAAGAGCAGGCCAACAATAAAAGGAAGTGAAAATTCTACGAGTCCTCGGTTCTCCCGTCGCCAGACACACAGTTTTTTTTTAATTTTCCATTTTTTTCCAGCAAGCCTCAATTTCGAAAAAAAACATGCGTCCATAAAAAACATGTCCGCTTCGCAGCCTACCCACCTTTTGACCGACAAACATGTGTTTACATCTTCTTGTGTAGCATTTTAATTGTCTCGTTGTTTCTTGCTCGAACAAAACAAGCTCTCCCTCTCTCTCTCTCTCTCTCTTTTTCTCTCTCCCGTTTCTCCATCGATTACCATAGCCAGAGTGCGTGTGTGCGTTCTCTCTCTACAATTGCCCGGGACCACGTTGGAACCGGTGAGTGATTTTCCTTCTGATTGTTTTCATTTTTACTCTGCATGCGTTCAGAGTCTGACTGTGTAGAGCCTCTCTTATTATGAATAGTGTTTTCACTTTCTCCTTCTCTCTCTCTCTCTCTCTCTCTCTCTCTCTCTCTCTCTTTCTCTTCGATTATCCTCGTAATTTTGCCTTGGTCGCACGCCTCGTTGTCAATTTCACAGCAATACTTCTTAGACAACTTAATATTGTACTCTCCAGACAACGAAGTCGCATTTTCGACGAACGAGACCATCCACAAAATCGTATACATTACTGTATACACGACGTGTATTCGATACCGTCATTCATGAAAATCTCTGAAATTGTTTTTTTCAACCCCTTGCTGTTTTACGTCGAGTCAATTGTTACGTGAAGTCCACTAAACATGCTCATCGTCGAACCTGAGTTTCTGCATCAATTTTTCTTTGCAAATATTTTTCGACGTCTTTAAGATTAACCCTTTGCACTCGGAGCTATTGAAAATCGAAAATTAAACGTTTCTTCTGACCTACAATATATCCATTGTCTATGATTTTTTAAATTTGATAAATATGAAATTGATATATCTCATACAATACTCAAATGTATAGTAATTGGTTAGGTACCGACATATCTGATAGTGTAAACAATTATTTAAATAATAGTACAGCAATTTTTAGTGGCGCATCAGAGGCACAGTACCTAAATGTTTAGTAATTGATTAGATACCGATATATTTAATAATGTGAACAATATTTTGAAGAATGGTACAGCAATTTTTAGTGGTGCCTCAAAGGGGACAGCCGAGTGCTAAGGGTTAAACATGTCTTCTTATCTAAAATAATTCCATTCTATATGATTTTTTTATTTTGTGAATATGAAATTAATAGAACTTCATAAAATATTGAAATGTTTAGTAATTAGTTAGATCCCAACATATTTATCCCTTTGCACTCGGAGCTATTTCAACTGGAAGATTAAACATTTCTTCCGATCTAAAATATTTCCATACCATATGATTTTTGCAATTAATTATGAATATGAAATTGATACATTACCTTATACAGTACCTAAATGTTTAGTAATTGATTAGATATCGATATATTTAATAATGTAAACAATATTTTGAAGAATGGTACAGCAATTTTTAGTGCTGCCTCAAAGGGGACAGCCGAGTGCTAAGGGTTAAACATGTCTTCTTATCTAGAATAATTCCATTCTATATGATTTTTTTATTTTGTGAATATGAAATTAATAGAACTTCATAAAATATTGAAATGTTTAGTAATTAGTTAGATCCCAATATATTTAACCCTTTGCACTCCGATCTATTTCAACTGGAAGATTAAACATTTCTTCCGATCTAAAATATTTCCATACCTTATGATTTTTGCAATTAATTATGAATATGAAATTGATACATTACCTTATACAGTACCTAAATGTTTAGTAATTGATTAGATACCGATATATTTAATAATGTGAACAATATTTTGAAGAATGGTACAGCAATTTTTAGTGCTGCCTCAGAGAGGACAGCCGAGTGCAAAGGGTTAATGTTCCCGTTGGAATCTAATAAAAGGAGACTGCGAATTAAAGAGAAAATTAATCTCCATATAGTACTAACAGAATCACCAAACTTGTTCCAATGTCACGTGACTAATTCGGTACTGTCAGAGAGAGGGTATTATCTTTTTCCCTTAGATTCGAGAATTTATTTTTTAAGGGTAGTGGGGGAATCCTCTTATGGACACCCTTTCTTTGGATGATGGTTGGAGAGGGTAGTATGGGGCTGAGCTCTCCCCTCAGATGACGTTTGGGGAAATTATATTGCCTTCCCCCTTCGCCACTAAACCCCCACCGCCCAGGGCCTTTTCCGGTCCCTGTTTTTCATAATTTTTATATCAACCCCTGCTCTCCGCTATTCGCATTCAGCTGGAGAGGGAGGTTGACTCAATACCACACGTGTTCTTGGCATTGATCCCTAGATTCGAGCCGATTCCCCTAATCTGGCGACTCTGAGTACCTAATCGATTTCATTAATAACGAGAAGTACCTCGCCGACGATCGAAAAGGAAACTTTCAGAGACACGGGTGCAATAAGGGATTAAAGATCAGCGGGGGCATGCACGGCATGTTGTACAAATGTGTGTACAATCCCGAACTGTTCGAGACAGCAACCATAAATAGGGGAAAAGCTGCGGGGGAACGCAATGCAAAAAAATGTAAAATCGTTCGCGATAAACCCGATCGATAAGGAGTTTTGTACACCACAGAACCTCGTCGCGAGAAGAATGGTAAGGCTTTCACCTCTCGATCTCCATCCGAATACCAACATCACGATCTCTGTTTGCCTTCTCTTTCTTCTTCGTGCTCCAATCAATCGACTGTCTCCTCTGTTTATATCGTTTATTCTATCTTCTACAAGATCCTCCGTATCGTTGAAAGACGATACGTCGTCTTTGAAACCGATCATACTTGGTGCTCGAATGATGTTTGAGGCTTGACGAGTCGCTGTCACCGTCTCGAAGAGACGCGGGATCATCGTCATCGCATATTTTTCCCTTTCGGTTTTTCAATCCGTATTTTTCATGACCACGTTTCACCGAATAAGGATTTGACCGACAATAACTTTGGCTGACAACGGATTTGATCGACAACGGATTTGATCGACAACGGATTTGATTGACAACGTTTTTGATCGACAACGATTTTAGATTTGTAAAGGCGTTGTCGGTCAAATCTGGAGTCGGTGAAAGCCGTGTCGGGAAAATTCTTCCCTTTCGGTTTTTCAATCCGTAGATCATGGGGTCCCATGGAAATCACCGACACAAATTTTCATGACAACGTTTCATCGACTAAAGATTTGACCGACAATAACTTTGGCTGACAACGGATTTGATCGACAACGGATTTGATTGACAACGTTTTTGATCGACAACAGATTTGATCGACAACGAATTGATCGACAACGATTTTAGATTTGTAAAGGCGTTGTCGGTCAAATCTGGAGTCGGTGAAATGTTATCGGTGAAAGCCGTGTCGGGAAAATTCTTCCCTTTCGGTTTTTCAATCCGTAGATCATGGGGTCCCATGGAAATCACCGACACAAATTTTCATGACAACGTTTCATCGACTAAAGATTTGACCGACAATAACTTTGGCTGACAACGGATTTGATCGACAACGGATTTGATTGACAACGTTTTTGATCGACAACAGATTTGATCGACAACGAATTGATCGACAACGATTTTAGATTTGTAAAGGCGTTGTCGGTCAAATCTGGAGTCGGTGAAATGTTATCGGTGAAAGCCGTGTCGGGAAAATTCTTCCCTTTCGGTTTTTCAATCCGTAGATCATGGGGTCCCATGGAAATCACCGACACAAATTTTCGTGACAACGTTTCACCGACTAAAGATTTGACTGACAATAACTTTGGCTGACAACGGATTTGATCGACAACGGATTTGATGGACAAGGGATTTGATCGACAACGAATTTGATCGACAACGATTTTAGATTTGTTGTCGGTCAAATTCGTTGTCGGTGAAAACCGTGTCGGGAAATTTGTATCAGTGATTTCCATGGCATCCAGATCATGTTTGCTATTTTTAAAATGAAATTTCTCTTGTTAGGAAACAAGATTTGAGAACAAACTTGTTTCCAAATGATAGAACGATTTTAGATTTATTGTCGGGCAAATTCGTTGTCGGTCAAATCTGGAGTCGGTGAAAACCGTTATCAGTGAAAACCGTGTCGGGGAAATTTGTATCAGTAATTCCCATGGCATCCAGATCATGTTTGCTATTTTGAAAATGAAATTTCTCTTGTTCGGAAACAAGACTTGCGAACAAACTTGTTTCCAAATGATAGAACGATTTTAGATTTATTGTCGGGCAAATTCGATGTCCGTCAAAATCGTTATCGGTCAAATCTGGAATCGGTGAAATGTTATCAGTGAAAATCGTGTCGGGGAAATTTGTATCAGTAATTCCCATGGCATCCAGATCATGTTTGCTACTTTGAAAATGAAATTTCTCTTGTTCAGAAACAAGACTTGCGAACAAACTTGTTTCCAAATAGTAGAACGATTTTCCGGTAGATTTTATACAGGGTGTTTCGTGAAGATAAACATTTCCGAATGAAAATCATTGTTGCTAATGGATTCAAAAGTTTGTCTATCGTTTAAGTAACGAGGGAACGTTCGAAAATTCTTTTATACCGACTAGTATGCAAACAACATAATACCGAAGACTTTCTTTAACAGATTTTCAGATTGTCGATCGAAAGACAGTAACGTAGACTCGCGTTAGCTCGCGATTAAAATCGCGTGTTCGTTAAAAGCGATAAACTGCAACGACTCGTTGCATAAAGAATGAACCGCGATTTCTTAGAAAGGTAGCAGCAATTTGCAGAGCTCGATGTTTCAAACGAAGAGTGAAACGAGTGACAGGGGTGGAAAATACCCAGCGGCCAGTGAATATGAACGTATATCGACCATCTCATTAGAATCATTAAACAAAGTCACGAAGCGGAGGTCCAGTGTTCGAGTTTACTATGGCATACCACTTTTTACGATTTTCCTGACCGCTTATCTCGTGGCCATTATCCCACGAATTTCTGTAGACTAATTCCCGGTTGAAACTGCACGAAAAGGTTAATATCGTGTTAGCTGGTTTATTTCGCGAGCTGATAAAACGGTCTGAATTTATTTCTTTGGCTTTTTACTGTTCGAAGTGGCGAATGCTTCGAATATATTAGCGACTGTACTGTTGCATAAAATGATAGTGTCAAGACTTATCCTGAAAATAATCGAAAGAGCAAAATTCAGAAGAATAACTTTAAATATAAATATTTCCTGAATTATAGAAGCAGAGTTTGAATGTGCTGCATTTTTGTTCGTACGTGACAAAATATCGATTGTTGTACGATTCAGTGCTGCGACCAATGGAAAATAATTGACGTCTGTCCACGAAGCGTAATCGTCGCGTAATCGTTGCTGCATAGTCGTCAATACGATTAGCGTCGTCCGATGCGAAAGCAAACTTCACGTCAGTTACCAAAAGCAAAGAAAGATGTCGAGCTGACGATGAGGAGGTGATTTTTTTTTCTAATTATATTCATACCAGATCATTTAATTTCTGTCCTGTGTTCATTTCTATTTGATTCCGTGCTTTTTCTGTAGCGTCGTTTCTTGAAAAATCTAATATAAACGTTCTTATTTAAGTTATTATGTTAACTAAAATATAATAACGTTTAGCAATTTACAGGCGCAATTATTTCTTGATAATGATCTAAAGTGAGATCGAAACGTTGAAATTACTGTGATAATTTGCAAACAGTGTTTTTAAAATAACAATTGATCGAACCAGTGCGCCGATAACATTAATGTAATTGTTATTAAAAAGAAATTATTTCTTGAAAATGATCTAAAGTGAGATCGAAACGTTGAAATTACTGTGATTATTTGCAAACAGTGTTTTTAAAGTAACAATTGATGAAACCAGTGCGCCGATAACATTAATGTAGTTGTTATTAAAAAGAAATTATTTCTTGAAAATGATCTAAAGTGAGATCGAAACGTTGAAATTAATGTGATAATTTGCAAACAGTGTTTTTAAAATAAAAATTGATCGAATCAGTGCGCCGATAACATTAATGTAATTGTTATTAAAAAGAAATAAGTTTCACAAGTTAAAAAAAGACATTTCTGACTGATAAAGTAGATAGGAATAATTTTTTAATGAATTTTAATGAAAATATATATATGTATATATATATATCCTAATTATTATGTCCAATTGAGAAACGCAACGTTCCCCCAACGTTCACCTAAATGCACCCTTAACCATTCACGAAAACCTAGGTGACACCGGCAGTACTATTTTGACCGTGGTCGGAGTAACTTCTTCCCGTTCGTTGTCACGATTTTGGATTATGTGTTTGTGATTACGTGTTTTGTGCTTCACACTTATTAACCCTTAAAATGCTGTATACTTTTTGGCAACACTAATAACAATGTGGGGTCCTCAAGGGACGTCACGTTAAATAATTGTAGAATTAAAAATGAAAAATAGATATGTTTAATATATGTATTTATTGCTAGACAAATCATCCACAATACTTGACGATGAAAAAAGAGAAAATACGTAAAATATGAACAATTACTTACAAAGTTATTAAGGAAAAATACTTTTTCACTCAGCATTTTAAGGGTTAAAACGTGCAAATGGCAGTGTGCTGTTGATCCGACGGAGGAACATAAAATTCTATAGAAATTGTAAGTACCTGTACTTGATATTAGTATTTTCTAACCCAGTATTAATATTCTTATGTATAAAAAATAATATAAAAATGCGGATAAGGTATTCTTTCATATTTTGCTACATACAAGGGAGATTTACCCAATCGTAACACGTTGATTTTAATGAAATTTTGTATAGATGATATAGAACTCAAAAAAAAATATTTGAGACTTATTTTTTTATAACGGCTGAGATTCGTGTCAAGGGGGTGAAGATAGTTTTCAAAGTTAGGGTGAAAAATCCTATTTTATTAGCTGTATGTTTCGCGAATAAACGAAGTACGTGCGCGCGTCCCTGACGCATCGTGGACAGAAGGCCTCAGTTTAACGTTCAGTTATTGCGTTGCACAACGACTGGACCAGTTTAGGAAAATGTAGAAAAGGTCGTATGCCACTTTAGTCAGTGGTCAGAAGCGAACCGCTGCCGAACTCGACAGTGAATCGCCTCGAGTCGCCGCACAATGCTCGATTGCGGGCCATTTCGATCGGAATTCGATTGAATCTCTCATGGAACTCCCATCTTGGATGTTCACCAGACTTCCGAATCGTTTCACCGTCAGACATCACTAGACTGCGGATGTTTATGCATTTGCAGCACACTCGAATATAGAATACCACGTTGCTTGAAATATTCCGAAACAATTCAATCGTTATCCAGCAACTACGTAAACATCGGCAGTCGAATTTAACGTCGTCATATTAATAATCAGTGAAAAATTTTGTTCTTTTTCAAACTCGCGTGAATAAAAGCTCAGCTTTAGTGACAGCATGACGGAATCTCTTATTTCTCAACGTCATCCGCCATGCTTCGAAGATGGCGCGTCACGGTGGTCTAAAAAAAATCGATGTTTCGAAACATTTAACACTAGAACTACCGGACAAGTCAAAACGACTGGTGCGAACTGTTTTTCGATTCGAAATATTAATAATTATTTAATTAATTATTATTAAAAGTATAAATGTGTTTTTCCGAGGAATTTCTTTAGTCTACTTCTCTGTTGGAGTACATATTTAAATAAAACTTGCACGAAATCGAAATAAATGTTATATTGTCGTTATTATAAGACAATGTTTGCAAATTGCGTTTAGTGCTCGGTAGTTCTAGTGTTGATATCATATTCAGGAGGCAAGCAAGCTCGAGGTGAAACATCAAAACGAGCAGAAACATTTGCGGAGACACTTTTCTCACGTACTTCCCTTCGATCAATCGATCTCTCTCCTCGATCCCGCTCTGTCTATTTCACAACCTCTTGTCACTTCTCATTTTATCATTCCTCGGTTTCAAACGAATACGCAGATACCAATGTTTCTTTAAACAATGAAAGCACAGGGTGTGGCAAAACTGATAGTCGTTGATTTCCGGGATGAATTTACCCTCGAAATTCGGTGGACGTTTCCGGAGAAAATTCGCCGCAAAATTGTACTAGTTCGTTTGCATCTTTTAATCATTTTCTTATCAATTTTATTTGACGATAGGAGGGATAGGTGAAATGTGAAAAATCTTTTTCGTGGGTAGTTGCGGAGACTGCGGATTTCTTTGCATTTATGGCTTACATTTTGTTTTTCATTATTCGTTGAACCTGTTGCTGCAAAATTGTATTTTATCTTGCCAAATAGGAAATTTCATAGTTTCATAGAAAATCTTGTAATTGTTAACCCTTTGCACTCGGTTGTCCCCTCTGAGGCACCACTAAAAATTGCTGTAACATTCTTCAAAATATTGTTTACATTATTAAATATATCTATATCTAATCAATTATTAAACATTTAGGTCCTATATAAACTGATGTACCAATTTCATATTCATAAAATTGCAAAAATCATAAGATATGGAAATATTCTAGATCGGAAGAAATGTTTAATTTTACAGTTAAAATAGCTCCGAGTGCAAAGGGTTAAAATTAGTCTTTCGATGCTTCGTTCCCAAGATTACTTGAAAGGAAGGTTTTGTTCATAAAATAAAATTTCAGTTACATCGTACATAGCACATCTCTGTGAATTTTGAATACGTGTTACGTGGGATGTTTAATTCGAGCAGTGACGTTAGAAAGCTCTCTTCGAGAATCTTGCTTGGCTTCTTGCTTCAGCATAATCATCTTTCTAAACTCAGTCTTTCCTTTGAGCTCCTGCGTTTCTTTATCTCTAATTAATTCAAACGCCCAACCAGTTGCATAACACACTGACTGCCGATTCCATTCGATTCTATCCTGCAAAGTAAATTGATTTGAGACGTTGTAACCTCCTGGTTTTTGTTAACACTAGAACTACCGAGCACTAAACGCAGTTTAGTTAGATTTTACGCATTTATTTAGATTTCGTACAGGCGATATTTAAAATTTAAATATGTACTTCAATAGAGTAGTTTACTAAAAAAATTTCTCAAAAAAACATATTTATACTTTTAATATTTCTAATCGAAAAGAAATCGCATCAGTCATTTTGACTGGTCCGGTAGTTTCTAGTGTTAAATAAATCACTGCGATCGTATCGAATTTTTGTGGTGGCAGCAGTCGGCAGTCTACACACGAAATCATCCGTTTCACAATTTTACACGGCTGGTCTATGAACAACATTTCTCATTGTTCCCTTAAAGTAGAAACACGACGCGGTGAAAACATAAATCCAGCGAACGTGAAGGCCGAACGCGAGTAGCATAATCTCGTTAGAGCATGATTTCTGGCAGGCATTCTGAAACGCGGCGGGCCGCCATCTTTCACGACGCGAGTACACATCTCCAACTATATAATAATCCAACTCTCTGTAAAATAAAGGTTAAATTCTTCTCAAAAACAACAAATATGCAATTAAATCATGCTTTCTAACGTTTCGATCCCAATGTGGATCTTTTTCAAAGAGAACATTCTTGCGTATGTTGTGTCGAGAAGTGGACAATTACTTAACAAAATTTGAGTTACAATGAAACCAACATTAAGCCATGGTAGCAAATATGTAACTGTTTTTACATATTTGCTGTAGTTACATATTTGCTACGATGGCTTAATGTTGGTTTCGTTGTAACTAAAATTTTGTTAAGTAATTAGTATTTTGTTAAGCAATTTAATTTTGTTAAGGCACAACATACGGAAAAATGTGAAAAAAGATCCATATTGGGATCGAAACGTTAGAAAGCATGATTTAATTGCATATTTGTTGTTTTTTTTCTATAAATGATCGAACTTGGCGCCGATATCATCAATTTATTATTATTTCTCTGTAAAATAGATTTATCGACGTGATCCAGGCTTGTTATAATTCCATTAAATTTTCCTTTCGTGGTCGATTCGTTCTCTTTCCCCATCGAACGAAACACGTCGCTGCAAAGAAGTACAATTTCATTTTATCACGTAAAACATTTGCGGTGAGTTTTCGAAAAAGAAAGTCCATCCGATTCGCCTCGGAAATCGGCGAGCGTGTATCGCTTTCGTCGCGCGCGAAAGCCGAAAAAACAAACGAGATTCGCTGAACAAAGAAAAAATGCTGAGAGAAAAAAAAAAAGAAGCGAATGTTAGAACGAAAAAAAAAGCAAAAAATAATGAAATTACCTAGCACACGCAAAAATCTCGGCGCACGGTGGACTGATTTAATTAATCGATCTGTTTTGTTCTGTTCCGGTCGACGTGATTCAGATGAGCCGACATATGTGAGCGTCAACATCTTTCTCCGCTCTATCAGCAAAATAAATGATATTAATATGGTGAGTGCAATATAAAGTAATCATGAGCCAAGGCCTATATAATACAATCTGTATATCCACACGTTGTGTATATCTATTAACGTCACGTGTATATGATGCCGTAAGGCTTGCACTTGTCTGTACTTGTATTACTTGTATTACGTATCCTCTGTGTATATGTATATACGTATGCGAGACGTATGCGGGAAGAAAGTAAAAATAAACTTGTGAAACGGGATCGAATAGAAAAAGAAAAAAATAAAGAAACAGAGTATATGAAACACACACACACGGGATAAAGGAAACAACACCGACGCGACACCCCGTACGTATATAAATATACACGTTCTCCGTTTTTGAGCCGCGCTGAACAGTGGATGTGTGCCTATCAGTCGCACCTCGTTGATTTTCTCGATGTCGTTGACTGTCATGTTACTATTCTACATAATCGGCATATGTCTCTCAATCTCCTCTCTCTCTCTCTCTCTCTCTCTCATTCTTTCTCTCAACATCTACCTCTACAGGCTCCTCCAAAAATACATGGGACCTCGCGACGCTTGAATATTCTCGACGTAAACACGAATCGAAAAGTATTTCAACGTTTTTCAAAGTAATAACCCCTCGTTTTCTCGAGATTCGAAAAAAGTTTGGTCAATATTATTATTTTTCTACTTGCTTCTGAAGGGTAGGGACAAAAAGCACACGTGTTAAATTCTGGACAGTGATTAATTGTTATTTATCATTTATCCCTTCGCTGCACAGTGTATCCGACACGGTTAACAAATTTGGTATATAGTAAACTAACAACGTGTTTTCTTACTATTCCATGTTATGGTTGTTTTTCTGAAAATGATGTTTTAATTGTTTCTTAATATTTCTCCCTTATATCAAATGAGACTGATTTATTATTAGTTCACTTCCATAATCACCGATTGTATGAGATTACAATGTCAGAGTAGCCCGTAGGTTCCTCACCAAAATTTTATATACAGTAACTCCCATTAATATTCGGACTCTCTTAAAAAGACAACTTTTTAAATATTGTACTATACGATTTCAACTTTTTTGGGAAGCTAGAGTGATTTGTTTGCTACAGGATGTGAAAAAAGATTTTGTCAAAAATTGCAATAGATCGGGTTTGTAGAAAAAATACTAAGAGTTGCATTTTACAAGTTTTTTATGTAGGCCTATATTGAAAATTTAAAAACTACGTTTTGTAGATCTGTGAAATTGTAAAATGCAACTTTTTAGTATTTTTTCTACAATTCCGATCAATTGCAATTTTTGAAAAAAATTTTTTTCTCATTCTGTAGCAAACCAATTGCTCTAGCTTCCCCAAAAAAGTTCAAATCGTATAGTACAATATTAAAAAAGGTATCGTCTTTTCAAGAGTGTCCGAACATTAGTGAGAGTCACTGTATATTACTATAGTGAAAATTGTATTATCAAATAAGACTGATTTACCATTTATTTCTCCCTTATATAAGAAACTGAACTTCTTTCAATTGTTTTTCATTCCAATTAAAAAAATCATGCAGTGAAGGATTAAAATGAAAGTTGTCCCTCCCCTCCCCCTCCTGCGGCACCTCGGGAATGTACAAACGAGAATGAATAAATTTCAAAGATGGATCGTTACTTTTCATTTAAAATGCAAACAGCAGCGAACACGGACGAAATGAAAAAATGATGAAAGACTTTTAGTATTTGTGGTCAGAATTCTTGCGATTATCGAGGTCTAAGATTTTCGGTGTCGCCCCGTAGATCTTTCTCTCTCTCTCTTTCTCTCTCCCTATCTGTCTCTTTGTTATGTTACTTTGATTGTTCGAACGTTCGATTGACTGTGCGTCTGCAACCACGTCTCTCTGTGCCTTGTTGGAACGCGATCCGTTTTTTTTTTTTGTTGCCATCGAGAAAAGCGCGGTGAAAATGAGAAAACCGAGAAACGACGGGGAGAAACGGGCGACAGGAAAGAAACGGAGGGTAGGAACAACAAGAAAAAAGAAAAAAGAAGAAAGAACGAAAATAATAGATACACGGAGAGTAGGAGGAGGTGGAAAATAGAAGAAAAAGAAATAGAAAATAAAAGGAAACGAAGGGTAAAGAGGAACGAAGCCGAAAGTAGACGGGAAAAAAGAGAGAGGCGCGACATAATCAAACGGGGCGCGCGTTCGCAGACTCGACCCGGTGTGTGGACGCTTTTCTTGTTTCCGTCGACGACGACGATGACGCTTTCTTTTGATCATGCGTGCGAGCGATCGTGTCGGGCCCCGCGTTTCACTGTCCTTCTGTCATCCATTGACACACACACACGCGCAAACGGGATACAAACACGTCCATACTCGCGCGCACACACACACGGATATCCAGAAAACACACAAAAGCACACGTTGATCCCACTGTTGAACAGAGCCCCCTGTCTCCGGCGAGATAATATTTGCCCAGGAAGACAATCGATATCGAGGGCACGATCGAACATTTTGTGTGGACCAACCTCTAGGGACGCTCATTGTCATGCCGCCATTCTTTTCTGACGTCTGGTTCTCTTTTGTTTTCGGCAATAACGATTTTCGGCCGCTCTATTAGGTCACCGGGGGACACTATCGCGCGTTTCGACACGTTCTCGATGATCCTTCACTGATTTTCCCTTCCTTCTAACGATGAATCAAGAGAAATTGTGGATTATCGTGACGGTTTCTGTTTTTACGGGTAAATGTTAGTCACTCGATATGTACAGCAGTACTCGATGAAACAACATTTATTTATTGACGAAATCAATTCAAAATATCGTTTACATTATTAACCCTTAGCACTCGGTTGTCCCCTCTGAGGCACCACTAAAAATTGCTACACCATTCTCCGAAATATTGTTTACATTATTAAATATATCGGTATCTAATCAATTACTAAACATTTAGGTACTGTATAAGGTAATGTACCAATTTCATATCCATAATTAATTGCAAAAATCATAAGGTATGGAAATATTCTAGATCGGAAGAAATGTTTAATTTTCCAGTTGAAATAGCTCCGAGTGCAAAGGGTTAAATATGTTGGGATCTAACTAATTACTAAACATTTCAATATTTTATGAAGTTCTATTAATTTCATATTCACAAAATAAAAAAATCATATAGAATGGAATTATTCTAGATAAGAAGACATGTTTAACCCTTAGCACTCGGTTGTCCCCTCTGAGGCAGCACTAAAAATTGCTGTACCATTCTTCAAAATATTGTTTACATTATTAAATATATCGATATCTAATCAATTACTAAACATTTAGGTACTGTATAAGGTAATGTATCAATTTCATATTCATAATTAATTGCAAAAATCATAAGGTATGGAAATATTCTAGATCGGAAGAAATGTTTAATTTTCCAGTTGAAATAGCTCCGAGTGCAAAGGGTTAATATATCAGCATACACTGCGAAGCAATATAAATTCGGACAATTATATTTGAGAAAAGTTCCATGAATCTTGAAGAAGCGACTCGAGAGAATGTTCTTTGAATGGTTTCGAGTGTCATCCGTTCTCCGGGAATGGAAAGTTCGCGTTCTATGTGGAAAAGAAAAAAAAAATAAGAACCTCCTCGAAGTTTTTCAAATAACAAACGGTACGAAAGCGTGAATAGGGGCCTCACGTCCTCTCGAATAATTATTTGAACGAACTTTCGCGTAAAATCAATAGTTACGGAGTTGGCGAAGTGGTTCCAGTTGCGTGACCAACCTTGTATGAATTAGAGTATCAACTCGTTGCACATGAAATGTTCTTTTCAATCAAACTACAAAGGCCTCCGTGCCTCTCCGCGCGGATTTTTCGCTCTTTTTTTAATCAAACTCTGAAATCGCGCGATGCCTTTCAAAAGTTTTCTTGCCCGGGGGCCGATTACAATATTATACATTTTTCACGTGATACGCTTTTCTCGACTCTCTATCAAAGCACCACGTTAAATTCGATTAATACTGCAATGCCCCGCGCGGAAATTATTCATTTCAACGGGCACTCGAGAGATTATTGTTTGTACATAGTTCGGATAGGTTCTTTCGTTTCAACGATTACTTATACACGAGAATTTTATTACTGTTTAACGTTAAACATTACGTTTTCGTACACGTTTCGACACGTTCAAGATGGCAACAGTTCCACACGTTCAAGATATCATCACCGATCAAAATCACCGTTTCCAGATTTTTTATTTCACGATTATTGAAATAATAAAAGTTATTTCATAAGAAATGAGAATATAGATAGCTCTAGTGGAAAACGTAATACAATAGGAGCCGTGCAAAGTTTAAATAAAACTTGTTGTTTCAAACTTGTTATTTATATAAGGGAACATCTACCAGTTACTTTTAAGGCTCGGTAGGTTAGTGTTGATCTAGCCTTGTAGTCAGTTGATCTTTGTATAAACTCATTGATCAGTTTGAATTATAGAGGTTCTATAATAACATTCTTTTTGCAATTAATTATGGATATGAAATTGGTACATTACCTTATACAGTAACTAAATGTTTAGTAATTGATTAGACATCGATATATTTAATAATGTGAACAATATTTTGAAGAATGGTGTAGCAATTTTTAAAATTCTAAAGAAATTGTAAGTACCTGTACTTGATATTAGTATTTTCTAACCCAGTATTATTGAAATAATAAAAGTTATTTCATAAGAAATGAGAATATAGATAGCTCTAGTGGAACACGTAATACAATAGGAGCCGTGCAAAGTTTAAATAAAACTTGTTGTTTCAAACTTGTTATTTATATAAGGGAACATCTACCAGTTACTTTTAAGGCTCGGTAGGTTAGTGTTGATCTAGCCTTGTAGTCAGTTGATCTTTGTATAAACTCATTGATCAGTTTGAATTATAGAGGTTCTATAATAATATTCTTTTTGCAATTAATTATGGATATGAAATTGGTACATTACCTTATACAGTACCTAAATGTTTAGTAATTGATTAGACACCGATATATTTAATAATGTGAACAATATTTTGAAGAATGGTGTAGCAATTTTTAAAATTCTAAAGAAATTGTAAGTACCTGTACTTGATATTAGTATTTTCTAACCCAGTATTATTGAAATAATAAAAGTTATTTCATAAGAAATGAGAATATAGATAGCTCTAGTGGAACACGTAATACAATAGGAGCCGTGCAAAGTTTAAATAAAACTTGTTGTTTCAAACTTGTTATTTATATAAGGGAACATCTACCAGTTACTTTTAAGGCTCGGTAGGTTAGTGTTGATCTAGCCTTGTAGTCAGTTGATCTTTGTATAAACTCATTGATCAGTTTGAATTATAGAGGTTCTATAATAATATTCTTTTTGCAATTAATTATGGATATGAAATTGGTACATTACCTTATACAGTACCTAAATGTTTAGTAATTGATTAGACACCGATATATTTAATAATGTGAACAATATTTTGAAGAATGGTGTAGCAATTTTTAAAATTCTAAAGAAATTGTAAGTACCTGTACTTGATATTAGTATTTTCTAACCCAGTATTATTGAAATAATAAAAGTTATTTCATAAGAAATGAGAATATAGATAGCTCTAGTGCAACACGTAATACAATAGGAGCCGTGCAAAGTTTAAATAAAACTTGTTGTTTCAAACTTGTTATTTATATAAGGGAACATCTACCAGTTACTTTTAAGGCTCGATAGGTTAGTGTTGATCTAGCCTTGTAGTCAGTTGATCTTTGTATAAACTCATTGATCAGTTTGAATTATAGAGGTTCTATAATAACATTCTTTTTGCAATTAATTATGGATATGAAATTGGTACATTACCTTATACAGTACCTAAATGTTTAGTAATTGATTAGACACCGATACATTTAATAATGTGAACAATATTTTGAAGAATGGTGTAGCAATTTTTAGTGGTGCCTCAGAGGGAACAGCCGAGTGCTAAGGGTTAAACATGTCTTCTTATCTAGAATAATTCCATTCTATATAATTTTTTTTTTCATTTTGTGAATATGAAATTAATAGAACTTCATAAAATATTGAAATGTTTAGTAATTAGTTAGATCCCAACATATTTAACCCTTTGCACTCGGAGCTATTTTAACTGGAAAATTAAACATTTCTTCCGATCTAGAATATTTCCATACCTCATGATTTTTGCAATTTTATGAATATGAAATTGGTACATTACCTTATACAGTTCCTAAATGTTTAGTAATTGATTCAATACCGATATATTTAATAATGTAAACAATATTTTGAAGAATGGTACAGCAATTTTTAGTGGTGCCTCAGAGGGGACAACCGAGTGCAAAGGGTTAAATTTCTTGTGCAGGGTTGGGCATTAGAAAAAGGTCATCCGAACTCGCTCGCTTTTGAAGACGGAAGAAAATGCATCAGACAAAGACGAACACAATGACCTATTATGCAGGTCATTCAACTGTTTGGTCTAATCCATTTTCTTCCATCTTCGAAAGGCAGTGAGTTACTCAGGTGACCTGTTTACAACGTCGCACCCTGTACATAGAATAATCATATCGTTATATTGTTTAACTAGAAACATTTAGAAGCTCGCAGAACTTTTTGATATGTATTTTTTTTTTTAATAAATTGCTACAACCGAACGTTTATTTTTCCACGACCGTGGAATATCACTAGAATCGAAAACGGTGCTTCCCGGTTCCAACGTTGTTCCGAATCGGTCTGAATGTTTCATGCTGGGCTATATTATCTCAGAAAATAATCTCCGAGACATTTCCCGTCTACCTCCGCCACACCGTCGATAGCAAATAAAAAGTCGCGAAAGTTCGCTACAAAGTAAATACGATCCTTCGTACGCAGGATGTCGGAGTCGAAAGTCGAGAGTTTCGAATCCCTTGTCTTCCACACCGTGTTCCCGTTCCCCTTCGTTCGCGTGTTATCGCTGGGGCCGCGGATGTTTATGCATATTCATAGTCCCACGAAGAATTACCGCGGAGGACTTTGAATTTAAACAAGAATTCATCGCCTCGATTTCTTCCTCTGAATTTGTGTACAGTCTCGACCGCTGAACTCACTGATAAATTTTCATTCAACCAACTCCAGTGTGCACGAATCACGCGAAACATTAATTTGTTATCAATTTACCATTCAATTTCAAAAGAGTCCAGTCACGGTTTAATAAAACATGCAAAATATTTCGTTTTTCATTTGAAAATTTAACTAACAAGTCGATCATAAACTATACGAGAGTATTTCGTGTTTAATTTGAACATTCAACCGGGCAGATTTCGATTATTTTATGGATATTGAAATATTTTTATGAAATATAAATTATGACAATTTAAATCGTGATACATGAAAGCACTTCTTTTTCACGGAATTTCACTTTGAAAGAAAACTATTTGACACGTTTCGCGAAGGTTGATTGACATCGCTGAAGATTGCAATGTAGATTTCCATACGTTGATTTTTGCGAGAGATTGTACACGAAGGTATCCAAGCAGAGCGTCTACAAACGCATAAAATCCGCAGGCTAGTTATTACTAGAGGCCGGACAGAAGAATCGATCACTCTTTTGAACCAATTCAGTCTATTCACGGTCTTCTTCATCGAGAACAGTATTCATCCCGTTGAATCGGATAAATAAATTGAAAACCGCGAGCGATCCCTCTTCTGCCGGCACTGGTGATGATGTACAGGATGATCTAAGGAAGAGGATCGACGAGAGTAGGTGCGGCTTGGCAACTCGTACAAACCTGAGCGAGAGATATCTCATTAACGGAGTTGATTATTAAAACTATAATATATATATATATATATATATATATATATATATATATATATATATATCCCACAATACAATTATCACAAACGCACAGCTGATTACTAATAGTCACCAATAATTTCTATCTGCACATAACGATCGATGGATCGATCAAGAACAACCACGCTTCGCTTATCACCTGAATTAAATCGCTGACTCAGCTGACAGGATTTAAGGTTCGGTCTTGATTTTTCGGATCATTCTCTATGTACACCAAACCGTATATCGCTTTCTGCTTTGGAGGAGTGACGAAACTGATGCTATTAATCAGTGTCACTGAGGAGGCACCCCTTCTATTCTGATTAGAATCTGATTGCCAGCTGAGGAGGACAACGAAGACCAACTGTTTTATTTTTTATTGTTTTATGTTATTATTTGCATCCCTTGGCGACCAAGTTCTCGAAACAAGAGCGACATTACTTGCATAGTATCCTTAAAATTCGAATAACTGTTCGCGATCTATTTTATAAAATTCGTTGTGATTTTAGTAGTCGGTAAAGAGAGAAGAGGACCTAATGAAACCACAATATTATTCGTTAGATAATCAATTATATCGATCGCAGATATTTAATAATTTTTATATTAATGTTTTCGGCGCAACAGTTTTCATAAATTTTTAATCAATTAGCTATTTTGCAAATATGATTAACGTTTCGGTCCTAGTTTGAACCTTTATCGAAAAAGATATATATAACTAGCTGACCCGACAGACGTTGTCCTGTCCAAAATTCAATAAATTTGTTTGAGATCGTTCTAATTATGCATATCCATTGTTCAAATTGTGAGTTATCGTCTTGAGTTTATACAAAAATCCCATAGAAAAAAGCACTTCCATTTTCCCCGAATTTTCCATTTTTCCAAGCAACTTTTCCAATTTTTCTTTCCCTAAAAACCTTAAGACGTCAATAATGCAACTTCCTATTGAAATATTGATTAAAAGCTGCGACATTCGTTTTTTTGTTGTATTAAAATATGATTCAGAATTGCAAAGCATATTTGCAAACTAGCTAATTGATTAAAAAAATTTATCGAAACTGTTGCGCCGCAAAACATTAATTTGCAAATTATTATTCGTCAGGTTTGCGAAGCAACAGCCTAATTCAATATTGTTCTAATGTATTGTCCAATTTTTACACAACATGTAAGTTTTTGTGGTTTCCGTTTATTTTACAAGCTCTTACATTATTATTCATTCAAAATATTTTTCAAACGTAATAATGATTCTTTGAAAAAGATCCACATCGGGATCGAAACGTTAGAAACATGTAATAATTGCACATTTGTTGTTTTTCTGAAAATGATCGAACCTGGCGCCGATAACATTAAAAATTTTAATCAACAGCCTAACGTTTAGTTAAACAATTTTTACGGGAATGGCAAAGCCGGAGCAACACTATAGTACTCGTATATTGAGTTAGTTTTGCGATCGAAAAGAATTGATATGGGGAATATGATTTCGGCGCACAGGTTCGATCAAAAATAAACTATAATCCTTGTTTTATAACAAGTTTACAATTTTAAATCTTAACGTTTCGATCCTGATTGGGATCATTTTCAAAAGACATTTGCGTCTGAACAACAAAATATATATTTAACAAAAACTAAATTTTTGTTCTCAACCGAAAGGATCGAAACGTTAAGATTTAAAATTGCAAACTTGTTATAAAACAAGGATTATAGTTTATTTTTGATCGAACCTGTGCGCCGAAATCATATTCCCAATAACTATAGTACTCGGTCCGTTTATTCGTCACTTGGCCGTCGATTAATCCAACGGGCGAGCGTTAATCGTGTATCCGAGTGATCGAACGACTTTCGACTCCGTCGAGAAAGCTCGATAAGATCTGAAGCGTCTCTCTGTTGTCCCGTGAAGGATCCGACACTTGTCGAGAACCGCGGCCCGTCGGGAAACACGTGGTTCAGTGTAATGGCGGCGGCGATAAAATCGAGTTCTCGCCGACGAACGACGATGGCGTCGACGACGAAGGTGCGCGCCTTTTCAGTACGCGATTCAATCTTTCGCCCTCGCCCCTCTCCAACGTCGTGTCACGCGGAGCATGATGGAACAGTGATTTCTCGCGGCGAGCTATTTTTCGTTCCTTTTTTTCCCCCGACCCCTCTTCTCGTTTCCGGGCAGCCGCGTGCACCGGCTGCCGTTAACGACCTGCTATACAGAGTGTTCGAAATATGGCAACGATGAAAAGCCGGGCAATTCTACGAGGAAAAGCAGATGAAAAACCGTAGAATAACATTTTTTCTGTATGGGGCTTCGTTGACGGAAAAAAGACCGATTCAGAAACTCGTTCTCCACGCGGCTCCTTTAATCCTGTTTCTGACTAAGCGCCGAGGTTTTCTACTGGCGTGAAGCTAGTCCTGTAACGGTGGACCACGTGACTCATTATAAACCGCAAATATTGTAGAATTATGCCAACAACCGTAGTCCCGTTGAAAGCACCGGTTCTCGTTAGATTACCGAAGTTAAGCAATGCGGAACGTGAACGGCACTAGGATGGGTGACCGTCTGGTAAAAAACCGGAAAGTGACCCGCCCGGGGTGTTTTTCACGTGTTGTTGGCAAAAGGTGGTTCGGAACCCACCATAAACAATTAGGTCCTGCTGAAAACGTGATTGTGAGAGTGGAAAGAGGGGGAAATGAATTTGAAACCCTGAGGGGACCAAATATCATGTTACATTACATATTATATTGTAGAATTATATTTTGAAGAACATTATTTTATTAACGTTTGATATAATTTACATGATTCAAGTCCTCCGAAGTTCTAATTGTGTCCGACTATTGCTCGTTCTATTATTTCTACTTATAACAGTACAATATTACCCACTAAGCAAAATAATCTCTACCTTGAGATTCAAATTGCAATAATTAAAAAAAAATAACCCACTTCTACCCAATCAAGATAATTGTTTAATTATTCCCTTTGTCAAAGTATTCGCGCTCGAAAATAATGAGAAATAACACTCTCAACGGGAGTATCGACTGAAGTAGAATGAACTAGTAATAGTCAGACGGACGAGGGGAATAAAATTGTAAAGTGCTCGCGTTCTCTCTCTTTCGTTCTCGCAACTTCCAATTTCCTCGACATCAAAGAGAAATAAGATTACGTAAGAGTGGTTTATTAATGACACTGGTTTATAGAAATATCAATCACGGCAGAATCGTTCCGACTGCGGATTTTATGCACTCTTATTTTCATTTTAACCCTTCGCTGCGTGACTTTTTTTTTTAAATGAGATGAAAAAATTGAAGGAAGGTCAGTTTTTGTGTTTTATCTAAGGGACAGAATATTGGGAACAATTGAAACAACATTTTTAGAGAAATAAACATAAATAAACATAGTAAGGGAACACATTCTTAGTTTACTATAATATCAGATTTGTTAACCCTAGAATAATTCTTCATATTAATTTTTTTTCTTTGCATGAATATGAAATTGACATAATACCTCGTACAATAATGTTAATGTTAATTATTAAACATTTAAGTATTGTACGAGGAATTATGTCAATTTCATATTCATGCAAAGAAAAGAAATTCATTAATTCATTAATCAATTATTAAACATTTGATTAAATACCAACGTATTTAGTAATGGAAACAACATTATGAGCAATTTTTAGTGCCAAGGATTAACTATCAGATATGATACACTATGCAGTGAAGGGTTAACGTAAAAATTGACCGAAGTAGAAATAACCAATAATGGTCAGACACAGGAAGAAAATACGACGATAGAAGTCCCGTACGGTATTTGAAAACAAGTTTCCATGGAATCACGGTTTGTGGAGCACCCTATGTACATTCTCGGTCGACAATTAACTGTTAAATAATGTTTTATAGTCACGGATCATGCATACTTGTGTTTATTTTCTATGACTGCATGCTACATATGTATCTACACCCTCTACACCCTCATCCTCTGTTTCTTCTGCCCCCCTCTCTCTCTCTCACTTTCTCTCTTTCTCTCTCTCTCTATCTATCTATCTGTCTGTCTCTGTTTCGCTGTGATCCATCAATCATTTAATCATACCTGGAGCACGCTCGCTACCACGAAAAAACGAGTTTCATCGAGTCATCATTTCACTTAGTTCGACCACACGTTCGTTCGATCGATCGTGAACATTCTGAGAGGATGCCACTTAGGAATCTTTCGTCACAATGAACAAACATTTTGTCACATATATTATTCACTTTTTGTACGTTAACGAAACTTCAAATGAAATTCGTTAGGAACATCAATAAATCCGACATATGTTTGACCATTTTATATTACGGACTTTTTGGATTACTGAAAATTAATATGTAAATTGTTAAGGTTAATGATAATGACGCGACAGTAATTTCTGATTTTTCTTAGTAATTTTTCAAAGCGATTTCACTGGAGCCTGGCATCGTTCGATTCATCGTGACGAGAGTTTTCTATAAATGTACGGGAATCGACGCTTTTAGGACCAACCTGTTTCCTAAGGTTTCGAATGGTCCTTTCATTGGGTTGAGTGACACGAGCAGTTTCGATCTCGATGATTTATCGTCCTGCAAGAGTTCCCGTTGAACAGCAAATAGTTGTGCGAATCCTGATCAGCTGAACGGAAAACGGACAGTAAAACTATTCTTTATATATCTTGAATTTCCTCGTTCGTAAGAGCAGAGAGAAAAATGTTTGTTCAGAACGATTGTAAAAATTGGAAAAATAATTTCACAGTTTCGTGCAGAATCGTCGATACCGACAACAATTGTCCAAAGGATATTCTTCGCAGGATGATTTTCGCTTTCGAAATAGCTTTCCTAGAGAGAGACGAAGTAGAAATCGTCGGATATAATTTTTCCCGAGCGAGAGCTGTCTGCGCGTCGGTATAATTGAAAAAAAAAAAGACAACGAGCAAAGTGGGACAGAAAAATTCGAATTGCGTATAAATGATTCCGCGGATATCGGGTCTGTATTATACGTGAACTGGGGTGATCCGAACGGACTCGTTACTCAACCCAATAAAATATGGATCGTCTGCCATTGGTATCGTTCGCTGGTAGCGGGATTTCTCTTGGATGTTCCGTACAAAAGCCATTGTACGGGGGCGAAATGATTACCTGATGAGCTAATACCAGCTCGTACAATGCGTTCCATGCGATTACGAAGCTCGAGAATGTCTTCGCCGAGGAGAAAGACGTGTCCGAACTATAGTCTGATCGCGCGTCGACTTGTACTACTCGGCGAAGCCCTGGTTTTGCGAGTGCGAAACGCAGGATTGATACAATTATAATTTTTTAAAGCTCAGGATTAATAAAATTATATAGGGTTGAAGTACGGAAGATGTATGTGTGTATGTATGCGTATTAACAGACAACCCTATACATATGTAAAGGACCCCGCACTAATCGTATTGGAAAATCTATCCCGGTTAAATCAGTTGGATTTTTTCTATGTTCTAGCTTATGATCTATTGAAGAAAAGATGTAATGGGCACAAAGTTTAATAATGGACAGTTATCGAGTTATAATCAGTGAAATATGAGAAATTCGTGCTGCCGAATACTCAAATCTCAAGAAGTATTTATTTTTTGGAAAACTGTTTGAAACAAAAATAGTACGATACAGGTATTCAATTATCGATCGCAATGTTTTGATAACTAGATGTAGTTTCTTATCGGCGCACAGGTTCGATCATATATTACAACAAACTATATAATTTTATAATAAATGCTTATTCCTCGGTGATATACATCGGAGGTTCACTAAGTGTGAACCAATTTGATGCTAGTATCCTGTTGCAAACAGTTAGCGGGTTATTTCTAACTAATGTGATGTCACCCATAAAAGGAAAGGAACGTTTCGTCCTAGACCCGCTAGAGGACTCTTCAGTAAGACTATCTAGCGGTTCCTGCCTTAGACGTTGGGATGTATATCACTGAGGAATAAGCATTTATTATAAAATTATATAGTTTGTTGTAATATATGATCGAACCTGTGCGCCGATAACAAATTACATCTAGTTATAAAAATAGTACGGTTTCACAAAATCTGTTAGGTGGTGTGATTATTTTTTTTTTTGAATTTTTGAATGATCTTTAAAAAGTCTGTGAACAGAAATCTTTCAGAAAAATCTTTGCGTGTCACAGCAGAGATAAGGAGCCCATGGTTCGTCACTCCCGTAGTATTTTTTGATTTGAGTATTCGGCAGCACGAATTTCTCATATTTCACTGATTATAACTCGATAACTGTCCATTATTGAACTTTGTGCCCATTACATCTTTTGTTCAGTAGATCATAAGTTACAACATATAAAAAATCCAACTGATTTAACCAGGATAGATTTTCCATATGATTAGTGCGGGGTCCTTTATAAAAATAGAGAATAACAAAATTACGATCACCAACGAATTGAAAAAATAAGACAGATCGAAACGAACGCCTTTGATAAACACGTCTGTCACCAACGATTTGTTGCATAATAAATACGGCTTTTCCTTACAATTATAATTTTTAAAACTCTTGTTAGTCTTTTTTGAATAAATATATTCGGTGTGATTATACGAAGCGAAAGAATAAAACACGTACGACGGAAAGTGATGCTAAATATGCTTAGCTAGAAGCTTGACCGTAATTATGTATAGACAAATGTTCAATTTTTCCATGCAGGAACATTTCGTTCACACCGACGTTTAAAAGGACCACATGGTATGTACCGTCGACTGCAGTGGGACTGTTACTTTTTCTTTCTTTTCCTGTCAATGTTCGATACACGATTGATTTCGTTCGTTTCTTCTCCTTTCATTTCCTTCGCCTTTTGTTCGCAGCTCGTTTCTCATAGACACACTGACATGAACCAGCTCTCTCTCTCGTTTATCCGACCGGCTGCAAGACACGTCTCCCACAACGACGATTGCGAAAGTCGCGTTTATCGCAAGTCTGCTGGAATCATTCGTTAAGTAGTTCCCAAGCCGTTAGTAGGCGAACCCTTTCTCCTTTCTCGATTAACCCGTCTCTAATTAATTGTAGGCCCTGGGAGCATCGCTTCCAAGGCTTTCGACGCAACGTCCTCGAACAACAGCTCGAGATGACGATTCGTTTAACAGGATGGAAATGTTGTGTTAACCTTCGTAACGATCGTGGAATATAAATAATTACTAAAATATAGTTTAACACATTGGTCGGCCAGCGTAATTCGGCTAAGTTTCCCACGGGCCCAAATTCGATCGTCGCACAGTGGACGAGAAAGCAATCTTTGTGGGCAAAAATCTGCCTAAAACTCAGTTTTCCACCGATTCAATTGGAATTTTTTTTTTAAATGTTGGGAAATTTAAATGGAGGGCAGTGTTGGGCAAATTTTATTTTAAATAATAAATAAACGTGTGATTTGATTTGCAAATAATAACTAAACTTGTTATTTAAATAATTCCATAAATAATCTATTTATTATTTCTTATTTGCAAATAAAAGTTTATTTATTATTTGGATTGAGGTGGAAATCAATTAAATAGTTTTTCTCTGCTATACCAACCTTTTCAGGTATACCGCCAGTGTTCGGGCTCGTCCGGAGGGCGGATTAATGAATGAAAATACAATTTAATTTATTATTTGTTAATACAAATAATAATTGAAAATTGTATTTGTAAATAACAATTAACTTTATTATTTTAAATAAATTCATTTAGACTTGCTCAAATAATAAATAATTATTTCTGCGTTTTATTTGAATATCCAAATAACAAATAACTTGTTATTTAAATAATTATTTATTTAAATAAATTTATTTATTGCCCAACACTGACGGAGGGTATAATTGTTGTGGAGGTTGGAAATCGCAAAGCACGATTAATTTCTCGATGAAGAATTTGTATGTTTACAATGCACGGAAAGCGTAGAAAATTTTCTTGTATTTTATAATCCACAGAAAAGAGAAAATACCGTCTAGAAAAAATATAGCTGCTAGGTTAAGCGATTAATTGATGAAAGAAAGAATTGTTTCGGGAAGGTTGATGTATTTTTTTTTTTAAGAGAACCGAAGTGAAAACGAGTCGCGCGTGTCGAGCAGAGATCGCGTTGGAATATTGTCGATCGATTTAATTAGAGCAGTGGTATATATATATACATACGTACACGATATCCGCTGAAAACACAGTCCGCACGGTAAAGGTCGATTATTAGCTGACTCGTACTACTTGCGTGTAATGTATTCATGAAAGTGAAAGGGAAACGGACTGAATGAAGCGGCCGGGGAGAGATATCACTTCCGCGGCGCTAAACGGATCGAAGATTTTGAATAATTAAGGATCGTCTGCGAACTAGGTGTTACCCTAGTGAAGTGCCGTTTGTTTTTAGACGAGAACGGGAAGGGGAAATGCTCTCGAGACGAAACCGACGAAAAGAGGGCGCGTCCACGAAATCTCCGAGAGTTTTTTTCGCTTTAAGGTCGATTTATACTGAAATATATTCGCCGGAATATATGCGAGCAGACAGATATTCTTCAATGGATTTTAATGGAAATATGTAGACCTACAGTACGTCTACATACTTCCATTAAAATGCATTGAAAAATATCTGGTCTGATATATCCGGTCGGAAATATACCAGTACAAACAGACCCTTAAACAGAATTACAGAATTTTTGGAGAACTCTGCCACGGTAATGTCTCGATCGATTCTCCACCGAAATTTGCAACTAATATTATAGGAATTTTTTTGCGGCGCACAGGTTCGATCATTATTACTTTTATACAGGGTGTCCCAGTTTTTTCCGGCCAAACTTTGCCAGTGTGTTCTACACGCAAAAGTAAACTTAAATGTTTTATTAAGGAGTTATAACTAATAATACAAAATGATAATGAACTGGTTTTGTTAGATGCCAATCCTGTATTCGTAATAACGGACGTCATTGTGAAATGTTAACTCGTTAATAAAACGTTAATAAAAAATGTCGATATCAACTACTTCAGCAAGTAAACATAAGACTTTATGTAAACACAAACAGAGATATTCATAATACGTTCGTACGCTGTGTCGACGAAATGCCAGTTCATTATCATTTTGTATTATTAGTTATAACTCCTTAATAAAACATTTAAGAGCATATGTTCATATAACATATTTTTCTTACTTTTGCGTGTAGAACACACTGGCAAAGTTTGGCCGGAAAAAACTGGGACACCCTGTATAAAGTATAAAATATAAAAGTAATAATGATCGAACCTGTGCGCCGCAAAAAAATTCCTATAATCTAATATGTCGATCGATAAAATAAATCAATTATTTGCAACTAATAATTTGTTTTGTTTTTGTTCGTTTCAAACAATTCTTGATAATCGTAGAGATATTAATGCATCGAGACATTACCGTACTCCTCGACTCTACTTTCCAACGATCAACCCTGACAACTTGAACGTTTTCGTTGCTTTCCAAGCATCTCACGGAACACCCTGTATAACGAAGCATCGAAACGCTGCTCAGTGTTTTCTACTGTGCAACTATGTATTAGAGTTTGCGACATCCTTGATCTCCATTAGGATGTTCAATAAACAGAAAACAGGAGTGAAACGAACCGCCCTCCAACGAAAGAGGACAATGTTCCTAGGCGTTTAGGTTAGGTGCAACGATCCTGTGCAACGTGTTGCCCACTTTTCAGAGGATTCTGTGCGAGAAAATCCTAAAAACACAACACAAAGACAAACAGGGAACAACGAGAGGATATTAGCTAGGTTCAGGTTAGTCTGGGTTAGACACCTGGTTCTAGCCTGGAAACGTTTCAGGACGTGCGATCACAGTTTGAACGACTTACGTAACAATAACCACCAACCACCACCCATCACTACATACAACAACAATTTATACGAGAAAATATACAAGCGAAAAATATGGATGCTCTTGCCTTTATCCCCCCTCCCAGAGATAGACACACACACAGGACGCCATCGATGTGGGACAAGTCCGGCCCGGCTGGGAAAGATATGGAACTGTGAGCCAAGATGCATGTTAGTTGTCTATACCTGCTATGTATATATCAACATATATCGTATATCTATATATCTATATATATACATGTACATACTGTCTATATATATATTTAACCATTAGCCTTGGAAATTAGAATTCTGTTTTAGTACGGATCATTTTGGTAGCTAGAGCTTCGATGTTGCTTCTTGCATGAGTTCTCTCTTTACATTTGCCTTATATACTCTCGCGATGTGTGTTTACACGAGTGTGATGATCCACTTTGAGCCATCCGGTACGAGCACACAGAGAGCCTGAGAATGGCCGAAAACAAAAAACACACCATCCGCGCGTCCTTCTTTCCAGTGGACAAAAAAAATGGCCGCCACCGCGTCCTTGGGACTCTTTAACGCTCCCGAGAGGAAATTAGAATTAACCGCGACCTTCCGCGGAGTGCCCGAGTGCTCTTCACTCGCGAAAGAGGCTAATCTCCTTGCGCAGACAATCTCCACGGACCTTCGACTGTCCCCGAGAAAGAAGCCGACGCTGACCGCGATCGAAATGGCCGACGCGGTCGCCATTTCTTGAACCGGTCGCGATAAATTAAGCTTCGCTCGAGAAGAAAACGAATTTTCCACTTGAAAAAACTCGTCGGAAATGTAGGTCATAATTTTTATTCCGGACGTATCTTTTATAGAAATTTTTTTATTGTAAACTTCGTTGGCGAAGGATTTTCTTTTGTTGATCGGCTCACAAGGGAACGTATTCAGTTGATACAAGCCGATTTTGATAAAACAAAAAAAAAGTTTGATGAAATATTTGAGACTATCTTTCATTATGCGTAATTATTGTTAAATGGCAAAAAAAAAGAAAAGCCTGAAACACGTATCCCCTATTCTGGATCAAAGATGACACACCCAAATTTACACTAAAATTAACTAACATGAAATACGAGAAACTGCTAATAAGTAACATTAAATTTGTAATATATTGTTTAAAATAAAAAACGTTTGTTAAAATTTTCTTGCACGACTACATTTTCCATTAAAAACATACACAATTCAAAAATAAATCGAATTTTTTTGGATCTTTGGTTTCCGAGTTATCTCAAAAAAAAAATATGGTTTTGACCCCCAACTTCGAGGGCTGTTTCACCACTTCAGAGTGAATGATTGCCGATAAAAAAAACACGTGTGAAATATTTTTCGAAGAACTATATCTCACATAAGTTTCGTCAGAATCGGCTTGTATCAATTGAATATGTTTCCTTGTCAGTCGCGTTCGCAGAAGTTTTAATTTTACAAAATTTTACTGTTCGCCAACTTCGGGAGCGTTGAAAGCCCAAGGTGTCTTATTACAATCGAAACGAAGATTCGAATAGGTAGGATCATTGCGAGATCGCCTAGATCACCGAGAGGTTATACAAGTATCGTTCCCCTGTTTTTTAGAACTGTTTATTTCATCCGGTTTGCGTTGGTTTTACGATTAGCGGCCCCCACCCCGATCCATTTCTGCACGGAAAAAATCGATCTCACTCTGGATCGTCTCTACGATCTATATCCTTGCGACAGCGCTTCCTCCAATTAGAGAATTATTTTGTGGAATCGAGAACGAACCATTTAGCTTCCCGTTAATCCTTGTTTTCGATCACCCCGAGCACCAATGATACCCTCAGTCGTCATCGATTCCGATTCGTAGGCTGATCTCACGATTAGATTCGACCCTACAGATTTTCTGTCCGACGTTAGAAATTAAATGATCGTCTGAAAGTATCTTGCAGCACTTTATTCGTATCTTTTGTCTCGAAAACTAATTTCTTTTTTGTCGCTACATTTATATAATTGGTTTATAAGGTTTCTGTAATTGGTTTATAGAGGAGGGTACAAAATTAATAATTTTTGGAGAAGCACGGTGCTTCGTTATTTGTTCACTTTATTTTCCCGTTTTGCAAAGAAACATTAAGGTAGAATATTCTATGAAGATTCTGTGACAGTTCGTTTCAGTCGAACGAAAATCTGCAGTTTTCGAGAACGAAGTGAAATTTTTTATCGAGCAAACATGCAATTCTTCAAATGAGATTTTGAATTTCTAACGACCGACGATTTGGCAAACCCCCCACGATTATCTTTTCTTTACCGATTTCTATACGAACCCCCACGACCCCCACCTTCGCATTCGTTTCTTCGTCTAGCGATCCCGAACTTTCATTTTCCGAGCCTAAATGATTTGCTACTTATAGTTAGCGACGCTCGAACGAGTCCACATGATTAAATCGCTGTCTTCTCTGTTCGTCTGCAGGAGTATTCTGTACAGTTAACATTCCGGGAACAATGGTTGGACGAACGATTAAAGTTTGACGATGCCGATGGTAATTATACCCGCTCGCAATCCGATCCACCGAACGGAATTCAATCGAACGGAATTCGTCGGATCTCTGGCATTCGGTCGAACGGAAAGTCGAAAACTGTTTCTTTCTGATTGAACAGCGAGAAATAACCGAATAAGAAGGATCAATTAGATGGTAACCTTCTCTCTGTGTATGGAAAACGGAAATGAAACGTTGACGAATGGAAAATTTCGAAAAAGTTTTTGAAAAATTTTTGAGAAACGCTATCTGCGATTTGTTTCAAATATTCGAACTTATATAATAATATAATATATAATAATATAATAAACTAGTTTACTAATCGAACTATGCGCCAAAATCATAAATTTATTATATATTTCAAGTACTATCGAGAAAAAATTTTACCTTTATTCGAACTTATATAATAATATATAATAATATAATAAACTAGTTTATTGATCGAACCATGCGCCGAAATCATAAATTTATTATATATAATATTTCAAGTACTATCGAGAAAAAATTTTACCTTTATTCGAACTTATATAATAATATATAATAATATAATAAACTAGTTTATTGATCGAACCATGCGCCGAAATCATAAATTTATTATATATTTCAAGTACTATCGAGAAAAAATTTTACCTTTATTCAAACTTATCTTAGAACAAAATTCATAAATTTGCACAAATACTTGTACAGACAAACATATGGTGTCCAATTACAGTACACAGAGAGAAGATTAATGAAAATGATAAGAGATTAATAATCAAGTTTCTGTTCGACCGATCCACGCCGATTTCGTTTGTGGTTCGTATCGATTAATGTCTGCATCGTTACAGGTAGATTAAAATATTTAACACTAACGGACGCGAGTCGTGTTTGGATGCCGGATCTGTTCTTTTCGAACGAGAAAGATGGACATTTTCACAACATTATCATGCCGAATGTGTACATTCGCATTTTCCCCGAGGGTTCCGTACTATACAGTATACGGTAAATTGCGAATCAACAATATTAACGAATAAACAATGGTTCTTTCTCTGGTAGCAAATTAATTGTGTTGATTAATTCGCCAGTATCCAAGTACACACGATGTTCATGTATTTGCAGGATATCCCTAACGTTATCGTGCCCAATGAATTTGAAACTGTACCCCCTGGATCGACAAGTTTGTTCATTGCGTATGGCGAGTTGTAAGTAAACTTTCTTTTCAAATGAATTTTTTTAAAGGATACACACGTTGCTATATTGTAATTTCATATTTTTGTTTTCCAGACGGCTGGACAACCGCAGATTTGGTTTTCCTCTGGAAAGAAGGAGATCCTGTCCAAGTTGTGAAAAATTTACACCTGCCTCGATTCACATTGGAGAAGTTTCTTACTGATTATTGTAATAGCAAAACGAATACCGGTCAGTCGATTCTTTTTCTTTTCGCTTATTACAGTAATGTTTCTATTAAAGCGACAGCCTCGGTGGGATTCGGTTGCAGGAACCGTGCGCAGACACTACTTTTTAAATACAGACCACGCTCGGTCCTTTGAACTGTGCCGGCGAGGGCAACTGTCCGTGTCGCTTTCTTTTCTATTCAATAATAAGAAATTTTCTATATAAATTTCAATAACATAACATTTTTTATATTTATTTAATATCATTTATACGGCGATTGAGATTCTCC
Source organism: Lasioglossum morio (assembly GCA_916610235.2). Taxonomy (NCBI): domain Eukaryota; kingdom Metazoa; phylum Arthropoda; class Insecta; order Hymenoptera; family Halictidae; genus Lasioglossum; species Lasioglossum morio. The sequence goes on from OU744333.1 coordinate 11,506,115, forward strand.
GTGTCTCGTTAGTAGTGGTTCATACTGATATACCGAGCTGAGATCAGTTTACTAAGTTGTGGGAAATAACTTCGTCGCATCAATCGTGCGCAGCATTGTCGCTCTAATAGAGACATTACTGTATTATTGTATAGAAACATATTACTGATTTTTTTTTTCAAATAATTCATTATGGTCTGCCAATAGGAGAGTACAGCTGTCTGAAAGTGGACCTGTTCTTCAAAAGAGAATTCAGCTACTATCTAATCCAGATCTACATACCGTGCTGCATGCTTGTCATTGTATCCTGGGTATCATTCTGGCTCGATCAGAGTGCTGTACCAGCTCGAGTCTCGCTAGGTAATCTTTAAACAAATTCAATTTGTCATGATACAATAAAGGAATTACGAAACAAAAGGTCGCGAATTTCGTTGCCAATCTAATACGTTTCTGTTTAAAAAAAATGAACTCTTCGCTTATTGCAATGAGTCAGATAATACGATCATTTTTGCGATGTGAAAAAATAACCGACTTCACATGTTTTTTTTAGTTTATAATTACATATTGAAGTTACAAGAACAATTCCATTATTTACATTCAAATAAATTCAGTCTTGTAAAATTTTTAGAAAAACATTTGTTCTCTCACATTTTGTGCTCGGTGACGTTAATATTAGTCAAAATCTGAGAGGAAGTCCAACTTCTAAATAATCATTGATTTTTCTCGTCAGCGAAAATTTACGGAAAAAAATGTTAACCCTTAGCACTCGAGTGAGGACTCTAAGTCACCGTTAAAAATTTCTGTACTATAATTCAAAATATCGTTTACATTATATAAGAATTTCGAATATTTGTGTTTGACCATTATATATACTTTTATTGATTTATACGTTATATATATTTTTATCGATTTGTCTAATACGTGTTTTGTTAACAACTTTGAATGATGTTTCGGTTTTGTTTTAAATAAATGTTGCTGACAGTTCCAAATCAGCGAAAGAAGGAATAAAGACGTGTTTAGCTTACAATTATTAAATATGTTGGGATCTAACCAATAATTAAACATTTCAATATTGTATGAGGTGTTTAATTAATTTCGTATCCACAAAATAAAAAAAAAATCATATAAAATGGACTTATTTTAGATAAGAAGACATGTTTAATTTTCGAAGTAATATAGCTCCGCGAGCAAAGGGTTGATATTAATGTTTTTTTTTATTGAAAGCTTAATTAGAACTCCCCATAGGGGGTTATAAAGCTATACATTAGTAATATACATCTTACATTTGAACATTAGTAATGTAGGTACAGTAGAACACATTAAGTATATAACATATTAAGTACATAACTTTAAATCTTGAAATTGCATTGCTTGAAAAACTTGAAAACAAAATAACATGCCTCAATATTCGGTTGTTGTATAAAAAATGAATTGTTTGTTTCGATGCACTAAAAGAGCGATTGTTTGTATAACAGGTGTGACAACTCTGTTGACGATGGCCACGCAGACGTCAGGAATAAATGCCTCACTGCCACCAGTCTCTTATACAAAGGCTATTGATATATGGACAGGCGTATGCCTGACCTTTGTATTCGGCGCTCTCCTCGAGTTCGCCCTAGTAAATTACGCATCGCGCAGCGACATGCACAGTGAAAATATGAGGAAAAATTATCCACCGTCTGAAACCGAACAATCAACGTCGATCGATCTAACCGATCAAGTCGAGCCAGATAATTCGTCGAATTTCGCTATGGTCAGTATAAACCACCACGATCCATTATCGCTTTGATCAGAGCCGTCGCGCACTGTCGATAAACTCGCCAGCGAAATGCAAAAAGCTGTCGACGAAAATTCCGCGATATAAAGATTCGTTCTTAAAAAACAAAGGGGGGCGTCAAAAATAAAATCATTTGCATTCATTCAATTATTCATCGACATAGAAGAAATACGAAAAAATATATTCGATGCATCCCTTCTTAGAACTGTTTGTACAATTTCTTCGAACGACAGTAGGACAATTTCGAAGAATCGATTCTTCAATTTTGTAAAAATTTCGATTAAATGGTTCGACGAACTTTTTTTATGTGTAGTATAGTCACTGGATAGACTGCGGATCTTTATGCAGAATAATTTGACATTTCCAAGCTAAGAATTTAAGAGAGAAACTTCTGTTCGTTATCTTTAATCGTTCTCGTATCGATTTCATTGAATCTTTCGATTTTGTTTGTGCATAAAATCCGCGGTCTAGTTATTAATAATTGGCACGGATATGAATTTGAGACCTGCCATCCTTCCCGAAGAATATCTACACTGCTCCACAAAATTGAAGGGTCTCCTGCGAGTTGGTGTAAGAAAATTTTTCAAGCATTCCATCCTGTGCTTGTTTCATAAAATGTATGAAACAAATCGTTTTATTATAGTAATGATTACTATGATCTTTGAAAAGTTGAGAGGTACATTTATCATTTAACATACAGTAAAATCGTGTGAAACATGGATCTGAAAAAATTTTTGGAGAGAAACTGTGGACGAAAGGAAGAGAGACTTTGAAAACGTCGAATTCGGAATCACGAACTCATAGAATTCTTTGAAACGAGCACGGGCAGAACGTTGAAAAATATTTTTACAGCAAGTCACAGTGGAGTTGAAAGATCAAACAGTGATCGAAGATCCCTCGGTTATGATTCGTTTTTAATTTTGCGGGGTAGTGTATTTGTTGCTTTAAGGTAAGTCATCACGCCAGAGAGTTGTTTGTCGTGTGAACGCTTGAATTTTGACCCACCATATTTCACTGTATACTGAGTGTGTCCTCCCGAGCCTAATTTGATTCAATGATCCATGACCGCCGGCGACTGGTCGACAGTGCGCAGCCGCTCTTAACGTTCCATTATCTTCTGGCAGCATTCATCTTTGGTCAGTGATAAAAACAAAAAAAAAACAGTGTCGATATATCGTTTTCTTTTCCTATCCTATAACTGTACACACACACACATGTTGTCGAACGGTACAGATATCGCGCGAGAGAGCCAAAAAGATTTCGAAAAGAACAAACAGATAGAAAACAACAAAAAAAAACATAATACAGAATAGAAGCTCGAGTCATTTCCTCGGTTTTTCATTTTGTCAAGCTTTTACGAGAACATCATTTCACTATTTTCATTTAACAATTCGCCGTGCGTAGATGGTAGTAGAACGTGTTACTTTTTCATTTCTTTCCCATTTGCATAAACGAGAGAGACAGTTATCTAATCAATGACAAACGCGAGTATCGTCGTCCTCGATTAGTTGCCTGTCGCGACATTATCATTGCAAAATCTTCTGCGAATATAGCTATGATTAACGTATACATTCCTTCTATTATTTTACTTTTTATTATTGTAAACCGCTAGAACGGATACGATGGACCACTTCAACCTTCTCTACAGGTAAATAATTTCCACTTTAAAAGTCCAGTATCTTATTATCTTTTAATTTATTATATTCAGTAATATGACTTTCAGCGTTACGATCGAGTCGATTCGATATCTAGAGACTCATTGTGTATATATTACTACAATATACTAGGTTCTTGCATACGAGACGTCTCTTTTTACAAGTGAATAATCTTGTGAAAACTTTTCATCAAGATATTACTATTATAGCCTGAACGTTATATTAACAGAAATCGGAATAGAATTCTACTTTCTCTTGTCAATTAATAGCCACTGAAAATTACACGAGGATATCCAGTAGATATAAATTTACTTTTTCTTCGAGAAAATAATAAACAGATAACACGTGGGGGTTAATTCGCCATTTTAAGGCACACAGCTGATCCTCGAGATCCCGAAATTTTCTTTCAAATATATTTCCATGTGAATCAATGGTTTTCTTTTTTGTACAGGGTGCGGCACCTAAAACAGGTCACCTGAATAACTCGCTTGCTTTTGAAGATAGAAAAAAAAGGATCAGACCAAACTTACTTGATATCGAGGGGCTCGTAATCTGATGTCATTAATTTTTTTATATGTGGAGACGTCATGGAGATACGAAGGTCAATTCTGTTTTTTTTAATGGAATGAGGTATTTTTTAATACATTAATCGATGCAGCTGGACATTCCTTATAAAAAAAGTACTAACCTATGTATGTAGAAAATAACTCTAATTTAAATAACTCTAAAATACCATTACAATCGTACTAAGACGTTAGTGTTTACTTACTTGTGTAACGTCTTAGCACAACAGTAATGGTATTTTAGAGGTATTTAAATTGAAATATCTCCTGAACTATTAACTTTTCATGTCCAGCTGCATCGATTGATGTATTAAAAAATACCTCATTCCATTTAAAAAAAAAAACAGAGTTGACCTTCGTATCTCCTTGACGTCTCCACCTATAAAAAAATTAATGACATCAGATTAGGAGCTCCTCGATATCAACTAAATTTGGTCTGATCCTTTTTTTTCTATCTTCAAAAGCAAGCGAGTTATTCAGGTGACCTGTTTTAAGTGCCGCACCCTGTACAGGTGGAAAAAGGAATGTTGTAAATTGAAGTGATCGAACGAAATTTAGAATTCGTAGTCAGAGTACGTCGATTATAATTTTTTAGTAGTTTAAGAGAAAGTTGTTTGCCTAACGTTAATGTTTTCAAATCGGACGTTTCGTATACACGAGCCTACTATACATTATATAGCATACATTACATGGCTAATGGAAGTCTATGTCGTCTACTTCGATATTGTACTTCTTGAACGTTGTCACGGTGGAATGCGTAACCGCATCGTGTAGGCGATTATCGTAGACGCTAACTTGAAGACAAAAGCAAAATGTCGGTCGATAAAAAAAAAGAGAATGAATAGAAAAATAAAGATTAATGTTCAGTGATGGGAACACGCGAGAATCGAAAGTCCTCGGCGAGAGGAGCCGACGTTGGTTTTCTTTGGAAGAAATATGACTGAATAGAACGATTATATTTATTATAGTAGCCGCCTTTTTCAATTCAGGGACTCGATAGAGTTTCGAGCGTTTTCATAGACCTAACTTTCTTCAATTATCGTTGATCAAAGCTGGATGTGCGTGTAGCTACGTTAGGCACTACCAGTGTATCACGTTTTTTGCATGGTTTTTGACTGTTAACTGTGACCAAAAAAAAAACAAACAAAAGGAAATCTATAAACAACATTTTTCTCTCCGTCCAAGGATTGCTCTTAGAATGCTCTCCCGGTGTCTGTTCACACGTTCCCCTTTCGTTCAGAGATATCAAAATCCACTGTCCACGAGTTATGCCAACGAGACCGTCGAGTTCTATTTTTTTTTTTATTAATAACAATACGATGCATGCGTTCGACGAACACGTCGGACTTTTTGTTTTTTCTGTCGTGAGACTTGTTCGGTGCACCTTAAAAGTCCGATTCACACGTTCGATGTTCTTTCTTGTGATGTCTTGTTGTTGAAACGATTCCCCTGAAAAGGAATCTCTTTCTGGATCTTCTCCTCTGTTAATACTTCTCCTTCACTTGTTTCGAGAATATCGAGGAACGCTTTGCGAGTCTGTTCAAACAAACGAACGGTCAGATTTTTTGTCGATTGTTATTTTGTCGCCATCGCAAGGTACGAAAGCGACCAGTATCTCGTTTGACAGTAGTGTCGTTCTGAGGATGCAATTTAGCTTGGAGCACAGTGACTCACGGGGTTACAATTTTATTATTTTTTTTTTTATTTAATATATAAACTGTTCTCTTGAATCAATTAATTCATAAAGAATACATCGTTTTATTGTTGGTAAGCCATTCCAGAAAGTTCAAACGTATCGCAGAAACAGAAGAGAAGTATAAACGAAAAATATTTAAATCTGTTTATTAAAAGAAGGAATAATTATTCGGTGGTTTATGAATTATTACAGTTTTTCTCTTTCGAACAAATTAATCTGTGAGTCACTGTCCGTCGGAATGATATTGTTGCAGCGTAATGTGTTGATAAATGGCATTTATGTATGACCATCGTTAAGTCGATAAATTGTTTAATTTCAAATATTAAACACAATGTAATTGTCGAATGTATATACGGATTACTTTATTTACAGTGACAAAATCATTCTGTTCTATTTTCAATAATTTTCTGTCCACGATTAAGCCGTGTAGCGTAATCGATAAAAGCATGCACGAGTTTTTGGTTCGATTTAATTGCGCTTATTTCTATTATACGTAGATTGTTGAATCGCCGTTCTCAGCCTGGTACTGTTTATTTCGATTGATCCGGTGATGAAAATTTTCAACATTTCGTTGGAAACGACACGCGTGTACACTGTTGGCCAGAATTACGAAACACTTGTTCGCTTTCGAACGAATCGATCGATGTCTATTTTACTAGAATTCGAGCTCGTATTTTTTGACCAGCAGAATACACCGCCATCTATTTACAAAAGAAAACTTCGCACGTTCTTGTCTTGGCTAAAATTTTGGTAGTATAATTGTATTCGGTACAACGGGAACGGATCGTAATGTCTGGACTGCGGATTTTTTGCATAAATTATTCTAGAATACAAAAAGAAATGGCAAGCTTCGATCGTTCGAGTCAATGAAAGGATAATTGTCACTTAATTAAAACAGTTAATGCATGCTTAATTGTATACAAAATTGAGAAGTCAGTGTTCGAGACAGCTTATCCGCAGTCTGGTAGACATGCTAGTCCAGGAATGGACCACGGTTGCCCTGTGGGGCACTGACGTGGCTCCGCGGAGCTCGAGAGCAACGAAATCACGCCCTCTCGGAGTCACTTACGTCAATTATTTTGTATCATTGCACACAGAGGCAAAGCAGAGTGCTCCCAGGGCTCCCGTTGCTCGTGTCTGGATTCCCAAGGGAACATATTCAAGTCAGAAAATAGTCCAGTCAATGAATGCTTAAAAGAGGGGTGTATAGGGAAATGGAAGAAAGGGACTCATAGTTTCCAAGATAGGGTAAACTATTCAACGATTGGCACCCTAAGCCAAAATTCGTAATAAAAATCTTATAATCTTCTTTCGAATTGTTTAAACGAGCTTAACTTGCTATTATTATAAGCTGATAGAGATTTTTTAGCTAAATCAAACAGTTTTACGAGCCATAAATCTTTTATTATAAAATATGTTCAGTGAGTAACAATCTTAAGACAAATAGTACAGTCATATATGGAACTCTGTTGTGAAGACTTTAGAACGTTGCTGTGAAATATAAATAAAAAGATATATAAAATGATTTTCGCGAAGGGAGTGGAAAAGGAGGAAAATGTGAAAAAGAATTGTAACCCCGAGGGGAATCAATAAAGATTTATATATTAATATATATATCTTTATTGTATGTATATTTAATGAGTTCCCCTTAGGGTTACATTTCCTTTCAATACAATCTTTCACCCCTTTCCTCTCCCCCTGTAATTCTATTATTCTATCTTAAAATTAACTTATAATCTAGCTTATTATTTATATTATTATAACTTAATTCTAAAAACTTAATTCTAAAAAAGAAGAGAGAGAGAGTAAAACTATATACAACAGCTTATATCTACTTAATACTATCTTATATACTATACTATAAATTATGTTTATAGTATATATCTTTATAT